>OU342734.1:21088988-22451906 GCA_910589765.1 Avena atlantica | reverse complement strand
GTTTCTGGGTCTGAATCTTGGTTTCTGGTGGCGGCAGCGGAGCGGAACTCTCTCTGGAAAACTATCACCCCCCCCGGTTTTTAGGTCGAAAAGCAACTTATAGGCGCAGAGGAAGGCCGAGGGGGTGCCTGGGGTGGCTGCACCCCCTAGGCGCGGGGAAGGGCCCACCCACGCCTGGCAGGGGTGTGGGCCCCCAGGCCCCTTCTCCGGCTCATCTTATGGCTCCGTGGGTCTTCTTGTGAAATATTATTTTTGACATATTCTCCGGGATTTTTCCTGATAGTTGATTTTCTGCACAAAAACAAGACACCAAGGTAATTCTGCTGAAAACAGCGTTAGTCTGTGTTAGTTGTATACAAATCCCAAGTCCCTTGAGTACGAGGGCCGCTCCGCATGCTACTCAACTTTGGTCACCTGAAAGTTCTTGTCATTGTAAATACATGCATATCATCGAGAACCGCCAACGGGGTACCCCTTGCACATGGTACAGGAGCTTTCCCATAACCAAAATGACAAGGCAAGCAGACAATGAGCATCTCAGCAATCTTTTTATTTACTATATGCATAGCTTTTTATTGAGGATGCTTCATAGATGCTCATTACGGTGATGCTGCAAGTTTCCACCATGATTGGGCATGGCTTAGGCTAGCATCCCAAGCGTTTCTCTAACACAATGTATAGACTCCATGAACTCACAACCTCCCCTTTTATTTCACATCGTCGACATCCGTAAACAAAAGAGCAAGGTATCAACTGGATGAGATATCCAAAAGAATGTTGAAAGCGTTCCCTGTGACAACACGGTTTTGCTGACTCCCGGCATATAATTAGCAAGCATATAACTTTCATGGACATGTCACAATGGTTCAGAATTATTAAGCGCAAGGAATAAAGTGTGCCATCAAGTTCGTGAGAGCTTTACTAACTAACTTTCTCAAAACAGACAAACATTTTATTTTGGAAGAAAACACGGCATATATAAAATATGCACTGAAGTAGCAAATGATGCTAATAGGTAGGTATAGTGGACACAACTGGCAATATTGGTTTTGGGGAGTTATAAGCACAGGTAGAGCACGTACTCAGTGCGAGTGAAGGCTAGCAATAGAGAGGGAGCGACAAATGAGTGAGCAATAGCTGTCATAATCATGCTTGCAACAAAACAAGACTAATTATGGCATGAAAGTGATACAAGAACTCTAAGGCAAAATAAATCATCGAGGCTTACTGACTATTTATTAGTCATATGCATGCGTGACCATGTGCCAAGTCGATTCACATGAACAGTCAGAGGAGGATACCACAATATCAAACCAAAATATGAATAAAACAATGCAAGCAAACATTCATATGACATGCTACAAACTATTAGCAAGATGGACCTAATCATAGACAAGCAAGAACTACTAAGCATCCATAATGACATACACCTGTAACACCCTCAGAATCGGACCTATGCAAGTTTGAGCAAAATTCGCCAAACCCGCATAGAAACGATTCAAAGGTGCCCACCAGGCACTTTCGTGCGGGTGGAAAACGAAGTAATAACATTACACAACAGTCCTCGATGGGACCCACAGAACAGATATATATAACAGCGACTCCAGGAGTCAAGATTACAGATATAATATACAAGATCCAAATCACCTTGAAAACGGTAGAGCGTCCGACTACGGACAAGAAGCAAATGGGGCTAAGAGCCCTGAAGAATAACCAATGGCGTCCATAACCCTGCCCAGGCCAAGCCGGAAGGGTAACCCTGCTAACGACGTCGATCTCAAAACCTGCTTAAACAAAAGGGGTGCCGACAAAGGGCAAAGGAAAAGGAGGAGCGTCAGTACTGAGGCCAGTACACGGCGAGGCTAGAATTCGGCGGTCCTCGCCTACATATGTATGGTGGACTGAAGCGGCAGCGGCAGCATGCACTAAACAACCTATAGAGACTCGATACAGCTGGCGGTTATCAGAGAGGGGTAAGAAAGACCTACTTGGAACCAACCGGGTACTACCACCAATCAAACCCATCCTGGCGTTTCCCCCTCGACACCGATCGAGGAAGTCAACCGAGGAACTCACACAATTGGCAGTTTTATTTATTCAGTTATCGTTGCAACAATTACTAGTCAGGTATAGATAATCATCCTGATAAAATAAGCAGTGGGCACTTTTAGTTAATCATTCCGTTATAGTTGCAGCAATTACTAATCAGATACAGATAGCATGAGATAAACCCAAAACCCAGCAGTTGTTGGTACTTTTATTCAGCCATTCCGTTGTAGTTGCATTACTTACTAGTCAGGTACAATGGTCGCAAGCGACACTCCAAAACAAGCAATTGTGGGCAGTATTATTTAGACATTCCGTTATAGTGAAGCTGATTACTAGTCATTATAAAGTCAAATTTATAACAGTAAACTTTAGTTATGCTTGTCTATGGTCGAGATACTGTGCTCCAAGTCGTCCATAACCGCGGACACGGCTTTCAGAAAGTTTTACCCGGCCGGGGTGCACCAATAGCAACACACACTCGATCAACCTCGGAAAAACCAAATCAAAACCCAACGAGGCCTTCACGACAAAGCAATCACAAGATTCAGAAATATTTCAGGGGGCCACCCCTTAAGTAGATCCCGCAACGGAGTAAGCAAGCTCCGAGACGGCCTCAAGGTCTGGGTGGACGGCTGTGAGCGACTGGGAACCCCAAACGGGGCTTGTCGACACCGCGTAAACGTGTCCCGATCCTAAACAGTACAGTGTGCAGTACCTCGCACAATCGTAAATAAAGCAGTAAAGCATGGCATAAGTACAGGATCGTAAATAAAACCTCAAACTAGTTTGTGGCCCCAAGAAATAAGACGGAATCAAGCTCTGGCTCAGGGGGGTCCCATATACCTCCCGGATGTGGATAGCGCGATAAATCAAGGAACAGGTATCAAGTACTCGGGGTCTTACGGGACACAAGTGGGCGTTCGGAAACCAAATATTATCTATCACCCACCGATGCCTCTGCTTATTTCAATTTTAGTTGTTAAACAGAAATTAAAGTGACGATAAATAAAACTAGAATCATCTCCAACATCGACATGCGGCAATACATCAACAACTGTGGCACTTGACAACACGCAACAGTACTTGAGCAAGCGACTACGACGCGCGAGTCCAACTATCTACCAAACAGCAGGTAATAGGATGTGTCCAAGGCAATATAAGGCTGCAAGGGAGATCACAGGTACGGAAACTAAAGCATCGCAACACGGATAGCAATAGATCAACAGGAGGGAAGTAAATACTATAAAAGTAAGATAGGTAGAAAGGGGGAGATGCTCGCCTGAAAAACACTGCCGAAGGTTCATCCGAAGATCGGGGCGAAGCTCACATCAACTCAACGGCCTTATCCGCGAAGAAGCAAAACACTAGAATAAACACCGGATGCAATATTTAATACAACGGCAGAAGATCGGCATGATGCATGTATGATGCATGGCATGGCAAAGGTGCGATGCAATTAGGTCATATTAAACGGAACCGGGGTCCCGACAAGTAATTATATGGTTCATGTTGTTTAGAAGCCCCGCAATTTAAATGTTGTCTTAACATGGCAAAAGATCGCACCGGTTCGCTACACAAGTTTAAATGAGGCCGATATGAGACTAGATTTGCCCGCATATGGGCCCCATATTTAATTAAGAGGTGAATCGGCATAAGGCCCCCAACCCAATGCTATGCGTGCGGGAATGACAATTTAATATGCAACAAGTTGTATTATGTTATAAAATAGGGTTCGAGGAAAAGGGTCACACATTAGGGGTCTCGACGATCTTGGGGTTCCGGGGTTCGGGGTTCGGGGTCGGTCTCAGGGTCCAGGGGTCGACGGAAACGTTCTCGGCCTCAGGGGTAGGTCTTGGCGTTCGGGGTGAAGCACTCGGCGTCCTACGGTCCCATGTCGACGGCCTCGGCGCTCTAGATCGGTCTTCAGGGCGGCGGCCTCATGTAGACGGTCGTGGCGGCTTCAGGGGGAGTCCTTGGCGTCCCTTGTAGGTGACCTGCGGCTTCGGGGTCTTCAGGGTCTCGACGGAGTTTGGTCTTCGGCATCCGAACAGGCTTCTTGAATTCCGTGAAGGAGATCTTGTCGCGCGATGTCCGGGGTAGACGAGCTTGGCGTTTTCGCATCGGCGATCTTGGCGGTCATCGGGTTCGGCGCCGATGGTTCTTCGGGTTTATTTTCTTGTCGGAGACGATCTTGTGAAGCTAATTACATCGTCAGAGCAGATCTTGTTGAGCCATGGGCCCTCTCTGTTACAACGGTCTAGCAACAAATACAGACACGAGGTAGAGGTACTGCGTTCGCTGGCGAGCTCGCTGGCAGAGAAGGCAGAGGCCGCACGGGCGAGGAAACCGTCGGCGCGGAAGCTTGGTGGTGCTGCGGGGTCCATGCCGGTGAGGTCGACGGCCGGAGGAGCGGCGAGGGCCTGGCAGCGAACGGAGGGAAAAGGCCGCGGGGAAGCACTCGCAGCGGCGGACGGCGGCGGCGGGGTCGACGGAGCTCGCCGGGGATGCGCGCAGGACGGCGGAAGGAGGGGCTCGCCGACGAAGGGGACGACGACCGGCGGGACGCGGTCGCGGGCTCGGGTCGGGCGGCTCGAGGTGAGCGCGCTGGGGCGGAGCGGGGCGCGACGCGCGGCGGCTCCGGCGAGGACGCGGCTTGCAGGCGGCCGGAGCGCAGAGGGGCCGGCGGCGCGGGGCTCGGGCGCGGAGCGGGACGAGCCGGGCCAGGGCGGGGTGAGGGAGAGCGGCTCCGCGGCGGACGGCGGGGCGGAGTGCGGGCGGCGCGCGGCCGGCCGGGGGCTGCGGCGGTCGCCGGAGGAAGGGACGGAGGCGGCGGAGGCGCTGGAGGTTGGCCGCGCCGGGGGGCGAGGAAGGCGGTGCCGGCGGGCGGCGCAGGCTGCTTGCGGGGGTGAGGGCGGCTATGGCAGAGGGACGGCGGAGGGAAGGCGCGGTCGCCGGCGGCGCCGGGAGGTTGAGCGGCGATGGCGCGCCGGCGGCACAGAGAGGGGGAGGAAGAAGAAGGGTGGGGCGACGGGGCGGTCTGGGCGCTGGGGGAGGCGGTTCTGGGGAAGGGCGCGCGCGCGGGGCCAGGTGGGGCCAACTGCCAAGGCGGGGTGAGGGAGAGCGGGTCCCGCGTGGGGCCGGGGCGGGGCGGTACGCGCGTGTGCTGGGAGGGTGGAGATGTGGAGTGCGTGCGTGGGTCTGTGGGGTGGGTGAGAGGAGTGAGGTGAGAGAGAGAGAGATGTGGCCACGTGGCGGCTGCGGGTTGGTGGGGGGAAGAGGAGAGGGTGAGGTGGCGCAAGGGGAGTGGCCAGGGTGAGGTGGAGGGTTGAGTGTGGGTAGATAATTGGGTAGCTTTAGGAATTTAGGATAGGATTGGTTGGACCGTTTTAAAAACAGGGGTGGTCGTTCGGGTCGGGTTGGCCCGTTCGACTGCCCCTACTAAAATAAATATAAATTTTATTTGTTTAAATAACATCGTTTGCAAACCGATAGCGGGCAAAACAAATTAATCCGGTGACCCGGGTTTTGCGTGATAATTAAGGTGGGGCGTTTTAGAAAACAAAATGGGCTTTTGCGAAAATAGTTTTATGCAAACAATGCATGATGATGACGATGCAATGCACAAATTCAACGCGATTTTCTAGTAGTGGATTTGCGGGATGCCACAACACCTTACACAAACAGGCTAAGCATGCTCACAATGATGAGTATATGTACAAAAGTGAAACAAATAGAGTTCGTTACCAGCCTCTTACCATACCTTAAGTTGTCTTAATCTTCATTATTGCCCTTCACCTGTGTGACTTGAATAATTAACATGAAACCAAAATCCACTATGGACGGCTGAACCCTGGAAAGAACTCACAAAACCAAAGAAGAACAACAAATATTTTTGGTGTTATCGAATTTTTAGAAACAAGCAAACAAAAAAAAACCAAACAAAAACAAAGCAAACCAAACAAAGCAAAATCTTTTTGGATTTTTCTTTTAAGGCAAAACAAAGCAAAGAAACAAAGAAACAAACCAAAAGAAACAACGAAAATATTTTTGGTATTTTGGGGTTTTTAGAAATAAGCAATAAAAACCAAAAATAAAGCAAAAACAATGGATATACCAAGAACCGACCGAACATGATATATATATATATATATATGAGTGTGATGTCGGTATACCTCCCCCCAAGCTTAGGCTTTTGGCCTAAGTGGGGTTCAATCCCAAGGTGTCCAAGAGGATGAACCTCCGTAGTATGTCGAGGAAGCTCCCTCGTCCTGGTACGAGCTCGAGGCCTCCCCTGTGTACGCGGAGGAGTCGTATGATGGTGCTTCCTCCTGATAGTGCCCGTGGAAGTTAAGAGAGCGCAGCTTGTCATCCATCTCCGCCTTCGAGCATGACCAAGGTTCCTGAGAAATACTGAACAAAGTGGTTTGGGGTAGAGGGATCTCTCTCTCTCTTCCCCGTTAATAAACATCATTCTATGAACCAAGTTCTCAAGAGTAGAGCTAGTGGTAACAAAGTGGTGCGCCTTCATGGCAGCAAGATCAAGCCTCTGAGGAGCCAAAACTATATCATGTGGATCAACAATAATGTTCAAGGCAGCAGCAATAGGAGTAGCAATAATTGCCCCATAAATGGGTCCCTTAGAAGCTAAACGACGAGCAATGAGAGAACCAAGATTATACTTATCCTCATTGTTGAGCGCAACAGCTAAGAAGGCCAATTGATAGTTGGAAATATTACTAGTGTTTTCCCTACCAAGAACATTAGTGGCAAGATAGTAGGCAAAGTACCTGATGGCTGGGAGTTGAATATTCTTTATCTTTCCTCGTTGAGATCTACGGTCATCATCATTGGTTATTCCTCGGTAAAGCTCCAACAAATCAGCGGGAAGAGCTGGAATCTTCTTTGATGACCTAGCTGTACCAAGTCCCAGGGCCTTGCAAAATTGCTTCAAAGTCATAGAATGAGCCCTGCCATAAAATTTGAAAGACACAACATGCTTGAACACGTTGTTAGTAAAGGAGAAACTCTCCATAAATGTTTTAGTAAGCAAAGCATATTGTGCACTCTCATCCTGCATGTAACTTGTTAGTCCAGCCCTCTGAACCAAAGTCATAAAATCGTTAAGAATCCTAGCAGCTCGCAAGAAAGTTTGGCAAGGAAAGGTGGAGGGGTGCACATCCCCTTCACCCCCCTCGTCACCAAATCACGGAGTGATGAGATCCTCATTGTATGAGGGTCTAGTACTGGTAGATGACCATGGAAGCCTTGCCCTTCTAGGTGCATCACTCTCAAATATATCACCAAATGAGTGGTGGTCTATGACTTCACTTTTCTGAAATTTTAAACAACCATCAAACCAAGTGATTTCTAAGTTGATAAATGATGAGAAACTACTATAGGAACTTGCTACAGGACTACACATGCATCAAAACAAAGTTTCTAAGCATAGAACAAGCATGCAAGCTCAAAAAACATGTCACCTATAGCAGAAAAATACTCAAGATACAATCTACCAATCACAAATCTAATTGGACAAGTGGAGGAGGCACATACCAAGGAACAATCCCTCCAAAAATCAGCACTTGAGATGGGCTAAACAAGGAGATCAAAAATCATGAGCAAGAACAGCAAGAACTCGAGCTTGAGAAAGTTTTCCGGTGTTTTTTGGGAGAGAGAAAGAAGATGGCTTTGAGGAGGCAGCCTGGAGGGGCCCAGGTGGGCCAGACCCCCCCCCCCAGGCGTCGCCACCTGGTAGGCCATGCCTACCATGGGTGTGGTGGCCTGGGGTGGCCCCTGGGTCACTTTAGGTGCCTCTCTGCCCCTTTTTCGAGGAAAATTTATTTTGAATTTTCTGGGATTTTTCAGGAAACTTTTTTTGGCCAATTTTCAGGGTATAAAAATTGATCTTCTCGCAGAAACAGTTTTTTTAGAAGAAGCAAAAGCAAACCAAAATCCAAACTACAGGAGCTCTAAGAAACTCAAACAAGCAAATAACTAGCAAAACTAAAGCTAAAGCAAAGACTGGGAAGGAGAAAAGTAAAAGAAAGCAAGTATAACCACAGTGGAAACATTATTTTGTTCATTAAAATCCTTTTGTTAACAAGGTTGATCAAGTCTTGTTACTAAAACAATTTTATATGAAGCAAAACTTTGCATTCCACAAGGTGACTATGTTACCTCATACATGATAGCAATGGTCCCAATCATAACAATTTCAAAATTTTCATGTGGAATAGGACAATATATTTCTCCAACCTTGATTCTCTCAGTATTTTCAATGGAATTCAGGCAATAGCTCTTAACAACCTTCTTGGGGAAATAAACAGTGTGCTCTTTGTCATTACTATTGGATGTTACTTTTCCTTGATTACAATTGATGACAGCACCTGCAGTATTAAAAAAAGGTCTCCCAAGAATAATAGACATATTATCATCTTCAGGCATTTTAAGCACAACAAAATCAGTTAAGACCATGCAATTATGAGCAACTTGAACAGGAACATCCTCACATATACCAACAGGAATAGTAGTTGACTTATCAGCCATTTGTAAAGATATATCAGTTGGTATCAACTTTTATAGCTGGAGTCGCTTGTAGAGAGAAAAAGGCATAACTCTAACTCTAGCTCCCAAATCACATAAAGCAGTTCTAACATAATTATTCTTAATAGAGCAGGGAATAGTTGGTATACCTGGATCACCCAGTTTCTTTGGAACCTTACCATTGAAAGAGTAATTAGCAAGCAAAGTAGAAATCTCCTCATTAGGAATCTTCCTTTTATTAGAGAAAATATCCTTCATATACATTGAATAAGGAGGCAACTTAATAGAATCAGTCAAAGGAATTTGCAAGAATAAAGGTTTCATCCACTCACAAAACTTGTTGTAGTGTTCCTCCTCCTTTGACTTGTGTGTCTTACCTAGAAAAGGCATAGGTTTCTACACCCAAGGTTACCTCTCTTTACCATGTTTATTAGCAATAAAATCTTCCTTTGTGTACCTAGTTTTCTTAATGTGCTTCTTAGGTTCTTCCTCACCTTCCTCCTTATCAGGAGACTCATTTTTATCATTACCACTCTTAGTTTCAGCATCAGAGACAGATATACTATTAGGATCTACAGCAGGTTCAAGTGGTTCCTCAACTATCTTATGTTTATTTTTCTTCCTCTTACGAGGACTACCACTATCTTCACCTTGTTGGAATTCCTGCTCTATTCTTTTAGGGTGTCCTTCAGGATATAAAGGATCTTGAGTAGCTATACCACTCCTAGTCCTAAGTCCATAAGCATGTTTATCTCCTGAAGCATTAACTAGCATATCCCCAAGCCTACAGCAGGGGATTAGTCACTCATGGATGCGGGAAACATCGGTGGTTGATGGAGATGCGTTGGTGATGACGATGGCGATGATCCTCTCCAAATTACTCGTCCCGGCAGGGTGCCATAACAGAGTTTCTGGATCCGAATCTTGGTTTCTGGTGGCGGCGGCGGAGCGGAACTCTTTTTGGAAAAACTATTGAACCCCCCTCCCGGTTTTTAGGTCGAAAGGCAACTTATAGGCGCAGAGGGAGGCCGAGGGGGTGCCTGGGGTGACTGCACCCCCTCCAGGCGCGGCCAGTGGTGGGCCCGCGCCTGGGGTGGGTGTGGGCCCCCTAGGCCTCCTCTCCGTCTCGTCTTCTGGCTCCGTGGATCTTCTGGTGAAATATAATTTTTGGCATATTTTCCGGGATTTTTCCTGATAGTTCATTTTCTACACAAAAACAAGACACCAACGTAATTCTGCTGAAAACAGCGTCAGACCGTGTTAGTTGTATCCAAATCACACAAGTTTAGAGAAGAAACAATAGCAAAGTGTTCGATAAAGTAGATAAGTTTTGGACGTATCAACAGGATGGATGCTTTGATGACATCAAACACCACTTCGTAACTGCATGGTTATAAAGGTGGCATTAGGTATTCTGAAAGTATGTGTTGAAGCACATGGATTAAGAGTGAGATTTGTCCATCCATATGACGGATAGATATACTCTAGGCCCTCTCGGTGGAATATCATCCAATTGTCTTGCAAGCATGTGACTAGGTCACAAGGGATGTCATATCACGGAACGAGTAAAAAGTACTTACCGGTAACGAGGTTGAACTAGGTATAGAGATACCGACGATCAAACCTCGGATAAGTAAAGTATCATGCAACAAAGGGAATCAGTATCATATGTAAATGGTTCATTCGATCACAAAGTCATCGTAGATATATGTGGGAGCCATTATGGATTTCCAGATCCCACTAATGGTTATTGATCGGAGAGGTGTATCGATCATGTCTGCATAGTTCACGAACCGTAGGGAGACACACTTAAGGATTCGATGTTGTTTGAGTAGATACGGAATGTGAGTTGGAGACCGAATGTTGTTCAGAGTCTCAGATTGGATCCAGGACATCACGAGGAGATCCGGAAAGGTCCGAAGAATAAGATTCATATAAGGAAAGTCAATTTCCGGGGTTCTGAAATGTTTTCGGTGTTTTGATCGGAAGCTTCTAGAATATTCTGGAAGGTCCACCACCTCGGGAGGGGGTACTTGGAATGCACCATACCCTGATGGCTGGGCGCATCATACCCTAGGCCAACTTGGCCAAGGACTAGGAAGAGAGAAACAAACTCTAGTTTGAAAAGTCAAATCCTAGTTGGAAAAGTCAAATCCTAGTTAGGGAAGGAAAGAGAAACCTTGAGGGACAAGTTCTCCCTCTCCCCTTCCTTGCTACCGGCCTAGAGGAGTTGGGGAAGGACTCGGCCAGGGGTGGGAACCCTGATCATAGCCTCCCACCCATATAAGGAGGGGTGAGGGCACCCCAAACCCTAGCCACCGGGGCCTCCCCTCTCTCTTCCATACAATGCTCTGGCTTAGGCGAAGCCCTGCAGTAATCACTTCTCCTCCTCCACCACCACCACCACCATAACGTCGTGCTATTGGGATTTCGAGGAGATCAACAACCTCAGCTGCCCTGCTGGAACAAAGGAGAGGAAGGTCTTCATCGACCGCAGAAGCGCTGCCGAAACGTGGCGTCGGAAGGATCGTCTACGCGATCTTGAGATCGGCAAGTGATCGACTACATCAACCACGAGATCCGAATCTCGTTAAATGCTTTGGAGCTTTGAGGGTTAGTTCTCTACAATCTTGTTGCACCGATCTCGTAGAATAGATCTTGGTTTTGTGTGTTCTCGCGATAGAAATTTTTTGTTTTCCATGCTGAGAACCCTACAAAACCCCTAGTACCCGCCCCCTATTTATTGCCATAGCGCATGCATGTTGCCTCGGCTCCACGATCTACACGTGGCGAGTAACTTCCCCTGCCACCGTGGCGGTTTGATTCCAAATCACATGCAGCAACACGGTTCACCACAGAAGATCCAGGAGGATTTAACGAGGCGTGCGCTCGGCTGCCAAAATAGTGCAACGACAAGACATCCCTGAGAGACGTTGGTCGTGGCTGACACAAGCACTGACCTCAACGGCGAGACATTACGTCTCCAAGCTTCAGATGCGCTAGTTGGCCGCCTCCGTAATTGTTTCATCCAGTGGGTGCCTACCGATTCTACATCTAGTTTACTCCAACCAGGTACCAACAACTACATCAACTCACTCGGAAGTGCGCAGAAACTTCTCCGCAAAGTGAAGTCCCATCGTGCTCGGGGTCTAGTGTCAGGGGATTACCCCCCGGATAGGCTAAGCCAGGTCGGATGGCTGCAAGACATGAAGTTCCAGCCGGTTGGAATGCTCCAACTAGACCACAACCAAGAAGCACCCCGCTGGCCCATCTAGCCGGTCAACCATAAGACCTAGCCCGATGGCCCGCTCCATCCGATCACCTTGGAATAAATACCGGTAATCCAGAGGGCATGATGATGAAACAGTGGCACACCTCCAGATCCCTGGCTTTGCACTAGCTAAAGCAATGGCGCCGCCCATACTATTTGACATGACGTCCGTCTGACGCGAGATAAATCCTGGCGGCTACGCACTGTAGCTCTGACTATTGCATTAGGGCCCACCGGATGGACCCCACCAGTCGGCCGACGTTGTAATCTGCACCCCCATACAATATATAAGGGGGAGGGGCAGTGCTATTGTTAGGATCAGACTCTCTTCTACCTAAAGTTCCCCCCAGTTCATCTGGGATACAGCTCCAGGAGCACTTGTACTGGGCGTTCTCCCTCGATATAGTAGATCTTGTAGAAGTAGGGGTGTTACCTCACCGAGAGGGCCCCGAACCTGGGTATTTCGTTGTGTTTGCGGTGCTTGTGCCCAATTCTGCTTTCAGAAGCCACCGCTAGCCCCTGATTGTCTCCCTTTTAAGTCATCCTTGATGGTACTGTCGTGTTCCACACCACGACAACACCGAACTGGCCAGGCCCATGTCCTACCCGCTTGAAGGAAAAGGAAAAGAAAGAGAGAAAGGAGGAAAAGCGTCTCGCAGGGGCGAAACTAGGCTATGTCCATACACGTGCAGCGGGTGTGCCACGTGCGGCGTAGTTTATACACTGACCTGGTTGGTGGGGAGATGCTATAGGCTGCTTCACGCGGCACGTTCGGGTGGTCCCTCCTACAGCGAGCCCTACATGGGTCGGCCCATTTTCTTGGGATCCTATGCAGGTATGATGTTTTTTCCTTTTTTCCAGTTTTTCAAATCAAATATGTATATTTTTGGATTCTCAAAAAAATTATATATTTTCAAATATGAACGAATTTCAAATCTTAATAATTTTTAAGTCTAAACAATAATTCACATTTTTTAAATAAGGTGAAAATATTTCAAAAAATCATAAACCAATTACAAAAAATTATGAACCAATTTCAAACATCATGAACCAAATTCAAAACCATGAACAAGTTTATTTAAAAATGAACATTTTTGTGTAAATATTTTTCAAAAATCATGAAGCAATTTCCAAAATCATGAACCAATTTCAAACGTCATGAACCAAATTCAAACATCATGAACAAGTTAATTAAATGGAACATTTTTCAAAAATCATAAACAATTCTCGAATCATGAATCAAATTCAAAAAACCATGATCATTTATCAAATATTAAACTGTGAAACACAAAAAATAAAATAAAAAGGAAATAGAAAAAAGAAAAAATATATAAAACTATAAAGATAAAATGCACCTAGTCTATGAATCCGTGGCTTCCGGTGGCGCCATCATCACCCGCCACACGAAGTGGTATTTAGTATTTTGATATTGCTACATAGCAACTAGTCTATTTAGTAATTGGATATTGCTACATAGCAACTAGTCTGAGAAAGTTAAAACCTGGCGGTGTCTTAGCCCAGCAATTGCATGCACCATGTCTTGCTAAGCACTAAAGAACAAGATTTTTCAATTAGCCAATTTAAATATGAAAAATTAAAATGTTTTCTAGGTCAAACCGTTTATCCGAATTAAGATCGGTTTTTATTGTTATGCTAGTCATGACGAGCTCTTTGAAACTAGATCCCATGTTGGTATGTTTTGATAACTTTATTTTTGGACCAAAAGTTATCCACGTGTAACACGCAAGTTATTCGGGTTCAACATTTAAGTTACCAACCCAATAACATGTAAGTTATCCACCAATACAAAATTTACCCACGGAGCACATGCTTAGGATGGGTAACTTTTTTTTGTTTACCCACAAGTTACCCATCAGTAACACGAGAGTTATCCAGGCTTTAGCATGTAAGTTACCCATCAAATATCATGTAAGTTATCCACCACTACAAAATTTAGCCATGGATAGAATAAAAAAAGTTATTCTAGCGGCTCGGCCTCATCGCCCGTCACCGCTCTCGCATCGTACGAAGTACTCAACCTCAAAAGGCTACCGCATCAAACACCAAACATAATTTTTTTAAAGGAACTAAATCTAACCTTCTTTTGCATACGATATAAATAAATGGGGTCTTATACTCACCCACCATGCAACCAGTAATCTAGCGGCTCGAATTTGTCGTCTGTCACCACTACCATGGAGTACGGGTGGCGAAGCCTTAAAAGGTGTTAGGGTACCAAGCCTTAATTGCTCGTTGACACTAACACATTAATGACAACAAATCTCAGTACCCTAATAACTAGGTTATAGCGTTTCAATTAAACTTGCTCAATACGTATGCAATAACACCTCTACCCAACATGTTTATATGGTGGATAACTTATGTGTTAGTGGTTTGATAACTTATATATTATGACATGGATAACTCATGTGTTTAGGGTGGATAACATTTTGGTCCGATTTTTTTTTCCTCGAAGCATATCAACATTTTTTTAGATCAACGGGGACTCCCTGCCCCCGGTTCCATTGATAACATCAATGAAACCTGAAGAGAATTCTCAGGTCCAAACAATAAAGTGAGCTACAAATTTAAAGGTCCAAACTTCTAAAGTAGAGCAACTAGAAACGCAGAAGTTCCATACAAAGGAAAGCACCAGCTAGATGGAAAATACGGGGGGGGGGGGAAGGGAAGACAGCAGCTGCCAGAGTGGAAGTCGGCGTTGTCCAGGTCCCCTGCACCGCAACCCTTTTGCTCGTCATCGACGACGGGTCTTGAGGAGCATTCCTTTCAGCATTTGCATCCCTACTCAGCCACTCGTCAGTGCAAAGGGCGAGTCCAGATTTTTGGAGAGGTAGGTGCAGAACCTCTCCACCTCCTCTAGCATCTCTTCCTTGAAAATCAGTCTCTAGTGCTTTACTAAAGCCAAGACCTTCCTCATAATCTAATGCAAGTTAATCCAAGGGAGACCATTAAAGATCATATCATTCCTAAATTTCCAGAGACACCATAGGACAGCAGAACAAACTGAATTCAGAACTTCATGTTTCTTATTTGCAATCCAGTTTTTAGCTACAGACAGGTAATCATTTCCAACAGAAATATTAAAAAAACTAGAAATGATACTCCAAAACTGTTTGGCGACTAAGCACTGAAAAAAGAGGTGAGTAATAGATTCATCCTTGGTACAAAAAAATGCAGTCCTTAGGTTTATTCAGATGTCTCTTTTTTAGGTTATCTCTAGTCATTAGTTTGTTATGAGCTAGAAGCCAAAGAAATATCTGGACTCTGGGAGGAATATGCAACTGCCACATAGCAGGGATATAAATGGGAGTGACACCCCCAAAATTTATGATAGCATAAAGGGAAGTAGTAGAGTAAACCCCTTTGCTTTCATACTGCCAGATCAAAGCATCAGTATTAGTGTTAAAAGAGATCCCAGAGGAAATTGCCTCAAGCTCATACCATTCAGATAACAAGGCACTATTAAAGTTTCTCCTAAAAGTAAGTCTGAGGGAATTACCATCCCAAATTTGCTGAATAGTTTTATTATGCTCATTGCAGATAACATAAATTTCAAAAAATTAAACGGACAAGGGAGATGTCCCAAACCAGGTGTCCTCCCAAAACCTGACTTGAGCACCATCCCCAATTTGCCATATATATCCAAATTTGATACTATTAACATCCCAAAGGACCTTTTTCCAGAACTGGGAGACCCCTGTCTGTCTACTACAGAAGATGTTACGGTTTTCAGTATCATATTTAGACTCAACTATAGTCCTCTAGATTTTCCCTTCATCACTGGAATATCTCTTAATCCAAGACCCCGGGAGGGACAAATTAACATTAGCTAAATCAGGGATCTAGCCCCCCAAACTCCTTCCTACAGACTAGTTTCCAACTAGCCAAATGAAGTTTCATATGGCCCTAAAAATCATTCCACAGACAATCAGCCATCTGGGAGATACTTAAGTCTAAGACCCACTTAGGGAACTTAAAAAAGGAGAGCAGGTAGATAGGAATAATAGCTAAACAAGTTTTAATAAGAGTCAACCTAGCCGCATAAGAGAGTAGTTTCCCCCTCCAACCTGCAATTCTTTTGAGGATTTTGTCTATTAGAGGTTGGATGTCCTCTCTCCTAAGCTTTTCAAAATGTAAAGGTATACCCAAGTATTTAATAGGGAAAGCACTGATGTCTACGCACTTCTATTCTTGTAGATAGTTGTTGGGCCTCCAAGTGCAGAGGATTGTAGAACAGCTGCAAGTTTCCCTTAAGTGGATTACCCAAGGTTTATCGAACTCAGGGAGGAAGTGGTCAAAGGTATTCCCTCTCAAGCAACCCTGCAATCAAGATACAAGAAGTCTCTTGTGTCCCCAACACACCCAATATAGGTGCACTAGTTCAGCAAAGAGGTAGTGAAATACAAGTGGTAACGGTGCCAGAAAATAGCTTGACGGTGAGGCAAAGACTAAAGGCAACAAGAAGGAAGCAATCAAACATGCAACAGATCTAGTATCAAATGGTGTTTCAATGCTTAGAAACAAGGCCTAGGGATCATACTTTCACTAGTGAACACTCTCTCATATAAATATCCTCTTCATGATACTACTCTTAACTACTCTCTGGTTGGACACTCTAATCCAAGGTAGGGCTATAACAGCACACCTCAAAGTCCGCCTTCCCCAATCTAGATAACCCCACACTGTCACCTTGAGCACTAGATGGTTCCAACAAACACCACAATTTCATAGAGACATCCAACTCCAAATATAACTCATAACAAATATTCAATCTAGCCAAAGTGCCACACACGGTATGCTCGCTGTCACTTTCACACACGTGGGGAAAAGCATAGATCTATTAAAGCACAAAGAGTATTTATGTAGACTCAAGCCTAGGTGCCACCATGGCGTGCACGCTGTCACTTTCACACACATGGGGAGAGCAGATATCTAATGAAGCACTTGAGTAGCAAGGTAGATCTACTTGATTACAAAGCTCATGACCACAAGATCATGCATAGAGAGAGAGATGAACACATAGCTATCAGTAGAGCCCTTAGCCTCGAGGAAGAACTACTCCCTCCTCATATGGGAATCGGCAACGATGATGAAGATGGCGGTGGAGGTAGATGGAGATGGCTCCGAGGGCA
The DNA here is from genome assembly GCA_910589765.1 of Avena atlantica. Lineage (NCBI taxonomy): Eukaryota > Viridiplantae > Streptophyta > Magnoliopsida > Poales > Poaceae > Avena > Avena atlantica. Next base: position 22,434,890 of record OU342734.1, on the reverse strand, counting down.
CTTCCCCGTCCCGGCAGGGTGCTGGAACAGAGACTTTCTGTCCCCCAAATCCCTCCTTCGGTGGCGGTAGCACAACAGAGGTTTTCGTGGATTTCTTCTAGATTCCCTAGGGTTTCTGGGTCGGAGGCTTCTTATAGGCGCAGGAATCAAGGTCGGTGGGGTCCAGGGGGCCCACACCCCCTGTGGGCGCCTCTAGGGCTTTCCCGTGCCTAGGGGTGTGGCCATCCTGTGGACCCCCTCCGGCTCTGCTTCGTGGTTCCGTGTTGCTCCGGGAAAAATAATAACTTTGGATTTTGTCCCGTCCAATTCCGTGAATATTGATTTTCTGCCTTTCTGGAACCAAAAACAGAAGAAAACAGGCAACTGACACTATGGCAACTTGTTAATAGGTTAGTTCCACAAAAGATATAAAAACAACTCAAAGTGTAGACAAAGCAAAGCAAAGCAAAGTAGATACAAAACAAGCATGGAGCATCAGAAATTATAGATACGTTTCTGACGTATCAAGCACCAACAACACACCCCAAAATATTTGAGTAAAGAACAATATCATATTCCTCAAGGTCTATGGGAATAAATTCACTTTTAGAATAATTGATCTTCATCCCAAAAACTTGCTCAAAACAGGTTAACACCCATTTAAGGTTAGTGGCATAAGAGGGATTGTTATCAGAAAACAAAATGGTGTCATCTGCATATTGCAGACAGATAACACCCCAGGATAAATATCAGAATAAAGACCTTTGATCAAATTAGCATTATATGCTTTAATGAGCATCCTAGTTAGGACATCTACTACCAGGTTAAAAAGCAAAGGGGAAATAGGACCCCCCTGCCTAAGCCCTTTGCCAGCAACAAAGAAATTGCCAATGGTGTTATTAAGTTTGACCCCAACAGACCCTCCATGAGTGATAGCTTTAATCCAGGAAATGACAGTAGGACTAAGGTCCAGTTCTTTTGGCGGCTTCTCCGAGAAGCCGCCCTACCCCCAGCTTTCTGGGGAAGCCGGTTTCAAAAAAATTGAGGCTTCCAAATTAGTTTAGCCTTAACCACTTTAGAATCCTCGTATTTTTTTTGAACCGCCTTCCCCAAGAAGCTGGGGGTAGGGAAGCTTCTCGGAGAAGCCGTCAAAAGAACTGGGCCTAAAACCTTTCTTGGCTATAAGGTCAAGAAGTAAATCCAAATCTACCTTATCAAAAGCTTTTTCATAATCTAGTTTAATAACTAGACCTTGATTTTTACCATGAGAAACAAAATGAATAACTTCATGTGCAGTAACAACGCTTTCCAAAATGAATCTCCCTTTGATAAATGCAGACTGGTTACAAGAAGTAATGGTGTTCATTAGCAAGGCTAATCTATCTGTCAAGACCTTAGTGAAAATCTTAAAGACACAGTTGAGTAAGCTAATAGGACGATTTTTTTTCATGCTACTAGCTTCAGGTTCTTTTGGGATAAGAGCCAAAATAGCAAAATTCAGTCTATAAATATCTAGTTTGCCTTGATGAAAATCTGTAACATGGCCATAAGATCAACTTTGACTACCTCCCGGAAATGCTGATAAAAAATGAAAGACAAGCCATCAGGGCCTGGAGCCCCATCAGAATAGGAACCAAACACAGCTTGTTTGATTTCCTCTTCAGTGATAGGGGCTTTAAGAGCCTAATTTTGATTTACAGAGACTTTTTCACTAGAAGAAAAGAAATCATCAGGAAGAGTACAACTAGAAGGTTCTTCTTTTTTGAAGAGGTCCTTGTAGAAGGAGGTAGCAATGTGCATCATTTCTTCCTCATCATGAACAGGCCCATCTAGAGAATGCACTAGCATTTTTCTCCTCTGGTTAGATACAGCATGAAAGTAAGTAGTATTTCTATCTCCTTATTTAATATCTCTATCTCTAGACCTTTGTTTTGCCTTAATTTCTTCCTTTAACCAAAGCATATTCATTTCAGAATAGATTTGCTTAAGCCTTGTCTGTTCATCAGCAGAAAGTTCTAATGACTCAGACTTAATGTCAAGCAAATCATATTCCTCCATAAGATCCTTCTTAAGGTTTCTAAGCTTAGATTCAATATTTTTACTCCACCCCTTTGACCAACATCTAAATCTCCTAGTCTTCATTTGCCAGACATCAACTGCATCTTTACCTCTAATTGGTTTAGACTAGTTAGCAGTGGCAAGAGTTTTAAAATCACTTCTCATCAGCCACCACTTCTCAAATTTGTAAGTGGCAGCCCTGGGTCTAGCTTCACAACCAGATTCCCATAGAATTGGTGTATGATCAGTGCCCAGCCTAGGTAGGGCTCTAATGGAGGCAAGAGGAAAAAATTGGTAAAGTTCGACATTGCAGAACACTCTGTCAATATTGGACATAATCAAATTCTCCCTATTGTTCCCCCAAGTAAAATTTCTATTACTAAGCTTAACTTCAAGTAAACTCCAAATATCAATCCAAGCATTAAACTTGTCACTCCATTTGTGATCAATGTTACCATTACTTTTATCACTTTGGAATCTAACAAGATTAAAGTCTCCACCAATAATAGTGTGACCATTGTAATCTATAAAAAGACTATGTAATTCAGAAATAAAGGCTTCTTTCTTCTCTTCATGAGAAGATCCATACACTGTAATAATTCTAACAACAGTATCTTTGGCCTTCAGCCTAACAACAACAAAAACAGAGAAATCCATAACTTGCCAGCTAATAACATCAAAAAAATCCAAATCTACCCCTACCACAATGCCTCCAGCAGAGCCAACAACGGGTAAATCTTTCCATTCAAACATCTTATTACCTACTAAAGAATTTAGGTAATTACAATAAATAGACTCCTTCTTAGTTTCCTAGAAGCCAACATAGTGAGCATGGGTCTTATTGAAAAGGTCAATAAGAGCATTCTTCCTCTCAGGGGTTTGTATTCCCCTAGGATTCCAAAAAACACAATTCATTTAAAACCTACTTTCTTGGGATGCTTGCCCTGCCTATGTTTACTAACCAAAGATCATCCTAATGCATCAGGAAACTCATCTTCATATACCCCTTCCTCTACGGGTCTGATAGGAGAAAAAGGTGAAACAGAGGAAGAGGGTATATCAAGGTTACTAGCGATAGAAATAATAGAGGAACATTCCTTAAGGCTTGGAATGGAAACAACAACAGTATTAGCCATTTGAATAAGATTACTTGTAGCAATGACATTAAAAGGGTTTTGTTGCACAATACCTTTCATCTTAGAAGAAGCAGCAGTTGTTTTCTCCAAGTTCCTCTTCATGGTAATCTCCTGTGCTTTTTGAAGCATTGTTTTCCCTTCCTTATCATAAAACCTGGAACTTTGTCTTGCACCAAAGACTGGACCCCATTTGCTTTTCTTCTCTTGCTCCTTAATCCCTTTTTCCTCAAGACCATGACTCAGTAACTCCTCCTGACTAAGTTCCCTATCTGGGTCCTCATAGAAAAGAGTGTTTTCAGTAGCCAGCTCCATCTCCTGGATAAGGTTGACACAGTCATCTTCTGATTGAATGCCCTGCATCTAGTCCAACACCTTATTATTTGCCATAGATTCCTCATCCACAATATGAAGAAGCTTGCTGGAGACGATAGGGATTGGACAGTCATTATTGAAACAGTTTGCAACCTCCAGAACTTTGTCAAACAATGTAGCCAATGATTTTTGCTTTGAACTCCCTTTCTCATCGCTTTTTTGTTGGTTAGGAGTAGAGGCAGTAGTACCTTTACCCCCCCCCCAGTGCTGGTATTAGTATCCATTTTATCAGAGCTTTTCTTAGCTTTAGGTGGCTGGTCCTCTTGTTGATCACTATGCTCATCAGGGTTAGGAGGATGAATATTATCAAGATCTTCATCCTCCACATTGACTACACTAGCAGGGCCCTCGACAGCAAAATGGATTTCAAATAGCACTCCACCAACCTCAAAGATTCTGGTGGCATGAATCCTAGTGTGATCCCTACACTTTATCTTGACTCTAAATGTTTCATAGAAAGACCTAAACATCCCATACCATTCCACATCTTGCATGATGCCAAAAGTTGTAACAAACTGCATGAGAGTTGGCCATTTGCACCAGGTCTGGTTCAAGCCCTTGATTTGCAGCCAAACATCCTGCAGTTCAGCATAGTAGTACAGGGCTCCATTCCAAACATGAACTTTGACAAAGACACCCTCCTTAGGTAGACCAAAGCTAGGATACCCATCAATCTCTTCAACCTTGAGATGAGGTGGGAATTTGACCAGAAAAGACCACTCATCCAGGCATCTGATTTGCCAGGGCCAGTTGGTTCTATAAACAAAGGCTAGATTCTGGTACAACTCTTCCTTTGTGATACTCCCTTGATCTACATAGACAAGGCCAATATTCTTGGGAGGATAAATCTTAGAGGTCTGAAAAGGTAACTCTATGTGATATAAACCCAAGCCAGATGCAACATTGCCTACAAACTTTGCAATCTGTCGAGGCTGTTTCTTAACTGGGCAACCTTCTATTTCATGTTCCAAAGAGCTATAGATAAAGCAAGTCCTGGGAGAAGCACAAGCGGCTTTGTGGTGCCCAGGATCCCCACATATGTAGCAGATCACCTTAGCATAAGCATCAAGCTTTTCAATTGCAGTAGAACCTGAATCAGTTGAAGCATTTGAGTGTGGGGAACCATCTAAGGACTTGGAGTCATCTCCTTTACCCGAGTCCCTGTTTTTCTGCTTCTGACTCTTTCCAGCTTGAGAGGAGAGATTACTTCCCTAAGTTGTTTGTAGAGGGGGATGCACCACCTGCTGGGGGGCATCCACTACCCAACAAAACCAGGAGGTGGCTGTTGCCAAGGACTGGGAATTGTCCCTGGAAAACAGGATTGGGAGGCCGCCCATACTGCCAAGGAGGAAAGCTAAAAGGAGGAACTGTGGTGGCAACATCTGAGCTTGTTGATTAGGAGGGGGTTGCTGGAAACCAAAACCAAAGGGGGTTGCTAAGTTGGTTGTACCTGCATCTACTGCCATTGCTCCCCTCTATTGTTTCCACCTCTCCCTCTTCCCCTGCCTCGCCCTTTCTCTGCCATGACACAAGCTTCAAAGATCTGCTCAAACGAAGTTTTGGGCCTTAGCTGCCAATTTTCAGCACTAAGAGATAGCTTAGAGCTCAAATCTGGCTCATCATTAGGTGAAAGATGAAAACAGTCCGCCGCCAGGAAGGAGAGGGTTTGGACAAGCTCTTTCTGGATCCAGACAAGGAGGGAGGGTGGGGTAGTTGTAGTAGTCCAAACCCTAGGAGGGGTATCTTCGTCTTCCCAAAGTTGCCCGAAGAAAAATCTCCAAGCCTTGTCATCATCCTCTACCCCATCACACGTGAGCTCGGTGAGGCCATGTGGCTCTGAACCTAACAGCAAGGATTTCATCATAGGTCTTGTCTCCCCTCTAGGTGGGCGCACACCACGACACACACATTGACTGAGTCCTGTCTGAGGTCCAACAGAGTTGCCGCTGCCAATGCATCTCGGAAGGAGAACTTCCCCTGCTCCGGCTGCAGAGGAAGGGAGAACATGGCCTGGTCTCCTGCCTCCAACAACTATGGAACCAACTGTGAAGCCGACTTCCTAGTCATAGATCCACGAGGACAACCACGCTTCCTCTTCTCCATCACTACAGGGACAAAGCCCTCCGCGGCACCTCGAAGAGCTTGAAAAGGGCTTAGGATGCAGTCGACGAGCTTGCGAGGATGCTGCACATTTCGCTTGCCGGCACTCAGATTCCTCCCCAATCCCTTTGTCAACGCTAGCGATGTCGAAGAAGGAGTCGATGAACCAGAGTCCAGCATCAGAGTCTCGAATTTTCCTCTTGCCGAACGAGCCTGCCGAAGCCCTTTCCTCCCCCAATCGATTGCTTGGTGAAGGATTTCCCCCGTTGTCGACGAAGGATCCCCTCGCTCCGTCAACCGCTTCAGGCGTTGCCCGAACCTCCTCCCCGCAAGGAGTTGAGCCGCAACACGACTCATCCTCCTCTCCATAGTCAGGAATCGCCAGCGTCAAGCGTCTCGCCGCAAATTTCCTCACCGGAAGGAGACGGGCAAGCGGAGGCGAAGGCGGTGTTGAGGTCGCAGAGGGCGAGGTAGCCGGCGGAGTAGTGCAGGTGGACGAAGAAGGAACGACAGCAGTGAAGGATCCCGCACATGGCGGAAACGTAAACCGTACGCTGCCCCGCTCGGGTGGGACCTGTCTGCCGCGCCCGCCATGCTCCCGATGGACCTGGAGGAGGCTCGGAACAGTGGGGGGTGTGAGTGGGTTCAGGAGAGATGTTGGGACAGGGCCCGCGAGGTGGCCCGAGGAGGGGCACATCGGGGAAACATATCAACATGGGATCTAGTTTTGAAGATCTCGTCAGGACTAGTTCAACGGTGAAAACGGATCTTAAATCAAACAAAAAGTTTGATCTATAAGGCATTTTGATTATTCGATACGATTCTAAGCTAGCTAATAGCTCCTTCTGCCAAGTTTTGCAAATCAACGACCGGTCTGAGAATAGAATTTCCGTAGTATTTTTATGGTCGGTATATAGGATTTGCTGTGGATTATGCTGTGGTTTTGTTTGGATTGGGCTAAAATGTATGCAACAATAAGGTAGACCGGTTCTCTCTAAAAAAAATAAGATGGACCGGAGCGGTGCAGGCTTACGGAAAATTTGGGCTAGAGTGGCGTGGCATGGCGTCGAAAAGAAATCACAAGAAATAACCCGTGGGTTCAACCCGCGGAAGCAGTACGGGGCCACGACTCCATGTGACCATGTCCACGACCCCCAAATTCCCCTTCCACCTCCATTCTCGCCGGTCTCCATTGCCATGGTAGTGGGAGCCTAGGTTCCCCACTCCCCAGGCCCCAGCGCCCTCTAGCGCCTCCACCCTCATAGCTATCGTCGAACACTGTCGCCCTGGAGCACCGCCCGCCCTTGGCCTCTCGGCTCCCGATGCCCCAGGGCTTCTTGCACTACCGTCGCCGCTGTCGCCTCCACCCTCCCAGGTGACCTCCTCCGTCAAGGCAGCAAGATCACCTCATCATTCTAGGCACCGGCGAGATGGCAATCTTACCGTATCGTTCTCCACGCCCTTCTCTCACCAAGGTGAGAGATGAGTAGTAACTCCTCCATGCGCCACCTGAGCTAGTTATTTCTGAGTCACAAAACAAGGAATAGACCATAGTAATTGACTACTTGTGGCTACCCCATTTATTGTTCTCACTAGCCACTGGTCAGTTCAACGTCTGAACATTTTGGCAGAGCCAGCATGACAACATCATTTCATTACTTAAACTCTTGTTATTTTCAAAACACTAATCTGAAACTCCTCAAAAAATATTGTGCATATTGTAATGCTACTGACAAATGAGTAAATCATGGCGTTGGTGAAATCCTTCCTTCTTTTCTGGTATAAGGTTGCATATAAGTAATAATTTGATGTACCAATTAGATTAAATACTCTGTTTGTAGGTCTAGTCTAGAGACCAGTTCGATAGGAGAATTATGTTGTCTCATGGAACCCACCTGATGGATGGATACATATGTTTAGGACAAGATAAGTGAAATTCTTTCATGCTCTATTGCTCCCGTGGGCTTCGATTTGGTTATTTATGTAGCATCAGCTAGATTTGTCGACCTGTCTTTGAATGTGTCTAAGAGCTTGTATAATTTATTTGCTAAGATCTGGAGTTTGGAAGTTGACAAGTTAATTTCTACAAATGGCACGACTAATTTTCCTTCTGTGTGGTTATTCTGGTTATATTGCTCCCTTGCTTTGATGTTGGAGTTGCCTTTTGGAATGTAATCTCCCTTGCTTGGATGTTGCACTCATCTTTTTGAAACACTTGTATACATGAATTCTGAATTTTGCAACAAGTTCAGAAGAAAATTTGAGGAGTCATCTTTTCTTTGAAAATTTTCGATAATTTTAGTGACTTTCTAAAGTGTTCATCTCTGTTATCATGTTGGCTGTTGAGCAACAGTCAAGATGATGCTACCTTCCTTCTAAATATAGTAACAGATGTTATATACATGATAACATCTTGCTAAGTACACATACTTGATACTAAAATAAATTTAGTTCAAGCTAATGGCTGCAGGTACTCTAGACAAGCCGGGAGCATTGCCGATTTCTGGTAGTCTGATTCATCAACCGTCTTGGCCTCCTTGCCTTGAATATTCGCGCCACCTTTATCAGATTTTTTGTAATTTAATAAACATTTATGTATGGAGATGCTCTAAGACTCCCTCCGATCACTTATTATGGATCGAGGGAGTAGTATATTTTATCTTGTTGAAAAAATGTGTCGTATGAAAAATGCTCTGAGAAGATTTTGTGTACCACTATTTTTTTAGAAGTTTATTACTGATATTTGTGGCATTTAGATTTATCATGATATTTTTATTTTTGAGATATTCTGGTGAATATTTCACATATATCTTTTATCATGATTTCCAGGTTTTTTAATTACAACTATAGCTAGCAGACCATACAAGTTGGAGTCCCGTACGACATAGCTAGCTGCCATCGTCAATCGACTTGCTTAGCAGCAGTCAAGCATTGAGGCCAGTGCCCAGCTTTCCAGGAACCATGGGTTGAAACCATGGATTCATGCCACGGTCTGCATGCTAGGCAGTGTGGGTGCAGGTGGAAAAATCAAGCGGGGCGGTGCAGTGCGGGCCCAAAGGATTAATTTAGTGGTTTGATTTGGGAAGGGAGATTACGATTTAATTTGATTGGCGTGGGCTGGATTTGGGGTGGGTTTTGCCCCATTCTCACCTTGACACATATCTAGTCTCTTGAAACATGATAACATTGATGGCTGTAATATGCTGATAATGTTTCCCGTAGTTATGCTGATGCTAGTTGTGCAATTCTTCTTGTTATGTGTGCTTTATTTGCTCAATCTGATTCATAAATCATATTTTTGATTAGCTGAAATCTTTAGAATGCTTGTGACATTCCTATTATTTTATACTGGTCTTTCTATCGTACCACCCCTTTTATTTGCTGAAATGTGGAGACAGCTAACAGAGTTACTTCATGATATGTAGGTTTGGGCCATACTTCTGCAAGCCAATTATTGTTGGGCTAGGAGAAAACGATCAGCCATTTATATGTGCCATGGACTGCATTGGTGCCAAGTATGTATAAAGTCACGTCCTTGTCTACCTTTTTGTGTGTGTTACTTTCTTCTCAAAATTGCAATTGATTTGAATATGTTTGTGTGCTATCTTTCATCCACATGCTTCTATGTAGGAGTTGCCAATCTCCCACGATCATGTGTATCCTAGTGATTAGTGAATAGTATCCTGTTTATCTGCTTTGGCTCGGTTGTAATCCTCAGATGTATTTAGTCCCAGGTTCATATTGATTATTTGTCAATTGTCATCCATTTGCCCCTATATCTGTTAAGTTTACAGCAAGAACTAAATAGAGGCAATGATAACTGTAAGGTGTATGGACAGTGTCGTTCCTGAGATAACATGGATATTTAACCGTGAAGTTCAGAAAATACCAAAGTATGGTATAAAATGCCCAAGAACAAATAAATGACTTGATGTTGACCTACATTTTACCAAGTAGATGATTTGAAAGGATTATCTTGTTTTACGGGTTGGCCAGGAGCGATACAAAGTTGTATTGTTAATATGGACATTATGCCAATATTCATTTCTATATGATATGTACTTTCCTGGAACCGCGGTGCTTTATGTTAAGTCTCTAGAAACATGATAATATTGATTCTTGTGAATCCTAATATGGGGTGCAGCTGCAGACCATCGTCACTGACTTTAGGTGTTAAGAGTACTGATTCATGTAAACACGTGAACAAATGCTGTGAATGTGGAGAAAATTTGGACTTATTGAACTGATTTGCTGTTGGTGTGCCTTTCTATTGGGTGGTCCATATATACATTTGTGATTTAAGAATTTTGACGTCATGGTGTTGCAGTTTGAAATTTTGTCCTTTGATACGTAGGTCAATGTTTTTGTAGTTATGCTGATGCGATTGTGCAATTATCCTTGTTATCATGTGTATTTTATTTTTCAATTCGATTCACATATCATACTTTTGATTAGCTGAAATATGTAGGATGTTTGTGGCATTGCTTTTATTTTATACTGGACCTTCTGTCTAATTACAACCCCTTATATTTTCTTAACTGTTGAGATGGATAACAAAGTTACTTTGTGATATGTAGGTTTGGGTCATACTTCTGCCGACGATTTTTTGTGGGTTAGGAGAAAAGGTTCAGCCATTTACATGTAACATGGAGTGCACTTGTACCAAGTATGTACAGTTCTCGTCTTTCTGAGACTTTTTGTGTGCGTTAGTTTCTTCTCAAAAGTACAGTTGATTTTAATATATCTATTTGCTATGTTTCATAAACATGCTTCCATGTATGTTACCGATCTCACACGGGCATTTGTATCGCAGTGAAGAGTATTCTCTTTATGAGCTTTTTGGCTCAGATATAATCCACAGATGTATTTAATCCCAGGTTTAGGTTGATTATTTGTCATCCACTTGCTCTCTGTTTATGTCAAGTTTACACCTAGAACCAAACAGACGGGAATGATAATTGTAAGGTGTATGGAGTTATGGACAGGGATATTGAACCATGACGTTCAGAAAACACCAACTATGGTATAAAATGCACCGAGAACAAATAACTGACTTAATATTGGCTTATATATTACCACATGGATGGTTTAGAAGGTTTATCTTGTTTTAGGGTTGGTCTGGAGCCATATAGAGTTGTATTTTTAATGTTGAAATTATGCCAATATCCATTCCCATATGATCTGTATTTTCCTGGAACCGCAGTGTTTCATATCTCTAGTCTGCTGAAACATGATAATATTGATTCTCGTGAGCCCTAATACTGGGTTCTTTCCTGGTTGTAATTTGCCGATAATGTTTCCCGTAGTTATGTTGTTGCTGTTGTGCAATTTTTCTTCTTGTTATGTGTGCTTTATTTGCTCAATCTGATTCATAAATCATGTTTTTGACTAGATGAAATATCTAGGATGCTTGTGACATTGCTGTTATTTTTATACTCGTCTTTTTTGTCTTAGTACCACCCCTTGTATTTGCTGAACTGTGGATATATCTAACAAAGTTACTTCAGGATATATAGGTTTGGGCCATACTTCTGGAAGCCAATTATTGCTGGGCTAGGAGAAAACGACCAGCCATTCATATGTGCCATGGATTACATTGGTGCCAAGTATGTATAAGATCACGTCTTTCCGTGACTCTTTGTGTGTGCGTTACTTTATTCTCAAAATTCCAATTGATTTGAATATGTTTGTGTGTTATTTTTCATCCACATACTTCCATGCAGGGGTTGCCGATCTCCCACTGTCATGTGTATCCTAGTGATTAGTGAATAGTATTCTGTTTATCAACTTTGGCTCACTCATAATCCTCAGATATTTAGTCAGAGGTTCAGATTTTGATTATTTGTCAATTGTCATCCATTTGCTCCCTATTTCTCTTAAGTTTACACCAAGAACTAAACAAAGGTAATGATAACAGTAAGGTGTATGAACAGTGCCGCCCCGAAGATAACATGGATATTGAACCATGAAGTTCAGAAAATACCAAACTATGGTATAAAATGCCCAAGAACAAATAAATGACTTAATGTTGACCTATATTTTACCACGTAGATGATTTGAAAAGATTATATTTTATTGCGGGAGGCTAGGAGCCATCCAAAGATGTATTGTTATTGTAGACATTATGTCAATATCCATTTCCATCTAATCGGTACTTTCCTAGAACCGCGGTGCTTTATGTTAAGTCTCTACTAAACATGATAATATTGATTCTTGTGAACCCTAATAATTGGCTTCTTGCTTGGCTATTATAAGTATGTAGCATGTAATCTGATAAAAAAGTGCTTCTTTTATGCAGAACCTGGCAAAAGATTTTGTGGTTTCATGCACTGGTCGGAATGATTATACGGTCCTTGTGAGTCCATTTATAAACAAGACATGGTTCATTTACTGACTTGAGATATGTGTTACATCATGATATGCGATATCACACAAATATTTTCGTGCAGAATGCTATATTAACTTCTGTTATGGGGTCTTGCGTAGTTAATTTGACAATCTTCTTTGAATTTTTTATTTTGTGAAGGAACCTGAACAGCTATTCAAGAAAAATCTCACAAGCATTGTTGTCTTCTGTTGATCGTTATTTCATAAGTGGCTAGGGAGGTTATGTTTTCATTGTGTAAGTTCCACATATCTCCCGAACTCCTACATAATACTATATCAAAAGCATGCATGTTAGCATGTGACCATCCCTCTGCTGACTGAATGCTTATGTAATTCATTATTTGGGCACTTAGTGTGCAAAATTGCACTGTTGAAAAATGCTAATCCCTTCAACAAGTGTTAGTTAAATCAGACTGTTCAGTTTGTGTCCTAAGATTGCTAGTCATTGCGAGTTAGTTAAATTAGACCACTTAGAGTCATATAGTTTTCTGTTAGTTAGTTCCAAAATTGTGGGTAGATTGCTTTAGACTAAGCCAAAGTATTATCCACATTTTTTTGCATATTCTGATGACCTAGCTCAGGAACTGCTTTCGAAACATTATATGGTGTTTGTGAGTCCATGTATAAACCAGACATGGTTCGTTTTCTGACTTGAGATATGTGTTACATTATGATATGCGATATCATACAACTATTTTTCAATGTAGTTTGTTGTGCAGAATGCTATATTTGTACTTTCGGTTATTTGGTTTTGCACCGCAAATTTGACAATTTGTTCAAAATTTTATTTGGTAAAGGAAACTGAAGAACTGTTTGAGACAATCTCATAGGCATTGCTGTCTTCTGTTGATTGTGATTTCCTACGTGGCTGGGGACGTTATGTTTTCATCGTGTAAGTTCCACATATCTCCCAAACTCCTACATATCATACCAAATTATGGTTGTTAGCATATGAACATCTCTGTGCTGACTGAATACTTATGCAATTCATTACTTGGGCACTTAACGCGTGAACATCTCTGTCCTTCAACAAGTGTTAGTTAAATAAGACTATTTGGTTCGTGTACTATGGTTTCCACTCGTTGCGATTTAGTTTAATCAGACCACTTAGGGTCATATACTTTTCTGTCAACAATTAATTCCGAAATTGGCAAGATTGGTTTACTCTAAACCAAACTATTGTCCATATTGATTTGCATATTCTGGATGTTTGATGAATAATGTGGCAACCTTTGTACAGGAAAGAAACATGTTGGATCACACACATTAACGTATCTCCCATACATAATCCTTTTCCGGTTTCCCCATCACTTCCATTATCTAGTTAGGACAGAGAAAATTAAACCGCCCAAATGAAAGTTAAGAAACCAATCCCTGCATGCATGTCAACTTAAATAAAAGTCTAAACTAAAGATGCTAATGTAACAGTCAGCCACAGGCATCTGACAGACATGTAACAACCATGCTCATATCACTGTTTCATTATTTCCTACAAGATTTTTACACTGTCACACATAAACTTCACACTTCATTTTGATGTCTTGTTGCCCATGGGAGAGGTGGAGAATGGAGGAGGGGAAGGCCTTGGAGCTGCAACGCTTGTGCGTGCCAGCGGCAATGATCGTCATGGCATTGTCTGCCGATGGCGGAAAAGATGCATTGTCTTGGCTCGCGGTGTCAGTGGAGGCGGAGCTGGAGCTGGAGTGGCGACAAACTGTTCTGGTGCGAATTCTTCAGCTCCTAGGCGTCACACTGGCTCTTGGACATGATGGCATCCAAGGCGTGGCGGTACTGAGCGAGCTTCTGAGGTGGTTGTGTGGCGGTGGTGTCTGGCAAGTACGAAGAGGCTCGGCGGTGGATTGACCAAAATGTTGCCCTCTGTGGCGATGGAGAAGCTTGACCAAATGCTGAAGTTGTAACTTTGTATTTTGTACTCCCTCCTATTAATATTATTTGTCGTTGAAATGGATGTATCTAGCACTAAAACATGTCTAAATACATCCATTTCAGTGATAAGTTATATAAAGGGAGTATATAAAAGCTCAAGATTTTGCCATATCTTAATGTGCTTAACAATTTTCCATTAAAGGAATTCACCAAATGATGCTCCCAGATACCAAGTTTTGACGTGCAAAATATGTGTAGGAATGTTTTGATGGTAAAACCGAAACCGATCCACGGACGTGTAAAATACATGTTTAACAATTACTCGCTCCGTTTTAAAATATAAGATGTTTTAGATTTGTGAAAAAAATACATTGAGACTTATTTTAGTGTATAGATTTACTTTAAACCTGAGTGAACCTATATACTAAAAAAATCTAGATACATTTGTTTCATAAAACTAAAACATCTTATATTTTGAAACAGAGGGAGTACTTTGGAAATCAGAACACTTGTGAGATTATTTTACTGAAAAAGTTAGAACATCTGGAGATTAGTTCCAGCTAACAACAAATTCGAGAAATCACTCTTGATTTGGAGCTAGACCAAGCACAAGTCAATGGCGAGTTGGAGCTAGGCTGCCAGAAGTCAGAACCGGTCGCTCGCTGCTATAGGATACGAGTTTGACCAAACGGTCCAAACCGACCCGAACTCAAACTCCGACTCTAGGTCTGTCTTGGCGCAAACAAAAAGCGTCTCCATCTGAATCGATCGAAACCCTAGCTCTCCTCTCCCGCGAAACAGACCCTCTCAGATCGAGACTGCTCTGCTCTCGCACTCTGCTCCGCTCCGCTCTCGCGCGAAACTGCTCTGCTCTCGCGCGAGAACACCCGCCGCCGACATGTCGCGTCACCGCTGCCGCCGCCGCAGCTGCTTCCGCCGCATCCTCGCCGCCGGGGGTGTGGGCGCGCTGCTCTTTTTCGGCGCCGGCGGCCGTGGATCGCTCGGCCTCGGCGCCAATTCTTGGTCGCCGCCGCCTCAGCAGGTTCGCCTCTTCCAGCCGCCGCCTGAGATGCTCCTCGGGCCGCCACCTGAGCTTCTCCTCTCGCCGCCGCCTGAGCTTCTCCTCTCCCCGCCACCTGAGCCGCTCATCTCGCCGCTGCCCTCGCCCGCGCACCAGCACCGCGAACCCGACCTCCCCTTCCCGCCGCTGCCCTCACCCGCGCACCAGCACGGCGAACCCGAGCTCCCCTCCCCTCCGCTGCCCTCGCCCGCGCACCAGCACCGCGAACCCGAGCTCCCCTTTCCGCCGCTGCCTTCGCCTGCGCACCAGCACCGCGAACCCAAGCTCTCCTTCCCGCGGCGCCTACTTCCTGTGCGCGGCCAATCCACGCCGCAGCACGAAGAGGTGGATGCTGTCCTGCTACCGGACCGGGAGGTTCTCGTCCTGGCCGCCGAGCCCGCCTCTGCCAAGGCGACCTGCGTCTTCCAGGGCGGGGCCTCGTCCCCGGCGCGTGCGCTCGGGCGGCTTCCAGGGCCCGGGCGCCACGCCTTCCTCTGTCTGATGCCCGACTCAGCGCACGGGATGCAGACGCTCGAAGCACCCATGCTGGTTTCCTCCTCCTCGGCGACTGCTGCTGCTGCTCCGCCTGCTCCTGCCCCTGCCGCCCGTTACCGGAAGATGCTAAATTGGAACGACACCATGGTGTTTGACTCTGCTGTTCTCGACGGAGGTGACGTGCTTGTCTTCGCCAAGGGCCCAAACCGCCGGCAAGGGGTCATCAGAACACCCGCTACCAATGTGCAGTGCATCTACCGTGGAGATACCGATGACTCTGTGGCTTCCGTTCCAGCAATAACTTCAGGGCAGCAAGTCATAAGGTGCCCTCCTCCACCCCCACCTTTAGTTTCTCGCAACATAGGCATCCATGTCACCTTAGCGCTTAATGGCGAGGAGCCTGTACCCTCACTTGCCACCTACGACCTGCACCAAGCTGGCCTGTCCGTAGCACCTCAAAGAAATTTGATCTGTGCTTGCACCATGGTCCGGAACGTAGCAAAGTTCTTGCATGAGTGGGTGCTTTACCATTCCTCCATCGGTGTCGGTCAGTTCTTTCTATACGACAACGGTAGCGAAGATGACCTCATTGATCAGGTTGCTCGTCTGAGAGCTACTGGGATCAATATCTTGACCGTCTCCTGGCCATGGACCAAAACTCAGGAAGCGGGGCTCTCCCACTGCGCTGCCAAGCACCGAAATTCCTGCCAATGGATGGCATTCATCGATGTGGATGAATTCATCTTTTCACCAGATTGGATCAAGTTTGAGAAGCCTTCAAAATCAATGCTTGAAGCACTTGTTCCAGTTGACCCGCATGTTGGCCAAGTATATTTCCCATGCTATGATTTTGGCCCCTCGGGCCAAACAGCACATCCACGGGAGGGGGTTTGCCAAGGCTACACTTGCCGGCTGGATAAGCCGCAGCGGCACAAGTCCCTGGTCCTGCTTGACGCTGTGGCTGATTCCTTTGTGAACTCAGTTCACCATTTCTCGCTCAAGGCCGGTTTCCATTTTGCATGGAACCTTTTGGTACATGTTAACCATTACAAATATCAAGCTTGGGTGGAGTTTAAATCAAAATTCAAGCGACGCGTGTCCACATTTGTGCCGGACTGGTCAGACCCCGTCAACCTCCAGTCCCGTGACCGAGCCCCTGGGTTGGGAGTTGATCCCATCGAACCAGTGGGTTGGGCGGATAGCTTTTGCGAGATTAAGGACGAAACTATGCATGAAGCGAGTGTAAGGTGGTTCGGCATTGGATTGGGAGCCCGTGGATCAAAAACAAAGGCCAAGTCAGAGGGTTCCCATGGAACCCACACTGGTGATATTGCCCCTTCCCCCTCTCTTTGATAGTTTATTATATAGTAGTAAAACAATAAAGCTTAGTATATAAAAAACACTAACTTGCCAAAAATAAAAAATATCCCTTAAACTGAATAGTAGTGCACATTTTTGCAAAGCACCATGTCATGCTATTTTTACTGTTTATATCTCCACATTAGAAATCATATGCAAATAGACCTTTTAATTGATGCCATACAATTCCCCGAATTCCTACCTTTATATAGGTGGACTCCTTATTGTCGATAACCACCAATGGTGCAATAATCTAAAAAATGGTTAGGAAACAATGTTATCTTCAGTAGTCATCCATAAATACTATATATCGACTGTTTCTTCTTCCTATGAGTACTACTGCTATTTTGACTACTATGCTAGCTTATAGCTTTATTTGAAGAGCTGAATTTTCTTTTCTAGTATTGCACTTGTTTTTCTTCTAATTGAGCTAGTTTAGGATTTCTGGCCAATGATGATATAGTTTTGCTGTTGTTGCAAATTTGACCGTTCGTCGGAACTGCAACAGTATGCACTCATGCACCAGATTTGCCTTTTGATTTTGTTGATTTTTGCAACCTGATGCTCTTGCTAGCTGAAAGTCTAAAAACAACAACTTTTGATTTGTAGTTTTAACTTTTAGGTGGTGCAAATGATTAGAAGCAATCAATCTGAGGCGAATCCATTCTTTGCATGGTCTTTTGGGTGCACATGATATATGAATTAACCTCAGGTCTTCCTTTTCTTGGATGTTCTCTTCTGGTGCAAATGATGTGCATGGTTTCATCTGAAACTCATCAGCTGTTAGAGCTTTGTTCAACAAAAGATCTGAGGCCAGATGTAGCTTAGCTTCTTTTGTTTCATTTTTTTCTTGTTTGATCTTCAGAGTTTGGTTCTTTTTATTTTCTTTTGACTGCACTGTAGTTTCTGGTTTTGCATCAGGTTACTATTGTTTTTTGCAGGTTATTCGTGTGCTTCTGTTCGGTGACTCCACCCGTTCTTCTGGGTATGGTACATTTGGGATTTGTGTGTTCAGTTTTTTATTCTTATATACTGGTACTTGATCTGTTGACTTGTTATTTTGCGGGTGTAGTTCGGTGGGCACTGGTGGCTCGTGTTGCTGAATATTGGTATTTTGGTGAGCTATTGTTTTTCTAAATGTTTTGGTTGTTCTTCATCAATATTTTATGATTGGAGTTTTTTGCGGTTTCTGACATAGTGCAATTTCCCTCCGAGATGCAACCATCCAAGGAGCTCCAGATGGGCTAAAAGGACTTCGCCATTGCTCGTCTTCCCTGGTTGCCTGGCACTGGGAGGGTATGTTGCTACCTTTTTCCTCGACAAGATGCAGGGGTGACTGCAGGGATTGGTTCCATTGCTTTTTTTGGACTGCACGGTAGTTTCTGGTTTTGCATCAGGTTATTGATTTGGTTTTGCATGTTATTGGCATGCTTTTGTTCACTTGGCGTCGCATGTTCTTCTGGGTACAAGTGCGGTACATTTGGGATTTGGGGTATTCGTTTTTTTTCTTATTCTGAATTTTTATCTGTTGACTTGTTATTTTGTAGGTGCGGTTTTTTTTTATCTATTTGTATGTTGGTCATTTTGTTTTGCATTTGTTAAGATGCCAACAAAATTTCCCTTTCTTCTTTCTTGCTATTTTTTTTCTCAAGTCAGTGGATGGTTAGTTCTGTTACTGCATGTTTTATTATATGTCTAACTGTATGCATCTCATGCCAGCCTTCCCAGGACTTGCAGTTCCAGACTTGCTCGCTGTTCTGTTGATTGCAAGAATGGATGATAATAATCCTTTATCAAAATCTGCATCCTTTTAATTTTCTGGAGCTTTTCCTAAGGTGCAGATATGCTACTGATAATTCTATCCTCTTCAAAATATGCTTCACAGTTTTATGATTTAGGGTTTTATCATCATTCTGTTCTCTGAAGTTGTGCCTCATCTTTGTGCTCTGTCTTCAAAAGTTTAGATGTTTGTTTATGCTTTTGGTTGCTTTTGTTTTGGCAGAAAAAGCTATTTTAATGCTTGCTGTTGCAGCAGCGACCTAAAAAACTGTGTTTGTGGTAAAACGGATTTGCAAATCAATATATTATAAATTATTAATAGTAATTGGTGAGAGCATGCCATATTCCGCTTTAAAAATAGGTATTTTAAAGTTACTTACGAGCTCTGTTACCCGCTTCCAAAAAATTGCAGAGGGTTGACTTGTTGTAGTGACTAAAAATCCAAAATTGCTTCTCATCTTTGGGCTCTGCCTTTGAAATTTCAGATATTATGGTTTTGCTTATCTTGGCCATAAAGAGACTAGTCCTTACTTTTCCGAATACAAATAAAAACCGTGTTCATGAAGGGAGGAGGTAATACTGCTAATTCGACTACTCTGCTAGCTAATACCTTTAGAAGAGCAGGATTTCTTTTCTTGTACTGCACTTGGATTTCTGGAAAATGATGATATATTTTGTTAAGCTATTGCAAATTTGACCGTTCATCAGAACTGCAACAGTATGTACAGATGCAGCAGATTTACCTTCTGATTTTGTTGTTTTTTTGCGACCTGATGCTCTGGCTAGCTGAAAGTGTAAAAACCGCAACTTTCCATTTGTAGTTTTAACTTTTAGTTGGTGCAAATGATTAGAAGCAATCAATCTGAGGCGAAATTCTTTGCATGGTCTTTTGTGCACAAATGGAGTATATGAATTAATCCAATGCCTTCTTTTTTCTTGGATGTTTCTCTTCTGGTGCAAATGATGCGCATGACTTCCTGGCATGGTATGTTGCTACTTTCTTCGATAAGATGCAGGGGCGACTGCAGGGATCTTCTCAGGTTGTTTGGTCTGGTTTGCAGCTAGTTTTCTCCAATCTTTCTAGGAGCACTACACATTCTTCTGTTCCCTATTTGTCTGCCTTGTTCTTTCTAGAGTTTGCTTTCTTGGTTGTTTGTGATTAGGAGGAACTGCATTGTCAGAGAGGGAGGTGTCCCCCCTGAGTTTCTTTGTTTAGGCCTCGGTACAGAGGTAAAACGTTATGGGTTAACCTCTCTGTTACTAGTGCTATGTCCTCACTTATTCTTCAGTTTTCTCAGCCATACTCTGTTGTACAGTACATATAGGTGCCTTGGTTACGCTTGTTTTCTGGACACATTACAACCATGAGTTAGCTATGCATCCTTCCCAATAGCATCGGGCTAAAAGCCTCAGTTCTCAGGACCTTTGACCATGCGATCTTTTTCTTTATTTTGTCACCAGAGCTTATGGTACCTCTGACGTCTGCTAGTGGTGCGAAGTTCTGTCGTTGCTGTTGTTTTTAATGGATTGAGTCAGTTTCCTTTCTATTAGCTCTACCTGTTTCCTTCATGGTTCGGCGTGTTTATCCTCTCTGATTGGTTTGAGCTGTAGGTTACGGTGTGGGTTTGGCCTTGGCAAATATTTTAGTGGATACATTTGTCGCTGCTCCTACTTCCTGGTGGCTCCAAGTGCTAGAATTTCTGCTGCTTCTTGCCACAGATATCCGTTCGCTAGCCTGCTGGTTAGTGACAGTGGGTGTTGGGTCAGTTCATTCAATTTGTTTTTCTGTTTACTATCCTTGCAATTTGCATGTGCGCTGGGTTACTGAGATAGTGTTTGTGTGTGGGAGGATTTGGGAAGTGCTGCAGTTATCGTGGTTTTATGATTTTCTGAGTTTTTGGTTTCCTGCTCTTTTTTTTATTGCATGGTAGTTTCTGATTTTTCATCAGGTCACTGCTTTGGTTTCGCAGGTTCTTGCCATGCTTCCTTTCGGTGGGCGCCGGATGTTCTTGTAGTTGCAGGTATGGTGGATTTGGGTGTTGTTCAGCTCTTTTTTCTTATTCTAGTTTTTTGTCTGTTGACTTGTTATTTTGTAGGTTTGGTTTGATGGGCGCTGGTGGCTGCTGTTGCTGAGTATCATTTTTTTGGGCGAGTTATTTTTTTAGGTGTTTTATCCTTAATACTTCTACAATTAGATTTTTGCTATTTTTGACATAGTACAAGTTGCCCCTCCAGATCCCACTGTCGAAGGAGCTCTGGCAAGATGGTGGGGTGTCTGCAGGTATCCTTTTCCCTGGTTATTCACTTTTGCTTCGGTCCCCCACCCCCTCCTCCTCCCTCTTTCAAATTTTGACAAACAAAAACTCGATTCCGATTGTTTAGACGATCGTACGAACCCAACCGAACTCCGTATGGTCCTCTTAGACGTATATTCACCATATAGGTATGGGCATGTGCCTGCGGAAGGCGAAAATCAAAAGTTATATAACAACAATAAAAAAATTTAAAATATGACATACAAAGACGTAGATCGCGATAATAGGAGGTGGGATCAGCCGGTCGGAACGTGGATTATACCCAGTTTGACCGAGTACACATATACAGAGATAGATGTGATCTCGATATGGGTTTCGACCGGTCAAAAAAATAAAACGGTCCATGTAACTTAAGTTTAAGGGTGGGGGACCGAAGCACACCTCCTGGTTATTTGCCCTTTTCTCTGACTTTTCTGTGACGGCGACACAGTCTCTTGTTCCGTCGCCTGTAATTAGGAGATACTGCTACTGTCAGGGAGCCCCCCCCCCCCCCCCCCACACACACACACACACACATCCCACCCAAATTACATAGGTAACCCTAAACCCTTATTCTTGCTCCTAACCTGGGTTAACCTCTGTTACTGTTGGTCCTATCTGATCCTCTTCACTTATTCTTCATTTGTTTCCTTGCAGGTAGGTCTGTGATCTCTAGACTAACAACTTAAAACATGTTTTTTATGGAGGGTTTGTCACTGCCGTGAAGAGGTTGGGGAGTAAAGATCACGAGTACGAGAAGGAATTTGAGGTGGTGATTATGTGCGACATTGGTTGTTCTCCTATCCCTGTTCTTGATCAGTATGCCCTCTTGCTTAAAATGCTTTTGTTGTTGCTGGATTCAGTAGAATGAGTTAGGTTTTTATCTAGAACTGTGATGCTAGATAAGTATAAGAAGTATACGTAAGATATCTGTGTGGTTGCATAGGCTCATCACATTGATCTGTTGGCACATTGGGATGAAGATTAAGGTTCCCCATCTTGTGCTTTGCTTCACCTTTCGTGAATAATGAACACTTTAGATGTTGATGGGTCATTCTAATATACATCTGTAAACTAAACCTGGCCAGGGGATTAGAGCATCTTCATGAGCACTGCAATCCCCCAATTATCCATACGTACCTGAAGTCATATAACATACTTTTCGATTCAGATTTCAGTGCGAAAGGTATGACTACATATTTTTCTTCAGGTCAACTTAAAATAGTACTATTGATTTCTTATTTCGGCCTGCAGTGTCAAGTGGAAATCGCATCAAAGGTAACCTGAAGCTTTCCTGAACATTGGGGTATGTCCTCCTTTTTTTCCCCTATGCTTCTACACGTTATTCATGATGACGATGTCCTATTTTTTTTACGTGCAACTGTGTTTCAATACAGGGAAGTTGATGGAGAAGAGCGATGTATATGCTTTGGAGTATTACTGCTTGAGCTTTTGTTGGGAAGGAGGGCAAATTGAGAATATGGCACCATTTCAATGCCAATCAATTATTACATGGGTACACACTGTTTTGATATGCATCGTTCTAGAATCGTCCTATTAAACAGTAGAGCAGTTCACTTTCAGTATGCATAGATTACTTCTGATTTTTTTTTTTTGAGGGAAGATTACTTCTGATTTTCACCACCTGAATCCAGGCAGTTTGCATTTGTACGCTCTGTTAGCATATTCTTACACATTTGAGATCAAATGCAGGCCATTCGGGAGAGCTCTTCTTCTTTCTCCAGACGAGAAAGAGGTGACCCAGCTTTCGCGTGCGGCGACCCCGTTTCTGGCCGGTCTCCGGCGGCTCCCCCTTCTTGACGGCCTTGGCCGTCGGTGGGTGGGGTCGCCGGACGCCGCGTCCGGTGTATATAGCAGTAGCTAGGGTAGCTAGGTTGCTAGAGCTTCAGCCGTCCATTTCCATGGCGTCAGCGGTGGTGATGGCGGTGGTGAATAAGAGGCCTTCAGATCCCCTCCCGAAGCGGTGGTTCTCCCTGTTGTCGGCATCGGATCTGGGAGGCAAGGTGTGTGCCGTCTGGGAGCTAGATCTGGGCGAGCTCAGATTTAGTCTAAGCGGTGGCGTTGAGGCAGCGGCGGCGCCACCGCTGTGGACTTCTGTTCCCCTCTCTCCGCTCCTTCCTTGGTGGTGTCCGCTCCAGTGCCGGCAAGGTGGGAGAGGGGATGCGTACAGGAGCACTCCGGCGGGTGCTGCGCAGGTCGGTGGCGACGGGGATGGCCGGTTCTGGGACCGGAGTTACACGGGGATGATCCCCGGTCGACGTTCCCCATCGGTACAAGCTTCGCCAGCTGCGGAGCGCTACATCGACTCACAAAGCCGCTTGACGGCGATGGTGTGACTTCAGTTCTTGGTTTGCAGGCGGCGTGTCGTCTTCTCTCCCGGCGGGCGCTTGGCGGCGTTTGGGAGGAGCGACAGCCATGGTCGTGCTGGAGCTTGGGGAACCCCGGGGGCTTGTTTGTAATTTTCTTTGTATCGGGGTCCTTCTTGCGTTTGTTTCTGGACAGTTGTTCTGTCTCGAAGCTTCGGGCGGTGTCTGCGTGTGTGCTCTGTACTGCTCTTTTAATATAAATATATGCGCAGGTACTTTCTCAAAAAAAAAAAAAAAAATGCAGGCCATTCCTCAGCTAAGTGACCGATCAAATCTCCCAACCAGCATTGACCCTGTGATCAAGAACACAATGGATCTGAAGCACTTGTAGTACTACTAACTGGTGTTATTCGCTACTAACCTTTCAGGTTGCTGCGGTGGTTGTGCTCTGTGTGCAGCCAGAGCCAAGTTACAGGCCACTATCAGAGATGTACTTCACTCTCTGATTCCCCCGGTGCTCATGGAGCTCGGAGGGACACTGTCACACCTGCTACAAGCAAGGTGGACAACGAGTCGCCAGGTCAACAGGAGCTGGACCAGGCGAGCGAAGATGAGTCCATCTGTCAGGCAGAGATTGAGTAGTTGTGAGCATGGCTTGTGAGCTGATCGTTGCAAGCGTGTTGTGTCCACTGTTTTAAGGACCAAGCCGTTGTACGAAAGGGACATGAAAATTGAATAGTAGAGAAATCTGAATTCGCATCTCAGTCTTTTGTCTCTAATCAATTGCTGTTCTCATCCCCAATTCCGCTCCAATTCTCCTACGTATCTCTCTAGATCTTGTGATCGTTTCCTCGGGACATCACATACGCTGAGACTCACAGGCTACAAGAAAGAGTGTCATATATGCATTGCAGCAACTTGTGTGCAGTGGCACTAGGGACATGCCTGCATGTCTGGAGAATGACATAATCATAGTAGCTTCAGCAAGTGGCAGCTAAATAATGTGAAACTGTTGCTGTGTTCTTAGGCTGAATGTGTAGGGACTAGCGCCTCGAGGTCTTTCGATGGAATATGCCAATCACTCTACCTGAAAAAGTGAGTGGGTGGTTCACCATGTTACAATTGCGACAAGAAGATAACGAAGAACGAAAACGAAAAACACAGCAAGGAGACACAGATTTAACGTGGAAAACCTCTCCAACAAAGAGAGGAAAAAACCACGGGCGCCAGCCAGCGAAACTTCACTATATCGAGAAGTGTTTACAAACGTCGGGGATTTCACAGATGCAACTCTTCCCAACCGGCGGCTTACAAAGGGTTTATATATCGGTGGAAACCTAGGTTTTCGACGATCCGTACCGTACCGCGGGGGGCTGTCGCACCCCCCACAGGCCCAAGCCTCCGGCGACGGGCCTCGCTCCACTCGTCAGAAGTTGGCCTATACTTTGTAGAATTTGGATCAACATATAACACACCATTCACTTCATGCTTGCCATGATATCGATATGCAGAGCAGCAGGACAACAGGGTTCAGCGTGTTTTGCGCTTACTGCGCACACAGATTATCAAGCTACGTCGCGGTGTGGTACTCACGGGTCTTCGTCCGCGCGCACCGTCGTCTGGGTGTCCAACCGCGCCGGCCCCGCCCTGGCCCTGGGCTCCGTCCTCCGTGGGTGGAGGACAACGCCGCGCGACGACTGACTGTTCGTCTCCGCCGTAAACACGCACACGCTTGCCGTCGCTGACGCCAACTTTGCCGTCGTCTGGTCCGGCTCCGCGCCCTTTGGCGCCGTCGCCGGCCAGTGCCAACGCGGTGTGCGAGTGCGACACCAACGGCTGACCCGTGTACTCCTGCCTCCCCGTGATGGCACCGCTATCGCCGGAGGCCTGGGTGCTGCGTGACAAACCAGGGTGCGTCCCATTTCTTCCTCGGACAGCATGGTGCGCGGCACCGACCAGTTCTCGCCGGGACAGAACCACTCTGCCCCTATGCACACGACCGCACGAGCAGTCTGAGTCATCGCATCATGCGTAGCCGCAAGCTCGCTTCTGAACGGTGCATCATCGCATCATTCAAACGGGTGGAGTACCTCATAAAACTTGGTCAAATTGAAGACCTAGATATACATGCAAAAGAGTAATTATATGATGCCTAGTAATTGTTAAATTGGTCTTAGCAACACTGCTTATTAGAATCTCTTGTCTTCTCGTCACTCTCGAAGCCTCTTCTCTGGCGACTAGGGTTTCATGGACCTTTGGTGGGGCACGCTGATATCATCGGCGCGGCGACAAGGATCGTTAGCGAGGCATGGTCTCAGCTAAGTGCGGGAAGGAGAAGGGGAAGGTGGCACTGTCGCCAAGGGTAGCGCGAGCACGGTTGGAGGAACAACTAGGCAAACTGGATCTCACCAAAGAGGAGGCAACTCCATTGGTGGTCGACGATCGTGATGAAGGGGCAAACCAGAAGTGGATGGTGGCGGGCAAGGTTCTCTACTTGGATGATTTTCACATCAATACAATTTCCAGCACTTTGCGGCCAGCGTGGGAAACCCTAAGGGACTCATGTTCTGATTGGTGGGTGAGAATATGTTTGTTGTTGAGTTTGCTACGACATGCAATCGAGATAGGGTTTGGGATGGATCGCCTTGCACATGAGCAAGAACTCACTGATTCAATCTGAGTTTGAAGATTGCGTAAAACCTTCAGAATTGAGGTTTGATCGGATCCGATTGTGGGCTAGGGCCTTGAACTTACCTTTCAATTTGAGAGACAAGAAGTGGTGGCTACCCATGCCACACTAGATTGATAAGAAGGCGACGGAGGTAGAGTTTGATCATATGGGTGGATACCCAAGGGCAAGGGTGACAGTTGAGGTTGCCAATCCCTTGAGGTGTTGCATTTTGATTGATTCGCCTAGAAGACAATGTGTGAAATATGTATGAAGTGCAATATGAGCAGATTCTACACTTTTGCTTTTTATGTGGTCGATTGGGCCACTCTGATATCCTCTGTCATAATCCTAGCACTCGTGATTCTAATGGATATTTGTCGTTTGGGAAGGGTCGTGGGGCACCGAACAAGAAGAGGAGAGCATTGTACAGTGAAGGCTCGTCGGGGATAACAGATCTTCCAAAGCAGAAACTCGCAGCTTCGAGCAACGCTGAGGGGAAAGGGACTGAGGCCACATCACCATTAAAGCAAAATAGCCAGATAAATATGAATAAATGCAAGGCGAGGGATTAGAAACTCGTAGAAAAATAAAAAAACTAGAGTAAAAAATAGAAAATGAATGAACCTTACCTATACACCTGTCAGGGGTATGGTCCCCAGGTACCTCAAAGGCCGCAGAAGCCTCGTAGTGTCAACACCCGGATTTTTAATCCTAGATGCCTGTTATGCCATACATCACAATCTCAGGATTACCATTTTTGTGAGACATAACATATTGGTACCATAGTTCATCATCCATTACAAACCATAATAAAGGTCTTACAAATAAAGGATCTCATGATCCAGTCTTAATACAATCAACACAGCGAAATAATATAATAACGGTAGCATGAGCAAAGCTCCATCTTTAGGGTCACATGCAATGCTGACGATTGGAGATGATCCTAGTTTTCGTAGACTTCCTGCTGTCCATCATCCTGGTAGTCCTCCACATAGTCTGGCCACGCGAATAGCCAGGGACAAATCCATGAGTACTCTTTAAGTACTCGCAAACTATCACTAACAGGTAAAGTGGTTCAAGTAGAAATCCTAAGCTCTAGGTTGTTTTGGAAAAGCCAGGTTTATTTATAACTGAGTTCAGAAGTAAAGAAAACTTGTTTAAGGTTTTATAACACCTAAGTGGTAACTTAGTTTTCATGTTCACAACCTTGTTGTGGTCAAGTCAAGGTCATAGTTAATTTCACAAGTCATTTTAAAAACATTTGACGACGGAACAATATGGCCACTCCAACTGTCCATAACCGCGGACGCGGTTATTCAAATAGTTTGACACTCTACAGAGGTTGTACACTTTTACCACAACATTCGATACATCCGTTAGGAACAATCCTGATTCACCATACTCAGTATGCGGATAATCAATCCTACCTTTCAATTACACACCCTAGTATAGACACCTCCCCTATGAGTTGGCCTCCCAACCATGACCATCTGTCATCTTGGGAACTACACAGGTGGACAATCATCATGAAGTAGCCTCAGCTCAAACCTCGGCCGCAAGGGAACCCATACTAAGATATATAAACTTTCAGTCAATCCCTACCCAAATTCGGGTATTGTGGTTGTACGGTAACATTGGAATGGTATCGCATCTGAACACAACCATCAATTTTATAAAGGGCTAAGGCTCATGCCTCAACATTTTCATCATCAAAATCATTAGGTGTTCAATAACATAGGTCAAAACATTTCATTAGAATGACTCATCATTCTAAGATTTTCATAATCATTTTCACCAAGTATTCCCATCTAAAGTGATAAAGTTTTATGCTAAACACTAGCCACTAAATTGGGGGTAATCACTAATGAGGGGTGATAATTAAGTGTGACTTATCTAAGTCTAATCTCATGCCTTAGGATGACATCTAATTCTATCTTACTTAGGCTGAGTTTTATGCTCTTTATGCTACCTCTAATATCTTCCCAAAATTCACAAGTCACTAAGTAAAGGTAAACAAAGAATTTTGATAAAGAAATAAAATAACCAAACTTGCAAGTAAAGCTGAGATTTGGTATAATAAAGGGGTATAACCAAATATGCATAAGGCATCTAGTTTGCATAGTTATCATGCAAGTGGTAGCTTGCTAGGATGGCTTGCATTAGATAGCTTGCATAGGTAACATGCAAGTGGTAGCTTGCAAAGTTCTAGCTTGCATTGTGAGGCTTGCCTTGATTAATGCAGTGGTTGAAGTTCGCCTCTGCTTCCTCTTCATAGTAGTCTCCTTCCTCTTCGTATCCTTGGTTGGTACTAGCGTCTATAAATAAATACGAGGTACACAATCACCAAAAAAATACTTAACTACTTCTATTTGGCACACAAAGGTTCACACTAGATGATCTAGCATCATCACAATCATCACATGGATTAAAGACTTATTCTTATTTATTTTATTTTAGAAAAGTAATTTCTACTCATTGAAAAACTACTTAAGATTTAATATTCTCCAATTAAAATATGGGATCATGTTGACACATGTCATTACCACATATTCTAATACTTGGGAATGTTATTTAAAGTGGTGTCACAATTTAGTAAGGTTTAACCTTATTATTTTAATTAATTAAAGTGACTAGAAATGCCTATGGGGCATTCTTTTATTACTTGTTCATTATTACTGCATGTAAACCTAGATATTTTTATATATATTCAGAAAGGTCTTATCAAATGTAATTTTTGAGAGTTAGAATCAACTCAAAAGCATTTATGGTTGATTATTAAAAAAAATTGAATGCAGAAAAGTCTCTGCCTTGTTATTTTTACTATAGGTGATCTATAAATTCAAATGGGTTGAATCCAACGGGCTTGGATTAATAATTTCCATACCTTTATAACAAAATTAGGCTCATGCAATTTGGTTCAGTAAAACTCTCTGAATTGATTTTTGAAGTTACTGTCTGAAATAGGTTCGAAGCTAAATTGAAAAATCTAAATTTAAACTACTGGGTTGCGTGGGAGAGCTAGATGTGCAGGCCCACCGCGCACAGCGCATGCGGGATGGTTTTAAGTGGTGTCCCCACTCGTCAGCGAGACAGGGGGTGCCAAAGGGGTATGGGCTGATTACGACCGTAGGATTAGATGCAGGATCAACGGCTCATGGCCATCGTCCTCATCGGAATAGGACACGACGGGGACGAACCCTAGCACGACCAGTGAGGGTCTGGGGAGGCTCACCAGGGCTCAGGAGAGGGTCAGTGATGGGGGCGAATGAGGTTGTCGACGACGGTGGTTCTCCTGGTACTGGCGGCGTCTCCTGGGGTGGCCTGAATCGACGAAGCCGTTCTACTCCTGCTGCAGCGGTCTCCGGCCAAATTCCGGCGACCTGGTTCTCGCCTTGCTCCGGGGAGATGTGGTAAGGATCAGTGAGGAGTGGTGAGTGTTGGAGTGTGGAGAAATGGTGCGGGGGAGGCCTCCTTTTATAGGCGAGCGAGATAGGCCGAGCGACATGGGCAGAGCTTGTCGGGGTCGGTGTTATAGCGAGCTACTGGCATGACGCGGGGGCTAGGATGGTGCGTGGTCTCCTTGCGATGCTCAATGACTTGATGGCGCAGCAAGGGGCGGTGTGGTTTGGTCTGGAACATGCGGCGCTTTGCGCGGTACCGACAACAAACATCGCAGCGTGCGGAAGCTACGGGGCACGGTGGAGGAAACGGGCATGTCTAGTGGTCTCCTGGGTCGGTGGTGATCGTGTATACGGGCGGCGAGAGTGAGGCGCGGCGTGTGCGAGCGTGTTGGGCGCGACGCTCTGGCATGCTCTTGGCATGGCAAGGACGAACTGGGCGCGGCGCGTTCTCTGTGGTCCACGACTTGTCAGTGCTCGAGGGTTGGATAGGGGGTGGCGGTGGACGGTGGCCTGCCTCCTGGACATGGTGGCTAAGCACGGCGAACGCTCCTGCTAGCTTGCCATGGTCGGCTGACAAGGGGTGGCTCGGGAATGCACGACATGGTGCAATGGGCAGGGTTCTAGCCGGTTTAATGCAATGGTTATTACTGGGGGAGACAAGGGTGATCAAAGGGAGACAAAGGTTTGAATGATCACTGCTCAAAACAGTGAAGTTTGGCAAAGTTTGATTTGTGTCTCCAGGTGTTTGATGAAATGGCCGCAAGAGATTTATATTTTAATTTTTGGCTGAATTTTGGTGGGTGCATTTGTCACACACTAGTTAGTATCTGGTTGCTTGGATTTTTCAAGGTGAATTTGTTTGGTTGAGTTTTGAGAAATGGTGATCTTACCATATGAACTAGATTCAATTTTGAATTGTCCTTGGCATAGATTTGCAAAATGTTTCTGTGGGTTTGCAAGGTGGGCCTGGGTTCACTTTTACTTGGTCTAGCAAGGGGTAAAAAAAATTGGATTTGTTTCTGTTAGAAATCTTGACTAGAAACACTCAAAGTTGTCTAGTGGGTAACTTTGGTCAAAATGACCATTAGCTCATATTGTTTATATTTGAATTTCTATTGATTTCATTCTGCTTGGAAATGATTTAGATGATGTTGTTTTCATCTTTAAACCAATCCTTGCTATTCATAACCATCACACAAGTCATTGCAAGCATTCATGCATTCATCACATACACACATGCATTCATATTGATTTAAATTAATAAAAGTTTTTGTTAACCCTAATCTTGGGTGATTAGAACTTGATAACCTTGATTAATATTTTTGGGATGTTACAAACCTTCCCCCCTTAAACAAAATCTCATCCCGAGATTTGAGACAAAGAAAACTAGGATTTAAAGAGATCTGGAAACTCAGTCCTAATGTAATCTTCTCGCTCCCAGGTAGCTTCTTCTTTAGTGTGGCTACTCTACTGGATCTTGAGAAACTTGATACTCCAGGTCCTGGTGGTTCTGAAGGCTTCCTCCAAAATACGAATGTGTACTTTGGGATATTTTAGGTCATCGTTGATCTCTATGGTTCTGTGATCAATATTCTTGAACACTTCGGTCTTCTCCGGAATTTCTAGGCATTTGCGAAGTAACGAGATATGAAACACATTATGCACGGATGGCATCTCCTCTAGCAGTTCTAGTTGATACGATACTTCTCCTCGGTGATTTAAAACCGTGAAAGGTCCAATATATCTGGGTGCTAACTTTCCTTTGAGTTGGAAGTGTTGCATTCCTATCAAGGGTGATACTTTTAGATATACGAAATCTCCAATATTGAATGCTAGGTCTCGACGTCTCTTGTCGACATAACTCTTCTGTCTGGATTGGGCGGTCTTGAGGTGCTCACGGATCTTTTGAACTTTCTCTTCGGCTTCTCGTAAGATGTCGGGTCCGAAAATCTGACTCTCTCCTACTTCCGACCAATTCAAAGGGGTACGGCACTTCCTTCCATACATGAACTCAAATGGGGCCATTTGGAAACTAGCTTGATAACTGTTGTTGTATGAAAATTCTGTGAACGGCAGACAGTCTTCCCATTTAGATCCATATTCCAACACACAAGCTCTCAACATATGTTCGAGTATTTGGTTTACTCGCCCCGTTTGGGTCCATGAGTCTGAGGGTGATAAGCTGTGTTGAAATCCAGTCTGGTTCCTAATCCTTATTGGACTTTCATCCAAAACCTCGAGGTAAACTGAGTTCCTCGATTCGACACAATGTTCTTGGGAACTCCATGTAAACTGACTATTCTAGCAATGTACAACTCTGCTAGCTTCGAACTCTGATAAGTGGTCTTGACCGGTAAGAAATGTGCTACTTTGGACAGTCTATCCACTATGACCCAAATAGAGTCATTTCCCCTACTAGATGTAGGCAAACCGGTGATAAAATACATTCCAACTGAATCCCATTTCCATTCTGGAATCTGCAATGGTTGCAAAAGTCCCGCGGGTCTCTGATGTCCCGCCTTGACTCTCTGACAGATATCACATTTGGCTATGTAGCTTCCAATTTCTCTCTTCATCTTATGCCACCAAAATTGCTCCTTCAAATACTGATACATTTTTGTTCCTCCGGGGTGGATAGAATAAAGAGTATCATGGGATTCTTTCAAAATAGCTTGTTTCAACTCTGAATCTGCTGGCACACAGATACGTCCTTTGTACCACAAAACTCCTTCTTCATCTTCGATGAATCCGGGTACCTTCCCTGTACCGATACGACGCTTGATTCCGTTGATACTAGCATTTCCTTTCTGTGCCTCCTTGATCTGACTGATCAAAGTGGGTTGAAGTTCTATGCTAGCCAAAAATCCTTCACTTACTAGCTCCATTCTGAAATCTTCCAATTCCTTATGCAAACTTGGTTGCTCCTTCAGAATCATGGAGTTCAAGTGACACGGCAATCTACTAAGGGCATCTGCTACCACATTGGCTTTCCCGGGGTGATAGTGGATGTCAATATCATAGTCCTTGATTAACTCTATCCATCTCCTTTGCCTCATATTTAGCTCCTTCTGGGTGAAAATATAATTCAGGCTCTTGTGATCCGAATAAATCTCACAACGGTTTCCCATGAGGTAATGCTGCCATGTATTCAAGGCTAAAACTACGGCTGCTAGTTCAAGGTCATGGGTTGGGTAATTCTGCTCATGTTGCTTCAGTTGTCGGGATAAATAAGATATGAATTTGCCTTCTTGCATCAACACACATCCGAGACCGATCTTGGATGCGTCACAAAACACATCAAAAGGCTTCGTGATATCCGACATAATCAAGATAGGGGCTAAGATCAATCTCTTCTTAAGCTCTTGAAAACTTGCTTCACATTTGTCAGTCCATTCAAACTTCTTATCTTTCTTCAACAATTGGGTCATGGGTCTTGCGATGCTCGAAAATCCTTCTACGAACTTGCGGTAATATCCCACTAATCCGAGAAATGCATGAACTTGGTTTTGAGTGGTTGGGGATTGCCATTCTTCAACATCCTTAACCTTGTCAGGGTCAAAAGCAATTCCTCCGACCGACATGATATGTCCGAGGAATCCTACTTCCTGTAACCAGAATTCACATTTGCTAAACTTGGCATACAACTGATGCTCCCTAAGGGTTCCAAGGATGGTCCTTAGGTGTAGCTCATGTTCTTCTTCTGATTTGAGATAGATCAGAATGTCATCAATGAAAACAACGACAAACTTATCTAGGAAGTCCATAAAAATATTATTCATGAGGTTCATGAAATAAGCGGTGGCATTGGTTAATCCAAAAGACATGATAGTGTACTCATACAATCCATATCTGGTGGTAAAGGTAGTCTTTGGAACATCCTCTACGCGAATCTTGAGTTGATGATAACCAGTTCTAAGATCAATCTTAGAAAACACTTTGGCACCGGTCAACTGGTTAAACAGATCTTCTATCTTCGACAATGGGTACTTGTTCTTAATGGTGACATCATTCAACTTCTGATAATCCGTACACAAACGGTTACCTCCATCTTTCTTATCCATGAACAAGACAGGTGATCTCCATGGAGACGCACTGGGTTGAATCAGTCCTATCTCCAGCATAGCATCCAGTTGCTTCTTCAGCTCCACTAATTCAGATGGGTTCATACTATGGGTCCGGTTCCAGGGATTAGTTCAATGATAAACTCGATATCCCGATCTGGGGGCATACCGGGCAAAACATCTGGGAATACGTCGGGGTATTCACAAACTACTCTGACTTGGTCAATGGTTGGTTGGGCTAGACTCTTGTTGCACTTGAATTGATGGGGCAAGGTTTAAGATACATGCTCTACTGATACTCCAGCGGTACTAGTCATGGTTATGGCTTTCTTGGCAGAGTCGATTAATCCTTTGTGTTTAGATATCCAATCCATTCCTAGTACTACTTCTAAACCTTTGGTTCCAAGTACTATTAGATTAGCATAAAAATCTATGCCATGGATCCTGATAGGTACGTCCTTGCAAATTTGTCTAGCTTTGGTGGTTGAACCAGGTATTTGAACTATCATAACATGCTTCAGTTTTGTTGGTTGAATCTTACTAGTGCATGCAAATTCTTCTGTAACAAATGAGTGTGATGCTCCAGAATCAAACAACACTCTTGCAAGTACTGAGTTAACAGAAAACATACCCAGCACGACATCTGGCGCTTCCTGGCTTCTTCAGCATTCATGTGAAACAGACAGCCATTGCGGTTGAGTGAGTTCCCTGGGGAAATTTCTTCCAGGCTAAACACGGCGCTGCTGCTAAGCTGTGGTATCCACATTGGTAGCTGTTGCAAGCTTCTTGGGGTACTCATTGGAGTAGTGACCCTTGGTTTCGCATTCATAACAAGTCACCTGAGACTTGTCCTTTCCTGCAACAGGCACATCATTACTTCCAGTCCTTGGGGCAGTATTGGTGTTGGTGGGGTTGTTGACTTTAGGCGGTGCACAGTTGAAGGGGTTGGAGTTGCCGGGGTTGTTGTTGTGGTTTCCTTCGGGCCTTGGGTTTCCTCCTCCATGGTTGGGATAGGTTGGACGGTTCATCGGCGGTCTATTGTTTCTTGGGGCATATCCTGCAGACGGGTTGGGGCGATACTTTGGGGTATGGTGGGTTCCTGGTTGATGCATCATTCGACGCTTGCGATTCTCATTGGCTTGGTTGATCTTGCCTTCCATCTGAATGGCAGAATCCACCAAGGCTTCAATGTCAGCAAACGGAATATTGACTAATACCGTCTACATATCATCGTGCAGACCATTCAAGAATCTCTCCTTCCTTTTGGCTTCAGTGTCAATCTCATCTGGTGCATACCTAGCTAATGACAGAAATTTGTCACGGTACTCAACTACTGTCATCCTCCCTTGCTTCAATTTTCTGAATTCATATCTCATCCTCTTGATTAAACCCAATGGCACATGGGTCCGGCTGAACTTGAGTTTGAATTCATCCCAAGTCATCATCTGTCCTCCATTCATGGAGCGAACGCTATTCCACCACGCTCTTGCATCTCATGCCAAATAGTGGGTGGCAAACAATACTTTCTCATTGACCTCCACTCCTGCGACTTCTAAGTTGTTCTCCATGGTCTGCAGCCAGTCATCGACATCTAAGGGCTCTTCAGACTTACTAAGGATGGGTGGATTGGTGTTCTGAAAGGTCTTGAGTTTGCATCCATGGTTGTCCTGGTTTCCATGGACTTGATTGTTGTTGGCCATCTGAGCTATGTGTTGAAGGTTGGCTAGGTTGGCTTGACGTTCAGCTCTTTCAGCTTCACGGTCCGAAACCAACATTTGCAAGATTTGCAGCATTGGGTCCAGGGATGAACTGCTTCCTCCGCGCGACATCTGAAGATTGAGATAGATCATGAGACAAGAGGAAAATTTCTAAGGTTCGGGGTTTTGTTTTTGAAAAATCTTTTAAAGTTTGACTCAGGTTTTCCCACTAGCAACTTTCTTTTCATTCATTCATAGCACACAATATAAACACACACCACAACAAGGAAATAGATGGTTTTAAGAACCATTCTGTGAAACCACGAGACAATGGGACCGGATACAGCTCACATATAATGAGCTATAGCATAGTTGTGAGTGCTACTACACCTCAGAATCAGCGGCTTCATCATCATCATCATCAATGAAGGTGGAGTCATTATCATCAGTGTGGAAGTCCATGGATTGATCCTCCAGGAAGTCATCATCGTCACTGAGGTAGGAGTAGGGATCTCCTCCCCTGCATTCTCCCTCTCCTCAAGCTGCATGTCCCGCTAGTGGATGGTCTCCTCCAAGTATGTTACTTTGTGATGAAGGCGAGCAATGATGCGATCCTTCTTGTCACGAAGACGCCAAAAGGTCTTGCGCTCCTTCGCAAGGATGGAGATGGCCTGGTCCTTCTTGACAGCGATGTCATAGTTGTGGTTGGCGTATGCGCAGGCATTGTCCAACTCCTTCTGCCTATCATACATCATGAAGTCAAGATGATCTACTTGATGCTTCAGCTCCGGGTGACCTGGCACCTCCAATGGCTGTCCCATAGCATCACGCCTTGCGTAGAACTCAAAGCGGGTATCCTTGATCTAATTGATGATTTGCCCACACAAACGGGCAAGATCTTCCTGCATAGCCCTGGCGAGTCCGTCTAGCCAGTTGTTCTCTCTTAAGTTGAACTGGATTCCCTCTAATGTGGGGGCTTCAATCTTGCCTCTGAGACTTGCAACAACCAGCTACTATAATTCTCCTCCTTGTTGATCGTTGAGCTGGTCTCCGAAGAACTTGGGGTGCAGGCGCTCCAGAAGTTCCGAGAGTTGGTCCAAATCACGCTCAAAGATGATCTCTCCTCCATTGCCCAGCTGATAGAACTTGCTATACTTCACGCCCATCTATAAGAATGTAGGATGAGCAAGTTAGTAGAGTGATCAAGTGTGTCAAATTTTATGTAAGATTTGACAAGAATTTTTTTGAGGAGCATGAATTTTCTTGAAATATTCTAAGTGATAAGAATGAGAATAGGTTTTCATAAATACTCACTTCTTTTGTTTTGAAACTAAGTTTTTGATTCAAGCGTCCATTCTAACTAGGGTCTCCTATGGTCAGGATGGCTCTGATACCAACTTGTCAACACCCGGATTTTTAATACCAGATGCCTGTTATGCCATACATTGCAATCCCAGGATTACCATTTTTGCGAGACATAACAGATTGGTACCATAGTTCATCATCCATTACAAACCATAATAAAGGTATTACAAATAAAGGATCACATGATCCAGTCTTAATAATTAACGCATCAGAATAATATAATAACGGTAGCATGGGCGAAGCTCCATCTTCAGGATCACAGGCAATGCTAACGATTGGAGATGATCCTAGTT
Organism: Avena atlantica; assembly: GCA_910589765.1. Lineage (NCBI taxonomy): Eukaryota > Viridiplantae > Streptophyta > Magnoliopsida > Poales > Poaceae > Avena > Avena atlantica. Next base: position 22,398,169 of record OU342734.1, on the reverse strand, counting down.
GTCGTAGACTTCCTGTTGTCCATCATCCTGGTAGTCCTCCTCATAGTATGGCCACAGGAATAGCCAGGGACAAATCCGTGAGTACTCTTTAAGTACTCGCAAACTATCATTAACAAGAAAAGTGGTTCAAGTAGAAATCCTAATCTCTAGGTTGTTTTGCAAAATCCAAGTTTATTTCTAACTGAGTTCAGAAGTAAAGAAAACTTGTTTAAGGTTTTATAACACCTAAGTGGGAACTTAGTTTTCATGTTCACAACCTTGTTGTGGTCAAGTCAAGGTCATAGTTCATTTCACTAGTCATTTTGAAAACATCTGACGACGGAATAGTATGGCCACTCCAACTGTCCATAACCACGGACGCGGCTATTCGAATAGTTTGACACTCTACAGAGGTGGTACACTTTTACCACAACATTTGATACATCCGTCAGGAACAATACTGATTCACCATACTCAGTATGCGGATAATCAATCCTAACCTTTCAATTACACACCCTAGTATAGGCACCTCCCCTATGAGTTTGGCCTCCCAACCATGACCATTTGTCATCTTGGGAACTGCACAGGTGGAAAATCATCACGAGGTAGCCTCAGCTCAAACCTCGGCCGTAAGGGAACCCATACTAAGATATATAAACTTTTAGTCAAGCCCTACCCAAATTCGGGTATTGTGGTTGTACGGTAACATTGGAATGGTATCGCATCCGAACACAACCATCAGTTTTATAAAGGGTTAAGGCTCATGCCTCAACATTTTCATCATCAAAATCATCAGGTGTTCAATAACACAGGTCAAAACATTTCATTAGAATGACTCATCATTCTAAGATTTTCATAATCATTTTCACCAAGTATTCCCATCTAAAGTGATTAAGTTTTATGCTTAGCACTAGCCACTAAATTGGGGGTAATCACTAATGAGGGGTGATAATTAAGTGTGACTTATCTAAGTCTAATCTCATGCCTTAGGATGACATCTAATTCTATCTTACTTAGGCCGAGTTTTATGCTCTTTATGCTACCTCTAATATCTTCCCAAAATTCACAAGTCACTAAGTAAAGGTAAACAAAGAATTTTGATTAATAAATAAAATAACCAAACTTGCAAGTAAAGCTGGGATTTGGTATAATAAAGGGGTATAACCAAATATGCCTAAGGCATCTAGTTTGCATAGTTATCATGCAAGTGGTAGATTGCTAGGATGGCTTGCATTAGATAGCTTGCATAGGTAACATGCAAGTGGTAGCTTGCAAAGTTCTAGCTTGCATTGTGAGGCTTGCCTTGATTAATGCAGTGGTTGAAGTTCTCCTCTGCTTCCTCTTCATAGTAGTCTCCTTCCTCTTCGTATCCTTGGTCGGTACTAGCGTCTATAAATAAATACGAGGTACACAATCACCAAAAAATACTTAACTACTTCTATTTGGCACACAAAGGTTCACACTAGATGATCTAGCATCACCACAATCATCACATGGATTAAAGACTTATTCTTATTTATTTTATTTTAAAAAAGTAATTTCTACTCATTGAAAAACTACTTAAGATTTAATATTCTCCAATTAAAATATGGGATCATGTTGACACATGTCATTAACACATATTCTAATACTTGGGAATGTGATTTAAATTGGTGTCACAATTTAATAAGGTCTAACCTTATTATTTTAATTAATTAAAGTGACTAGAAATGCCTATGGGGCATTCTTTTATTACTTATCCATTATTACGGCAAGTAAACCTAGATATTTTTATATATATTCAGAAAGGTCTTATCAAATGTGATTTTTGAGAGTTGGAATCAACTCAAAAGCATTTATGGTTGATTTTTGAAAAATGTTTGAATGCAGAAAAGTCTCTGCCTTGTTATTTATACTATAAGTGATCTATAAATTCAAACGGGTTGAATCCAACGGTCTTAGATTAAGAATTTCCATAACTTTCTAACAAAATTAGTATCATGCAATTTGGTTTAGTAAAACTCTCTGAATTGATTTTTGAAGTTACCGTCTGAACTAGGTTTGAAACTAAATTGAAAAATCTAAATTTAAACTACTGGGTTGTGCGGGAGAGCTAGATGAGTTGACCCACTGCGCACAGCGCACGCGGGCTGGTTTGAAGTGGTATCCCCACTTGTCAGCGAGACAGGGGGTGCCGAAGGGGTATGGGCTGATTACGACCGCGAGATTAGATGCAGGATCAACGGCTCATGGCCATCGTCCTCATCGGAACAGGACACGACGGGGACGAACCCTAGCACGACCAGTGAGGGTATGGGGATGCTCACCAGGGCTCAGGCGAGGGTCGGTGACGGGGGCGAATGAGGTTGTCGTCGATGGCGGTTCTCCTGGTACTGGCGGCGTCTCCTGGGTTGGCCTGAATCGACGGCACCCTTCTCCTCCTGCCGCGGCGGTCTCTGGCCAAATTCCGGCGACCTAGTGCTCGCCTTGCTCCGGGGAGAAGTGGGAAGGATCAGTGAGGAGTGGTGAGTGTTGGAGTGTGGAGAAATGGTGCGGGGGAGGCCTCCTTTTATAGGCGAGCGAGAGAGGCCGGGCAGCATGGGCAGAGCTTGTCGGGGTCGGCATTACAACAAGCTACTGGCATGGCGCGGGGGCTAGGACGGTGCGCGGTCTCCTGGCGATGCTCAACTACTTGATGGCGCGGCAAGGGTCGGTGTGGTTTGTTCTGAAACATGCGGCGCTTTGCATGGTACCGACGACGAACTTCGCAGCGTGCGGTAGCTACGGGGCACAGTCGAGGAAACGGGTATGTCTAGTGGTCTCCTGGGTCGGTGGTGATCGTGTAGATGGGCGGCGAGAGCGAGGCGTGGCGTGTGCGAGTGTGTCGGGCGCGACGCTCTGGCGTGCTCTCGGCATGGTAGTGACGAACTGGGCGCGGTGCATTCTCTGTGGTCCACGGCTTGGCAGTGCTCGAGGGCTGGACAGGGGGTGGCGGTGGACGGTGGCCTGCCTCCTGGACATGGTGGCTAGGCGCGGTGAACGCTCCTGCTAGCTTGTCATGGTCGGCTGGCAAGGGGTGGCTCGGGAATGCACAACATGGTGCAATGAGTAGGGTTCTAGCTGGTTAATGCAATGGTTGTTACTAGGGAGACAAGGGTGATCAAAGGGAGACAAAGGTTTGAATGATCACTGCTCAAAATAGTGAAGTTTGGCCAAGTTTGATTTGTGTCTCCAGGTGTTTGATGAAATGGCCGCAAGAGATTTATATTTGAATTTTTGGATGAATTTTGGTGGGTGCATTGGTCACACACTGGGTAGTATCTGGTTGCTTGGATTTGTCAAGGTGAACTAGTTTGGTTCAGTTTTGAGAAATGGTGATCTTATTATATGAACTAGATTCAATTTTGAATTGTCCTTGGCATAGATTTGCAAAATGTTTCTGTGGGTTTGCAAGATGGGCTTGGGTTCACTTTTACTTGGTATAGAAAGAGGTAAAAAGAATTTGATTTTTCTGTTAGAAATCTTGGACTAGAAACACTCAAAGTGGTCTAGTGGGTAACTTTGGTCAAAATGACCATTAGCTCATATTGTTTATATTTGAATTTCTATTGATTTGATTCTGCTTGGAAATGATTTAGATGATGCTGTTTTCATCTTTAAACCAATCCTTGCTATTAATAACCATCACACAAGTCATTGCAAGCATTCATGCATTCATCACATACACACATGCATTCATATTGATTTAAATTAACAAAAGTTTTTGTTAACCCTAATCTTGGGTGATTAGAACTTGATAACCCTGATTAATATTTTTGGGATGTTACACATAGCCTGTAAAAATATGGCTAGAGACTCCAGATGGTTCAATCCGGCTGAAGACTTCTAGATGGTTCAATCCGGATGGAGCCTGTCTGGTTTAATCCGGCTGGCCCAATCCGACTAGAGCCTGCCTGGCTCAATCCAGCTAGAGCCTGCTAGATGGTTCAATATGGCTGGAGTCCGCCATCTTGCCCAAAGTCAACACTACGTCCCATCGGACATGACGAGAGACACTGTAGCCATGCTGTTGTAGAGACATTGTAGCCATGCTTCTGCAGATAAACTGTTCATCAATAGTGTGACACTGTTCACCGCATCACCCCATAACATCTGGTACAGTGTAGTTAGGACGGATAGGCCCCACCTTGTCCCCTGGGTACCTCTTTATAAGGTGCACTAGGGAGCCTCTCCCAGGCAGCCTCGCCTCATACGTATGCCCACTTGGGCTCTCCTTTCTTCCACCTCTATCTTAGCACCATTGTCACATAGCTCAAGGAGCACCATTGTAGCTTTCTTCCACCTCTATCTTAGCACCATTGTCCAGACATGTAGGGGTAGGGCTTTTACCTTACCGCGAGGGGCCCCGAACCTGGGTAAATGTAACATCCCAGCATTAGAGTTTAGAAATAAGCTGAGCTTAGGTGTGTGTATTGCATTCATGCATAGAAAATATGAATAATTTTCTCTTTTGAATAAAACTTGTCAAAGTGATTGAAGCTTCTCTTAACTTGATGGAACTTAAGTAGATCATCAAGTTAATTGCAATAAGTTTCAATATGACCTTTGATAAAACCTTATTTTGGTTAAAGATGATTTGATCTAAGGGTATATCAAATGTAATAAAACTAAACCACAACACATTACTTAATGATAAATATTAGATCTTCTAGAGATCATATCATGGTATTCATTACAACAACTCTTGGATACCAAGTTAAGTATATAAATCAAGTAACAAGGATTCAATAACTAAATCTGGATCTATCTTATTCTTATCTATTTATACCATGAGCATCATGGTAATACTTAACCCTAACTCCTTAGTTATATTGAGTAGGAAGGAAATCAAGTCAAGACCATTCACCACATATCTTTCTTTCCATACCAATCCTTATCATATCATATCTTTTGAACCATGTTCTAATATATATTTTTCATCAATGATTAATGATCAATCCTTGATCTATCAACTCTTGTATTATCATAGCATTCATTTCAAAACCCTTTAGAGAAAGAAGTAAGAAGATGTAAGTAGTAATGATAGTTTTAGATATCATCTATAAGATGGGAGTGTTTGAAGAGAATTAAATCAATATGATAATTGATGGAGTTAACTCACTCCTGAATGGGTAGAAGAGATGTCTAAAATAAAGATATATGTGTTAACAAAGAGGATCATAAGGATGAATTTCGAAGATAGTTACCAAGGAGAAATATTATTGGATCAAGTAGGCATAATCATTGAATAATATCTCCTAGTCAAAAAGAGATACTAAGAAGATAATTATAATACAATTGTATTGTTGTATTGATGAATGCCTTGAGCCAACTGGAAACCTAAGCCATAAATGATCAAAGGATTATAATTATCATGCTTAAGTCACTAAGAGTGATTGATTATATGATGCATAAGTGACATTAGTGGATAGAACATAATTAAACCCTAGTATAGATATGTTATCCTAGGTTAGTCATGACAAGTCACAATGGTACAATGTGAAGTTGGATTAAGAGTTACTAGAGGTAACTAAAGTTAAGATAGTAAGACCAAGCTCATAAGAGCAACATTGAGTTATAGAAGTAGTATTAATCCTCTTAGAGAATAGTAAACACTTGAGGTGAAGTAGGAATTGTTATAGACATTTATTGTAGGAATATTAGTGATGGGTGATAAAGGAAATTATGGGTGGAGTTAAAAAGTAACTGCTTGTTGGATTGGAGGTTATCATTAGTAGAGTAGTTTGATATAACCAATTGTAGATATGAGAAGATTATGAAAAGCTTTAGTGAAAAGCTTCTGAGATTTATAAGTGGGATTGCAAAGTAATTTAAGTACTCAAATGGATTTGGATTCATTAGAAGTATTCTAGAAGTGGGAGTTTTCTCTATGAGGAGATCATGTAGAGCTTTAGTGTCAATCTCATTGGATTCACAACTGGATTTAAAGGAGAAATCATTGGTAAGAGTATAATTAGTAAAGCTCATCATGTGAATTCATGATGATAGATATAGATATTGAAGATATGCCCAAGAGGCAATAATAAAAGTGGTTATTATTATATCTTTGTGTTTATGATAAATGTTTACATCCCATACTATAATTGTATTAACAGAAAAGATTAATACTTATGTGTTTTGTAAACATAAAAGAGTCCCTAGTAAGCCTCTTGTTAAACTAGCTTGTTGATTAATAGATGATCATGGTTTCTTGATCATGGACATTGGATGTTATTAATAACAAGATCATGTCATTAGAAGAATGATGTGATGGACACACTCCTATAGTTAGCATAGCATAAGATCAATTCATTTAGAGTTTGTTTGATGCAAGCTTTCAAATACATAGTAACCTAATCCTTCGACCATGAGATCATGTTAATCACCATCATCGGATGATACTTTGATGACATCAAACACCACTTCCGTAAGTGGGCGGTTATAAATGTGGCATTGGGTATTCTGAAAGTATGTGTTGAAGCACATGGATAAAGAGTCGGATTTGTCCATCCATATGACAGATAGATATATTGCGGTGACCCAGCATACCACTACATGATGTAGTATACTATAGTATTTGACATAACACCAATGAAACACCATTCACTAGGATTACATCCCTCAGAGTGGTACAACAGAAACACAATAGGTCTAAGACATGACTATAGGTTACAACACGACTCTTTACAAAAGATCCAGAGAACACTCTAGGTTAAAGTGAGAGAAAGAAACTTCTTACAAAGAAGAATTAGAAATAATAAAATCATAACTATCATACTAATAAGATTAGCATCTAACTATTTGGCTTGCATTGCTGCTATTGCAATACTCTACAGAAGTAGGTTCTATGGCTAGAGATTATATTCCTATCTAATCAGCAACTTCATCTTCACTTTAGTTGTTGTATATATTGACTTCCTTGACTTTATTGAAGAGCTTTAGCTTCTGATGATGATTACTTGAGCATAAGTTGATGTAGACGTCGTCTGTATTGGCTTCAGAATCTAGCAAGGGTTAAGAAGATACGTTGAGTACGAGCATACTCAGCAAGTTCACAAATTTTTTTTTTTTTGATGCACTAGATACAACCACAGACCATAGGTCGTAGGCAATGTGGGTTTTCGTAAACATTTCCTCAAAGGTTTATTTTATTCTGAAAAGCTATGTCCGCCAGCCTTCACAGGTTTACCAGAACTTTCGTGGAGTTCCTTTCCTGCCGCGTTCGTAGCTCCTTCTCGGAACAGGGAGTAACAAGTTACAGTTCTTACACTCTGCAGAGGCATGTTACTTTTACCATGAGATATCTTAAGCTTTTTTGCACGGCCGGGAGTATGTCCCTGTTCAAACTTCCATGGTTTGAGGCCCAACCTAAGATCCAAGCCAATCAATGCCTTCTTCGCGATCCCGCATGTCTCCTTGGTGTACGCCATGCCCATGTATCAAATTACGGTAATGGTTAGTACAGACCGTTCAGATGCCAGAACTATCGTGGGACGTTGAGGGTTCCCACCCATATGCTGCATATCCTCTACGAATTACCAATTAATGCATGTTATAAGGATAACAGGAACGACCCACACATCCAGCTATATGCGAGAGGGAAAAGATACAGCTGACTTCTCCATCCCATTTCAAATCTCATGGTCAACGTGTAATATACGGCGCAAGAATCAGTAGCGACATTGGTTGTTAAGTCCTAGGTAATATGTTCCTTTACCACCGGAACTTTCATAGTAGGTTATTACCTCTTGGTAAATAACCTATAATCATATGAAATAGTGTTTCTTAAACTTTTTGAAATGCAGGTGATGATAAAACTGGTTTTAGAAATACTTTACAGAAAATAACCAAAGGACATGAGCAGGTGTGAACTTGCCTTTTGTGATTGCAAGATTATGCACTCACGGTCTTCGAGACAATATAAGATCCAATATCTGAAAACAACATCATTGGTCTGGTAAGGACTAATGTTTAAAGAAACAAGATGCTATTATGCATAAGTAATATAATGCAATTTGATAAACTCGAATCCCCGAAATAAACATCGTTGATCAAGGGTTTGGGAACTAGAAATGGTTTCTTTGGAATGTGTTGCTCTTTTATATAAGTTTCACAATTGTGCTTCTTATTAAGGCTTGTGAGTGTGTGTTAAAGAACATGTAAGTATAATAAATTACACACAAAATAGAATACTCAAGTGTGGAATGTATTCAAAGACTGTGTATATAAGGACTGTTCATCATTTAGAGCTTTCATAGGAATGCTTATGTCTTGCTTTATAATGTATCTTAAAAGATATCATTCTTGAGTATTTTATATTTGATAAAAAACCTTTTTAAAAGTAACATATATTTATTGGTGAATGGTAGTTTAATAAAATTGTATTTAAAATGTTTTGAAATTTTTTGAGTTCATATTATCAATACCTTAAGTCTAATACTATTATTAGACCTTTAATGAACAATATTAGAAACATTAGCAATCTTTATTTATCCTTATATGAATTATCAATTAAGGAAAATAAGTTTAAATTCAAGTTATTAGAGTGTTAAATTTTTTATTTACCTCAAAAGTGAAAATTTATAATTTTAACATGTAGATTTTTTTGATAATTTTTGTATATCATATGTATTTTTATGAATTTTAAATATTATGATATGATTTTTATAAGATTTATTACTTTATAAACACTTAATAAATATTCAGTTAAGTGATATAATATTTTATGTTTAGAGTTTTACATCATAATTTTTATATTTTTTAAATTTTTTGTATATTATTTATAATTTTCTCATTTACCATTATTAAAATATGAATTTTTAGAGTTTTATTACTTATAAAATATTTATTAAATAATAATTATTTAAATGGTTAACATAATAATATTTTATAATAAAGTTATATTATAGATTTTAGGGATTTCTATTTCCGTGCCCTTGGTTCGTTAGTTGTACTCAGTTTTCCCCAGCCGCTTAACTTTTCCTCACTTTTCCCTTCGCCATGTTAAGAAACCCTCGCGGGCGCTCGCAAGTGCTTAGACGGAGGGATGCCGTCAGGTCAAAGGCTTGAATGCTACATGCTAACTAGTGGGACCGCGTTGGGGCAGGTTGGGCGTTGAGCGTTATGTTACGAGGCCTCAACCGTTACATGGCTGACCGATGGGGCCGCGTTGGGGCGGGTCCTGCCGTGGCTGATACGTGCTGACGGGTGGGGGCCAGGATACACGTCGGACCCGCCATCCTTCTATCGCTACCTTGTGGGCCGCTTTTTTCCTAATTGGGTGGCCGGTGCAGGCAATGACAAATGGGACCGTTCCATGGGGCCATCGAAGCCAATGAACGATGGGGCCGTCATGTGGGGCCGTCGAAGCCAATAACTGATGGGGCCGTGATGTGGAGTTGGAGGGGGGATTTGCATATTCACCATGTTTTATGTTGCAACTTGCATATTTGCCATTTTGTATGTTGCTGACATGTGGTGGTCATGTGGAAAATATGCAAATTTCAAAAAGAAAAATCGTTCTGTGGGGCCATCGAAGCCAATGAACGATGGGGCCTTCATGTGGGGCCGTCAAAGCCAATGACTGATGGGTCCATGATGTGGAGCTGGAGGGGGGATTTGCGTATTCGCCATGTTTTACGTTGCAACTTGCATATTTGCCATTTTGTGTGTCGCTGACATGTGGTGGTCATGTCGCAAATTTGCAAATTTCAAAGAAAATGTTCGTTCTATGGGGCCATCGAAGCTAATAAACGATGGTGCCGCCATGTGGGGCCATCAAAGCTAATAACCGATGGGGCCGTGATGTGGGGATGGAGGGGGGATTTGCATATTTTCCATGTTTTAGATTGCAACTTGCATATTTGCCATTTTGTGTGTTGCTGACATGTGGTGGTCATGTGGCAAATATGCAAATTTCAAAAAAAAAGGTTCGTCCTATGGGGCCATCGAAGCCAATGAACAATGGGTCCGTCATGTGGGGTCGTCGAAGCCAATGACCGATGGGGCCATGTTGTGTGGCTGGAGGGGGAATTTGCATATTTGCCATGTTTGAGATTGCAACTTGCATATTTGCCATTTTGTGTGTCGCTGACATGTGGTGGTCATGTGGAAAATATGAAAATTTCAAAGAAAAGGTTCGTCCTGTGGGGCCATCGAAGCCAATGAACGATGGGGCCATCATGTTGGGCCGTCGAAGCCAATAACCGATGGGGACGTGATGTGGGGCTGGAGGGGGGATTTGCATATTTTCCATGTTTTAGATTGCAACTTGCATATTTGTCATTTTGTGTGTTGCTGACATGTGGTGGTCATGTGGCAAATATGCAAATTTCAAAGAAAAAGTTTGGCAGATATGCAAAATTGGCAAATATGCAAAAACCCCGGAGCAGCTACTCCCCCAAACATTGACAGGTGGGGTCGTGTATGACACACATGAGGTCGGCTCTCTCTCTCATCCGCTCCCAGCCCCCAGCCCCAAGCAGCTTGTAACATACCAGCATTTAGGAACCAACGAAGGGTTGATTTAGGAATTTGTGCATATGCATGCATTCATCTGTAAAATACGGGTAATTTTTTTGCCAAACTAAAAACCTAAAGTGATCAGAGTTTCTTTCACTCTGTGTGTGTAGGGATAGCTACTGGGAGTGACCGTTATAAATTCTGACATGATCTTTTTGAATAAGTGGGTTCTGGAGGGGAGAATTTGAATTCAAATTTGAAATTTGAATTTATATTTAAAGATTAAGAATTGTTATTAATAAATGAATTATAAACTAATTAAGTAATCTCATTGGAAATAATGTTTAGAGATAATAAATAAAATGGAGTTCAAGATAAAATAATTCAAATAGGAAATGAATCTTTAAGTCTTATCTTTATTCCATATACATTCTTCTTTTACAATAATGAACTCATGAAGGGTTCAATACAATAGAGGAATTACAACAAATGATATTTCAATAGTAAATTACTACAAGAATGTTACAAAAGAGAATAAATAAGATATTACAAAATATTTACAAATGAATTAATAAAAAACTACAATCTATATATCTGATCCTATACTAGAATATTGAATATCCAAATCTTGTACCTGTAATCAGATTCAAAATCAAACAAAAGGGAAAATAAAGGTTAGTGGTTAAAATACTCTCAGTAGAGAGCAGTGAGGTGCACTGCACATGATTCATCATTGAGTATTGTTATAAAAGGGGCAAGTTTCACCAATATGAAAGAATCAATTCTTTCATAAACCAATAAGCCACAACACAGCTCTCAACAACAAGTAAAAGGGACTAGTTTAAATAGGAGAGTAAAAGTTCAAAAGATCAAAAGGTAGAGACACCTCATTGATCTGATACAAATGGTGTACCAAACACACATGCAACACACTCACCTAAATGCATGGTGAGAGCTGTCAACACAGCAACAACAACCACTCAAGCAAAAGGAGTAACACAGCCGTGGAACAACTTCTAGAAGCTCACTCTTTCATTCTCAAACAGCACACCAGGAACACACCAAGCCTGTCAAAGCCTAGGCAAATCACCAGCCCAACCACACCCACAAGATCATCCTAGCATCACCAGATGGTGACATAAGGAGGGGGTGGATCAGGTGGACATCAAGGCCAAGTTGCAGGAGCTAGGAGATGAAGGGCAGATCAAGGCCAAGCTTCCAGGAGCCAAAAGTAGCAGGAGAAGCACCAGGAGGTGAAGCTTCAGATCAACCAGCAGCCACAACAATAACCAACTGTTGTGGTGAGTATTATAAAAATATCACATGATCTATTCATTTTATCTAAAAATAAAAACATGTGTTGTTTTATATTTAACCTCTCAATAATCACCCAAGTGGGGTGAATCTATCATAGATGATTTTTTTGAATATAAAAGCCATAAGTAAATTCTACCAAATCAACCAGGATCTCAGACCAGCATCATAGATCCTGGTGATGACGGACAATTCATATATTCCAACATGTTTTCATATAGCTTATAAATTTTGGGCACATATCCTAATGGAGTAGCACCTCAGATTTCATAAACTCTATGAATTAATGTAAAGGTATGAGCAAACCAACCATCTTAGACAATTAGGATCCAAGATACAGTAACCACAATGATACTTAAACATTTCTGTTAGGGACAACAATATAGGAACCTAGTTCCTATGCCTTAGACCAACATCACAAGCAAATTAGTTTAAGAAAAAGATCTCCATTTAACTTGATTTAATCCAATATTAAGCTCAACAGAATCAAGTAAATTGTAGAAACCAACAACTTGTGTGCCATAGTTAAATGGTGTCACAAGAATAGGTTCTATTAGCCTAGTAAAACCACAAAGAAAGTGGCAAGCCATTGGATATCATTTTCCTGAGACTACACTCAGAAATCATCAAGATTATCTATATATCTTTAGAGCATCACTAAAGTAAAATGATTAAGCTCAATCTATTTGTAAACATACCAGCCAACATCTACTAATGCAGTAAGTAATCACTGACAGTGCTACTATCAATACCAGTGTACTGACAGTAGATAAACCCACCAATCATCAACAACACCAGACAGATTTCATAGTAACACTATCATATTAATAAAGCTCAACTACCAAGCTTGGAAAGAAGAGACGAGATAGCAAAGCTTTTCCAAATCAACAGAAGATAAGATGACCCAGAGTTAGAGCGAAACTAGATAAGGAGAAAGATAAGCATACTAGAGTTTTCGCACATAATTTTCATCTTTGAAAATAGTTTTCACAAATACTAGAGTCAACATTGACCAATAGAATGGTTTCATATAGTCGGTGCTGCTCTGATACCAAAACCCGTGACACCCCCGGAATTAGGGCTAGACAAATCCCAGACCTTCGTCTGAACATAACCCTAACCTAAATCTCAAAAGCGTACAGAGAAGGAATCGGTAACACAACAGTGACCCTACGACACAAAATTATTACAGCAAGCTCATAACTGAGCAGAGAACCAAATTATTACAAGCAGAGGTCACTGACCACAAACATCAAACAATGGAAGACAAATTATGCTATTAAGTATAGCAAACTTAACAAATGACCTAAGAGGCCTAAAGCATAACGATGACGTACAAATCCATAGATCCCAGACTGCCGACTGGGAACTCCAAACTACTCGTTGATGTCGATGCCGTGAAGAACTCATCTTATATGTTAACACTTACTCAGCTGCAAAAATATCAACAAAGCAAGGGTGAGTACATGGTGTACTACACAAGACTTTTGGCTGGTGGAGTTATTTTGCATAAAGCCATCTTTGTTTTGTGGAACAAGAGGGAGAAGAATCTCGACTAATCAGAATATTTTAAAGGGGATAAGAGAGCGATATCACTAGCTTTGATCATATTTTGATATCCACCGAATCATTATTAGCTGAACCTATCTAGGATCACCCCCTCGTACCCATGAGGAAGCATCCTTAAGCACACATTACTTTGCCAAATTTTACGATTACGTTCAAGTTCTCTATGATCTTTGAATCTGGTCTCCAAGTTCGTCCATAACCATGGACACGGCTTCTCGAAAATATTAATACCCTGCAGGGGTGTACAACTTTACGCACACGTACCAACTGATTCTTAATGCCAGATCATTAGCCCTCTTCCTTGGAAGGCTGGCAGAGAGTGGTTGACCACGACCTTTACCTTGCTTTTGCCGAGACCTTGAGTCATGCACTAGGGAGATGCCGCCGTAACGGGTCGATTCCCGAAGCCGGTCCCTAATGATGTGTGCGAGGTTCGAGATTACGGATGCCGGGAATCTCTTGTTCCCGGCCACGCCTACCTACCTGTTATGAATGCACCTCCTTCACCTCCATTCAAGAACAACCAAGATGCGTATGTCGAATGGAAAGCCCAAACTATGTGACTCATGGAATCTACTCGGAAAGTTAGTTGGTCGAGGGGGTTTCCAGGCCCCCGTGTGGTTGTACGCTCATCTTGGTTCAAGAGGCAAGAACATCGGGTCCGAAGGGTGGCAAGTATGGGACTGCAAAAACCACAACCCACTGTGGCCTCCCATACAAGCCTTAACATGTTTAACTTTCGTATCTGATCATACCACGTCATCCTGTCATACTAGGTTCATTCGCAGCTCTGATTCATCAACCGTATGGACCAGTGGTAACAGCTAAACATGGCTAAGCGCAACAGATGTAACAACTCTAATAACGCTTCACAAGCCAAACCCTAGTTATGCTAGGAGCGGTGGATCAGGGAATGTAGGCTTCAAAGGTAACATGCATCAGATAGGATTACTCTATCTATTGATAAAAGACTTTAGAATCGTATGCACATGGCAAGAATTGAAATGCTTGAAAACATAGGATTATGTCATGTGTGGGGCTTTGCTTGCCTTTGCCAGTTGATATCCAGAAAGCAGAGTTCCGGACACCTGGTACTTTAGTTGATTTCGGTTGGTCAAGTATTGGTCTTCGAGCTTCGACGGTGTTGATCTCGATCTTCAGTCTTGGACTTGATCTCGATTCCGATATCGTATTCTACCGAGGAAGAACCAAATACCGGAAAGAAGGGGAACAATCAACACATGGCATCGATGCAATGCTCAATCAAGGATGATGATATGACAAGTTAAAAGTTATTGAAATTGAAATCCTAAACATGCTTGGTCATTTTAAACGGAGTCCAAAAGGTCCAAACCCTAGAATAGGGGATCCTCGGAATCACCTACGGGGTTCAATTTGTTCTTCTAATTATACATGCAATTGAGTTTGTTGAACAATGCATAATTGTAGCTTAGTTAGATAGAGCGCATTTTTCTGATCATTTTGATATATTATTTGTATTTTTCTGATTTAAAATGAATTAGTTATTGAATTTACAAGTTTTAGTCAATTTCTGAAATTAATAAACCAATTTAAATTGATTTATTGCGCCACTATGACATCAGCACAAGAGTGGGGCGTTTCTTACTGGGGCTGATCCTAGCCGCAATCACTAACTAGTGGGACATATGCCCATGTCATCCTCCACGGTGGCAGTCAACAGGTCAAAGGGTCCACGGTGACGTCAGCACCGCGTCGGCGTGACGTCATCGTGCCGGTGACTCTCAGATGGACGATGGGGATGGCGCTAGGCGGCTCGCGAGGAAACGCTGGTGTGATGGCTCGAATCAGGGTAACTAGGGGAGCCTATTTGTGGCGGCGTCGCTACATTTGGGTCACCGGAGCACCGACAGTGACCATGCCCGACGGCGGCGGTGGGCGGCGCTCGGCGCGGGAGTAGTACAAAGAGAGAGGGGAGAAACAGAGGGGTCCAGGAGGTGCAGTAGCTCACCACGAGCGCTAGAAGAGGGTCGACATGGAGCAGGGTGGCTGAAATCAACGTCGATGGCAGCGGAGGAACTTGTCAGAGACGAGGAATACGGGGTCAATTCCAGCGTTGCAGGCCATCCCGGCAAGTGTGCTTTGGTGGAGAGGTTCCTGGGGAGGAGGCGAAGCCGACGGTGTGCTCGATTGCTCGCGGCGGGGTCCATAATGGTGGCGACCAACGGCGGCTGCAGAGCTAGCGATCGGCTTTCTCAGGAAAAAGAGGAAGAGAGCCAGAGAGGGAAATGAGAGGATAGGGGAGAGGGAGGGGTGTTCTTGAGTCCTTATCCTCGTCCATAGGGTGGCGGGCGGCGGCGGTCATCGCAGCGGCATCGGGCGGTCGGGGAAGATCCACCGAGCTGCTTACCGTCGGTGGAGAAGACGACAGGAAAGATCGAAGCGGTATGAGGCAAGGAGTGGGCTGCTGCTGGGCTGTGGGAGTGATGTGCGGGTGGCAGAGAGAGAAGGGGGGGGGGATGGGCTAGCCTACTTAGCTGCTGGATTCGTTTTTATTTACAGAAAACCTTTTCCAATTTCTGTTTGCTCTTTTCCCTTTTGTAAATGAATTTCAAAACTGTTTTGATACATTTCAAACTACCAGAACTTCTATAGATATTCAAAATATTTTAGAGACCTTGTATTCAATTTAGGTTCCATAGTTTTTGTAGTTTTTCAAAATTCAAAATCATTTTGAATATGTTTCAAATAGGGAGGGGAAACTAGGGTTTAGGGTTTTGCTTTAAGGAGATTTTATTTAGCAATGATAATGATGCTCATGCTATGCACATACAAACCCTAATTACTATTTAATAAAACTAGGGTTGTTACACGTCTGAAGACGAGCAGCACCACCACCGCCATAGCACCACTGGGGGCAGCGGCGAAGGCGTCACAAGCACCACCCCAAACCCTAGGGTTCGGGACGGGGCTAGCTTGGCCACAGGAGAGCTCTAGATCCAAATCGAATTGGACCAGATGATGGAGCATGGTCGACATCTACACCATGCATCACGGCTTCGGCCAGAGAGAACCACAGCGGCGGGAATCACACGTTGGCGGTGTCAGCGACCATGGGGTCGAGGAAGAGAAGGGGTGAGGTCGAGAGAAGGTGAGGCAGTGGACTGGGCCGATAG
This sequence comes from Avena atlantica, assembly GCA_910589765.1. NCBI lineage: Eukaryota > Viridiplantae > Streptophyta > Magnoliopsida > Poales > Poaceae > Avena > Avena atlantica. The sequence continues at coordinate 22,381,673 of OU342734.1, read as the reverse complement.
GGCCAGTACCCCTTCGGGGAGACCCTTTGACCAGGCCAATTGGGCCAAGGTGGGCCCAAAAAGCCCAATGGGTTGGTCCAAAACCCTAAAAGGAACTTTAATAATTTAGTAAAAGACCAAAATACCCCTAGAACTCAATAAATTCTAGAAACTAAAATAGAAGTCTAAAAAATACAAATAATATATTTTTAGACTCATAATTAATCAACCTATTTAATTAAATTAAGAAACCAATTTTAATAAATGAACTTTTGGTTAAGCATTTTATAGTATATACATTCCTTATGGAATTTTACAAAATTCAAGAAAATAGATATAAATCGATAAAATAACTTTTACTATATTTTTTGTTAGTATAGTATTTTAGAAAAATACTAAATAAATATTTAGAGTTACCAAAATAAATTGTCTTTTATTTAAATGCTAATTCCTAAAAATAATTATTAAATAAATAAATAGAAGAGTTTACATTAATTAAAAATTAGCCTTTAACTCTATTTTAAATATTTATTACATTATAAAATAGTGGAAATAACATTTATCAAATATTCATACTATATTTTAAAAATAAAATTCTTAAGTTCCTAAAGATATTCCAAGTAACTAAAATACTGGGTAAAACACATAAAGAAAGTAAATCATAAGTAATGCATTACATTACTATGCATGTTCATTTTTGCTTCTTTAAATATTGTCCTTACCAGGTAATAATGATGTTTTGTAGACATAGAAGCTCAAGGTCGAGTGCAAGCATCCGACTTCACTACCTTGCAATCACTAGGCAAGTTCATCACTTGCTCATGTCCTTTGAAGAGTATTTACCAAAGTATTTATAAATTGTATGTTATCATCTATGTTTCAAGGAAAGAAAATATTATTTTCTTAAATAAAAAAATTGTTAATATCATCCTAAGTGATGATATAGTGGAGCAATAGAACTTAGATTTCTATTGGAAACAATGATAATAACCTAGGAATTTAACAACCCATGACATTAGTGATTCTAGCGCCGTATATAACATGTTAACCATGAAATTAGGAATGGAACGAAGAAGTCAACCGTATCCTTTTCCTTTCGTATGGAGGCAAGATGACCTTAACGTGATGTTGTGATTCCTTGTGCGGATCCAACATATGGGTGGGCACCCTTAGGCCCCACGTTTTTGGTGTCTAGATTATCTATGAGTGGCTATTGGAGGTATAGCCGGACCTAAATGGTACTTGCCCGAAAGGGGGATTAACGGAGGTGAGCTAGCCTCGAAGGATCGTGCAGACATATGGGGTCGCGGAAAGGGAAGTGATTGGCTTGGATCATCTATTGGGATCCACATCATGGAATTGTGGACGGGAAAGTACGCCCGGTTGTGCAACAAGGAGTTGACCTCTCATGGGTAAAGTGACCCACCTCTACAGAGTGTAAGAATTGTAACTTGATACTCCTTGTTCCGGGAAGGAGCTACGAACGCGACAGGAAAGGAACTCCATGAAAGTTCTGGTAAACCTGTGAAGGCCGATGGGCATAGTTTTTAACAATAAAATCAATCTTTAAAGAAATATTTACGAAAACTGCATAGTGCCAAGGACTTATAGTCCGAGGTGGTAGATGGAGCATCAAACTTCCCACTTTGCATATAATGAACTTGCTGGGTAACGCTGTTACTCACCTTTTCCTTTGATCCCCTGCTTAGACTCTGAGTATCTAGAAGATACCCCAATGTATGCAGCTAAAAGTCAAGAGGAGGTCTTCTATGAAGAGCCCGATCTATACGATGCTGTTGAAGGGGTGGACTACGACGTCGTCTATGGAGGAGAGCACCACGAGTCAGAATAATTACCTTAGTATAAGTAACCAATTGAGCCAAGAAACATGGACCTTATATAAGAATAAGTTGCTAAGCTATATTCGGAGATGAAGTTGTACTTTAAAACTTCCTCTAAACACTTTATATTTGGTTTGTAAGTTGAATCTTTTGAAGTCTTGAACTTCTGGGATTGTAATAATAATGTATGTATGTTTGTAATATGGACCCACAATGTTTCTATTGTACCACTCTAAGGGATGTGATATTTACAGAACGGTGTTCTGTGAATGTCATGTCAACAACTATACTGTACTGCACATGCAGTGGTATGCTGGGTCACCGCACAACTCCTACCCCACCGACGGTAAGAGCAGCCATCGTTGGCGTGTCGGTGTCTCCGTCCTACGGTGGCGTCTGACAGACTGTCGCACTGCACCTCAACCATGGCTGTAGCACCTGTTTCATCCGCACGCATTGTACGTTAAGGCAGCGCCGGCAGGTCCGCCGCCCATGACGATTGGGATTTTGTTCCGCCGCCATAGTTTGATGCACGTTCGCTCCTGCTCCGCCCACCCTAATCGATTCGGTTCCCATAATTTCCTCGATATTTCAAGGGTAAATTAGTATTCAATGTTTGGTTGTAGTGGGTACATCGGCGAGGGTGGGGATTCGATCATGTCATGGCCACGTTCTCCTTCTCCTACCATGTCGGAAGTGCAGGTAGCTCCTTCTCTTTGTACTACCGTTGAATTTGTAGTGCCGCCATGGCTTGTCAGACTGATTTTAATTGGGTTTGTTTTGGGATTGTTACAGTGTGCTATGCAGGACGATGATCCATGGTACATTGCATACCAAGATGAATCAACCTAGTGGTCTAGCCAGAGGATGGATTTGGAGGAGATGGTTGCCAATTTAGGTGATGAATTGGCCCGTAAAACCTGTTGATATTAGAGCTGAAGCATACTGTCGAGGAAGAAAAGAAGAACTCAGAGCTTATTTACAAAGAGAATTTGGCACTTGAGGCTGATCTTGCCGTATCTGATCAAGTGGTAGAAAATCTAAAACATGAACTTCAAGTGAAGGGGAAGGAGAATAGTAGATTCATGTGGGCAGTTTTAGTAGTTGTCATCCCCGTCCTAACAGTTACAATATGGGGTTGTGGTGAAGGTGGCAAATGTAATGATTAGTTGAATTGATAGCTAATTTAGATAGTAGAATTGTTATTCTATGGATGGTTGCGAGTTCCTGCAAATTTAGTCACTTTGCAGTCCAAAGTTGTCATGAGAATGCATTGCGGGGCCCGAGTTGCTTGCCATTGGATCTAGCTTCCCATAGTTGGCGTGCCAAATTCCATGTAGACTTGCAGCGTTGACGGCATCATCCATTCCCTGTTCTTTCTGACACCCCATTCTTCTTATCTAAAGAGGCGACCTGTCAAAGAAAGTAATACTCCCTCCGATCCAATTTAGTTGACTCAAATTCATCAAGATACGGATGAATCTAATACTAATTCATGTCTAGGTACAATCGAATCTAGACAAATCTAAATCAACTAATACAAGCCCACCGGAGATTGTCAAAGCAAGTACTGCTACTTATAAATCAGCTTTAGAACATATCCACCGGTCTCACGGCTCAAATACATACTCCCTCCGACCCGTATTAGGTGTAAAACTTGACTAGATACGTTTCATATCTAGATGAATCCACGTCAACTAATATGGTTCGGAGGGAGTATCAAATTTATTCAAATCGGTTCACGGGGGCTTGATCTACGATGCCGCGGTGATGTTGCGGATGATGGCTCCAATCATCATCGCATCGATGACCACTACCGGCACTGCCGATGCCTCAGTGTCTTTAATCAGCAACGGATATGAGGAGGTGAACAAGAGTGAGACGGACAGAGACAGAAATTTCAGACGCTTAGATCCTCATGGTCGCACGCCGTTCCAGCCGCTACACTTGGATCCACGCTGCCGCAAGCCGTTCTGACCCCCACGCTTAGGTCCGCGTAGTCGCACGCTGTTCCGACCGCCAGGCTTAGATCTGCGCCGCCGCACGCCGTTCCGACCCCCACGCTTAGGTTCGTGGCGCCGTACGTCGATAGGAGGGGAGGAAGATGTGTCTGGTATACGTGCGACATGGAAAGGGAGGGATAGACATCAAGCCCGTCGGGCTCTCCTCTCCGTACAAGGTAGGTGCGCCCATTGGGAGAAAGAGACCTCTAGCCTCTCGGGCTCTCCTCTACGTACAAGGTAGGTGCGCCCATCAGGAGAGAGAGATCTCCAGCCCGTCGGATCATGATGTATCCAACGATGGTTGGCCAAGATCCGTGTGACATACATCTCGACCAATCAGAGCGCAGCAGCCAAACTGAGCAAGTTGAGCTGTTGTGAGGGTTTGAGTCAGGAGAGAGGGGAAAAGTGAGGAAAACTTTAGAGCGAGGGGAAAACTGAGTAGAGCTAAGGAAAACAAGGGCACTCAGATAAAAAAATGAGTAAGGGAAATTCTAGGTTTTGGCATTTTTTTGGAAAAATGTGTTATTTGAACAAAATAATTCGTCTTGGCCGACATTATATTGTTTGAAACTCAGATATACACAAGTGTTCCAAATTTGGCCTCATTTAGACAAAGTATGTTTTGGGATGGGTTATTTTGGAGGTTGATCGAGTAGAAAGCCATGCATCTTCATAGCTAGTAGCTCATTCCAACAAGGGTTTAAGAAGCGGTTTAGGGGATAAGTCCATTTCTCTTTATTTCCTTTTTTCTTTATTATTCATGCTAGGTTGTAGGCAACATAACAAGACTCCATTTGAAGGTTGCACTATGTTTTGACTTTTTTTTTAAATTAAACTAACCCTAAAACCATTTTTTGAATTTAATCACTTAGAAAATGAAAAGTGTGGCTGATTACAAGTTAATCCAAAATTTCCAATTTCATATGGTAAATCAATCCAAGATACACAAGTATGCCAAATTTTGGATCAATTGGACAACATTTAAGCCATGAACTAGCTAAACCCCATGTGTTGACCACATGTAGAGGACAAAACTGAGCAGTGCTAAGAAACTAGGTGCATGACCATAGAAACTTGCAATAACACATACATTATGGGATTATCCAACATACGAACTTGGGAGTGTCACACTAGTTAAAATTAAATACAAACATTGACAGTAGTTTAAATTTATCATACAAATTCAAATTAATAATTCAAATCCATTTTTGTGCTCCTAGTGTTTTTTGTTGGGTTCACCACCTTGCTCCTGGTGATCCTAGCTGGAATATTCTCGGAGTCCACCATCAGCTTCTTCTGTTTTTCCCTTTGTTCTTTTTCTCTGCATCTAATGAATCAAGTGCTTCAGTCTGTCATACAATTGGTTCAATCACGTTTCAATTCGCTAGTTCATACGGTTCAAAAAGCATTGTCCCCATTTCTGCCATATCCGCTGGTGTAATTCCTTTATGCTTGAACTCTGCTTCAATCTCCCATGCAGTTGATGTAATATCATCTTGGTCGACTGGTTCAATCTCCTTGCATTTGGTTCAATCTCCTCTCGATCGACTGGTTCAATCTCCCCTGCATTTGGTTCAATCTCCTCTCAATCGACTGGTTTAATCTCCCTTGCATTTGGTTCAATCTCCTCTGCATTTGGTTCTAATTTAGATAGTAGAATTTTTATTCGATGGATGGTTGCGAGTTCCTGCAAATTTATTCACTTTGCGGTCCAAAGTTGTCATGAGAATGCATTGCGGGGCCCGAGTTGCTTGCCATTGGATCTAGCTGCCCATAGTTGGCGTGCCAAATGCCATGTAGACTTGCAGCATTGACAACATCATCCATTCCCCGTTCTTTCTGACGCCCCATTCTTCTTATCTAAAGAGGCGATCTATCAAAGAAAGTAATACTCCCTCCGATCCAATTTAGTTGACTCAAATTCATCAAGATACAGATGAACCTAATACTAATTCATGTCTAGGTACAATCGAATCTAGACAAATCTAAATCAACTAATGCAAGCCCACCGGAGATTGTCAAAGCAAGTATTTCTACTTATGAATTAGCTTTAGAGCATAACCGTTCTCACGGATCAAATACATACTCCCTAAGACCCATATTAGCTGTAAAACTTGACTAGATACGTTTCATATCTAGATGAATCCAAGTCAACTAATATGGGCCGGAGGGAGTATCAAATTTATTCAAATCGGTTCACGGGGGATTGATCTGCGACGTCGCGGTGATTTTGCGGACGATGGCTTCAATCATTGCTACATCGATGACCACTGTCGGCACCGCCGCCGCCTCGGTGTCTTTAATCAGAAACAGATCGAAGGAGGTGAACAGGAGTGAGACGGACAAAGACAGAAATTTCAGATGCTTAGATCCTCATGGCCGCACGCCGTTCCAGCCGCCACGCTTGGATCCGTGCCGCCGCAAGACGTTCTGACCCCCACACTTAGGTCCGCGCCGCTGCATGCCGTTCCGACCGCCAGGCTTAGATCCGCGCCGCCGCACGCTGTTCCAACCCCCATGCTTAGGTCCGTGCCGCCGTACGTCGATAGGACGGGAGGAAGATGCAGATGGTATACATGCGACAGGGAAAGGAAGAGGGACAGACATCAAGCCCGTCGGGCTCTCCTCTCCGTACAAGGTAGATGCGCCCATTGGGAGAGAGATACCTCCAGCCTATCGGGCTCTCCTCTGTGTACAAGGTAGGTGCGCCCATCGGGAGAGAGAGAGACTTCCAGCCCATGGATCATGATGTATCAAATGATGGTTGGCCAAGATCCGTGTGACATACATCTCGACCAATCAGACCGCAACAACCAAACTAAGCAAGTTGAGCTGTTGTGAGGGTTTGAGTCAGGAGAGAGGAGAAAAGTGAGGAAAACTTTAGCGGGAGGGGAAAAGTGAGGAAAACTTTAGAGGGAGGGGAAAAGTGAGTAGAGCTAAGGAAAACAAGGGCACTCAGATAAAAAAATGAGTAAGGGAAATTCAAGCTTTTGGCATATTTTTTTTCGAAAATGTGTTATTTAAATAAAATAATTTGTCTTGGCTGACATTATATTGTTTGCAACTCAGATATACACAAGTGTTCCAAATTTGGCCTCATTTAGACAAAGTATGTTTTGGGATGGGTCATTTTGGAGGTTAATCGAGTAGAAAGCCATGCATCTTCATAGCTAGTAGCTCATTCCAACAAGGGTTTAAGAAGTGGTTTAGGGGATAAGTCCATTTCTCTTTATTTCCTTTTTTCTTTATTATTCATGCTAGGTTGTAGGAAACATAACAAGACTCTATTTGAAGGTTGCACTATGTTTTGAATTGTTTTTTGAATTAAACTAACCATAAAACCAGTTTTGGAATTTAATCTCTTAGAAAATGAAAATGTGGCTAATTACAAGTTAATCCTAAATTTCCAATTTCATATGGTAAATCAATCCAAGATACACACAAATTTTTAATCAATTGGACAACGTTTAAGCCATGAACTAGCTAAACCCCATGTTTTGACCACATGTAGAGGGCAAAACTGAGCAGTGCTAAGCAACTAGGTGCATGACCATAGAAACTTGCAATAACACATACATTATAGGATTATCCAACATACAAACTTGGGACCGTCACACTAGTTCGATTTAAATACAAACACTGACAGTAGTTCAAATTTATCATACAAATTCAAATTAATAATTTAAATACATTTTTCGCTCCTAGTGTTTTTTGCTGGGTTCACTGATACGTCCAATTTGCATCACCATTCTATATTATAATTTGCCTCTATTCATTGATATATTTCATATTAAGAGGTGTTTTTATGTGTTTTCATCTGTTTTTGCATGTTGGATGATTCTTGGAGGATGAACTGCCGGAGTCAGGATTCTGATGGAAAAAGAGGTGTTTTGATGCAATTTCGCGAAGATCAGAAAAATTCCAGAAAAAATATGAAAAATACTATTTTCCCAGAAGATGAAGAATGCCAGAAGGGGAGGCGGAGATGGGCCACAGGGGGCCCACACCCCCCGGCGCGAACCACCCCTAGGCCGTGCCTACAGGGGTGTGGCCCACCTGGCCCACCTCTGGCTCCGCCCTCTCACCTATATCTTCTCCTCAAAACCGTAATACACGGGGAGGGACCACAGAAAGATTCCGCCGCCTCTGCGGGGCGGAAAACACCGAGAGAGAAAGAGCTCTCCGGCAGACAGCTTTCTGCCGGGGAAATTCCTTCCCGGAGAGGGGAGATCGTCGCCATCAACACCATCGTCAAGCTAGACTTCATCAGGATCATCATCAACACTATCATCTCCACCAGCACCATCATCATCACTCCATCCCGCTATAACAATCGTGTTGAATCTTGCATAGTTCTTAGGGGAAACTTTCCCGGTGTTGATTACTATTGTAGTTGATGCTTGTGAGTGGAACCATTGGATTATTGTTTATGTTCAGATTGTTATCCATCACCATATAATCTTTGATATTGATCCATATGATGTCTCGTGATTAGTTCGTTTAGTTCTTGAGGACATGGGAGAAGTCATGTTGTTAGTAGTAGATTTGTGTTGAGATATTATACAATGGTTTAGTATTTAAGTTGTGGTGCTATTCTTCTAGTGGTGTCATGTGAACATTGACTACATGATACTTCACCATTTATGGGCCTAGGGGAATGCATTGTGTATTTGGCTACAAATTGTGGGGTTGCCGGAGTGACAGAAACCTGAACCCCCATTAGGACACCATTGCACAAGGGAGCGTAGGATCTCAGAGTTTAAGGCTGTGGTTAGGTTTAGACCTTAATTTCTTTATTGTAGTTGCGGATGCTTGCAAGGGGTTTAATCACAAGTATGTATTAGTCCAATTAAGGTCGGTACATTAGCACAGGTTCACCCACACAACACTTACAAAACCAAAGAAGACTACTCAGCTATATGAAGCGAAAGCACTTGGCAGAAATCCCATGTGTCCTCGAGAACGTTTGGTTCTCATAAGTATTTCCACCGGCTTGTCCTTTGCTAAGAAAGGATTGGTCCACTTGCTGCAATTATTTGCTGTCTTTATTACTTGCACTTTATTTCTTTGCTTTATTAGAAAACCCCTAAAAATCCATTTGCTAAGTATTTACAGAGATTTCGTGCTCCATACCACTAGTCAATACCTTCTGCTCCTCATTGGGATCGACACTCCTATTTATCGAAAGTACTACGATACACCCCCTATACTTGTGGGTAATCATTCAGCACCTTGCTCCTGGTGATCCTAGGTGGAATATTCTCGGAATCCACCATCAGCTCCTTCTGATTTTTCCCTTTGTTCTTTTTCTCTGCATCCAATGAATCAAGTGCTTCAGTCTGTCATACAATTGGTTCAATCACGTTTCGATCCGCTGGTTCATATAGTTCAAAAAGCATTGTCCCCATTTCTGCCATATCCGCTGGTGTAATTCGTTTATGCTTGAACTCCGCTTCAATCTCCCACGCAGTTGATGTAATATCATCTCGATCGACTGGTTCAATCTCCTTGCATTTGGTTCAATCTCCTCTCGATCGACTGGTTCAATCTCCCCTGTATTTGGTTTAATCTCCTCTCGATCGACTATTTAATATCCCCTGCATTTGGTTCAATCTCCTATGCATTTGGTTCTAATTTAGATAGTATTGTGAGTTCCTGCAAATTTAGTCACTTTAATGTCACATCCCAATTTTTTTCCAAATTTTGAAATGTGAAAAATAAATAAACAAAATAAAACTTTGTTGAAAATTAGGGTGAGAAGAAACTTTTTGAATCCAATTGGAAACTTTCAAACCTATTTTGATCAAATAAATCCTAAAGGGATTTAAAAAGATAAACAATTAATAAAGAAAGTTTTGATAGTTGGAATTACTATTTTAGATCTTTTAATAAAAAGATTTGTTTTTCAAAAGCAAAATAGAATTTATAAATAAAGATTATTTTATAGAGCCAAATTAAATCTTGGCCAAGCTTTTGAAATAAAATATTTCTATTTGATAAAAAGAATAAAGGTTTATTTAAATAAATAATGAGGATTTATTAATATCCAATTTTATTTAAGTAAAGGCTTTTTCCATTTTAAATAAACACTAAAACTTGTTAATTTATTTTAAATAAGTTTTCCAAGTGCAAATAAAACCTACTGAAATGATTTTGGTATTATTTAGATTTCAAATGGAGATTTTATAAATCAAAACCTATTTGAATTAATAACTAAGGACTATTTTATTTAATTATTAAGTAGATCCTAAAAAGAATAAAAATATTATTTTATTTTAGACTTGGGTTTGGGTTGTTAAACAGAACTAAAAATGATACAAACTTTGGCAAAGGTTTGAATTTATTTGTTGTTTGAATTGTTTGTTTGAAAATCAAAATAGAAAATCAAATGGAAAAAGAAAAGACAATCAGTATTAAAAAAAAGAAAGAATCAAACCTGACCCAACTCGGCAGGCCCAGCAGCCCACCAGTCCAGCCCAACTAAACCCCCACGCGTGAAACGATTTTCACCCATACTCGCACCCACACAGACGCAGACAGGCAGGCCCCACTCCCTTTTGTCCCCACCTCGCTGACAAACGGACCCCACTGGCCACCTCAGCATCGTCTTCCCCATGATCACGTCGCCCTGGCGTTGCTGCCATTTACTCCGGCAGTCAATTCGCGTTAACAGCAGCCATCACTCCCCCTGCAATCACGCGTAGATAACCGCCCGCTCCTCCTCTACCTTTCCCCTCACTCGCCTCTCCCTCTCTGCCCCCAGGCTGAGCGAATCGAGAGCTCCAACCTCTCTGGCTCCGACAGCTTCCCCGGCCAATTCCGGCGAACCACTGCCTCCCCTCGCCTCCCCAACCACACTAGCTTGCTCTCCATCCTCAGGCGTTCCTCCCTGCACCCTCGGCTTGTCCGCGCTTGATCCATAGGGCCGGCAACAATGACCACCTGAGCGCCACCGCCTGCAAGCAACTTCGTCGAGCTTCCCAGGTGAAATCCGTTCTCCCCTCTCCTTCCTGATGATACTCCTGCACTCGCTACACTCTCCCACGTCTAACCGTGACCTTGTTTTTCCTCGGGGGTGAACCGCAGCGTCGCCCTCGACGACCTCCAGAGCCGCCTGACGCCGCCACCCACTCCGGCGAGGAATTGCCGCCATTCCTGTGCGCCCCTTGCCTCCTCGAGACCACCTTGAGCTTCACCTCGATCATGCGAACACGGTGAGCCACTTCCCTGTCTTCTTTGCTTCCTGGAATCACCGCGACACCATCGCCAGAGCGTGCTCCGCCGCTCGCCGCCGCCAAACTTTGACCCAGCGTCTGTGACCGTTAGATGTAAATCCTGCGGCTAGGAATAGATCTAGACGAAGGGGTATGAGCACATCTGAGCCGTATGATTCAAATGAGATCCAGCGGTCTAGAGAGCTCAATCCACCCGAAGCGGTATCAGCCAATAATATCACGCCGCGTGGCACTAGTTTCGTTTAGAACAGAATTTAGAATCTGATTAAATTGCAAACTTGTAAATTGCATAACTTTTGATCCACACATACAAATTTGCAAATTTTATATCAATGGAATCAGTAGATCAAGTACTTTGCAACCATGCAATTTGTTTAATGATTTGCTTATGGTAAATTGGTTGAATTTGCAGAAACATGTGTAGGCTTATTTTGAATATAAAAATTGTTCTAGATAAAATTTTAATGTGAAATCTTTGCAAAATGGCTTGTTGTGAACTTACTGACCCTAGGAACCAACTCATGGATTTAAAAATGAATTTTGTGAAGTTTAGGAATAAATACTTGGACTAACTCATTTCTAGTCAAATAAAAATATTGATTTTGATATGGAAATGATTTTTGAGTAAAACCTTTGGGAAATGTTTAGATCCAAACCTTCTGACCCTAAACACCAAGTTTTGTGAATTAACAACTTATTTGGTGAACAAAATAAAATTATTGCTTTACTAAAAGCATTTTCCACCACATGAAATAATGATTTGATTTAAGAAATGGTTTATAGATAAAACCCATTTGCAAATGGTTTTACCACTTTAGTAAATGACCACTTTGAACCTTATAATGTTTAGAGCCTATTAGAAACCACCTTTGCAAATAAAACAATCTTTTGCATGCTTGCATGCATGACTTTGTTTCTATTATTTTATGTGTGATGAATTGTTTGAATATTGGTTGGAATGCTAGTTGAATCTATGTTTGCTTGATTGATTTGTAGTGAAGTTAGAAGAGTGTGATATTAGCAAGATCAAGAAGTGAACCAACATTCCCTACCAAAAAGGCAAGTGACACTATCATCCAAGTCCTACTATTTTCATTATACTTAGTGGATTTTTGAAACATGCATGAAAAGGATTTCTATACTTTATGCTATGCTAGATCCTAATAGGATGCCCTTATATATACCTTAGTGAAAACAATGTAGTTGAAGTATGCTTAGCCCAGCTATATATTGGGATGGGATACATGTTATGATTATATGAAGTATTGAAAAGACTTATGTTTTATATAATAAAACAAGTACTCAATGAACCACCTGGGTGGACAAGGATACTCAAGTTTTGGACAAGGTGGCAACAAAAGGAACCATGTTTATATGGTTATCTCTTTTTGTCTGTGCACCAGAAGCAAACCACCCAGGGACTTAGAGATTGAACATGTTTCTCGTACAGTGGCTTCCGTGTACAGCCACATGCTAAATGGGCTCTGGCTTAGTCAACTACATAGTGGAAGACCCATGCATTGGCATCTTCAGGTTAACTAGAATTGTGTAAGGGAACTTGAAACCCTACATTGGTGCCTGGATGACAAGCTAGCATTGTGTATTGGGAGGACTTCTATGGAAAGACTTTGTCACATTCTCAATCTGCCAGTACTCCATCTTGGTGAGTACTTATCCAGCGGCCACTGGTGGCATCAAGATGAGATTGTGTCATGTTGTTAAAGTGTACAACTTCTGTAGAAGATCAAAATCTAAGTACTTAGCTGTGTCCCCGGTTATGGACAATACTGAGCAACTAAGGCCTGAAGCTATGGAAAATCTCGACATTCCAATTTCTCAAAGTAAAACTTGATGGTGTCAACAAGGGATTAGAAGCACTTGGAGTTTTCCAAGGAGTTCAGAAAGATTTATCAAAAGATCAAAACTATTTTGAAAAGATAGGATAAAACTATATTGCTTTCTGCAAATGAGCCTAAACCCTACTTAGCCAAATATGCATGTATTGATAGGATCCACTTATTTCTACATAGTAGTGAAACTTGCCAATACAATTCAAATGTATTGACCCTTGTGGCTGTAACTTATAATGTTGCAGGTTTGTTTGATGTTAGTGAAGTGTGTTGATTAGGATTACAAGTATACAACCAACATGATTGCCTATGGCACTTTGAAGATGAAGGACTCCATGCTATAGTTATTTCTACTGCATTGTAATGAGATAGCCAAATGAGCTATGTAAGATGTAATGGATTATTTTATTCCTGGTTATAAAGTTGTATTATGACCTTTGTTTCTTGATATTACATCTTAACTGTGGATGCTAGCTATTGATCCAGGGACTAGCATTGTAAACACAGGGATCTCTACCTTATTAAAGGTTGGGACCTTTACATTTGCGGTCTAAAGTTGTCATGAGAATGCATTGCGGGGCCCAAGTTGCTTGCCATTGGATCTAGCTGCCCATAGTTGGCGTGTCAAATGCCATGTAGACTTGCAGCGTTGACGACAGCATCCATTCCCCATTCTTTTTGACGCCCCATTCTTCTTATCTAAAGAGGCGATCTGTCAAAGAAAGTACTACTCCCTCTGATCCAATTTAGTTGACTCAAATTCATCAAGATATGGATGAATCTAATACTAATTCATGTCTAGGTAAAATCGAATCTAGACAAATCTAAATCAACTAATACAAGCCCACCGGAGATTGTCAAAGCAAGTACCGCTACTTATGAATCAGCTTTAGAGCATATCCACCGGTCTCATGGCTGAAATACATACTTCCTCCGACCCATATTAGGTGTAAAACTTGTCTAGATACGTTTCATATCTAGATGAATCCCACGGAGCTGCCATTGCCCGCAATGGCATGTCCTACCAACCAAACTCACTGGATACCTCCATTGCCTATCTTTACTATCAATGTATGTTACCTCAGCCTCCATTCCTCTTCTAATGCATTTCATCTTCAATTGTTTTTCCCAGGCATGCAAAGCCTTAATCAAAGATGGGAGATGAGATGGCCAGCATATACTGTTGATGAAATTATTTAACACAAATCGATCTTTATCATAATCATCTGCCTAATATTATCAAATATTTGCCATAACATAATCCCTTTCAATGACTTGACCTTTGCATTGAAACTCTCTGCAAGGTTACTTGTTACATAGTCTACAGGCAAATTTCATTGAATCGGCTTCTTGACCACACCATTCCATGATTTCCATCCAAGTACTCCTTCACTTCAGGTTTTTGTTTATACAACACTTCCAAATGATACAAATGCTTCCTCAAATTGCATGTGTATGAAGCTAGCCATAGGTTGTCAGTATAAACTTTACCCTTGAATTTATTTGTAAAATTTTGCACTAAGTGTCACATGCATTCCCTATGCTCCACTCCAGGGAATACTGCTTCTACAACTTTCTCCAAACCTTTGCAATCGTCCGTGTGGATAGTAAGTCCAGGTGGATGACCTATAAGGTCGTGCAAATTCTCCAGAAACCAAGTCCATCTTTCCTCTGACTCAATCTCCAAAACTCCATAAGCAACAGGGAACATCCAATTGTGGCCATCAACTGTAGTAGAAGCTACTAGTTGTCCTTTAAATCTGCCATGAAGAGCTGTTGCATCCACGGACAAATAAGGCCTGCAACCATCCAGAAACCCTTGCCAGCAAGATTTAAAAAAAAACTTCTAAAGCACTCCTCCATTGTCTTCCCTCTTATTTTGTACTAAACTTTATGCCTGTCTATCTGTACAACACTACCTGGACTAGCCATCTCCACTTGAGCTTGGAAGCTGTAAAGCAACTGAAAACTTTCATTCCATGGAGCATTGATCCTCTCAAGATCCATTTCCTTAGCATATAACATCCTCATGTAGGGTATTGTAATAGTAAACTTTTTAGAAACTTCTTTTATGAGCGCTATTGCACCAAGTGATGGGTTCGCTCTCATCCAATCCATGATTGCATCTACCAATGTAGAGGACCCAACCTTTAATAAGGTAGAGATCCCTGTGTATACAATGCTAGTCCATGGATCAATAGCTAGCATCCATAGTTAAAATGTAATATCAAGAAACAAAGGTCATAATACAACTTTATAATCAGGAATAAAATAATTCATTACATCTTACATAGCTCATTTGGCTATCTCATTACAATGCAGCAGAAATAACTATATAGCATGGAGTCCTTCATCTTCAAAGTGCCACAGGCAGTCATGTTTGTTGTAGACTTGTAATCCTATTCAACACACTTCACTAACATCAAACAAACCTGCAACATAATAAGTTGCAGCCACAAGAGTCAATACATTTGAATTGTATTGGCAAGTTTCACTACTATGTAGAAATAAGTGGAACCTATCAATATATGCATATTTGGCTAAGTAGGGTTTAGGATCATTTGCGAAAAGCAATATAGTTTTATCCTATATTTTAAAAATAGTTTTGATCTTTTGACAATCTTTCTGAACTCCTTGGAAAACTCCAAGTTCTTCTAATCCCTTGTTGACACCATCAAGTTTTACTTTGAGAAATTGGAATGTCGAGATCTTCCATAGCTTCAAGCCTTAGTTTCTCAGAGTTGTCTGTAACCGGGGACACGGCTAAGTACTTAGAATTTGATCTTCTGCAGAAGCTGTACACTTTACCCACATGACACAATCTCGTCTTGATGCCACCAGTGGCCGCTAGATAAGTACACACCAAATGGAGTACCAGCAGATCGAGAATGTGACAAAGTCTTTCCATAGAAGTCCTACCAATACATGATGCTAGCTTGTCTTCCAGGCACCAATGTAAGGATATATTTCCAAAACATGAATCCGGTTAACCTGAGTATGTGCCAATGCAAGGGTCTTCCACTATGTACTTGACTAAGCCAGGGCCCATTTAGCATGTGGTTGTACACGGAAGCCACTGTACGAGAAACATGTTCAATCTCTAAGTCCCTGGGTGGTTTTCTTCTAGTGCACATACAAAAAGATAGCCATATAAACATGATTCCCTTTGTTTCCACCTTGTCCAAAAATTGAGTATCCACATTCCACCCAGGTGGTTCATTAAGTACTTGTTTTATTATATAAAACATATATTTTTCCAACACTTCATATAATCATAACATGGTATTCCACCCCAAGTCTATAGAAAGGCTAAGCATACTACAAATATGATGTTTCCACTAAGGAATATATAAAGGATGTCCTAATAGGACATATCATAGCATAGTAACATAGTATCCCTATCATGCATACTACAAAAATTCCACTAAGTGTAATGAAAATAGTAGGACACGGAGGATAGTGCCACTTTCCTTATTAGTAGAGAATATTGGTTCACTCCTTGATCTTTCAATAATCACACTCTTCAAATTTCACTACAATTCAATCAAGCAAGCAATATTCAAACTAACATTCAAACAATTCACCACATAAAATAATAAAAACAAAGCAATGCATGCAAAAGATTGTTTTATTTGGAAAAGTGGTTTCTAATAGGATATACTCATTTTAAAACTCCTATTGGTCATTTATAAATGTGGCAAAATCATTTGAAACCAAGTTAGTAAAAATGGGCCATTTAAATCATTTTGTTTGCTAGAAGTGATTTAAATCAAAGTAATAATTTCTAGTGTTTGCCAAATATATTTTTAAATCCTAAAACTTGGTGTTTAAGGTTAGAGAGTTTAAATCAAATCATTTTCCAAAGGTTTTACTCAAAAAGCATTTTTAAACCATAAACAACATTTTTATTTAACTAGAAATGCTTTTACCCAAAGATTTATTCCTTAGTATCACAAAATATACTTTTAAGCCTAAAAGTTGGTTTTTATGGTCAGTAGGTTCAAAAAAATCCATTTACAAAAGATTTTACTCAAAAACCATTTCTAGAATAATTTTTATATTCAAAATATGCCTAAATAAGTTTCTAGAAAAACAACTAATTTTATAGAGGCAAAACACTAAACAAAAGGCATGGTTGGAAAGGTTTTGTTTTCCTGATTCCAATAATATAAAATTTGCAAACTTTGGACGTGTAGATTTAAAGTTATGAATTTTACAAATCTAAACATCTAATAGACAAGTTTCTGTTTTTAAAACACATCACTGGACACGCGTCACATTTCTACTGGCCGATAACGGTTCGCGCGGATTGCACAGCTACAGCCGTTGGATCTAAAGAGATCTGTGCAGCTCAGATGAAATCTTACCCCTTCGGTTAAGTTCTAATCCTACTCCTTCGATCAAGATCCAACGGACCACATCAACCTGACCATGGACTAGCGGCGCTCGCGACGGCAGACGGCGGCGCGCCTCAGGCGGTGATGGTGCCGACGAACCAGGAAGCGCGGGAGAGGGAGAAGACCATTACCGAACTCGTCGCGATGAGTAGAAGCTCAAGGTGGTTGCCGTTCGTCGAGGGGTGCTCGGGAATAGTGGCGATTGCTCATCGGAGTTGGTGTCGACATTGGGCACGCTCAAGTGTGGTTGTTGCCGATGCTACAAGGCATGAAATGGCCATCCAGAGGATGCGTTAGATGCGCATGAGTGTGGCGAACATGTGAGCATCATCGAAAGGGAGGGGCGAGGTCGGAGTTACCGGGGAAGGGTCGCCGGAGTTGGGGCAGTTCTCGGTGGCACTCGGGTGATGACGAAGCCGAGCTTCTAGCGCGCGCGGGCGAGCTGGGGCTATGGGCAGGTGCGCCTGGCGATGGGGAATAAGATAGTGGGTGCCATGGAGTGGGAGGTGGCCAGAGTTTCCGGGATTTGGCCGGAGGAGCTCGTCGGGGGCAGCGCAGTGTGGTTCAAATTTAGAACAACCCTGGGGAAGAGAGGGTGTGGAGAGTGGGGGAAAGAGAGAGGGGAGAGGGGTGTTTAAGCGGGTACGGTTGCAGGGCGTAATCGCTGCAGCATCAATGCGAATTGATCAACTCAATCAATGGCATAAAATGGCGAGGCACGATGGGGAATGATCGTCACGGGGTAGACGATGATGACAGGGCAGGTGGGGTCCGTTGGTCAGCGACAGAGAGGAAGTGCGCGTGGGGTCTTCTGTTCAATGACCGTGCGGGTGCCGATGCGAGTAAAAAAATGTTTCGGGGGAGAGGGGAAGGTGGGCTGCGAGTTGGGCTGGACTGGGCCTTGTTTCTGGGCTAGGTTTGTTTCCTTTTTTTATACTGAATCTTTTTCTTTTTCCTTTTCTATTTTCCTGTTTTGATTTTTGTTCAAATAATTCAAACACTATTTGGATTCAAACCTCTACCAAACTTTCAGCAAGCTTTTAATACTGTTTTAAATGTGTTTTAAAGTCCATTTTAGGATAATTAATTTATTCCTTCATGGTTTATTATTTATTTAAATAGACATTTGTCTTTATTTTAAATAGGGTTTAGGTATGGTTTTAAACTCTATTTGAATTCCATTTTTTTACAAAACCTTTTTCAGTAGGTTTTATTTATTTAATTGTGAAAATAATTTACTTTGAATTATTATTTAAAATACTTCAATATGATTTAATGATCATTTTAAATTGGGAATTGTCTTTATTTAAATAAAATTGGATATTAATCAATCCTTATGATTTTATTTAAATAATCATTTACTCCTTTTATTAATCAATAATCTTTCATTTCATTTGTTTGGCCAAGATTTAAGTTGCCTTTTAAATATTCCTTATTTATTTATTTATTTATTTCTTCCTTTGCCTTATAAAATCCATATCTTTTTATTTCTAGATCCAAAATTAGTGATTCCAATTTGTATAATTTTATTTAATATTTGTTTGTCTTTTGAAATTCTTTTAGGATTACTTTGCTCATGATTTGGTATGGATGTTAGCTAGGAGCTTTATTGGCTTTGGAATTTAATTCCTCTTATTTTATTATATTCATAAGTTTTTATCCATAGCTCCAATTTAAATGAAACCAATTTCTATGGTTTTATAATATTTTTTTATTTATCATTCTTGATCATTTTAAAATGATTTGTTGACAAATTTTTATATGGATCAAATCCATAGTCTTAGAGAGATCTTGGAAATGAATTATTTCATTAGGGTTTTAGGGTTTTGGTTTAACTTTTCCAAGTGTTTAAATTTCAAGATACATTATTGATGAATGCACTTCACTTGATTGAAATTTTGTTTGATTCCCTTTTCATTCAAAGTTTGTTCAAGATGGGTTTTGATGTTCCCATTTGGAAACAAAAAGTTTCTTTTTCACATTTCAAAATTTGGAAAATTTTGGGATGTGACAGCCAACCACCTAGTCTTTGCTAGTTTTGTTTTGTCCTTTGGCTGTCCCCCTTGAGGTGGACAAGTATGTTTGAACCGGTTAATTTTATCTAAAACATAATTAAAATGCCAGGTACAACTAACAAACTCTACACAGTGATCTAAAATACACAAGTGGTTGTAATACCTGAACCAAACTGCTCCTGAGCATAGTGGATGCATGCATCCTCCACCTACACCTCTTTTGTGGGCACTTCACTGTGAACCTTACTGGTCACTCTTAATAACATCATAATCATTATTGGTGCGAATACAATATGTAGTAAGGGCATTACGACAGTCTCGCATCGTTTCAAATACGGTGCCTTCTGAAATCTTAGGATCGTCCCTATCCTACTCAATTACTGGTAAGTCCTCACCACTGTACTCGGCTAAAACAAGGCTGTCATTGTTCTCCTCATTGTCTTTATCATCAGTGTCATCAAATCTGGCACCCTGGGAAATTTCATGCATGTATTGATCCTCTAGTGCCTGTTTACTGAATTAATCTACAAATTCAGGAAACATCAACTCATCCTCATCATCTAGTGGAGGCACTCCGTCGTCAGGATCTGCCTCGTCCTCCACATCGGCCACACGAGCGGTTTGGCTTACACTCGCAGTGCGAACAGATGGTATTGCTGTGGACCTACAAGGATCGTCGGGGCGCACACTATTAGAAGAGACACATGATGCCCGACCACCTGATGATGCGTGACCACCATATGGTGATCTAACAATCTTTCCCATGTGCTCAACTTTAGATTGCACATGGAGACAGATTCGACCAAAACGTTCAGCAGCATTCAAAGAGAAAAGCATTACCATATCATCTTCGCTAGTTAGTGGGAGCAATCTTTGCTCGCTAATGTTGAAATATTGTAAATCAACTGAATTGCCACTGCTCTAGGGGAATTTACAGTAGATTTTATCTATCAAATCTCTGCGAGTTATGGAGGTTACAACCACCGTTCAAAAGTAAAATCCAGAGAGATATATTATGACAACCACGAATTACGCTAGTATCCAGTCTAATCGCCAGCCGAAATGCCAGCACTGGATCAATCCTATTCAAAAGCAAGGCAGTTAGTTGAGCACCAGTGATTCGCGCTCAAATACTTCCAATAATCAACCCACAAAAAGGAAACGATGCTTACCCTGATAGAATCCATGCGTTAGATCCCTGCGATTCCACTCAACCTTCTCCTTGCTCGACGCGGATGGACGGTGCACCATTTGGCGTTGCATACTGTTCCGCGAAAGGGGTAGATCTAGCGGGGGTGGGAGCGGAGCTGGAGGTGGAGTGGGCTCCGCGGCTAGGGGAGGGGCGGCTCTAGGGCCGAGGACGACATAAGGTAGGAGGGCACGACGGCGAGGCAGTGGAGGGGCAGTGTGGGAGCTGTTCTAGGCTCGGGGGAGGCGAATGCTTTGGGTGAGCGAGAATGGCCGGTCCTACGTGTCTCCATGCGGCCCCACCCTTCACCATGTATGCAAGACCCTTCCCAACGCGGCCCCACCCTTCACCGCGTATGCAGGACCTGTCCCACACACGGCCCCACCCGTTAGGCATGTAATGGTTGAGGCCTCGTAACGTAATGCCCGACCCGTCCCAACGCGATACCACCAGTCAGCATGTAACGGTCAAGCCTTTGACCTGACGACATCCCTCCGTTCGAGCGCCCGCGAGCATCCGCGAGGGTTTCTTAACATGGCTAGGGGAAAAGTGAGAAAAAGTTAAGCGGCTGGGGAAAACTGAGTACAACTAATGAACCAAGGGCACGAAAATAGAAATCACTAGATTTTATTTTTCTGTAAATTTTCATATATTAAACATATATTTATGAATTATAAAATAAAAGTTATTGATTTTATTAGATTTATTTATTTTATAATTAAATGTTAAACTTGAAAATACTTTTTATACCACGACTAGACCTAGCCCAGGTCACAGACTACTAGGTCACTGTCCACGTCATATGCCACATGGGCAGTGGACCAAGTCAAATTTCGTTGACTGGGCTGGGGTGACGCAATGGTGGTGTCACGCTGACGTCATCCAAGATTGATTCTCCAGATTGGGGTTCGATCCGTCGATAGGTATGTGCGGGATCGCGGGGATGGTTGCGTTGGACGCGGGCGAGCACACTTAGCATAGTAGTGGCGGAGCCGCTAGCTAATGGTTGCCCTGAAGAACTTGCAGATTTAGAAGCTATTGCCACATTTTTCATTAAAGGACTTTCGGGTCATATTTCAGATTGGATACGGAACAGGGCGAGTGTTCGATCCATATCTCTTGTAGAAAACATGTTCAGTGGGCCTCTGCCAGTGCTGCCATTGCAGCATTCTCTGCAGAAACCAACCAGCTCTCAGGTTCTATCCCAGCCGGGAAGATGGTCAACGACGGCGGACAACGACGGCGGTGTCGGGTGCTCGTGGCAGGAGCAAACTAGGGAAAGAAAGAGAATGAAAGGTACTGGAAGAACCAGTGGCTCAACAGGAATGCGACGATGCGGTCAGTAGAGCGGATCATGGACATAATCGATGGGGACCGCGACGGCCAGACTTCAGGTAGGAAGTATCAATCTATGCATCTGGAGATTTTATAGCTTCCATGAGAAGGGGCAATCGGACGAGAAGATCACGACGGTCACCAGAGTGGTATCAGGCAAGCAAGGGCAGCTCTGGAACGATGATTTCTTTGGAACTTCAGCGAGCTAGGGTTTCGGCCAGAAGGGAAAATTCGAGAGGAAGAAGGGCAATTGAGGTCTAGGGTTCTTTGACAGCGGCACTGAGGTTTTAGATACGAGGATAAGCGGCGACATGAATCTGGACAGAGTCGGACATCACGGCACGGCGGCGGATGGCAGCGATGCATACAGGCAGCTGCTTGTGACTTCAAGAGGAAGACGGCGACACACATTTTACGGAAAACCCCCTAGAGCATCTTCACTCTCAACCCGCGGTCCCTCCCTTGGTCCCACCAGTCAGCCAGAGAGGGAGACGCCTCACTGCCTCACTGGGCCGATAATGGGCTGCTGCTAGGTGCACCTGGCGGTTGATAGGAGAGGATAAAATCTAGGCCAGCCTACTGGCTTGGACCAGATCTTTTTTCTTCCTATTTTCTATTTTAGTAACACTTTTTAAATATGAATCTTCATAAGGATTTAAGTATCCAGAATTTTATGGAACACATTAAATACTAAAAGAATCTTGGGAATTATGTGGTGTTGGTATCTTTCATGATTTATTCCATAAATTTAAACTAATAGGAAATTATTTTATTGATTGCAATAATTTATCACTTAGGGTTTTAGGTTTTTTAGGATTTTTTATGATCTTAAAAATTCTCTATAGCATTGTTTTCACTTTTATTTGGAGTAATGAAGTTCTAAAATGTTTAATGATAGCCATAGGGTTTGTTTATATATATTTCATGATATAGTAATGTATAGGGTGGTTTATAATATTGTATCCCCACTTATTCCATGCTCATATGGAATGAGTGGTTAGAACAATGGATTCGAGAATTTATCTCATTATTATAAAAAATATATATGTGAGATTAGTATCAAATTTTCCCTAAGTAATAAAGGTATTTTGATTGTTACTTAGTATTTGTAGGGATTCTATTTATTTGTGAGATGTTGATGAGAAAACTCATCAATAATTTTAGGGTTTAATATTTTGTTTCTTATTTAAAAACCTTTTCTCAACTATGCTTATATTTCTCTATTGATAATTATGGTGATGAATAAGGATTGTAATTTCCTTGTTTATGGCATTACATATATGAATAATTATTACTGAGATAGAAACTAGGGTTTTGAATTACAAGTATTTACCATGAGTTTTAGAGGATTCATTCTTCTTATGCTAATTTGTGGTTATTGATAAATATCAAGGTTCAAGGACACTACTTCTAAATTTATCATTATGGTTGATATCTCAACTTGGAGTGAGATATGAAGATTTCTTTCTAATGTGATCTTGGCAGTTCCAAGGTACTGAGTTTTCTATTACGGTTTAGAGGAATGAGATAGGCATGAACTTTTATATGGATTGATATAATCTTGTTTATTAACTTCTCCAAAATTCCTATCTTCCCTACTTCATAATTCTTGATTTTTGATTAAGGAATTCCTTTCCTAGATATACTACTACTTCACATATATCATCATGTATTGACATGATGAGATTTACTACTTATATTCTTACTAATAATTTCTCCTCCTACATCCATTTGTAAATACAATGAGCTTGACACTAAAGCTCTTCATGATCTCCTCATAGAGATAGCTCCCACTTCTAGAATGCTTCTAATGAATCCAATTCCACTTGACTGATTACTCTCTTTCTTAATGAATTACTTAATAATCTTACTTATAAATCTCAGAAGCTTGTCACTAAAGCTTTTCATAATCTTCTCATATCTACACTTGATTATATCAAACTACTAATGGTAACCTTCAATCCAATAAGTAGTTACTTTTAACTCCATTCATACTCTTCCTTTATCATCCAACACTAATATTTCTCCAATAGATTTATATATCAAATTCTAGTTTCCTCAAGTGCTTACTATTCTTTAAGAGTAATATTATTACTTCTATAACTCAATGTTTCTCTAGTATGAGCTTGGTTTTACTATCATAACTTTAGTTACTGTAGTAACTCTTACTCCAGCTTCACATTATATTAATGTGACTTGCCATGCTAAATCTTTAGATAATATATCTAGCCTAGGGTTCAATCTTGTTCTCTCTACCAATGTCACTTAAGCATCATATTATCATTCACTCTCGATGACTTAAGTATGATCATTATAATCCTTTGTGATCATTTATGGTTTAGGTGTCCAGCTAATCAAGGCTTCATTAATACAACATTACAGTTGTATTATAATTATCTTCTTAGTATTTCCATTTGACTAAGAGATATTATTCACTGTTTATGCCAACTTGTTCCAATAGGATTACTCCTGGGTAACTATCTTCAAAATTCATCCTTATGATCTTCTTTGTTACCAGATATATCTTTATTTCAAATAACTCTTGTATCCATTCAGGAGTGAGTTAACTCCATCAATTATCATATTGCTTTGATTCTCTTCAAACACTCCCATACTATAGATGATATCTAAAACTAACATAACTACTTACCTCTTCTTACTTCCTTATCTAAAGGCTTTAAAGTGAATGATATGATAAGAACAAGAGTTGATTGATCAAGAATTGATAGGCTAAGAATTGATATATCAATAGTTGATTACTCAACATTGATGTTCAACAGATATTAGAATATGGTTCAATATAGATGATAGGAATTGATATAGAAAGAAATATATATAGTGAGATGGTCTTGACTTGATTTTATTCCTACTCAATACAACTAAAGAGTTAAGTTTATGTGTTACCATGATGCTCATGGTATGAATATATGAGAATAAGATAGGTTAAGATTTAGTTATTAAATTCTTGTTACTTGAGTTATATACTTAACTTGGTATTATGAGTTGTTGTAATGAATACTATGATATGATCTCTTAAGAATCTGATATTAATCATTAAGCAATGTGTTGTGGTTTAGTTTTATTATATTTGATCTACACTTAGATCAAATCATCTTTACCCAAAATAAGGTTTTAGCAAAGATCATATTGAAACTTATTGCAGTCAACTTGATCATCTACTTCAATTCCATCAAGTTGAGAGAAGCCTCAATCACTTTGATAAGTTTTGTTCAAAAGAACGAAAATTATTCGGATTTTCTATGCATGAATATAATGCACACATCTGAGTTCAGCTTATTTCTAAGCTCTAATGCTGGGATGTTACAGATACTCTGGGCCCTCTCAGTGGAATGCCATCCAATTGGCTTGCAAGCTTGTGACTAGGTCACAAGGGATGCCATATCACAGAACAAGTAAAGAGTATGTATCAGTAACGAGGTTAAACTAGGTATAGAGATACCAACGATCAAACCTCGGATAAGTAAAGTACCGTGACCACGGTGTGAACCGACGAGCGGATAGCGATGCGACGAGTGCAGGAATTCAGACCACGCACGTTCCAGGTGATAATACGAAGTTTTGTATAATCCATAAAAATGAGTTCGTCAGGGGAGGGAACGACACACGGCTAGACCACAGCAGGATCCGCCCGCAGCGGCTCGTCAGGCAGCGTGTGCCCAAGCAGAGCGGCGATGACAGCCAGAATGGGGAGGGAGATTGGCATTGTGGAAACATCAGCAAATGCCTTCATCTCCACCTCCATGATCTCTTGATCCATGCCAACGATCCATAGGGTGCACATGAGCTAAACTTGTGCATGTCACTCGGCGGTGGGGGGCAGAAGATTTCGCTGTAGAGAAGCCGCAACGAGGGGTGAAGTTAATCTGCCTCTTTCTCTGCTTCTTCCCTAGGGTGGGGAGGACGGGGTTTATCTGCTTCGTTGCCGCTGCCAGGAAGGAGCCCACCGTCCAAGGTCCAATGACGGGGGCTGGGGCACCCTGACGCCGCTCACAAACTAAGTGCGGGAGGGCTTGGCAGGTATCGAGGTAGCTTGCAAGGCACGTACCGTGGACGGGGGTGTCGCAGGGGCGCTCGTGGGACTCGGTGTGCATGGGCTCGGAGGCTGCTAGAGGATGGAAAGCTGGGGCGCGGGTGCGGGAGCATGCTCCAAGATAGCGCCAAGGGAGCGGTTGTCCTCAAGCGCATCCTGGGGGACGGATAGGGTACCGTCAGCAGTAGGAGATCCCGATACACCGAACTGTCCTGGCATATGATTGGCCTCGTGTGTGCCGTTGGGAGGGGCACACGATCTGGGGGTGTCCACGCTCAGAAAAGAACCACTTTCCTGCAAATCTTTAGAGTCCTGGCGCGTCTGTTCCGCGCATACGACAGGAGGGATGGAGTTTGAATATTCCAACGGGGCCGCGCAAGTGGACGGAGGGGGTACGACGAAAGATGGTGGCCCAGCTGGTAGGGAGACCGGACTGGACGGTCCATGCTGCATGGCAGGGTCAGGTGGAGTCGGCGACTTGTTGGCAACCGCTTTCACACGCCAGATTTTGGCAGGAAGCGCCTGGGTCGGGCCCCTTTTTGCCTTTCTCGATCTACGGTGATGGTGGCGGGCCCTATCAACGCGCCATGGCGCCACCGCGCGAGCTCCGGCGAGCAGCGCCGCCACGGCAGGCCGTCGAAGCGAGGACCAGGTGGCATCGTAGGTGACCCCGTCGGCACGGCCAGTATGAAAATGCCCCCGCCCAAGGGAGTCCACTGCCATGCCGTCTACGCGGCCTGGCGGGGGTTCGTCCTGGCGACGCCTCTTGCGTCCATGACGGTGGGGTCGCTGGTGGCCCGAGCCAGGGCCAAGGGTATCGCTTCCGCCCCTCCTAGCACCATCCCCACCACCACTACGGTGTAGTCCAGCGCCGCTCGACACATCGTCGTCGTCAAGGACGGCGCTGATGAGTCGAATCGAGATGTGGTACATGAGGATGTGGGTCACAGAAGGAGAAAGGGGTTGCGCACAGGGAGCTGCTTGAAAATCTCCAGGACAGCCTCGGCCTTGATCTCCTTGGGTTCGTGCGCTCGGCTGGAGACGCGGAACGTGGTGAGGTCCTCCCGAGAGCGCGTTCCAGGGTGCAGGCGCTCAATCCAAAAACTTTCACCGAGCAGGTGCTCCGCCGTCGAGACATGCCAGGCGTGCACCGGAATTCCCCGGAGCTCAAGCTCGATGTGGTAGTCCATCTAGTTTAGCTTGCCATGAGCCAGCTTACACCACAGCCGCACAGACAGGCAAAAGTTGGTGTCGTTGAGGAAGTGGTCATTGGCAATTCAGTCGTACGTTGTCTTGGAGTGGAAGGTGATCAAGAAATCTTCTGGGTGGTGCAGGTGAACCGTGAAATCGTTGAGGTAAAGCCTGAAGTTGGAGCAGAGGAGGCGCTCCACCTCGCCGATGGAAACCCTAGGCATAGTACCAGTGATGGAAGCCACCATGGCGAGCTTGAGGACATCCTCCGCCTCTTCCATCTCCACCATGCAGGAGATGATCACACGCGGTGGTCCTGGAGGCGGCGGTGGCGACACAGCGGTGGGGTCAGGGTGCGGCAGTGCGGGCGGCGTCGGGGCTGGCCTCTAGAAAGGCGCCATGGAGCGCTTGTCTCCGGTCGCGGGCATCAGCTTCAAGGCAGCACGAGCGCCTGTCGAGGCCACAGCGGTGGTGGCGGGAGCACTCGGCGGCTTTGGCAGAGGGGAGACAGCGGACGGGGGCAAGTCGCAGTGGCCGCTATGGGTGCGCGGCGGAGGGGGAGCGCTCGAGCTCGCCACGCTCGTTGCCGCGCATGTCACACTGCCACGACGCATGGCCGGGGTACAGGTAGCGGCGGCAGCGCACCGTCCCCGTGCACTCACAGACAATGTGGCCAGGCAACATGAAGCGATGGCAGAGCCCCGCACCCTCCTCCGACGCAGCGTTTTGGCATTGCTCGTACCAGTGTCGCTCTAGGCTGTGCGAGCTCGGATGACGGTGCGGGGAGGCCTAGTGTGCCTATCGCCGCTGATCTCCTGGGGTTCTTGCACCTAGGCTGCTAGAAGGCCTCAGCATCCACCACCGAGGCGGTGGGCGAGCCGACCCGGTGAATCTCTGAGCAGAGGCCGAGCCGCGTCTTGGCCGGGACGCATCCCGCGGGAGCGGCGCTGCGCGTAGCACTCACAGGGGAGGTCGTGACGGCCATGACGGGGCCCGGAGGGGGAGGCGCTCGCCACATCGTGGTATGAGCATGCGCTGGAGGTCTCCCTACCCGCTTCATCCCAACGGCACTCGTTGGCCGGGCGGTGGTTTCTCGCAGTGGAGCTCGAGGAGGACGACATGGCGTGGAGGCGGTGGCGAGGCAGGGCAAGGGGGAGGGGGCAGCCGGCGGTGAGCATGGGTGGCAGGAGGAGGCAGCGGTGCTAGGCTAGGCTAGGAGGAGCGGGAGGGAGGGGTTGCATCGAAAATCATGCGTCATCTTCTCCTTCGATATCTTCGTGGAGATCTACGAGGACTATGATCTGAGATCTGGGCTGCCTGTGAGGAGCCCTGGCTCATCTGTGGAGACTTTAACCTCATCTTGCATGACGAAGACAAAAACAATAATCACATCAATCGCCTCCATCGTCTGCTTCCGGGAGACTAAGAGGGAACTGCTCCACTCCCGCATCGTCCTTGAGACGCTCGGCCCTGATTTTGACGACTACGTTTACCTTACGGCCGATGGCACCCGTGGGGGAATTCTGCTGGCTTGGAAGCGCCGTGACCTGACCATTACCGAACCAGAATTCACTGTCAATATGATCACGGCTAAGGTTTTCTATGTCACGCGCACGGCGATCGCTGCAGAAGGCGCGGCCCCTTGGTGGATCATGGTGGTCTACGGGCCGCAGGAAGACACGGCCAAGATTGAATTCCTCCTGAGCTTCACGAGATCCGGGATGCCTGTGACGAGCCCTGGCTCATCTGTGGGGACTTTAACCTCATCCCGCGTGACGAAGACAAAAACAACGGTCACATCAATCGCCGCATGATGAACATATTCCGCCGGGTGACTAATGACCTTGTGCTTAAGGAGGTTTACCTAAACAGCCGCTGATATACCTGGTCGAACAAGCAATCCCCGCCAACTTTGTTCCTGCTTGATCACGTCCTGTGCACCGCCGATTGGGAGGAACAAGTTGGTGAGTGCCACCTGCGCTGCCTCGCTTCGGTAGTCTCAGATCATAGTCCACTACTGTTGGACTGCTCTCCCCCCGATGCACAAAAGATTTCACTTCAAGGATTACTGGACGCGGCAAGATGGTTTCTAGGAGGTCGTCTTGGAGGCGTGACAGTCTGTCCAGGACAGCGACCCTTTCACCCGGCTCATGCTCAGACTTCAGGCTACTGCTCGCAAACTGAAAAGCTGGAGCACAAAGTCTATTGGGAACATGAGGCATAGGATGGCCATCTCCAGGGAGCTCTTGCTGCGCTTTGACAAGGCCCAGGAGGATAGACTCCTATCTGCCAGCGAGGATTGGCTTCGCAAGAGAATCAAAGTGACCTATCTGGGCCTCGCCTCGCTCGAGCGCACCCTCGCGCCAACGGGCTTGCATTGTGGTTCTTAAGGACGGCGACACCAACACTTCTTTCTTCCACCACCAATGCTCTTATCGTAGACAGAAGAACCGCATCCAGGGCCTATGGGTGGGCGACAGATTACTCACGGACCATGGGGACATGGCTGAGGCCGCGTTCCTACATTATGACGGGCTACTGGGCACTGACTTGGATCAGGAGCACACGCTGGACCTGGCCCAGTTCATCGAGCAGGCCGATGACCTTTCCGTCCTGGACGCCCCCTTCGGGGCTGACGAGATTTGGAGCACTATCAAGAGGCTGCCTGCGTGTAAGGCTCCTGGGCCGGATGGATTCACTGTTGAATTTTTTAGGGCCCACTGGAGCACGGTCAAAGAGGATTTTGTCGCGGTTTTTTAGCAACTCTACGAGCTTCGTGGTAGAGGGTTCAGCAAACTCAATCATGCACTCTTGACCCTTCTACCCAAACACGCTGAGGCGAGATGGCTCAACGACTATCGACCCATCAGCCCGATTCACCTGGTGTCTAAGATCTTTGCCAAGATGCTATCGCTCCGCCTCGCCCCTAGGCTCACCACTATGGTCAGCCCGGTTCAAAATGATTTCATCCTCGGGAGGAGCTTGCACGATAACTTTGTCCTTGTCTGACAGTCGGCACACTTTCTTCACCAGCTCGGAGCACCACAGGCACTTCTCAAACTGGACCTAGCACGCGCCTTCGACTCCCTTTCTTGGCCTTTCCTCTTGGAGATTTTGCAACACATGGGTTTCAGCGACCGTTTCATTGGGTGGCTGGCCATTCTGTTCTCCTCGGCCATCACCAAGGTGTTGATCAATGGGGAACCTGGCCCGCCCATCTGGCATCGGCGGGGCCTACGCCAGGGAGATCCATTGTTTCCCTAGCTCTTTGTCATCGCGGTCGACGTCCTCGGCAAGATATTCAAGCGCGTAATCGACCTCGGGATCCTACAGCAGCTACACCCTAGGCGCACGATCCCATCTGTCTCGCTTTATGCAGATGACGTGATCCTGTTCTGCCACGTCTACATAGGAGATATCGTGGCTACAAAGTCAATCTTGTAGCTCTTCGGCCAGGCCTCTGGTCTCCAGGTGAACTACACCAAAAGCTCGGCCACGTTGATCCGATGCGAGGCTAACGAGTTTGCTACTCTGCTGCAGTCCCTCAGGTGCCCCATTGTCGAGTTCCCTATTACCTACCTAGGAATTCCACTCACGATCCACAAGCCCACGTCTGTGCAGATGGAGTCCCTGGTGGAGAAGATGGCCGCCAGATTACCTACTTGGAAAGCGCGCCTAATGCAGAAGCCGGGTAGGTTGGCCTTGATCAAGTCTGTCGTCGGTGCTATCCCCATTTACCAGTTCTTGTGTTGTTGCCCTCCACCAAGACCATCAGGGCGATGGAGAGGATCAAGCGTGGTTTCCACTGGGAAGGGAAGAGGGAGGCCAAAGGTGGCAACTGCCATGTCAACTGGCGCCTTGTTAGTAGGCCTACCAATCTAGGCGGCCTCGGGATTCAGGACTTTCAGCTATCATGTATCGCACTGCGTCTTTGTTGGCTCTGGCTCGGTAAAACTAACAACTCTCGATCCTGGAGCAGCCTCGACATGCAGTTCACCGGCCCTAAGCGAGACCTGTTCTTCGCCTCCACCCACATTGAGATTGGGAATGGCCTAACCACGCGCTTCTGGGAGGACTGCTGGATCAATGGATACTCTGTCCGTGAGATCACACCGTCCCTCTATGGCTGCATCCCAAAGGGCAGGCATAGTAGGAGGACGGTTGCTGACGGCCTCGCTAGAAACGGATGGGACCGAGACATACAGGGGGTTCTGTGGTACCAGGAGGTGGGAGAATACTTGCAACTCTGGCAACGTATTCTGCCCACGGTGCTCACCACCGGCGAGGATAAATGGGTCAGGCGTTGGCAGCTGATGGCGAGTACACGGCTAATTCGTCTTACCTGGCAGCTTTCCAAGGGTCCACTAGATGTGCTACTTGGAAGCTAATCTGGAAGACCTGGGTGCCTAACCGCGTCAAGTTCTTTCACTGGTTGGCAAATCTGGACCGCTGCTAGATGACAGAGCGGCTCGCTAGGCGACAGCTACAGCACCACCCTAGGTGCATGCTCTGCGATCAGGCCATGGCGACAATGCACCACCTAATGATCTCCAGCCCCTTCTCCAAGCAGATATGACAAGAGATCCTTGCTTGGCTGTGCTTTCCATGCACCCCACCCCATGATGAACTCTCCCTCTTTGATTGGTGGACGACAGCGATGCGGCAAACCCCCAAGCAAATGCATAAAGGACTGGCCTCGGTCTTCCTTTTGGTGCCCTAGATGCTCTGGAAGCTCCGCAATTACTGTAGTTTTGAGCGTGCCCAGCCGCTTTCCCTGCCTCTGATTGCCAAGGTCAAAGACGAGGCCTCAGCTTGGGTGCTGGCAGGAGCCAAGGGGCTCGGTGTCCTTCTTTCGACAACTTGGGATTGTAAACATTTCCGTTTGTGCCTGGATTGTAAACCCCATCGAAGGGTTGTAACAAACTCTATCTTTGCAATATAATGAACGCAAAGCTTTTGTGTTTTCTCAAAAAAAAGTAAAGTATCATGAGACAAAGGGAATCAATATCGTATGTAAATGGTTCATTTGATCACGAAGTCATCATAGAAATATGTGGGGGCTATATGGATTTCCAGATCCCTATATTGGTTATTGATCGGAGAGGTGTCTCGATCATGTCTGCATAGTTCACGAACCGCGAGGAGACACACTTAAGGATTTGATGTTTTTAAGTAGATATGTAATGTGAGTTGGAGACAAAATGTTGTTCGGAGTCTCAGATTGGATCCAGGACATCACGAGGATATCCGGAATGGTCCAGAGAATAAGATTCATATAAGGAAAGTCAATTTCCAGGGTTAAGAAATGTTTTTGGTGTTTTGATCGGAAGCTTCTAGAATGTTCTAGAAGGTCCACCACCCCGGGAGGGGCCCTTGGGATGCGGCATGCCCTAAGGGGCTCGCCGCACCAATCCCAATGGCAACTTGGCCAAGTACTAGGAGGAAAGGGTCAAACCCTAGTTTGGAAAGTGTTGGGGGGATATGCTATATGGGTATCCCTATAGCATGTCTCTTATCCGGCTAACCCGGGTGGCCCACAGTTGGTAGCGTGGCCTATGGCCTGCTGGGCGGCCCAGTTAGATGGATCCAGAAGGGAGGCCCATGCCGGATAAATTAAGGAAGGCTACGGTGGAGTCACCAGCGTACCCAGAGCCTTGGAGTGCAAAGATACACTAGACTAATAATAGACAGTGTAGGACTCTTTAACCTGTCCGGCTAGGACTTTTTCCTGTAACCCTAGGACCTGGCGACTATATAAGTTGGGCCTATGGGAGCCTTTAGGGCACGATCATAGACAAACTTCACACAACCTCGCGCAGCGAACCAATCCCTGTAACTCGGCGTATTGCCCTTATAGTGATTTATAGCAGGAGTAGGATTCCGCCACCGTCGTGGGATCTGAACCTGGGTAAGCTGTGTTACCTCGTACCCGTCAACCGTCCACCTTCCCCCACGTCTCTAAACAATCACTGTGAGGACCCCTCCATGGCGTACTCGTCGGCAATACCAGGACAGTTGGCGCTCACCGTGGGGCAAGAGGCACTTCAGGCTCTTCAGCGGGCGAGGACAAAGATCTTCGCGGGAATCGGCAAAACCGTAGCCATCGGTCGCGTTCTCTTCTCCGACAATGTTCCGATCGTCCCTCCCGACGAGTTCTGGATCCCGGCGAAAACGAACCCTACGCGGTGTTCGATCGTTCCTATCGGAGACATCCACCTCTTCATCGGCGAAACCGACTCGGGCACTAGTTCCCTGGGAGTCGGAGAAGCATCAAGGCCCGCACGGACCGCCTACGGGCAGGATACGTTCGCGGAAGGATCGATGTTGGATCTCTCTTTGGAGTTTGCCGGCAAAGATCGAAAAAATTCAAGGCCCACCCAAACCACCCCTGTGCAGGATATCAAGGTGGAAGATCACTGCAAATCCGCCGGCTTCGCCCGTGCGTCTGGAAAGCAAAGATCCAAGTTCGCCGGGGTGGTCACCATCTTCGATCTGGCATGCTGTGTTCAGAGAGAAGTCAAAAAAACCCCGCGATTACCTGGCCAGGTGGCTCCGTATACGAGCCGATCTGGCCCACTACCCCGATGATAACGCTCTGTATCACTTCGTGGAAGGATTGGACCATGGCACGCTTCTCCGACACTCTTTAAGGCGGAAGCAGGCAACAGGACGCCTTACCCTCGAACAGATGGTGAGCACCATCAACAACTACGCGTAGGCTGACGCAGAGGCCCAGAAAGCACTCGCACTCATCGACGGAGAACCTCCGATTCAGCCACTGCTACCACCGCCTCCGGCCGCCATCGCCGCAGCAGCACCACCACCTCCAGTCATTGTCGCGGCCGTTGCACCTCCACCGCCCGTCATCGAGGAAGTCCTAGCACCCTCCGACTCTGTCATTGATGCGCTTTTTTCTGATTTCAGTGCAGATTCATAGGAGATAGATTTTAGTCCAGAAGAGCTAGACTCCGCTATGCAGGAGATGGAGGAGGAGTACTCGTGCGATGAACAAGACAACAACGCCATCGCATCTCGAGGGGTGTTCGTCACCATTGGGATGGCGATGGAAGAATATTAACCCGGACAAGCTCCGCCTACAGCTCTGGACAAGGGAAAGGGGCCACTTATTGTTGCTGACGATGATCGCGCAAAGGTCATGCCTCCTCCGCCTAACCCAGTGCAGCAACCGCACAAACTCGATACCGGCCCGAGCAACAAAAACACCGCAAACTTGCCGCCCCCAGCATCCACGTCTGCAGCAGCCCAAGTTACTCCAGCTGATAGAGTGATGTACGGCAATCTCCTCGTCGAGCCACTAACCGTTGCTCATATCCGGAATGTGACCCATCTTAACGAGAAACGCCAGCAGCTGCTGGAGGAAGCGCAGGCCATCGCGGAGCAAGGCGCCAAGCTAGATCGAGATCTGGTCAACGCGCAGAAATCTATAGAGAAGGCTAGAGCAATGGAGGCCGAGTACAAGACTTTGCTGCAGCAGCAGAAGGCTAAGAAAGCTCTGGCTCGCATCATCAACGATCCTGGTGTACGGTGCAACCTAGGATGGGATCCCTCGAAGCCGATACAAGCCAAGCCATACATTGACAGTGAAGGCAAGAAGGTGATGCCCACCCCACTCCTTAACCTCGCTGGCGACAAGACCCTTCTGGAGCAGGATAGATCGCCCGAGGCAGTGGAACAGGTCTATGACCTAGTGTCCAAGACGGTGAAGCAGCAGGAAAAGGCCACCTCTCAGAGGCCCGAGTCCGATCCAGCGCTTTGTCGGTCTAGTCAGTACAAACCTCCAAGGGACAGATCTCCTCTTGATGTCGGGTCCCGGACGGGTTCATCAGAACGAAGACTGAGGGACGCGCGCAACAGGAAGGATGCCATCCCCATATCCTCCAACCACGGAGAAAAGGCTCGACCTCGTTGCCCGTCGCCACCGCCCCGATCTCCCTGACATCGCGACGATTACAAGGCTCACCATCAAACGGATATGCCCCCACCAAAGCAGTGTGTCATCGTCATCCGCGACAACACAAAGCAGACCCGTCATGACGTAGAGCACAACCAAGGACACAGGAGCAGGTCGCACCATGACCCTCCGCGTCCGACAAGCAACCGTGATAGGCGTGAGGAGTCGCAGGAGGGTAACAGCAAGAAGGCTAACCCACCGCCACCTCCGCCTCCGTCACCACCAAGCAGTCACCATGGCGGAGGAGGCCCGCGTCGTTCACACAACCCTACCCCTGTTGACAAGAAGAAGAAGAACCCGGAGCCATACGATGCACGTTCGCGGATCGGTATGATCCACGAGGCCCGGGAAGGACCACACCTGGGACCACGTTGCTTTGGACCTGCAATACGGTCTGCAACTTACCCCAAAGGTTTCTGGACTGACAAGACCATCAAGCCCTATGACGGCACCGCCAAGCCAGCCACATGGTTGCAGGACTACGACAACGCGGTGGAGATTGCTGGTGGCAACCCCAACGTCGCCGTCAAGTACCTCCCGTTAATGTTGGTGGGCACGGCCCGTCAATGGATCGACGACTTGCCGGAGAAATCTATCTACAACTGGTTGGAAATGCAAGAAGCGTTCACCAAGAACTTTGAGGGTACATACAAGCGTCCCTGCACTATTGGCGATCTACAGTGGTGCGTGCAAGAGAAAGACGAGACATCTTGCGCCTACCTCTCTCGCTGGCTGGACATGAAGAATTCCTGCACAGGAGTGCACGCTCAGACCGCCATGGCCGCCTTCATTGACGGATTGGAAAGAGGCACGTTGCTCCGGCATAAGCTGAAGCGCTTGCAGGACAATCACCAGCTGGACTTGAACCAGATGATTCAGTTGGCTAGTGAGTTCGCAGCTGCCGACGACGATGCTCGCGGCTCCGTGCCGGCAACAGCCGTTCCAACTCAAGCTCGGAGGAACAGCAGTACAAAGCGGAAAACCGATCCAGAAGAAAAGCAATCTACCGACATGGTCGCTATGACTTTTGCAGGACGAGGCGAAGGCGGACAACGTGGCCGAGGAAGAGGAGCTGGTCGTGGGCAGGAACGAGGAAATGAAACCACCTCGGCGCCGCTCCGCGTTCCTCAAACCTATGAGGAGTACCGCGATATGCCGTGCCTCGTACACCTCGATGCCAACGGTAAAGCCACCCATACCAATCGACACTGCAAGTTCGTCAACGACCTCAAGGAAGACCCGGAGTCTGGCTACAAGCGAAGTCGGAAGAACAGACCGCGAGGCAAGGGCAAGAGGAAGAAGAAGGCGGAGTAGTCCAAGGATTCAAGTGACATGGACGAAGACGTTGACCCCAAGCACGCCGCCAAGAGTGACGAAAAGGGCAAGAACCCCTTTGCGAAAAAGGCTCCAGTCTACCACACTTTCCTTGGCACCCCCACCGTCCGACAACAGAAGACCTCTATGAGGATCCTGATGGCCACTCTCCCCCAGTTCCCCAGTACCTGCGCTGGTCGGAGGTTCCAATAACTTGGGACAGGACGGACCACCCAGACCTTATACCTACGGAGAACCAGTACGCCATGGTCATCAACCCTTTGATTGACGGCGTGGAGTTCACTAAGTGTATGGTGGATAGTGGAATCAGCATCAAAATCAACATCATGTACCTGGATACACTGCAGAAGATGAACTTGATGGAGGCAAAGCTAAGGCGTACCAAGACCATCTTCCATGGCATAGTCCCTGGTCGGGCGGCCCGATCCCTTGGGTGCATTACACTTCAGGTTGCCTTTGGTGATGTTAACAATTAACGCCAAGAGTGCATGACCTTCGAGGTGGTCCCTTCAAAAGCGTGTACCACGTCATATTTGGCCGCGACATATTCCACACGTTCATGGCCAAGCCATGCTTAGTCTACAAAAAACTCAAGATACCCGGACCAAACGGTGTCATCACCGTATCCGGAAGCTTTACCAAGGTAAGGGACTGTGAGATTAATGAAGCAGCCGTTGCAGAAGCTGTCCTCTATAGCAAAGAATTCAAGGAGATCCAGAGCAAGGTCGATGACTCAGAGATGCCCGCGTCGAAGAAGCAGATCTCCGACTCCGCTCCCGCGTTCAAGGCCGCCATCGAGACCAAGCCGGTGGAACTTGTGGTAGGCGATGCCTCCAAGACTATCGCCATTGGGACAAACCTGGATCCCAAATAGGAAAGCGCACTCGTCGAGTTCCTCCGTGAGAATAGGGACATCTTTGCCTGGCAACCTGCCGACATGAAAGGTGTACCTAGGGAACTTGCCGAGCACATCTGAAACATCGATCCAAAATGCAAACCAGTGAAACAACCTCTACGACGCTTCGGAGATGAGAAGAGACGCGCCATTGGCAAAGAGATAGCTAGGTTACTTAAAGCTGGATTTATCCGAGAAGTCCTTCACACCCGATGGGTGGCCAATCTTGTACTTGTCCCCAAAAAGGGAACCAATGAATTAAGAATGTGCGTTGATTACACCGGCTTGAACAAAGCATGTCCCAAAGAGAGCTTTTGTGTTTTCTCGATGCATACTCGGGATACCACCAGATCAAGATGAGGAAGTCGGACCAATTGGCCACTTTGTTCATTACACCATACAACACGTTTTGCTATGTTACGATGCCCTTTTGTAACTACCTCGGTGAATTACGCTCCTAGATACAAGCCTGGATGAGTGGTAGTGGTTGAAATAGTACGGTGGGGCCCCAAAAGCCACTCACTGGTAGTCCTTTCAGACGTCCCAACCACTACCCTCTCAACGGGACCTGTACGGGCGGCGTAATCGGCAGGCGAAGGGATCAACTACGTACACAAGTGGGTATGTACGCAAGCCACCATACAAGAGTACATCAGAGCCATACCATCTAGAAAGAAAGGAAATATAGCAACGCCATACGGCAAGATTCAAATAACCTAGATAGATCTATAATTTAGGATACTTCCTCATACAACACACATCAGAGTATCATGCGGAAGCGGCAAACAAAATCCGAGTACGGATAAGAAGCAAATCGGCATAAGATGCCATAGAAATAAGCACATCCCAACTACAGGTCTCACGGATCCCCGTTCCCGGAATCTCTACACCGAACGATCGTTGCCCACATCATCAGCTTCTTCCACCCAGTATCCGTCCTGCGGGGGTACCTGTCCATCTGAACCAATAATTTATCGTGTGAGACCCTAAGGGTACTCAGCAAGTCTTAATGCCTCTAAAGGGGACACAACCTGGGGTGACGCAATTGCAGCGAAAGATAAACCCTAGCAGTTCTACAGATAAACGCTAACCATCCGCCTAACCAATGATAGACGGATGTCCGTGAATTAAGAACAACAGTTATAATGGTAATCTCATCAGATCCATCCTCCTCCCTGCTTACCAACAAGGAAGCGGACGAACAACCCCCACCCGTTGGCAATTTTATTAACCATTCCATGAGTATTGCACTATTTACTAGTCAAGTTACTTAGTCAGGTTAAAGCGGTACTTTAGTTATGCTTGTCTATGATCGAGAAACTGTGCTCCAAGTCGTCCATATCCGCAGACACGGCTTTCAGAAAGTTTTACCCGGCCGGGGTGCACCAATAGCAACACACGCTCGATCAACCTCGGAAAAACCAAATCAAACCCCAACGAGGCTTTCACGACTGAACAATCACAGAATTCAAAAATATTTCAGGGGGCCACCCCTTAAAGTAGAACCCGCAACGAAGTTAGCTGACTCCGAGACGGACTTAAGGTTTGTGGGGCCGGCGGTAAACGACTGGGAACCCGAAAGTGTGGCTGGGCTTGTCGATACCACGTAAACGGGTCACCATTCCTAAACAGTACAGTGTGCTCCTCGCACAAACGTAAATACATAAGTAGCATGGCATAAGTACAGGATAGTAAATAAAACCTCAAACTAGTTTGTGGCCCCAAGAAATAAGACGGAATCAAGCTCTGGCTCAGGGGGGTCCCATATACCTCCCGGATGTGGATAGCGCGATAAATCAAGGAACAGGAATCAAGTACTCGGGGTCTTACGGGACACAAGTGAGCAGGAAAAACCAAATAGCAGATGTTGCTCACCGGTGCCACTTTCATTAGTTATCCCATACTACTCAGGTTAAGTTGTTTAGGTACCTCGTTATCCATCAGACGCTCACATACCCTACACATGCTGTTCTACGACTCGCATGGCCCAAACAACTCCTATAGTAGTGGCTCATGGGATGGAGGAACAAGCTTGGTGGGGTTTAAAAGTAAAGGCTATGCATACTTGGGATTCAATTTAATGCAATCGCGACCCAATGATGCAAGAATAATATAGAGGCAATAGGTACTGTATGTATGCAAGAATGTGGAAGTGCTTGCATGTTAACTCAGTTGAAGCGAGGGACGGATCTGGGTAGTGCTCCTGGTTCTCTTGATATAACCCCTGCTCAGTGTCTATCCGAGAAAAACCAAACAAACAAGGCCAACATGAATATAGAGCACAAGCACATGAATAAGATGCGTCAAGCAAACAATCAAGCCATGATGAATGATGCACAATTTACATGGCAATAAGGTAGCATGGCATGGTGAGGTGTGGAGGACAAGTAATAACATTTTAATGGGGTTTTGGAAACACATTTGTTGCCATAACAGTTGTTGTACCCTAAATTTTTATATGATGCATGCAGCAATTGAAGTCATGGATAGCATAAACAGAAAGGTCTCGTCGAGCTGATCATTTTAGACATATCATTTGCCAAATTTGGAATTATAAAACAAAAGTTATTGATTATTTAATTTCTAGTGGCAATTAGTGTAATTTAAATAAACTTGGAATTTTAATTGTGCAAAAGGCAATATGGATGGCATATTTGGAATCCTCTCATTTTCCTGATCTCAAAACATATATCATTTGCACTATTTGGTTTTATACATGAAAAGTTATTTAAATACTGGTTTGAATTTGAATTTGAATTATTTAAACTAGATTTTTAAAACAGACAAAGCAGAATTGCTTTTTACACCCAGCTGCAGCGAGCCCCAGTCGCTGACAGATGGGCCAGGCAACAGAGGCCCACGCGTGCTGTCAAGCCTCTGCCACTGTGGCCTTCTCCAGCACAAGCGGCTGACAGGTGGGCCGGTGGGCTCGTGGGTCCACACGCCAGCGCCTGGGCAAAGAGGGACCGCGGGTTAAAATGCGGGGAGTTGGGGAGCCTTTTGCAAAAGATCGCTGACGCTGACAGGTGGGAACCTAGGGACGGCGGGTTTAGGCGGGAGAAAACTCGGGGTCCTAAATGCAAAAAGCCAAAATCTGTCGGGCGGCAGCGACGCAGCGCTCTGCCGGCGACAGCGATCGGCCGCCGTTTGATCGACGTTGGCGAGCGAACCACTGGGTGAATCGCATCGCGGCCAAAACGAAAAAGGTAGAGGGTTCATCGGTCTGCAACTTTGGTTTG
Source organism: Avena atlantica (assembly GCA_910589765.1). Classification (NCBI taxonomy): domain Eukaryota; kingdom Viridiplantae; phylum Streptophyta; class Magnoliopsida; order Poales; family Poaceae; genus Avena; species Avena atlantica. The sequence continues at coordinate 22,341,146 of OU342734.1, read as the reverse complement.
GGATGTCTGCGCGAAGGAGGACCGTAGCGCGCGGGGCAGGGCTCTGAACCTGGCCAGATCTCCTGCTGCCGCAGCTGCTGTCGCCAGCACGCGACGCACGGCGCGCGCGCAGAGCGCTCGACCGAATGCGACGGCGACGCACGGCGAGAGGGAGAGGGAGACGTTGTCTGGGGGGAAGAGGAGCTCACCAGCAGCTCGACGGCGCGGTTGGCGAGGCTCGGGGAGGTCCGGATCCGCCGGCGGGCTCGTGGCGAGAAGCGGCAGATCTCTCCGGCCACGACGACGGCGGGGCTGCTCCGGCGAGGTACGGCTGGGTCTTCGTGTCCTGGGCGAAGCAGAGGAAGCAGCGGAGTCTCCTGGGGATCTGGGCTGCCCTGGCGCGCTCGGGATCGTAGGGAAAACAGAGGTGGTCGCCGCTAGGGTTTAGAAGGACGGGGGGGCATGGCTGAGCTGGGAAGGTAGGAAGGAGGGAGGAGGGTTCCTGGGGTGGACGGTGAGTGCCTGGGCGAGGCAGAGACGTGGGGGAGGATAAGATCGCAAGGTAAGCAGGAGGGTTGCGTGGGGGGAGGGGAAGCTGGCCAGGGTGGCGTCGGTGTCCCTTTTTCCCTTCCTCACGTGAGCCAGGGCAGGTAGCTGGTGGTTGAGCGGGTCCAGGCTGGGTTGGAGAGGGCTCGGGTAGGCAGGTGTGAAGGGGGCCCCTAGGGCAGGGAGAGAAGAGAGGAAGAGGGCCGGCTCGGCTAGGGGTAGGTTCGGGGTGGGGTAGCTAGGGCATGGTGACCATGTGGGTATGCAAGATAGGTCTAGGGGTGGATAGGAAAAGGGGTGCTTTGGGTTGAGATAGCAAGGGTGTAGTTTAGGTTTTGTTTAGGATGGGTATGGCATGGGGTAGATTTTAGGGTTTTAGCTAAGAGAGGGGGGGTAAGATAGAGGGAGTGACTTATACTTGATCATGCATGCTCCAAACAAGCCCTAACAAGATCAAGGCAAGAAAAGAGAGAGAGGGAGAGAGAGATATGGTGATAGGATTGTCCTTATGCTCACACATGATCACATGTGTATGCATGGAGATGGGGATAGAGGTTTAGATGATATGGTGAAGAATACCACAAGCCAACTCAAGATTTAAACCAAGAAAAGATGATCCATGCAAACAAGCTAAAACATTCCCAAAGCCAAGGAAAAGGTGGCACTTGCATGGCCCATGCAACAATATTTGCCATGTGGTTATGTTGTGAAAACAACATTATTTCATGTGGCATTAATCCTTGCATTCCCAAAAGGTGGCAAAAGCCAAGCAAAAGATTATGGGTGGAAACCAACCAACCCACATGAGCTAGAGATAAACCAAATTAAAATGCCAAGCTCATATTTATTGGATGGTGGAATTATAAGGTGGTGAAAGAAAAGGTGGTGGAGTCAATAAGAGAGATGCCCTCAACTCAACTTGGGCATTTAACAATATATCAAGAGCCAAATACAATATCAAGATGCAAATACAATTAATATTGCACATGAGATAAGAACCAAACAAGGAAAAAGGGTTTTGTATGATGCTCAAATGCAAAGAGGCATGATGACATGAGCATGATATGATAATGATGCAGCAATTATATGTTGGAAGTGGCCCTTTTATTATCATAACATGTAGCATTACAGGTGTTAGACCACTGGGATGCTACACCTTTGGGCTGAAAAACGCAGGTGCTACGTACCAGCGGACAATGCAACGCTGCCTCCACGACCAAATTGGTCAGAATGTTCACGCCTTTGTGGACGATATTGCGGTGATGTCGAAAAAATCAAACGACTTAATCTCTGACTTAAAAGAAACCTTTGATAATCTCCGGAAATACAAAATGATGCTTAACCCTAAGAAGTGCGTCTTCGGGGTTCCAGCAGGCAAACTATTGGGTTTCATCGTTTCCCAACGCGGAATCGAGGTCAACCCGGAGAAAATCAAGGCCATCTAAAACATAAACCGTCTGACATGCCTAAAGGACATTTAATGACTAACAGGTTGTGTTGCAGCAGTTAGTCGGTTCGTCAGCCGACTGGGAGAGAAGGCTCTGCTGCTGTACAAGTTGCTGAAGAAGGCGGACAAATTCACATGGACAGACGAAGCAGATGCAGCATTGAAGCAACTCAAGGAGATTCTTTCCTCAGCGCCCATCCTTGTAGCACCCGAGCCTGGAGAGCCCCTGTTAATCTACATGGCGGCAACCAACCGGGTAATCAGCATCATCATCGTGGTAGAGCGGAAGGAACCAGGCTATGAGCACGGAGTTCAACGGCCAGTTTACTATGTAAGCGAGGTCTTGACGGAGTCCAAGCAGCGTTACCCGCACTACCAGAAGATAGCTTATGGAGTATTCCTTGCTTCTCGGAAGTTGAGGCATTACTTTCAGGAGCACCCAATCACAGTGGTGAGAAAGACTCCACTGTCCGACATTATCAACAACAGCGACGCTACAGGAAGGGTCGCGAAGTGGGCATTGAACTTGTCGCCTTCGAGATCACCTACAAGAGGCGCGACGCTATCAAATCATAAGCCTTGGCGGATTTTGTTGCATATTGGACGGAGATACCAGATGCTACTCCGTTGTCGGAACCAGAGTACTAGGTGATGCACTTTGATGGTCAAAGATGCTCAACGGCTCGGGGCTAGTGTATTGCTACAGTCACCAACAGGAGACAAGCTACACTACGTTCTGCAAATCCACTTCGAGGCTACAAACAACATGGAGGAGTATGAAGCACTCATTCACGGACTACGTGTAGCCAAGGATATTGGCATCAGGCGCATAGTTTGCTGTGGAGATTCCGACTTGGTTGCCCAGCAGGTGGCTGGCACCTGGAATGCGCGGAACCCTATGATGGCAGCATATCGAGACGAAGTGGACGAGATAGCCAAGAGCTTCTTGGGCTACGAAGTCAAGTATGAAACTAGGGAGTAAAACAAGGCGGCTGATCTGTTGTCTAAGCTTGGATCAGGACGCAAGCGAATTCCACCAGGAGTTTTCCTAGAGCATCTGCGCACACCATCTGTGAAGGGAGCTGACATTGACAACCCGGATAGAGCTGACTCTTTCGTCAACATGGTGACTAAGGTCCCTCCGACTTGGACAAAACCGTTCATGGAATATCTCGAACACGTAACATTGCCCGACGACAAAGTCAAAAGACGTCAAATAGTATGACGAGCAAAGGGTTATACCATAATCAATGGGAAGCTCTACAAAAGGAGCACTACTAGTGTATACCTAAAGTGTGTTTCCCAGCTAGATGGTATAGAAATCCTAGGCGAAATCCATCTCGGAGATTGCGGGCATCATGTCGCTCCTCGATCGTTGGTCGCGAAAGCCTTCTGGCAAGGATTCTATTGGCTGACCGCGAAGGCGGACGCCGACAAGCTGGTTGAGAAATGCATGGGATGCCAGTATTATGCTCGACAACCACATGTTCCTGCTGAAGAACTGCGAACAATACCAATAACTTGGTCGTTTGCAGTCTGGGGAGTAGACATGGTGGGACCGTTACAGACGGCACCTTGTGGGTTTACACATTTGCTTGTAGCAGTGGATAAATTCACTAAATGGATAGAAGCGAAACCCATTAGAAAGCTTGATGGGGCAACTTCCCTCAGGTTTGTCCGGGATCTAGTGGTGAGATTTGGTCTCCCACACAGCATTATCACCGACAACGGCAACAATTTATCACTCGGAGAAGTGGAGGCTTATTGTTGAGAGAAAGGCATCCGACTTGGTCTTGCATCTGTGGCACACCCACAATCCAATGGTCAAGTTGAGCGAGCCAATGGATTAATTCTACAGGGAATCAAGCCACGTCTTGAGGCACCGCTACATAGAGTAGCTGGAGCCTGGGCGGAAGAATTGCCATCTGTGCTGTGGAGTTTACGAACTACACCCAACAGATCCACAGGCTACACCCCTTACTTCATGGTATATGGAGCAGAATCCATCCTACCTTCTGACATACTTCACGATGCGCCAAGAGTTGCCGCCTACGACGAAGATGACGCTGAAGAATCCAGACGCCTAGATGTGGACCTTATCGAGGAGGAACGCGTTTTGGCATGCCAAAGATCCGCCATATACCAGCAGAACCTATGCAGCTACCATAGTCACTGCGTCCGGCATCGCTCGTTTAAAGAGGGGGATTTGGTGCTCCGACTTAAGCAGAAGAAGTCACACAAGTTATCCCCGTCATGGGAAGGACCGTTCATCATAAGCAAGGCACTACTCAATGGGTCTTACTACCTCGTTGACAATCGTGAGCTGAAGGATAGACCCAACGAGGATCATAAGCGTAAGCGACGTGACCCGGATGATGACTACCCGGAGCTTGATCGGCCATGGAACATAGCACAGCTACGTCCTTTTTACACTTAGCATTTTTTATCTAATTGTGTACCTCTTATATGATCAATGAAATAAAGCTCTCTGGTTCACTCATATTTCTGAGTCTTTTACCTCCTTTAGTGTTCATTTTTGGATCATGTAAAACCTCTATGCACAAGCTTTGCGATTGCACTTGTGAAAATTCTGCCTACGGGCGTTAGCTTAAGTTTTCTGGTCTACACGTTCTTTGTCGTTTTTATGTGGATTCTGGAGTAGTGACTTTTGGCACTTATTGTCGGCGATTTTGTGCTCAGGTTATTAACGGTGCCATTGGGCATCATCACCTAAGTGCATGGTTCCGACAACGAGTCTTCCGACTCACGAAAGGTCAAGCATAAGAACCAAAGTAATGGATAAGCCAACACTTGATTAAAAAATATATACATGCTGGAAACTAGTTGTTGAGTAGCAGGAAATAGCAACCATTGTTTTCTGCCTCAAGTTACATAAACAAAAAAATTCCGCATACATGCCACAGGAGAAACAAATATTACAAGTTGGTTTTCATTCCTTTGGCGCAGGCGACTTGGAAGCAGCTTCATCAGCAGCAGGAGAACCACCCTCGAAGTCGTCAGTGTGAAGAGACTCGGAGGAGCTTTGGTCGCCGTCATCGATGACATTCCTTGGCACGAAGATGTTGACGTCGACTAACTCGGTAACTCTGGTGTCATAGCCCGGGATTCATGATTAATCGCCTTGCCATCGTCATCCACGTCGGGAATGCCAGAGGTTACCGTGTCGATGTCGGCACCTTCATAGTGTGCCTTCACCATTGATTGTGCCATCCTTGCACCGGCCCGTGCACATGAAGCTTTCTAGCTTGTGATACACTCGGGGGCTCGGCGCAAGATCTCCGAGTACTTCACCATAGAGTCCGATTCCTTAATGTTGATTTGGAGGGGCTTGGCGATCTCTTTTGCTTGCGCGATGGCAGTGTTGATAAAGTTGCCGGGAAGAACCATGCATTCCTTGGCCAGAGGAGGTGAACGGGTCAAACCCATAGGAGCTGAAAATTCCGGCAAGGAGCGCATGAGTTCAACAATTCAAAGTATCCGGACTACTGAAATCCAAGACGGGGAAAACTTACAGAAGATGCTGGCTTCAGCTTGCCAGAGGATGTCCGCCAAGGATTCTTTCTCTTGTTGGAGGAGCTTATACGCCTCGTTATGGCGTTGATTCTTCTCATCGGCAGCTTGCTTCTGATCTTTTAAGATCGCAAGCTCCTCCTTCAAGCGATTGATTTCCGCGGTGGCAGAGTCCTGCAGGGCTTTCATTGAATCCTCATGCATTTTCAGCATGTCTTTCCTCTCCTCCTTAAGGATCTTGTTCTCGCTGTCCAGCTGCTGGATGTGCTTGGACTGCTCAACAGTGTCCTTGGCCTTGGCAACATGTTCTGCAAAGTCGGAGAAATCAAAGTACACAGTGAGTACTCGGAGAATGTAGGCACAAAATCAAGACATAATGCGCAAAAAGAAAACAGACTCTTGTTTTTGATGATCTGTTCCTTCAAGAAGGTAGTTTTACCCTTTTCGGCTTCAAGATCTGCACGCATCTTTTGATACTTATCATTGGCCATGCCCCTCCGAGCATTCTTGTTCCGTGGAAAAAAGGACAAAGTTAAAACGTTGCTTAGTATGCTTGGAGCATCTAGCCGGAAATCCTCCACCTAGACGCTCGGGGGCTACAGCGAGAGTTTTTAACCTAGCAACATGCTTAACTTTTGTCGGGGGGATAACCCCCGGTAGGGTCATGAGAGGGGAAACATAGCGCAGCTGGGTTGGCTCCGAGTGAAAAATGAACCAGGTCGGGTAAGAACGGTCGGGTAAGATAAGCAAGAAAGCCGAGATATAAACTATCTCGGCCCGTATAGGACAAAGTTGTAACCCTTGCAGGTGCCAACGAGCCGAGTCAACCGAGGAAGGGCCGAGTCAGGAAGGACGCGTGGCACCTTTCTGAGTAAGGTTCGGGAAGGACCATGGTAAAGCATGGTCAAAAGAGAAGGGCGACGTCGGGCGACACAAAAGGAGCCGGGTGACGCCCAAAGCAAGCGCTAACGTACAAAGTAACCGCGTGACGCCAAAAAGAACAAGAAGCAGCGTATCAGGAGACCGTTAGCTGTCAAGCTTTATGGACCGGGCCTATGGGATTAGGGCAAGCCCATAACCCGGCCCTTATTGTAGGGACCAAGACCCAAACAGTAAACCCTAGAACCCAAAGGGGTATTAGCTAGCTAGCACTGCCTATATAAGGGAGGGCATAGCGGCAGTAGAAGGGGGTTGGACCAAGTAGAGAACAGGTGCTGCGTACTCAAGCCAATACAGCTCAAGGAGCACTTGTAATCTTTCGGGTATCAATCAAATTGTCAAGTGTGGAGAGTTCTTCTGGTTCTTCGTGCATGGCTCGACCATGCACTCCCTCCCCGGTGACCACAAGCACCCATTCGGCCCCCAACTTAAGCCTACCCATGGCATCTGCCGTGCCACCACCACGACAGTTGGCGCCCACCGTGGGGCAGAAGCAGGTGCTTGATGGAGTCTTCATCCGGACGGGCAACATCATCGCCAAGACTGGCGAGCGCGTCTACTCCGGCCTCATCCAGAGGTTTGGAGCGCTCAACTTCGTCAGCGACAACACGGGCTGCTTCGGGACCAAGCCGGTCCCTAGGAGCGGTCGCTTCATCAAATTCGGTGAGCACCAGGTCTATGTCGCGGTGCGCGTGGAGCGCGCATATCCTAAGCACGTCGTCCTGGCGCCGGATCCCCCAACGGCAACAGTCGCTAAGAAACCTCTCCAACTCGTCTCCATGGAGGTAATGATGACTGCCCCAAACCCCGTAGCTCCCACAGTAGTTCCAGTGGTAAATGAAAACACAGAGGGGGGGAATCATGAGGAAACGCCAAGGGCTGCAAGAACAGCAAAGGCGCCGCTGGAGAAACCAGAGAACATAGCTAGGAGCAAAAGAGCTAAGGAGCTACAGGAAGCAATAGACAAGTTGGCAGAGCCAGTGGCACAAGCGACTGACCCGGTGCGTGTGCAAGCCGAGTTGGAAGAAACCAGGATAAAAGTCCTGGAAAAAGCAAAGGAGCTAGCACAGTTACAGCAGGATGTGGATATCACTATCCGAGAGCTTAACTCGGAAAATCAAGTCAAGGGCGCAAAGACCCGGCTTGATGCGACGAGATTGAGAGGAAGGAACCTCAACGAAGAGCTCGCAGATGCGACATCAAAGATAACACCAGAGAACAGCAATGAGACAGCCATGCGCCCAACGTACAACACATCGGCAGCTAATCTGCGAGCAGCATAAGCAGCAATGGCAGAGTTACCCCACTTGGAGGGGGAAGCAAAGAAAAGGCAGCAAGAACGGGTCAATGAGTTAGTAAAAGCAGCCAGCATGCTAAATGAGGCATATTACAGAGCAAATCCAGGTATAGCAGGGAGATCACAGCTGGTTCACTCAGCAACTCCTGTTCCGGCAAGATTGGCTGGGCACATGGCATCCTCACTAGGAGCGGCACCCAGGCCGAGAAAAGAAAAAAGTGTGGATTCTGGAAGAAACAAGCAGATGGTCGCCTATGATCCGGCAGTAGTTCAAGGAAACCCGGCGCATGCGCAAGGGGCAAAAAGAAATAATCCCCGGGAAAATGAAAACCAGGAAAAAATTGGACAGAGAAATGACAGCGGAGGACAAAATTTTGCGCCTCATACTCGGCGCGCAACTCACGCGGCAGGAGGAGGAAATCCAGCTCCGAATAACGCACCAGCTCAGCCGGAAAGAAGACAGCAGAGCGTGGGAAAAGCAGTTCAACAGCCAGCTGACCCGAACACGAATAAGTATAATGATGGTTACTCGGCTATGGTAAATGATGGGTATGAGCTGCCGGATCATGCACATCAAGCAATGGGAGCAAGATACGGAGGTAGAAACCTTCAGCCGGATGATGCCAGGTTGAAGCTTGACCGCATAAAAATGGCAGAGATAATTGAATCGCAAGGTCCGTGGGGTCCACCATGTTTTGGCCCAAGGATCATGAAGGAGCCACCGGTGCCGAATTTCCAGCTAGCCAGAGGAACAAAAACATATGATGGAAGCACACAGCCAGAGGATTGGCTCATAGATTATGGAACCGCTGTGAAGATCGCACATGGAAACTTGAGATGGGCAGTACGTTACGTATCGCAGATGCTGGAAGGACCAGCTCGGGTATGGTTGAACAATTTGCCACCCAGAAGCATCAACAGTTGGATTGATTTTCATGACGCCTTCATGAGCAATTTCACGAGCACGTACAAGAGGCCGAATCGCCCACAGCAACTAGCAATGTGCAAGCAAAGACCGAATGAGACAGACAGGGAATTCCTCACAAGATGGTGTATGATGCGTAACTCTTGTGAAGGTGTAATCGAGTCACAAGCAATCACATGGTTTGAACAAGGATGTAAACATGGGAGTGTGCTATGGCAAAGGTTACAAAGAGATATGCCGGCAAGCCTAGCAGAGACGATAAGAATCGCCGACTCGTACGCATTAGGAGATCCGACTTAGCCGCTGCTCATGTCAGCAGATGGGATGACTGAGACTCAGATCTATGACGCTGTTGGGTCGCAAAGGCCCCAGGAGATATCCGAATACAGAAGCAAGAGAAGAGACAAGAGACCGGATTACAAGTATGGTTCGGCTCAGGTTGCAACAGTGAGTCAGGATCATCCAGATGCTGGAAGCAGTCAACGTCAAAGGACAAATGGTCAACAACAATGGGTGCCAAAGAATGATGGCAAAAGGCCATACGATCAGAGGAAACAGCATCAAGACCGACAAAAATACACCTATGAGATGATGCTGGATCAGCCGTGTAAGTTTCACACGCCAAGTCCGAGTAAGCTGGCAAATCACTCAACAAGGCAATGCACTTGGTTTCAGAAAGGAGACAGAGTGGACTCGCCAAATAAGCAGCTTCCACCACCTCCCCCTCCACCACTTACAGGAGGAAATGCTTAAGCAGTAGGAGAAGATAACAAATATGAAAACAGGCAGCCAAGATATCAGAATCAGGAAAGAAGAGAAGCTGTGCACCAGGTGCACAATCCAAGAGGTGACGATGCTCATATCGGCCACGGAACCAGAAATGAGTTCAGAGAACATCACCAGAGCTATGTTGTCTTTGTCACAGAGCCAAATGACAAGAAGAGCCAGCAGCGACGAATGATGGAAGTGAATGCCACAATGCCGGCAATTCCCAAGTACATGCATTGGTCTGAGCAAGAGATAACTTGGAGTATAAAGGATCACCCCGGAATCATGCCAACCCCAGGAGGATACGCTCTGGTTCTGGATCCAGCGTTCATGGGCCCAGATATCAATGTGAAATTTTCAAAGGTGTTAATCGATGATGGCAGTAGCATCAACATCATGTACAAGGATACTATGCTCAAATTAGGCATTACCATGAACATGCTGGAGCTGACTAAGACCACTTTCCACGGGATTGTGCCGGGATTGTCCTGTGAGCCAATTGGCAAGATCTGGGTCGACGTCTTATTCAGCAACAGAGAAAATTGTTGCACTGAGGCCATAGAGTTCAAGGTAGTAGATTTGGTCAGCTCATATCATGCCTTACTCGGCAGACCGGCTATGGCAAAGTTCATGGCTACTCCTCACATCGCTTACTTGAAGATGAAGCTGCCAGGCCCATGTGGGGTGATCACAGTTGAAGGAGATTACAAAAGATCTATTGCTTATGCCTCAGCCGGATCTTCACTGGCCGAGTCACTCTTCATAGCACAAGAGAAAAGTCAGATGTTGGAGGTGGCAGCATTGGCCAAAGCAGCACAAATGTCCATGCCGACACTCACCAACCCGCATGGCAATGTGTTATTTCAAGCTACCAAAGAAACCAAGAAGGTGCAGGTGGATGAACTTTCCCAGAGCGCACAGAAACCATTGGGGCTGGCCTTACATATAAATAGGAAAGCGAGCTCACCAGCTTCCTCCGTGAGAATCGGGACATCTTTGCATGGTCCACTCAAGATCTGCAAGGAGTTCCGAGGGAGCTGGATGAGCACTCTCTTCATGTAAGACCAGATGCAAGGCCGGTGAAGCAACCCCTCCGCCGCTTCGCCGAAGATAGGAGGAAAGTAATAGCGGCTGAGATTGCAAGACTTTTAGCTGCTGGATTCATCATGGAAGTGTTGCACCCGGACTAGTTGTCAAATCCAGTCCTGGTCGAGAAGAAGAAAGATGACCCAAATGTGGCAGTGGTATGGCACATGTGTATTGATTACACAAACCTCAATAAGGCGTGTCCAAAAGATCCATTTCCTCTGCCACGAATCGATCATGTCATAGATTCTACTGCTGGGTGTGAGTTGTTGTCATTTGTGGATGCATATTCAGGATCCCATCAGATTCCACTGAATCCAAATGATCAAATAAAGACAGCTTTTATCACCCCGTATGGGGCTTATTGCTATCGCACCATGCCATTCGGATTAAGAAATGCAGGTGCAACTTATCAAAGATGCATGCAAAAATGCTTGCAAGATCAATTGGACAAAAATGTTCAAGTATACGTCGATGACGTGGTAATAAAAACCAAACAAAGTCATACTCTAATCGAGGACTTGCGTCAAACATTCGCAAACTTGAGAAGATTCCGGATGAAACTTAACCCGGAAAAATGTACATTTGGTGTCCCGGCTGGCAAGTTACTCGGATTCCTGGTATCCAGCTGAGGCATTAAAGCTAACCCGACAAAGATCAGGGCCATCGAAAGAATGGAATTGCCAAAAACCCTCAATGATGTCCTGAAGTTTACTGGATGCCTGGCTTCATTGAGCAGGTTTGTTAGTCGGCTAGGCGAAAAAGCCCTACCACTATATCAGCTGATGAAGAAATCAGACAAATTCACATGGACACAGCAAGCTGATAGCGCTTTCCATGAATTAAAGAAAATGTTGGCAACAACACCAATATTAGCTTCACCACTGTCCAAGGAGCTAATACTGCTCTATGTTGCCGCAACCAACAGAGTTGTAAGTGCAGTAATAGTGGTTGAACGTGAAGAATGGGGCAAATCAGTCCAAAGACTAGTATATTACTTGAGCGAAGTGCTCTCTGTCTCGAAACATAATTACCCGCATTATCAGAAGATGACATATGGGGTATATATGGCAGCAAAGAAGCTAAAACATTATTTTCAAGAACACCCAATCCGGGTAATATGCGAAGCACCTATCTCGGATATATTGGGCAGCAAAGATGCCAGCGGCTGAGTAGCCAAATGGGCCATTGAACTAGCACCATACACTCTGCAATATGATAGGCGGGATGCAATAAAATCTCAAGCCGTTGCATATTTCTTTGTAGAATGAATGAAGATGAAGTACGAGCCACCGCTGCCAGATCCAAATTACTGGAAAATGCATTTTGACGGGTCCAAGACGAGAATAGGTCTGGGCGCCGGGATAGTGCTCACATCCCCAAAGAGGGATCAACTGAGGTATGTCTTGCAGATTCATTTTGCTGCTTCTAACAACGTTGCCGAGTATGAAGCACTCGTCCATGGCATTAAAGTAGCCAAGGAAATTGGTATCAAAAGGATCATGTGTTTTGGCGATTCGGATTTGGTGATTCAGCAAGTTTCTGGACATTGTGACGCACTGGACGCAAACATGGCATTATATCGCTTCCACGTGCAGTAAATTTCGGGATATTTTGACGGTTGGGAATTTCATCACATTCCTAGAGCAGAAAATGAGGCAGCAGATGTGTTATCCAAGCTAGAATCATATAGACAAGCAATACCACCAGGGGTAGCATTGGAGCATCTCAGGAAGCCATCGATCAAGCCGTCACCAGAGTCCGAATCAATCAGGGTCATCCCGGCGAGTCAGGAATCAGAGGCAGTACCAATGGATATCGACCCAGGGGTAGGTTCGAGTCACTCGGGGACTGATCCGTTCACCTCGGGGGTAGCCGAATCACACTCGGGGACTCCTCAGGTTATGTCGGCAGAACATATCTTGGCGGAACCAATGGACATTGATGTTGAAGCAGACCCGGAACCACTAATACCAACGTGGGCACAACCAATATTCAGTTATTTGAAGGATGGAACCTTTCCAAGTGACGAAATGTTGGCAAGGAAAATAGCACAAAGGGCAAAAGCATACACCATAATCAACAAGGAACTATACAAACGAAGCGTGACAAGTGTACTGCAGCGTTGTATTAGTTCAGAGAAAGGACAGGAGATTTTATTGGATATCCATCAAGGAGAGTGCGGGCACCATGCATCATCAAGAGCATTGGTAGCCAAGGCATTCCGACATGGATTCTACTGGCCAAGCGCATTGGCACAAGCACAAGAGTTAGTCGGAAAATGCAGTGGTTGTCAACACTATGCGTCCAAGTCACATTTGCTAGTGTTAGAATTGAAGACTATACCAATCACGTGGCCTTTTGCAGTGTAGTTCCTGGATATGGTAGGACCATTCAAACCAGCAAGGGTAGGCATGACTCATATCTTGGTCATGATCGATAAGTTCACCAAGTGGATAGAAGTGAAGCCAATCAAGAAATTGGACGGTAAAACAGTTGTCACATTCCTAAGGGATATTATCCTCAGATATGGCTACCCACACAGTGTGATCACTGACAATGGCACAAACTTTGCCGAAGGGGCTTTTGCTCGCTTCTGTGGGAAACACCGAATAAGACTCGACGTAGCGTCAATCGCCCATCCAGAATCAAATGGACAAGTTGAACGGGCTAATGGCTTAGTTCTGTCCGGAATAAAACCCCGCTTAATGGAACCACTCCAGAGATCACCTGGTTGTTGGATAGAGGAACTACCCTCAGTACTGTGGAGCTTAAGAACGACTCTGGATCGATCAACTGGTTATACGCCATTTTTCCTTGTATATGGGGTTGAAGTAGTCTTGCCGGCCGACATAGAATATGACTCGCCAAGGATAAGGCAATACTCGGAAGCCGAGGTGAAAGAGGCCCGAGAAGATGGAGTAGATTTACTCGAAGAAGCAAGGGAATTGGCATTTTCCAGATCTGCTATATATCAAACAAAACCTCCGACGCTACCATAGCCGGAAAGTGCAACCTCGTGTTTTCCGAGAAGGAGATATGGTGCTAAGGCTGGTGCAGCGCACAGCCGGAATGCATAAATTATCGCCTCCTTGGGAAGGTCCATTCATTGTAAGCAAAGCATTGCACAATGATTCCTATTATCTCATAGACGCTCGTGAAGCGCAAAAGAACAAGGCGGACATGTCAGGAGATGAAACCAAAAGGCCATGGATTGTGGCGCTGCTTCGTCCCTTTTACACTTAGGAGAAACAATGCATGTATCACTCGAACTCTCATATGTCGGATGTGTTTGTCGGTTATGTGCTAATAATAAAATGGTATGATTCAAAAAACTGACTCGGGGACTACCCCTTAGGCTTTCCATTTCAATTATTATACGTCGGCTGGCGTGATACCCGGAATTTATTTCGCAACAAGTAGTGTTTACTCGGAAGAAATCAACTCTTCGACTATGCTGTTGTCCGAAAACACGGCTTCATGGCAAGCAAGATAAAAAGATCTAAGACGGGTAAACACGAACGTCGGATATGTACAAGGGAGAAACGCGAGTCGGCTTCAGTTTGTGCCTAACTCTCTACAGGTTGTGTTATACTATGTGTCGAGTAATCTCGGCCAAGTTATCCAAGTTTCATATCCGCTAACTAAATCCTTCGTACTTTGAGATCTTAATGTCGAACACCGAAAAATGGTAGACAAGGGCCAAAGGCAAGGAAAGGTGACACGGCAAAATGAAACTCAGGGACTTGCCCTTGAATGATTCGCACTAAGAGCATAACGCAAACATATAAAGCCTATCAAAAGGCACATAATCAAACTTTGAGTGCAATGTACGTTACATTTGTACCCGGCATACCGGGGATCTGATAAAAGTTCAAGTATTTGTTGGCCTAAGGAGCAGAACTCGGAGGAGCATTCTCGAAAGCAGGAGTGCTTGGAGCATTGGCCGGGTGAGGGGCATCTGCGGCCGGGTCGTCTGGATCATCTGACTTGGTCGCCTCGCTATCGCCACCATCTTCCGCAGGAACTTCGACGAGCGGATCGCCAAGGTCGAGGAAGCTGGGCCCTTCACACCAAGCGTGCACCATGGTGTATTCGATCATAGCATAAGCTCGCTCCTGGCGCTTCTTGATCAGCTCCGGGTCGTTCAACCATTTGCCATCTCCCCTTATGTGAGAAAGAACATCAAGGTTGATGTCCTCATACCATGAAAGCATGAAGGAGAGAGCCTTGTCCGCTGCAGCCCGGCCGGCCGACTCGCACCATTGATCCAGCCGGTCTTCAGTGAGGAGCAGTCTATCGGCGAGTGGCTCGATGAGTTCGGGTGGGTCTTCATCCGGCCAGAGCATGCGAAACGTATGGATAGCCGCTTTGAGCAAGTCCACACCACATGATCTGAGGGTCTTGACCCGTTCAGACACCGCTGCAAGGAGCTCCTCCATGGACACATCGCCGTCAGCAGGAGCACCAGCCTCAGCTCTCACTTTCTTCATGGCTCGGATGGCAAACATGTTGGCCTCAGGAAAGTTCTCTACAAGAAAAAAGAGAAAGTTAGCAAATAGCAAAGGAAGATGGAAGAAATCCAGCAGGACTTGGACAATGCGTAAAGAGTAAGAACTCGCTACCGAGAAAGAAGTTGATGGCAGCGAGCTTGCTATGCCAAGTCTTGGTCATGGCTTGAAGGGCGTCGAGGTTCATATTGGTCGACTCGACCAATGACTCGGCCTCGTCGAGCAACTTCTTAGTCTTCTCGGCGCTAGCAGCCTGCTGCTCGCTCTTCTCGGCAAGCTCCTCCTTCAGTCCTTTCACCTCGGCCAAGTGTTTCTCCTTCGTCTCGGCCATCAGTTTCTTCAGTCGAGTCACCTCATCACGCTCCTTCTGGAGTTCGGCTTGGTGCTTCTCTGCTTATTGAGAACAAAATTTGTCAGTACCAACAGAAAAATTTCAGCAATTGGCTTAGGGAGATAAGAAATTTACTCTCGGCCTCGCTGATTTGCGAGTGAAGTTCATTGATGGTGGACTGAGCAGTGGCTGTGAGACAAGAGCGAGTGGAAAAATGAAAAGATGAACCAAGGAGAATTGCACCAAAAATAGAAAAGGGAAAAGCAAAGATATTACCTTGGCCGAAGGTGTCAGTCTGTAGCTTCTCATACACAAGTTCAAGATTGCGATGCGCCAGGACAAGAGCTTGGTGCGCTCGTTATGCGTAAGATAATCAAAGAAGACAGATAACAAAGAAAGAGTCGAGTCAGGCGACCTGCCGAATAAAAAAGCTTAAGAGTTTACAGCCGAGTAAGTTCGTTACTCGGCAGTAACCTCGAGGGCTAGGGATTGAAGCTCTAACGTGAATTTGGCACGAAGGAATAAAAAGAGCTTAAGAGCTTACAGCCGAGTAAGTTCCTTACTCGGCAGTAACCTCGAGGGCTAGGGATCGAAGTCCTAACATACAAGCTTGGAGTAAAGGATTTGAAGGCTAAGTGACTATTGAAGAGCTTACAGCCGAGTAAGTTTCTGACTCGATTGTAACCTCGGGGACTAGGTGATATGTATAAATGGGTCCCAATCTTTAATAAGATAGAGCCCTCTGTGTTTACAATGCTAGTCCCTGGATCAATAGCTAGCATCCACAGTTAAGATGTAATATCAAGAAACAAAGGTCATATTATAACTTTATAACCAGGAATAACATAATTTTATTACATCAAACATAGCTCATTAGGCTATTACATTACATTGCAACGGAATAAATATAGTCATGGGTTCTTCATCTTCAAAGTGCCACAGGCAGATGTTGGTTGTAGACTTTGTAATCCTAATCAATCAATCTTCACTAAAAACAATCAAACCTGCAACATACAAGTTACAGCCACAAAGGGTCAATACATTTGAATTGTATTGGCAAGTGATACTATGGTAGTATAGTGGAGTCTATCATCTATATGCATTTGGCTAAGTGGAGTTGAGGCTTGCATTGCTCAAAATAGATTTTTCCTTAACATTTGAAAATACTAAGTTTTTGCTTGACAAAATCATTTTCCTCAATCAAAGATTTCAAGATCCTTGTACCAAGCCATCTCTCCATCAATGATTGAAGAATTCAAACAACCCTTGTTCAATCCACAAGTTTTAACTTTAGAAATTTGAATGATGAGATTCTTGATTGCTTCCATGTCTTGATGCTCAAATTGTCCTTTACCAGGGACATGGCTAAGTACTTAGATTTTACACTCTGCAGAGGTGGTGCACTTTACCCACAAGACTTGGTTTCCCAAGACAAGATCTTTCAGAAGCTTTCCCTTAGACCAAAATGGACGCGCTCCAACCTATCAAACACTACCACCCACTGTCCATTTGGCTAAGTTCTTGCAACCTATATGATCATGGCAGAGCCCATATTGCCAAGTGGTTGCACTTGAAGCTTCTCAACATTTGACATCTCAAATCCCTTTGTTTCCTGGGTGGCATTCCACAAGTGAGATACACAATCCAAGCCTATGGCATTGTGAACCACTCAACCATTCTCCACCAAGCAAGCCCATTCCACCCAGGTGATTCATTAACTTAGTTGTTTTATTAGACAAAATCACAAGTCCTTTAGACTTAGAATATTTTTCCATAGTGTGAATATATTTTCCACCCATGTTTCCTATTAGCTAGGCTAAGCTTGGTAGTAGTAGGAAACTTAACTTAGGAAAAATCCTACTAAGGATTCATTACTATGTTTTCCTATAGCAAGATCTATACTTAGCAAAATCCATGCAAGTTTTACTTAACAAAATCACTAATGCATAGTGAAAGTAATAGGACAAAAAGTATGAAGCATCACTTGCCTTTTTGGTAGGGAATGGTAGTTCACTCCTTGATCTTGCTAGTCTCACACTTCACTACAAGTCAATCAAGCAAACACTAATTCAATTTACATTCCAAACCAATAATCACTCAAACAAATTCACACACACAAAACAATGGAAACCAATTCATGCATGGGAGCATGCACAAGATAGTTTTATTTTGCAAAGGGGTCTTTATGGGGTTTCTAAACTTTGCAAGATCCAAATTGGTCATTTACCCAAGTGGCAAAGTCATTAGCAAGAGGGTTTTGTCCAAAAACTATTTTAAATCCATTTATCATTTCATGTGGTGAAAAATGTTTTTATTAAGGCAAAAATTTTAAGTTGTTCACCAAATGAGTTGCTAATTTGCAAAACTTGGTGTTTTTAGGTCAGTAGGTTTGGTCCAAATCATTTCCTTAAAGTTTTCTTTTCATAAACATTTCCATAATAAAATCAATAAGTTTATTTGGCTAGAAAATGGCTAAGTTAAATAATTCAACTTAAATTTCACAAAAATCATTTTTAACACTATGGGTTGGTTCCTAGGGTCAGTAGGGTCACAACAAACCAATTGGCAAAGGTTTGATCTCAAAATTCATTTTTAAATGATTTTTCTAATGTTAGCAAGCACACAAAAGAATCTGCAAAATCAAACAATCTATCAAATACTATTTGCTAAACTAAGGGTAGGGTTGGTTAGGGCTTGTTCTCCTGAATTCATTGATATAAAGTTTGAAAAATTTGGACGTGTGGTTTGAAAGTTACAAAGGTTTAAAGTTTGCAAAACATTCTGTTTTCAAATTCTGTTTTTAAACAGAACAACGACACGCGGCACGTTGCTATTAGCTGGTACCGGTTCGGCCGGATCGTGGCTGTGGGGCGTTGGATCTAGTTTGATCGTACGGCACAGGGCGCGTACCTCTTCGCGGCTTAAGTCATCTAATCCTGCTCGCTCACTCTGGATCGAACGGCTGCAAACATTCAGACCGAAAACAGGCGGCGCTGCGCGGTGGTGCACGGCGGCGACGGCCGGACGAGATGCTCGCGGTGGTTCTAGGAAGCGAGGAAGACAGAGGGGGTGCTTACCGTGTTCGCCGTGGCGTGGGGAAGCTCCACGTGCCTTCTGCTTGTCGAGGGGTGCGTTGGTGTTGCGGGAATTGCTCGCCGGAGCTGCTCTGGTTCTCGGGTGCGGTCAGACGCTGTCGGGGGCGAGGCTACGGGGCTCGCCGAAGCAAGGCAG
Organism: Avena atlantica; assembly: GCA_910589765.1. Lineage (NCBI taxonomy): Eukaryota > Viridiplantae > Streptophyta > Magnoliopsida > Poales > Poaceae > Avena > Avena atlantica. The sequence goes on along the minus strand of OU342734.1, from coordinate 22,322,555 downwards.
GGGGTGCGTTAGACGCGCCTGGTGCTAAGGAGTATGTGAGCATCACTGATTGTCATCGGGGAGGTTCGAGCTTACCAGGAAGATTCGCCGGAGAAGGAGACAGACGGCGGCGCTGCAGATCGTCGTCGTTGGCGAGGATAGAGGGCGTCCGCAGTCGAATGGGTGATACGGGGAGGAAGGTCTGGGAGTGGGGAGGCTGCCAGGGTGCTCGGGGAGGCTCGGGGTGGTGTGGGCTGGTTGGATTTTGGCGAGGATGGTCGTCGGAAACGAAGCTGTTCGAGGACGAATTGCGACGTCCTGGAGGCGTGCTTCTTCGGGGTGACAGGGGGAAAACCGAGAGGAGGGGTGAGCGTTTTAAGGTGCGTGGTCTCTGGGTGAGTTAAGCCGGTCATCAACGCGGATTAATCGACATCAATGGCGGCAGAGCGACGTTGAGGGGGGAGGAAGAAACGGCTGCGCGGGTGTGGACGATGTACAGAAGAGGTGGGGTCCACCGGTCAGTGGGAAAAGAAACGAGAAGGGGGGTCCACTTGTAAGCGTCCTCGCGGGTTACTTCTGTGGTGGAAAACGATTCACTCGCTGAGAGGGGAGGTGGGCTAAGTGGGCTGTTTGGGCCGGGGTAGTTGGGTCTGTCCACTTTCATTTTCATTTTTTTTATTCTGTATCCTTTTCTTTTTATATTTCTGAATTCTGTTTTGAATTTCCAAACAAATAATTCACACCCAAATCAATTCAAACAATCATTCAGCTTTGTAATTTTGAATTTGATTCTGTTTATCAACACACCCAAATTCCAGAATAAAATAATATTTTTATATTTAATTTAGGATCCATTTAACAATTAAATAAAATGGACCTTTAGTTAAAAATAGGGTTTGATTTATTTAAATAAAATTTCCATTTGAAATCCAAATCAGTAGGTTTTATTTGTTAATAAAGAATATTTTGAAAACTTGTTTAAAATAATATAATCCTTTTACTTTAGGGTCCATTAATAATTAAATAAAATGGGTCTTAGTTATTAAATCAAATAGGGTTTGATTTTATTAATAAAATCTTTATTTGACACCTAAATATTTTAAAATAAAATTAGTAGGTTTAATTTGGGAATATATAATATTTGGAAATTTGTTTTAAAATAAAATAGCCTTTTATTTTAGTGTCCTTTATTAATTATTATAATAGACTTTTATTATTAAATCCAATAGGATTTGATTTATTGAGATATTTATTTTGAAAAATAAAGTCAAAACACTTTAGTAGGTTTTATTAGAGAATACAAAATACTTGGAAAACCTATTTTTAAACCATTTAATAAGTTTTGATGTTTTAATTAAAATGGTAAAGTCCTTTATTAAATAAAATTGGATATTAAATCCTTATTAACTTATTTTAAATAAACCTTTGCTAAATTTATTTAGAATAAAATGTTTTAATTCCAAAACTTGGCCAAGTTTTAATTTGGCTTTATAAAACAATTTTTGTTTGTAAAACCATATTTTTCTTTTGAATACCAAATCTTTTATCAAAGGATCAAGTAATAGTATTTCCAAAACATTTTTAATTTCTTTTATTAAATGTTTATCTTTATGAATCCTTTTAAGATCTTATTTGATTCAAATTGGTTTGTGGTTCCATTTGAATTCAAAAAGTTTCTTCTAGCCCTGAAAATCAAACAAAGTTTTATTTTATTCATTTATTTTCACATTACAAGATTTGGAAAATCTTGGGATGTGACAGGCTACCACCCTTAAAATAAATCTCGTCCCGAGATTTGGGAAGGTTAGGGTTAAAAGTAGGCTCAAAACAACTAGGGTACTACCACCCTTAAAAATTTTCAAATAAAAAAATTACACATTGTCCTTCTTGGGATCCTAGGGAAAATTTCTCTAAACAAACTTTTGCATGGTGTCCTTGGTTTCCATACTTGACTCATGGGCCAAGGTTGAGATCCTTCATAGACTTGTTTAACTTGTTCTTCATCTTTTCTGGACAATTGCTTGCATAGTGGCCTAGTTCTTTGCATTTAAAACACATCACTTGGCTGATATCTTTCTTTTTCTTTGGTATTACTGTCTCTTGTTTGTTTCCTTGGTTCTTCTTCTTTTCTGGGCACTCATTGGCATAGTGTCCCATCTCTTTGCATTTGAAACATTGCACCTGGCTTGTGTCCTTCTTCTTCTTTTTGGGTCTCTCCAAAGCTAGGAGTTCTTCTAGTTCATGTTCTTCATAGGTGGGAGATCTTTCTCTCTTCTTGGGGCATTGATCTTCATGTTCCTTGGATGCATGATCCTTGTATCTAAAATTATTGCTAGCTTGGGTTCCTTCTAGAATAACATCTTTGTCATCCTTCTTGTTATTAGCTCCTTGGGAAAAGTTTTCTCTCATGTTGATCATTTGAGTAACTAATCCTTGCATCAATTGGAATTGAAGTTTCAAAATCCTTTGTATGGATGGGTCTAGTCCATTGTTGTTAGCTAAAAGCTGAGTTGTCTCTTGGCTCAACTGGTTTTGGGTTGCTATGAGCTCTTTCATGCTGTCCTCTTGATTGGTGTTGATGTTGTCATTCTTGATGTTGGAGTCTCTTGGAGTAGTCATCTGTTTGGGTTGAAGGGAGATTAGAATAGGCAAGATATTTCTAAGGAAATATTTCTAATCACACACATCACAATTCACACAAGCAATGTTCAAGCAATCACAAACAACCATTTCACTCAAACAAGGTTCAAGCACATACTTAGGCAACAAAATATTTTTGTTCACACTACATAAGTTGGTGGTTTTGACTTAACTAAAATATGGTGGTCCATCTATATGGTTCACTTGTGATCTTTCCATCATTCTTGGTTGATTCTTCTTGTATGGGATCATGGTTTCCTTGAGAAAAGCTCTTGGTTGCAGTACTTCAAAGTTGTTGATGGCTTCTTCTTATTTTGCATTCCCTTAGTCTCTAAATCTTGAGTAGGTTTTCCTTGTTTCACTTGTGGTCCTTAGTAGTTTTCCAAGTTGGAAGTCCTTGGTGAACATGCTGAAGATGTTGAAGTCATTAGAGTTGAAGATGTTGAAGTCATTAGAGTTGAAGAAGTTGAAGAAGTCCTTTGCATATGGTGTAGTCTTTGGTCATGGGGTAGGTTTTTCCATCAAGTTTGAAATAGAAGAGAAGTAGAGTTGAAATCAAAATGGTTGAGGAAAGAGTTTACAAGTGTTTTGTAAATAAGTTTTTGGAACAAAACCACTCCTATTTTTCTAAGGGTTTTTGTCCAATCCTAGGGTTTACAAATCCTACAGGCAACACAATGCTCTGATACCATCTGTAAAGGGGTCCCAATCTTTAATAAGATAGAGCCCTCTATGTTTACAATGCTAGTCCCTGGATCAATAGCTAGCATCCGCAGTTAAGATGTAATATCAAGAAACAAAGGTCATATTATAACTTTATAACCAGGAATAACATAATTTTATTACATCAAACATAGCTCATTAGGCTATTACATTACATTGCAACGGAATAAATATAGTCATGGGTTCTTCATCTTCAAAGTGCCACAGGCAGATGTTGGTTGTAGACTTTGTAATCCTAATCAATCAATCTTCACTAAAAACAATCAAACCTGCAACATACAAGTTACAGCCACAAAGGGTCAATACATTTGAATTGTATTGGCAAGTGATACTATGGTAGTATAGTGGAGTCTATCATCTATATGCATTTGGCTAAGTGGAGTTGAGGCTTGCATTGCTCAAAATAGATTTTTCCTTAACATTTGAAAATACTAAGTTTTTGCTTGACAAAATCATTTTCCTCAATCAAAGATTTCAAGATCCTTGTACCAAGCCATCTCTCCATCAATGATTGAAGAATTCAAACAACCCTTGTTCAATCCACAAGTTTTAACTTTAGAAATTTGAATGATGAGATTCTTGATTGCTTCCATGTCTTGATGCTCAAATTGTCCTTTACCAGGGACATGGCTAAGTACTTAGATTTTACACTCTGCAGAGGTGGTGCACTTTACCCACAAGACTTGGTTTCCCAAGACAAGATCTTTCAGAAGCTTTCCCTTAGACCAAAATGGACGCGCTCCAACCTATCAAACACTACCACCCACTGTCCATTTGGCTAAGTTCTTGCAACCTATATGATCATGGCAGAGCCCATATTGCCAAGTGGTTGCACTTGAAGCTTCTCAACATTTGACATCTCAAATCCCTTTGTTTCCTGGGTGGCATTCCACAAGTGAGATACACAATCCAAGCCTATGGCATTGTGAACCACTCAACCATTCTCCACCAAGCAAGCCCATTCCACCCAGGTGATTCATTAACTTAGTTGTTTTATTAGACAAAATCACAAGTCCTTTAGACTTAGAATATTTTTCCATAGTGTGAATATATTTTCCACCCATGTTTCCTATTAGCTAGGCTAAGCTTGGTAGTAGTAGGAAACTTAACTTAGGAAAAATCCTACTAAGGATTCATTACTATGTTTTCCTATAGCAAGATCTATACTTAGCAAAATCCATGCAAGTTTTACTTAACAAAATCACTAATGCATAGTGAAAGTAATAGGACAAAAAGTATGAAGCATCACTTGCCTTTTTGGTAGGGAATGGTAGTTCACTCCTTGATCTTGCTAGTCTCACACTTCACTACAAGTCAATCAAGCAAACACTAATTCAATTTACATTCCAAACCAATAATCACTCAAACAAATTCACACACACAAAACAATGGAAACCAATTCATGCATGGGAGCATGCACAAGATAGTTTTATTTTGCAAAGGGGTCTTTATGGGGTTTCTAAACTTTGCAAGATCCAAATTGGTCATTTACCCAAGTGGCAAAGTCATTAGCAAGAGGGTTTTGTCCAAAAACTATTTTAAATCCATTTATCATTTCATGTGGTGAAAAATGTTTTTATTAAGGCAAAATTTTTAAGTTGTTCACCAAATGAGTTGCTAATTTGCAAAACTTGGTGTTTTTAGGTCAGTAGGTTTGGTCCAAATCATTTCCTTAAAGTTTTCTTTTCATAAACATTTCCATAATAAAATCAATAAGTTTATTTGGCTAGAAAATGGCTAAGTTAAATAATTCAACTTAAATTTCACAAAAATCATTTTTAACACTATGGGTTGGTTCCTAGGGTCAGTAGGGTCACAACAAACCAATTGGCAAAGGTTTGATCTCAAAATTCATTTTTAAATGATTTTTCTAATGTTAGCAAGCACACAAAAGAATCTGCAAAATCAAACAATCTATCAAATACTATTTGCTAAACTAAGGGTAGGGTTGGTTAGGGCTTGTTCTCCTGAATTCATTGATATAAAGTTTGCAAAATTTGGACGTGTGGTTTGAAAGTTACAAAGGTTTAAAGTTTGCAAAACATTCTGTTTTCAAATTCTGTTTTTAAACAGAACAACGACACGCGGCACGTTGCTATTAGCTGGTACCGGTTCGGCCGGATCATGGTTGTGGGGCGTTGGATCTAGTTTGATCGTACGGCACAGGGCGCGTACCTCTTCGCGGCTTAAGTCATCTAATCCTGCTCGCTCACTCTGGATCGAACGGCTGCAAACATTCAGACCGAAAACAGGCGGCGCTGCGCGGTGGTGCACGGCGGCGACGGCCGGACGAGATGCTCGCGGTGGTTCTAGGAAGCGAGGAAGACAGAGGGGGTGCTTACCGTGTTCGCCGTGGCGTGGGGAAGCTCCACGTGCCTTCTGCTTGTCGAGGGGTGCGTTGGTGTTGCGGGAATTGCTCGCCGGAGCTGCTCTGGTTCTCGGGTGCGGTCAGACGCTGTCGGGGGCGAAGCTACGGGGCTCGCCGAAGCAAGGCAGGGGGTGCGTTAGACGCGCCTGGTGCTAAGGAGTATGTGAGCATCACTGATTGTCATCGGGGAGGTTCGAGCTTACCAGGAAGAGTCGCCGGAGAAGGAGACAGACGGCGGCGCTGCATATCATCGTCGTTGGCGAGGATAGAGGGCGTCCGCGGTCGAATGGGTGATACGGGGAGGAAGGTCTGGGAGTGGGGAGGCTGCCAGGGTGCTCGGGGAGGCTCGGGGTGGTGTGGGCTGGTTGGATTTTGGCGAGGATGGTCGTCGGAAACGAAGCTGTTTGAGGACGAATTGCGACGGCCTGGAGGCGTGCTTCTTCGGGGTGACAGGGGGAAAACCGAGAGGAGGGGTGAGCGTTTTAAGGTGCGTGGTCTCTGGGTGAGTTAAGCCGGTCATCAACGCGGATTAATCGACATCAATGGCGGCAGAGCGACGTTGAGGGGGGAGGAAGAAACGGCTGCGCGGGTGTGGACGATGTACAGAAGAGGTGGGGTCCACCGGTCAGTGGGAAAAGAAACGAGAAGGGGGGTCCACTTGTAAGCGTCCTCGCGGGTTACTTCTGTGGTGGAAAACGATTCACTCGCTGAGAGGGGAGGTGGGCTAAGTGGGCTGTTTGGGCCGGGGTAGTTGGGTCTGTCCACTTTCATTTTCATTTTTTTTTATTCTGTATCCTTTTCTTTTTATATTTCTGAATTCTGTTTTGAATTTCCAAACAAATAATTCACACCCAAATCAATTCAAACAATCATTCAGCTTTGTAATTTTGAATTTGATTCTATTTATCAACACACCCAAATTCCAGAATAAAATAATATTTTTATATTTAATTTAGGATCCATTTAACAATTAAATAAAATGGACCTTTAGTTAAAAATAGGGTTTGATTTATTTAAATAAAATTTCCATTTGAAATCCAAATCAGTAGGTTTTATTTGTTAATAAAGAATATTTTGAAAACTTGTTTAAAATAATATAATCCTTTTACTTTAGGGTCCATTAATAATTAAATAAAATGGGTCTTAGTTATTAAATCAAATAGGGTTTGATTTTATTAATAAAATCTTTATTTGACACCTAAATATTTTAAAATAAAATTAGTAGGTTTAATTTGGGAATATATAATATTTGGAAATTTGTTTTAAAATAAAATAGCCTTTTATTTTAGTGTCCTTTATTAATTATTATAATAGACTTTTATTATTAAATCCAATAGGATTTGATTTATTGAGATATTTATTTTGAAAAATAAAGTCAAAACACTTTAGTAGGTTTTATTAGAGAATACAAAATACTTGGAAAACCTATTTTTAAACCATTTAATAAGTTTTGATGTTTTAATTAAAATGGTAAAGTCCTTTATTAAATAAAATTGGATATTAAATCCTTATTAACTTATTTTAAATAAACCTTTGCTAAATTTATTTAGAATAAAATGTTTTAATTCCAAAACTTGGCCAAGTTTTAATTTGGCTTTATAAAACAATTTTTGTTTGTAAAACCATATTTTTCTTTTGAATACCAAATATTTTATCAAAGGATCAAGTAATAGTATTTCCAAAACATTTTTAATTTCTTTTATTAAATGTTTATCTTTATGAATCCTTTTAAGATCTTATTTGATTCAAATTGGTTTGTGGTTCCATTTGAATTCAAAAAGTTTCTTCTAGCCCTGAAAATCAAACAAAGTTTTATTTTATTCATTTATTTTCACATTACAAGATTTGGAAAATCTTGGGATGTGACACCAGCTTGAGGGGTGGGGGAAATCTCACCGGCGGGGAGACGGCAATCCACTTGCAGTGGAATGCGTCTGGTGGAGCAGAGCCACTCCACCTCTTCGGTGGAGACCTCAGAGCCTTCCCAACCACCGCGCTCGCCGGAGGGAACCTCCTGTTCCTCAACACCGTCACGAGCATCCATGGGATCGTCGGAGTCTGTCTCCTCCACGAAAAGGAGAGGCTTGGAACAACGAGGACCCGTGATGAAATCGAAAGAGGGCAGGGGCAATCGCATCGCTAGAGCAAGAAAAAGAAGGAACCGAAAAGGAGGCGGTTCAATCTTGCAGGCGCGAGGAAGAAGAAGAGCTAAGGAAACTGAACGGGTGTGGGGGACGTGGAAACCCCCAACCCCTACTTAAGGGCAGTAAAAACCCCTGTAGTGGGATCTAACTGCACCGTGCGGCCAGTGTGTGGCCGTGTACCACGCCGGGTGAGCCAGTCAGCGAGTGCCACGTAGCCAAAGATACACAAAAAATCCAGTGCCACGTCGCGGCTGGAAGGACAAGAGGCGCAGACCGATGGGACTGCCACAGTGACGGGGAATAACTACGCAGTCGTCACTGTGCCGCCAGAACTTGGAACAAAAATTGAGGCAAGTAATCATGATTACTGGTTTTCAGTGACTGAAGCGCGCCGAAAATGACCCGGAATTGGCCAAAATAACTCGTCTCGAGGCAAGAATGAGCCAAGAGGTCAAAGAATTGACCCAAAATTGTCAGACTAACCCGGCAAGATGCAAAACTGAGGTAGATAAAAGACAAAAACTAAAGTTCCATTCACACAAAAGGAACCTGGAGACGCCTAATAGCTTGAACTGCTAGACCTCACCAGCTTCGGGGACTAATGTTGGGGGGATAAACCCCGGTAGGGTCATGAGAGGGGAAACATAGCGCAGTTGGGTTGGCTCCGAGTGAAAAATGAACCAGGCCGGGTAAGAACGGCCGGGTAAGATAAGCAAGAAAGCCGAGATATAAACTATCTCGGCCCGTATAGGAAAAAGTTGTAACCCTTGCAGGTGCCAACGAGCCGAGCAAACCGAGGAAGGGCCGAGTCAGGAAGGACGCGTGGCACCTTTCCGAATAAGGTTCGGGAAGGACCATGGCAAAGCATGGTCAAAAGAGAAGGGCGACGCCGGGTGACACAAAAGGAGCCGGGTGACGCCCAAATCAAGCGCTGACGTACAAAGTAACTGTGTGACGCCAAAAAGAACAATAAGCAGCATACCAGAAGACCGTTAGCTGTCAAGCTTTATGGACCGGGCCTATGGGCTTAGGGCAAGCCCATAACCCGGCCCATATTGTTGGGACCAAGACCCAAACAATAAACCCTAGAACCCAAAGGGGTATTAGCTATCTAGCACTGCCTATATAAGGGAGGGCATAGCGGCAGTAGAAGGGGGTTGGACCAAGTAGAGAACAGGTGCTGCATACTCAAGCCAATACAGCTCAAGGAGCACTTGTAATCTTTGGGGTATCAATCAAATTGTCAAGTGTGGAGAGTTCTTCTGGTTCTTTGTGCATGGCTCGACCGTGCACTCCCTCCCCGATGACCACAAGCACCCATTCGGCCCCCAACTTAAGCCTACCCATGGCATCTGCCATGCCGCCACCACGACAGCTTTTCTTTGAGCATCTATTCGGAACTAATTCAGTTTTCGATTAGAGGCTTGGGGGCTACAGTATAATTTTTTTAACTCAGCTATATGATTAGTTTTCTTTAAGCATCTAGTCGGAACTAATTCAGTTACAACTAGAAGCTTGGGGGCTACAGTGCTGAAATTTATAAACACTGCGTATGCTACTCTTAAAGCATCTAGTCGGAACACTTCATTCCATCTAAATGCTTGGGGGCTATAGTGAGAAGTTTTCTAGCTTAGTCACTCTTAGAGCATCTAGACGTAAAAGCCTATGGCTTTCCGTCTACATCCTCGGGGGATACAGTGGGATACTCATATGAAATGCAAAAAGGCAAATAAAATTTACAAGTGCAATACTATTGAGATTGGTAGCGCTCTCGGCCAGCAGCTTGCCAAAGGAAATACTGTTTCCTCACAAGATGTCTGCTTGTCGGAGGAGCTCCTCAAGACCGCACATCGGAGATATCGGTACTCCTCCAGGAACCAGAGCTGTGCTACTCGGCGTAAGTGCCGAGTAGACTATCTTTGGAAACTCGAAAGGTTTCTGGGGAGCAAGGGCACCGCCTTCCGCAGGAGTACCAGCTTCCACCACCGCCTTGCCGCCACCGATGGCATCCTTAGCCGAAGCTTCAGCCATTTGATGGGTGGTACTCTCCTGCGTCGCCTGCTCGCCGACAACAACAAGCTCAGTAGAGGCGCCAGAGTCCACTTCCATGGCGGAAGGGCCTGATGCCTCCTTAGCCTGAGAGCTTGTCGGGGCAGACAAGGGCTTGACGGCAGGAGTGGCAGGGGCGATGGCGGGAGAGGCATCGCGATGCAGCATGTCCTTGATATTCCGAGAAGCCCCCGATGTTTTGGAGGTCTTCTTGAGGCTGGTCGTGGATTTCTTCCTGAAACGTGCAAAATGCATAAGTACAGGATCAAGACAGAAAAATAGACAATGTCGGAAGAAAAGAAGCTTACACAAGTGGGGGTGCTTTAGCAAAAGGAATCCCAATGGCTTTTCTTTTCTCCACCTCCAGGGCAGCGGTAGTCTTTTTGGAGGCTCCACCCTCCGTCTTCTTCTTCTTGCCTCCGTCGGTAGCATCAGAGGTGGAGCTCTTCCGCTTTCGCGCCACCGGAGCTTCGTCGTCGGACACGACCGTGACTTTCTTCATCTTCGTATCATAGATTTGGGCAGCCAGGTTGCCTTCCTCTAGATCGCTAAGTTGTTAAGTGAGAAATCACCGTGTTAGATAAAAAGACATTTGCAAGACGGAAGAACTAGAGTATATGTCATACACGGAAAATAAATACCTACCTTTGGGCACTTGCCGTCTATGTACATGTCGTAGGTGATGGTGAAGACATGCTTCTTATCCTTCACCTTGACGATGTCCTTAAGGCGGAGCTTGACGGAGTCGCTCGAGAAGTTGTCCACGGAGATGCGGAGACTATCCCTTATGTCGCTGGTATACTCATGCATGAACTTCGCGCGGTGCTGCAGAGGTTGGATTCGCCTGATGAACCAGCACATGGCTAGGTCCAAACCGGTCAAACCCGTCTCTACGAACCATTCGATCCGCCTTATAGCGCGAGAAGCGTCGAGGTCGGAGGGAAGGGAGGCTTGGGATCTCCATGTGGAAACTTCAGCGGCAGCTCCGTCCACGAAGTCCGGGTACGTTACTTCTCGGCCAACCAGAGGAATGTCTGGGCCGTAAAAGTACGTTCGCTGCCAATTTTTGCAGGACTCATGGCCGACGATGTCGGGGAATCGCCGGCCAGGTCGAATCTTGAAGCTTATGGTGCCGCAGTTCCTAAGTTCTTCCTTGCTATGTCCGGCTTCACGTTTGACGGTGAAGAAGTACACAAAGAGGTCTAACCTAGGCCTTATCCCTAAGTATCCCTCATAAAGCACCACGTACTTGCTAAGCACTAAGATACTATTGGGGGAAAGGTTCTGGGGCTGGACCCTATAGTGATTCAAGACGGAGAGGAAGAAGTTGGAGATAGGCAGAGAGACGCCGCGTACCAGCTGAGCTTTGAGGTACACCTTTTCTCCGGCTTGAGGAGAAGGTGTCACCTCGCCGGCCGGCGCCGCCCGCCAGGCGAGCCCCTCCGTCGCAGGAAGGTAGCCTTGGCGATCATCTCTTGGATATCACGGTCTGTGATATCTGAGTCGCGCCAGTCGCCTTTGTGCGAGTCTGGTTCCTCCTCCAACGGCTCCAGCGCCGCCAGATTAAGGTCGCCGCCGGTGGACTCGATAACCGCCGATGCGGGGATGACTAGGCCCTCTGGAGGCACGACAATGGAGCTCGCCGGCTTCGCCGCGGCTTCACTCGATGCCGTCGTGGAAGGAGAAGCGCTGCTGCCGCTGGCCATGGAGTGAGGCTGGGCGCGACTGGTGCAGATTGGAAGCTAGGGGTTTTTTCGAGAGTTCTCGCAGAAATATCGAGGAGGCACGCGACTGGAGGAAGAAGATGATGCAAGGAGAATGAGGTAAAAAGTGGAAAAATCCACCACGGTTACTATTTATCACCTCCAGCGTCAAGATTCGTGCAGCTTGATCAGACGGTTGCCGCGTAGACGACATGTTCGCGAACGTGCGCGGAAATTTCGCCACGTCTCCCACCGTCGCCGCCAACGGTTTGTATTGCTCGCGCGGAAAAATCGGACATGATTGCATTCTCTGCATGTGTGAGTTACGAGGCCTCGCTGACCTAAGCCTACATCGTCCTAGCTGACATGGGGAGATGAGCCGTCACATCGAAGATTCCGACATGGACGGATCCAATCCGACTACGGAAGAGTACGATGGAAGATTCAACATTTCTCCGACTTACAAGTTGAAGACGGAGAAAGCTTTGCAGGGTTCTTTGAGAGGACTACAAGATACTGCTTGACGATTTGCCTACATCCATCTAGACGGAGCATTCCACATGAGAAGGCAAGACGGCGCAAGATCTAGGAGTTCTCCGGGGGCTACTGTTGGGGATATGCTATATGGGTATCCCTATAACATGTCTCTTATCTGGCTAACCCGGGTGGCCTACAGTTGGTAGGGTGGCCTATGGCCTGCTGGGCGGCCCAGTTAGATGGATCCAGAAGGGAGGCTCATGCCGGATAAAGGAAGGCTACGGTGGAGTCACCAGCGTACCCGGAGCCTTGGAGTGCAAGATACACTAGACTAATAATAGACAGTGTAGGACTCTGTAACCTGTCCGGCTAGGACTTTTTCCTGTAACCCTAGGACCTGGCGACTATATAAGTCGGGCCTATGGGAGCCTTTAGGGCATGATCACAGACAAAATTCACACAACCTCGTGCAGCGAACCAATCCCTGTAACTCGGCGTATTGCCCTTATAGTGATTTATAGCAGGAGTAGGATTTCGCCACCATCGTGGGATCTGAACCTGGGTAAGCTGTGTTACCTCGTACCCGTCAACCGTCTGCCTTCCCCCACGTCTCTAAACACGCACTGTGAGGACCCCTCCATGGCGTACTCATCAGCAATACCACGACAGAAAGGAAAGGGAAAACTTGAAAGACAAGTTTCCACCTCCCCTCTTCATTGCCAAGTTGGGAAGGGACTCTTCCCTTCCCAGCCGAGTTGGGGGCAAATCAGCTAGGGCAGGGGGCCCCTTGGCCGCCGGCCCCTCTACCATATAAGGAGGGGTGGGGTGCCCCCCTTGGCACCTCAAGCCTTGGTGCCTACAACCCTAGCCGCCGCACCCCTCTCTCCTCCACCATACTGCTCCGGCTTAGGCGAAGCCCTGCAGAAATATCTCCTCCACCACCACCACACCGTCGTGTTGTTGGGATTCCGAGGGGATCTACTACCTTCGTTGCCCTGCTGGAACAAGGGAGAGGAAGGTCTTCATCGTCTACCGTACGTGTGACCGACTATGAAAGCGATACCAGAACGTGGTGCCGGAAGGATCTTCTACGCGATCTTGAGATCGGCAAGTGATCGACTACATCAACCACAAGATCTAAATCTCATTAAAAACTTTGGATCTACGAGGGTTAGTTCTCTACAATCTTGTTGCACCGATCTCGTAGATTAGATCTTGGTTTTGTGTGGTCCTATGATAGATTTTTTTTGTTTTTCATGCTACGAATCCTACAGTAGTATTAGAGCCGACTCTATGCATAGATATGTTGCACGAGTAGAACACAATGGTTTTGTGGGCGTTGATGTTTTTGTTGTCACTTGCTTTTTGTGTACTTTGCATCTTGCGGGATGGTGGGATGAAGCGGCCCGGCTAACCTTACATGTCATCGTACATGAGACTTGCTCCACGCTCAACGGGCAACTTGCATTGCACAATTGCCTTTGCGGGTGTCTGTCTCTCCCACCATAGTGAAGACTCAATTTACAGCGGGCACTTACAATACTTGTATCAACGTTGTGGTTCATGTTCGTACGTAAGAACAGTTCTTATTCGAAAGCTCCAAGCCATGTAAAACATGCAAAGAAAATTAGAGGCATCTAACTTGTTTTTTCAGGGCATGTGTTGTGATGTGATATGGCCATGATGTGATTGTGATTATATATGATGTATGCAATGATCCTTATTGTAAGTTGGCAACCGGCAGGAGCCTTATGGTTGTCTTTAAATTCATTAAGACCCGTGTATCTATTCATCAAAATAGTTGTAGTTGTTGTTGGTGGTGGTGGACAACCATGAAGCCGCACCATTGACCTTGACGCCACATCGGTGATGATGGAGATCATGTTCGTGCTTTGGAGATGAAGATCAAAGGCACAAGAAGAAAGGCCATATCATATCACATATCATGAATTACATGTGATGTTAATCCTTTTATGCATCTTGTATTGCTTAGATCGTGATAGTAGAATTATAAGATGATCCCTCTCACTAAATATCAAGTAATAAAGTGTTCATCCTTAGTAGGCACCATTGCTAAGACTTGTAATTTTGAATCACCACGTGATGATCGGGTGTGATAGATTCTACGTGTGCATACAACGGGTGCAAGCCAGATTTGCACATACAGATATCAAGGTTAACCTTGACGAGCCTAGCATGTCCACACATGGTCTTGTAACACGGAATACCGAAAGGTAAAGCATGACTCATATGATTAATATGATAAACATGTTGATTGTTCGCCTTTGAAACTACATCATCTCTCGTGATGATCGGACTTGGTGTAGTGGATTTGGTTCATGTGATCACTAAAACAATGTGAGGGATGTTGTTTTGAGTGGGAGTTCGCCTAGTTAATTTAAGAATTAAATTTGAAATCAAGTTATCATAAACTTTGTCTAAACTCTTTGTAAATATGTTGTAGATCATGTCAACCCCCATCAATTTTAATGAGTTCCTTGAGAAATAAAAGTTGAAAAACACTCGAAGCAACTTCGCGGACTAGTTCCGCAACTTGAGGATTGTCCTCAATACTGGTTAGTTGACGTATGTGCTGGATGCACCGCTGGGTGACCCGCCTGTAGATGATGCTACCGATGAGGTGAAAAATGTTTACCTCACTCGGAAGAATCGATACTCCACAGTTCAGTGTGCCATCTTGTATGGTTTGGAGTCGGATCTTCAGAAGCGTTTTGAGAACCGCGACCCTCATGATATTGTCAATGAGCTCAAAATGATATTTGACACTCACGTGGCCCTGGAAAGCTATGAAGCCTCCGAGAAGGTATTTAACTACAAGATGGAAGAGGGTAGCTCCGTTAGCGAGCAAGTGCTTAAAATGTCTGGGCATGCGAATAAACTCGCAGGTTTGGGAATAACGATTCCTAATGCTTTGGGTATTCATTGTGTCCTTCAATCACTGCCACCTAGTTACAAGAACTTTGTGATGAACTACTACATGCAGCGCATGGATAAGTCGTTGCCTGATCTCTTCTCCATGTTAAAGTTTGCAGAAGTGGAGATCAAGAAAGAGCACCAAGTGTTGATGGTTAATAAGACCACCAATTTCAAGAATCAAGGCAAGCCTAAGAATAAGGGTAACTTCAAGAAGGGTGGCAAGAAAGCTGATGCGCCTACAAAGAGTCCCAAGGCTAGTCCTAAGCCTGATACTGAGTGCTTTTACTGCAATTGAGAAGGTCACTGGAAGCGGAATTGCCCCAAGTACCTGGAAGATCTGAAGAACGGCGACATCAAGAAGAAAGGCATATTTAGATATACATTTATTGATGTGTATCTTACTAGTAGTGTGCCTGGGTATTTGCTACTGTTCGGTTGCTCATATTTGTAACTCGAAACATGTGCTGCAAAATAAGCGAAGACTAGCGAGAGACAAGGTGACGATGCACGTTGGAAATGGCTCCAAGGTTGATGTGATTGCTATCGGCACGCTCCCTCTTCATCTACCATCGGGATTAGTTTTAAGTCTAAATAATTGTTATTTGGTGCATGTGTTAAGAATGAACATTATATCTGGATCTTGTTTATTTCGAGATGGTTACTCGTTTAAATTGGAGAATAATGGTTGTTTGATTTATACGAGTAATATATTTTATGGTCATGCGCCTTTGATAGATGGTCTATTCTTATTGAATCTTGATAGTAATGATACACATGTTCATAATATAGATGCTAAACGAATGAAATTGAATGATAATTCCACAGATATGTGGCATTGCCATCTTGGTCACATCGGAGTGAAGCGCACGGAGAAACTCCATTCCGATGGACTTCTTGAATCACTTGATTTTGAATAACTTGAAAGATGCGAAGCATTTCTGATGGAAAAAATGACTAATACACCATTCTCTGGAATAATGGAGCGAGCTACGGACTTATTGGAGATCATACATACCGATGTGCGCGGTACAATGAGTGTGGCATCACGTGGTGGATATCTTTATGTTCTTACTTTCACATATGACTTTAGTAGATATGGGTATATCTACTTTACGAAACATAATTCCGAAACTTTTGAGAAGTTTAAGGAATTCCAAAGTGAAGTAGAAAATCAACGTAACAAGAAGATCAAGTTTCCGCGATCTGATCGTGGAGGTGAGTATCTAAGTTACGAGTTTGGCATGTATTTGAAGAAATACGAAATATTTTCACAATTGACACAGCCGGGAACGCCACAACATAATGGTGTGTCCGAACGTTGTAATCGAAGTCTCTTAGATATGGTTCATTCTATGATGTCTCTTACAGTTTTACCGTTATCATTTTGGGGTTATGCATTAGAAACAACTGCATTCACTTTAGATAGGGCACCATCTAAATCCGTTGAAATGACACCATATGAATTGTGGTTTGGGAAGAAACCTAAGTTGTCGTTCCTTAAAGTTTGGGGTTGAGAAGATTATGTAAAGAAGTCAATCTTGAACCCAAAGCGGAGAAATGCGTCTTCATAGGATATCCTAAAGAAACAATTTGGTATACCTTATATCATAGATCTGAAGGTAAAATTTTTGTTGCCAAGAATGGATCCTTTCTTGAGGAGTTTCTCTCGAAAGAAGTGACTGGAAGGAAAGTAGAACTCGACGAGGTTGTTTAACCTTCTCTTGGATTTGACAGTAGCGCAGCGCCCGAAGATGTTCTTGAGGCGCCTGCACCAATAAGAGAGGAAGCTAATGATAATGATCATGAAACTTCGAACAAAGTTACTACGGAACCTCGCAGGTCGACGAGAGTTCGTGCCACTCCAGATTGGTATGACCCTATTATGACTGTCATGTTGGTGGACAACACCAATGAACCTGCGACGTATGAGGAAGCAATAATGAGCCCAGATTCCAACAAAAAAAATGAATCCATGAAATCTAAGATTGGATCCATGTACGAAAACCAAGTTTGGACTTTGCTAGACTTACCGGATGGTCGCAAAGCTGTCGAGAACAAATGGATTTTCAAGACGAAAACAAATGTTGATGGTAATGTAACCATCTATAAAGCTCGACTTGTCGCGAAAGGGTTTCGACAAATTCCAGGAGTTGACTACGATGAGACTCTCTCACCGGTAGCGAAGCTAAAGTCTATGAGGATTTTGTTAGCAATAACTGCATATTACGATTATGAGATATGGCAGATGTATGTCAAAATAGCGTTCCTCAATGGTTAAATTGAAGAAGAGTTGTATATGGTACAACCCAAAGGTTTTGTCGATCCTAAAGATGATAACACGTTATTGAAACTTCAATGTTCCATTTATGGATTGAAGCAAGCATCTCAGAGCTAGAATTAACGTTTTGATAAGGTGATCAAAAACTTTGGATTTATACAAACTTATGGAGAAGCTTGTATTTACAAGAAAGTGAGTGGGAGCTCTGTAGCATTCCTAGTACTATATGGGATGACATATTGTTGATTGGGAATGATATGGAACTTCTTAAAAGTGTCAAAGACTATTTGAATAATAGTTTTTCAATGAAGGATCTTGGCGAAGCTGCATACATTTTAGGCATCAATATTTATAGAGATAGATCAAGACGCTTAATAGCGCTTTCACAAAGTACATACTTGGACAAGGTTCTAAAGAAGTTTGGAATGGAAGAAAGCAATAAAGGGTTCTTGCCCATGTTGCCCAATACGACCTTGAGTAAAACTCAAAGTCCAGCTACAGCAGAATATATAGAGAGGATGATCAAAACCCCTATGCCTCGGCCATAGGTTCTATTATGTATGCCATGTTGTGTACAAGATCAGATATTGCATATGTTGTTAGTTTTACTAGCAGATATCAAAGTGATCGAGGAGTAGATCACTGGATAGCGGTCAAAAATATACAAAAGTACTTGAGAAGGACTAAGGATATGGTTCTTTCTTATGGAGGTGATGAAGAGATCGTTGTAAATGGTTACACCGATGCTAGTTGGAACACTGATCCGGATCACTCTAAGTCACAGTCTGGATACGTATTTACTTTGAATGGTGCAGCAGTGAGCTGGAGGAGTGCTATGCAAAGAGTTGTGGCGAGATCTTCAACTGAATCGGAATAGATAGCTACTTCGGAGGCTTGACAAGAGGCGATATGGATGAAGGAGTTCATTACGTAGCTTGGGCGTTGGACCCGATGGCCGTATACTGTGACAACATGGGTGCCATAGCCAATGCAAAGGAGCCAAGGTCACACAAGAAGTTGAAGCATATCAAGCTACATTTTCATGCTATTCACGTGCATGTCAAAGATGGGGACATAAAGATTTTCAAAGTACACATAGATCTGAATGTGGCAAATCTGTTGACTAAACATCTCCCTAGGGAAAAACATGACCAACACCAGAACGGCATGGGTGTTAGGTATATTACCATGTAATCTAGATTGTAGACTCTAGTGCAAGTGGGAGATTTGTTGGAGATATGCCCAAGAGGCAATAATAAAAGTGGTTATTATTATATATTTGTGTTTATGATAAATGTTTACATCCCATGCTATAATTCTATTAACCGGAAACATTAATACTTGTGTGTTTTGTAAACATAAAAGAGTCCCTACTAAGCCTCTTGTTAAACTAGCTTGCTGATTAATAGACGATCATGGTTTTATGATCATGGACATTGGATGTTATTAATAACAAGATCATGTCATTAGGAGAATGATGTGATGGACACACTCCTATAGTTAGCATAGCATAAGATCAAGTCATTTATAGTTTGTTTGCTACAAGCTTTCAAATACATAGTAACCTAATCCTTCGACCATGAGATCATGTTAATCACCATCACTAGATGGATACTTTGATGACATCAAACACCACTTCCGTAACTGGTGGTTATAAAGGTGGCATTAGGTATTCTGAAAGTATGTGTTGAAGCACATGGATCAAGAGTGGGATTTGTCCATCCATATGACGGATAGATATACTCTGGGCCCTCTCGGTGGAATGTCATCCAATTATCTTGCAAGCATGTGACTAGGTCACAAGGGATGTCATATCACGGAACGAGTAAAAATTACTTATCAATAACAAGGTTGAACTAGGTATAGAGATACCGACGATCAAACCTCGGATAAGTAAAGTATCATGCAACAAAGGGAATCAGTATCGTATGTAAATGATTCATTCGAACACGAAGTCATCATAGAAATATGTGGGAGCCATTATGGATTTCCAGATCCCACTAATGGTTATTAATCGGAGAGGTGTCTCGATCATGTCTACATAGTTCACGAACCATAGGGAGACACACTTAAGGATTCGATGTTGTTTGAGTAGATATGGAATATGAGTTAGAGACGGAATGTTGTTCGGAGTCTCGGATTGGATCCAGGACATCATGAGGAGATCCGAAATGGTCCGTAGAATAAGATTCATATAAGGAAGGGATTTCTATTTTTGTGTCCTTGGTTCGTTAGTTGTACTCAGTTTTTCCCAGCCGCTTAACTTTTTCTCACTTTTCCCCTTGCCATGTTAAGAAACCCTCGCGGGCGCTCGTAGGCGCTCGTACGGAGGGATGTCGTCAGGTCAAAGGCTTGAATGTTACATGCTGACTGGTGGGACCGCGTTGGGGCGGGTCGGGCATTGAGCGTTACGTTACGAGGCCTCGTCCCAGGGGCGGGCCCACTTCAATTCAAAGGTATTCAGATGAATACCTAAATATTTTGAAAAATATATAGGTATATAAATGCTCTATTAAAAATATAATATAAGTAAACTATTCAAAAAATAGTAGTAGCTCAACTGGTTTAGAGGGAACTATTGGATCGTGTGGTACAAGCTTCAAACCGCACTTTTGGTACTTTTATTGTTTTTCAAAATAATTATTTTTCAGGTATTTTGTTGTAGAAATCTATATGATGTTTGTTCCTACTCTTAAGATTTCAAAGTTTGAAATTTGTATGTAGTTACATAGTCAATACTGCCTTGGTAAATTCATATGTTCCTCAAGAAGAAATACCATTAAGAGGATTTCTCAAATACATATGAACGTACATGTAAACAGTTGCTCATATATTTTAGGCATTACGATTTATAGAGATAGATCAAGACATTTAGCGCTTTCACAAAATACATATTTGGACAAGGTTTTAAAGAAGTTTGGAATGGAAGAAAGCAAGAAAGGGTTCTTTCCCATGTTGCCCACTATGACCTTGAGTAAAACTCAAAGTCCAGCTATGACGGAAGATAGAGAGAGGATGAGCAAAACTCCCTATGCCTCAACCATAGGTTCTATCATGTATGCCATGCTATGTACAAGACCAAATATTGCATATGATGTTAGTTTGACTAGCAGATATCAAAGTGATCCAAGAGTAGATCACTGGATGGCGGTCAAAAATATCCTAATATACTTGAGAAGGACTAAGGATATGGTTCTTTCTTATGGAGGTGACAAAGAGCTCGTTGTAAATGGTTACACCGATGCTAGTTGGAACATCGATCCGGATGACTCTAAATCACAATCTGGATATGTATTAACTTTGAATGGTGCAGTAGTGAGCTGGAGGAGTGCTAAGCAAAGCGTTGTGGCGAGATCTTCAACTGAATCGAAATATATAGCTGGTTCGGAGGCTTCACAAGAGGCGATATGGATAAAGGAGTTCATTATGGATCTTGGTATGGTTCCTAGTGCGTTGGACCCGATGGCCATCTACTGTGACAACATGGGTGCCATAACCAATGCACAGTATCCAAGGTCACACAAGAAGCTGAAGCATATCAAGCTATGTTTCCATGCTATTCACGAGCATGTCTAAGATGGTGACATAAATATTTGCAAAGTACACACAGATCTGAATGTGGCAAATCCGTTGAATGAACCTCTTCCTAGGGCATAACATGACCAACACCAGAACGCCTTCGGTGTTAGGTACATCACAATGTAATCTAGATTATTGACTCTAGTGCAAGTGGGAGACTGTTGGAGATATGTCCAAGAGGCAATAATAAAATGGTTATTATTATATCTTTGTGTTTGTGATAAATGTCTACATCCCATTCTATAATTATATTAACCAGAAATATTAATACTTGTGTGTTTTGTAAACATAAAAGAGTCCCTAGTAAGCCTCTTGTTGAACTGGCTTGTTGATTAATAGATGATCATGGTTTCCTGATCATGGACATTAGATGTTATTAATAACAAGATCATGTCATTAGGAGAATGATGTGATGGACACACTCCTATAGTTAGCATAGCGTAAGATAAAAGTCATTTAGAGTTTGTTTGCTACAAGCTTTCAAATACATAGTAACCTAATCCTTCAACCATGAGATCATGTTAATCACCATCATCGGTGATGACCCACAAGTATAGGGGACGCAACAGTCATCGCGGGTAGTATTACCCAATTTATTGATTCAACACAAGGGGAGCCAAAGAATACTTGCAAGCCTTAACAACTGAGTTGTCAGTTCAGCTATACCTGGAAATAGTTCTTGCTCACAGAAGTTTATCAGTAGCAACAGTTTGGTAGTAGCAATAGTAACAGTAACGGTAATAGTGAGATTCGAGTGTGGTAGGCATAGGGATGGATGGACGGGCGTTGCATGGACGAGTCTAAACATGTAACTTCAAGATCTAGGGCATTGCAGATAAATAATAACAAGAATCCAAGTACTAAACAATCCTAGGCATGTGCTCCAAATATAGTCATACGTGCTCGCAATGAGAACTTGCACAACATCTTCTGTCCAGCCAGCCCGTGGCAGCGGGGCCTCTAGGGAACTACTGGCAATTAAGGTGCTCCTTTTAATAGAGCATCAGATCAAAGCATTAACACTCCATGAACACATGTGATCCTCACACCACAGCCATCCCCTCCGGTTGTCCCAATTATTGTCACTTTGGGGTCTTTGGATCCGGACAATGATATGTGTACACAACTTGCAGATAAGATCACAAAAAGTACTATTGTCGTGGTATTGGAACGACGGATGCTACTAGGGGTAGCTTACGTAGAGGGAGCAAGGCGACGCAGGAGAATCCGGAAGCGAGATTGGCACATGATGTACCCAGGTTCAATTCCCCTCGATGGAGGATCGCTGCGTCCTGCTGTCAATCCAGTATATGTTCATAGATTGGTTTACAAGGGAGTCGCCGGAGGCGGTGGGAGAGACTAGATCTAGTCTAATATGGGAGAGGATGCAATATCACCTACCCCATGGGGGTGCCCCTGGTGGCTTTATATATGCAGCTAGCTAGGGTTTACAAGTGCTTGTGGGCTTCGTATTTGAGTCGCCGTCTTGGGCCTCCAGTCGGTGCTAGTCGCCTGGATCCAATATGCACCAGTCGTCATACCCGACGAGTCGACACGCTCTAGGCTTGGCTTCAGTCGGCTCGATACCATCTGGTAACCCCGCTTTGTGGGTATACCCCGATTGGTATTCCCCCATCAGTAGTCCCCGAGCGCGTTGCCGATTCGACGCGGGCTTGAGGCAGGGCGCGGAGAGTCTTGGCGATGGGTCGTGGCGAATCCGCGATGAGCTCCTGAACAGAGAAAAGAACCATGAAGCGGGAGGCGGTCGACGTGAGCCAGTCAGTGATGGCCAGTTGGTGAAAGACTCAGGGTGTCGGTGAAGCCGCCAGTTGCGGCGATTCACCGAATGTGGAGCATGCAGAGTCCCCGAGCACGCCGAGTGGAGAGGTTGGGCGACCCGCAAGTGGCGATGTCTGTAGCGCGTCGAATCCCCGAGCGCATTGAGTACGCGGTGGCGAGTCCGCGGTGGCGAGTCCCCGAGCGTGTTGAGTACGCGAGGGCGAGTCCGCGGTGGCGAGTCCCCGAGCGTGTTGAGTACGCGACGGCGAGTCCACGGTGGCAAGCCCCCGAGCGTGTTGAGTACGCGAGGGCGAGGAACCACACGTACACGCAGTATGCCTAGGATTAGTCCCCGAAGCTCGAGTTGGCTTGTAGAGGCGACTTGAGGCTCTTTAGAGATGCATATTCTGAAAATAGTAGTGGTTGCCACCGAGCATGGCGAGTGGCGAGGTCGAGCGACCGGCGAGCGCCGAGCCCCCGAGCGTGTTGAGTACGCGATGATTGTGAGTCCGCGATGATTGCGAGTCCACGAGGGGAGAGTCCCCGAGTGTGGTGAGTCCGTGATGATAGCGAGTCCACAATGATGTTGATTGCGCTGTTTTTGTTAGCGAGTCTCTAGTCTTGGCCCGGGGTCCCAGTCGCATGGCGACTCCAAAGATGGCTCTCGGCTGGGCATTTTTTCTGGACGATCTGAGGCTCGGTTTGCGAGTCCTCGTCTGCAGTACTTGGCCGTGCGAGTCGCACTATCTAAGGTTGAGGAGGACATGGTGTTGTTTGTGTAGCACAACCATTTGTCTTGGCCCGGAAGGCCAGTCGAGCAAGGCGACTCCAATGATGGCTCTCGGTTAGCGTTTTTCATGGACGATCTGAGGCTCGGTTTGCGAGTCCTCGTCCGCACTACTTGGCCATTGCGAGTCGCTCTTTCAAAGGTTGACAAAGGCGAATTGATTTTTCCCGAGGGAAGAGACACCCAGTGGTGAGTCCATGCAGCATGGCATGCGACCCTCTCTGGCGACTCGGACGATGAAGGTCCCTTAGCAGGCGCGGCGTATGCATTCGACGTAGCCAGAAAGAGTCGACGCGGCGAACACGGGGTCGTGCTATGGAGAAGTCGACGCGGCGGACACAGGGTCACCGCGGCGGACACGGGGTCGACACGGCGGACGGAGGTCGCACTATGGCGAAGTCGATGCGGCGGACACGAGGTCGACGCGGCGGATGGAGGTCGCGCTATGGCGAAGTCGACGCGGCGGACACGGGGTCGACGCGGCGGACGGAGGTCGTGCTATGGCAAAGTTGGCATGGAGGATAGCGGGTCGACGCGGCGGACGAATGTCGCGCTATGGCGAAGTCGACGCGGCGGACACAGGGTCAACGCGGCGGACGGACTCGCGCTATGGAGATTTCGGCGCGGCGGACACGGGGTCGACGCGGCAGACGGAGGTCGCGCTATGGCGAAGTCGACGTGGCGGACACGGGGTCAACGCGGCGGACAGAGGTCGCACTATGGCAAAGTCGATGCGGCGGACGGAGGTCGCACTATGGCGATGTCGGCGCGGCGGACACGGGGTCGACACGGCAGACGGAGGTCGTGCTATGGCGAAGTCGACGCGGCGGACACAGGGTCAACGCGGCGGACGGAGTCGCGCTATGGCCATATCGGCGCGGCGGACACAGGGTCGACGCAGCAAACGGAGGTCGCGCTATGGCTAAGTTGACGTGGCGGAAACATGGTCGACGCGGCGGATGGAGTCGCGCTATGGCGATGTCGGCGCGGCGGACACGGGGTCGACGCGGCAGACGAAGGTCGCGCTATGGCGAAGTCGGCGCGGCGAACACGGGGTCGACGCGGCGGATGGAGGTCACGCTATGGCGAAGTCGACGCGGCAGACACGGGATCGACACGGCGGACGGAGGTCGCGCTATGGCGGTGTCGACGACGGCGAGGCCGTGATAGCGAGGTCGCGATGGCGATCCCGTGGCAGGCGAGTCTGCACTAGACGAGTCCGCGACAGGCGAGCAACAGAAGCCGAGCCTGCAACGGATGAACCCGCGACCGATTGGCGCGACGCTCGGCGAACTGCACATTACGACTTGGTTTTGCCGTACTTGTATAGACAAAACGATTAGTAGACTAAACTATAAAAATTTGAATAAGGTAGCGAGAGAAATTATGGCGATCCAAATCCAATCATGGACCGCTTGGGAGGTCTGCTCCAGCGCTGCGGCCAGATCAGGACGCCCTTCTTCAATCTCATCATGGAACCGTGATTAGTACAGGTTAAAAAACATACAAATAAGAGTACATGTGCGACGGATTAAATCTAAATAAAATAAACGAAAGGACCGATCAGCAGATTTAATAATCAAAGAGAGAGAACGTCACATGCTGGTTTCCAGGATCGATCGATCTGATTACTTCTCTTGGCGATTTTTTACAAATATAACCCCCTGCAATTTGGCATAGCTAAAACTACCCCTTATCAATGTAAAAGGCAAAACTGCCCTTGCGGGACGCTAGAAAAGTGACGCGTGTCACATCCTGCCAGGGCCAGCGGCGGGCTAGGCTTCCAGCCACATGCGGTGGCGGGAGGATCAATCCGCCACAGCGCGAGGCGGGATGAGGTGGGGCCATGGCGGGAGGTGCCTGCCTCCGCTGGCGGGACGTCGCATGCGAGTTTGGGACAGACGTGGTGGCGGAATCTTTTCTCTGCCCTAGGCTGTGGCGTTTTCTGCTGCCCCGGCAGCGATTCGACATGATTGCACAGTAATTAGACTACACAATAATTAGACGACACGAGCTACAGAAAATAGACCGCTGAAAGAGCATCGATACAGCAAATTGATTACCGAAATTTTCAGCGCACTCGCATGCCAATTTGTCCCGTTAGTAGAGGGAGAAGGCTGGCTTATAAAAGGAGTAATATCACGCTCTTCACAGATGCATCCTTCTTCATTTCTTCCTTTGTTTGCTATTTTCTTTGGTGGCTATGAGTTTGCCTTGCTCTGACCAAGACTACAGGCCGAGAAATATGAAGGATGCGAGTTTGCCTCCTGGTGTGGAACATCTTCGGTGTTGGTGTGGGACTCTTTGCAAGGTGAAGGAGTCCACAGATTTTTCTGATAAAATGGGCATGAAGTTTTTCATGTGTCCCAACTATCAGTATGATCCAGCTCCCTGGAGTTACAACAGGCCTCGGGTATGTTTCATCTATAACGAAATGATATATTTTTTGTTTTATGAAATATTTACTATGTTTTTATTTGTGATGCAGTCTCCTCCACCCTTGTGCATATGGTATCGTTGGATTGACACGGAGCAGCCCGAATGGGCGCTTCGTGAGATAGAAGAGAGGAGTCGTCGTGCGTGGCAAAACTTTCACGAGGACGAGCGTCGTGAGAAAGAGGCGGAAGAGCGTAGAGCGGCGCAACAGGAGCAACGACGTCGGATAGAGGAGCTACGGAGGCAGAGAGAGGAACAACGACTGCTCAGGGAGGAGGAGGAACGACGGGCTAGGGAAGCATACATGCAGACTCTGAGAGAAAGGGTTGCTGAGGCAAGGGCAGCTGAAGAACACGGTGATAAGACAGGCAAATGGCCACGCTGGACGCAAGACGACTAGACTTTTGTCCTAGTGTCTGAATCCACGCCTCGTATTGTATCTTAATTAAAGTACTCGTATTTTAAATTATGCATTTAAATGTATCCTAATTTCTGCTGTACCGCGCGATAATGAAAAATAAGTACCTAAGTATTTTTATTTTAGTTATATCTTAAATATCTGTGAATTTTTATTTGAAATTGTTTTTTGAACAGCAAGACAAGATAATAGTAATATGTCTCTCACAAATATAGAACGATACATTAATGTTCAAATAGAAACCGGCTACACCGCCGGAGTTACAATAATCGTCTCATTGTCTCGGTTGTTTCCTCGCACGTCCTCCGTATATGTGATCTGAAGGATAACTCCATGGATCCGTTGGCCTGGGATTTGTGCGGAGATTTGGCGGTGATGGTATAAAATGATCCCTGGTTTCTGTATCTTGTTGACTGTCAGGAATTTGGCTACCAACATCAGTATATAAGAAATCCATCATTGGATCATATGTTGGTTGTGATGGTCCAGGGTTGTATGAAGATTGAGGTTGATCGTATGGCTGATCATATGTGTAGTAACTGCCATGGCCTATAGATGGGTGAGGAGGTGGCATGTTGTAATTAAATCCAGCATCATCATCGTCCTATGCATCGTCAGGAGTGGTCTGTATAGGAACAATAAGTATTAGAATGAGTAAAATACAATAATAAGTTAGTGTGATTATAAATATGCATACCGGTGTTTCCTGAAACAGCTCTCTAGTAATTTCCGGGAATATTCCTCTAGATGTTGGTTGTTGCGTTGAACCGAAATCAATCTAAAAATGGTCTCCATGTTAGAATTCAATTATTACAGCAGATATGGATTAAAAGTATCGAACTCACGCGTGGTGGTTGTCTTGAAGATTCAGGGTTCCATGGTATTCCTCGATGATGTACGCATAAGAGTAACGTATTGTCGTGTTCTAGTCTGTCAGCGCAAGAACATTATAAATAATTGTTTTTCTAAAAAAGATTTTTAAATGTAGAAAATACGTACATTCTCACGCATAGAGGCGCTGCGTGCTGGATTTGCTAGGCTTGCTCTCGCTTCACTCGGCCGCGACGAGAAAGACTCAGGCATGTTGTACTGTCCTAGAATAACATCATCCGCTCGACCAAAACTCCAGTTAGTAGCGGTATGTAAAGTATTCTGAAAAATGCGCCTCAATCTACTCTTGATAGTATTCGACATGGATCGAGGGTTCTCTTTAACTATTTCGCGCACATCCGCCATTATGCCGTGCTGCCTACTTAGCTGAAAATAACGACCAATATTATTCTCGTAAATATAGAATTATAAATACAGTGCTAAAAATATATATACCGTGTCATCACGGCGGTTCGTTGCAGTACGTTCTATCCCTCCCTCTAGCTGCTCTTGACATGTGCGGTGTGCTGGTCTATCCGTTGGAGTGCGGGTGAGCTTGGAACGTGTGCTCGCGTTATACCATGTCATATAAGCATCCCACGTACTATCGGAAAACACCATGCATGTTCAGTGTCATAAGCATACCAATAAGAATTTAAATAATCTAAAAAAATTACCTATTTTCTGGAACTATGTTCATAAGCTTGTTCGAATTCCATTGATCTATCCATAGCTTCTGGGTGTGCAGTCAATTATGATTCTTTCTCCCTTGATTGCTTTGTCTGAAATGCGCATAACCATTGTTATAATATTTGATAAAAACATTGTATAAAATTACACTGATTTAAAATTGAGAACATACTCGTGAAATGTAGACTCGACACAATTGGGAGGCGGAGGAGGGACCTCCTGGTAGAGATCAAGTTGCCGCATCACACGCTCTGGGTTCTGCGGCTTCACCATATACAGGCACACGAGATGACAACGTGTCCACCAAAGCTTCTGGTCTCGGTAGCAATCAATTGCTAAACCCCTATCCCCGCCCACGTGCTTTACATAATATTCATGCCACGCATTCCATGTGATAGAAGAATGATGTATGGTCTCGAAATCTTCATGGTAAAGAGGATAACACTTCAAAGCCAAATCACGGGCCCAACATAATACGCCATATGTCCACCGGGTACCCATGGTCGCGCAATTAAACTGGACGTCATGACCACTATATGGGTGCACTGGATCTTCTATCATTGGCCGTCCGACGAGTATGTGCTCCTAAGACCATAACTGGAGGAAAATATAGCATACACATAGAATTGGGGCTACACTACTGACCTTCTTTCTCCTATATGAGGCGTCACATAACCCCCTGTAAGTCTGACATAGAACCGTCGAACCGATGATGTACTGGGTGATCTCTAAATTGTCCAGAGAAGGGCTATATGTTCTGCTAGTCTAATAAAAATTGGGTTGACTACTTCACCATTTTCCGATGGGAACAACATGCCAAATAGGTAGAGTAAGTATGCAACCAGGTGTCAACGTACTACATCCTCAGAAACTCCGACTGGGAAGTCAATAAAATTTACTAGCCAACTGATGGGGACACCTCTAACTAACTTATCAGTACGAGTTCTCGGGATAACTTGATCCATCAGTTGTTCAAAATCTTCCTTCCAGGATGCCCGTGCTGGAGGCAACACGAGAGGAATACTACAAAGTGGCAACCCAGTGATCATGGATACATCCTGAAGTGTCGGTGTCATCTCTCCCCACCGAAAGTGGAAGATGTGTGTCTCCGGTCTCCACCGGTCAACAAGTGATGTTAGAAGACAAGGGTCCAGTTTAAACAACTGAGGCGTGGATGTCATCCTAGCGAACGGAAGTAGTCCGCTACGATAAAGATAAGGCACGAACCGCTCATCAAGAATCCATCGGTTCGCTGGACCTCGACACCTGAAAGTACTTGACCCTCCTAATGGACATGTGGGTAGAATCGTACTGCCCATCCAAGAGAGGAGGTAAATCCGCCATAGTCTATACAAATAAGATAAATACAAATTTAGAAAATAGTATATTACAACATCGAAATACAAATTTAAAACATAGTACATTACAACATCGAAATATAAATTTAAAACATAGTACATTACAACATTGAAATACATAGTACATTACAACATTGAAATACAAATTTAAAACATAGTACGTTACAACGCTGAAATACAAATACAACATTATAGCTTGTGTGGGCAATTTCTCGCCGTGTGCCCAGGAATTTTACAAGTCTTACACCTCCGTCCTTCTCTAGCCTGGCTATGGTCCATGTCATTTCTAAATCGCCTAGTTTGACGACGTCCCTTAACAGTTCGCGAGAGCGCAGGGTTGGGCCACCATGTTGGTCCACCATACCAAATAGTGTTGTGATGCTCCTTAACACCCCATGCCCAGAACTCACCATCCCAGGTCTTCATAAGATTATGCATGCTGAAGTATGGAGAGATATATGAGTCAATGGTAATCCTCTGGCCTGCTGCCGCTGTAAGGACATGGCTGCATGGGTAATGATAAAGCAAAGGCTTTTTTCGGGTGCATTCGCATGTCGTTGGATTGAGTGTGACCTCTTGCTTTTTATCCCCTCTCAAGTAGCCACGCACGTATTTTTTCCTTGTTCTGATCTCCCACCTCTTCCTAAGTGAGTCCACCACTCTGCTACCATGAGTCTTTGATTTTTCTATTTTTATGGCCAAGTAATCTTGCATAGCTTCAGACCTTGTTTGTTAATCTGCACTCGTGCATGCGCTAGTTGAACTCTATCTGCAAAGTACGCCACTGTGCGAGACCATGTTTCAGCAACCAGTGCAGTAATTGGGAGGGCTCGGACACCTTTAAGCACTGCATTGTATACCTCTGACATGTTGGTGGGCATCAAATTTCCGCGGTTGGTTCTGCATACACATCACTTTGAAGGCCTTGAAACATTCCTTGTTCCGGAAGCGAGAGTAAAAGTTTGCTGCTAGATGTCTCATGCACCACCTAGTTTCAAGATCAGGCCAAAGGAACTCCATCGGTACATCGTGCTTCATTTTTTCTAGTGCACTGAGAAGCCCTTGGTTGCGATCAGAAATGATGCATACATCAGGTCTATCTTTCACAACACCATCCTTCAAGCATTGCAGAAACCACAACCAACTTAACGTGCTCTCGGACTCAACGAGTGCGTATGCAATAGGAAGAAGCTGGTTATTTGCATCTGATGCCACAGCTACCAAGAGAGTACCCTTATATTGTCCGGTGAGGAAGGTACCATCAATTGATATCACCGGCCGACAGTGGTGGAATGCTTGGATAGTTTGGCTGAATGCCCAGAAGATACGGTCTAGGATAAAATGATCAGGAGTGCCACTCGGGTGGTTCCTTTCCATCCTATAGGTGACAGTTCCAGGGTTGGCTTCAGTAATCTGATGTAGCATTCTCGGAACCATGTTGTAAGCCTCCGTATATGTGCCATACATTCCCTCTAAAACAGACTCCTTGGCACGCCTGGCCTTGCCATAGCTCACCGGGAAGCCTATCGCATCTGCCGCACCCTCTCGTAACGCCTTCACCGATACACTGATCTTATTTTTTACCATGGGTGCAATGACCTATGCCACATATGCGGCATTGACATTGCAGTGTTCAGGAAGAGTGCCAGTTAGCTCACAACTGTGGGGAACCATGCGAGTTATCGTCCAAGGCTTGCATATTCCCACTGGTTGACGAGCGACGACTCTTCCAGGACAACCAGACTCTATGCAGAGAACCTTCAACAAATGTTTGTCAGATTTCTTCACTTTATGTTCTCGGGAAATGGAGAACGCATATCTTCTGATCGCCATGTCCACAACCTCCTTGCTCGGGAACTGCTGGTTTTCTTCTAGGATGGTAGCTCCGACTCCACGGACAGAGGTATCATCGTGACCGATGACAAGAGCCTCTATGTCCCTAGGTGCCATTGCTGGCGCCACTGCTCTCACTTGAATCGGACCGCCTCCTTCATCTTCATCATCATCTGACGATTCACGATCGTTGTCACCAGAATCAAGCTCGTCTGACTGTCCCTCAATCCGTTCATTGAGGTCGACAATTGCCATGGAATAAGGTCTATTATTCTGGCTGGGAACAAATGCATCTTCCACATGTATCCTCTCCACCGTCTCCGAATCTATAGCCATTGCAGAGATGGATAGTTGGAGCTCACCGGCTGCAGTGCTGCTACCAGGTATGTCGCTGGCATCAACAAACTGCACATACACCATCGGTTGCCCATACATGGCCGCACCAGGTGTGCTTGAAAATTTCATGTATGAACCCCATGAATTTTTTACTTTAACCTGGCGAAGCCCACCGGTAATCTTCTCCCACTCTCTTGCAAACGACCGCTTCAACGGTCATCTTTTTTCGGGCCATCTCTGGCCCAAACTCTGCACGGATGCGCCTTCTAATGTCCATGAAACTAGTATTCACCAATCCTTCCACTATGATATTTTTTGTCTCACAACGCGACAGATCAAGCCCCGACGGCCCATCGCAGGTGATGTCCTCACCATAAAAAACATACAAAGTGTTCATCGTACCTAAGCGCATCACATTAATATAACCATATTAATTATATATAACCATAACCATAGTTTATTAACATAATTATTTATATTAACAAAATACATTACTACGTAATTGTCTAACACACGTGCAACTAATATTATCACACGTCCTAAACGATCTAATTAAGTTGTATACCTAAAATATAGCTACAAGAGCCTAAATATTCCTATGCGGCGTAATTACATTGCATAACTAAAATATTACTACACCACTAAAATATCTCTATATGACCTAACTAAGATTGCATCGCTAAAATATTACTAGACGATTTCAAATATTTCTGCACATTCAATTAAGTTGCGTACCTACAATATTGCTAGAAGAGCACAAATATTTCTACACAACCTAATTGCGTTTCTTAGCTTAAATATTTCTACAAGACCTAATTAGGTTGCATAACTAAAATATTACTACAAGACCTCAAATATTTCTACACGACATAATTAGGTTGCTTATCTAGATTATTACTATAAGAGCTCAACATTTTCTACACGACGCTCGTATGCTATATGAAATCAAAATATTTCTACCCGAGCTAACTAAGTTGCAAAGCGAATTGATAGTAAAATATGGCCTAAAAACTGACTAATATACAATATGTACAGCTTAAAAAACAATCAACGGAAAGAACTTACCTTAATCGATGAGTGTCTCTTTCCAGCCTCCGAACACTAATGCGGCCTCAAACGAATACTAATTCAGCCTCACACGATTAGAGAGAGCATATATCACAGAGCGTATGAGTAAACGGACCGAAATATGTCACAGAGTCGCAGAGTAAGTGAACTGATCGCAGAGTGAGTAGCACCTACGGTATCGCCGGTATTTAAAGGAACGGACGGAGCATTTATTCGAGCAGAACAAGAACAAGTTTCAAGAAAGCAAAAGTAGCTACAACGAGCAGCTCGTCGATGGTCTAATTCCTGTACAAACACTTTAGTCTAATTACTGTACAGGTCAAGCTATTCAGGGGCAGGCGTGTCGGGCAGCAGAAAACGCCACAGCCTAGGGCGGAGAAAAGGTTCCGCCACCGCGTCTGTCCCAAACTTGCATGCGACGTCCCGCCAGCGGAGGCAGGCGCCTCCCGCCACGGCCCCACCTCATCCCGCCTCGCGCGGTGGAGGATTGATTATCCCCCCACCGCATGTGGCTGGAAGCCTGGCCCGCCGCTGGCCCTGGCGGGATGTGACACGCATCACTTTTCTAGCGTCCCGCCAGGGCAGTTTTGCCTTTTACATTGACAGGGGGTAGTTTTGGCTATGCCAAATTTCAGGGGGTTATATTTGTAACAAAATCTCTCTTGGCCATGCCTGCTAATTTTTCTTGGGACCTGGATCTGGATTGATCGGTAGACGCCTGGATTTGGATACTGATTTGTTTTTCTCCTTTGAAGTTGTGTACGTGTACGGACGGAAACCGACTGCAACAACAAAAGAAAATCGTCCATGTCATAATAAAACACTGTTCTCACCTCCGCAGACTGTTCGCATCATGGAGGTGAATTAGGCCACATAGATCTAATTTGTTGTTGTCGATGGAGTAGAACGCGTTGTCGTGGACGAGTCGTTCTAAGATGATCTCGTCCATGATGATGAGCGTCGAAGCAGATGAACCGACCAGATGAGATCTAGCCGTCGTTGATGATGAGGGATCCCGCCCGGATTATCACCCTCCAAGCACCGCTAGCCCCACGGTGGGTGCCAACTGTCGTGGTATTGGCACGACATATGCTACTAGGGGTAGCTTACATAGAGGGAGCAAGACGACGTAGGAGAATCCAGGAGCGAGATTGGCACACGATGTACCCAGGTTCACGTCCCCTCGATGGAGGATCGCTATGTCCTACTGTCAATCCAGTATATGTTCATAGATTGGTTTACAAGGGAGTCGCCGGAGGCGGTGGGAGAGACTAGATCTAGTCTAATATGGGAGAGGATGCAATATCACCTACCCCGTGGGGGTGCCCCTGGTGGCTTTATATATGCAGCCAGCTAGGGTTTACAAGTGCTTGTGGGCTTCGTATTTGAGTCGCCGTCTTGGGCCTCCAGTGAGCGCTAGTCGCCTGGATCCAATATGCGCCAGTCGTCATACCTGGCGAGTCGACACGCTCTAGGCTTGGCTTCAGTCGGCTCGATACCATCTGGCGACCCCGCTTCGTGGGTATACCCCGATTGGTATTCCCCCATCAACTATCATAATGATTCAATAATAAGTTCAGATCTGAGATCATGGCACTCGGGCCCTAGTGACAAGCATTAAGCATAACTAGTTGCAACAAAGTCAAATAGCACTAATAGAGATACTAGGCATTATGCCCTAATAGATCTTATTCGATTACATGATAGAACTCATCCAATCCCTACCATCCCCAAGCCTACAGCAGGGGATTAGTCACTCATGGATGAGGGAAACATCGGTGGTTGATGGAGATGCATTGGTGATGACGATGGCGATGATCCTCTCCAAATTCCTCGTCCCGGCAGGGTGCCAGAACAGAGTTTCTGGATCCGAATCTTGGTTTCTGGTGGCGGCGGCAGAGCGGAACTCTTTTTGGAAAAACTATCAAACCCCCCTCCCGGTTTTTAGGTCTAAAGGCAACTTATAGGCGCAGAGGGAGGCCGAGGGGGTGCCTGGGGTGGCTGCACCCCTCCAGGTGCGGTCAGTGGTGGGCCCGCGCCTGGGGTGGGTGTGGGCCCCCCAGGCCTCCTCTCCGTCTCGTCTTCTGGCTCCGTGGATCTTCTGGTAAAATATAATTTTTGGCATATTTTCCGAGATTTTTCCTGATAGTTCATTTTCTGCACAAAAACAAGACACCAAGGTAATTCTGCTGAAAACAACGTCAGTCCGTGTTAGTTGTATCCAAATCACACAAGTTTAGAGAAGAAACAATAGCAAAGTGTTCGATAAAGTAGATACGTTTTGGACGTATCAACCGGATGGATGCTTTGATGACATCAAACACCACTTCGTAACTGGGTGGTTATAAAGGTGGCATTAGGTATTCTGAAAGTATGTGTTGAGCACATAGATTAAGAGTGAGATTTGTCCATCCATATGACGGATCGATATACTCTAGGCCCTCTTGGTGGAATATCATTCAATTTTCTTGCAAGCATGTGACTAGGTCACAAGGGATGTCATATCACGGAACGAGTAAAAAGTACTTATCGGTAACGAGGTTGAACTAGGTATAGAGATACCGACGATCAAACCTCGGATAAGTAAAGTATCACGCAACAAAGTGAATCAGTATCATATGTAAATGGTTCATTCGATCACAAAGTCATCATAGATATATGTGGGAGCCATTATGGATTTCCAGATCCCACTAATGGTTATTGATCAGAGAGGTGTCTCGATCATGTCTGCATAGTTCACGAACCGTAGGGAGACACACTTAAGGATTCAATGTTGTTTGAGTAGATATGGAATATGAGTTGGAGACTGAATGCTGTTTAGAGTCTCTGATTGGATCCAGGACATCACGAGGAGATCCGGAATGGTCCGAAGAATAAGATTCATATAAGGAAAGTCAATTTCCGGGGTTCTGAAATGTTTTCGGTGTTTTGACCGGAAGCTTCTAGAATATTTTGGAAGGTCCACCACCTCGGGAGGGGGTACTTGGAATGCACCATACCCTGATGGCTGGGCGTATCATACCCTAGGCCAACTCGGCCAAGGACTAGGAAGAGAGAAACAAACTCTATTTTGAAAAGTCAAATCCTAGTTGGAAAAGTCAAATCCTAGTTAGGGAAGGAAAGAGAAATCTTGAGGGACAAGTTCTCCCTCTCCCCTTCCTTGCTACCGGCCTAGAGGAGTTGGGGAAGGACTCAGCCAGGGGTGGGAACCCTGGCCGTAGACTCCCACCCATATAAGGAGGGGTGAGGGCACCCAAAACCCTAGCCACCGGGGCCTCCCCTCTCTCTTCCATACAATGCTCTGGCGTAGGCGAAGCCCTGCAGTAATCACTTCTCCTCCTCCACCACCATACCGTCGTGCTGTTGGGATTTCGAGGAGATCTACAACCTCAGCTGCCCTGCTGGAACAAAGGATAGGAAGGTCTTCATCGACCGCGGAAGCGCTACCGAAACGTGGCGCCGGAAGAATCGTCTACGCGATCTTGAGATCGGCAAGTGATCGACTACATCAACCACGAGATCCGAATCTCGTTAAACGCTTTGGATCTTTGAGGGTTAGTTCTCTACAATCTTGTTGCACCGATCTCGTAGAATAGATCTTGTTTTTGTGTGTTCTCACGATAGAAATTTTTTGTTTTCCATGTTGTGAACCCTACAAAACCCCTAGTACCCGCCCCCTATTTATTGTCATAGCGCATGCATGTTGCCTCGGCTCCACGATCTACACGTGGCGAGTAACTTCCCCTGCCACCGTGGCGGTTTGATTCCAAATCACATGCAGCAACACGGTTCACCACAGAAGATCCAGGAGGATTTAACGAGGCGTGCGCTCGGCTGCCAAAATACTGCAACGACAAGACATCCCTAAGAGACATTGATCATGGCTGACACAAGCACTGACCTCAACGGCGAGACGTTACGTCTCCAAGCTTCAGATGTGCTAGTTGGCCGCCTCCGTAATTGTTTCATCCAGTGGGTGCCTACCGATTCTACATCTGGTTTACTCCAACCAGGTACCAACAACTACATCAACTCACTCGGAAGTGCGCAGTAACTTCTCCGCAAAGTGAAGTCCCATCGTGCTCGAGGGCTAGTGTCAGGGGATTACCCCCGGATAGGCTAAGCCAGGTCGGATGGCTGCAAGACATGAAGTTCCAGCCGGTTGGAATGCTCCAACTAGACCACAACCAAGAAGCACCCCGCTGGCCCATCTAGCCGGTCAACCATAAGACCTAGCCCGATGGCCCGCTCCATCCGATCACCTTGGAATCAATACCGGTAATCCAGAGGGCGTGATGATGAAACAGTGGAACACCTCCAAATCCCCGGCTTTGCACTAGCTAAAGCAATGGCGCCGCCCATACTATTTGACATGACGTCCGTCTGACGCGAGATAAAGCCTGGCGGCTACGCACTATAGCTCTGACTATTACATTAGGGCCCACTAGATGGACCCCACCAGCCGGCCGACGTTGTAATCTGCACCCCCATACAATATATAAGGGGGAGGGGCAGTGCTATTGTTAGGATCAGACTCTCTTCTACCTCAAGTTCCCCCCAGTTCATCTGGGATACAGCTCCAGGAGCACTTGTACTGGGCATTCTCCCTCGATATAGTAGATCTTGTAGAAGTAGGGGTGTTACCTCACCGAGAGGGCCCCGAACCTAGGTATTTCGTTGTGTTTGCGGTGCTTGTGCCCAATTCTGCTTGCAGAAGCCACCGCTAGCCCCTGATTGTCTCCCTTTTAAGTCATCCTTGATGGTACTGTCGTGTTCCACACCACGACAACACCGAACTGGCCAGGCCCATGTCCTACCCGCTTGAAGGAAAAGGAAAAGAAAGAGAGAAAGGAGGAAAAGCGTCTCGCAGGGGCGAAACTAGGCTATGCCCATACACGTGCAGCGGGTGTGCCACGTGCGGTGTAGTTTATACACTGACCTGGTTGGTGGGGAGATGCTATAGGCTGCTTCACGCGGCACGTTCGGGTTGTGCCTCCTACAGCGAGCCCTACATGGGCTGGCCCATTTTCTTGGGATCCTGTGCAGGTATGGTGTTTTTTCCCTTTTTCCAGTTTTTTCAAATCAAATATGTATATTTTTGGATTCTCAAAAAAAAAAATCAAATATGAACGAATTTCAAATCTTAATAATTTTTAAGTCTAAACAATAATTCACTTTTTTAAATAAGGTGAAAATATTTCAAAAAATCATAAACCAATTATAAAAAATTATGAACCAATTTCAAACATCATGAACCAAATTCAAAACCATGAACAAGTTTATTTAAAAATGAACATTTTTGTGTAAATATTTTTCAAAAATCATGAAGCAATTTCCAAAATCATGAACCAATTTCAAACTTCATGAACCAAATTCAAACATCATGAACAAGTTAATTAAATGGAACATTTTTCAAAAATCATAAACAATTCTCGAATCATGAATCAAATTCAAAAAACCATGATCATTTATCAAATATTAAACTGTGAAACACAAAAAATAAAATAAAAAAGGAAATAGAAAAAAGAAAAAAGAAAAATATATAAAACTATAAAGATAAAATGCGCCTAGTCTATGAATCCGTGGCTTCCGGTGGCGCCATCATCACGCGCCACACGAAGTGGTATTTAGTATTTGGATATTGCTACATAGCAACTGGTCTATTTATTATTTGGATATTGCTACATAGCAACTAGTCTGAGAAAGTTAAAACCTGGCGGTCGTCTCAGCCTAGCAATTGCATGCATCGTGCCTTGCTAAGCACTAAAGGACAAGATTTTTCAATTAGCCAATTTAAATATCAAAATTTAAAATGTTTTCAAGGTCAAACCGTTTATCCGAATTAAGATCAGTTTTCATTGTTATGCTAGTCATGACGAGAACTTTGAAACTAGATCTCATGTTGGTATGTTTTGATAACTTTTTTTTGGACCAAAAGTTATCCACCTGTAACACGCAAGTATCCGGGTTCAACATGTAAGTTACCCACCCAATAACATATAAGTTATCCACCAATACAAAATTTACCCACGGACCACATGCTCAGGATGGGTAACTTTTTTTGTTTACCCACAAGTTACCCATCAGTAACACGAGAGTTATCCAGACTTTAGCATGTAAGTTACCCATCAAATATCATGTAAGTTATCCACCACTACAAAATTTACCCACGGATAGAATATAAAAAGTTATTCTAGCGGCTCGGCCTCGTCGTCCGTCACCGCTCTCACATCATACTAAGTACTCAACCTCAAAAGGCTACCGCATCAAACACCAAACATAATTTTTTTAAAGGAACTAAATCTAACCTTCTTTTACATACGATATAAATAAATGGGGTCTTATACTCACCCACCACGCAACCAATAATCTAGCGGCTCGAATTTATCGTCTGTCACCACTACCATGGAGTACGGGTGGCGAAGCCTTAAAAGGTGTTAGGGTACCGAGCCTTAATTGCTCGTTGACGCTAACACATTAATGACAACAAATCTTAGTACCCTAATAACTAGGTTATAGCGTTTCAATTAAAGTTGCTCAATACGTATGCGATAACACCTCTACCCAACATGTTTATATGGTGGATAACTTATGTGTTAGTGGTTTGATAACTTATATATTACGACATGGATAACTCATGTGTTTAGGGTGGATAACATTTTGGTCCGAATTTTTTTTCCTCGAAGCATATCAACATTTTTTTAGATCAACGGGGACTCCCTACCCCCGGTTCCATTGATAACATCAACAAAACCTAAAGAGAATTCTCAGGTCCAAACAATAAAGTGAGCTACAAATTTAAAGGTCCAAACTGCTAAAGTAGAGCAACTAGAAACGCAGAAGTTCCATACAGAGGAAAGCACCAGCTAGATGGAAACTACGGGGGGAAGGGAAGACAGCAGCTGCCAGAGTGGAAGTCGGCGTTGTCCAGGTCCCCTGCACCGCAACCCTTTTGCTCGTCAGCGACGACGGGTCTTGAGGAGCATTCCTTTCAGCATTTGCATCCCTACTCAGCCACTCGTCAGTGCAAAGGGCGAGTCCAGATTTTTGGAGAGGTAGGTGCAGAACCTCTCCACCTCCTCTAGCATCTCTTCCTTGAAAATCAGTCTCTAGTGCTTTACTGAAGCCAAGACCTTCCTCATAATCTAATGCAAGTTAATCTAAGGGAGACCATTAAAGATCATATCATTCCTAAATTTCCAGAGACACCATAGGACAGCAGAACAAACTGAATTCAGAACTGCATGTTTCTTATTTGCAATCCAGTTTTTAGCTATAGACAGGTAATCATTTCCAACAGAAATATTAAAAAAACTAGAAATGATACTCCAAACCTGTTTGGCAACTAAGCACTGAAAAAAGAGGTGGGTAATAGATTCATCCTCGGTACAAAAAATTGCAGTCCTCGGGTTTATTCAGATGTCTCTTTTTTAGGTTATCTCTAGTCATTAGTTTGTTATGAGCTAGAAGCCAAAGAAATATTTGGACTCTGGGAGGAATATGCAACTGCCACATAGCAGGGATATAAATGGGAGTGACACCCCCAAAATTTATGATAGCATAAAGGTAAGTAGTAGAGTAAACCCCTTTGCTTTCATACTGCCAGATCAAAGCATCAGTATTAGTGTTAAAAGATATCCCAGAGGAAATTGCCTCAAGCTCATACCATTCAGGTAACAAGGCACTATTAAAGTTTCTCCTAAAAGTAAGTCTGAGGGAATTACCATCCCAAATTTGCTGAATAGTTTTATTATGCTCATTGCAGATAACATAAATTTCAAAAAATTAAATGGACAAGGGAGATGTCCCAAACCAGGTGTCCTCCCAAAGCCTGACTTGAGCACCATCCCCAATTTGCCATCTATATCCAAATTTGATACTATTAACAGCCCAAAGGACCTTTTTCCAGAACTGGGAGACCCCTGTCTGTCTACTACATAAGATGTTAGGGTTTTTAGTATCATATTTAGACTCAACTATAGTCCTCCAGATTTTCCCTTCATCACTGGAATATCTCTTAATCCAAGACCCAGGGAGGGACAAATTAACATTAGCTAAATCAGGGATCCCTAGCCCCCCAAACTCCTTCCTACAGACTAGTTTCCAACTAGCCAAATGAAGTTTCCTATGGCCCTCAGAATCATTCCACAGACAATCAGCCATCTGGGAGTTAATTAAGTCTAAGACCCACTTAGGGAACTTAAAAAAGGAGAGTAGGTAGATAGGAATAATAGCTAAACAAGTTTTAATAAGAGTCAACCTAGCCGCATAAGTGAGTAGTTTCCCCCTCCAACCTGCAATTCTTTTGAGGATTTTGTCTATTAGATGTTGGATGTCCTCTCTCCTAAGATTTTCAAAATGTAAAGGTATACCCAAGTATTTAATAGGGAAAGCACTGATGTCTACGCACTTCTATTCTTGTAGACAGTTGTTGGGCCTCCAAGTGCAGAGGATTGTAGAACAGCAGCAAGTTTCCCTTAAGTGGATTACCCAAGGTTTATCGAACTCAGGGAGGAAGTGGTCAAAGGTATTCCCTCTCAAGCAACCCTGCAATCAAGATACAAGAAGTCTC
Source organism: Avena atlantica (assembly GCA_910589765.1). Lineage (NCBI taxonomy): Eukaryota > Viridiplantae > Streptophyta > Magnoliopsida > Poales > Poaceae > Avena > Avena atlantica. The sequence goes on along the minus strand of OU342734.1, from coordinate 22,281,531 downwards.
TTGTGTCCCCAACACACCCAATATAGGTGCACTAGTTCGGCAAAGATCTAGTGAAATACAAGTGGTAACGGTGCCAGAAAATAGCTTGACGGTGAGGCAAAGACTAAAGTCAACAAGAAGGAAGCAAGCAAACATGCAACAGATCTACTAGCAAATGGTGTTTCAATGCTTAGAAACAAGGCCTAGGGATCATACTTCCACTAGTGAACACTCTCTCATATAAATATCCTCTTCATGATACTACTCTTAACTACTCTCCGGTTGGACACTCTAATCCAAGGTAGGGCTATAACAGCACACCTCAAAGTCCGCCTTCCCCAATCTAGATAACCCCACACTGTCACCTTGAGCACTAGATGGTTCCAACAAACACCACAATTTCATAGAGACATCCAACTCCAAATATAACTCATAAAAAATATTCAATCTAGCCAAAGTGCCACACACGGTATGCTCGCTGTCACTTTCACACACGTGGGGAAAAGCATAGATCTATTAAAGCACAAAGAGCATTTATGTAGACTCAAGCCTAAGTGCCACCATGGCGTGCATGCTGTCACTTTCACACGCATGGGGAGAGTAGAGATCTAATGAAGCACTTGAGTAGCAAGGTAGATCTACTTGATTACAAAGCTCATGACCACAAGATCATGCATAGAGAGAGAGATGAACACATAGCTATCGGTAGATCCCTTAGCCTCGAGGAAGAACTACTCCCTCCTCATCATGGGAATCAGCAACGATGATGAAGATGGCGGTGGAGATCGATGGAGATGGCTCCGGGGGCACTTCCCCGTCCCGGCAGGGTGCCGGAACAGAGACTTTCTGTCCCCCGAATCTCCCCTTCGGTGGCAGCGGCACAGCAGAGGTTTTTGTGGATTTCTTCTAGATTCCCTAGGGTTTCTAGGTCGGAGGCTTCTTATAGGCGCAGGAATCAAGGTCGGCGGGGGTCCATGGGCCCACACCCCCTGTGGGCGCCTCTAGGGCTTTCCCGTGCCTAGGGGTGCGGACACCCTGTGGACCCCCTCCGACTCTTCTTCGTGGTTCCGTGTTGCTCCGGGAAAAATAATAACTTTGGATTTTGTCCCGTCCAATTCCGAGAATATTGATTTTCTGCCTTTCTGGAACCAAAAACAGAAGAAAACAGGCAACTGGCACTATGGCAACTTGTTAATAGGTTAGTTCCACAAAAGATATAAAAACACCTCAAAGTGTAGACAAAGCAAAGCAAAGTAGATACAAAACAAGCATGGAGCATCAGAAATTATAGATACGTTTCTGACGTATCAAGCACCAACAAAACACCCCAAAATATTTGAGTAAAGAACAATATCATATTCCTCAATGTCTATGGGAATAAATTCACTTTTAGAATAATTGATCTTCATCCCAGAAACTTGCTCAAAACAGGTTAACACCCATTTAAGGTTAGTGGCATAAGAGGGATTGTTATCAGAAAAAAAAATGGTGTCATCTGCATATTGCAGACAGATAACACCCCCAGGATAAATATCAGAATAAAGACCTTTGATCAAATTAGCATTATATGCTTTAATGATCATCCTAGTTAGGACATCTACTACCAGGTTAAAAAGCAAAGGGGAAATAGGACCCCCCTGCCTAAGCCCTTTGCCAGTAACAAAGAAATTGCCAATGGTGTTATTAAGTTTGACCCCAATAGACCCTCCATGAGTGATAGCTTTAATCCAGGAAATGACAGTAGGACTAAAACCTTTCTTGGCTATAAGGTCAAGAAGTAAATCCAAATCTACCTTATCAAAAGCTTTTTCATAATCTAGTTTAATAACTAAACCTTGATTTTTACCATGAGAAACAGAATGAATAACTTCATGTGCAGTAATAACACTTTCCAAAATGAATCTCCCTTTGATAAATGCAGACTGGTTACAAGAAGTAATGGTGTTCATTAGCAAGGCTAATCTATTTGTTAAGACCTTAGTGAAAATCTTAAAGACACAGTTGAGTAAGCTAATATGACAATTTTTTTCATGCTACTAGCTTCAGGTTCTTTTGGGATAAGAGTCAAAATAGCAAAATTCAGTCTATAAATATCTAGTTTGCCTTGATGAAAATTTGTAACATGGCCATAAGATCAACTTTGACTACCTCCCGGAAATGCTAATAAAAAATGAAAGACAAGCCATAAGGGCCTGGAGCCCCATCAGAATAGGAACCAAACACAGCCTGTTTGATTTCCTCTTCAGTGATAGGGGCTTTAAGAGCCTAATTTTGATTTACAGAGACTTTTTCACTAGAAGAAAAGAAATCATCAGGAAGAGTACAACTAGAAGGTTCTTCTTTTTTGAAGAGGTCCTTGTAGAAGGAGGTAGCAATGTGCATCATTTCTTACTCATCATGAATAGGCCCATCAGGCCCATCTAGAGAATGCACTAGCATTTTTCTCCTCTAGTTAGATACAGCATGAAATTAAGTAGTATTTCTACCTCCTTATTTAATATCTCTATCTCTACACCTTTGTTTTGCCTTAATTTCTTCCTTCAACCAAAGCATATTCATTTCAGAATAGATTTGCTTAAGCCTTGTCTGTTCATCAGCAGAAAGTTCTAATGACTCAGACTTAATGTCAAGCAAATCATATTCCTCCATAAGATCCTTCTTAAGGTTTCTAAGCTCAGATTCAATATTTTTACTCCACCCTTTTGACCAACATCTAAATCTCCTAGTATTCATTTGCCAGACATCAACTGCATCTTTACCTCTAATTGGTTTAGACCAGTTAGCAGTGGCAAGAGTTTTAAAATCACTTCTCATCAGCCACCACTTCTCAAATTTGTAAGTGGCGGCCCTGGGTCTAGCTTCACAACCAGATTCCCACAAAATTGGTGTATGATTAGTTCCCAGCCTAGGTAGGGCTCTAATGGAGGCAAGAGGGAAAATTTGGTAAAGTTCAACATTGCAGAACACTCTGTCAATATTGGACATAATCAAATTCTCCCTATTGTTCCCCCAAGTAAACTTTCTATTACTAAGCTTAACTTCAAGTAAACTCCAAATATCAATCCAAGCATTAAACTTGTCACTCCATTTGTGATCAATGTTACCATTACTTTTATTACTTTGGAATCTAACAAGATTAAAGTCTCCACCAATAATAGTGTGACCATTGTAATCTATAAAAAGACTATGTAATTCAGAAATAAAGGCTTCTTTCTTCTCTTCATAAGAAGATCCATACATTGTAATAATTCTAACAACAATATCTTTGGCCTTCAGCCTAACATCAACAGAAACAGAGAAATCCATAACTTGCTAGCTAATAACATAAAAAAATATCCAAATCTACCCCTACCACAATGCCTCCAGCAGAGCCAACAACGGGTAAATCTTTCCATTCAAACATCTTATTACCTACTAAAGAATTTAGGTAATAGCAAGAAATAGACTCCTTCTTAGTTTCCTGGAAGCCAACATAGTGAGCATGGGTCTTATTGAAAAGGTCAATAAGAGCATTCTTCCTACCAGGGGTTTGTATTCCCCTAGGATTCCAAAAAACACAATTCATTAAAAACCTACTTTCTTGGGGTGCTTTCCCTACCTATGTGTACTAACCAAAGATCATCCTAATGCATCAGGAAACTCATCTTCATATACCCCTTCCTCTAAGGGTATGATAGGAGAAAAAGGTGAAACAGAGGAAGAGGGTATATCAAGGTTACTAGTGATAGAAATAATAGAGGAACATTCCTCAAGGCTTGGAATGGAAACAACAACAGTATTATCCATTTGAATAAGATTACTTGTAGCAATGACATTAAAAGGGTTTTGTTGCGTAATACCTTTCATCTTAGAAGAAGCAGCAGTTGTTTTCTCCAAGTTCCTCTTCATGGTAATCTCCTGTGCTTTTTGAAGCATTGTTTTCCCTTCCTTATCATAAAACCTGGAACTTTGTCTTGCACCAAATACTGGACCCCATCTGCTTTTCTTCTCTTGCTCCTTAATCCCTTTTTCCTTAAGACCATGACTCAATAACTCCTCCTAACTAAGTTCCCTGTCTGGGTCCTCATAGAAAAGAGTGTTTTTAGTAGCCAGCTCCATCTCCTGGATAAGTTTGACACAGTCATCTTCTGATTGAATGCCATGCATCTAGTCCAACACCTTATTCTTTGCCATAGATTCCTCATCCACAATATGAAGAAGCTTGTTGGAGACGATAGGGATTGGACAGTCATTATTGAAACAATTTGCAACCTCCAGAACTTTGTCAGACAATGCATCCAATGATTTTTGCTTTGAACTCCCTTTCTCATCGCTTTTTTGTTGGTTAGGAGTAGAGGCATTAGTATCTTTACCCCCCCCCCCCAGTGTTGGTATCAGTACCCATTTTATCAGAGCTTTTCTTAGCTTCAGGTGGCTGGTCCTCTTGCTGATCACTATGCTCATCAGGGTTAGGAGGATGAATATTATCAAGATCTTCATCCTCCACATTGACCACACTAGCAGGGCCCTCAACAGCAAAATGGATTTCAAATAGCACTCCACCAACCTCAAAGATTCTAGTGGCAGGAATCCTAGTGTGATCCCTACACTTTATCTTAACTCTAACTGTTTCATAGAAAGACCTAAACATCCCATACCATTCCACATCTTGCATGATGCCAAAAGCTGTAACAAACTGCATGAGAGTTGGCCATTTGCACCAGGTCTGGTTCAAGCCCTTGATTTGTAGCCAAACATCCTGCAGTTCAGCATAGTAGTCCAGGGCTCCATTCCAAACATGAACTTTGACAAAGACACCCTCTTTAGGTAGACCAAAGCTAGGATACCCATCAATCTCTTCAACCTTGAGATGAGGTGGGAATTTGACCAGAAAAGACCACTCATCCAGGCATCTGATTTGCCAGGGCCAGTTGGTTCTATAAACAGAGGCCAGATTCTAGTACAAATCTTCCTTTGTGATACTCCCTTGATCTACATAGACAAGGCCAATATTCTTGGGAGGAGAAATCTTAGAGGTATGAAAAGGTAACTCTATGTGATATAAACCCAAGCCAGATGCAGCACTGCCTACAAACTTTGCAATCTGTTGAGGCTGTTTCTTAACTGGGCAAGCTTCCACTTCATGTTCCAAAGAGCTACAGATAAAGCAAGTCCTGGGAGAGGCACAAGCAGCTTTGTGGTGCCCAGGATCCCCACATATGTAGCAGATCACCTCAGCACAAGCATCAAGCTTTTCAATTGCAGTAGAACCTGAATCAGTTGAAGCATTTGAGTGTGGGGAACCATCTAAGGACTTGGAGTCATCTCCTTTACCCGAGTCCCTGTTTTTCTGCTTCTGACTCTTTCCAGCTTGAGAGGAGCGATTACTTCCCTGAGTTTTTTGTAGAGGGGGATGCACCACCTGCTGGGGGGCATCCACTACCCAACAAAACCAGGAGGTGGCTGTTGCCAAGGACTGTGAATTGTCCCTGGAAAACAGGATTGGGAGGCCGCCCATACTGCCAAGGAGGAAAGCTAAAAGGAGGAACTATGGTGGCAACATCTGAGCTTGCTGATTAGGAGGGGGTTGCTGGAAACCAAAACCAAAGGAGGGTTTCTGAGTTGGCTGTACCTGCATCTACTACCATTGCTCCCCTCTATTGTTTCCACCTCTCCCTCTCCCCCCTGCCTCTCCCTTTCTCTGCCATGACACAAGCTTCAAAGATCTGCTCAAATGAAGTTTTGGGCCTTAGCTGCCAATTTTCAGCACTAAGAGATAGCCTAGAGCTCAGATCTGGCTCATCATCAGGTGAAAGAGGAAAACAGTCCGCCACCAGGAAGTAGAGGGTTTGGACAATCTCTTTCTGGATCTAGACAAGGAGGGAGGGTGGGGTAGTTGTAGTAGTCCAAACCCTAGGAGGGGTATCTTCGTCTTCCCAAAGTTGCCCGAAGAAAAATCTCCAAGCCTTGTCAGCATCGTCCTCTACCCCAGCACACGTGAGCTCGGTGAGGCCATGTGGCTCCGAACCTAACAGCAAGGATTTCATCATAGGTCTTGTCTCCCCTCCAGGTGGGCGCACACCACGACACACACATTGACCGAGTCTTGTCTGAGGGCCAACAGAGTTGTCGCTGCCAATGCATCACGGAAGGAGAACTTCCCCTACTCTGGTTGTAGAGGAAGGGAGAACATGGCCTGGTCTCCTGCCTCGAACAACTATGGAACCAACTGTGAAGCCGACTTCCTAGTCATAGATCCACGAGGACGACCACGCTTCCTCTTCTCCATCACTACAGGGACAAAGCCCTCCGCAGGACCTCGAAGAGCTTGAAAAGGGCTTACAATGCAGTCAACGAGCTTGCGAGGATGCTGCACATTTCTCTTGCCGGCACTCAGATTCCTCCCCAATCCCTTTGTCAACGCCAGCGATGTCGAAGGAGTCGATGAACCAGAGTCCAGCATTAGAGTCTCGAATTTTCCTCTTGCCGAACGAGCCTGCTGAAGCCCTTTCCTCCCCCAATCGATTGCTTGGTGAAGGATTGCCCCCGTTGTCGATGAAGGATCCCCTCGCTCCGTCAACCGCTTCAAGCGTTGCCCGAACCTCCTCCCCGCAAGGAGTTGAGCCGCAACACGGCTCATCCTCCTCTCCATAGTCAGGAATCGCCAGCGTCAAGCGTCTCGCCCGCAAATTTCCTCACCGGAAGGAGACGGGCAAGCGGAGGCAAAGGCGGTGTTGAGGTTGGAGAGGGCGAGGTAGCCGGCGAAGTAGTGCAGGTGGACAAAGAAGGAACGACGGCAGTGAAGGATCCCGCACATGGCGGAAACGTAAACCGTACGCCGCCCCGCTCGGGTGGGACCTGTCCGCCGCGCCCGCCATGCTCCCGATGGACCTGGAGGAGGGTCGGAACAGTGGGGTGTGTGAGTGGGTTCAGGAGAGATGTTGGGACAGGGCCCGCAAGGTGGCCCGAGGAGGGGCACATCGGGGAAACATATCAACATGGGATCTAGTTTTAAAGATCTCGTTAGGACTAGTTCAATGGTGAAAACGGATCTTAAATCGGACAAACGGTTTGATCTATAAGACATTTTGAATATTCGATGCGATTCTAAGCTAGCTAACAGCTCCTTCTGCCAAGTTTTGCAAATCAACGACCAGTCTGAGAATAGAATTTCCGTAATATTTTTATGGTCGGTATATAGGATTTGCTATGGATTATGATGTGGTTTTGTTTGGATTGGGCTAAAATGGATGCAACAATAAGGTAGACCGGTTCTCTCTAAAAAAATAAGATGGACCGGAGCGGTGCAGGCTTACGGAAAATTTAGGCTAGAGTGGCGTGGCATGGCGTCGAAAAGAAATCACAAGAAATAACCCGTGGGTTCAACTCGCGGAAGCAGTACGGGGCCACGACTCCATGTGACCATGTCCACGACCCCCAAATTCCCCTTCCACCTCCATTCTCGCCGGTCTCCATTGCCATGGTAGCGGGAGCCTAGGTTCCCCACTCCCAGGCCCCAGCGCCCTCTAGCGCCTCTGCCCTTATAGCTATCGTCGAACACTGTCGCCCTAGAGCACCGCCCGTCCTTGGCCTCTCGGCTCCCGACGCCCCAGGGCTTCTTGCACTACCGTCGCCGCCGTCGCCTCCACCCTCCCAGGTGACCTCCTCCGTCAAGGCAGCAAGATCACCTCATCATTCTAGGCACCGGCGAGATGGCAATCTTACCGTATCGTTCTCCACGCCCTTCTCTCACCAAGGTGAGAGATGAGTAGTAACTCCTCCATGCGCCACCTGAGCTAGTTATTTCTGAGTCACAAAACAAGGAATAGACCATAGTAATTGACTACTTGTGGCTACCCCATTTATTGTTCTCACTAGCCGCTGGTCAGTTCAGCGTCTGAACATTTTGGTAGAGCCAACATGACAACATCATTTCATTACTTAAACTCTTGTTATTTTCAAAACACTAATATGAAACTCCTCAAAAAATATTGTGCATATTGTAATGCTACTGACAAATGAGTAAATCATGGCGTTGGTGAAATCCTTCCTTCTTTCTGGTATAAGGTTGCATATAAGTAATAATTTGATGTACCAATTAGATTAAATACTCTGTTTGTAGGTCTAGTCTAGAGACCAGTTCGATAGGAGAATTATGTTGTCTCATGGAACCCACCTGATGGATGGATATAGATGTTTAGGACAAGATAAGTGAAATTCTTTCCTGCTCTATTGCTCCCGTGGGCTTCGATTTGGTTATTTATGTAGCATCAGCTAGATTTGTCGACCTGTCTTTGAATGTGTCTAAGAGCTTGTATAATTTATTTGCTAAGATCAGGAGTTTGGAAGTTGACAAGTTAATTTCTACAAATGGCACGGCTAATGATGCAGCCCGACCTACGGTCGTTACTACATCAAGGTCTCCAACTTACACCAAGTCGCCATGGACTCCAAAGGTGAATCCGTTCCTCTATGAAAGCTCACTTCCTACCCTATTGAATGGTATGCTATTTCATACTCTGTCACATATTCATGATAGGTTCACACCGACCAGTACGGAGGCAAGGGAGGAAGCTCGGAGCATCAAGCCCGACAAGACGGAAGCTTGGAAGAGGAGGAGGAAGAAGACAGATCAGCAGCTGCCAGGTCCCGGCGGTACTACCGGTCGGCGGAACCGGTACTACCGGTCAGCGGTACTACCGCCCCTGATACCGCTCGCTACTGACGGCTCCAATTGACGCTCCAGGACCGCAAGCGGTACTACCGGTCCCAGAGCGGTACTACCGGTGATGACCGGTACTACCGGTCCTAAGTCCGGTACTACCGGTCATGTCTGCCTGCGCGCACCAGTTGGGTCACAGCCCATGTATCCCCCTTTACTTACCTATTCGCCTAGTTTATCCCCAAACTACCCTTGTTTAGTGGTTGGCCTATAAATAGAGCCCCCACCCCTCATGTATCCCTTAGGCATAGATGATAGACTAAAGAAAACCCCCATTGTGGAATCTCTAGTTTTGCCTCATCCCCTTTACCAAGGGGACCGACTATCGTCACCAACCTCGATTGGACTTTGCATCACGCATCCATCGTTGAACAAGGCCTTGGGTTCTCGGTTTCTCGCCCCCAAGTCGTCAAGACCCTCCTCAAGGTGTTCTTCCCTCTCCGATGTGGATTTGAGGGAGCACGTTGACCGATCTTTCCTTGCGAGGATTCTATCGGACCGGTGGCCGCCGTTCGGGAGCAATCGGCCTTGTATCGTGTGAGTTTTGCGTGTGTTCATCGTGTTCTTCGCGAGGTGTGTGTTCGCTTCCGCTACCTTCTCCCTTTCCCCTCGCTTTCCCATCGATTTGACCACGAGATCCATGAAGATTGGGCACCCAAGAGGTTAAACCCTCCATCATCTGGTATCAGCAGCTTTTGGTTGCCACGGATTTCTCATCGATTTGGTCTTTTCCCCATAAATTCGAAAATTCCACCAAAAATAGCCCCAATTCGTGTTTTGGATCGATCTGTGATTTGAGTGCGTTTTGGTAGGTTTTGATCCATGGATTACTTGCTAAACTTGTTGATCTACCTTCCTTTGCGTTCCCATAGCCTAATCCCTTGATTTCCCCCTTCGATTTGGTGTTTTTCTTGAAGATCCTAAATCACCCCAAAATCGCGAAAACGCGTCAAATCTGGGCGTCCCAGGTCCAAGCGGTACTACCGGGTCCAAAATCCGGTACTACCGCACTTAACCGGTACTACCGGGCTCAAAAATCCGGTACTACCGCCCTATACTGATCAAAAACAGCAAGTTCCAGATTTCAGCCTCTCTCCGTTTTGAGCATAACTTTTGCATCCGAACTCGGATTTTGGTGTTATTTAGCTCGTTTAGAAGAGGAGAAGGAGCTCTACATCATCATCCACGTTGTTCATGATATCTACTCCATCCAAATTCCGTGAGCAAGGCGGAATCCAACAATAAAGGGTGAAGATCGTCGACGAAAGGTATAAACATTCCGCGACTTCTCCCCACTTGCATTCCTTTGTGAACCCCACTATCTTTGCGAGCAACAAACACCTATTGAGACTAGTTCCTCTTATGATTGCTTGGGCTATGCACATTTGATACCTTGTAGATTCCGAGCAAACGTTGTGAGCGCTATCTCATATAGTTATCTTGTATAGTTGTTGGCACAAGGAAGAGACAAGTGAAAAATAGAAAAAATAGAAAAAAAATATAGAAAAAGGAAAAGAGAAAAAGAAAGAAATATACATGTGCCTCATAGAATAGTAAGCGCAAGCTCGATGAACATCATATAGGTGGTACTTTTGTGCATATCTTGTAGCCCACCAATTTTGTGCAATCGAACTAGCGTCTCTCCTTGTACTTGTGTGACACGAGCTTATAGTCTTCGCTAGGTAATCATTTGGTTCTTAGCTCACTTTCTCCATCGCACAAGTCCCATTTATCCCACCGTGTGTGTTTCCTTGTATATATTTCCTATCTTGTGGATTGACTTGTTTGCTTTGTGATCATTGTGGTTCTTTACTTGCCATTACAACATCTTGATTTCGGATTGGTTCTTGACATGCCACTTTCCATACCTATCCACCATAGGCCTTGTGTGTGTGTGTTTTTTGGTTCGTAGTTGGTTTTGGTGTTCCGCGTGAACTTCACTTTGCTTGGTTTATTGCTCTCAAGTGTGGCCACTTGTACGATACGATCTTCCAAGGTAAAGTAAGGTTTGACGTTGTATCCCTAACTCCCACTACCACTTCCATATACACCACTTGGTCTTGTGCATCATGTCTAGGGACTCCGGAACAGAGGATGATATCTATGAAGAATCCATGATGAGCCACCATGACTACGACTCCACAAGTATAGAGGACATGACGGAGCACAACACCGACAATGGCTCCGCATGCTTTGAGGACCCGGAGCACTACACCTACGACGACTCCACATGCATGGAAGACAAGGAGCTCTACGTCGACAATGGCTCCTCATGCATGGAGCCTATGGAGCACTACACCGACAATGGCTCCACATGCTTGGGTGATATGGAGTACTACACCAACAACTACTCCCCAAGCATGGACGACTTCGAGTGCGACATCGATGACGCCGCGCCAAGCATGGAGGACACAGAGAACTTCATCGACTTTGATGGCTCCTCCATGAGCCATGAAGAATTCCTCCACCGTGTGGAGATGGAAGCCTACTACGCCAAGCAAGAGGAGGCGCATCATCAAGATTCCATGACCTTCAAGGCCAAGCGTGCCACACCAAAGGGCACCACCTACTTCGATGATCCACCTCCAAGGCGACATGTGCCACCACCTAGATGGCGTCAAGCGCCACCATCTCCAAGGCACCAAGCTCCATCACCTCCAAGGCGTCAAGCTCTACCATCTCCAAGGCGCCAAGCTTCATCACCGCCAAGGCGCCAAGCTCCAACTCCTATCCAAACAAGAGTGGCGTCCAAACATCATATGCATCAAGAGGCGCCAAGAAACAAGACTCTTCATCGACAAACATCCTCTCATGAGCATCGCCACCATAAAGAGGATACAAGACATCGTCAAAGGCATCTTCGCCATAAAGACGAAGAATTCATGATGAGCACCAACCATAATGCTCAAGCAAGCTCAAGAAGGCACCACAAGCACAAGAAGAGTGCCAAGGCAAATGATCATCGTCGCGAGTGTCATGTGGACGGCCAAGTGCGCTACCTACATCAACCATCGGCAAGGCACGCCAATGACCTCCGTCGACACCATCATAGGGCACCTTCAACTACTCGTGCCACCACCACAATGGCACCAAGAGCAAGCCTTCCTCCACGCCATCAAGCTTCAATGCATACGCTTGACTTCCACAACCTCGCCAACGAGGAAAATGTAGACCTCTACTTCGCCAAGTTGGATAGCATGAGCCTACCTCCACCACTACTACGCGATGGCCACGAGACGGTTGAGCATGGGATTTTCCCTTCGACCATGGAGGAGAGCGATGATGCCCATCTTATGGCATCCAACCTTGGAGGCGACAAGGTCAAGAATGGTGAGCATGGGATTTTCCCTTCACCAAAGGAGGCGCAAGGAGTTGAGGAAACCGAGCCTACCCCCATATGCTTGAGTGATGATGTGGTACCAATCCCATGTGAGTATGAGAGCCACTTAGCCCACTTGAGTGAGAACAAGAGTGACATGAGTGACTCCAACTTATGTGAGATTGAGTGCTTCCACTTGGAGGTCATGAGCGATACTCCTAGTGAGTTGAGAGTGGTAGTTGATAGGTCAAGTGAGACCATTTCGAATTCTAACAACTTACCCTCTACCTCTAGTGTGTTCTCATGTGTTGTGCTAGGTTCCATGGAGGAAGACGCGCCAAACCATGAAGAAATGATGCCTAAATTGGAGAAGATGTACATGGTGCATGAAGATGATGCTACGCCATGGATACATCAAGCAGACGAATTCGTCCACAAGGAGGCCACTACTTCCACAACACCCACTTCATATGAGAGGTATGAACAAGGTAACAATAAGGGTGTTGATGATGCCATGATCCCACTAGTGGACATGATGAATTGTGAGGATATGCATGCTATGGATGATACTTGTGACATTACATATGCTTCATCCACATTCCCATGTGATGCTTTGCCTTTGCATAATATTGATCATGTGGAATTGTTTGATTGCGATATCATTGCCATAAACATGCCATGCTATGCATCTTGTGTGTATCCTCCAATTGCTTCGGACTTGCCTTGTCATGCTAGTCATTCAATTTCTCACGTTGCTTGCGATAAGATGAATGCTTGCTATTTCACTTGTTTTGCTTGCAACAATATTGATCATATGCGTTCTAATGAGATGGCCCCCATAGCTTTCTCAATTTTTGGAGATTTTGATGATGGCCATGATAAGCATGTTCCCCACTTGCATACTCACCATGCATCTATTTCATACTTGATTGAAATTAATGGTGATGTGCACAAGAAGAGATACGTCATGATGGATGATGTGTATCTCTACCATGCACACACGTTCTTCCTTTTACATATGATGTGTGTAGGTAACCGCACGAGAATGTCAACCTCGGTTGAGCACGAGTTGACAAAAAGAGCTCTAGAGAGCATCCCACAAGTGAGTTCAAGATCGAACCCAGCTCTGATACCTTTTGCATGCTTTGCATCTTTCATGTTGGCAAATTGCTCTTCCCTATGGTTTGATTGCAAGCATGTTAATGGTATTATCTTCCCTTGTTACATGCATGTTTCTTCACATTTAGATAATGATGCTTTGTGTGTTGCAACAAAAATGTTGAACAATTTACCTTTCCGATGTTTTGTGTGCAACCACAATTCCTTTAAGAACATGTATTGTCATGAGAGCTTCCAAGAATCTCGTCTTGTTGTTGCAACAAACATAAGGACCACTTGCTCTTTCCTTTGGTTTGTTTGCAAACATAATACGTTTGTTTTGGATATGCTTCCTTGTGTGTTTTTGCCAAATTCTCCTATTCTTGCATCAAAGATATTGTTTGAAATTTGGATCCAATGCTTTGAGTGCCCCACTACTATGTTATATGGAGTTTTTGAGTTTCCACATTTGGATGATGTTCAAACGATTTCCATGCACATTGGCCATGCATATGCATCCCATTTGCTATACTTGAGTTGTGTTAATCGTGTTGTGAACAAGAATGGACATGCCACAAATGACATGCTCCTCTATCACACACAAACATATGTTGCTTGGTCTTTGTTGTGTGAAGGTACAAGTGCATACACGTCAACCTTTATGGACTATATGTTGACAAGAAGAACCGAAGAGAGTTACCTATGGCTACCCTTCATCGAGCTATCTCTACAAGCTAAGGTGACTTCCTTCTACTTGAGGACTCATGCAATAATCTTCATGAATTGGCTACGCTTTGAGTGTTGCTTTGCTTTTGTTTTGAGCTTTGTAGGCTTCAAGGAAGGTGAAGGAACATTGAAGTGTTGTCAAGTCAATCTTCCCGAGGACGACTATATGGTCAACCCCAGGATCAAGAAGGTCTCTCGACCGCTTCTACTTTGTGATGAGCATGTAGAGTCGAGGATGACTCTTTTTGAAGGGGGGGTGAGATGATGCAGCCCGACCTACGGTCGTTACTACATCAAGGTCTCCAACTTACGCCAAGTTGCCATGGACTCCAAAGGTGAATCCGTTCCTCTATGAAAGCTCACTTCCTACCCTATTGAATGGTATGCTACTTCATACTCCGTCACATATTCATGATAGGTTCACACCGACCAGTACGGAGGCAAGGGAGGAAGCCCGGAGCATCAAGCCCGACAAGACGGAAGCTTGGAAGAGGAGGAGGAAGAAGACAGATCAGCAGCTGCCAGGTCCCGGCGGTACTACCGGTCGGCGGAACCGGTACTACCGGTCAGCGGTACTATCGCCCCTGATACCGCTCGCTACTGACGGCTCCAATTGACGCTCCAGGACCGCAAGCGGTACTACCGGTCCCAGAGCGGTACTACCGGTGATGACCGGTACTACCGGTCCTAAGTCCGGTACTACCGGTCATGTCTGCCTGCGCGCACCAGTTGGGCCACATCCCATGTATCCCCCTTTACTTACCTATTTGCCTAGTTTATCCCCAAACTACCCTTGTTTAGTGACTGGCCTATAAATAGAGCCCCCACCCCTCATGTATCCCTTAGGCATAGATGATAGACTAAAGAAAACCCCCATTGTGGAATCTCTAGTTTTGTCTCATCCCCTTTGCCAAGGGGACCGACTATCGTCACCAACCTCGATTGGACTTTGCATCACGCATCCATCGTTGAACAAGGCCTTGGGTTCTCGGTTTCTCGCCCCCAAGTCGTAAAGACCCTCCTCAAGGTGTTCTTCCCTCTCCGATGTGGATTTGAGGGAGCACGTTGACCGATCTTTCCTTGCGAGGATTCTATCGGACGGGTGGCCGTCGTTCGGGAGCAATCAGCCTTGTATCGTGTGAGCTTTGCGTGTGTTCATCGTATTCTTCACGAGGTGTGTGTTTGCTTCCGCTACCTTCTCCCTTTCCCCTCGCTTTCCCATCGATTTGACCATGAGATCCGTGAAGATCGGGCACCCAAGAGGTTAACCCCTCCATCAGCTAATTTTCCTTTTGTGTGATTATTCTGGTTATATTGCTCCCTTGCTTTGATGTTGGAGTTGCCTTTTGGAATGTAATCTCCCTTGCTTGGATGTTGCACTCATCTTTTTGAAACACTTATATACATGAATTCTGAATTTTGCAACAAGTTCAGAAGAAATTTTGAGGAGTCATCTTTTCTTTGAATTTTTTTGATAATTTTAGTGACTTTCTAAAGTGTTCATCTCTGTTATCATGTTGGATGTTGAGCAACAGTCAAGATGATGCTTCCTTCCTTCTAAATATAGTAACATATGTTATCTACATGATAACATCTTGCTAAGTACACATACTTGATACTAAAATAAATTTAGTTCAAGCTAATGGCTGCAGGTACTCTAGACAAGCCGGGAGCATTGCCGGTTTCTGGTAGTCTGATTCACCAACCGTCTTGGCCTCCTTGCCTTGAATATTCGCGCCACCTTTATCAGATTTTTTGTAATTTAATAAACACTTATGTATGGAGATGCTCTAAGACTCCCTCCGATCACTTATTATGGATCGAGAGAGTAGTATATTTTATCTTGTTGAAAAATTGTGTCATATGAAAAATGCTCTGAGAAGATTTTGTGTACCACTATTTTAGAAGTTTATTACTGATATTTGTGGCATTTAGATTTATCATGATATTTTTATTTTTGAGATATTCTGGTGAATATTTCACATATATCTTTTATCATGATTTCCAGGTTTTTTAATTACAACTATAGCTAGCACACCATACAAGTTGGAGTCCCGTACACGTAGACATAGCTAGCTGCCATCACCAATCGACTTGCTTAGCAGCAGTCAAGCATTGAGGACAGTGCCCAGCTTTCCCAGGAACCATGGGTTGAAACCATGGATTCAGGCCACGGTCTGCATGCTGGGCAGTGTGGGTGCAGGTGGAAAAATCAAGCGGGGCGGTGCAGTGCGGGCCCAAAGGATTAATTTAGCGGTTTGATCTGGGTAGGGAGATTGCGTTTAATTTGATTGGTGTGGGCTGGATTTGGGGTGGGTTTTGCCCCATTCTCACCTTGACAGTGTTTCATATCTAGTCTCTTGAAACATGATAACATTGATGGCTGTAATATGCTGATAATGTTTCCCGTAGTTATGCTGATGCTAGTTGTGCAATTCTTCTTGTTATGTCTGCTTTATTTGCTCAATCTGATTCATAAATCATATTTTTGATTAGCTAAAATCTTTAGGATGCTTGTGACATTCCTGTTATTTATACTGGTCTTTCTATCGTACCACCCCTTTTATTTGATGAAATGTGGAGACAGCTAACATAGTTACTTCATGATATGTAGGTTTGGGCCATACTTCTGCAAGCCAATTATTGTTGGGCTAGGAGAAAATGATCATCCATTTATATGTGCCATGGACTGCATTGGTGCCAAGTATGTATAAGGTCACGTCTTTGTCTACGTTTTTGTTTGTGTTACTTTCTTTTCAAATTGCAATTGATTTGAATATGTTTGTGTGCTATCTTTCATCCACATGCTTCCATGTAGGAGTTGCCGATCTCCCACGATCATGTGTATCCTAGTGATTAGTGAATAGTATCCTGTTTATCTGCTTTGGCTCGGTTGTAATCCTCAGATGTATTTAGTCCCAGGTTTATATTGATTATTTGTCAATTGTCATCCATTTGCCCCCTATATCTGTTAAGTTTACAACAAGAACTAAACAGAGGCAATGATAATTGTAAGGTGTATGAACAATGCCGTTCCTGAGATAACATGGATATTTAACCGTGAAGTTCAGAAAATACCAAAGTATGGTATAAAATGCCCAAGAACAAATAAATGACTTGATGTTGACCTATATTTTACCAAGTAGATGATTTGAAAGGATTATCTTGTTTTACGGGTTGGCCAGGAGCGATACAAAGTTGTATTGTTAATATAGACATTATGCCAATATTCATTTCTATATGATATGTACTTTCCTGGAACCGCAGTGCTTTATGTTAAGTCTCTAGAAACATGATAATATTGATTCTTGTGAATCCTAATATGGGGTGCAGCTGCAGACCATCGTCACTAACTTCAGGTGTTAAGAGTACTGATTCATGTGAACACGTGAACAAATGCTGTGAATGTGGAGAAAATTTGGACTTATTGAACTGATTTGCTGTTGGTGTGCCTTTCTATTGAGTGGTCCATATATACATTTGTGATTTAAGAATTTTGACGATATCATGGTGTTGCAGTTTGAAATTTTGTCCTTTGATACGTAGGTCAATGTTTTTGTAGTTATGCTGATGCGTTGTGCAATTCTCCTTGTTATCATGTGTATTTTATTTTTCAATTCGATTCACATATCATACTTTTGATTAGCTGAAATATGTAGGATGTTTGTGGCATTGCTTTTATTTTATACCGGACCTTCTGTCTAATTACAACCCCTTATATTTGCTTAATTGTTGAGATGGATAACAGAGTTACTTTGTGATATGTAGGTTTGGGTCATACTTCTGCCAACTATTTTTTGTGGGTTAGGAGAAAAGGTTCAGCCATTTACATGTAACATGGACTGCACTTGTACCAAGTATGTACAGTTCTCGTCTTTCTGAGACTTTTTATGTGCGTTAGTTTCTTCTCAAAAGTACAGTTGATTTTAATATATCTATTTGCTATGTTTCATAAACATGCTTCCATGTATGTTACCGATCTCACACGGGCATGTGTATCGCAGTGAAGAGTATTCTCTTTATGAGCTTTTTGGCTCAGATATAATCCACATATGTATTTAATCCCAGGTTTAGGTTGATTATTTGTCATCCACTTGCTCTTTGTTTCTGTCAAGTTTACACCTAGAACCAAACAGACGGGAATGATAATTGTAAGGTGTATGGAGTTATGGACATGGATATTGAACCATGGCGTTCAAAAAACACCAACTATGGTATAAAATGCACCGAGAACAAATAACTGACTTAATATTGGCTTATATATTACCACATGGATGGTTTAGAAGGTTTATCTTGTTTTAGGGTTGGTCTGGAGCCATATAGAGTTGTATTTTTAATGTTGAAATTATGCCAATATCCATTACCATATGATCTGTATTTTCCTGGAACCGCAGTGTTTCATATCTCTAGTCTGCTGAAACATGATAATATTGATTCTCGTGAGCCCTAATACTGAGTTCTTTCCTGGTTGTAATTTGCCGATAATGTTTCCCGTAGTTATGCTGTTGCTGTTGTGCAATTTTTCTTCTTGTTATGTGTGCTTTATTTGCTCAATCTGATTCATAAATCATGTTTTTGACTAGATGAAATATCTAGGATGCTTGTGGCATTGCTGTTATTTTTACACTCGTCTTTTTGTCTTAGTATCACCCCTTGTATTTGCTGAACTGTGGATATATCTAACAAAGTTACTTCAGGATATGTAGGTTTGGGCCATACTTCTGAAAGCCAATTATTGCTGGGCTAGGAGAAAACGACCAGCCATTCATATGTGCCATGGATTACATTGGTGCCAAGTATGTATAAGGTCACGTCTTTCCGTGACTCTTTGTGTGTGTGTGTTACTTTATTCTCAAAATTCCAATTGATTTGGATATGTTTGTGTGTTATTTTTCATCCACATACTTCCATGCAGGGGTTGCCGATCTCCCACTGTCATGTGTATCCTAGTGATTAGTGAATAGTATTCTATTTATCAACTTTGGCTCACTCATAATCCTCAGATATTTAGTCCGAGGTTCAGATTTTGATTATTTGTCAATTGTCATCCATTTGCTCCCTATTTCTCTTAAGTTTACACCAAGAACTAAACAAATGCAATGATAACAGTAAGGTGTATGAACGGTGCCGCCCCGAAGATAACATGGATATTGAACCGTGAAGTTCATAAATACCAAACTATGGTATAAAATGCCCAAGAACAAATAAATGACTTAATGTTGACCTATATTTTACCACGTAGATGATTTGAAAAGATTATCTTTTATTGAGGGAGGCCAGGAGCCATCCAAAGATGTATTGTTATTGTAGACATTATGTCAATATCCATTTACATCTGATCGGTACTTTCCTAGAACCGCGGTGCTTTATGTTAAGTCTCTACTAAACATGATAATATTGATCCTTGTGAACCCTAATAATTGGCTTCTTGCTTGGCTATTATAAGTATGTAGCATGTAATCTGATAAAAAAGTGCTTCTTTTATGCAGTAACCTGACAAAAGATTTTTTGGTTTCATGCACTGGTCGGAATGATTATACGGTCCTTGTGAGTCCATTTATAAACAAGACATGGTTCATTTACTGACTTGAGATATGTGTTACATCATGATATGCGATATCACACAAATATTTTTGTGCAGAATGCTATATTAACTTCTGATATGGGGTCTTGCGTAGTTAATTTGACAATCTTCTTTGAAATTTTTATTTTGTGAAGGAACCTGAACAGCTATCCAAGAAAAATCTCACAAGCATTGTTGTCTTCTCTTGATCGTTATTTCATAAGTGGCTAGGGAGGTTATGTTTTCATTGTGTAAGTTCCACATATCTCCCAAACTCCTACATAATACTATATCAAAAGCATGCATGTTAGCATGTGACCATCCCTCCGCTGACTGAATGCTTATGTAATTCATTATTTGGGCACTTGGTGTGCAAAATTGCACTGCTTGAAAAATGCTAATCCCTTCAACAAGTGTTAGTTAAATCAGACTGTTCAGTTTGTGTCCTAAGGTTGCCACTCATTGCGAGTTAGTTAAATTAGACCACTTAAGGTCATATAGTTTTCTGTAAAGTTAGTTCCAAAATTGTGGGTAGATTGCTTTGGACTAAGCCAAAGTATTATCCACATTTTTTTTGCATATTCTGATGACCTAGCTCAGGAACTGTTTTCGAAACATTATATGGTGTTTGTGAGTCCATGTATAAACCAGACATGGTTCGTTTTCTGACTTGAGATATGTGTTATATCATGATATGCGATATCATACAACTATTTTTCAATGTAGTTTGTTGTGCAAAATGCTATATTTGTACTTTCGGTTATTTGGTTTTGCACCGCAAATTTGACAATTTGTTCAAAATTTTATTTGGTAAAGGAAACTGAAGAACTGTTTGAGGCAATCTCACAAGCATTGTTGTCTTCTGTTGATTGTGATTTCCTACGTCGCTGGGGACGTTATGTTTTCATCGTGTAAGTTCCACATATCTCCCAAACTTCTACATATCATACCAAATTATGGTTGTTAGCATATGAACATCTCTGTGCTGACTGAATACTTATGCAATTCATTACTTGGGCACTTAGCGCGTGAACATCTCTGTCCTTCAACAAGTGTTAGTTAAATAAGACTATTTGGTTCGTGTACTATGGTCTCCACTCGTTGCGATTTAGTTTAATCATACCACTTAGGGTCATATACTTTTCTGTCAACAATTAATTCCGAAATTGGCAAGATTGGTTTACTCTAAACCAAACTATTGTCCATATTGATTTGCATATTCTGGATGTTTGATGAATAATGTGGCAACCTTTATACATGAAAGAAACATGTTGGATCACACACATTCATGTATCTCCCATACATAATCCTTTCCCGGTTTCCCCATCACTTCCATTATCTAGTTAGGACACAGAAAATTAAACCGCCCAAACGAAAGTCAAGAAACCAATCCCTGCATGCATGTCAACTTAAATAAAAGTCTAAACTAAAGATGCTAATGTAACAGTCAGCCACAGGCATCTGACAGACATGTAACAACCATGCTCATATCACTATTTCATTAATTCCTACAAGATTTTTACACTGTCACACATAAACATCACACTTCATTTTGATGTCTTGTTGCCCATGGGAGAGGTGGAGAATGGAGGAGGGGAAGGCCTTGGAGCTGCAACACTTGTGCGTGCCAGCGGCAATGATCGTCATGGCATTGTCTGCCGGTGGCGGAGGAGATGCATTGTCTTGGCTGGCGGTGTCAGTGGAGGCGGAGCTGGAGCTGGAGCTGGAGTGGCGACAAACTGTTCCGGTGCGAGTTCTTCAGCTCCTAGGCGTCACACTGGCTCTTGGACATGATGGCATCCAAGGCGTGGCGGTACTGAGCGAGCTTGTGAGGTGGTTGTGTGGCGGTGGTGTCTGGCAAGTACGAAGAGGCTCGGCGGTGGATTGACCAAAATGTAGCCCTCTGTGGCGATGGAGAAGCTTGACCAAATGCTGAAGTTGTAACCGTGGTCAGCTTTGTATTTTGTACTCCCTCCTATCCATATTATTTGTCGTTGAAATGGATGTATCTAGCACTAAAACATGTCTAAATACATCCATTTCAGTGATAAGTTATATGAAGTGAGTATATAAAAGCTCAAGATTTTGCCATATCTTAATGTGCTTAACAATTTTCCATTAAAGGAATTCACCAAATGATGCTCCCAGATACCAAGTTCGGATGTGCAAAATATGTGTAGGAATGTTTTGATGGTAAAAACGAAACCGATCCACAGACGTGCAAAATACATGCTTAACAATTACTCGCTCCGTTTTAAAATATAAGATGTTTTAGATTTGTGAAAAAATGTATTCAGACTTATTTTAGTGTATAGATTTACTTTAAACCTGAGTGAACCTATATTAAAAAAAATCTAGATACATTTGTTTCATAAAACTAAAACATCTTATATTTTAAAATAGAGGGAGTACTTTGTAAATCAGAACACTTGTGAGATTATTTTACTGAAAAAGTTAGAACATCTGGAGATTAGTTCCAGCTAACAACAAATTCGAGAAATCACTCTTGATTTGGAGCTAGACCAAGCACAAGTCAATGGCGAGTTGGAGCTAGGCTGCCAGAAGTCAGAACCGGTCGCTCGCTGCTATAGGATACGAGTTTGACCAAACGGTCCAAACCGACCCGAACTCAAACTCCGACTCTAGGTCTGTCTTGGCGCAAACAAAAAGCGTCTCCATCTGAATCGATCGAAACCCTAGCTCTCCTCTCCCGCGAAACAGACCCTCTCAGATCGAGACTGCTCTGCTCTCGCACTCTGCTCCGCTCCGCTCTCGCGCGAAACTGCTCTGCTCTCGCGCGAGAACACCCGCCGCCGACATGTCGCGTCACCGCTGCCGCCGCCGCAGCTGCTTCCGCCGCATCCTCGCCGCCGGGGGTGTGGGCGCGCTGCTCTTTTTCGGCGCCGGCGGCCGTGGATCGCTCGGCCTCGGCGCCAATTCTTGGTCGCCGCCGCCTCAGCAGGTTCGCCTCTTCCAGCCGCCGCCTGAGATGCTCCTCGGGCCGCCACCTGAGCTTCTCCTCTCGCCGCCGCCTGAGCTTCTCCTCTCCCCGCCACCTGAGCCGCTCATCTCGCCGCTGCCCTCGCCCGCGCACCAGCACCGCGAACCCGACCTCCCCTTCCCGCCGCTGCCCTCACCCGCGCACCAGCACGGCGAACCCGAGCTCCCCTCCCCTCCGCTGCCCTCGCCCGCGCACCAGCACCGCGAACCCGAGCTCCCCTTTCCGCCGCTGCCTTCGCCTGCGCACCAGCACCGCGAACCCAAGCTCTCCTTCCCGCGGCGCCTACTTCCTGTGCGCGGCCAATCCACGCCGCAGCACGAAGAGGTGGATGCTGTCCTGCTACCGGACCGGGAGGTTCTCGTCCTGGCCGCCGAGCCCGCCTCTGCCAAGGCGACCTGCGTCTTCCAGGGTGGGGCCTCGTCCCCGGCGCGCGCGCTCGGGCGGCTGCCAGGGCCCGGGCGCCACGCCTTCCTCTGTCTGATGCCCGACTCAGCCCACGGGATGCAGACGCTCAAAGCACCCAAGCTGGTTTCCTCCTCCTCCTCGGCGACTGCTGCTGCTCCACCAGCCCCTGCCCCTGCCTCCGGTTACCGGAAGATGCTAAATTGGAACGACACCATGGTGTTTGACTCTGCTGTTCTCGGCGGAGGTGACGTGCTCGTCTTCGCCAAGGGCCCAAACCGCTGGCAAGGGGTCATCAGAACACCCGCTGCCAATGTGCAGTGCATCTACCATGGCGATACCGATGGCTCCGAGGCTGCTGTTCCAGCAATAACTTCAGGGCAGCAAGTCATAAGGTGCCCTCCTCCACCTCCACCCTTAGTTTCTGGGAACATAGACATCCATGTCACCTTAGCGCTTAACGGCAAGGAGCCTGTACCCTCACTTGCCACCTATGAGCCGCACCAAGCTGGCCTGTCCGTAGCACCTCAAAGAAATTTGATCTGTGCTTGCACCATGGTCCGGAACGTAGCAAAGTTCTTGCATGAGTGGGTGCTTTACCATTCCTCCATCGGTGTCGGTCAGTTCTTTCTATACGACAACGGTAGCGAAGATGACCTCATTGATCAGGTTGCTCGTTTGAGAGCTACTGGGATCAATATCTTGACTGTCTCCTGGCCATGGACCAAAACTCAGGAAGCGGGGCTCTCCCACTGTGCTGCCATGCACCGAAATTCCTGCCAATGGATGGCATTCATCGATGTGGATGAATTCATCTTTTCACCAGATTGGATCAAGTTTGAGAAGCCTTCAAAATCAATGCTTGAAGCACTTGTTCCAGTTGACCCGCACGTTGGCCAAGTATATTTCCCATGCTATGATTTTGGCCCCTCGGGCCAAACAGCACATCCACGGGAGGGGGTTTGCCAAGGCTACACTTGCCGTCTGGATAAGCCGCAGCGGCACAAGTCTCTGGTCCTGCTTGACGCTGTGGCTGATTCCTTTGTCAACTCAGTTCACCATTTCTCGCTCAAGGCCGGTTTCCATTTTGCATGGAACCTTTTGGTACATGTTAACCATTACAAGTATCAAGCTTGGGTGGAGTTTAAATCAAAATTCAAGCGACGCGTGTCCACATTTGTGCCGGACTGGTCAGACCCCGTCAACCTCCAGTCCCGTGACCGGGCCCCTGGGTTGGGAGTTGATCCCATCGAACCAGTGGGTTGGGCGGATAGCTTTTGCGAGATTAAGGACGAAACTATGCATGAAGCGAGTGTAAGGTGGTTCGGCATTGGATTGGGAGCCCATGGATCAAAAACAAAGGCCAAGTCAGAGGGTTCCCATGGAACCAACACTGGTGATATTGCCCCTTCCCCCTCTCTTTGATAGTTTATTATATAGTAGTAAAACAATAAAACATAGTATATAAAAAACACTAACTTGCCAAAAATAAAAAATATCCCTTAAACTGAATAGTAGTGCACATTTTTGCAAAGAACCATGTCATGCTATTTTTACTGTTTATATCTCCACATTAGAAATCATATGCAAATAGACCTTTTAATTGATGCAATGCCATACAATTCCCCGAATTCCTACCTTTATATAGGTGGACTCCTTATTGTCGATAACCACCAATGGTGCAATAATCTAAAAAATGGTTAGGAAACAATGTTATCTTCAGTAGTCATCCATAAATACTATATATCGACTGTTTCTTCTTCCTATGAGTACTACTGCTATTTTGACTACTATGCTAGCTTATAGCTTTATTTGAAGAGCTGAATTTTCTTTTCTAGTACTGCACTTGTTTTTCTTCTAATTGAGCTAGTTTAGGATTTCTGGCCAATGATGATATAGTTTTGCTGTTGTTGCAAATTTGACCGTTCATCGGAACTGCAACAGTATGCACTCATGCACCAGATTTGCCTTTTGATTTTGTTGTTTTTTGCAACCTGATGCTCTTGCTAGCTGAAAGTCTAAAAACCACAACTTTTGAATTGTAGTTTTAACTTTTAGGTGGTGCAAATGATTAGAAGCAATCAATCTGAGGCGAATCCATTCTTTGCATGGTCTTTTGGGTGCACATGATATATGAATTAACCTCAGGTCTTCGTTTTCTTGGATGTTCTCTTCTGGTGCAAATGATGTGCATGGTTTCATCTGAAACTCATCAGCTGTTAGAGCTTTGTGCAACAAAAGATCTGAGGCCAGATGTAGCTTAGCTTCTTTTGTTTCATTTTTTTCTTGTTTGATCTTCAGAGTTTGGTTCTCTTTATTTTCTTTTGACTGCACTGTAGTTTCTGGTTTTGCATCAGGTTACTATTGTTTTTTGTAGGTTATTCGTGTGCTTCTGTTCGGCGACTCCACTCGTTCTTCTGGGTATGGTACATTTGGGATTTGTGTGTTCAGTTTTTTATTCTTATATACTGGTACTTGATCTGTTGACTTGTTATTTTGCGGGTGTAGTTCGGTGGGCACTGGTGGCTCGTGTTGCTGAATATTGGTATTTTGGTGAGCTATTGTTTTTCTAAATGTCTTGGTTGTTCTTCATCAATATTTTATGATTGGAGTTTTTTGCGGTTTCTGACATAGTGCAATTTCCCTCCGAGATGCAACCATCCAAGGAGCTCCAGATGGGCTAAAAGGACTTCGCCATTGCTCGTCTTCCCTTTTGCACTGGCAGGGTATGTTGCTACCTTTTTCTTCGACAAGATGCAGGGGCGACTGCAGTGATTGGTTCCCTTGTTTTTTTTGACTGCCTGGTAGTTTCTGGTTTTGCATCAGGTTATTGCTTTGGTTTTGCATGTTATTGGCGTGCTTTTGTTCAGTTGGCGTCTCGTGTTCTTCTGGGTACTGGTATGGTACATTTGGGATTTGGGGTGTTCGGTTTTTTTTCTTATTCTGAATTTTTATCTGTTGACTTGTTATTTTGTAGATGTGGTTTTTTTAATCTATTTGTATGTTGGTCATTTTGTTTTGCATTTGTTAAGATGCCAAAAAAAATTCCCTTCTTTCTTGCAATTAAATTTGTTTTCTCAAGTCAGTGGATGGTTAGTTCTGCTACTGCATGTTTTACTGTCCAACTGTATGCATCTCATGCCAGCCTTCCCAGGACATGCCGTTCTGGACTTGCTCGCTGTTTTGTTCATTGCAAGTAATCCTGTGCATAGTTTGGTTTTAAACCGTGCAAACCGTCAAACCAACTCAGTCAAAACCGTCTGGCCGGTTTGGACGGGTTCTGGTTTCTGTCCGGGATCAAACTGCCAAAACCGTTTCCAATCTTCTTCAGATTCAGGATGTCCGACGCGGCACTGCGGCAGGCCGGGACGCCGGGAAAGGGACGTCCGACGTATAGCTCTCCTCGCGGTAGGAAGCACCACCTACTCGAGGGCACCTACCAGGTGCACGAAAGCAACAACCAGCTAGCAGCAACCTATGCAGATGATGGAGTCTGGTCTTACATCTCACGGTATATGTAGTGGGCGGCGACCTGCACGGACGGCTAGGAGCATCATGGAGAAGGGCAGGAGGTGGCGCAGGGCGATGAAAAGCAGGCAAATGATCGTTCGTGCCGAGACTGTTTGAGAAACCGTCAACCCGTCTAAACCAAACCGAACCAAACCGCATATTTTTTGTTGGGTTCCAGAAACCGTCTAAACCCAGCTAAACTGGGTATGCCCAGGCTTAATTGCAAGAATGGATGATAATAATCCTTTATCAAAATCTGCATCTGTAATGTATCATCCTTTCCTTTTAATTTGCTTGAGCTTTCCCCAAGGCGCAGATATGCTACTGATAATTCTATCCTCTTCAAAATATGCTTTATGGTTTTATGATTTATGGTATTATCATCATTCTATCCTCTGAAGCTGTGCCCCATCTTTGTGCTCTGTCTTCAAAGTTTAGATGTTTGTTTATGCTTTCGGTTGCTTCTGTTTTGGCAGAAAAAGCCATTTTAATGCTTTCTGTTACAGCAGCAATCTAAAAAAACGGTGTCCGTGGTAAAACCAATCAGGATTTGCAAACCAATAGATTATAGATTATTAACAGTAATTGGTGAGAGCATGCCTTATCCCGCTTAAAAAATAGGTATTTTGAAGTTACTTACGCGCTCTGTTACTTGCAGACAGGGTGAACTTGTTTAGTGACTAAAAATCCAAAATTGTTTCTCATCTTTGGCTCTGCCTTCGAAAGTTCACATAGTTTGGTTTTGCTTATCTTGGCCATAAAAAGATAGTCCTTACTTTTCCAGAATACAAATAAAAACCGTGTTCATGAAGGGAGGAGGTTTTACCAAACAATAGACTGTTACGGATAATCTTTGGGCCCTTTAGTATAGTATACCTTATCTCATTTCAGATGTGGGCATTTTGAAAGTATCTACCTGTTTGGAAAATAGCAGGGCCATTAAACTCGCATTATAAGTTCAGGTTGGTGTCAAAAAATTCAGAACTGTTTCTATTTTCTATGCTTTGCCTTCAAAAGTTTGGATACCTGATTATGTTTGCAGTTCCTTTTCTGGTTTACTACAGTTCATTTTGGCAGCTAAATTTTTTGTTGCTTTCTTTTCGAAAATAAAATAAAAACGTAATTATGACAGAAGTAGAGAATTTCATGGATCGCTTCAAAAATAGTTATTCCAAGATTGTTTAGTGTTCTTTTCCCTGTTTTTAGGAATAGCAGAGATAAATTCATTATAATATGTTTAATTTGGTTACTAAAAATCAAAGTTGTTTGTCATTTCTGTGTTTTGCCTTCAACGGTTCAGATACTTTCTTATGTTTTTGTTTACTTCTCTAGTTTATTACATTTTGTTTTGGCAGGGAAGATATTTTAGTGCTTTATTTTCCAGTAACTGTATATCTTGCATGTTTTCTGTTACATCACATTTGTATGTCCTCTTATTAGCGACTGCTTCCATGGTTTATGTCCTGGAGATATTTTGTTTGTGCGAGATTGTTGGTGATGAGTTCTAAGCTGCAGCATTTGCTTTCTCCAGCAGAATGGTGCAATGCCTTGAATGTGCTGATGCCTCCACTAAGTGTTGTACATGCTACTCCGCCACAGACCATTGGGGTGCCATCTCATAAATGAAAAAGTATGCCTTTTGCTGCTTCTGATCTTTCGGCCCTCTTCTTGCTCCTTACATGTCTTAAATTCTACTCTATTGGTTGCAAAAAATAGGCGATGGTTGGTTATTTTGTCTGCTTACCCACCCTTGCTACTTCTTCTCTACTCTCTAGCACAACTATTTATTATTCTTTGTCTATTGTCCAGTTCTAGAATGCAGGACAGGATCCCTGCTACGGAGGCCATTTTGCCTCCAAACCAGACCACTTCTGAGATAAGTGCCCAGGTTTAACTTGAAACAAAATCCGTGGCTGAACTCATAGAGCTCGACATGTGGAATTGCATGGCCTATGCTAATTAGTACCCATTCTCTGTGTGTTCTTTTGCACAATAACCCTTGTGTTTCACCTCTTTTTAAACATACCAAGAGAATGACGTTTTTGGTGAACTTCTGACCTGGCGGCTAAGGTTTCACGGGGTGAAGGCAAGTTGGTCGTCCTCCGATTGGTTATTCATCAGGGCTGACGCCGGTCGTTCTGGTAATCTCTCTCAACTTCCCCCTTTCCCTGTTCTATTTTTTTTCTGGTAGATTTTCTAGTCAATATGGGCCGCATCTTTGGCCTCTATTTGATGTGTGCCCTGGCCATGTTCTTCCTGCAGGTGTTGTCTATCCATCAGCGTCAAACAAAATAGTCTCATTATTTGACTTGAATTTTGGGATCATTATCTGATCTATGTATTCAGACCAGAGGATTCCTACTGCATGTTATGTACAAATTTCATCACCTCCCAATCATTTTCATTCTTTCCCAAATGATCCATATTTTCTTTTGACTTATACCGCTATAGTTGCATCTGCATCCCTCGTTATCATTGCGTTTTTCTGAATATATATAGTTTCCATACTTTAAGTTTAAGTAGCAATTAGCTTGCCAGGATCTCAAATATAACTCCACAGCTCTAAGTGAAGTCCTTGGCAGTTTATTTACCATATCTACATCCATTTGTTTATACTCATTTCTTTGCTTTCTTATATGATTTTTCTGTTAATAATCTAGACTACCTGAAGACATATTTGGAGAATATATTTTGGCTTGATACTCTAGTATTGGTTTGCAAGGTATCTCAGCTATACTTTTGGTATCCATCTATATTTCCATTCCCCTTCCTGCTTATCCGTTATGTGTGTGTCCTCGCCTTACAACATCTTTTTCTTAGGATACTATTCCACCATCTGTTTCGTTACTTGGTTGTTTGCTATTTCAGTGATTTTTCCCTCGCCCTGAGAAGGTGATTTAGCTTCTAGCCGAAGCCGGTAGAGGAATGAAACCATTTTAAATTTAAGTTTGTACTGCAATTGAACTGATGTTAGATTCATGTGTGACTAAGGATGCGTGTTGAGCCTGTTGTGATATTAGTCGGGTTTCCAAATTCTGATTTAGCTCTTTTCAGTAATGATTATTACTTAAAAAATGGTACTTATTTGCTTTTTTAGTTCATAGAAGAGTTTAGAACTTCAAATTGCATTGTCATTGGTATTTTGCTTTTAACCATGATCAATGTCAATGCACATGGAACAATCAGTGAGATTCTCAAGCTATATATTGAAGCTTTCTTCTTTTGTCCTCCTGGCTGACACTGAAGAGATTTTTGGTTTCTTTTTTTTGGATTCCTCTTGTCGTTGATGCAACTAATGTACTCCTATAATGGCAAATAAATTTGGAGACTGACTTTACCTATGTATATGTGAACTCCGTATTGCCATTAATCAACAAAAGGCAAAAAAGTTGCCCATGCTGGAGGGTAGTCTGCCCTCTATTCTTTTCCTCCTCGACCCTCTTTCACAGCGATGAGCCGGTAGTTTGCCCATGCTGGAGGGTTTTTCAGGGCATATGGCCTTATCTTGTGTATCCCACTTCCAAGATAACAGTACCCACGCCTTACATGCACACATCTTCTCATGCCGGCTTCCATATTTCAGGATTCCGCTCACGAAGAGCCTATGACCACACCCCCTACCACAGTTGCAGAAACATTAGCTGGGTAAACCTGATCTGACAATCCAGTTCCTATTCTGAGTGCTCCGATTCATTATGATGTTATTTCTATAGATCACATTAATACTTTTCTCTATATATGATCGATTCACTTATGCAGATGTTCAGAACAAACACTGCCGAAGAACCATGTCCCTAGATGCCTATTCCTACAACAGTAGGGGAAAACATGAAACCCATGCGGTACTACTAAAATGGTTATTGTGCACCGATATACTATCTTTCCAATTCTTTTTGAAACCACTCCAAGTCCACTGTCCTTACCACCAAACATATCAGTTGACTCTTGGTCACCTTCACATACGCCGTCTTCACACTCCTTAGCGAATGCTGAGATATATCTCAGCTTTCCAACCATTAGGACATTATATGCTACTACCATATCTACATAGGCACTTTGTGTTTGCGCCACCAGTTACAATTTAGCGCCACCTCTCTATTAGTATATATTTCTCTATTATGTATTTACTATGTTGTAGTTTATATACACTGCGCTCTCATGGCTGTGTACCTATTGAACCTCCTTATGCCCCTAGTTTGATACTATTGTTTAGCCTTGTGCGAATAACTGTGTGATATGATATGTTGCCGCTACTAACAACATTTTCTCAACGTTTGTATTATTACCTTTCTATATAAGTAGTTTATTTATATTCCTGTCCGTGATATTTACTGTCTTCTTATTAATGTGTACTACTCCTACAATACATGAAAATTACAGGCAAAATATTTTAGAATCAACAGGTGACGCGTGGCAAGCCGCGCTTTCTAAACTAAAAACAAGTATTGAGAAGGTATCTCTATGGTTGCATAGGCCCATCACATGGATCAGCCCTTAGTTGGCACATCCGGATGGAGATCGCTCTTGACACAGCAAGGTTCCCTGTCTTGTGCTTTGCTTCACCTTTCGTGAATAATAACCACTTTAGATGCTTATGATGGGTTATTCTAATATGCATCTGTAAGAAAACTTGGCCAGGGAATTAGAGTATCTTCATGAGCACTGCAATCCACCAATTATCCATAGGGACGTGAAGTCATCTACTCCCTCCCGGTCCAAATTAATTGACTCAACTTTGTCTAGATACACGTATCTAGACATGTTTTAGTTTGTAGATACATGCGTCTTTAAACAAAGTTGAGTCAATTAATTTGGATCAGAGGGAGTGACATATTTTTAGATTCAGACTTCAATGCCAGGGTATGACTATGTATTTGGACCTGAAGCAAAGTACTGCTCACTATAAAAATTAGCTCATACTTCTTCTTTCATTTGCATCTGTCTTCTTAGTTAACTAGATTGGTGTTATTCATTACCTTTCAGGTTTGCTGCAGTGGCTGTGCTCTGTGTGCAGCCAAAACCAAGTTACATGCCACTAATCACAGATGTTCTCCACTCTCTGATTCCCCAGGTGCCCCTGGAGCTCGGAGGGACACTGAGGAATGAGGATCACCACGGAGTCGCCCTGTCTCCCTGCTGAGAAAGAAACAAAAGGAGATAGGACACGGCGATACAGTGGACTCACACCATCCAAATGTTTTAGATAGCTTGTCATATTGAGTGCAGATTATTGTTTCTCGCTCCAGTTGCCTTTGGTGTTTGCCTGAGGATGTGTTGTTACCTGCATATACTTGCTGGTTAGATTGATAAGAGTTTTCGGGTTTACGAAGAACATCTGATCTTCATCCTGTACAAAGGGTTGATCCGTATTTTCCCCCTTTCTTTTCTTTTCCTTTGGTCCATACTCTTGTCTGTACTTTGTAGTTAGTAATAACTTATCATCAACTTGCAAGAATTGCAGTTTGATATACTATCTATTAGCAGCAGTACTGTCTCTGGGTTTAACTTCCACTTTCTGAGTGCAATTTAGGTGCAAGACTTGTCTCAGACAGATTTTTCAAGGCTTCTTTCTGTTGGTTGGCACTTTGTCATAGGATTGAACAAATCTTGATTGTTAATTTAGATGTGATGATGGCAGCAAGAAGAGCAACCGACCTTTATTAGGCAGGGAATTAAGATGGTTTGCTCTGTCAGAGACAAATAGCTAGGATGCAAGAAGAAGTGTCATGTCATGCAACTTCTGTGCAATGGCATTAGTTCCATGCATGTCTGGTTATATGTGGTTAGATTCTCATTAGGTGGCTGGAGAATCACTAGCTTTAGCAAGTAGTGGTAGAATTATGTAGCACTATTGCTGTGTGAGGGAGGGAGGGAAGCTTATATGAGTGATTATATTGTAAAATGGTTTTATGATGTCACTTACGGTGTTTCTACACGAGGCAAGTTGTATGGTGTTTGTTGAATTGTTGTGTCCAGTGAGCCATATGTTGCAATTCATTGTAGGGAAGGGTCGAGCTTATGCTGCAATGTGTCTGTTCGTTGTTCTCTGAATTGGTTTTATATGTGCGTATGCTGCGTGTTTGCAACCTATTTTTAATCATGTTGGAACAAATGAGGATTTGTTGCAAGACTATAATTTATTGTTGCAAAAGCATAATTGAATCTTGCAATGATTTTGACGGGGTCACGGGAAGAAATGATGTATGCGTAGTTTTCTATTGCAAGGATCGGATGTCAGCATCTCCGCTCGGCTTCCCAGAATGCCATTCCATTCTAGTTTCGTTTGGATTTAGGCTAACTTTGGTCCGACTTCTTAGGCCGAACCTGGGTTACTGGGAACACCGGACGAAGCGAAATCAACGGGGAAAAAAGGTTCGTCGTGTGGACCCGTCCAGTCAGCGATAGAACCGAGTTGTCGTCATCCTTTCGCCTCGAACCCTGCGAAGGACCGTCGGACATTAACCGCCCGTCTCATCGACCACGCGTCGCCGTAATTGCGCGCCACCACTGCCTTGGCTCCCGCAACGGACCGACGGGCAATAACTTCCCGCCGGCTCCCCTTTTCCCGCCCTCGCCGCTACACCCCTACCGCCCTCGCCGCTCGTCTCGTCCTATAAAAGTTGTACCCCTTGCCGGCTCTCTTCACACTCTCTCACAACTCCCAGATCTCCCAACTCCGGCGAACCCCAAACTTCGGCAAACTCCTCCACTTACCCCCACTTCCCCATGGCCGAGCGGTTTCCTGGCGACCCCGCGACGGCGAATGGCTTCGGCCGCCGCATGCTCCAGTCGTGGGAGGCGCATATGCTGCATGAAGCGGGCTACATGACGCCGCCGGACACCCGGGTCTCGCCCGGCTGGAAGATCAGCGCCGGCGGGATCCCAATTCCGCCGGTGCCGGCCGACGAGGAGATCGTCGACGAGATCCAGGCCGCCATCATGGCCATGGAGGACCCGGACCTCGCCGAGGATCCGGGCAACCTCCATTTCTGGAAGCAGTTCTTCGCCGACTGGCGGCTCCAGGAGCTCGCCCGCCACGAGGGACCGCCGGGGTCGCCACCAAAAATGAACAACGCGGCGGCACGACGCCGCTAGTGGAGCGCTCCGGGGCGAACCCTCAATGCCGTGCTAGAGCACATCCACGCCGGCAACAACCCCCCGCCTTGGCTTCCCCCTCAACCCTACGCCAACGACAAGGGCGAGACGCCATCCTCCGGCCAATAGGTTGTCGAGGAGGATGGCTAGCCTCAGCTCCTCCTCATCCGTAGCCTCGGCCTCTCGCTCCTCCGGGTCCGCGCCAGCAACATCGCCGCCACTCCGGCCTATCAAGCGCGAGCTGGAGACGCCGGTCTGCTCGTCGCCAAGGACAAGGGAACGCGGCATCGTCATCAATGAGCCGCGCACGCCCTCGCCTCCCACTGGCCGTCTCCGGCTTCGCAAGCCAAAGCCGGAGCCGGCCGAATGGGCGATGCCCGTCGAAGAGGATGCCTTTGCCTTGAAGATGGCGATGGAGCAATCCCTCCACAACGCCGCGCCCCCGCCGCCGGAGACTGCGTCGCCGGACATCCTCGCCTGGTCCAGGACGGACTGGGAGGAGACCGAGTGGCGCCGTGTCCAGCTGTCAACACCCGGATTTTTAATCCCAGATGCCTGTTATGCCATACATCGCAATCACAGGATTACCAGTTTTGCGAGACATAACATAATTGGATACCATAGTACATCATCCATTACAAACGATACATAAGTTCTTACACAAATAGGGATCTCATGATCCAGTTCTTAATACAACATCAAGCGGCGGAATACGTAATAATAACGGTAGCGTAGGCGAAGCTCCATCTTCGGGGTCACAGGCAATGCTGACGATGGGAGATGATCCTAGTTGTCGTAACCTTCCCGGGGTCCATCCTCAAGGTACTCCTCTTCATAGTCTGGCCATGGGAATAGCCAGGGACAAAGCCATGAGTACTCTTTAAGTACTCGCAAACTAATACTAACATGTAAAGAGTTTTTTGAATAATAGGACACTAGGCTCTAGGGTTGTTTTGCAAAAGCCAGATTTATCCCTACTAAGTTTAGAGGCAACGAATGCTCGTCACAATTTTATAACTCCTAAGTGGGAACTTGTATTTCATATCACAACTCTGTTGTGGTCAAGTCAAAGTTTCAAATCATTTCACAAGTCATTTTGAAAAGTCTGACGGGGGAACAGTATGGCCACTCCAACTGTCCATAACCGCGGACGCGGCT
Organism: Avena atlantica; assembly: GCA_910589765.1. Classification (NCBI taxonomy): domain Eukaryota; kingdom Viridiplantae; phylum Streptophyta; class Magnoliopsida; order Poales; family Poaceae; genus Avena; species Avena atlantica. The sequence continues at coordinate 22,246,979 of OU342734.1, read as the reverse complement.
ATTCGAATAGTTTGACACTCTGCAAAGATTGTACACTTTCACCACAACATTCGATACATCCGTCAGGAACAAATCCTGAATTCACCATACTCAGTATGCGGATAATCAATCCTAACCTTTCGATTAGACGCCCTAGTATAAGCACCTCTCCTGTGAGTTTGGCCTCCCAACCATGACCAACTGTCATCTTGGGTACTGCACAGGTGGACAATCTTCACAAGGTAGCCTCAGCTCAGACCTTGGCCGTGAGGGAACTAATACTAAGGTATATAAGTTTCCAGTCAAGCCCTACCCAATCTTCGGTGTCGTGGTATTGCACGGCAGATGCTACTGGGGGTAGCTTACGTAGAGGGAGCAAGGCGACGTAGGAGAATCCGGGAGCGAGATTGGCACACGATGTACCCAGGTTCACGTCCCCTCGGTGGAGGATCGCTACGTCCTGCTATCAATCCAGTATATGATCATAGATTGGTTTACATGGAAGCCGCCGTAGACGGAGGGAGAGACTAGATCTAATATAACGTACCCCTTGGGAGTGCCCTTGGTGGCTTTATATATGCAACCAGTTAGGGTTTACAAGTGCTTTAGTGGGCTTTCTATTGGAGTCGCCGTCTTGGGCCTCCAGTCGGCGCCAGTCGTTTGGGTCCAGCATGCGCCAGTCGTCATATCCAGCGAGTCGACCCGCTTTGGGATTGGCTTCAGTCGGCTCGATCCCATCTGGCAACTCCGCTTCGTGGGTATACCCCGATTGGTATTCCCCCATCAGTAGTCCCCGAGCGCGTTGTCGATTCGACGCGGGCTTGAGGCAGGGCGCGGAGAGTTTTGACGATGGGCCATGACGAATCGGCGACGAGCTCATGAACAAAGAAAAGAATCGTGAAGCAGGAGGCAGTCGGCGTGAGCCAGTCGGTGATGACCAGTTGGCGAAAGATGTAGGGTGTCGATGAAGCCACCAGTTGCGGCGAGTCTCCGAACATGGAGCGTGCCGAGTCCCGGAACATGTCGAGTGGCGAGGTTGGGAGACTGGCGAGTGGCGCTGTCTGTAGCGCGCCGAGTCCCCGAGCGTGTTGAGTACGCGAGGGCGAGTCCGCGGTGGCGAGTCCCGAGCGTGTTGAGTACGCGAGGGCGAGTTCGCGGTGGAGAGTCCCCGAGCGTGTTGAGTACGCGAGGGCAAATCCACGGCGGCGGGTCGACGAGCACGTTTGAGCACGCGAGGACGAGTGTCCACGGCGGCGAGTCCCCGAGCATGTTGAGTACGCGAGGGCGAATCCACGGCGGCGGGTTGACGAGCGCGTTTGAGCACGCGAGGGCGAGTGTCCGCGGCGGCGAGTCCCCGAGCATGTTGAGTACGCGAGGGCGAGTGTCCGCGGCGGCGAGTCCCCGAGCGCGTTGAGTACGCGAGGGCGAGTGTCCGCGGCGGCGAGTCGACGAGGGCGAGCCGCGGTCATGGAACCACGCATACACACTGCATGCCTAGGAGTAGTCCCCGAGGCTCGAGTTGGCTTGTAGAGGCGACTTGAGGCTCTTTAGAGATGCATGTTTTGAAAATATTAGTGGTTGCTGCCGAGCGCGGCGAGTGGCGAGGTCGGGCGACCGGCGAGCGCCGAGCCCCCGAGCGCGGCGCGTGGCGAGGTCGAGCGACCGACGAGCGCCGAGTTCTCGAGTGCTGCGAGTGGAGAGGTCGAGCAACCGGTGAGCGATGCTATCTAAAGCGTGCCCGAGCACGACGTGTGGCGAGGTCGAGTGACCGGCGAGTGATGCTATCTATAGCGTGCCCGAGCACGGCGTGTGGCGAGGTCGAGTGACCGGCGAGCGCCAAGCCACTGAGGGTAGCGCGTGAGGTCGAGCGAGTCCGCGTGGAGAGAGTCCTCGAGCGTGGCGAGTCCGCGATGATTGCGAGTCCGCGAGGGGAGAGTCCCCGAGCGTGGCGAGTCCGCGATGATTGCGAGTCCGCGGGGGGAGAGTCCCCGAGCGTGGCGAGTCCGCGATGATTGCGAGTCCGCGAGGGGAAAGTCCCCGATTATGGCGAGTCCGCGATGATTGCGAGTCCACGAGGGGAAAGTCCCCGAGTATGGCGAGTCCGCGATGATTGCGAGTCCGCGATGATGTTGATTGCGCTGTGTAGCGAGTCTCTCGTCTTGGCCCGGGGGGCCAGTCGCATGGCGACTCCAAAGACGGCTCTCGGCTGGGCGTTTTTCCTGGACGATCCGAGACTCGGTTTGCGAGTCCTCGTCCGCAGTACTTGGCCGTGCGAGTCGCACTGTCTAAGGTTGAGGAGGACATGGTGCTGTTTGTGTAGCACTACCATTTGTCTTGGCCCGGAAGGCCAGTCGAGCAAGGTGACTCCAATGATGGCTCTCGGTTAGCGTTTTTCGTGGACGATCCGAGGCTCGGTTTGCGAGTCCTCGTCCGCACTACTTGGCCATTGCGAGTCACTCTTTCAAAGGTTGACAAAGGCAAATAGATTTTTCCCGAGGAGAAGAGACGCCCAGTGGTGAGTCCATGCAGCGTGGCAAGATACCCTCTCTGGCGACTCGGACGATGAAGGTCCCTTAGCAGGCGCGGCGTACACATTTGTCGCGGCAGACAGAGGTCGCGCTATGGCGAAGTCGACGCGGCGGACACGGGGTCGACGCGGCGGACGGAGGTCGCGCTATGGCGAAGTCGACGCGGCGGGCACGGGGTCAACGCGACGGACAGAGGTCGCGCTATGGCAAGTTCGACGCGGCGGACACGGGGTCGACGCGGCGGACGGAGGTCGCGCTATGGCGAAGTCGACGCGGCGGACACGGGGTCAACGCGGCGGACAGAGGTCGCGCTATGGCGAAGTCGACGCGGCGGACACGGGGTCGACGCGGCGGACGGAGGTCGCGCTATGGTGAAGTCGACGCGGCAGGTGAGTCCGCAACGGGCCAGTCCCCGAGCCTAGCGAGTCCGCGTTTAGGCGAAGGTCCGGAGCATGGCGAGTCCGCGATGGACGAGTCACCGGACGTGGCGAGTCCGTGATGGACGAGTCGCCGGGCGTGGCGAGTCCGTGGAAGGAGGATCCACGAGCGTGATGAGTCCGCGGCGGGAGGACCCACGAGCGTGATGAGTCCGCGGCGGGAGGACCCACGAGCGTGGCGAGTCCGCGAGGGGCAAATCGCGAGAGGCAAGGCGAGTCTCCCGAGCTGGTCGGGTAGGCGTCCCGCGCGCATCTGGGTCACGAGAGTGCAATTTGCTTCTTCTCCGTACATATGCATCAACACACATTTAATAAAGAGATTATCTATACAAATAAATATTTAAAATAAGATCGAGTGGGAGAAATTATCGGCCATAGCCGAGTCATCATTGGCGGAGTTGTAGGAGCCATGGTGGCGAAAAGTCGAAGAAGCCGGCGGTAGAGTGATTGTTCGATCCTTCGGTCGAGGTCGCGACAGCGCGTCCGACTAGACCTTCGCATGGCAGAGTTAGTCGGGCCTGCTGCGTTCGTGTGTTGCCGTCGAGGTGCTCGCATGCGCTCTTAACTCCCCAAGCCTGAATTTTTATGTCGCCCTGTGTAGACGTGCAGTGTCGGTCGATTTGTTCCTCGTACATAGGCCAACAGAAACTGTTGATCTGACGAAGTCGTTATAGCGGACAGAGTTGGGGACGAGTCAAACGCCGAAGAACTTTGTGAAGATAGTAGACTGTCCATGACGAATCCACGCGGACTCGCCGATCCATGGCTGTGATCGGAAAACGCGTCTACACGAACCCATCTCATATCCGTGGATGCGTGTATCCCAAATCCTGTCTGGTGCCTGTATACCAAAACAAAGTATGAGATTAGATTATAATATGGTACGTATCCAATTTGCATAGTAATTAACACAAGGGAGAGATAAGATTGAATAGGAATAATGATTGAGTAACGGCGCGTGAGTGTGCATGTTCGCTGATGGAGATTCTCTGCTACGTGAGAGTAGGTCCCGCAGATGCCAGGATCTTGACTTAATTCACACTCGATTGAATTGCAGCAGCCGATCGCGCGGCCATATCCGTCGAACCGTGCGCCGTCTTGACTGCATGCAGATCGCGATTAAAATCCACCCGATACAGAACAGATTTGCTACATGAGATCCTGCCGTCGTTAGATGATGAGGGATCCCGCCCGGATCATCACCCTCCAAGCGCCGCTTGCCCCACGGTGGGCGCCAACTGTCGTGGTATTGCACGGCAGATGCTACTGGTGGTAGCTTACGTAGAGGGAGCAAGGCGACGTAGGAGAGTCCGGGAGCGAGATTGGCACACGATGTACCCAGGTTCACGTCCCCTCGGTGGAGGATCGCTACGTCCTGCTATCAATCCAGTATATGATCATAGATTGGTTTACATGGAAGCCGCCGTAGACGGAGGGAGAGACTAGATCTAATATGACGTACCCCTTGGGGGTGCCCTTGGTGGCTTTATATATGCAGCCAGTTAGGGTTTACAAGTGCTTTAGTGGGCTTTCTATTGGAGTCGCCGTCTTGGGCCTCCAGTCAGCGCCAGTCGTTTGGGTCCAGCATGCGCCAGTCGTCATATCCAGCGAGTCGACCCGCTTTGGGATTGGCTTCAGTCGGCTCGATCCCATCTGGCAACTCCGCTTCGTGGGTATATCCCGATTGGTATTCCCCAATCATTCGGGTATTGTGGTTGTACGATAAAATTGGAATGGTATCGCATCCAGACAACCATCAGTTTTAGAAAGGCCTAAGGCTCATGCCTCATCGTTTTCATCACCAAAATCATCAGGTGTTTGGAAACACATGTCCAAAACATTTCAATAGAATGATCCATCATTCCAAGGTTTTCATAACCATTTTTCCACCAAGTATTCCCATCTAAAGTTGATCAAGTTTTATGTTTAGCACTAGCATCTACAGGTGGGGGTAAGAAATAATGAGGGATGGTAAACTAGTGGAGTTCTAACTAAATTCAATCTCATGCCTTAAGATGACATCAAGATTATCTAGCTTAGGCCAAATTTTATGCTCTTTATGCAATCTTCAGATATCTTTCTAGTATCTATAATTCACTTAAGTAAACTCTAAGGAATAGCTTTGATAAAGAAATAAAGTATAAAGCCTGTAAGTAAAAACTAGGATTGGTTGGTCAAGTGGGTTGGATCATATATGCTTAAGGCATATAGTGGGCAGAGTAACAAGTAGTGGTTTGTGGCATCAGTAGGGTATCTTGCAAGGGCTAGCTTGCATTGGTCCACTTAGTTAATAAAGCTTGCACAATATCAGTATAAGCTTGCTAAATTGCAAGTGTTAGCTTGCAAGGTTAATAGCTTTCCTTGAGCAGAGCAGTGGTTGAAGTTCTCCTCGGCTTCTTCTTCGTAGTATCCTCCTTCCTCCTCGTATCCTTGGTCGGTACCAGCGTCTATAAAATAAATACGAGGTACACAATCACCAAACAATACTTAACTACTTGCAATCATCACACACAAGGGTCCTATAGATGATCTAACATCATCACTAACATTACAAGATTAAAACTTGGTTTAATTCTTTTTATTTTTAGAAAAGTAATTTCTACTCATTGAAAAACTACTTAAGATTTAATATTCTCCAAACCAAACATGGGATCATGTTGACACATGTCATCACCACATATTTTAGTCCATGGGAATATGATTTAAAGTGGTGTCACAATTTAATAAGGTTTTACCCTTTTATTTTAATTATTTAAAGTGGCTAGAAATGCCTATGTAGCATTCTTTTATTACTTGAACATTATTTCTGAAGGTAAACCTATATATTTTTATATATTCTGAAAGGTATGGATAAATGTGATTTTTGAGAGTTGGAATCAACTTAAAAGCTATTATGGTTTAAATTTGAAAAATGTTTGAATGCAGAAAAGCTTCTGCCTTGTTATTTTTACCATGGGTGATCTATAGATCCAAATGACTTGAATCCAACGGGCTTGGATTCAGCATTCTCAGACCTTTCTAACAAAATTGGTTTCATTCAATTTGGTGCACTTAATCGATCTGGGTTGATTTTTGAAGTTGGGTATAGAAGTGAGTTTGAAACAAAATGAAAAAGGTTTAATTCAAATAACTGGGCTGCGCGGGTAAAGTTAACGGGCCGGCCTGCTAAGCACAGTGCTCCCGCGGGCTACTTAAGTGGGTGTCCCCACTCGTCAGTGAGACAGGGAGGGGCGAAGCGGGACGGGGCGATGTGGATCGTTCGATCTAGTTCTAATCCAACGGCTGAGAGTCATCGTCGACGTTGAGCAACGTCGGCGAGAAAGAAACCTAGCGCGGCCAGTGAGGGGTGCTGGGGGCTCACCGGGGTGCAGGCGAGGGTCGGCGAGGCGGGCGAACGACGAAGTCGACGACGGCGAACTCAGGGGTGGTCCCGGCAGCTCCTGGGGTGGACGAAATCGATGGCGCCCTTCTTCTCCAGAGGCGGCGGGCTCTAGTGAAATTCCGGCAAGGTAGTGCTCGCCTTGCTCTAGAAACGGTGTGGCACGATCAGTGAGGAGAGGGGAGTGAGATGGTGTGAAGAAATCGAGCGGGGGTGGCCTCTATTTATAGTCGAGTGAGGAGACCGACCGGGCGCACGGTGAGCTCGCCGGGGGCGATGTTACATGCGGCTATTGGCATGGGCGAAGGTAGGGGCGGTGCGGTGTTCCCTGGCGATGCTCAATGACATGGTTTTGAGGCGTGGGGCGTTGCGGCTTGGTCTGGAACATGCGACGCTCTGCGCGACAGAGGCGGCGTCTTCGACGGCGAGCGGTGGCTGTGCGTCACGGGGCGGCGAACGAGGATGTCTGGTGGTCTCCTGGGTCGGTGGGGATTGTGTATGCACGCGGTGAGGGCGGCGCGCGGTTTGTGGGCGCTGGTCGGGGGTGGCGCTCTGGCGCATGCTCGGCATGGTTGCTGGCGAGGTTGGCATGGTTTGTGCGTGTGGTCCAGGGCTTGGAAACGCTCGCGGCTGGGACAGTGAGTGGCGGTGGACGGTGGGCTGCCTCCCAGACATGCTGGCTAGGCTTGCTTTTCTTCCTAGCTTGCTGTCGACATGGGGGTGACATGGGTGTGCTCGGCTGTTCACCATTGATGGCAATGCCAAGCTTACAGTGATGCTAAGGGTTAGTTTAGGTTGTTAGATGATCTACTAAGGCTAGTGGTGTCCAGAGAGGGAACAAGTTAGGCTTCAATCACTGCTCACTATAGTGTTTAGATTTTGTATGATTTGTGTTTGCAACCTGTTTGATGAAATGGCCGCATGAAATCAAGTTTTGAATTTTGAAAAGATTTTTTGTGGGTTTGCTAGATTGGTGCTAGTGAGTCTGCAGATGCTTGGTTTTGAAAGTTGATCTTGTTTGAGTGGTTTTTGAAAAAGTGGGATCTTCCCATATGATAAAGATTCAATTTTGAATTGTAATTTAAACTATGCATTTGAAAGTTTCTGGATGATCACAAAGTGAGCCTTGATACCTTGTTATGAGTACATTCAAGGGGTGCAAAGATCCAGAAAAGCTTCCATTAGGTTATGAAAGTTTGAGACAACCAAAGTAGGCATGGGAGTTAAATTGGTCAAAATGACCATTCCTTTATTTTATTGATTTTGATTTATTTGTCTTTAGGAAAAGTTTGGGAAATGTTTAGATGATGTTTATTTCACCTAAGAAACATTTTACAAGCAAGGAAACATACAAACAAGGTGGTTCAAAAGAATTTCAAATTAAATGCATACACATATGCATGCCTTCATAATTTTAATTAGAAAAGTTTTTGTTAACCCTAATTTTGATGATTAGAGTTTGATGATTTAAGTTTAATATTTTTGGGATGTTACAAACCTTCCCCCCTTAAACAAAATCTCGTCCCGAGATTTGAAAAAGGACGAAAGATTACCTAGGATTTGAAGAGATCGGGAAACTCCGTCCTGATGTGATCTTCGCGTTCCCAGGTAGCTTCCTCTTTTGTGTGGTTGCTCCACTGAATCTTGAGAAACTTGATGCTTCGGGTTCGGGTAGTTCGAAAAGCTTCTTCCAAAATACGGATGGGTACTTCGGGATAGGTCAGGTCATCGTTGATCTCTATGGTCCGATGATCGATATTCTTGAACACTTCGGTCTTCTCGGGGACTTCGAGACACTTGCGAAGTAACGAGATATGGAACACATTGTGCACGGCTAACATCTCTTCGGGTAGTTCCAATTGATACGACACTTCTCCTCGACGGTTTAGAATTTTGAAAGGTCCGATATACCTGGGGGCTAACTTTCCTTTGAGTTGGAAACGCTGCATTCCCTTCAATGGTGACACTTTCAGATAAACAAAATCTCCTATGTTGAAGGCGAGGTCTCGACGTCTCTTGTCGGCGTAACTCTTCTGTCGTGATTGGGCGGTCTTGAGGTGCTCACGAATCTTGTGAACCTTCTCTTCTGCTTCTCGTAGGATGTCGGGTCCGAAGATCTGACTCTCTCTCCTACTTCCGACCAGTTCAAAGGGGTGCGACACTTCCTTCCGTACATGAATTCAAATGGGGCCATTTGCAAACTGGCTTGATAACTGTTGTTGTATGAAAATTCTGCAAACGGCAGACAGTCTTCCCACTTGGATCCATATTCTAACACGCATGCTCTCGGCATATCTTCGAGTATTTGGTTTACTCGCTCTGTTTTTCCATCGGTCTGAGGGTGATACGCGGTGCTGAAATCTAGACGGGTTCCTAAACCTTCTTGGACTTTCTTCCAGAATCTCGAGGTAAACTGAGTTCCTCGATCCGATACTATGTTCTTGGGGACTCTGTGCAAACTGACGATTCTAGCGATGTATAACTCCGCTATTTTCGAACTCTGATATGTGGTCTTGACGGGCAAGAAATGGGCAACTTTGGACAATCTGTCCACTATGACCCAGATAGAGTCATTTCCCCTACTAGAAGTAGGCAGTCCAGTGATAAAGTCCATTCCTACAGAATCCCATTTCCATTCCGGAATCTGCAAGGGTTGCAACAATCTAGCGGGTCTTTGATGTCCTGCCTTGACTCGCTGACATATATCACACTTGGCGATATAGCTTCCGATTTATCTCTTCATCTTATGCCACCAAAATTGCTCTTTTAAATCTTGATACATCTTAGTTCCTCCGGGATGGATAGAATAAAGAGTGTCATGAGCCTCCTTAAAAATAAATCCTTTCAACTCGGAATCTGCTGATACACAAAGGCGTCCTTTGTACCACAAAACTCCTCCTTCTTCCTCGATGAATCCGGGTACTTTGCCTGTACCGATACGGAGCTTGATTCCGTCAATACTGGCATTTCCCTTCTGTGCCTCTTTAATCTGACTGATCAAAGTGGGCTGGAGTTCTATGCTAGCCAGAAATCCTTCACTTAATAATTCCATCCGAAAATCTTCCATATCTTTGTGCAGACTTGGTTGCTCCTTCAAAATCATGGAGTTCAAGCGGCACGGCAATCTGCTAAGGGCATCGGCTACTACGTTGGCTTTACCAGGGTGATAGTGAATGTCCAGATCGTAATCCTTGATTAGCTCAATCCATCTTCTCTGCCTCATATTCAGCTCCTTCTGAGTGAATATATACTTTAGGCTCTTGTGATCCGAATAAATCTCACAACGGTTTCCCATCAGGTAATGTCTTCATGTCTTCAGGGCTAGAACTACGGCTGCGAGTTCGAGGTCATGGGTTGGGTAGTTTTGCTCATGTTGCTTCAATTGTCGAGATAGATAAGATATAACTTTGCCTTCTTGCATTAGCACACATCCGAGACCAATCTTGGATGCATCACAATACACATCGAAGGGCTTCGTGATATCCGGCATGATCAAGATTGGGGCTGAAATCAATCTCCTCTTGAGTTCTTGAAAACTCACTTCACACTTGTCGGTCCATTCAAACTTCTTGTCCTTCTTCAGCAATTGGGTCATGGGTCTGGCGATACTCGAGAATCCTTCTACGAATTTGCGGTAATATCCCGCCAATCCGAGAAATGCACGAACTTGGGTTTGAGTGGTTGGGGCTTGCCAATCTTCTACGTCTTTCACTTTGGCAGGGTCAACGGCAATTCCTCCGGCTGATACAATGTGACCGAGGAATCCTACCTCCTGTAACCAGAATTCACATTTGCTAAACTTTGCATACAGCCGATGCTCTCTAAGGGTTCCACGAATGGTCCTTAGGTGTAGCTCATGTTCTTCTTCTGATTTGGAATAAATCAGAATGTCATCGATGAAAACAACGACAAACTTATCCAGGAAGTCCATAAAAATCTTATTCATGAGATTCATGAAATAAGCGCGGGCATTGGTTAATCCGAAAGACATGACCGTATACTCATACAATCCATATCTGGTGGTAAAGGCAGTCTTTGGAATATCCTCTGCACGAATTTTGAGTTGATGATAGCCAGTCCTAAGATCAATCTTAGAAAACACTTTGGCACCGATCAACTGATCAAACAAATCTTCTATCTTGGGCAAGGGGTACTTGTTCTTGATGGTGACATCATTCAATTTCCGATAATCCGTACACAAACGGTTACCTCCATCCTTCTTGTCCACAAACAAGACAGGTGATCTCCAAGGTGACGCACTTGGTTGAATCAATCCAATTTCCAGCATGGAATCCAGTTGCTTCTTCAAGCTCTGACGGGTTCATACTATATGGTCTTTGGGCTATGGGTCCGGTTCCAGGAATTAGTTCAATGATAAACTCGATATCCCGATCTGGGGGCATACCAGGCAAAACATCTGGAAATACATCGGGGTATTCATAGACTATCCGGACTTGGTCAATGGTAGGTTGGGCTATACTATTGTTGCATTTGAATTGGCGAGGTAAGGTTTCAGATATATGCTTGACTGATATTCCGGCGGTACTGGTCATGGTTATGGCTTTCTTGGCATAGTCAATTAATCCTTTATGTTTGGACATCAAATCCATTCCTAGTACTACTTCCAAACCTTTAGTTCCAAGTACTATCAGATTTGCATAAAAATCTATGCCATGGATTCGGATAGGGACGACTTTGCAAATTTGCCTAGCCTTGGTGGTTGATCCGGGAATTTGAACAATCATAACATGCTTCAGTTTGGTTGGTTGAATTTTACTAGTGCAGGCAAATTCTTCGGTGACAAATGAGTGCGATGCACCAAAATCAAACAACACTCGTGCAAGTACCGAATTAACAGAAAACATACCCAGCACGACATCTGGCGCTTCCTGAGCTTCTTCAGCATGCATGAGAAAAAGACGGCCGTTGCGGTTGAGCGAATTCCCTGGGGCAAATCTTCTTCCTGGCTGAACACGACGCTGCTGCTGAGCTGGGACATTGGTATTAGGGGTTGTAGCATTCTTCTTGTTGGAGCACTCGTTGGAATAGTGGCCTTTATTTCCACAGTCATAACAGGTCACTTGCGACTTGTCCTTGGCTGCTACAGGCACAACATTGCTTCCAGTCCTCGGGGCAGTGTTGGTGTTGGCGGTAACATTGTTGTTGTCGAACTTGGGTGGGGCACGATTGAAATTGCTAGAGTTGCCGGGGTTGTTGTGATTTCCTCCGGGTCTAGGGTTTCCACGATTGGGATAGGTCGGACGGTTCATCGGGGGTCTGTTGGTCCTTGGGGCAAATCCTGGATATGGGTTAGGGCGATACTTTGGGGTCTGATGGGTTCCTGGCTGATGCATCATACGACGCTTGCGGTTCTCATTGGCTTGGTTGATCTTTCCTTCCATCTGGATAGCAGAGTCGACAAGGGCTTCAATATCCTCAAAGGGGATATTGACTAACACCGTCTGCATCTCATAATGCAGACCATTCAGGAATCTTTCTTTCTTCTTGGCTTCAGTGTCTATTTCATCCGGAGCATACCTAGATAATGACAAAAATTTGTCACGGTATTCCACTACAGTCATCCTTCCTTGCTTTAGATCTCTGAACTCGTCTCTCATTCTCTTGATCAAACCCGGTGGCACATGGGTTCTGCTAAACTTGACCTTGAATTCCTCCCAGGTCATCATCTGGCCTCTGGTCATTGCGCGAACATTGTTCCACCATGCTCTGGCATCTCCGGCTAGATAGTGGGTGGTGAACAAGAATTTCTCGTTGGCTTCCACTCCGGCTACTTCTAAGTTATTTTCCATGGTTTGTAGCCAATCATCGGCGTCTAGGGGCTCTTCGGACTTAGTGAAAACAGGTGGGTTGGTATTCTGGAAGTTCTTGAGCTTAGATCCGTGGTTGTCCTGATTTCCGTGGCCTTGGTTGTTGTGGGCTAGCTGGGCTATATGCTGAAGGGTGGCTAGGTTGGCTTGACGTTCCGCTCTTTCAGCTTCACGGTCAGAAGTCAACATTTGCAGTATCTGCAACATTGGGTCCGGGGTTGAACCACTTCCTCCACGTGGCATCTGAAGATTTAGATAGATCATGAGAAAAGAGGGGAATTTCTAAAGTTCTGGGTCTTTAATTTTTTTTTAAAGTTTGACTCAGATTTTCTAGCAACTTGCTTTTTCATTCATTCATTCATTCATAGCACCCGATACAACACACACCACAACAAAGAAAAGCAGATGGTTTTAAGAACCATTCTGAGAACTACGATACAGTGGGACCGAATACTATTCACTACGCTAGTGCTCAAGTGCTACTACTCCTCAGAATCTGTGGCTTCGTCATCTTCATCATCATCGATGAAGGCGATATCGTCCTCATCGGTGAAGAAATCCATAGCCTGATCTTCCATAAAATCATCATCATCGCTGAGATAGGAGTAGGGGTCTCCACGAAGATCCTCTCTGGCATTCTCCCTTTCCTCCAACTGCATGTCTCTCTCGTGGATGGTCTCCTCCAGAGATGAGATGTGGTGGCGAAGACGGGCAATAATGCGCTCCTTCTTGTCGAGCTGGCAGCGGCGGGACTTGCGATACTTTGCTAGCAGGGCGATGGTCTGGTCCCTTTTCTTGATGATGGCAGACTTATGGTTGCAGTAGTCACGACAGTTGTCCAACTCCTGCTGACGATCGTACATCATGAAGCTAAGGTGGTCCAATTGGGTCTTCAGCTCGGGGTGGTATGGGGCTTCCAGTGGTTGTCCATTAGCATCACGCCTTGGTAAAAACTCAAAGCGAGTACCCTTGATCTGATTGATGCTCTGCCCACACAGACGAGAAAGAGCTTCCTGCATGGCTCTGGCAAGTCCATCGAGCCAGTTGTTTTCCCTCAAGGTAAACTGAATTCCCTCCGCAGTGGGAGGTTCAATCTTTCCTCGGAGACTTGCAACAATTAGCCACTGCAGATCTTCTCCTCCTTGATCATTGAGCTGAGCTCCGAAGAACTCGGGGTGTGGACGCTCCAGAAGTTCCGAAAGCTGGTCCAAATCCCTCTCAAAGATCAGGTCTCCTCCATTCCCCAGTTGGTAAAACTTGTTGTACTTCACGTCCATCTATAAGAATATAGGATGAGTAAGTTAGTAGAGTGATTAAGTGTGTCAAAATTTTATGTATTTTGCAAGAGCTTTTGGAGGAACATGAATTTCATGAAAGAATCAAAAGGATAAGAACGAGAATAAGTTTTTGTAAATATTTTTTTCTTTGGTTTTGGGAAATAAGTTTTTGGTTTAAACGTCCAGTCTAACTAGGGTCTCCTATGGTCCGGATGGCTCTGATACCAACTTGTCAACACCCGGATTCTTAATCCCAGATGCCTGTTATGCCATACATCGCAATCCCAGGATTACCATTTTTGCGAGACATAACAGAATTGGATACCATAGTGCATCATCCATTACAAACGATACATAAGTTCTTACACAAATAGGGATCTCATGATCCAGTTCTTAATACAACATCAAGCAGCGGGATACGTAATAATAACAATAGCGTAGGCGAAGCTCCATCTTCGGGGTCACAGGCAATGCTGACGATGGGAGATGATCCTAGTTGTCGTAACCTTCCTAGGGTCCATCCTCAAGGTACTCCTCTTTATAGTCTGGCCATGGGAATAGCCAGGGACAAAGCCATGAGTACTCTTTAAGTACTCGCAAACTAATACTAACAGGTAAAGGGGTTTTTGGATAATAGGACACTAGGCTCTAGGGTTGTTTTGCAAAAGCCAGATTTATCCCTACTAAGTTTAGAGGCAACGAATGCTCGTCACAATTTTATAACTCCTAAGTGGGAACTTGTATTTCATATCACAACTCTGTTGTGGTCAAGTCAAAGTTTCAAATCATTTCACAAGTCATTTTGAAAAGTCTGACGGGGGAACAGTATGGCCACTCCAACTGTCCATAACCGCGGACGCGGCTATTCGAATAGTTTGACACTCTGCAGAGATTGTACACTTTCACCACAACATTCGATACATCCGTCAGGAACAAATCCTGAATTCACCATACTCAGTATGCGGATAATCAATCCTAACCTTTCGATTAGACGCCCTAGTATAAGCACCTCTCCTGTGAGTTTGGCCTCCCAACCATGACCAACTTTCATCTTGGGTACTGCACAGGTGGACAATCTTCACAAGGTAGCCTCAGCTCAGACCTTGGCCGTGAGGGAACTAATACTAACGTATATAAGTTTCCATTCAAGCCCTACCCAATCTTTGGGTATTGTGGTTGTACGATAAAATTGGAATGGTATCGCATCCAGACAACCATCAGTTTTAGAAAGGCCTAAGGCTCATGCCTCATTGTTTTCATAACCAAAATCATCAGGTGTTTGGAAACACATGTCCAAAACATTTCAATAGAATGATCCATCATTCCAAGGTTTTCATAACCATTTTTCCACCAAGTATTCCCATCTAAAGTTGATCAAGTTTTATGCTTAGCACTAGCATCTACAGGTGGGGTTAAGCAATAATGAGGGGTGGTAAACTAGTGGAGTTCTAACTAAATTCAATCTCATGCCTTAAGATGACATCAAGATTATCTAGCTCAGGCCAAATTTTATGCTCTTTATGCAACCTTCAGATATTTTTCTAGTATCTATAATTCACTTAAGTAAACTCTAAGGAATAGCTTTGATAAAGAAATAAAGTATAAAGCTTGTAAGTAAAAACTAGGATTGGTTGGTCAAGTGGGTTGGATCATATATGCTTAAGGCATATAGTGGGCAGAGTAACAAGTAGTGGTTTGTGGCATCAGTAGGGTATCTTGCAAGGGTTAGCTTGCATTGGTCCACTTAGTTAATAAAGCTTGCACAATATCAGTATAAGCTTGCTAAATTGCAAGTGTTAGCTTGCAAGGTTAATAGCTTGCCTTGAGCAGAGCAGTGGTTGAAGTTCTCCTCGGCTTCTTCTTCGCAGTATCCTCCTTCCTCCTCGTATCCTTGGTCGGTACTAGCGTCTATAAATAAATACGAGGTACATAATCACCAAATAATACTTAACTACTTGCAATCATCACACACAAGGGTCCTATAGATGATCTAACATCATCACTAACATTACAAGATTAAAACTTGGTTTAATTCTTTTTATTTTTAGAAAAGTAATTTCTACTCATTGAAAAACTACTTAAGATTTAATATTCTCCAAACCAAACATGGGATCATGTTGACACATGTCATCACCACATATTTTAGTCCATGTGAATATGATTTAAAGTGGTGTCACAATTTAATAAGGTTTTACCCTTTTATTTTAATTATTTAAAGTGGCTACAAATGCCTATGTAGCATTCTTTTATTACTTGAACATTATTTCTTAAGGTAAACCTATATATTTTTATATATTCTGAAAGGTATGGTTAAATGTGATTTTTGAGAGTTGGAATCAACTCAAAAGCTATTATGGTTTAAATTTGAAAAATGTTTGAATGCAGAAAAGCTTCTGCCTTGTTATTTTTACCATGGGTGATCTATAGATCCAAATGACTTGAATCTAACGGGCTTGGATTCAGCATTCTCAGACCTTTCTAACAAAATTGGTTTCATTCAATTTGGTGCAATGAATCGATCTGGGTTGATTTTTGAAGTTGGGTACAGAAGTGAGTTTGAAACAAAATGAAAAAGGTTTAATTCAAATAACTGGGCTGCGCGGGAAAAGTTAACGAGCCGGCCTGCTAAGCGCAGTGCTCCCGCGGGCTGCTTAAGTGGGTGTCCCCACTCGTCAGTGAGACAAGGAGGGGCGAAGCGGTACATGGCGATGTGGATCGTTCGATCTAGTTCTAATCCAACGACTGAGAGTCATCGTTGACGTTAAGCAACATCGGCGAGAAAGAAACCTAGCGCGGCCAGTGAGGGGTGCTGGGGGCTCACTGGGGTGCAGGCGAGGATCGGCGAGGCGGGCGAACGACGAAGTCGACGACGGTGAACTCAGGGGTAGTCGCGGAAGCTCCTGGGGTGGACGAAATCGATGGCGCCCTTCTTCTCCAGAGGCGGCGGGCTCCGGTGAAATTCCGGCAAGGTGGTGCTCGCCTTGCTCTGGGAACGGTGTGGCACGATCAGTGAGGAGAGGGGGTGAGATGGTGTGAAGAAATCGAGCGAGGGTGGCCTCTATTTATAGTCGAGTGAGGGGACCGACGGGGCGCACGGTGAGCTCGTCGGGGGCGGTGTTACAGGCGGCTATTGGCATGGGCGAAGGTAGGGGCGGTGCAGTGTTCCCTGACGATGCTCAATGACATGGTTTTGAGGCGTGGGGCGGTGCGGCTTGGTCTGGAACATGCGACGCTCTGCGCGGCAGAGGCGGCGTCTTCGACGGCGAGCGGTGGCTGTGCGTCACGGGGCGGCGAACGAGGATGTCTGGTGGTCTCCTGGGTCGGTGGGGATTGTGTATGCACGCGGTGAGGGCGGCGCGCGGTCTGTGGGTGCTGGTCGAGAGTGGCGCTCTGGCGCACGCTCGGCATGGTTGCTGGCGAGGTTGGCATGGTTCGTGCGTGTGGTCCAGGGCTTGGCAACGCTCGCGGCTGGGACAATGAGTGGCGGTGGACGGTGGGCTGCCTCCCAGACATGCTGGCTAGGCTTGCTTTTCTTTCTAGCTTGCTGTCGACATGGGGGTGACATGGGTGTGCTCGGCTGTTCACCATTGATGGCAATCCCAAGCTTACAGTGATGCTAAGGGTTAGTTTAGGTTGTTAGATGATCTACTAAGGCTAGTGGTGTCCAGAGAGGGAACAAGTTAGGCTTCAATCACTGCTCACTATAGTGTTTAGATTTTGTATGATTTGTGTCTACAACCTGTTTGATGAAATGACCGCATGAAATCAAGTTTTGAATTTTGAAAAGATTTTTGGTTGGTTTTCTAGATTGGTGCTAGTGAGTCTGCAAATGCTTGGGTTTTGAAAGTTGAGCTTGTTTGAGTGGTTTTTGAAAGTGGGATCTTCCCATATGATAAAGATTCAATTTTGAATTTTCATTTAAACTATGCATTTGAAAGTCTCTGGATGATCACAAAGTGGGCCTTGATACCTTGTTATGAGTACATTCAAGGGGTGCAAAGATCCAGAAAAGCTTCCATTAGGTTCTAAAAGTTTGAGACAGCCAAAGTAGGCATGAGAGTTAAATTGGTCAAAATGACCATTCCTTTATTTTATTGGTTTTGATTTATTTGTCTTTAGGAAAAGTTTGGGAAATGTTTAGATGATGTTTATTTCACCTAAGAAACATTTTACAAGCAAGGAAACAAACAAACAAGGTGGTTCAAAAGAATTTCAAATTAAATGCATACACATATGCATGCCTTCATAATTTTAATTAGAAAAGTTTTTGTTAACCCTAATTTTGATGATTAGAGTTTGATGATTTAAGTTTAATATTTTTGGGATGTTACACCAGCGCCAACAGGAGCAGGCCGAGCGCCAGGCCTGGTCTGGCCGTGTGCTCGCCTACCAGGGCACGCCGCTTGTCACCCTCGACGACGACGAAGAGGCCAGCCCCTCCTACAAGCTCTGGAGGAGCGGCGACGACGACGACCAGGGCAGCTCCCGCCCACCGCAGCCGTCGAGCGACGACGACGACGGCAAGGCCGATCCCGGCTACACCTGCTTCTACGACAACTTCGGCACGCAGAAGCGGCGTCCGGCATCGGCATCGGCATCGACATCAGCGGCGACGGTGGCCTTTTTATGTTTTTAGTTATTATTAGCCTAAATCTAGTTTAAATTCAGGTATTCGTCCGAATTCTATGTAATATATATGTATTCTCTCTTAAATTAATGAAACCGCCTATATTCGCTCAATTTTTACCGAATTTTGTTGAATTTTGTTCACACGGGAACACAACCTGGAAGCGAGTGGGAAGTTGGCCGTTTCCCGGCCGAAAACGAGTATCGTTCGATCCAGGATTTCGGCTTGGAAACGACCAACAAATGGAGATGCTCTTAGCATGGTGACTTAAGTCAGGCCAAGTTTCAGAAAACCTAACTCCAACAAGAACGGATCCATGATCTCATTTTTGGGTGTATAAATTTTAACTAACATGAAACATAAAGGTCAAGTGGTAACATAGGTAAAAGTATAATTTATGTATTGTAGGACAATATATTAGATTTTTTTAAAGAAAAATATCTTAAAAGGTGACAAAGATTACAGAAAATAAGAAGATAAATAGAGTTCTATCGATTCCACCACTTTGATGCCGCCTCGTTTCATATGGTTTTGTCAGTCTAATGCTTGGGGTTGTTTGGTTTAGGGGATATCCTCCAGGGGATGGGGATATCCACAACCACCTGGTTACGGATAACCATATTTTTTGTTTGGTGGAGATTTTGGGATGAGCCAATTTTTTGTTTGGTTGGCAAGATAAAATATGGTTGGGGATAACCATATGCATGTAACGATGACCTCTTTACTAGTATGGTGAGATTACCCCCACAACACATACTATTTTTAGCAAATAAATGATATCTTAACCTCTAACATTAAACATCAACAACAATAATTCTGAAATAAGATATATTTCTAGCAATTTTAAAGTCAAATATCATCATTCAACAACATACAGAACAGTACTTAGCATAGATGCAATTATTACATGACATATTTGAACAAGTTCATACAACACTCAATATTTGGTTGTATCAAAAGACACAAGTGCATACAACCTGTAGTCCAATATTTGGTTGTCAACAAAAGCATAAGTTAGATACCATAGGTAAGCAGCCTTCAACTCCCGGATCCTCCATCACTTGAATCAACATTTGGAACATAATCTGGGAAGGTATTTTTCACATACCTAGCAACCCAAATCATCTTTTGTTCATTCTCCAGCACTTGAAATGTTGTTGCGGTACGAGGATTCTCAACCAAGTAGGCATAGTAATGAGCAAGGAAATCCAAACCAAAACCCGGGAGTGTTTTCATGTTCTCCCAAAGCTGAATTGGTGAGTTGTTGTCGGTGCTAGCAGTCTTCTCTATAGCAACAACAAACCTTTCACTACAAGCCAATAGAGTTGCTTGCAACCCTTCTTCTGTATAAGGGTTAGTTTTTGCCTTCTTCGGTTTGGGAGCCGAGGACTCACCAACATTCTGTGATTGGCCAACT
Source organism: Avena atlantica (assembly GCA_910589765.1). NCBI lineage: Eukaryota > Viridiplantae > Streptophyta > Magnoliopsida > Poales > Poaceae > Avena > Avena atlantica. Next base: position 22,227,507 of record OU342734.1, on the reverse strand, counting down.
TCATCAGGCATGGCAGAAACCTCTTCATCAAGATGAACCACATTATTTGATGCTAGAGGCTCATTTGAACCTCTAGCAAATTGCCTTGTGGCCATGCTTCCTCCATGAATTATAGCCATCTCTTCAAAATGCTCAATAGGCTTGTTAACAAAAGGTTCATCCTCTTTGTGATCCTACAAAGAAATTACATCAGTATATAGGCATAGAAAGATTAATTCCAGCAAGTAGTAAGACAAAAAAACTATGTTATTTCAGCAACTATTATGCACTATAAAAAATTCCAGAAACATATACACATAAACAAACAAGTTTCAACAATATATATACATAGAAGGATTAATTCCAGCACGTATTAAGACAGAAAATAGCTTATTTCAGCAACATACATGCATGTAAAGAGAAATGGCAGCAAATATATAGGCATATAAGGCATACCATAATATGGCTCATGATCAAGAACAATCATAAACTTATCTTCATCCCATCCGACACCACTTAAGTGCTTTAGTTTCACTATCTTCTAGTATTTCCTCCTCCATGTCCTATTATGATTGTTGAAATTATGCCCTAGAGGCAATAATAAAGATGTTATTATTATAATTCTTGTTCATGATAAAGTTTATATTTCATGCTAGAATTGTATTAAGCGGAAACTTTGATACTTGTGTGGTTTATGAACAACACCGTGTCCCTAGTACGCCTCTATGGACTAGCTCATTGATTAATTATGGTTAAGATTTCCTAACCATAGACATGAGTTGTCGATTAATAATGAGATCATGTCATTAGGAGAATGATATGATGGACAGACCCAAATTAAGCAGAGCAATTAGATCGTGCCATCGTGTTCATCTTTGCGAAGCTTTTTCCTATGTCAAGTATTGTATTCCTTAGACCATGAGATAATACAACTCCCTGGTATCGGAAGAAAGCTTTGAGGTCATCAAACATCATCCTATGTGAGGGTGATCATAAAGGTGTCTCTCAGGTGATCGGAAAGTACTTGTTGGGTTGTATGTATCGAGATGGAATTTGTCCCTCCCGAGTCGGAGAGATATACTTCGGGCCCACTCGGTAATCGATATCAACACCGCTTGCAAGCACATGGTTAAGGAGTTAATCACAAAGTGATATCGGATTACGAAACGAGTAAAGTACTTGTTGTGAACGAGATTGAACTAGGTATGCCGATACCAATGATCGGATCTCGGGCAAGTAAAATATCATGTGATGAAGGGAATACATATATGGGATTAATTGAATCCTGGCATCGTAGTTCATCCGATATGATCATCGATGAATATGTGGGAGTTAATATGGGTTTCTAGATCTGGCTGTTGATTATTGATAGAAGATCATGTCTGCATATTCTCGAACCCGTAGGGTCACACACTTAACGTGCATCGACGCTAGGATAGAATGGATAATTGGTTTATGAGTTTTTGTTCAGAGTCTCGGATGAGACCCAGGACATCACGAGAGGTTCCGGAATGGTCTGGAGAATAAGATTCATGTAAAGGAAAGCAGTTTTTGGATTTCGGAATCGTTTCGGAGTTTATCGGTATTGTACCGGAAGGTTCTAGAAGGTTCCGGAGTGGGACCAACATGGGCGCACTTGTCGGAGGCCTGCGTGGGCCTAAGGGGAAGTGCCCTGGCCACTTTGGGCCAGGGTCACAAGGCCCCTAAGGCCCAGCCGGCCAGCCCTAGGGGAAACCCTAGGGGAGCCTTCTAGAAAGGAGGGATGACTTGCCCCCACTCCACCCCTTGGGCCGCCACCCTAGGGCTTGGAGGAGGGGTCAAGGGGGGCCAGCCAGCCCCTATATAAGGAGGGCAGGGGCGCAGCCTCCCCCCACTCCAACTCTAGCAGCCAACTGCTGCCCCTCCACCTCTCTCTCTCCCGACTAGGCGTAGGCGAAGCCCTGCCGCAGAAACTCTCCACCATAAGCACCACACCGTCGTGCTGCAGATCCAATCTATCTCTCCACCATACTTGCTGGACCAAGGAAAGGAGGAGACGTCGCTGTACCGTACGTGTGCATCTCTCGAAGGCATCGCCACTTGCGGCGTAGGATCGGATCGGATCGCGAGGAGGAGACGACGAGTACGACTATGTCAACCACGTTCCGTTGAACGTTTCCGCTGTGCAATTTCTTCAAGGGTATGAAGATCTCATCAATCTCTCTCGTTAATTACATCTCCTAGATTAGATCTTAGCTTTCTTGTTCGCATCCGTAGGAATTTTTTTGATTTACTATGCTGCAAAACCCTTCAGTGGTATCAGAGCTAGATCTATGCGTAGATGTGTTTCACGAGTAGAACGCAACATGCTTGTGGCTGGCGTTGATGTTTTCTGTTGCAAACCTCTTGTTATGTATTTCTTATGGCGTGGCATAGTGAGATCGAAGCGGTCCAGGCCAACTTTACGCGACCTCGTTCGCGAGACTGGCTCCACACTTGACGTGTGGCTTGTTCCACACATGCGGCTGGTGGATGCCAGTTTCTCTCACTATAGTAGTCATGGGATTTACAATGGATGTTAGCAACCATAAAATCACTGTTGTGGCTTTCCATAGGTAAGAAATGTTCTTAGCTTGTTACTCCCATAAGCTACGTAAAACATGCAACAACAAGGTAGAGGCGTCTAACTTGTTTTTGCAGAGAGTGTTTTGTGATATGGTATGGCCCAAGACATGATGTGTATGAATTGAGATGTATGCAATGATCATGTTTTGTAATATTTCACGACTTGCATGTCGATGAGTTCACAACCGGTAGGAGCCGTATGGTTGTCTTTATAATTGTGTATGACCTGCGTGTCAACTTCTTATACGCCATGTAATAGCTTTACTTTATCGCTAAGTAGTTAGCAATAGTTGTAGTTGCTATTCGTGGTGGAGGCAATCATGGTGGAGTGATGGAGATCATGCTGGCGCGCACAAGATGGAGATCATTGCGTGGAGATTGGCTATACCATGTCACATAAAATTATATGCATGTGATGTTTATCCTTTTATGTATCTTATTAAGCTTAGATCGCGACGGTAGCATTATAAGATGATTCCTCACTTAAAGATAAAGATAAAATTGTGTTCTCCCCATGTATGCACCATTGCGAAAGTTCGTCGTTTTCAAGCACCTCGTGATGATCGGGTGCTATAAACTCTATGTTCACATACAACGGGTGCAAGCCAGTTTTGCACACGCAGAAATACTTGGGTTTGACTTGACGAGCCTAGCATGTACAGACATGGTCTCGGAACACACGAACCGAAAGGTTAAACATGAGTCATATGAATGATATGATCGACACTTTGGTGTCCACCATTGAAACCACATCTCTTCTCGTGAAGATTGGATTAGGTGTGGTGAATTTGGATCGTGTTCACTAAAACAACTTGAGGGATGTTGAATTTAGTGGGAGTTCATCTAGTAATTTGATTAAGTTGAACTAGTTACCATGAACATAGTCTAAATTGTATTTGCAAATTTTGTAGATCAAATGGCTAAGTCCAACTTCAACTTCAACTTCAACGTTTTTGCTGAGAAAGAAAAGCTTAAGAACAATGGGTCTAACTTCACCAACTAGTTCCGCAATCTGAGAATCATTCTCGCTGGCGGACAAAAGGACTATGTACTTGAGAAAGCGCTAGGTGACGCCCCTGCTACTGATGCGCCGGCTGATGAAAAAGCTATTTATCAGTCACGCAAAGATGATTATGGAGTGATTAAGAGTACCATGTTGTTTGCTATGGAACCGGAACTTCAAAATCGTTTTGAGGAGTTCAACGGGCCCTTTGAGATACTTGAGGAACTGAAAAGCATGTTTTAGACTCAGGCCCGTTCTAAGAGATATGAGATATCTGAGAAGTTCTTTAACTGCAAGATGGAGGAAGGGAGTTCCATTAGTGAGCACGCCATTAAGATGTCGGGCTACACTCAACGTCTTGAGCAACTGGACTGCAAGATTCCAGAAGAGCTCAAGATTGACAGAGTTCTGCAATCACTCCCTCCTAGCTACAAAGGTTTTGTATTTGCTCACAATCAAATTGGTTCCACTGATACGATCACTGAGCTCTTCGCTAAGCTAAAAGCTACGGAGGTGGATATCAAGAAAGATAATCATGTGTTGATGGTCAACAAGACCACTAGCTTTAAGAAAGCTAAGGGTGCAAAGAAATCCTTCAAGAAAGGCAGCGGCAAGCGCGTTGCCCCTGCTGAGAAGAAGCTCAAGTCTGGACCTAAGCCGGACACTAAGTGCTTCTATTGCAAGGACAAGGGTCACTGGAAGCGCAACTGTCCGAAGTACTTAGCGGACAAGAAGGATGGCACCATTAAAGGTATATTTGATATACATGTTATTGATGTTTACCTTACTAGCGCTCGTTGTAGTGCCTGGGTATATGATACTGGTTCAGTTGCTAATATTTGTAACTCGAAACAGGAGCTACGGAATAGACGGCGGCTAGCAAGGGATGAGGTGACGATGCGCGTTGGCGATGGATCAAAAGTTGATGTGATGGCCGTCGGCATGCTCTCCTTAGTTTTACCTTCAGGATTAGTTTTAAACCTTATTAAGTGTTATTATGTGCATGCGTTGAGCATGAACATTATATCTGGATGTGTTTATTGCAAGACGGTTATTCATTTAAATCAGAGAATAATGGTTGTTCTATTTATATGAATAGCATCTTTTATGGTCATGCACCTGTTGTGAATGGTTTTGTTGTGGACTTGGATCCACAACGAGATAACTACCGTGCAGAAGATAGCCAGACAGCGTGGCTGCTAGGGCTTGGGTAGACATAGGTTGAGAAGAGAGAATAACCAGGGAGAGATTAGATTGATTGTTTATTGATCGTCTCAAACGTAGATACATGCCATCCTTATATAATAGATGTTCAGGCCATTGACCTCTCCTAATACGATTAGACCTAGACCTTTCCTAATACAATTGGACTCTTCTTTCCTAATCCTATACTTTCCTGAAGGACTCTTGCCATCTCCTGCTCCAATACGAACATCCTGGTCTTCTTGCCGTCCGGCCAGCCGCAACCATCTTACTAGCGTCCACAACACTACACCCCTCCCGGACAAGAAGCTTGTCCTCAAGCTGAAGGGTGGCGGCTAGGGTCGAAGTCCTCCATATCCCCACATTAATGAGATACTGTGATTCCAGCTCCTCCCGGACAAGCAGCTTGTCCTCAAACTGCAGGCTGGCAACCATGGTCTTGTTGCCCCCACGGCTCCATGTCTTGGCACATCAAGCGTCACCTCCATTGTACGTGATGCCACCACAGGTGCTGCTTTAGGTTGTGTTGCCGCTGCTAGATCTGACGAAGTAGGCAGTTCTCCTATTAGGGTTGCTGCCACTAGTAATTCTATTTTTGCCTCTGTTATTATTACCCCTGGTTGTAGTACCGCCACCACTAGTTGTGCTGCTGCGCCTGGTTGCTCGGCCATGATTCCCTTGGTTGCGCCCACTGTCACTGCAACGCTGATCTGCATCTGCGTTTCTACTGCTTCTTCCTCTGGCGCTTATTCTTCAAGCGCCTCTGCTGCTGCTTGTGCCACAGAAGCTTCTGTCATCCTGCTTTCTTTCTCCACGGCAATCTGTAGCACACGCGTCTTGAATTCGTCAAAGATGGTTTGAAGGGAGGCATTGAAATCTTTCATGAAAGAGTCGGCATCGAAAGCCATGGTGGTTGGCTCTGATACCAAATGTTGTGGACTTGGATCCACAACGAGATAACTACCGTGCAGAAGATAACCAGACGGCATGGCTGCTAGAGTTTGGGTAAACATAGGTTGAGAAGAGAGAATAACCAGGGAGAGATTAGATTGATTGTTTATTGCTCGTCTCAAACATAGATACATGCCATCCTTATATAATAGATGTTCAGGCCATTGACCTCTCCTAATACGATTAGACCTAGAACTTTCCTAATACAATTGGACTCTTCTTTCCTAATCCTATACTTTCCTGAAGGACTCTTGCCATCTCCTGCTCCAATACGAACATCCTGGTCTTCTTGCCGTCCGGCCAGCCGCAACCATGTTACTAGCGTCCACAACAGGTTCATTTCTTCTGAATCTCGAAAGCAATGAAACGCACATCCATAACATTGAGGCTAAGAGATGCAAAGTAGATAGTGATAATCCAACTTATTTATGGCACTTGCGTCTAGGTCATATTGGTGTAAAACGCATGAAGAAACTCCATTCTGATGGACTTTTGGAGTCTCTTGATTTTGAATCATTTGACACGTGCGAGTCGTGCCTCATGGGCAAGATGATCAAAACCCCGTTCTCCGGAATAATGGAGCGAGAAACAGACTTATTGGAAATTATACATAGCGATGTATGCGGACCAATGAGTGTTTCGACGCGCGGTGGATATCGCTATTTTCTCACTTTTACTGATGACTTAAGTAGATATGGGTATATCTATTTAATGAAACATAAATCTGAAATGTTTGAAAATTTCAAAGAATTTCAGAACGAAGTGGAAAACCATCGTAACAGGAAAATTAAATTTCTACGATCCGATCGTGGAGGTGAATATTTGAGTTATGATTTTCTCACGCATCTTAAAGCAAGCGGAATCATTTCGCAACTCACGCCACCCGGAACACCACAACACAATGGTGTGTCTGAATGCCGGAATCGAACTCTATTAGATATGGTGCGATCAATGATGTCTCTTACAGATTTGCCGTTATCATTTTGGGGTTATGCATTAGAAACCGCTGCATTCACTTTAAATAGGGCGCCATCTAAATCCGTTGAGACGACACAGTATGAACTATGGTTTGGTGCTAAACCTAAGTTGTCGTTTCTTAAAGTTTGGGGATGCGAAGCTTACGTCAAGAAGTTGATGCCGGACAAGCTCGAACCCAAAGCGGAGAAATGCGTCTTCATAGGATACCCTAAAGAAACGATTGGGTATACCTTCTACCATAGATCCGAAGGCAAAGTATTTGTTGCAAAGAACGGATCCTTTCTTGAGAAGGAGTTTCTCTCGAAAGAAGTGAGTGGGAGGAAGGTAGAGCTAGACAAGGTTATTGAACCTTCTCTCGAGTTGGAGAGTAGCGCAACACCTTAAATTGTTCCAGTGCCGTCTGCACCAACAAGAGAGGAAGCTAATGACGAGGATCATGAATCTTCAAACGTTGCTACTACTAAACTTCGCAGGTCGACAAGGTCACGTGCCACTCCTGAATGGTACGAAAACCCTGTCTTAACCGTCTTGTTGTTAGACAACAGTGAACCTGCGAATTATGAGGAAGCAATGATGATCCCACACTCTGAGAAATGGCTAGAGGCCATGAAATCCGAATTGGGATCCATGAGCGAAAACCAAGTATGGACTTTGGTGGACCCTCCTAGCGACCGTAAGGCCGTTGAGTGTAAATGGATTTTCAAGAAGAAAACGGACGCGGATGGTAATGTTACTGTCTATAAAGCTCGGCTTGTCGCAAAAGGGTTTCGGCAAGTTCAAGGTGTTGATTACAATGAGACTTTCTCTCCCGTAGCGATTTTAAGTCCATTCGGATTTTATTAGCAATTGTTGCATTTCATGATTATGAAATATGGCAGATGGATGTCAAGACTGCTTCCTCAATGGCAACATTGATGAAGAGTTGTATATGATGCAGCCCGAAGGTTTTGTCGATCCTAAGGATGCTAATAAGGTGTGCAAACTTCAGCGTTCTATTTATGTACTGAAGCAAGCATCTTTTCGTTTTGATCAAGTGATCAAGAGTTTTGGATTTGTTCCAAATTGCTACGAAGCTTGTATCTACAAGAAAGTGAGTGAGAGCTCGATGACATTTTTAGTACTATATGTGGATGATATATTGATTATTGGAAATGACATTGGTATGCTTAACGATGTGAAGAGTTATTTGAATAAATGTTTTTCAATGAAAGACCTAGGAGAAGCTACTTATATATTAGGCATCAAAATCTATAGAGATAGACAAAGACGCCTAATAGCTTTAAGCCAAAGTACATATCTAGACAAAGTTCTGAAAAAGTTCAGAATGGATAAAGCAAAGAAAGGTTCATTGCCCATGTTGTCAGGTAAGATATTGAGCAAGGCTCAGTGTCCAGCTACGGTAAAAGATAAAGATACTATGATAAATGTGCCATATGCCTCGGCTATAGGTTCTATTATGTATGCATGCTATGTACTAGACCGGATGTGTCCAATGCTCTTAGTTTGACGAGCATATACCAAAGTGATCCAGGAGTGGAACACTGGACAGCCGTAAAGAACATCCTAAAGTATTTAAATAGGACTAAAGAAATGTTCTTGGTCTATGGAGGTGATGAGTAGCTCGTCGTAAAAGGTTACGTCGACGCTAGTTTCGACACCGACCCGAATGATTCTAAATCTCAGACAGGACACGTTTATATTTTGAATGGTGGAGCTGTGAGCTAAAGAAGCTGCAAGCAAAGCGTGATCGCGGGATCTACAACAGAAGCGGAATACATGGACGCTTCAGAAGCGTCAAGTGAAGGAGTTTGGATCAGGATCATCACTAAGCTTGGTGTGGTTCCAAGTGCCTTGGACACATTGGAGATATTGCGCGACAACACTGGCGCCATAGCACTGGCTAAGGAACCAAGATATCATCCAAAGACCAAGCACATCAACCGCCGTTTTCATATAATTCGAGATTATATAGAAGATGGAGATCTGAAGATTAGCAAAGTACATATGGATCTGAATGTCGCAGATCCGTTGACTAAACCTCTTCCACGAGCAAAACATGATCAGCACCTTAATGCCATGAGTGTTAGATTGTTGCCAGATGTACTAGATTATTGACTCTAGTGCAAGTGGGAGACTGTTGGAATTATGCCTTAGAGGCAATAATAAAGATGTTATTATTATAATTCTTGTTCATGATAAAGTTTATATTCCATGCTAGAATTGTATTAAGCGGAAACTTTGATACTTGTGTGGTTTATGAACAACACCGTGTCCCTAGTACGCCTCTATGGACTAGCTCATTGATTAATGATGGTTAAGGTTTCCTAACCATAGACATGATTTGTCGATTAATAATGAGATCATGTCATTAGGAGAATGATATGATGGATAGACCCAAATTAAGCAGAGCAATTAGATCGTGTCATCGTGTTCATCTTTGCGAAGCTTTTTCCTATGTCAAGTATTGTATTCCTTAGACCATGAGATAATGCAACTCCCTGGTATCGGAAGAAAGCTTTGAGGTCATCAAACGTCATCCTATGTGAGGGTGATCATAAAGGTGTCTCTCAGGTGATCGCAAAGTACTTGTTGGGTTGTATGTATCGAGATGGAATTTGTCCCTCCCGAGTCGGAGAGATATACTTCGGGCCCACTCGGTAATCGATATCAACACCGCTTTCAAGCACGTAGTTAAGGAGTTAATCACAAAGTGATATCAGATTATGGAACGAGTAAAGTACTTGCTGTGAATGAGATTGAACTAGGTATGCCGATACCAACGATCGGATCTCGGGCAAGTAAAATATTGCATGACGAAGGGAATACATATATGGGATTAATTGAATCCTAGCATCGTGGTTCATCCGATATGATCATCGATGAATATGTGGGAGTCAATATGGTTTTCCAGATCCCGCTGTTGATTATTGATAGAAGATCATGTCTACATATTCTCGAACCCGTAGGGTCACACACTTAACGTGCATCGACGCTAGGATAGAATGGATAATTGGTTTATGAGTTTTTGTTCGGAGTCTCGGATGAGACCCAGGACATCACGAGAGGTTCCGGAATGGACCGGAGAATAAGATTCATATAAAGGAAAGCAGTTTTTGGATTTCAGAATCGTTTCAGAGTTTATCGGTATTGTACCGGAAGGTTCTAGAAGGTTCCGGAGTGGGACCAACGTGGGCCCACTTGTCGGAGGCCTGCGTGGGCCTAAGGGGAAGTTCCCTGGCCACTTTGGGCCAGGGGCACAAGGCCCCTAAGGCCCAGCCGGCCAGCCCTAGGGGAAACTCTAGGGGAGCCTTCTAGAAAGGGGGGGATGACTTGCCCCCCACTCCACCCCTTGGGCCGCCACCCTAGGGCTTGGAGGAGGGGTCAAGGGGGGCCGGACAGCCCACTATATAAGGAGGGCAGGGGCGCAGCCTCCCCCCACTCCAACTCTAGCCGCCAACTGCTGCCCCGACACCTCTCTCTCTCCCGACTGCGCGTAGGCGAAGCCCTGCCGCAGAAACTCTCCACCATAAGCACCATGCCGTCGTGCTGCAGATCCAATCTATCTCTCCACCATACTTGCTGGACCAAGGAAATGAGGAGACGTCGCTGCATCGTACGTGTGCATCTCTCGGAGGCGCCGCCACTTGCGGCGTAGGATCGGATCGGATCGCGAGGAGGAGACGGCGAGTACGACTACGTCAACCACGTTCCGTTGAACGTTTCCGTTGTGCGATTTCTTCAAGGGTATGAAGATCTCATCAATCTCTCTCGTTGATTACATCTCCTAGATTAGATCTTGGCTTTCTTGTTCGCATTCATAGGAATTTTTTTGATTTACTATGCTGCGAAATCCTTCAATGATTGCTGATCTGTATATCAGTCAAGCTAATATAAAAATGATCATTCAAAGCTTTCGCACAAGCAACATAGTGACACTTCTTGAAACCATAAGATGTTCTAGTGCCCTTTGCCACAATGTCACATAGGTTAGCAAGCATGTATGAGGACATGGTAGGTGTCCATGCAACTTGCTTAGTTTCCATTTCCTACAATGTTACAAATGAGATTGTTAATTTCAGCAACTAATTGAACATAGAGAGAGAATTTCAACAATTATAGGATATAAATAAAAACAATCAGCAAATAAAATGCCATTACATGTCATTTCAGCAAATAAAATGTCATTACATATGTCATTTCAGCAAACAAAATAGTTCAACACAACATACTAAATTACACAAATTACACATCTTCTTGCTGCATATAGTTTTCTCGGTCTTGCCACATCTGATCTGCAAGTTCTTGTCTAAAATTACTCATGTATGCAAGTTCTTGTGCTTGGCCATATGATGTTGCGGCATGAGTAATGTTTGGTGTCCATTCAGCCTCAGGTATGATAAATTCATCTATCCCATCATTTATGACCCAATTGTGAATAATGCAACAAGTCACTACAATGTCTACTTGAGTTGAATAGCGAAAAAATAGTGTGGCATCATCAAGAATTTTGAATCTTCCCTTGAGTGATCCAAATGCACGCTCTACCTCCACACGTAGAGAAGAATGCCTAAGGTTGAACAAATCCTTCTCATCTTGCACGGGATTGCTTCCCCACTCATTCAAATGGTATCTCACACATCGAAAAGAAGGTAAGAACCCAGGTTTAGCATCATATCCAGCATCAACTAGATAATATTTTCCTAAAATAGGAGGGCAATTGGGTTATTTGGCTGTATAAAAATTGATCTACTTACATAATTGATTTACTTACATAATCTATTACCTTGTGGGACACGTAGACCATTCTCACGTTCTAAAGCATCACGCAATACAAGTGCATCATGTGCTGTTCCCTCCCAACCAGCCAATACACATGTGAACTGAAGATCAAAATCAACAACTGCCATCACATTTTGAGTAGTATTGGTCTTCCTACCACGAAAGGAGGCTTCCAAATCCTTTGTAATAGAGGCTCGCACATGTGTACCATCAATAGCTCCAATACAATCCTATTTTGTGGAAAAATATAAACCAAAAGTTTATGGTCTAGACATATCCATGTTCTATTAAAATTTGTTGACACACAATTTCATACCTTAAAGTATGGATCCCACTAATAGTTCCCTTCTATTTTCGCAGGGGTCTCCAATGATGGCTTCCTAATAAGCTCATCTCGCAGCTCACCGATGACATGGAGGACTCTTTAAAGTAACGGCTAACAACTTCGCCGGATCTACCAAAGTTCAAGCCAATCACCCTATTCCTAACATTATGGCCAACGGTGTGGAGGAACATAGCTACTTGTAGTTCAATTGATGTATGTATGGTGTCCTTCAACAAATTGCGATCCCTAAAGAGTTGGCAAAAACAGAAAAAAGGAGCTTTTCTCATCCTAAGCATGTTTAAACAAGTTGTGTCATTCTTCCATACTTTATTATCTAGATACTCTTTTCTCATCCTATCAGTTTCATCTATTGGACCATATCTAATGCTTTCTCTTCTTTTTATTTTTATAGAATTGACAACCAAAGTGAACATTGAGACAAGCAAATATGCCACTGCTGTATGAATCAACATCCTTTTTTTGTTGTCCATCTACAATGAGAAGTACCATGGAAAAGTGCTTCAAAAATTTAGCAAAACATTAGACACATTATACATGTTGGATTACAACAAGAATAGAGTTTATACCGCTGATTGAATTGACAACCTTGTATCCCTCTATCTTGTATCCCCGTGCAAACCAAAGATCAATGTTAAAAATCTGATATAAATATACAGAGAGAGAGGAGGCCCTGCCCCATCGCCACTCCCCCCAGGCAGCACTGCCCGTCGCTCCTCTCTCCCAGGCACACGCTGTCTCGTCGCTCCTCTCTCCTAGGCAGTGCAGCCCCGTCGCTCCTCTCCTCCCAGGCAGACACAGCCCGTCGCTCCTCTCCTCCCAGCAGACGCAGCCGCGTCGCTCCTCTCCTAGGCAGGCACAGCCCCATCGGCCATCCCCTCCCTAGCAGGCACAACCTCGTCGGTCCTCCCCTCCCGAGCAGGCACAACTTCGTCGCCCCTCCCCTCCCGACCTCTGCCAGGCCCCATCGCCCTCCTCGACCTTGGCCAGGCCCCATCGCCCTCCTCGACCTTCGCCGCTCGCCGCCGTCCAGAGAAATAGCTGGGGGAGAGATGGTACCTGTAGCCAACACCGTAGTCCAGAGAAATCCAGTCGTCTCCGTCCACAGAAATCCCGCCGCCGCCCCTCGATTTCTTGCAGCCACCGTGCATGTTTCACCAGAGGGAGAGTGGGGAATGGATAGGGTTAGGCATATTCTTTCTCTATCGCGGACGGTGAGAGAGTGAAACGGCGCGAAAAACTATTTTCGGGGTGAGGCTAGCGCGGGAGCCAGAAGTGGTTGAGCACATCCGACCGATTTTACAGGATGAGGTCAACCAGCGTTTCGCCGAATATTCCTGCAAATATGGATACCTCTATCCCTCTTACCCCTTAAACCAAACAACGCCTTGAATTATCTTTTCCTCCAATGGAAAAATGTGATGATTGAGCTTATAAGAATTTTCTTTTGGACGAATAAGAAATAAAGATCATAAAATCATCATACAAATTTGTTAATGGTAGAAATGTTTCTTAAAAAAATATACAAGGGCTATTGCCTAACGTGCCGCTTGCAACTTAGGTTGTACTTTTTTCGTTCAGAAATAAGCGTCCCGGAGTTATTTAGATACACATGTAGTTGCATATTAAAACATGACTAAATACATTTGTATCTAGTCAAATCTGTGACACCTATCTTCGAGCAGTGGGAGTAGTAAACTATTATTTTTTTACCGTACAACTATATAAGAGTTTTTTGAGAAAAATCTATATAAGAGTTTATTTTTGAAAAATTTGGGTGTATATTTGTACACCCTTGCCCCATGCAAGATCCCTCTATGAACTCCAATAGTTAGAAGAAGAAAAAGGCTTTGTCGTAGCCTAAAAAATGGCTAAAGCTATCCTAAGCCTCAAAATGGGCAAATTTTATTTATCACCTAAAGTCTTGCCCCAAATCGATTGGCACTTATTTTCTTTCCTTTCCTTTTTATTATACTTTTTTCCTTAATTTTGTTTTTATATTAAAATGCTAATAATTTATTAAAATGTTTAGACTTCAAAAAGTGAACATGTTTTTAAAAGATGTTCAATAATTTGAAAAAATCCACAGTATTTGATAAAAATGATGCGTGGTTTGAAAATATTCATATGATTAAAAAAATACTTTCAAGTAATTCAGCAATAATAATATATTCACCGGTTAATTTTTTTCATGAGGTTTGAAAAAAATGTTCACATGTTCGATTTTTGAAACCATTGAATTAATTTTTTACAAATAAATAGAAACTTTATATTTTCAGATTTATTAAAAAGGATATACCCCGATAGTCACATATCTTATTTGTCACTCGGACGTACCCCCCCATTAGGGATTATAAGGCCTAAGAGCTTTTTTAAATGTTACTCCCTCTATCCCAGTTTATAATACTTACGCGTATATCTAGGTCGTCCGCATTAGCTATTGTTATCGCCATATTTTGGCCAAAGGAGGAGATGGGCCGTAATCAAGATGGGCTTGGAAGATACATATATGCAACGTGTTGTTGAATCGGCCTTGTGCGTGGATTTGGGCTAAATTGTCCGTGTATCTTATATTGTAGTAGGTTCCGTTTCGGTTTAAGTAAGAGATAGAGTTGTTAGGGTTATTCCAAAGATAGAAAGTCTCCGGACTATAAATATGTACCTAAGGTTATTGAGAAAAGGAGGACAATCACGTTCACAACAAACACAATCTCGGCGCATCGCCACCCCTTGTTTCTAGGGTTTCTTTCGGGTAAGTGTCATGCTGCCTAGATCGCATCTTGCGATCTAGGCAGTATCTGCTTATGCGTTATTTGGTGTTACTCGTACTGAAGCCTTGTTGATGGCGAGTAATACTATTATCATAGATTTGTTTAGGTTAGCATCGGTACTTTTTGCTATGATTGTTTAGTTATGCTACCTCTGGTTATCTCGCTGCCTTTGCACCTTTTCCCGGGTGTAAGGGTAGCATCTTGCTTGATCTTTATTCAGTCGATTTGATCCGTTATAGTTTTGCCTTGTTTTCCAAGGTTTAGTTTGATATCCACGTAGTCAGGCCTTGCAAACGGGTTGAACGATCCAGTAGTACGTGAGGATATGGTTTGCTAATTCGAGAGGAGTTGTTCCGGGAATTGACTTTACGTCGGTTGTTAGGCCTTCTCTAGGGTTAGTTTCTATCATCTTTTGTATTTACCAGGCTCAATTACGTGTAGGATGTTCCAATTACGTGGTGAAAACGTTAAACTGTCGTAGATCGATTTAACTTGTATTGATGAAGTAAAACCCCATGTTACCGTAGATCTAATACAGAACCATGGGATAATCGGCTCTAGGAGCCGATTCACAGGGAAACCTGGGAGCCGGTCGCGGCTCGAATTTTACGTATGTTTGTTTGCCATGCAGGAAACCAATCGAAGCAATCCATCACCTTCCTGACCAGGTATAGGTCAGGTGGCACGCCCTCGAATCAGCCAGGACGTGTGCCGGAGTTTTGCGGGCCGTTGCCCGAGGGACCAGGGCCCACCAGCAGTTCTGGGAGCCTCCCGGCTCTTCGTGTTGCTCGTCGCTGCTCGCCGGTGGGTTTTGACAGGCAACACATTCTGGCACGCCCGGTGGGACTTTCAACAACATCTGCATCAACATCCGACGCTGCGATGGGGGACAGACCGGTCACGTACGACGATCTGCCTGAGGAGCACAAGGCGAAGTATGATGATATCAAAGCTCTCTTCGAAGCCGATCTAATCGGCTCTTTTGAGAGGACCCGTAAGCATGGCATCAGGTGGAAAGGGTTCTCGCCCGAAGGTGCTCTTGATGAGGTGGATCTGTCTGTTCCTTCAGAGGAGCGCACCAGAGCTCTGCGACAGGAAGTCAACTACATGGTGGCTCACTCTCTTCACCGCCATTCTGAGAGCTTAGTGAACGCTTTCGAGCGCATCGCGGTTCGCGTAGTTCAGGAGATCATGAAACATCAGTACTCTCCGTCGGGGCCTACTCTAGGGACTCACCAGGGAGAAAGACTGCTCCAGACCAGGCCACAGCTGTCATTCACGCTTGCAGCTCCGGAGCCACCAGGGGCACCGGCGTACGTCGTCTACAAGGTTGGAGGTGACCCAGGCGATTGCCAGTTCCTGTTTGAACCACCTAAAGAAATCCCACATGGATATGTGTGCACCTACGTGCCGGATTGCAATAACCTGACGCGCACGAACCAGATTGCAACCGCAGGGATTTCTGGGGCAGGAGTTTCTGGAGCAGGGGCTTCGGGAGCAGGTATTTCTAGAGCAGGGATCTCTGGGATGGACGCTGATAAACAGGCATGGCTAGCCAAGTACGCCACCGGAACGAGTCATGAGAATTCAGCCCCTGCAGCTCAAACGGTGGAGCAAATCCGTACTATCTTGAGAGACCAGTTCGGCTTCGTGCCGAAGAGAAGGACAATCGGCTATTCCAAGCCGTACCCCAACGAGTTTGATCTGATTCCGCTGCCACCCAAGTATCGGCTCCTTGAGTTCTCAAGGTTTAGCGGATCAGAAGGGTCGAGCTCGATCGAGCATGTGAGCCGATACCTGGCACAGTTAGGCATGATTTCAGCATCGGATCAGTTACGCGTAAGGTTCTTTGCGCAATCTCTGACAGGACCAGCTTTTGGGTGGTACACCTCGTTGCCACCGGATTCGATCCAGACCTGGAAGCAACTAGAAGAGCAGTTCCACATTCAGTATCATTCAGAAGCTACCGAGGCTGGCATTGCAGATCTGGCACAGGTGCGGCAGAAGCGGGGAGAAATGGTAGCTGAGTACATTCAACGTTTCAGGACTGTCAAGAACCGATGTTATTCGGCTCGTTTAACTGAGAAAGAAGCAGTCGAGCTGGCAGTGTTGGGTCTCTCAGCACCTATCAAGGATCTGGCTTTCCAAGTAGAGTACAATTCATTGGCGCACATGGCCCAGAAACTGACAATGTATGAACAACGCCACCCTGAATTGTACCAAGACAAGTTCAAACGTCCAATAGGCCTGGTCGATACAGAAGAAGAGGATCCTATACAAGACCAGGAGGTGGCCGTGGCTGAATGGGCTCGGGGGGCAGATCCTGTGTCCTGCAAATGGGTGAAGCAGCAAGGGCCTGCAAAAGGGTTCGACTTCGATGTGAGCAAAGCTGAGCAGATATTCGATTTACTGCTGAAAGAAAAGCAGCTGAAGTTACCCGAAGGCCATAAAATCCCTACGGCTCAAGAGATGAACGGGAGACCATACTGCAAGTGGCATCACTCGTTCACCCACACCACCAATGATTGCAAAGAGCTACGTCGCCAGATCCAAACGGCGATAGAACAGGGCCGTCTGATCCTTGGGCAATTCGCCATGAAAGTAGACACAAACCCATTTCCCGGCGTCAACATGGTAGAACACAGCCACTCCACGAGGCGTCAGTTGGATTTCTCGTTCGATGTTAATATGGCAGGACCTGTGTACCACCATGGCACATATAAGGAGGAAGACGGTCGCTCTCGGGGCAAGGAAAGAGAGGAGGCTGGTCCACGCGACCGGCCCCGTTATGACGACAGGCGGTATTTAACCGAGGAGCAAGTGAGAAGCGTGCGGTATCAGAAGCCACACTCCACGCATCTCCTTAACAAGTATGAGCGTCAGTATGACCGACGTCGCCGGCGCGATAGGGATGATGAAAGATATGAGCACCTCGCTAGGGGAAAGTCAAAGGAAAAGGAAGGCATGGACAAACATTGGGATTGTCCCTTCTTCAAGTATTGCTGGGATGCCGGAATGAGCCGATTGCCTACAATCGACAACTGCCCAGAATGTGGACAGCAGAAGGATGACACAGGTCCAGTCTCAGTGTTCAAGCGTCTAGGGCCTCTCCCTCCTCGAGCAAAAGACCTCGAGGAGCTAATGGGTGGAAAAGAAGAAGACAGATATCACCGGCCAAGGTGGTGCCCCGATGGACTCAGGCACACCCAAAAGCGTCGAGTTCAGCGGCTGCGTAACTTGGAGGAAGCCGAAGCGCAGTACCTCCACGCTTTAAGGAAAGCACGGCCCGATCTGGCCGTTAAAATTCGGCAGACCTTGGAAACGGAAGATCGCCCGAAAAGGAAAGAGTGGCGCCCCAAACCGGTAAAAGCCGATGCGAAGACATCGGCTGGCACAAACATGGTGTTCATACTTCCGTCAGAGTTTTGCGCTCCAAGAACCAAAGAACTACCAGTGGCACAGTTTGACTGCGGCCCACGGCCGGTTATCTTTGAAAAGCCACGTGAGAAGGGCTACAAACATCTGAAGGCTCTGTACCTGCGAGGTTATATCAATGGGCAGCCTGTCCGCAAGATGTTGGTTGACACCGGAGCGGCAGTCAATATAATGCCATACTCCATGCTACGGCGTTTGGGACGCTCCACTGCAGATCTGATCAAAACCAACGTCACGTTAAGCGACTTCAACGGCCAAACTTCAGAAACGCAAGGCGTTCTGAACGTGGATCTGACCGTGGGCAGAAAAACCATCCCTACGTCATTCTTCGTCGTTGACAGCAAAAGCACCTACGCTGTCTTGCTGGGGAGGGATTGGATTCACGCTAACTGCTGCAATCCATCCACGATGCACCAGTGCCTAATACAGTGGGATGGAGATGAAGTGGAGGTCATTCAGGCAGACGATTCGATCGAGATCTCCATAGCTGGCATGAACATCTGGGAAGCAGAAGACCAAGAGCCGATCTCTGGAGTCAGTCTAGACGGCTGTGAGCGCATTGAAGCTACAAAAAACGGGGTGAGGCTGGTCTTATCCACTTGCCTGACAGAGTAGCAAAGACCACAATCGTATGTGGTACGGCCGATCCCTGCGATCGGCCACAAAAAATAAAAAGCAGTAATCTTACGACAAACAGGCCATGCAGTCGTAGTAGGGAGATTCCCTGCCATTGTAGAGCTCAAATAAGTTGTAAACCTTCCTTGGCTAGTGCAATCAAAAAGGGGGCCGATTCCGGCAATCGGCCCAAATTATCTTTGTTATCCTCACCAACTGTTTGCCCCGTGTTTAGCATCGATTTAGCACGTGACGGAAAGCTAGGGTATGGGTTTACCTCCGCTGATGAGCTAGAGGAGATTGACATCGGTCCTGGGGATAAGCCACGACCAACATTTATCAGCAAGAAGTTAGATCCGAATCTGCGGGGTCCGATGATAGCTTTGTTGAAAGAATATCCAGACTGCTTCGCCTGGGACTATACAGAGATGCCCGGGTTAGACAGGAGCATCATTGAGCATCGACTCCCGCTTAAAAAAGGATTTCGGCCATTCCAGCAGCGAGCACGACAGATGAAGGCCAAAATTTTGGAAGAAGTCAAGAAAGAGATTGAGAAAATGTTGACAGCTAGGTTAATCAGGCCATGCAGGTATGCTGAGTGGATTTCCAGTATCGTACCTGTAGAGAAAAAGGATGGCCGCTGGCGTGTGGCCATAGATTTTCGGGATCTCAATAGAGCTACTCCGAAGGATGAGTATCCGATGCCGGTAGCAGAGACATTAATCAACGCAGCGGCTGGTCATAAGATCTTGAGCTTCATGGATGGCAATGCCGGTTACAACCAAATTTTTATGGCTCCGGAAGATATACACAATACTACATTCAGAGTCCCAGGTTCGGTGGGGTTGTTTGAATATGTAGTCATGACGTTTGGACTGAAGAATGCCGGCGCCACATACCAAAGAGCCATGAATTACATTTTCCATGATCTGATCGGCAAGCTGGTGGAAATTTATATCGATGACGTGGTGGTCAAGTCTGCTTCAGTACAAGGACACTTGGACGATCTGCAATGCGTCCTAGACCGAACAAGAAAATTCGGGCTACGAATGAATCCAAAGAAGTGTGCCTTCGGGGTGACGGCCGGTCAGTTCTTGGGTTTCTTGGTCCATGAACGCGGAATTGAGATCGGCCTGAAAAGTCAGGAGGCAGTGCGAACAATGAAGCCACCTACCACGAAGAAAGAACTGCAGTCTCTCATCGGCAAGATCAACTTCGTCAGAAGATTCATCTCCAATCTGTCAGGAAGAATAGAGCCGTTCATGGGACTGGTAAAAATTAAATCTGATGAAGAATTCCGCTGGGGGACAGAACAACAACGAGCCTTCGATGAGATCAAAGAATATCTAACGAAGCCGCCAGTGTTGGTTCCGCCCCAGCCGGATAGTCCGTTCTACATTTACTTGTCAGTAGCTGACACGTCCATCGCCTCGGTGGTGGTGAAGGTTTATGATGGTCTGGAGCGAGTTGTGTTTTACATCAGCAGAAGGATGCTGGATGCAGAGACAAGGTATCCTGAGATCGATAAGTTGTGCCTCTGCCTGTTTTTCACCTGCACCAAGCTGCGCCACATCTTGCTCTCAGCAGAGATTATCATTATATGCAAATCAGATGTCATAAAGCACATGCTGTCGGCTCCTATGTTGAAAGGCCGACTCGGCAAATGGATGTTTGCATTATCGGAATTTGACATCCGGTATCAACCCGCGAAAGCGGTTAAGGGTCAGGCATTGGCCGACCTTATTGCTGAAAGAATCAACACTGGTATAGCAGCGCTGTCTATACGAGCGTGGGCTATGTTTTTCGATGGATCGGTTTGTGATGATGGTTGCGGCATTGGCATTCTACTCGTGTCGCCCCGGGGGGCAACATATTCCTTCTCCATCAGGCTAGCTACCCCTCGCACCAACAACGTCGCCTAGTATGAGGCGATACGCAAGGGAATGGAGTTGCTCATCGAAGCTGGAGCAGAGGCAGTGGAAATTTTTGGAGACTCCAAATTGGTAATTTCCCAACTCACGGAGGAATACAAGTGTGAGAGCGAGTCGCTCTTCCCATTATGGTTGCAATGCCGTGAGCTCATGGCACAGTTCCGGTACATAAACTTTAACTGGATCCCGCGATCGCATAATACAGAGGCGAATGATCTCGCACAAATGGCTTCAGGCTACAAGGACGTAGCAGAGGGAACTGATGTTCAAGTACAATTCCTGGAGGCAGACGACTGGAGAGCCGATATCTTCAATTACTTGAAAGATTCGGCTCGGGGGGCACCTAAACGGATAAGGTACAAGGCCATGAAGTATGTGCTTATCGGGGACGACATGTTCTACAGGACTCTAGAAGGGTTACTGCTCAAATGTCTGGGACCAACCGAGGCCAATCGGCTCCTACACGAGGTACACGAAGGCGCCTGTGGAACTCACCAATCGGCTCACAAGATGAAATGGTTGATCAGGCGATCAGGGTTTTATTGGCCCACCATGCTTCAGGACTGTTTTAAGTACTACAAAGGGTGTCAAGCATGTCAGAAATTTGGAAAAATTCAGATGGTACCCGCGTCAGCAATGAACCCCATCATCAAGCCTTGGCCATTCCGAGGTTGGGGCATGGATATGATTGGCAAGATCAATCCTCCATCAAGCAAAGGCCACATGTGGATTTTGGCCATTACGGATTATTTCACTAAATGGGTGGAAGCCGTCCCTATGAAGTCAATGAACTCGAAGGATGTCATCAATTTTGTGAAAGAACATGTCATTCATAGATTCGGGATTCCCCAAACTATCACGACCGATGGAGGTTCGGTCTTCATTTCTCATGAGTTTAGAAAATTCTGTGAGGACACGGGAATCAAGCTGATCCGATCATCTCCATACTATGCTCAAGCAAATGGGCAAGCTGAAGCGTCCAACCAGAGCCTTATCAAGCTGATCAAGAGGAAAGTCGATGAACACCCTAGGCGTTGGCACGAGGTTTTGTCAGAAGCTTTATGGGCTTATCGCATGTCATGTCATGGAGCGATAAAAACCCCGCCATACCATCTGGTCTATGGACAAGAAGCCGTATTGCCCTGGGAAATTACGGCTGGATCGAGACGTGTCACTTATCAGAACGATCTAACAACTGAAGAATATGCGGCCCTGATGAGTGACAGTGTTGAGGATTTAACTGAGCTTAGGCTGTGGTCGCTTGAGAAAATCAAAGAGAACAAGGCCAAGGTAGCTCGTGCATATAATAAGAAGGTGAGACCAAAGGAGTTCCACGTTGGCGATCTGGTATGGGAAGCTGTATTGCCATTGGGGACTAAGGATGCACTATACGGTAAATGGTCTCCAAATTGGCACGGGCCATACAGGGTCGATCAAGTTTTAAGGGGGAACGCGTACATGCTTGAGGAGCTGGACGGCGTGAAATTCCCAGTGGCTGTCAACGGTCAGCATCTCAAGAAATATTTCCCAAGCATGTGGGATGATGGACAGTGAAATATGGGGGCCGATACACGAAATCGGCCAATAAGAAATATTTCCCAAGCATGTGGGATAATGGACAGTGAAATATGGGGGCCGATACATGAAATCGGCCAATAAAAAAAATATAGCCGATGCACAGCCATCGACTCTAGAGGTTCAAACAAACTGATACGAGCAGATGTCAGTTTACATGAAGAAGCTACTGAAGGAATGCCTCTAAGGCGTGGAGGGCGTCAGCACGGACACGATCCACCTCAGCGATCTCGGCTTCGTCATCTTCGTCCTTGCCCATCACTAGCTGCTTGTTCAGGGCACGTATTTCCGCCAGATCAGTCTTCAGTTGAGCTTTGAGGCCTACCGCTTCGTCTTGGGAGCGGGCGATGAATGCTTCTTTGTCACGGATGAGCTGTTTAGTCGCCCGGACCTTCTCTTCAAGATCTCCCAGTTCCTTCTTCAAGGATGCAAGCTCGGCGGTGCTGACAGAGGTGTCACTTTTGGCATCCAGAGACGCCTTTTTCTCGTTGAGCTGCTGACATTTGTCTGCAATGTTGGCCTTCAGTGGGAGTTGGGCGCGGCGCAGATTAATCCTCTCACGAGCCAACTTCACCCTTGACCCGTAGAAAGACAGAGTTACAACTGGCCAAAGCTTCACCTGCAGTGGTACTGGAAGTTGGTCCTTGATTTCAGCAAGAACACTCTTCACCTCTTCAGAACCCTCGATCAACTTCTCGATCGGGGAGGACAGCAAGGCTGTGAGACGCTGGAACTGAGGTAGAACAGCCCTTGCTCGTGGTTCAGCGTTGGCAACAGAGAGAGTTGGTTCGATGGATTCAGGGTCGAACATCAACAGGCCTGAGATATCACAACCCTGGCAGGCCGAAATGACGTCAGTATGCGTCCAACATGGAAGGAAGAGCCGAACAAAGCGAACGTACCTCTCCTAAGGTCAAGGGGATAGCAGATGACGAGACAATCGTCTTGTGTGTTGTTGCTGGGGGCTTGGCCAAAGTGGTAACCGTTTTAGCTACACCTTCAGGGATTACTAGATCCAGCCTTGCGGCAGGCATCGACACTTCCCCGGCTTTCCCACTAGAAGTGCCAGTCGTCTGCATGGAAGGTGCTTAGCCGATGTAAATAAGTGATGAATCGGCAGATATAAAAAAATAATTGGTAAGAGCATCGAGGGTGATGACTTTCGAAACCTCCTGGCTCGACGAAGAAGTTTGCAGCCCCTTGCGAGCCCTCTTGGGGCTCACAGCTGGCCTCGCCTCGACTGATGCTCGGGGGGCAGTAGGTGCAGGAACCGGCCTTTTCCTGGAAGCCGATGGTGGCAAATTTGGCTGGCTCGGTGTGCTGGTCCTTTCAGGGTCTGTTGGGCCCGATTCTCCTCGATTGGATTGTGTGTCCCCGCTGGAGGTGTCTTTGATGGAACCCTGTAAGAAAAGGAGAGCTAGTAAACACAAGCAAGTTTGCAAGGATGAAAGAGGTCGACCAAGGCATGGATCAGCGTACATGCGAGCTTTCTGGAGAAGGGCTTCGGCGCCTCAAAGTCTTCCTGGCAGCTACCTTCCTCACCTCCGTTCTTGTTTTAGTTGGAACTCGAGAGGCGGCTGGCCTAGAGGTTGCTTGGTTCTTGGAAGCCGATTATGGTGATATCGGCTGGTTCTGCATCACGACCTTTTTCAAAGGTGGCGAGTTTTTGCAGAAAAGGACCACAGGAGCTGGTGGGAAGAATTCGAAGGGGGAGCCATCATCGTGCGTAGGTTCAGGACCATCTTGTTGCTGCAAGGAGACAGAGTGGGTCATTAGAAGAATCATTTGTGAGCTGCATCGAGAAAATTTACAAGTAGTGGTACCTGTTCTACGGGGATATCATATTCAGCATCGAGCTGTTCCAGCAATGGTCCCAGAGCTCTCCTGAAGGCATGAGTCTTCCACATCGACCACCAGCTCTCAAAACCATCGGTTGATGAAGTGAAGATGAGGTTGTTAGGAATTGGGATGTTCAGAGCATCGGACCAGAAATAGCCGATGGTTTGTAGAAGATTTTCATGTTTCTCAAGGGGAGACAATGACAAATACAAGGCATCGGCTATTCCCGTAGTTTCCCATTGAGATTGGTAAGTTTTGGCTACCCTGCTGTACCAGGAGACCCAATGTTCAGGAGGATTAGGCCAGGCTCGCAAGCAGTCGGCCCAAGAATTCAAATCTAGGGTTTGACTTACGAAGGGGATTCTGTTTGCCTCGCAAGAAATCAGATGGACAGGACTAGATTCTGTACGGGGACCAAGACAGAGAGAATTTGGGAGAGAAGGATGCGGCAGCAGGATGTCTGAAGCCTAAAATTTAATGGTGGAATAAAGCATTAATTCAGGTGTTTGCCATTAATTATAGCACCGTGTTCAGACTGCGAGGAGCAGGCGTACCTTCAGACCAGAGACCGCTGCGCTGGTGTTGGACGATTCCGCCATCTAGTTTGCCGGCGGAGATGGATCTATGCGATTGGGGATCGAGGGTTCTTGTCGCTGTAAGCTCGATCTATGCGGTAAGGAAATTGGAGATCTGGTTTAGCCTTTTTTGAAGAGCATCGCAGGCTACCGTTTGAAACTGGAAAGTGGCCGCTCAGATTTGTCCAAGTATGCGACCAAACTTGACCTTGTCAACGTTTTTGGGGAAAGCCGATGTTTTACCATCGACTCTTTGGGTTTTGACTTAGTTGACTATATGAGCGTAGCATGGTGAAAGCCGATACAGTACTGTCGGCTTCTGGAACGTTGACCTATTTTGACTATCGGCAAAGTCGAATGGGAAAAGCAATCTTTGTTGATTCAAAAGACGACTGTTTACAATGGAGCCGATTGCTTACAAAAGGAAATCTACTACTAGTACTACTACTACTAGTTCCTAATCTAGAGGCCGGTGTCGTCGCCGCTGTCTTCGCCGTCGTCGTGCTCGCTGTCATCAGCGCTGCTGCCGGCGTAGTCTTCGCCGCTGCTGCTGAAGTTGTCAGCGGGGGTCTCCTCGTCCTCGTCTTCGGTGTCCTCGCTGGACCCGGCGCGGAAGCGCTTTACCGGCGGGTATTCGTCGGAGGAGGTGTCCTCCTCCGCTTCCTCCTCCTCATCGGAGGATTCGACGCCATCCCAGGACCAGGCGTCGTCGGAGCTCTCCACCTCCAGTTCCCCGTCGACAAGGAACTGGAGGCCCTCCTCGCCGTCGGTCAGGGACTCGTCGTCCTCCGACCAGGCGGCGAAGTCCCAGTCCCTCTCGTCCCACCATTGTGGGGCGAGAGCCTCGTACGCCGCCATTGGCGGGTGCTCCGGCGTCGGCTCTCGGTTGCTCATCGTGTTGGAAGATTGGGAGGAAAGGGCGGATGATTTGGAGGAAGAAGAGGAGGCCATGGCGGAGGAAGAGGGTTTTTTCGGCGGAGGAAGAGGGTTTTTTGGCTAATGGAGGAAGATGGGGGCTGCAAACTGCTCAGATGAATTTAAATAAGGGGAATAGTGGGAGGTGGTTCAATGCCATAGCGGTTTCCCAGAATGTGGTGCCAAAATTGTCAAACCATGCACTGCGGAGGAGTTGAGAAGACAGGGCATCATGATGAGGGGGTGGCGTGACGATTCTGCTCTGCAACGCGTAACCCGATATAAAAAAAAGGGGGGAAGAAAAAACATCAACAGAGTGGTTTTGGAATTATTATTGCCAAAACCAGGGGGGCATGTGTTATCGCCATATTTTGGCCAAAGGAGGAGATGGGCCGTAATCAAGATGGGCTTGGAAGATACATATATGCAACGTGTTGTTGAATCGGCCTTGTGCGTGGATTTGGGCTAAATTGTCCGTGTATCTTATATTGTAGTAGGTTCCGTTTCGGTTTAAGTAAGAGATAGAGTTGTTAGGGTTATTTCAAAGATAGAAAGTCTCCGGACTATAAATATGTACCTAAGGTTATTGAGAAAAGGAGGACAATCACGTTCACAACAAACACAATCTCGGCGCATCGCCACCCCTTGTTTCTAGGGTTTCTTTCGGGTAAGTGTCATGCTGCCTAGATCACATCTTGCGATCTAGGCAGTATCTGCTTATGCGTTATTTGGTGTTACTCGTACTGAAGCCTTGTTGATGGCGAGTAATACTATTATCATAGATTTGTTTAGGTTAGCATCGGTACTTTTTGCTATAATTGTTTAGTTATGCTACCTCTGGTTATCTCGCTGCCTTTGCACCTTTTCCCGGGTGTAAGGGTAGCATCTTGCTTGATCTTTATTCAGTCGATTTGATCCGTTATAGTTTTGCCTTGTTTTCCAAGGTTTAGTTTGATATCCACGTAGTCAGGCCTTGCAAACGGGTTGAACGATCCAGTAGTACGTGAGGATATGGTTTGCTAATTCGAGAGGAGTTGTTCCGGGAATTGACTTTACGTCGGTTGTTAGGCCTTCTCTAGGGTTAGTTTCTCTCATCTTTTGTATTTACCAGGCTCAATTACGTGTAGGATATTCCAATTACGTGGTAAAAACGTTAAACTGTCGTAGATCGATTTAACTTGTATTGATGAAGTAAAACCCCATGTTACCGTAGATCTAATGCAGAACCATGGAATAATCGGCTCTAGGAGCCGATTCACAGGGAAACCTGGGAGCCGGTCGTGGCTCGAATTTTACGTATGTTTGTTTGCCATGCAGGAAACCAATCGAAGCAATCCATCACCTTCCTGACCAGGTATAGGTCAGGTGGCACGCCCTCGAATCAGCCAGGACGTGTGCCGGAGTTTTGCGGGCCGTTGCCCGAGGGACCAGGGCCCACCAGCAGTTCTGGGAGCCTCCCGGCTCTTCGTGTTGCTCG
Source organism: Avena atlantica (assembly GCA_910589765.1). Classification (NCBI taxonomy): domain Eukaryota; kingdom Viridiplantae; phylum Streptophyta; class Magnoliopsida; order Poales; family Poaceae; genus Avena; species Avena atlantica. Next base: position 22,200,534 of record OU342734.1, on the reverse strand, counting down.
TCGCTGCTCGCCGGTGGGTTTTGACAGGCAACAGCTATATAATATAAATTATATAATATAAAAATTATATCATTAGAAAATATAACATTTGAAGTTTCTAATAATATAGTTTTTATCTTATGTACCTCATGCTAAGTTGGTTAATTTGTCAACCTAGAAATACGTGTAAGTCTTATAAACTGAGACGGAGGGAGTAGAAATTATAAGTCATTTCTCATTTATTACAATCTCTCATCCAATGTATGATCTTTTTTTCTTTCTCTTCTTTAATGCATGTAGTAATCAAGAGGATGAGTTATTGCTTTTTTTAATCCTATTAAAATGGTTCATAGACCTTATAATCCTAACAGAGGGAGTATACATTGCTCCCACTAATAGACTGTTTTCTGGGCCCGAATCTGGACACATTTAACACGAGACCCGTATAGGCAAATCACCCAATTACACAGCCCACTCGCCACGTTTCTTCTCGTCGCCGGAAAACAGAAGCCGCCGCTCGCCGCCGCCTCCTCTCGCTCCGCCGACCTCCGCCGCTTCTCGGACTAATCAACGCCGACCATGTCTGTAAGTGTCCTCCGGTACCGGAACCGGAGCCTCCGATCTCCTCCTCACTTAAAACCCTATTTTGTACTCGGTTCCCCGTTCTGATCCGTGCGGTCTCGCCTTCATTCCGCAGATTTTCGAGTACAACGGGAGCGCCGTGGTGGCGATGGTGGGGAAGAACTGCTTCGCGATCGCAAGCGACCGGCGTCTCGGCGTGCAGCTGCAGACCGTCGCCACCGACTTCCAGAGGGTGTTCAAGATCCACGGCAAGCTGTACATCGGGCTCTCCGGCCTCGCCACCGATGCCCAGACGCTGTGGGTGTCGAATCCTCGATTACAGTTTTTGGTTGCGCGGTTGATCCCGCCTGATTTGGAGGCTTTTCGCCAGTTTGGGGTTTGGGTTTGACGTGCGTGTGCTGCGTCACGTGTTCGTAGGTACCAGCGGCTGGTGTTTAAGCACAAACTGTACCAGCTGCGGGAGGAGAGGGACATGAAGCCCGAGACCTTCGCCAGCCTTGTCTCCGCCCTCCTCTACGAGAAAAGGTGAGGAGTTTCGAATTGATTTGTAGCAGCCAGCAATGGGGATAGTGTTAAGAGATTCATGTGAACACACGAACACGTGCTGAAAATATGAAGTAAATTTAGACCTACTGAGTTGGGGTGACTGGTCACCCAGTGCGAAGGTCTGGCCTTCTATTCGCCATTCGGTTAATCTCCACATGAATTCGTGATTTAAGAAAATTGATGATTCCGTTGGTGCTGCAGTTTGAAATTTTATCCTCTGATATGTAGGTGAATGTTTTCTGAAGTTGTGCTGATGCCATTGTGCAAGTCTTTATTTGTTCAATTGGATTCATAAGTCATAGTTTTTATTAGCTGTAGTCTATAGGATGTTCAATATTGCTATTATTATTAACTGGCCCTTCTGTTATATTATCACTCTTTCTATTTGCTGAACCGTGGATATGGCTAACAGTGTTACTAAATGATATGTAGGTTTGGGCCATACTTCTGCCAGCCAATTATTGCTGGGCTAGGAGAAAACGATCAGTCATTTATATGTACCATGGACTGCATTGGTGCCAAGTATGTACCAGTTCTTGTCTGTTTGCGACTTCCTGTGTTTTAATTTCTTCTCAAAAGTCAAATATGTCTGTGTGCTTTCATTCACATACTTCCGTGTGTGTTATCAATCTCCCATGGGCATGTGTATATTAGTGAAGATAATTCTCTTTCTTGCCTTCTTTTTTCTAGATGGGGCTTGAGGGTATCAGCTTTGGTTCAGTTATAATCCTCAGATGTATTTAATCCTGGGCTAAGATTGATTATTTGTCAATTGTGATCCATTTATTCCTTATTTCTGTTAATCTTACACTAATAACTAAACAAAGGGCAATGATAGGTTGATGGCTGTAACCTGTAAGATTTATGGAGACTGCATTCCCACAGAAAACATGAAATTCTGAAAACACCAAACTAGGGTATAAAATGCACTAACTACAAATATGTGACTTAATATTGGCCTATATATTACTACGCAGATGATTTGGCTCACAAGTCCATTATGTATGTGTGCTATGTTTCATTTAGATACTTCCATGTATGCTACCGATCTCCCATGGGCATGTGTATCGTAGTGAAGAGTTTCCCTTTATCAGCTTTGGCTGAGTCATAATCCTCAGATGTATTTAACCCCACACTAAGATTGATTATTTGTCAATAGCCATGCATTTATTCCTTATTTCTATTAATTTTACACCACTAACTAAATACAAGTTTGTAATTGTATAAGATGTATGGGGGGTGCCTTCCCTCAGAAAACATGATATTGAACCATGGAGTTCTGAATACACCAATCTAGGGTGTAAAAAGCACTAACAACAAATATATGACTTGATATTGACCTATATATTACTACATAGATAGGGTTGGTCAGGAGCCATACAAAGTTGTACTGTTAATCTAGATAGGATGCCAATATCCAACTTCCATCTGATTTGTACTTCCCTGGAACTGCAGAGCTTCATGTCATGTCTCCTGAAACATAATAATGTTGGTTCTTGTGAACATCAATGCTGGCTTCTTGTCTGGCTATTATATCTGTAGCAGACTAGCAGGTAATGATCAAAAGTGCTTCCTTTATGCAGGGAACTGGCAAAAGATTTTGTGGTTTCTGGCACTGCTTCAGAATCATTATATGGTGCCTGTGAGTCCATGTATAAACCAGACATGGTTCGTTTACTAACTTGAGAAATGTGTACATTATGATATGTGATATCATAGAAGTAATTTCTTATGTAGTTCGCCGTGCATAATGTTATAGTAATTTCCTTTCTGTTATCTGGTTATGCACAGTTAATTTGACAATTTCTTTGTTTAAATTCTTATTTGGTGAAGGAACCTGAAGAACTATTTGAGACAATCTCACAAGCATTGCTGTCTTCTGTCGATCGTGATTGCCTGAGTGGCTGGGGAGGTTATGTTCTCATTGTGTAAGTTTCACACATCACTTGAACTCTTACATATCATACCAAAAATATGCATGTGAGTATGTGACCATCTCTCTGCTGACTGAATACTTGCTCATACCAAAAATATGCATGTTCTTATACACCATAGCATCAGTAGTTTTGCAAATTAACACCTCACCGGAGTCTAGAGATGAAGAAGGCGCTTGCCAATTCTTTTGAAGTCCGTGCTCATACTCTGAAACTTTGTTTTCATGGTTGCAGAACGCCCACTGAAGTTCAGGAGAGAGTGCTCAAGGGAAGAATGGACTGAGTTTGCATGTAGTCCTAGGTCATGTAGGTAGGTGACTGTCGACCTTGAATCTGTGTGGTCCATTTAGTTAAGAAACTAAGGAACTTTAAGCATGGAAAATATATATGATGCTGGTTTTTTTTTTCGATCCTACACCCTGGAGTGGAACATGCGACTGTAATGTGAAACTGAAAGCTAGCATGCGTGCCTGTTCATTTGCGTTTCTCACGATCATTGCTGTCTGAATAGGCTTTTGTTTGACCTGATGATACCATCTGTTCATATTGCAAGAGATACGTCTTGTGAGTTGGTTAGATTAGATCACTTGGTCTTGTATCCTGTCCAAAAAAAGATCACTTGGTTTCCTATACTGTCTGTCAACTAGTTCCAGAATTGTGGTAAGATTGCTTAGTCTAAGCCTTAGTATTGTCCATATTTTTTCAGGAGGAGATTATTCATATTCTGGTGACCTAACTCAGTCATGTTTGAAAATATGGTGGTATCTTTTGTAAAGAACGAAAGACATATTTGTCACACAACTACACACCCACACCAATCTAGTATTACTACCTTTGTTCCTAGACGTTTTGGAAGTTCAAATTGAACTCCCAAAACATGTTTTATTTAGGAAAGGAGGGATTATCATCTATTAGCATATTCTAATCCCAGTCCCAGTTTACCAATCACTTTCATTATCTTGCAACAAGGTAGAAAATGTGATCTTCCACACGAACAGGCGATCTTGGGTTGCATCAGCAGATCAGTGTGTTTTGGCTCGCGTGCCGGATGTCAAGAAACCAATGCCTGCATGAATGTCAAACTAATAAAATGGTAAAAACAAGATGATATGCAATACAATCTGTCGCAGTCACCTTGACATGTACAACCATGCCCACATCATTGCATTGCTTGATCAACTCCTACAAGATATTTACACGGCACTCAGAGCACACTTCCATTCCATTGCATTTTCATATCTCGTCGCCCATGGGAGAGCTAGAGAAGGGAGGAGAAGAAAACGGGCCCGGAGCTGCAGCACGGCTCGAGAGAGCCAGCGGCCATGACCGCCGTGCTATCGCCGTCGGCGGCGGCGGGGACACGTTTCTCTGGCCGGCCGAGCTCGACCTCATCGGCACGGTCGGTGTGGAAGCGCCTCTGCTTGCGACGCCAGCCGAAGTATCATTGTCGGCGATGGCCGAGCAGGAGCCGCTGCAGTTGTTCCGGTGCCACTACTGCCGGCGCCAGTTCTACAGCTTGCAGGCGCTGGGCGGGCACCAGAACGCGCACAAGCGCGAGCGTGCGCTCGCAAGGCGCCACGCCAGCCTGCCATCGCCGCTGGAATGGGACGACTACGCGTTAGCCATCGACGGCGGCGGGGAGGCGGCACGGAGCGAGTTTCCGCGGTGGCTGCGTGCGTCGAACGTCCAGAGGACGGCTGAGGCGGTGGCCGGCAAGGACGAAGGGGAGCGGCGGTGGATTAGCCGAAGTGTTGCATACTGCGGTGACGCAGATCAAGAGCTGCCAAAGCTTGACTTGACGCTGAAGCTGTAATCGTGGCCCGTGAAATCACCCATGGAGGTGCTAATACACATGTTTCCATTTTTCAAGCACACGCAAAATACTTGCGTGTCATCTCTATTAAGATTCACAAAAAGGTATACTTACAAGTACACACCTACTCCTTCCGTTTCAAAATATAAAATATTTTAGTTTTATAAAACAAATGTATCTAGACTCATGGCTAAAACATCTTATATTTTAAAACAAAGAGAGTACACGATACGGTCTGATTGATTCTCCGGTATTTGGCGAAGGCCAAACACTGAAACCCACCAAAACTGAAAAAACAATAGGAGGAGGACGAGGGCAAGGTCTTCTTCATGAAAGGCTGGAGGGAGTTCACCCGGAAGATCAAGGTGTGGGTAGACGACGTCTTCGCGTTCAACTTCATCAATCGGCATAAGGGTTTCAAGGTCATGCTCTTGAGGTCTTTCAAAAGCACACGTGAGCAGTACTGGCTGTTGTATTTGTTAGGTTGACCTCTCCATGTTTGAACCCAACGGTTCAACAAACCCTTATCCGCGCCCTCATCGAGGGCGTCCAACCCTCTCATGGTTGGTGGGCCCCTGTGGCAGCGCTATATAAAGAGGAGGTGGGGGCTGGAGCACGCAACACGAGATTGGTCGCGCCACCGCTCCCCCCATCGACAACCCCTTCCGATCTAGGGTTTACACTTAGCCACGGGAAGTCCCACTGCCGTCGCCATCGCCTAGCTCCCTCCTCGCTCTCGCCGTCGACCCCATGGCCAACGGCTCCTCGAGCTCATCTAGCTCCGGCGAAGGTACTTGCCCGATCTCTCTATCTCTCAGTCAATAGTCAGCACCAACACGAATTAAATGCATAGGCAGTACACTACCCGATTAGAACTAGCCTAGTTGGTCCTTGTAGTTCTATCAATGGTATCAAAGCCACTAGGATCTAGAGCTACTTCGGGTAGAAAGTTCCTTTTTGATCTAGAAAGAAAAGACAATCATGTATCCTGGCTAGATCGAGAACAGAGAAATAGTTTCACCCTAACCATAGCAAAGAAACATCGAGACAGAGCCTTGGGCTTGTCGGCAAAGCAGGGCCGCCGCAAGGCTGCGCCCTTCCTCTCGATCCCGATGTGCATCAGCAAACCGAGGCATCGGGAAGAAGAAATCAACCCTTCAGGGCAAAGAAAGCAAAGGAAAGGACACCCCAAATACCCAAAGGAAAAGCCCCTGTTTTCTTTCCCCAAATATTCGAATCGAAACAAAAGCAGAACAAAGGGAAGGGCGCCGCCACTGAGCCGGTTGACGGTGGCGCGTTCACCCTTGAGGTGCCCGTGCACGCCGACAACGGGGCCAGAGGAGCGCCGCCACATCCGCCATTCCTTCCTCTCAGCTCACTGCATCTTGTGGAGGGGGAGGTGGAAGGGACAGGGAAAGAAGGGGGGAGGGGGCAGAGAGGCTCGCGTTTGAGGGGAGGGGCTCGCCGCCGGACGGCGCGGCCTCCTCGCAACCTCGCGACGCGCGGGGCGTTGCGCCACCGCAGTAGTCGTGCGAGCCAGACATGGGAAGGAGAGGGCGTTGAATGAGGGCTAGGGTTGAGTGGGCGACGGGGGCAGCTGGTTTTGTTCCAGCGAGAGAGGCGCGCAACCCCCCGATTTAGGTTGGGGTGAACGAACGGCTGCGATCTGGCGGCGGCGGCCGGCGCGCTCTGCGTTGGGCCATGGGCCGCTGCGGGCGGGAGATAGGAGCCTGCGGTGCTGGGCCCTGGGCCGTTGCCGGGCGAGTGGCTAGGCCGTTTCCTCCGCGCATGCGCGACACCCAACCAGCGGCCGCTCACAGTAAAGGCCCAAAGGGGGTTAAACAACACAATTTTTCTGTTTTTTTTGCAGAAGTTTTTTTTGGCAGATTTATTATCTGTTTCTGATTGTTTTTACACAGTTTTTTCTATAGAAAAATTATCCAATGAAATTTAGTTTAGAAAATGAAATATTGACAGTAAAGTTCTGTAAAATGTAAAGTTAAATGAATTTTTTAAATTCATTCTTCCGCTGCAAATAGTCAAAAGGGCTCTTTTAAAATTTAATAAAAGTGATATTAAATTTTTGAGAGCATGTTAAAGTTTTATTCTAGTCATATTCATGTTATTTTCTAACCAACATTGTAAATATCATGATTGTGATTAGTGCCTTGTTTTCAAGTAATTAAAGTCATGTGCTTTTGATTCTATTTTATGCCCAACGATGATGTAGAATTATTTGCATAAACATTTGTATGTCTTAATTTTGACCAACGTTGGATTAATACATGCAATTGTTACTGTTCTCACTTCTTTGTGGTTTTTAGGAGGGTATTATTTGATGAGTTGCATCAAGGATGTCCCCACACTTAGAGGCGACAATTACTCCGAGTGGAGAAAGAAGGTGGATTTGGCCTTCATATGCGCTGAGGTGGACTGGATCCTCGAGACCAAGCCACCTCCCAAGCCAGCAGAGCCAATCCGAGAGGCCGCTGATGATGATGCGGCATGGGAGAAAAATTAAAGGGAATATGCTCCGCTGAAGATGTCCTATACATTAGAGAACAGAAAGTGGCAGAATGCAACAAGAAATGCATGGCATTTATAAAGAACACGACCAAGCAAGCTATTGTTGGCTCCATCGTAGAGTGTGATGCAGCGCCAGTCCAAGTGGGAGCGCTTCGTCCGGAAACCCCAAGAGCAAGGTGTGAAGCAGCACAGCAACAAGTTTTCCCTCAGTTAAGAAACCGAGGTTATCGAACCAGCATGAGGAAGGAAATGTCACACATGTGTTGCAAGCAACACGGAGACCTGCACAACACAAACTCAAGACTTTGCCCCAACGAATCAGTGAGGTTGTCAAGCTCATCGGTTTGCTGTAACAAAGGATTAAACGTATGGTATGAAGGTAATGGTTTGCAGCAAGTAAACAAGTAACAATGGAGGATGTATCAATGGTAAAGATTGGACGGGGGTCCATAGTTCACTAGAGGTGCTCTCCTTAGATAAACAACATGGCATGAAGGGTAAAAAAATTACAGCAGGGCAATTGACAGGAACTGAGCAAGGCATAACAATGCAATTAATAGTCAGAAAGATCCTATGAGATTCGATTGGGAAATACAACAAGATACATAGACCGCCATCCAACTGCATCTATGACTAGAAGTCCACCTTCAGGTTATCATCCGAACCCCCTCCAGTATTAAGTTGCAAGCAACAGACAACTGCTTTAAGCAAAGTGTGTAAGGTAAACAGTCCACATGTTCCATGAACAAGAGACCGTTGTTTTCTCCCTAGTAGCAACAACACATCTACAACCGAAGAGGTTATTGTCACTTTCCTTAGAAACTAGAGGCATGAACCCACTATTGAGCATAAATACCCCCTCTTGGAGTCACTAGCAACTACTTGGCCAAGATAGCTACTAACAATGGAGAGCAGGCAAGATCACAAATAACACAGACATGATAGAATCATAAAGACAAAACTATTAATCAAACCAAGATAATAATCTCAATATCCATCGGATCCCCGCAAACACAACATGCATGATTACAAATAGATTAGATCTTGATCATGAACGGAGCTTACAAGATCTATACATGAAAGAACAAAGGAGGAGATACAACCATCTAGCTACTACATGGACCTGTAGTCCAAGGTGGAACTACTCACGCATCATACCGAAGAGAAGGCCTCCGGGATGATCTCCCCTTCGGTAGGGTGCCGGGAAGAACTTCAGATCCCCCGATCTAGGGACGATGATGGCGGCGGCTACAGATGGTTTCGTGGATATTTGATCGGGTGCTTAGGGTTTCTGCATCGGGGGCTTCTTATAGGTAAAGGGGGAGGCCGAGGAGGCGACCAGGGGGGGTCAAACCCTACCCAGGCGCGGGCCCACCCCTGGCCGCGCCTAGGGGGGTTTGGCCGCCCTGGCACACTTCCTCGTATCCCCTCTGGACTTCTTGTTCCCCACGGAAATTTATTGACTTTGGCTTTTGTCCCATCCAATTCCGAGAATATTTCTTTACTAGTTTTTCTGAAACCAAAAACAGCAGAAAACAGGCAACTGGCACTGTGGCAACTTGTTAATAGGTTAGTACCAGAAAACATGTAAAAAGCACCTCAAAGTGTAGACAAAGCAAAACAAAGTAGATACTAACAAGCATGGAACATCAAAAATTATAGATACGTTCCCGATGTATCAGAGTGTACTTCCATTGCGGAGTACTTGGAAAATATAAAGAGCCAGTTCACTGGCTCTTCAAAGACATATGCAACCCAGCTGCTGAAGCAGCTGGTGACAGAAAAGTACACCGGCGTTGGACACGACATCAGGGAACATATACTTCGGATGAGCAACATGGCTGCCAAAACTGAAGCCCATGGATTCTGATCTGGAGCTAAAGCCTGCTCTGCTTGTTTAGTTGGTGATGGCATCACTGCCTCAACAGTTTGACAACTTCGTTGTCAATTACAACATGGCCCCTGAAAATGGGACATAGAAAAGACCATCGCCATGTGCGCTCAAGAAGAGGAGGGGCTCAAAGCCTAGAATGGTGGTTCATTGAACCTAGTGAAGGACAACAAGAAAAGGCCGTTCACTCACAGCAACCATGGCTCCCCTTCTAAGCCACACGGTAAAGCTCCCATGCACCATCAACCTCAGTATAGGCGGCCTCCCAGTGAACAAAGATGCTTGTCTTCACTACGGCAAGAAAGGGCACTTCAAGAAAGATTGCTCCGTTTTTCTAAAGAAGCTAATGGCAAGGAAATGTAACAATATAGTTTCATTTGTAAATGAATTCCTGTATACATAGTTTTCAAAATCTACTTGGTGGATTGACTCAGGGGCAACTGTTCATGTTGCAAATTCTTTATAGGGATTCCATTCGATGAGGACTATGCAAAGAAACGAAGGATGCGTTGAAGTCTCAAATGGAGTCCAAGCGGACGTTGAGGCCATTGGCGACATCTCCTTGGAGCTTGCTAATGGATCAATGATATTGCTTTCAGATGTTCTCTATGTTCCTTCTTTGCATAGAAATTTAATAAGTGTGTCGCGTTTGGACAAAGTAAAATTATAAATGTCATTTTGGACATGGCCCGTATGCCATTTATTGTAATAAAGATTATGTTGGTATTGCTTTCCTTCATAATGGGATTTATTTATTATCCACTCACGAGAAAGTTAATTTTGTATGTAAAGTGAAAGAGAATGTTTCCTCGTAGGATAAAGAACCAACTAGAAGAAAGCGAACTCAAGACTCATCGAAATTGTGGCACTATCGTTTAGGCCATATTTCGAGGGGAGGAATAGAAAGACTAGTTAAAAGCGATATTCTTCCTTCATTAGAGTTCTCCGACATAGAGCAATGCATCAATTATGTTAAAGAAAAATATGTAAAGAAAATCGAAAAGGGTGCAAATCGAAGCACCGAAACACTTGAAATTATTCACACCGACATTTGTGGACCGTTTCTAGTGAAAAGTGTGGATGGTTATGACTCATTCATAACATTCACATATGATTAGTCCTAATATGGTTATATTTATCCAATTAAAGAAAGATCGGAAGCGTTGGATAAATTTAAGATATTCAAAGCAGAGGTTGAGAACCAACATAGTAAAACAATAAATATAGTAAGGTCTGACCGTGGAGGGGAGTACTACAGTCGACACACCCCATATGGCCAAGTCCCTGGACCTTTTGCAAGGTTCTTACATGAGACTGGCATAGTGGCCTAGTATTCGATGCCGGGCGAGCCTCAGCAAAATGGAGTAGCTAAAAGGCGCAACTGTACCTTTATGGATATGATGCGCAACATGATGAGTTACTCCACATTGCCATTGGGTTTATGGATGGAGGCGTTAAAAACCACCATTCATATTCTCAATAGAGTACCAAGCAAGTCGACGCCCAAAAGGTAGTATGAGCTATGGACAGGAAGAGTTCCCTCGCTACAACACCTAAGGGTGTGGGGGAGCCCGACTGAGGCTAAAGTGTTCAATCCAAATATAGCAAAGCTTGACCCTAAAACAGTCAGTTTCCATTTCATTGGCTATCTTGAAAAGTCAAAAGGTTTTTGTTTCTACTGTCTAGACAGATACACAAAGTTTGTAGAAACAAGACACAATGTCTTCTTAGAGGACGAAATGATGAGGGAGAGCATGGTAGCACGGAAAATTAATCTTGAGAAGAAGAGGGTGCATGCACCTAATCCGATGATTCAGGAGCTATTCTTCTCGCTACCTGTTGTTCCTGCATCGACAACCCTAGAGGTTATGGTGCAAGCACCTGTTGTGACTCCACCCGTGACAACAGTGAGTGAGGATCCGGAACCTGTCTGTCAGGAGACGACCGAACCCACTGTTGAGAATGAAAGGGAGCAACAATAGCCACCTCCAAATGATACGCCACATGTTGAGCCAGTTCATGAGGCCCCTAGAAGGTCTAAAGACCTAGAAAGTCAGCAATTTCTAAAGATTATAAAGTTTATAACACATAAAGAGTTCAAATGGAGAATGATCCCACTACATTTGAATAAGCCATGAGTAGCCCTCACTCATCGAAGTGGCTAGAAGCCATGGAATATGAGATGAGGTCGATGAGTTCCAACGAGGTTTGGGACTTAGAGGAAATTCCCAAAGGAGCCAAAACAGTAGGCTGTAAATGGGTCTACAAAACAAAGTATGACTCTAGAGGGAATGTGGAGAAATACAAAGCATGACTTATGGCAAAAGGATTCACACAAACAGAATGAGTAGATTACAATGAGACATTTTATTCAGTCTCGTGTAAAGATTCCTTCAGAATCATAATGACACTAGTTGCACATTTTGATTTAGAGCTGCATCAAATGGATGTAAAGACGACATTTCTAAACGGGATTTAGAAGAAAGAGTCTACATGAAACAACCTAAGGGTTTTGTCATGGAAGGCAAGGAAAGCATGGAATGCCTCCTAAGGAAATCCATTTATGGATTAAAGCAAACTTCGCGACAGTGGTATCTAAAACTCAACGAGACCATTAAGAAATTTGGATTCAAAGAGAATGTTGAGGAAAACTGCGTTTACACAAAGTTCAAAAGTGGGAGATACATTTTCCTAATTCTGTATGTGGATGATATCTTGCTTGCTAGCAGCGATGTTAGTCTATTATTAGAAACAAAGAAGTTCTTGTCCTCAAACTTCTACATGAAATACCTTGGTGAAGCTTCATATGTTTTGGGCATAGATATTCACCGAGATAGAGCAAATGGGGTCCTAGGACTGTCACAAAAGGAATACCTAGATAAGATCCTAAAGAAATATTGTATGCAGGCATGCAATACCACACCTGCTCCAATAGTCAAGGGCGACAGTTTTGGGAAATTCCAATGTCCCAAAAGTCAATATAAGATTGATCAAATGAAGTCAGTACCATATGCTTCGGCCATTGGAAGCTTATAGTATGCACAAGTGTGCACTCGCCCTGACTTAGCTTTTATCACCAGGGTACTCGGTAGATATCAAGAGAATCCAGGCATAGAGCACTAGAAAATGGTAAAGAAGGCTTTGCGTTATGAACAAGGCACAAAAGACCTCATGCTAACATATAGAAGGTCTGATTCCCTAGAGATAAGAGGGTATTCAGATGCTGATTTTGCGGGAGACAAAGACGGTCGAAAGTCCACGATAGGATACGTCTTCACTCTCGCAGGAGGGGCTATTTCGTAGAGAAGCTCCAAACAGTCAATAGTTGCATCATCCACGATGTATGCAAAATTTATAGAATTCTATGAGGCCATGAGGCATGCGATATGGTTAAAGAAATTTATACCCGACTTGAAAGTGGTAGATTGCATTAGCAAGCCACTAAAGATGTACTGTAACAACGAGCCCGTAGTATTTTATGCTCACAACAACAAGTCGAGTATTTCTTCCAAACCAATAGATATAAAGTATTATGTTGTGAAAGATAAGTTCTAGGATCACACTATAAGACTCGAGCATTTCAGGACAAAGGAATTACTTGCGGATCCGCTAACGAAAGGCTTACCACCCAATATGTTCAAGGAGCACTTAGCCGACATGGGTTTAAGGGAAAGCCTATGATTCCTGGATCATGAGAGGCCCAAAAGTAAAGAGTTTCTTATTTCAAAACAAGAGGTATACTGTAGCTGTCTGATTCTATCGGCAATTGAGCTGTGACGATGAAACATGCTCTATGTACCGAATAGTGATAAAAGGAGTAAAGTATAAAGTTTAAAATAAAGTCGAGATCAAGGGGGAGAATGTTAGGTTGACCTCTCCACGTTCGAACCCAACGGTTCGACGATCCCTTATCCGCGCCCTGATCGGGGGCGCTGAACCCTCTCATGGTTGGTGGGCCCCTGTGGCAGCGCAATATAAAGAGGAGGTTGGGGCCGGGGCACGCAACACGAGATTGGTCGCGCCACCGCTCCTCCACCAACAACCCCTTCCGATCTAGGGTTTGCGCTTAGCGACGGGAAGTCCCACTGCCACTGCCATCGCCTAGCTCCCTCCTCGCTCTCGCCGTCGGCCCCATGGCCAATGGCTCCTCAAGCTCATCCAGCTCCGGCGAAGGTACTTGCCCGATCTCTCTGTCTCCCAGTCAATAGTCAGCACCAACACGAATTAAATGCATAGACAACACAGTACGATTAGAACTAGCTTAGTTGGTCCTTATAGTTCTATCAGTATTGAACCAGTTCTTTTGGAGTCAGAGGTGTGTACCCATGTCGCTAACCATCTGTCAAGTGGCATAGGATGAACCTGATTAAAACTTACTATTAGCTATTCTTTCTGTGTTTAAGCATCTATTCTATCCGTGTTGTGACGTGTGTTCGTGTGCTAGGGTAACTGAAAGGGTATTTTATCCTATGCTATTTTTGGTTGATAATGACACCATGGTTAGAGTGGACTAATGCTATTTATAGTGTCTTACACAGGTTCTAGTCCAATGCTGTGATGAAATGTTATCGGAGACCCCCCATTTTGATAACGAAGCTTCGCACCAGAGTTTTCCCTTTTCATGTAATTTGAGTCCGGTTAGGAGCTCCGCACGATTAAGAGGGGTTCTCTCGATGAGCTTGTTGGGGATGATCACCTAATCCATATACACATCCCTCTCTCCTACCCAATCCATCACCAAAGAGAGAAGAGAAGAAATCCTATCCACCTTAGCCTTTTTTACAGATCCGGTTTTCAGACCGGTTGGACCGGCTCCCAAACCGGAACGTCCGGTGTCAGGATCGTAAATCCGGACTCAAACCGGGTTCTCCGGTTTTCTCACTCCGAGTCTATCCGAGTCTGGGTACTGAGAGCAGTTTCGGTTTCGGTCCGGTTTTCCGGGCTGTGGATCGGACTGTCCGGTGTGTGGGCCGGACCAACCGAACTTAAAACCGGACCTTGCGTTTTTGGCTCAAAACGGCTAGTTTTTCTCCTTGAGTATAAATATCCCTTCTTCCAGCTTGAGTAGGTTAGGCATTCAGTTTATATCATTTCTTGAAGCTCTCTCTCTCTCTCTCCCCATTGTTGAAACACAAAAGCTTGAGGATCTCCCATTCTACCCAACCAAATCCAAATCCCTTTGGTAGAAAGGAAGAGGATGTCCCGATCTACGTTTCCACCAAGCCAAAGTTCATTCCCCCTTGATTTCATTGAGTTAGCTTGTTACTCTTGGGTTTGTGGGAAACCCTAGGCGGCTAGGGTCGCCCGGAGGCATTCGGCTTGTGATTTGCCCCGTGGAAAGTTTGTGAGGGTTTGGAGACTACCCTAAAGTCTACCACGAGTAAGTGAGCTATTACTTCGTGGGATAGGCTCGGAGAAGAAGGTGAGCCTTCGTGGCGCGTGAGGAATCCTTCGTGGAACCTCACACCTCTCCAACGTGACATAGCCCCCTTCCCAAAGGTGGTGAACACGGGAATACATCTTCGTCTCCGCGTGCTTCAGTTATTCCTTAACCGATCTCTTACTTGTGTTGCTTATCTTGTGATAGCCTTCGAGCTTGAAGTATCTTGTACATCATCTAGGTTGCCTCACCTAGTTTGCATTTAGGCTCACTTATATTCCGCAAAGCCTAAAACTTGCAAAAGATTATAAAGAATTTTGTAGAAACCTATTCACCCCCCTCTAGGTTAACCATCTTACACTTTCAGTAACTTCACCATATTTGAAAAAGATGAGTATATTTTTTAACTGGAACACATGATTCTATTAGGTACTAGGCTCAGCAGAAGTGTTGCCACCAACACTGTTAGATTAAGACCATCTCCACTCGTTGGGCGAACCCAGGCCGAAATCCGGATCAAACTTTGGACGGACGAAACACGTTATCGGCCTGGAAACACCGAGTTTCCCACTCGCGTTCCCAGCCGAGTTTCCGGGACGCTCGTTTCCGCTTAAATTCGGCTCAAGTTCGTCCATATTTTAGCATAGTTCGGCATACTACGAATACATAACATTTTACAACCATAGTTCAGCGAAATTTTAAACATAGTTCGACGTAAATGTAAACATAGTTCGGCCTGCCGTAAAAATACAACATATTTCGGTCGGCGAAAGCGGCGGCGGAGTGGGCGACAACTATGGCGAGCATATCTAGAGGCGTGGGCATGTCTCGGCGTGGAGGAGCTCCGTCGGCGAAGTCATGGCGACAGAGGCTCTGGGATCTCTTCGCCGCAGTCTAGGCGAGTGGAGTGGGGGGATGGGACTGTCTCACCGACAGAGCTGGCCCATGCCCGTTTTCGCCGTGTCCTGCGTTCTAGGGCGTTCCCGGGAACTTGGGTACATCCTGGGAAGCCCGTACCAAAATTCGCCTGAATCCGGACGAACACAGGTTCCTGAGTACACGACTGGGCCGATTTTCGGCGTCCGGACCTATTTTTGATGTTCGGATCAGCGTCCTGGGTAACCGAGTGGAGATTATCTAATATGCCATGTATCGTGACATATCTCTTATTGCACGTATATCATGGAGTTGTAATTAGCATATACTACCTCCGTTTCAAGGCTTAAGGCGCACGCGCTTTCCAAAGCAAAGTTTGACCAAAAGAATTGAGCAATAAAATCTTGATTATATTGTACATAATTAGTATCCTTGGATTCGTATTGAAAAATACTTTCCAGTGATACTAGTTTTATACCAAAACTCTTTACGTATTTAAAGTAATTCTTGGTCAAAGAAAAAACACGCAAAACGAGGACGCCTTAAGCCCTGAAACGGAGGTAGTATCCTATTATGGCTAGGATTATTCTCTCATTATGTGTCAACATCCGGATTTTTAATCACAGATGCCTGTTATGCCATACATCGCAATCCCAGGATTTCCATTTTTGCGAGACGTAACAGATTGGATATCACAGTATATCATCTATTACAAACCATACATAAGGTCTTACACAAATAAGGATCTCATGATCCAGTCTTAATACAATCATAGCAGCGGAATAACGTAATAATAACGATAGCATAGGCGAAGCTCCATCTTCATGGTCACCGGCAATGCTGGCGATGGGAGATGATCCTAGTTGTCGTAACCTTCCTGCTATCCTTCTTTATGATACTCCTCTTCATAGTATGGCCACGGGAATAGCCAGGGACAAAGCCATGAGTACTCTTTAAGTACTCGCAAACTAATACTAACAAGTGAAGGGTTTTTTGTAATAGGGTACTAAGCCCTAGGGTTGTTTTGCAAAAAACCAGATTTACCTCTACTAAGTTCAGAAGCAAAGAAAGCTAGTTGAAAGTTTTATAACACTTAAGTGGGAACTTGAATTTCATGTCACAACTCTGTTGTGTTCAAGTCAAATCATAAATCATTTCATAAGTCCTTTTGAAAACATCTGACGATGGAACAGTATGGCCACTCCAACTATCCATAACCGCGGACGCGGCTATTCAAATAGTTTGACACTCTGTAGAGATTGTACACTTTCACCACAACATTCGATACATCCGTCAGGAACAATCATGAATTCACCATACTCAGTATGCGGATAATCAATCCTAACCTTTCAATTACACGCCCTAGTATAGGCACCTCTCCTATGAGTTTTTCCTCCCAACCATGACCAACTGTCATCTTGGGTACTACACAGGTGGACAATCTTCACAAGGTAGCCTCAGCTCATACCTTGGACGCAAGGGAACCCATACTAAGGTATATAAATTTCCAGTCAAGCCCTACCCAAATTTCGGGTATTGTGGATGTACGGTAAAATTGGAATGGTATCACATCCAGACAACCATCAATTTTATAAAGGGCTAAGGCTCATGCCTTAACATTTTCATCATCAAAATCATCTGGTGTTCAAGAACACATGTCAAAACATTTTGGTAGAATGACTCATCATTCTAAGGTTTTCATAACCATTTTCACCAAGTATTCCCATCTAAGGTTGATCAAGTTTTATGCTTAGCACTAGCATCTACAACTGGGGGATAAACACAAATGAGGGGTGGTAACCAAGTGGGAACTAGCTAAGTTTAATCTCATGCCTCAGGATGACATCAAGATTTATCTAACTTAGGCCAAGTTTTATGCTCTTTATGCTACCTTCAAATATCTTTCTAAAATCTACAAGTCACCAAGTACTCTACTAGAAAGCTTTGATAAAGAAATAAAATACTACGCTTGCAAGTAAAACTAGGATGGGGTGTCATCAAATGGGTATAATCACATAGGCTTAAGGAAATAGTCGGCATAGTAACAAGCAAGTTTTAGCTTGCCAAGTCAACTAGTAGTATTATGCTTTTCTTGTGCAGAGCAGTGGTTGAAGTTCTCCTCGGCTTCTTCCTCGTAGTATCCTCCTTCCTCCTCGTATCCTTGGTCGGTACTAGCGTCTATAAATAAATACGAGGTACACAATCACCACACAATATTTAATTACTTCTATTTATCACACAAAGGTTCACCCTAGATGATCTAGCATCATCACTCACATTACAAGATTAAAGCACTTGTCTCATTTATTTTATTTAGAAAAGTAATTTCTACCCATTGAAAAACTACTTAAGATTTAATATTCTCCAACTCAAACATGGGATCATGTTGATACATGTCATCACCACATATTTCAGGACATGGGAATGTGATTTAAAGTGGTGTCACAATTTAAAAAGGTTTAACCTTTTTATTTTAATTAATTAAAGTGACTAGAAATGCCTATGTGGCATTCTTTTATTACTTGATCATTATTTCTATAAGTAAACCTATATATTTTTATATATTCTAAAAGCTATGGTTAAATGTGATTTTTGAGAGTTGGAATCAACTAAAAAGCTCTTATGGTTGAATTTTGAAAAATGTTTGAATGCAGAAAAGCTTATGCCTTGTTATTTTTACCATGGGTGATCTACAAATCTAAATGGTTTGAATCCAACGGGCTTGGATTAAGCCCTCCAGTACCTTTCTAACAAAATTGGTTTCATGCAATTTGGTTCAGTGAATCGAGCTGGGTTGATTTTTTAATCTAGGTACAGAACTGAGTTTGAAATTAAATGAATAAATCCAAATTTGAATTAGTGGGTCGCGCGGGATGTTTAACTGGGCCGGCCCACTACGCACAGCACGCGCGCGGGCTGGTTAAGTGAGCGACCCCACTCGTCAGTGAGACAACAAGGGGCGAAGCGGTATGGGGCGATTAGGATCGTAGGATCTAACTCTAATCGAACGACTCTGGTTCATCATCCACATCGGGCAATCCCGGCGAGAAAGAACCCTAGCGTGGCCAGTGGGGGTCGTGGGAGGCTCACCGGGGCTCATGCGATGGTCGGTTACGGGGGCGAAAGACGAAGTCGACGACGGTGATCCTCCTGGTACTAGCGGCTTCTCCTGGGGCGGCTCCAATCGACGACGCCACTCCTCCTCTGCAGCGGCAAACTCCGGTGAAATTCTGGCGATGTGCTGCTCGCCTTGCTCCGGGGGTGAGGTGGGGTGCTTCTGAGAGAGAGGGGAGTGAGATGGTGTGCTCAAATCGAGCGGGGGTGGCCTCCTTTTATAGTGGCTGAAGGGGACCGACGGTCGCGGGTTGAGATCGTCGTGGTCGACAGCACAGAGTCCTACTGGCACGGGCGACGATAGGGGGCGATGCTGTGCTCCCTGGCAAAGCTCAACGGCGCGGTCCTGCGGCGTGGGGCGGTGCTGAATAGTCGGAACGTCGCAGCGCTCTAGGCAGGTCGAACGACAAGTTTAATGGCGCACAACATGCATGGTCCGCGTGATGGTGAACGGGGTTATCTGGCGGGGTGCTGGGATGCTGGAGAGCACGTCTGCAAGCAGCGATGGCAGCGCACAGTCTGTGGGCTCGTGTCACTGACGGCGTACTGGCGCGCTCTCGGCTCGCACATAGAGAAGCTTGGCATGATCTTGCCATGTGGTCCAGGGGCTGGCAAAGCTCGTGGCTGGGACAGAGGGTGGCAGTGGACGGTGGTCAGTGCTCCAGACAAGGTTGGCAAGGCTAGTGCTTCCTCTAGCTCGCTGGCGACATAGGGGTGGCAAGTTTGCTCTCGGCATGGTCACCATTGATGGCTAGGCTTGCTCACTGTGGTGCTAAGGATTGTTAAAGAGGCTAGATGATCTACTAAAAGCTTGTTGCAACCAAAGAGGGAACAAGGTTGACCAAATTCACTGCTGCAAATAGTGTTTGATGTTTTGTTGTTTGCTGATCACAAGGTGTTTGATGAAATGGCCGCAAGAAATTCAAATTTGAATTTTGGGTTCAAACTTGGTGGGTTTGCTAGGCACATACTAGGGAGTATTGGGTTAGTTGGATTGGTCAAGGGGCACTGGTTTGGTTGGGTTTTGAAAAGGTATGATCTTCACATATGATAAATATTCAATTTTGAATTGTCATTTGAATGGGGTTGCTAAATGTTTCTGTAGGTTTTAAAGGTGGGCTTTGATTTACTTTTACTTGGTCTTGCAAGGGGTGCAAAGAATTGGAAAAGTTTCTGTTTGAAATCTTGGACTAGAAAGACTCAAAGTGACCTAGTGAGCAAGATTGGCAAAAATGACCATTTGCCTTATTTGATTTGTTTTTTATTTTCTCTTGATTTGTTTCTGCTTGGAAATGTTTTAGATGATGTTATTTTCATCCTTAAACCATTCCTTGCTATTTAGGTTAATCACACAAGTCCATTCATGCATTCATCAAATCATCACATACACACATGCATTCATTTGGTTTTTATTTAATCAAAGTTTTTTGTTAACCATAATTTTTGTGATTAGAGTTTGATGATCATGATCAATAGTTTTGGGATGTTACAAACCTTCCCTCCTTAAACAAAATCTCGTCCCGAGATTTTAAAAGGAAGAAAAAGTTTACCTAGTATTTAAAGAGATCGGGAAACTCCGTCCTGATGTGATCTTCTCGCTCCCAGGTAGCTTCTTCTTCAGTGTGGTTTCTCCAATGAATCTTGAGAAACTTGATGCTTCGGGAACTGGTGGTTCTGAAAGCTTCCTCCAAAATACGGATGGGTACTTCGGGATATGTCAGGTCATTGTTGATCTCTATGGTTCTGAAGGGAATATGCCCGAGAGGCAATAATAAAGTGGTTATTATCGTATTCCTTATTTATGATAAATGTTTATTTTACATGCTATAATTGTATTAATACGGAAACGTTAATACATGTGTGTTTAATAAACAAAAAGGAAGTTCCTAGTTATGCCTCTCTTATAAACTAGCTCGTTGATTAACAAGATGATCAAAGTTTCCTGATCATGGACATTGGATGTTGTTAATAACGAGGTCACAACATTAGTGTAATGATGTGATGAACATTCATCCGAAGTATAGCATTATGATCAAAGTCTTTGAGTTTATGTTGCTATAACAACTTACGAAGTGATCCTAATCCTTAGACCATGAGATCATGTCAATCACTAACACCGGAAGAGTTTCTCGATGACATCAAACGTCACACCGTAACTGGGTGATTATAAAGATGGCTTCAAAACTACTAAAGTGTTATGTTGAGACTCATGGATCAAGAGTGGAATTTGTTCATCCCGATGACGGATAGATATACTCTGGGCCCTCTGGGTGATATCACATTGATTAGCTTGCAAGCAAGTGATTTGATCACTAGAATGTTATATCACGGGAACGAGAAAAGAGTGCATGTCGGTAACGAGATCAAAGTAGGTATGGAGATACCGATGATCGAATCTCGGACATGTAATATATCGTGAAAAAAAGGGATTAAGATACTAGCGTAAAAGGTTCACACGATCACAGAAGTCATCGTTGAATGTGTGGGAGTCAGTATGGATCTCCAGGTCCCGCTACTGATTATTGATCGGAGAAGGGTCTCGATCATGTCTGCATTATTCGCGAACCGTAGGGTGACACACTTAAGGGATACCGACACCATTCGGAGCAAATGATATGTCAGAAAAAGAAAAGGAAAGCGCAGGAATTTATTTCACTAGACACCGAAACTGTTTCGGTTGAAATTGCTGAAACTGGTTCTGCATGTGAAATTGAAATGTTGTAAGGGGTTTTATGTGAATGTTTGTTAATTAAAGTAATTAACAAAATTCTGAATAAATAAATAAAAGAGTTTTATTTAAATGAGAGCTTGCATTAAATTTGGTGGAAATTTAATGCATGTGAGTGGATTTTTGAGTGGAGGCTTTTTAATGGGAGTGGAGGCTTTTCATTTTGAGTGGGAGCTCCACCCACATGAATGTGGAAGAGTTTGGGGCAGCCCCCATGGCTGGGCGCCATGCCCCTTGGGTGCCCCCCTCTCCCCTATAAAAGGCCCCCCTCTCCCCCTCTCAAAGTACACCTCCTCGCGAAGGATCTCTCTCTCCCTTTAAAATTTCACCATGTTCTCGGATCAGCGAGATACATGTTCCCGGTGGCTTTTTCTGGAAGGATTTATTGCTTCCGCTGCTTCGCTGGAGCGAGGGCGTGGAGGTTGCCGGGGTACCCGTACGTGTGTGCGATCACGGATGCACCACTACTTTGAGGTGCTAGACTTGATCGTGCTGGACCGGCTGGACCAGATGGACTTCATCACGATCTTGAGATCGGCAAGCGTTCGTCTACATCATCCACGAGTACAACCTCATTAACGCTATTCGTTCTTCGAGGGTATGTATTCTATGGATGTAAATACACCCGTTGCTTGTATCTAGTAGATAGATCTTGGTACTTAGATGTTCCCATCGTAGGAAATTTTTTGTTTTCTATGCTGCGAACCCTACAGTGGTATCAGAGCCGGATCTATGCGTAGATGCTTTGCACGGGTAGTACACATATGTGTATGTGGGCGATGATGATCATTTTATTGCTTCTTAGTTGTACTTTGGATATTGGTGGCATAGTGGGATGAAGCGGCCCGGACAAACTTTACATGTCCTCGCACATGAGACCTGTTTCACGCTTGACATGCAACTAGTTTGCATAAGTGGCTAGCGGGTGTCTGTCTATCCTACTATAGTCAATATCTAATTTGCAATGAGTTGTCAACAATTTGGTTATCCTCGTTGTGGTTCATGATCGTAGGTAAGAACGGTTCTATCTTCGAAAGCCCTAAGCCACGTAAAACTTGCAATGGATAAATTAGAGGCGTCTAGTTTAGATTGTTGCTGGGCTAGTGTTATGATATGGTGATGTTGTAAGTAGAAGTATAAGATGATACTCTTACAACATACATAACGTGTAAATTCCATAGACCTTGGCCTTACACATAAAGGTACGATAGTGATCATACCACGGTGCACATGATAGAGATCATATGCGGGAACCATATCATTTCACTAATAAACATGTGATGTTTGATTGCATCTTATATTGCTTTTTTGGCGTTTTATTAGCATAATAAGATTATCCCTCATTTAGATATCAAGATAAGAATGTTTTCTTCCTTAAGTATGCACCGACAATGTTTCGTCGCTTCAAGACATCACGTGATGATCGGGTGTACTTGAATCCACGAGCATATCTCGGGTGTAAGACAGTTACATACGCGAATACTAAGGTTCTTACTTGGCGAGCCTAGCATGTACAGACATGGCCTCGGAACACGGACCGAAAGGTTAAGCATGAGTCATATGTTTTGATATGATGACCATATGGATGCTCGCCTTTGAAGCTACACCGACTCACGTGATGATCGGACTTGGTGTAGTGGATTTGGTTCATGTAATCACCAAAAAGACACGAGGGATGTCATTTTTGAGTGGGAGTTCATTTCTAATTTGGATTAGTAGAACTCAATTTATCATAAATTAAATCAAAGTTAATTTGCATAATTTGTTATACTCATTGGCATTCGTTCACCACCTTATGCATAGTTGTAATTGAGATAATAGAACTATAAGATTCTGGATATATACTTTACGAACTGGTATCGTATTGTGTTGAGTGTCAATCTAAAGTTTAAAGTACTATTGCAAACTTTCAGCAAACTCTATTTACTCCGTGAAATTTAATAGTTAGTATTAAATCGAGAGTAACAATTCCAGTGTTAGTATCTTAAGTATCATGTTTGCCTCCATGATTCTTGATTGTTTTAATATCAAGTTTATCTCGGAGCTGAAAGAATTGTTTCAGAAACCATCATGTGTGACAGATATAACGATATCTGAAACAATGTGTTGGTTGCAATATGATAGAGTATAATATATGTTCTCATATTGTATGAGAATTTACGAAGGTTGGAGATGCTAGACATCCTAATCATCCAAAATGGTTTTGGAAAGTAATGTTATACTCACGATTCGCCTTTATAAGCTACAATAGCTTGATCATGAAATTCGTCATGATAAGGATGAATAGAATATGTATGCAAAGTGTTTACTACACTAAAAGATTACTAAAGAATGGATTTTGAAAGAATACCGATCATTTTGATAATGGTGATCTACTTCAAACTGCAAGTCCAAAGGTATTTTTATTTGAATATACACGCTTTGGACTATGTGTCATGTATATGGTGCCACTTTTGATGTTGATAGATTCTTTTAAAAAGGAAAAGGAAATGATGAAAGAGAATCTATAAAATATATTTGGCAGAAAAGAAAAAATTGGAAATATCCAATTTAGGTATATATATGATATACATGTTATGGTTGTATTCTTTGCTTGTTAAACAATGTGGTTCTTGGGTATTGGATACCGAATTGGTTGGTATGAAATTTCATACAGAACGACGCAGTTCATGAACCACAATGGCCTAAGTAACTAGCAAGAGAATATGTGATGATGTTCATCGAAAACAAACAAATCGTTGTTTGTATTTCTCGTTGACATCAAAGCTTGACTTCAAGATTTGTTTTAATAATTGTTATTTAAATCAAGTATTATGAGAACAAAGGTTGTTCAAATAATTACCGTATTCCATATAAGATGGATGATTTACAAATCTAGTTGGAGAAATCACATCCATAAAGCCTAATGCTAAAATGTCGCAAGACAAATGATTGGAAGATCACTTACGAAGTGAAATCGCCGTTTAAATTATATTGGAAAGAAAACATGAAGAAACTCCATTTTCATGGATTTTTGGAGTCTTTGATTTGATCAAGTGACGCTTGTGAGACTTTCCCTGGGATAATTAAAACTTCGTTCAAAGGCCAAAGAAGAACGATCGACTAAAATATTGGAATTTATACATATCGATGTATGTAGTCCATTATGTGTAGTCGTAAGCGATGAATTTCAACTTCATATGCTTTCTTCGGAAATTTGAGTGAATGTTCACTTAATGAGAAAGAAGTGTGAAATATTTGAAAACGTTCAAAGACTTTCAAGATGAAGTGAAAATCATTGTGACAAGAAAATAAATGGTTTATGATTTTATCATAAGGGATTTATTTGAGTTACAAGTGTAACAAGAAAATAAATGAATCATGATTTTATCATAAAGGGATTTATTTGAGTTGCAAGTTTAGCAAAACACCTAGATTTACATCTCCCTAAACACCATAGAAGTATGGATTGTTTGAAATTTGTAATGAAACCTTGTTTAACATGGTTGGATCAAAGGTGTTATTTATAAAACTGCCATTATGTTTAAAAGATTAAAGCTTTAGAGACTTCTGCTTTTACACTGAAAAGAGCTCCATCTTGATCCGTTGAAATGACACCATGGAAGTTATGGTTTGGGGTAAAACCCAAGTTGTCATTTCTTAAATTTTGGTATACTAAACATAAGTAAGATGTTTACAACCGAAGTCGGATGAGCATGTCTTTGTAGGTTATTTCGAATAACAATTGGTTATTCCTCCATAACACCAAGGACAAAAGGGTTTGTCGCTTGAAACGTGAAGTTTCTTAAAGAAGGAATTTTTCATAAATGTTAAGTGGGAGGACAATTGAACTTTGATAAGGTTAACGAACCTTAGCTATATGTGCTGAGTTGCGCAGCGCCGGAAATTGTTCCGGAGGCAGCCATAATGCTCATAGCTTATGTGCCTCAAAGGTTGTGGTCACGGGGATCTAAGTTCTTATTGAACCAAGTCAGTCGGATAAACAATCAAATGTTGAGATTTGAGAGTAAATCATTATTTGATAATGATGAACCGACTACATGCAAAGAAGCGATGATGGGCCCTGACTCTGTCAAATGGATTGAATCCATAAAATGAGTTTTGTTAATTCAAAGGATGCTAAAAAGGGCATGCAAACTTCAATGGTTGAAGTAAGCATCGCGGAGTTAGAATCTTTACCGTGATGAAAATGAGTTTTCATCAGGAGACGATGAAGATGCTTGCATTTGCAAGAAATTAAGTGGGAGCGCTGAGACATATTTCTAATACATTATGTGGAGGACATCTTGTTGATTAGAAATGATGTAATTTTTATTGACAAAGGTTAAGAATTTCATTTCGATGAAAGACTTAGGCAAAACCCGAATATTTAGCATGAAAGTCTATAGTGGATAGACCGTGACGCTAATATGGTTATGCCAAACGTACATATATGAGATATTGAAGGAGTTCAATATAGAAACAACAAGAAACGGTTCTTGTCGCATGGAAAGGAATTGAATCAAGATTCAAGTGTATTGACACTTGATAAGTGAAATAAGATTCAAGTGCTTTGACACTTGATGAGTGAAATCACAAGGATGTTTTAATCAATCATACCATGATATGTACACATCCAGATATGTCCTATTCTCTAAGTGTTATGAGAATATACCAGAATGAATCATAAAATGATCTTTCGACGATAATGAGGATATTCTTATGATCTTTTGGAAGAACTAAGAATATATTTGTGTAGAGGTGACAAATAATTACAAATAGTTCATTGTAAAGCGTTACATTGATACTAGTTTTGTCACAATATATAAATTAAGTTTATCTCAATTTAAACTATGGGTGGCACAATGTAATGGAAAGGAAATTCCATGATGAATTTGTATGAATTCCAAAGTTAATACATTATGACGGATACTACAACGAAAGGCTAAGTATATGACTGCTATAGTAGCAGCAAAGGAGGGAATTTGTGTCAAGTAGTTTGTTATCAAACTAAGGTGTGGTTCGCAACGGGCTAACACTAAAGATATATTGTATGACAATAGTATCGACGTGTTTTAACCCCAAGGAACTAAAGGTCTCACCAAAAGACCAAATTTATACAATGCCATCTCATTGGAGAATGAGTGATGCGTGAAGACGCAAAGACATGCAAATACACACGGACCTGAAATGTCAGATCCGTAGATTATGTTAACCACTTGCAGTTGCGTATATGGAACACCAGAAAGCCATATGTGTTCAATACGCAAAGTTTTCAAACTAGATTATTGTCTCTAGTGCAAGTGGGAGACTGAAGGGAATATGCCCGAGAGGCAATAATAAAGTGGTTATTATCGTATTCCTTATTTATGATAAATGTTTATTTTACATGCTATAATTGTATTAATACGGAAACGTTAATACATGTGTGTTTAATAAACAAAAAGGAAGTTCAAATGTTGTACATCGTGGGAAATTCTAAAGGGAGAGAGAGATCCTTCGCGAGGAGGTGTACTTTGAGAGGGGGAGAGGGGGAGAGGGCGAGATACATGTTCCCGGTGGCTTTTTCTGGAAGGATTTATTGCTTCCGCTGCTTCGCTGGAGCGAGGGCGTGGAGGTTGTCGGGGTACCCGTACGTGTGTGCGATCATGGATGCACCACTGCTTTGAGGTGCTGGACTTGATCGTGCTTGACCGGCTGGACCAGATGGACTTCATCACGATCTTGAGATCGGCAAGCGTTCGTCTACATCATCCATGAGTACAACCTCGTTAACGCTATTCGGTTTTCGAGGGTATGTATTCTATGGACGTATATCCACCCGTTGCTTGTATCTAGTAGATAGATCTTGGTACTTAGATGTTCCCATCGTAGGATTTTTTTTCTATGCTGCGAACCCTACAGGTTCGGTGATCAATGTTCTTGAAAACTTCAGTCTTCTCTGGAACTTCAAGGCATTTGCGAAGTAACGATATATGAAAAACATTGTGCACTGCTGACATTTCCTCGGGCAGTTCCAATTGATACAATACTTCTCCTCGACGATTCAAAATCTTGAAGGGTCTGATATATCTGGGGGCTAACTTTCCTTTGAGCTAGAAACGCTGCATTCCCTTCAAAGGCGACACTTTAAGATACACAAAATCTCTGATATGGAAAGCGAGGTCTCGATGTCTCTTGTCGGCGTAACTCTTCTGTCTTGACTGGGCGGTCTTGAGGTGCTCACGAATCTTGTGAACTATTTTTTCTGCTTCTCGTAGGATGTCGGGTCCGAAGATCTGACTCGCTCCTACTTCCGACCAATTCAAAGGGGTGCGACACTTCCTTCCATACATGAACTCAAATGGGGACATTTGCAAACTATCTTTATAACTGTTGTTGTATGAAAATTCTGCGAAAGGCGGACAATCTTCCCATTTAGATCCATACTCTAACACACATGCTCTCAACATATCTTCGAGTATTTGATATACTCGCTCCGTTTGTCCATCGGTCTGAGGGTGATATGCTGTGCTGAAATCCAGTCGGGTTCCTATACCTTCTTGGACTTCCTTCCAGAATCTCGAGGTAAACTGAGTTCCTTGATCGGATACGATGTTCTTGGGGACTCCGTGCAAACTGACGATTCTAGCGATGTACAACTCCGCTAGCTTTGAACTTTGGTATGTTGTATTGACTGGTAAGAAATGGGCGACTTTGGACAATCTGTCAACTATGACCCAGATAGAGTCATTTCCCCTACTAGAAGTAGGCAATCCGGTGATAAAGTCCATTCCAACGGAATCCCATTTCCATTCCGGAATCTGTAATGGTTGCAACATTCCTATGGTTTTTTTATGTCCCGCCTTGACTCGCTGGCAAATATCACACTTGGCGATATAGCTTCCGATTTCTCTCTTCATCTTATGCCACCAAAATTGCTGCTTCAGATCCTGATACATCTTCGTTCCTCCGGGATGGATAGAATAAAGAGTATCATGAGACTCTTTCAAAATAACTTCTTTCAACTCCGAATTCTGCTGGTACACAGAGACGTCCTTTGTACCACAGAACTCCTTCTTCATCCTCGGTGAATCCGGGTACTTTGCCTGTACCGATACGACGTTTGATTCCGTCGATACTAGCATTTCCTTTCTGAGCCTCCTTGATCTGACTAATCAAAGTGGGTTGAAGTTCTATGCTAGCCAAAAATCCTTCACTCACTAATTCCATTCTAAAATCCTCCATCTCTTTGTGCAAAATTGGTTGCTCCTTCAGAATCATGGAGTTCAAGCGGCACGACAATCTGCTAAGGGCATCTGCTACCACATTGGCTTTACCGGGGGTGATAGTGAATGTCCAGATCATAGTCCTTGATTAGCTCAATCCATCTTCTCTGCCTCATATTCAGCTCCTTCTGAGTGAATATATACTTCAGGCTCGTGTGATCCGAATAAATCTCACAACGGTTACCCATAAGATAATGCCTCCATGTCTTCAGGGCTAGAACTACGGCTGCTAGTTCAAGGTCATGGGTTGGATAATTCTGTTCATGCGGCTTCAGTTGTCGGGATAGATAAGATATAATTTTTCCTTCTTGCATCAACACACATCCTAAACCGATCTTGGATGCGTCACAATACACATCAAAGGGATTCATGATATCCGACATGATCAAGATTGGGGCTGAAATCAATCTCCTCTTGAGTTCTTGAAAACTCGCTGCACATTTGTCCGTCCATTCAAACTTCTTGTCCTTCTTCAGCAATTGGGTCATGGGTCTTGCGATACCCGAGAATCCTTCTACGAACTTGCGGTAGTATCCCGCTAATCCGAGGAATGCACGAACTTGGGTTTGAGTGGTTGGGGCTTTCCAATCTTCAACATCCTTCACCTTCGCAGGGTCAACGATAATTCCTCCGGCTGATACAATATGTCTGAGGAATCCTACCTCCTGTAACCATAATTCACATTTTCTAAACTTGGCATACATATGATGCTCTCTAAGGGTTCCAAGAATGGTCCTTAGGTGTAGCTCATGTCCGTCTTCTGATTTGGAATAAATCAGAATGTCATCGATAAAAACAACGACAAACTTATCCAGGAAGTCCATAAAAATCTTATTCATGAGGAGCGGGGGCATTGGTTAATCCAAAATACATGACCGTATACTCGTATAATCCATATCTGGTGGAAAAGGCAGTCTTTGGAATATCCTCTATGCGAATCTTGAGTTGATGATAGCCAGTTCTAAGTCAATCTTATAAAACACCTTGGCACCAGTCAACTGGTCAAACAGGTCTTCTATTTTTGGCAACGGGTACTTGTTCTTGATGGTGACATCATTCAACTTCGGATAATCCGTACACAAACGGTTACCTCCATTTTTCTTGTCCACAAACAAAACAGGTGATCTCCATGGCGACGCACTTGGTTGAATCAATCCTATCTCCAGCATGGCAACCAGTTTCTTCTTCAGTTCCACTAGTTTAGACGGGTTCATACTATATGGTCTCTGGGCTATGGATCCAGTTCAAGGTATTAGTTCAATGATAAACTCGATATCCCAATCTGGGGGCATACCGGGAAAAACATCTAGAAATACATCGGGGTATTCACAAACTATCCAGAATTGGTCAATGGTTGGCTAGGCTATACTCTTGTTGCACTTGAATTGGTGGGGCAAGGTATCAGATACATGCTCTACAGATATTCCGGCTGTACTGGTCATGGTTATCGCTTTCTTGGCACAGACAATTAATCTTTTGTGTTTGGACATCCAATCCATACCTAGTACTACTTCCAAACCTTTAGTTCCGAGTACTATTAGATTAGCATAAAAATCTATGCCATGGATTCAGATAGGGGCGGCTTTGCAAATTTGCCTAGCTTTGGTGGTTGAACCAGGTATTTGAACAATCATAACATGCTTCAATTTGGTTGATTGAATCTTACTAGTGCATGCAAATTCTTAAGTAACAAATGAGTGTGATGCTCCAGAATCAAACAACACTCTTGCAAGTACTGAGTTGACAGAAAACATACCCATCATGACATCTGGCGCTTCATGGGCTTCTTCAGCATGCATGAGAAAGAGATGGCCGTTGTGGTTGAGCGAGTTCCCTGGGGGCAAACTGTAACACCCTCAGAATCAGCCCTATGCAAGTTTCAGCGCTTCCCGCCAAACCCACATAGAAACGATTCAAAGGTGCCCACCAGGCACTTTCGTGCGGGTGGAAAACGAAGTAATAACATTACACAACAGTCCTCGATGGGACCCACAGAACAGATATATATATACAACACGACTCCATGAGTCAAGAATATAGATATACAGAACAAAGATCCAAATCACCTTGAAAACGATACAGCGTCCGAGTACGGACAAGATGCAAATGGGGCTAAGAGCCCTGGAGAATAACCAATGGCGTCCATAACCCTGCCCAGGCCAAGCCGGAAGGGTAACCCTGCTAACGACGTCGAAACCTGCTAAAACAAAAGGGGTGCCGACAAAGGGCAAGGAAAAAGAGGAGCGTCAGTACTGAGGCCAGTACACGGCGAGGCTAGAATTCGGCGGTCCTCGCCTACATAGGTATGGTGGACTGAGCGGCAGCGGCAGCATGCACTAAACAACCTATAGAGACTCGATACAACTGGCGGCTATCAGAGGGGGATAAGAAAGACCTATTCGGAACCAACCTGTTTCTACCATCAAACAAACCCATCCTGGTATTTCCCCCTCGAGACCAAACGAGGAAGTCAACCGAGGAACTCACACCGTTGGCAGTTTTATTTATTCAGTTATCGTTGCACCAATTACTAGTCAGGTATAGATAATCATCCTGATAAAATAAGCAGTGGGCAGTTTTAGTTAACCATTCCGTTATAGTTGCAACACTTACTAATCAGATACAAATAGCATGAGATAATCCCAAAACCCAGCAGTTGTTGGTACTTTTATTCGGCCATTCCGTTGTAGTTGCATTACTTACTAGTCAGATACAATTGTCGCAAGCGACAAACCAATCAAGCAATTGTGGGCAGTTTTATTTAGCCATTCCATTATAGTGGAGCCGATTACTAGTCATTATAAAGTCAAATTTATAGCACTACTTTAGTTATAGTTGTCTATGATCGAGATACTGTGCCCCAAGTCGTCCATAACGGCGGACACGGCTTTCAGAAAGTTTTAACCTGGCCGGGGTGCACCAATAGCAACACACACTCGATCAACCTCGGAAAAACCAAATCAAAACCCAACGAGGCCTTCACGACAAAGCAATCACAGGATTCAGAATTATTTCAGGGGGGCACCCCTTAAAGTAGACCCGCAACGAAGCTGGCCGGCTCCGAGACGGACTCAAGGTTGTGGGGACGGCTGTAAACGACTGGGAACCCAAAACTGGGCTTGTCGATACCGCGGAATCGTGCCATGCTCCTAAACAGTACAGTGTGCTCCTCGCACAATCGTAAATAAAGCAGTAGCATGGCATAAGTACAGGATCGTAATAAAACCTCAAACTAGTTTGTGGCCCCAAGAAATAAGACGGAATCAAGCTCTGGCTCAGGGGGGTCCCATAATCCTCCCGGATGTGGATAGCGCGATAAATCAAGGAACAGGTATCAAGTACTCGGGGTCCTACGGGACACAAGTGGGCGGTGGAAACCAAATATTATCTATCACCCACCGATGCCTATGCTTACTTACTTCAATTTTAGTTGTTAAACAGGAATTAAAGTGAACGATAGGTAAAGCCATGATCATCTCCAACATCAAACATGCGGCATTACTCCAACAACTGCGGAACTGGACGACACGCAACAACACTTGAGCAAGCGACTACGACGCGCAGGTCCAACTAGCTACCAAACCGCAGGTAATAGGATGTGTCCAAGGCAATATAGGGCTGCAAGGGATATCACGGATACGGAAACTAGAGCAGCGCAACACAGATAGAAATAGATCAACAGGAGGGAATAAATACTATAAAAGTAAGATAGGTAGAAAGGGGGAGATGCTCGCCTAAAAACATTGCCGAAGGTTCATCTGAAGATCGGGTCGACACTCGCATCAACTCATCGGCCTTATCCACGAAGAACCAAAACACTAGAATAAACACCGGATGCAATATTTAACACTACGGCAAAAGATCGGGCATGATGCATGTATGATGCATGGCATGGCAAAGGTGCGATGCAATTAGGCAAGATTAAGCGGAACCGGGGTCCCGACAATTAATTAAACGGTTCAAGTTATTTAGACCCCCCGCAATTTAAATGTTGTAATAACAAGGCAAGATAAGTTACCGGTTCGCTATACAATTTAAATGAGGCCAATATAAGACTAGATTTGTCCGCATATGGGCCCCATATTTAATTAGAGGTGAATCGGCATAAGGCCCCCAAACCACATGATATGATGCGAGTATGACAATTCAATATGCAACAAGTTTATTTAGTTGACAATTTATAAAATAGGGTTCTCGGAGAAGAACACACATTAGGGTTCGGCGATTTTGGGGTTCCGGGGTTCGGGGTTCGACAGGGTCCAGGGTTCGACGGGTTCGGTCTCGGCGGGATCGTTCTCGGACTCCGGGGTCGTTCTCAGATAACGGAGGTAGATCTTGTCGCATCCGGGAAACATGACTTGGTGCGGCGTCGGGGGCGCATCGGTCTCGCCCTGGTCGGTGCCGATCTTGTCGTCGATGGCGAACTTGAGTGGGTCGGGTACCGGGGTCTTCGGATCCGTGAAGTAGACCTTGTCGCACGGTGTCCGGGGTAGACGAACTTGGCGTATTCGCATCGGCGATCTTGGCGTTCTTCAGATTCGGGTCCTGGCGCTTCGGATCGGTCTTCAGGGGTCCGGGAAGTAGATCTTGGCGCTCGGGTTCGGCGGTATCGGTCTTCAGACCCTGGGGGGTGGGTTTCCAAGGTCTCGACACCTTCGGTTCCATGTGGGCGATCTTGGCGTCCGAGGGTTTCTCTGAGTCCGTGGTGCGTCCGTGTGGTAGATCTTGGGGTACCGGCGCCATCGGGTTCCACCTCGCACATTGGTCGACGAAACACATAGCGATGCAGATCTTGGCGACAAAAGGGCATCGGGGCTCTTGTGACGAGACGGTCTTGTCGGCGGACCCTCGGGTTCGTGCGGCTCCTCGTGGCGAACTTGACCGATGGCATGTTCTTCGGAAGATCTTGGCATGGGGACCCGAGCAGCACCGTTATCATTGCCCAAACTTGGTACTTGTTCGCCCCGAGGTCTCGATCAACAACACCAACATCTCCACGCCATCAACATTCTTGCAAAAATGCTGGGACCATGTTCGAGTGGAGGCAGGCCACCGGGACAGGAGCAGGTCGACATGGCCGAGTCAGGGTTGGAAAGGGCAGAAGCAGGTCGGCGAAGGGAGGCACGACGAGGCCGCAGAGGGGAGAGGCGGTCGCGGGCTGGAGGAGCTCCGGTGAGGCGACGCTATCGGGCGGGGCGGCGGACGACGGGGCCGGCGCGAGGCGGTCGTCGGCCTGAGGACGCGCAGGGGCCGACGGCGATGGGGAGGCCTGGCGGCGGCCGGCGGAAGGAGGGAGGAGGGGGCGAGCTGAGGTGCCTGGCAGCGCCAGGGCGGGTGGCCGGAGGGCGGCCGGCGACACGCAGGAGGGGAGGCCGGCACAGAGAGGGGAGGAGGCTCGGGGCCGAGGGCGGCGAGGTGGGGGTGATGGCCGGAGGCGGGCGAAGCTTGCGAGGGGGCGACACGGCGGGAGAGAGCGGCGGCGCTCCGGCGAGGTAGCTTGCAGGGGAGCGGCCGGAGGAGGTCGACGGGGGCGGAGCTCGGGCTCGGGCGAGAGGAGGCAGCCACGCGGCGGGGACGAGCCGGAGGCGAGGAGGTCCAGGGCGGCGCGCTGGGTGGAGGGGGAAGCTCGCGGCGGCGGCCAAACGGGAGCGAGTGAGCGGGGCTCTGGGAGAGGAGGAGCTGAGCGGGAGAGGTCGGGGCGGGTCGCGCGTGAGAGGGCGTCGGGGAAGGCGAGGGAGGCGACTGGCGGCGGCGGACCGGTGGCCTGGTGGCGGAGAAGCTCGAGGGGGCGGGGTCGTGGTTGGTGTGGAGGGAATCTCGGGGAGAGAAGGAACGGGGAGGGGAGCGTGCGGCAGGAGGGTGGGGAGTGGGGCGCAGGCCTAGAGTGGGGCCGGCTGTCGGTTGACCAGGAGGAAGTTGGGAGGGAGCGGTTCGTTGGTGGGGAGGTAGGGCCGCAGGGAGAGTGGGGTGGGGCCAGGCTGGCGGTGAGGCAGAGAGAGAGGGGGGGGGGTAGGGAGGCTGTGGGTGAGAGAGGGAGAGGGGGAAAAAGAGGGGGATTGGTGAGGTGGCAGGGTGGGTAGGGATTAGGGGCCAGGGTGAGGTGGCGATCTAGGATAGGTGGGTAGGATAGGACTAGGTGCGAATAGGATTTCGGGTAGGCTGGTTTAGGTGGACCGTTTTAATACTGGGGGTGGTCGACTGGGTCGAATTGGCCCGTTCGACTACCCCACTAAAAATAATTACATATTTTATTTATTTCAAACAGGGCTTTTGCAAACCGATAGCAGACAAAACAAAATAATCCGGACACCGGGTTTTGCGTTTGAACAAAGACGGGGCGTTTTAGAAAACACAAAAATAGGTTTTTCTGCAAATAGTTTTATGCAAGCAAATGCAAGATGATGACGATGCTCAAATGCAATGTGGCATGAGGACATGAGCATGCGGTCATGATGATGCAATGCACAAAAACAACGCGATTTTTCTAGTAGTGGTTTTGCGGGATGCCACAATTCGACACCACTAACAATGGATCTCGCCCTCGAGATCCGCCTCATGGTACCGGAAAGAAGGTCGGCGATCTGCGTCTTCTCGCTTTGTGTAGATCTTCGCGACACCACTAACAAGAGGTCGTTGTCCGTGATCGTCGAGAGAACACTCCGGAACAAAAGGTCGAAGGTAGAGGTATCAACAAATAAAGCCACCTCTAGCTTCCGTGGACGGAGTAAAATCGCTGGATCCACTGATTCGATGTACAAGAGCGAATGATAAGAGTAGTCGGATGGTGACCAGTCCATCGCGCACCCAAACCATTACTCTGCACACGAATAGGCGAATTATGCAACCAACTCTCGGAATTCAGACTGAAGATCTCGACAAGCGAGGTTCGGAAACAAAGGAGTGATGCAGACTCTGCATCAGATCTGGCGTAGAGGATGTCGTCGCGTCGGCAAACACCGGAAGGCACAAGAAGGAACAAAGGGAAGTCCACCAGACGAAGGATTCCTCGGATAGCATGAAGACCGGATGTAGCAACTCCGTTACCAAAGAAGGAAGCGAAACCCTGCAGGTACGACGGAACCCATCCACGAGAAATCCTGGACTCGAAGAGAGAGAAGAGAGCGGATTCAAAACACGTCGAGATAAGAGGAGAATAGCAGAGGGGTAAGGAGTAAAACCAGACCTAATCAGAACTATCCAACCGATTTTTCAAAAATAGTTTTGACACTCTACTTCGGCCGTTAGCTAGGTTATCCTACAGGCTGGACTTGTGGGGTATCGCAACTGCTGTGCTCTGATACCACTCTGTAACACCCTCAGAATCGGCCCTATGCAAGTTTCAGCGCTTCCCGCCAAACCCGCATAGAAACGATTCAAAGGTGCCCACCAGGCACTTTCGTGCGGGTGGAAAACGAAGTAATAACATTACACAACAGTCCTCGATGGGACCCACAGAACAGATATATATATACAACACGACTCCATGAGTCAAGAATACAGATATACAGAACAAAGATCCAAATCACCTTGAAAACGATACAGCGTCCGAGTACGGACAAGATGCAAATGGGGCTAAGAGCCCTGGAGAATAACCAATGGCGTCCATAACCCTGCCCAGGCCAAGCCGGAAGGGTAACCCTGCTAACGACGTCGAAACCTGCTAAAACAAAAGGGGTGCCGACAAAGGGCAAGGAAAAAGAGGAGCGTCAGTACTGAGGCCAGTACACGGCGAGGCTAGAATTCGGCGGTCCTCGCCTACATAGGTATGGTGGACTGAGCGGCAGCGGCAGCATGCACTAAACAACCTATAGAGACTCGATACAACTGGCGGCTATCAGAGGGGGATAAGAAAGACCTATTCGGAACCAACCTGTTTCTACCATCAAACAAACCCATCCTGGTATTTCCCCCTCGAGACCAAACGAGGAAGTCAACCGAGGAACTCACACCGTTGGCAGTTTTATTTATTCAGTTATCGTTGCACCAATTACTAGTCAGGTATAGATAATCATCCTGATAAAATAAGTAGTGGGCAGTTTTAGTTAACCATTCCGTTATAGTTGCAACACTTACTAATCAGATACAAATAGCATGAGATAATCCCAAAACCCAGCAGTTGTTGGTACTTTTATTCGGCCATTCCGTTGTAGTTGCATTACTTACTAGTCAGATACAATTGTCGCAAGCGACAAACCAATCAAGCAATTGTGGGCAGTTTTATTTAGCCTTTCCATTATAGTGGAGCTGATTACTAGTCATTATAAAGTCAAATTTATAGCACTACTTTAGTTATAGTTGTCTATGATCGAAATACTGTGCCCCAAGTCGTCCATAACCGCGGACACGGCTTTCAGAAAGTTTTAACCCGGCCGGGGTGCACCAATAGCAACACACACTCGATCAACCTCGGAAAAACCAAATCAAAACCCAACGAGGCCTTCACGACAAAGCAATCATAGGATTCAGAATTATTTCAGGGGGCCACCCCTTAAAGTAGACCCGCAACGAAGCCGGCCGGCTCCGAGACGGACTCAAGGTTGTGGGGACGGCTGTAAACGACTGGGAACCCAAAACTGGGCTTGTCGATACCGCGGAATCGTGCCACGCTCCTAAACAGTACAGTGTGCTCCTCGCACAATCGTAAATAAAGCAGTAGCATGGCATAAGTACAGGATCGTAATAAAACCTCAAACTAGTTTGTGGCCCCAAGAAATAAGACGGAATCAAGCTCTGGCTCAGGGGGGTCCCATAATCCTCCCGGATGTGGATAGCGCGATAAATCAAGGAACAGGTATCAAGTACTCGGGGTCCTACGGGACACAAGTGGGCGGTCGGAAACCAAATATTATCTATCACCCACCGATGCCTCTGCTTACTTACTTCAATTTTAGTTGTTAAACAGGAATTAAAGTGAACGATAGGTAAAGCCATGATCATCTCCAACATCAAACATGCGGCATTACTCCAACAACTGCGGAACTGGACGACACGCAACAACACTTGAGCAAGCGACTACGACGCGCAGGTCCAACTAGCTACCAAACCGCAGGTAATAGGATGTGTCCAAGGCAATATAGGGCTGCAAGGGATATCACGGATACGGAAACTAGAGCAGCGCAACACAGATAGCAATAGATCAACAGGAGGGAATAAATACTATAAAAGTAAGATAGGTAGAAAGGAGGAGATGCTCGCCTGAAAACATTGCCGAAGGTTCATCCGAAGATCGGGTCGACACTCGCATCAACTCATCAGCCTTATCCGCGAAGAACCAAAACACTAGAATAAACACCGGATGCAATATTTAACACTACGGCAAAAGATCGGGCATGATGCATGTATGATGCATGGCATGGCAAAGGTGCGATGCAATTAGGCAAGATTAAGCGGAACCGGGGTCCCGACAATTAATTAAACGGTTCAAGTTATTTAGACCCCCCGCAATTTAAATGTTGTAATAACAAGGCAAGATAAGTTACCGGTTCACTATACAATTTAAATGAGGCCAATATAAGACTAGATTTGTCCGCATATGGGCCCCATATTTAATTAGAGGTGAATCGGCATAAGGCCCCCAAACCACATGATATGATGCGAGCATGACAATTCAATATGCAACAAGTTTATTTAGTTGACAATTTATAAAATAGGGTTCTCGGAGAAGATCACACATTAGGGTTCGGCGATTTTGGGGTTCCGGGGTTCGGGGTTCGACAGGGTCCAGGGTTCGACGGGTTCGGTCTCGGCGGGATCGTTCTCGGACTCCGGGGTCGTTCTCAGATAACGGAGGTAGATCTTGTCGCATCCGGGAAACAGGACTTGGTGCGGCGTCGGGGGCGCATCGGTCTCGCCCTGGTCGGTGCCGATCTTGTCGTTGATGGCGAACTTGAGTGGGTCGGGTACCGGGGTCTTCGGATCCGTGAAGTAGACCTTGTCGCACGGTGTCCGGGGTAGACGAACTTGGCGTATTCGCATCGGCGATCTTGGCGTTCTTCAGATTCGGGTCCTGGCGCTTCGGATCGGTCTTTAGGGGTCCGGGAAGTAGATCTTGGCGCTCGGGTTCGGCGGTATCGGTCTTCAGACCCCGGGGGGTGGGTTTCCAAGGTCTCGACACCTTCGGTTCCATGTGGGCGATCTTGGCGTCTGAGGGTTTCTCTGAGTCCGTGGTGCGTCCGTGTGGTAGATCTTGGGGTAACGGCGCCATCGGGTTCCACCTCGCACATTGGTCGACGAAACATGTAGCGATGTAGATCTTGGCGACAAAAGGGCATCGGGGCTCTTGTGACGAGACGGTCTTGTCGGCGGACCCTCGGGTTCGTGCGGCTCCTCGTGGCGAACTTGACCGATGGCATGTTCTTCGGAAGATCTTGGCATGGGGACCCGAGCAGCACTGTTATCATTGCCCAAACTTGGTACTTGTTCGCCCCGAGGTCTCGATCAACAACACCAACATCTCCACGCTATCAACATTCTTGCAAAAATGCTGGGACCATGTTCGAGTGGAGGCAGGCCACCGGGATAGGAGCACGTCGACATGGCCGAGCCAGGGTTGGAAGGGGCAGAAGCAGGTCGGCGAAGGGAGGCACGACGAGGCCGCAGAGGGGAGAGGCGGCCGCGGGCTGGAGGAGCTCCGGTGAGGCGACGCTGTTGAGCGGGGCGGCGGACGACGGGGCCGGCGCGAGGCGGTCGTCGGCCTGAGGACGCGCAGGGGACGACGGCGATGGGGAGGCCCGGCGGCGGCCGGCGGAAGGAGGGAGGAGGGGGCGAGCTGAGGTGCCTGGCAGCGCCAGGGCGGGTGGCCGGAGGGCGGCCGGCGACACGCAGGAGGGGAGGCCGGCACAGAGAGGGGAGGAGGCTCGGGGCCGAGGGCGGCGAGGTGGGGGTGATGGCCGGAGGAGGGCGAAGCTTGCGAGGGGGCGACACGGCGGGAGAGAGCGGCGGCGCTCCGGCGAGGTAGCTTGCAGGGGAGCGGCCGGAGGAGGTCGACGGGGGCGGAGCTCGGGCTCGGGCGAGAGGAGGCAGCCACGCGGCGGGGACGAGCCGGAGGCGAGGAGGTCCAGGACGGCGCGCTGGGTGGAGGGGGAAGCTCGCGGCGGCGGCCAAACGGGAGCGAGCGAGCGGGGGTCTGGGAGAGGAGGAGCTGAGCGGGAGAGGTCAGGGTGGGTCGCGCGTGAGAGGGCGTCGGGGAAGGCGAGGGAGGCGACTGGCGGCGGCGGACCGGTGGCCTGGTAGGGGAGAAGCTCGAGGGGGCGGGGTCGTGGTTGGTATGGAGGGAATCTCGGGGAGAGAAGGAACGGGGAGGGGAGCGTGCGGCAGGAGGGTGGGGAGTGGGGCGCGGGCCCAGAGTGGGGCCGGCTGTCATTTGACCAGGAGGAAGTTGGGAGGGAGCGGTTCGGTGGTGGGGAGGTGGGGCCGCAGGGAGAGTGGGGTGGGGCCAGGCTGGCGGTGAGGCAGAGAGAGAGGGGGGTAGGGAGGCTGTGGGTGAGAGAGGGAGAGGGGGAAAAAGAGGGGGATTGGTGAGGTGGTAGGGTGGGTAGGGATTAGGGGCCAGGGTGAGGTGGCGAGCTAGGATAGGTGGGTAGGATAGGACTAGGTGGGAATAGGATTTCGGGTAGGCTGGTTTAGGTGGACCGTTTTAATACTGGGGGTGGTCGACTGGGTCGAATCGGCCCGTTCGACTGCCCCACTAAAAATAATTAAATATTTTATTTATTTCAAACAGGGCTTTTGCAAACCGATAGCAGACAAAACAAAATAATCCGGAGACCCGGGTTTTGCGTTTGAACAAAGACGGGGCGTTTTAGAAAACACAAAAATAGGTTTTTCTGCAAATAGTTTTATGCAAGCAAATGCAAGATGATGACGATGCTCAAATGCAATGTGGCATGAGGACATCAGCATGCGGTCATGATGATGCAATGCACAAAAACAACGCGATTTTTCTAGTAGTGGTTTTGCGGGATGCCACACAAACCTTCTTCCAGGCTGAACACGACGCTGCTACTGAGCTAGGGCATTTGCATTGGGGGCTACGACAATCTTCTTGGGGCACTCATTGGAATAGTGACCCTTGGTTCCACATTCATAACAAGTCACTTGGGACTTGTCCTTTGCTGCAACAGGCACAGCATTGCTTCCAGTCCTTGGGGCAGTGTTGGTGTTGGTGGCGGCATTGTTGTTGTTGAACTTGGGTGGGGCACGGTTGAAATTTCTGGGGTTGCCAGGGTTGTTGTGTTTTCCTCCGGGCCTTGGGTTTCCACGGTTTGGATAGGTCAAACGGTTCATCGGGGGTCTGTTGATTCTTGGGGAAAATCCTGGAGATGGGTTGGGGCGATACTTTGGTGTATGATGGGTTCCTGGTTGATGCATCATGTGACGCTTGCGGTTCTCATTAGCTTGGTTGATCTTTCCTTCCATTTGAATGGCAGATTCAACTAAGGCTTCAATATCAGCAAAGGGGATATTGACTAACATTGTCTGGATCTCATCGTGCAGACCATTCCGGAATTTGTCCTTCTTCTTGGCTTCAGTGTCTATCTCATCCGGTGCATACCTAGCCAATGACAAGAATTTGTCACAGTATTCCACTACGGTCATCCTTCCTTGCTTCAGTTCCCTGAATTCATCTCTCATCCTCTTGATCAAACCCGGTGGCACATGGGTTCTGCTGAACTTGACTTTGAACTCTTCCCAAGTCATCAGCTGACCTCCTGTCATTGCGCGAACGCTGTTCCACCATGCTCTTGCATCTTCGGCCAGGTAGTGGGTAGCAAACAACACTTTCTCATTAGCTTCCACTCCTGCAACTTCCAGATTGTTCTCCATGGTTTGCAACCAACCATCTGCATCTAGGGGCTCTTCTGACTTAGTGAAAACAGGTGGATTGGTGTTCTGCAAATTCTTGAGCTTAGATCCATGGTTGTCCTGATTTCCATGGCCTTGATTGTTGTTGGCCATCTGAGCTATATGTTGAAGGGTGGCTAAGTTGGCTTGACGCTCAGCTCTTTTAGCTTCGTGGTTAGAAACCAACATTTGCAAGAGTTGCAACATCGGGTCCAGGGCTGAAGTGCTTCCTCTACGAGGCATCTGAAGATTGAGATAGATCATGAGGAAAGAGGGAAATTTCTAAGGTTCAGGGTTTTGTGTTTTCAAAGTTTTCAAAGTTTGATTCAGATTTTTCTAGCAACTTGCTTTTCATTCATTCATAACACACGATACAAACACACACCACAACAAAGGAAAACAAATGGTTTTAGGAACCATTCTGGGAAACTACGATACATTGGGACCGAATACATCTCACTAACGCTAGTGCTCAAGTGCTACTACTCCTTGGAGTCAGTGTCCTCATCATCCTCATCATCATCATCGATGAAGGCAAAGTCATCCTCATCGGTGAAGAAGTCCATGGCCTGATCCTCCAGAAAGTCATCATCATCGCTGAGATAGGAGTAGGTGTCTCCACGAATGTCCTCCCCTACATTCTCCTTCTCCTCCAGCTGCATGTCTCTCTCGTGGACCGCCTCCTCTAGTTCTGAGATCCTGTGACGAAGACGGGCAATGATGCGCTCCTTCTTGTTGAGCTAACGGTGACGAGACTTGTGATCCCTCACAAGCATGGCGATGGTTCGATCCTTCTTGACAGCGAGGGCATAGTTGTGGTTGGCGTACGAACGGGCATTGTCTAACTCCTTCTGGTGGTCATACATCATGAAGCTGAGGTGGTCCAATTGAATCTTCAGCTCATGGTGATATGGGGCCTCTAGTGGATGTGCCATAACATCACGCCTTGGGTAGTAACATCACTCCTTGATTTGATTGATACTCTACCCACACAGACGGGCAAGAGCTTCCTGCATGGCCGTGGCAAGTCCATCGAGCCAGTTGTTCTCTCTTAAGGTGAACTGAATTCCCTCTGCGGTGGGGGGTTCAATATTTCCTCGGAGACTTGCAACAACTAACCACTGTAGATCTTCTCATTCTTGATCATTGAGCTAAGCTCCAAAGAACTTGGGGTGCGGACGCTCCAGCATCTCCAACAGCTGGTCCAAGTCACGCTCAAAGATGAGGTCTCCTCCATTCCCCAAATGATGAAACTTGTTGTACTTCATGTCCATCTATAAGAATATAGGATGAGTAAGTTAGTAGAGTGATCAAGTGTGTCAAATTTTACGTAAGTTTTTAAGAATTTTTGAGGAACATGAATTTTCATGAAAGAATCCAAGTGATAAGAATGAGAATAAGTTTTTGTAAATACTCACTTCCTTTGGTTTTGAAACTAAGTTTTTGATTCAAACGTCCATTCTAACTAGGGTCTCCTATGGTCAGGATGGCTCTGATACTAACTTGTCAACACCCGGATTTTTAATCACAGATGCCTGTTATGCCGTACATCGCAATCCCAGGATATCACAGTACATCATCCATTACAAACCATACATAAGGTCTTACGCAAATAAGGATCTCATGATCCAGTCTTAATACAATCATAGCAGCGGAATAACGTAATAATAACGATAGCGTAGGCGAAGCTCCATCTTCATGGTCACAGGCAATGCTGACGATGGAAGATGATCCCTGTTGTCGTAACCTTCCTGTTGTCCTTCTTCCTGATACTCCTCTTCATAGTCTGGCCACGGGAATAGCCAGGGAAAAAGCCATGAGTACTCTTTAAGTACTCGCAAAATAATACTAACAAGTGAAGGGGTTTTTGTAATAGGGTACTAAGCTCTAGGATTGTTTTGCAAAAAGCCAGATTTACCTCTACTAAGTTCAGAAGCAAAGAAAGCTAGTTGAAAGTTTTATACCACCTAAGTGGGAACTTGAATTCATATCACAACTCTGTTGTGGTCAAGTAAAATCATAAATCATTTGATAAGTCCTTTTGAAAACATCTGACGACGGAACAATATGGCCACTCCAACTGTCCATAACCGCGGACGCGGC
Organism: Avena atlantica; assembly: GCA_910589765.1. Lineage (NCBI taxonomy): Eukaryota > Viridiplantae > Streptophyta > Magnoliopsida > Poales > Poaceae > Avena > Avena atlantica. Next base: position 22,156,972 of record OU342734.1, on the reverse strand, counting down.
TATTCGAATAGTTTGACACTCTGCAGAGATTGTACACTTTCACCAAAACATTCGATACATCCATCAGGAACAATCCTGAATTCACCATACTCAGTATGCGGATAATCAATCCTAACCTTTCAATTACACACCCTAGTATATGCACCTCTCCTGTGAGTTTGGCCTCCCAACCATGACCAACTGTCATCTTGGGTACTGCACAGGTGGACAATATTCACAAGGTAGCCTCAGCTCAGACCTTGGCCGCAAGGGAACCCATACTAAGGTATATAGATTTCTAGTCAAGCCCTACCCAAATTTCGGGTATTGTGGTTGTACGGTAAAATTGGAATGGTATCGCATCCAGACAACCATCAATTTTATAAAGGGCTAACGCTCATGCCTTAACATTTTCATCATCAAAATCATCTGGTGTTCAAGAACACATGTCTAAACATTTCAGTAGAATGACTCATCATTCTAAGGTTTTCATAACCATTTTCACCAAGTATTCCCATCTAAAGTTGATCAAGTTTTATGCTTATCACTAGCATCTACAAGTGGGGGATAAAAACTAATGAGGGGTGATAAACAAGTGGGAACTAGCTAAGTTTAATCCTACAGGTTTGCACCCATAAGGACGATCAGTAATTTCCCAAGTTCCGTTTGCTATGATGGAATCCATCTCACTGTGAATGGCTTCTTTCCAGTAGTCAGCATCTTGAGATGCATAAGCTTCTGAAATAGAAGTGGGAGTATCATCCACGAGGTATACAATGAAATCATCACCAAAGGACTTCGCAGTCCTCTGTCTCTTACTTCTGGTAGGAGCTTCATTGTTATCCTCCACAGGATTATCAGGGTGTTCTATCGAAATGGTGGGTTTAGGAATTGTAATTAATTCTTGACTAGATAAACTAGGCATCTCCTGAATTGATGAACTAGACATATGTCTTCAAAGAAAGTCGCATCATTCGACTCCATGATTGTACCAACATGCATGTCGGATACCTTAGATTTCACAATCAAAAATATATAACCAATGCTATGAAATGCATATCCCATAAAGACACAATCCACGGTTTTTGGTCCAAGCTTGCGTTTCTTGGGTATCGGCACATTCACTTTTGCCAAACAACCCCAAGTCCATAGGTACACTACTAGGAAAACAGCTATAGGTAATCAGCACATCCGTGGCTCACATGGTTGAAGTGCCCCACGGCTAAAACAGGCGTGGCTCACCTGTGGGCAGTGCCCTACTAATAACTAGAACAACCGTGGCGCACATGACTATAGTGCGCCACAGATGTGTGTGGGCCAGGGCCCTGTTGGCCACACGCCAAACATCTGTAGCGCACTATAGTCATGTGCGCCACGGTTGTTAGGGTCATCTGTGGCGCATGTGTGCCTGGTGCGCTATGCCTAAGCGCATGCCCCCCTCTGCTCTGAAACGGCCACAAACTTCTGTGGCGCACTCGGCCTAGTGCGCCACAGGGAGTAGGAGCATCTGTGGCGCACATGGTGTAGTGCGCCACAGATGTTTGTACTCCCTGTGGTGCACTAGGGCCGTGTGCTCCACAGACGTGTCGATTTCTTTAGGACAGCACTTTATGTGCACATGTGTGACCACATCCACCACCCCACACTTCACTTTCCCCTTCTTCTTCCTCCTTAGATCTAGTCGGGATCTTCTCCTTCCCACCTCAATTTCTCCACACATTCACCATTTTTAGCATGTAAAACTTTCTTTGGATGTTACATAAGTAATAGAGGAGGTCTCCAGTCTGTCATCTATCCTTCTCGACACGCGCACCTCTCCTTTCCATCTTTCTCGCGATCGGTCTCTCATCTCGGTAAGTTGTCCATGTAAGGATGTGTTCATGTGTATATGGATGATGTGCTCATATGTATGTAGATGATCGATGCTCATGATGTGTGTATGTGGAGAGGATCGATGGTCATATGTGTGTGTATATGGAGAGTATCGATGATGCTCATGCATGTGTACTATATGGAGAGGATAATGATATGTTCATGTGTGTATGGATCGGTCTCTCTCTCTTGTGTTTGTATGTGAACAAGTTGCCATTTGTTTTGCCAAAATGTTGATTCATTTCCATTTTGGCAAGACTTTGGCATTTCGCAAAGGTCCTAATTTTAGGATAGGTCATGCCGAAATTTTCTATCGACCATTGCATGCATGCATTCATTATGTGGTTCTAATAGACTTCAAAATTGTACCGTGTACATCGTGCAGGCAAAAATGGTCCGCATAATGAGCGAAGGCATTGTGGCTAGATTTTTGAAATGTGCGACGGTCGACATGATACGAAATAACAAGACAGATATAAGATGTTCGTGCAGAAGATGCAAACTCAACTGGGTGATCGACCCAGATTCCGGGAATCTGCAGGCGCACCTGCTCCGCCATGGTTTCATGGATGGGTACACTCGTTGGATAAGCGATGACGTATATGATGGAGACGGTGAAGAAGGTGGCCAACATGACGATGATCATCATCACGGCGAGAACGGGCGAGATGATGAAGAGTCTCCTGGAGATGGTGAAGGTGCGGAAGCAGACCGGGATGATGATGATCTAGATGCCGGAGGAGCAGACGACGATGGAACAACGTCAGGCTGGGTGCGGGACCCTTATGTGCAAGAGCTGCTTCTCAAGCAGACGAGTAACGCCAGGGCTGCCGCTAGAGAGAAAGCCAAGCTTGCGCAACTTGAGAAAGACGCGATTACTCCATTGTATGAAGGATGCAGGCCCGATGATACCCGGTTGAATGTAACGCTCAAGGCTATGGAGATGAAGGCGAAGCACAAATTGAGCGACGCAAGCTTTGACAATATGATGGCATTCTGGCACGATCGTCTCCCGGAGGGGAGCACATGTCCAACTAGTATCGAGGATGCCAAGAAAATCGTCTGTCCTCTCGATCTACCGCACGTTAGATATCACGTATGCATCAACGATTGCATCATTTATCGGGGCGAGGACGCGGAGAAAACCACATGTCCGGTGTGCGGCGTGAGTCGATACAAGAAAGGGAAGAAAGCACCTCGAAAAGTGGTATGGTACTTTCCTATCACTCCTCGTCTGCAGCGCTATTTCGCGGACCCTAAGGAAGCGAAGCTCATGCGATGGCATGCGGAAAGGAAGAAGCCAGGAGATGATGATGACCCCGAAAAGGATGAGCTACTGACGCACCCTTCAGATGCTAGCCAGTGGAAAGCATTGGACCTCGAATTCCCAGAATTCGGTGGAGATTCGAGGAACATCAGGCTTGGTGCGAGCACCGATGGACTCAATCCGTTCGGTAGCCAGAGCAGCACGCACAGCACTTGGCCCGTGTTTGTATGGATGTACAACCTCCCTCCATGGTTGTGCATGAAGAAGAAGTACATACAAATGAGTATGCTAATTCAAGGGCCGAAACAACCTGGTACCGACATCAATCTGTATCTCGGGCTGTTGAAAGAGGAGCTAGCCACGTTATGGGAATCTGGAGCCAATACTTACGACGCCGTCGCACAAGATTATTTCACTATGAGAGCCGCGTTGGTCACTACGGTGCAAGACTATCCAGGTTGCGGGTATATCTCGGGGCAGGTTATCCAAGGATTCTGCGCATGCGTTAGGTGCATGGATATCACAAGCTATCTCCAACTAGAGAAAGATCCAGGGTCATCGAAAACCGTGTTCATGGCGCACCGGAGGTGGCTCGGCAAGAATGATCCATGGAGAAAACGTGGAGACCTGTTCGATGGCAAATCAGAGACCCGAGGAATCCCAGAGCGTAGGAGCAGCGAAGAAGTGGAAGAGTTGCTGAAAAACTGGAAAGATTGTCCTAAGCCTGGAAAGAAGCGAAAGAGGCAGCAACAAGACAAGCCGCTGATGAAGGTATGGAAAACAAGGTCTGTTTTCTGGGAGTTGCCATACTGGAAGTTTCTCCGCACGCCTCATAGCCTCGACATCATGCATATCACGAAAAACGTGTGCGAGAGTCTGGTCGCCACCATAATCAACATGCCAGATAGGACGAAAGATGGTCCGAAAGCAAGGCACGACCTGATATGCTTGGGTATCCGGAAGGAGCTTCACGGAGGACGCACTACTCCTGATGATCAGGAAGATGACGATGATCATGAGTCGGAGACGACACAAGGTCGTCGGAAGGGTAAAAATTTCAAGAAGAACGAATATTACTGCCCTCCTTCTTGCTTCACTCTAAGCCAGGATGAGATCAAACAGTTTTTCAAGTGCCTTCTAGGAGTCAAATTTCCTTACGGCTACGCGGGCAAGATAAGCAGATACCTAGACGAGGCGAAGCAGAGGTTCAGTGGCATGAAGTCTCACGACTGTGTCGTGCTAATGACGCAGGTACTTCCGGTCGCACTAAGAGGGATAATGGATGAGCACGTCCGTGAAACGTTATTTGGCCTATGCAAGTTTTTCGACGTCATCTCTAGGAAGTCGATTGGCTTGAATCAGCTCGGAAGGCTACAGGAGGAGATCGTGGTGATACTATGTGAGCTTGAGGTCTACTTCCCACCCGCATTCTTCGACATTATGGTGCATCTGCTGGTCCATGTCGTGGAGGACATCGTACAACTCGGGCCGATGTTCCTCCGCAGCATGATGGCGTTCGAAAGGATGAACGGACACATCAAAGGATACGTTCGCAACAGGTCCCGTCCAGATGGAAGCATAGCCAAGGGCTTTCTGGCCGAAGAGTGCATCTCTTTCTGCACGAATTATCTAGACATCGAGAACCCTGTCGGTCTTCCCGTCAACAGACACCTTGGCAGCTCGACGGATCTAGTCACCGAGAGGGTCGTCGCATACTGCATGCAGACTTCGATTTTCGACGCGCAGACTTTGATCGAGCAAACCTCGTCGCGCTACAGCATTTAGAACTGGTCGATCCTTGGGTACAGAATCACAAAAGGTTAATCGAGAAGAAGTATAGTGACCGGGGCATACAGAGGACGCAGGGAGAAATAATCAAAGAGCATAACTCAGATTTCACGCGTTGGTTTAGGCAGACGCTCCTTGATAATCCCTCGCGCTCGCATTCTTCTGACACGGAAAAGATCATATTCACCTTGTCGCGGGGACCGATGCAAAACCTGGTGACCTATCAGGCATATGATATCAACGGCTACACATTCTACACGGAGGAAAAGGACAACAAGTGTGATTATCAGAACTCAGGCGTAACGTCGGAATTCTACACCGATGACAACGTGAAGGAAAGATTCTACGGAAGAATCGAGGAGATCTGGGAGCTCGACTACTGTGGAGAAAAGGTGCCGATGTTCCGTGTCAGATGGGCAAAGAGCGTCGAAAGAGAAGACCGGTATTTCACAACCATGGTTATACCCGAAGCAGCCAAATCCAAGGCCGCCGGTGCAAACGTGGCCGCGAAAAATGAACCGTGGGTACTGGCTACCAAAGTGGACCAATGTTTTTTCATTACCGACCCGACAAAGCCTAGCCGTGTTGTCGTGAGGAGAGGAAAAAGAAACATCATCGGAATGGATGGAGTCGCCAACGAGCAAGACTTCAACCAGTACGGCGATCCAAAGATTGAAGATGACGACGACTACGATGCAACAACATACATCACAAGAAGAAAAAGTACAACCCTACCCAAAAAAGGTAGCCCGTTCGAAAGAAGAAACATTAAAGTGCCGGGGCTAAATTATTCAACCGCGACAAAGAAGGGAAAAAAGATTGTAAAACGCTAGCTCAAAAAATATTGTAAAACGCGTGGTCGAAAAAGATTGTAATATTCATGGACAAAGTATTATGAAATTTAGTTATACTTTGAATCATATTTGTAACACTTTTATGACATATATCACTACTTTTGGGCATTTTTGGAATATTTAAAAGTATTTTAAAAACAAAACAAAACTTGTATGGCATATATCACCAATTTTGGGCATTTTTTGGAACATTTAAAAATATTTTTAAAATAAAAATAAAAAAGATGGGCACCAGGATTCGAACCTATGTGCTCACAGGTTTATAGAATAAAGGAGTGGCTGGAACCAGTGGGATAAGGTGAGCTAGTGGTAACTATCGGGGTGGCAGCCCTCTTATCAGCTAGTCCTACCCACTTAGGCGTAGGGCACCCTGGCCAAGTGCGCTACGGTTATCCGTAGCGCACTTGGCCAGGGTGCGCTACGCCTAAGTGGGTAGGACTAGTTGAGCCACGCCCTCCCTATCGTCCTCAAACACAGCTAGATCGTCTAAGTCCCTCCCCGCATCGTCCCCATCCCCATCGACGACGCGCCGCCGCCGCTGCATCCCAGGAGGAGGAGGCCGCTGCATCCCAGGAGGAGGAGACCGCCACGCCAGGAGGAGGAGGAGGCCGCCACGCTAGGAGGAGGAGGAGGCCGCCTTGCCCACGCGGCGGTTGGTGGCGGCGAGGTTCCTGCATCGTCGGCTCCGCTCCTCCGGCGACAAGGTGCTCTGCCGCTCCCTCCTCCTCGTTACCTCGTCCGCCAGCCCTCGTCGTCCTCATCTCAGAGGTGAGTGCCGCCCCTCCCCTCTCTCATTCTCTTCCTCTCTCCTCGAGCAATGGTTAGGGTTAGCACCTGATGATTCAATTGATGCCTCTGATGGTTAGGGTTAGCAATGGTTAGGGTTAGGGTTAGCACCTGATGGAATTGACATTTTTTCCTAATGATTGGTGGTTGTCTGAAAAAATGAGATGGCCATGGGAGTTCAGAGAAGTCCATGGGAATTTTCTGTCACAAAAACGAGCAAACATGGGAATCTAGCAAAGCACATGTAGGTGTCCCTGGCTGGCTAGATCAGTAACACAACATGAACATTTGGCTAGATCAGTAACAAAAATGAAGAACTAAACAGGTACCAAGTAGCTAAGAATTGACATTATGTTTGACAGTGAGCTTACAGTGATCTTCCACTGTGTTAGATAAATCTTGATGGTCGATTGGATGTTAGATAAAATTTGGCCTAACATGTTACTTTCATCTTACAGTGGGCATACTGTTATCTTTCACAAGTAGATAAATGACCCATGATCTAAGACATGTTACTGTCGAGGCAATGTAGATGCTAGTGTCATAAAATCTGGAGCTTTGGGTTCTACTTGGCCAAATTTAGAAATCTAGAGCTTTGGGTTCTACTTAGGGAAGGGGAATTGGGAAACAATGGCTCATCTGCTCATGTAGCTCTAGATTTTAATTGTTGGTGCTTAATCATCACTTGATGTTGCCATTGCCGTCGTGTTTGTATGAGGTCTCAGTCAGATGTAGTTAAGTCTGGATGCAGTAGTTTGCTCCTCTACTAGTCAAGCACATGCCAAGGTTAAGAGTAGCAAGCTGAAGGTTAGGGTCCTGAGTTTATTCTGTGTAGCAAGCTTCAGGTTAGGTTCAGAGTAGCAAGATTCAGGTTAGAGGTTTAGGTTAGGTTCTTCTATTGTATATCTGCTTGATAAAATAATTAGGCCCAGTGTATGTGGTCTGGAATAGCCTGGTTCAGCTGCATTGATTGGGCAGTGGTGACAGGTTTTAGGTGATGCCGGTTTATGGTTTGGAAGCATGGTGTGTTAATTGGTGCACTAAACTTGTTTTCCTGGGATATTAGCTCGTTTGCCACCACTATAATTGGGTCATCATGAAATAGTGGAACTTACGAAATAGGGGTCATCACCATAATGCAGTTAGAAGTACAGCAATAGCACTGATGCAGTTAGAAGTAATTTGACATATATAAAATTGACACTGGGGCCACATGATGCTTCACCATAAATACACTCTGTTATGTCTGATTAATCCCAGCCCCAAGTACAAAGATGGCTGTTCAGGAGGAAACTCCTCCATAGTTGGGCAGTCAATAAAATCATGAGTATTTTACTTACATGAGTGATCATGCAAATTATGAATAGTATGGTTTTAGTACTGATCCTGGTGATGGTCTAGTAGTGCTGAAAAGGCTCTACTGCAAACAATATGTTGCAGTGAATATATAAAATGAATATGTGCTGAACCAAATGTGTGAATATAAACTTGTATTTTCTTCTTTGTCGCGGTTGTGTATTTGCTTGCTGTCATATTTATTATCATATAAACTTGTATTTGCTTGATGTCATATAATGACAGGTGCTATAATCTGCATGTATTTGCTTGATGTCATCAATGACAGGTGATATAATATGTGGTGATATAATTTTAGCACTTGAAATTGTGCTTGTGCTTGTATGAAACACTTTATTATGTGTGTATGCAGGTTCTTGTATGAAACGAGTCCCGATTTTTGCCGGAATGTTGATTAACTTCCGTTTCGGCAGAAATCGGGCACTCCTAGTTTAAGAAAATTAGCAAAGGTCATGCCGGATTTTTCCGTGCATTTAACCAATTATTTGTTTTTTATTAGTGCAAAGATGTGTGACAACGACGAGGCTGGATGTTCTAAGCGCATCAGCGCTGAAGGAGAACTCAGACCTCCGAATAAACAATTGACATTCTGGGAGGCGGCCCAGCGGCTAGAAGACGATGAAGAATACCATCCCCAGGAGAGCGAGGATGATGAGATGGAAGACGCGGAGGAAGAAGCCGAAGGAACGGCGGACGATGAAACCACTGATGGCGGTGAGGGCACAGGGAGTGGTAGCAACCCTCCTAAGAAGAAGAAGAAGAAGAAGAAGCCGAAGGACCGGCGCCCGAACACGGTCGGCACGGTCAGGGAGGAAATTACCGAAGTGAGCCCATCAGGGGTTCCTTTGGAGCCCGCCCTTGTCGTCAAAGGGTACGGTGGGCAAGTGGCGGCGATCACCCGGACAACCATCTCGATCAACACCGAGAATCTCCGGCATAAAGATAATGGCCACTTGCGCACACTCCTCTTCGAGAAGCTGCACGCAAGATACAAGTTCCCCGCTAAGTATCAGAACACAAATTATCATGGGAACGAAGTAAACAAATCCGCCCTCACAAAGATGAGCACCGCCCTGGCCAGCTGGAGAACCCGGATAAAGAAGAAGATCTATAAAGAAGGCAAAAGTCTCGAGGAGATCCAGAAGATTGACCCGCATATCACCGAAGATCAGTTCCTGGAGTTCAAGGAGAGGTGTGAATCCGAAAGAGCCCTGGCCAATAGTAATCGGGGAAAGGTGCTGCAGGCGATGAATATAGGTCATCACCATCTCGGATCTGGTGGATACAGAACCGCGGAGGCCAAATGGAATAAGGAGGATGAAGAGTATAGATCCAAGGGGATAGAAAACCCCTTTGCTAAATTCGAACCCGGGCAGGTTCGAAACTTCATCAGGGCCCGTTACCATGTGGACCCAAAAACCAAACAACTCACCGCGGATCCTGCGGTGAAGGAATTCGAGGAAATTGTGGTAAGTATAATCTAATTACCGCGGATCAACACGATTGCAATCTAATCGACGATCTAAATGATTCACTGTTACTTCTTCTGCAGGAGGAGGAAATTGTTGCTAGTCATGGATCCCAGGGTTCCTCATCCCAGGGGTCGACGGCGGCCACCCGGTGGGATAACCCTTTTAACAGGGCGATGAACCGAGCCAAGAAAATAGAGCCGGTTACGAAGAAGCCGTCGTCGGCTGGCCGTCTGGCCGGCCTCGGGGGTAAGAATTGGGTGGATCATTTTGGTCCACCGCCGAGGACGCATGTGGCGCCGTCGGGAAGGAGCGAGGACGAAAACCGAGAGGTTCAAGAACTTAAGGCACAAGTGGCGCGGATCCCGCAGATCGTCCAAGACAACCTGGCAATCACCCTCACGTCCTTCCTGCCTACCTTGGTGGAGTAAATAGCGAATTGGAGTGCGGGTGGTCGAGTAGGGCCGTGCCCGATTCCAAGCATGGTCAGCAGCCACTCGAACAACGCGGCGCTGACGAATCAAGCAAACTACGTGTTCGTGACTCCGCCCGCTAGCACCGCGGCGCCGCAAGTGTTGGTGACTCCCCCTGCCATCACCGCGGCGCCGGAGTACATGTTGGTGCCCCCCTGCCATCGTCGCGGTGGCACCGGATCTCCAAGCACCCGTCGGTTGGGAGAATACACCGGCGGCCAGCACCGCGCCATCAAGCAGCCCTTCCGTCTCTTGCACGCCCGTCGCCGTATGCGGTGCGTCGACATTAGCCGATCTCGATGCCATCACGGTAAACAAATTGCTTTAATTACCGCCTTTCATGCCATCTATATATTACTCTTGTGGCATCTCACTCTGACGATGCCGTACATGTTTTCTGTAGACGGATGTTCCTTGCACTATCTTATGCTACGTGAACAACGAGCTGAGGGATGTTGCCAAGGGTACCATCGTTCAACCCTTGCAGCGCACGTTCCACTCAAAGCCCATGCCAGATAGCGTGCACAGGGTTAAAATTAGTCGGGTGCTAAGGGGCTGCGACGACCTGGAACCTCCCATTCAACCCCCAGGAGCAGATGAAGAAGAGCCGTTTGTCCTCAGAAGTTGCTTCGGCTTGTTATTGCTATGGCCAAAGAGCATGATCCGTTTGGGGACGGCGGGGGCCATCACGCCACAGACAACAGCACCGCTTGTCGTGCCAGCGACAAGCGGTGGCAAGGCCCCCTTACCGCCCTCGCCGTCACCTCCACGCGGTGGGTCGGATGATCATGTTGATGATATGCACATGGTGCAGGATCCGGCCGAGGACGACGAAGACTGGAATGATCACTTCTTTAGCACTCAGTTTGGCAACGAAGAAGACCTAGCTGGTGGCCCCACAGAGAAAGCCACTATCACCAAGCGTCTGTTTGGTTCTCAGGAGACGCCTCCAGCTTGCGCCTTTACAGAGCCAGCTGATACAACCAACCGGCCCTTTATTCTAAGCCCTGACACACTACATAGGGCGGCCGGTGCTCAGATTGCGGTGCCTGCCCGCTCCCAAAAGGAAAAAAGGGCAGGAAAAGAAAATCTAGCAGCTCGAGCCAGCCGGTGGCGTCAACAACTGCGAATCCGATCAGGTTTCGGGACGGGCCACCAAGACCCGAGGGTATTATGTGGAGGATTCATGTGGCGGGTGAGCCCATGCTACCTAAGAATTTGCGGAAGCTCGCCAGTTCGGAACTGCAGAGTGTGCATGACGGCGTGCTGACGATAGAGAGACGCCTTCTATCGGAGAAAGATCCCTCGCACCCGGTATTCGTGGTTAAGGTGCCACCAGGCTTGGGCTTCGTCGACACTGCCCCCGCGGATCTGTTCTTCCTGCGGTTCGAGGACATCTTCAATATGTTCCACCTATATCCGCTGCACTATACCATGATCCGTATCTTTTCTCTCAGCCTGGCCATGCAGATCATTATAGAGAACACACCGGGCATCGCTATAGTGGACCCCTACTACATGCGTGACGGCTGCTTGGGTTCCCCCGCCGAACGACGTATCGTGGCCTCGTACCTAAAAAGAATCCTCGTGGCGAACAAGATAAAGGAATACATTCTCGTGCCTTACTTTCCCGAGTAAGTCGTTATTCACTCGCCACCGTCGATTGGCTTTATTAGATCATCATCATTCTTTTTCCAACACATTCCATTTGAATTTTTTGCGCAGAGATGAACACTGCACGCTCATCTCCTTATCGCCGAAGCATTCCCACGCCACGTATTTCGACTCGGGGAGTCTAGAAAAGAAGAAAAACTACGACAAGATCAAGGAAGTTCTGGATGATGCTCTCACTGGCTTTGCCTCGACAGAAGGCACCAGCTTCGTGCGTAAGAAGGTCAAGTTCGGCAGGCACGTCTTCAACCACGTAACGGAGTTCCCCTGCGTGAAGCAGCCGGAAAACAGTAAGAAGGAAGCCTACTACGCACTCCATCACATGAGGGCGTTCCTACTTGACCAGCAGAATTCTACGCTGCCAGATCATCTCAAACAATGGGCCGAAGCAAAGGCCAAGATCAATGATTCGGATATTAGACAAGAGATGTATCGCATCTAGCAGCAGTTTGGGGCAATCATCTTTCGTGATGTCATGACTTCGGGGGGGATCTTCTACGGAGGAAATATCCCGAATAACCGTGACATAGAAGATCGCCTAGAGATGCAGGGTGACTATAGGAAGTTCATGACGAGACAGGGCGTTCTCCCGTTCCCTAAGCCGAGCCAGAAGGCTTGATGTTGTCCTAGTTGTAGTTACAAACTATAGATGACCTTTGTGTGTGTGTGGACGACAAGTGAACTTATTTTGCTTATTATTATATATCGATCAATGCTTGGTTTTTTTGCTTACTCTTTGGTCCTTTGCTCAATTTGGTCCTTCTTTTTTTCCTTACTCTTTTTTCGAGAATAATGCCGATGATTGAAATGTCGTAGCACACTATATATGTGAATGTGCTACGATGAGATTGTACGCCTTGTGCTATGCACAAGTACTCCAGGTGTTGTGCATCCTACTTGGCGTACAGTTCCGTCGTAGCATATTCCTGTGTCCAACGACCTATGTATATATATGAGGCATGATTTTTGAGTTACTTTGGTCTTTTTTGAGAATAATGCCGATGATTGAAATGTCGTGGCACACTATATGTGAATGTGCTGCGATGGGATTGTTCGCCTTGTGCTATGCACAGGTCCAGGTGTTGTGCATCCTACTTGGCGAACAGTTCCATCGTAGCATATTCCTGTGTCGAACAACCTAGTTATATATGAGGCATGCTTTTTGAGTTTGGTCTTTTTGATTTAGGAGTACTTTCTATAAGTGTATCTTCATATGCGACTTTAATTATATATGTTTTTTTCAATAGTCGGTTAATTATTATTGTCAACTTATAGATGACGTGGTACGTCGTGTACAAGGGACGGGTTCCCGGAGTCTACGATGATTGGGAAGACTGCCGGAGACAGGTGCACCGTTTCAGCGGCAATAGCTACAAAGGGTACAACACTATGGCGGAGGCGGAAGCTAGATACACGCGCTATCTAGCGGGAGTTAGGACAAGGAACCGGATGAAGACCTACACCTTCGTCGCGGTGGTGATCATGCTTATCTTCTTTGGTTATTTATCCCGCGTTTGTGTCTAGCTAGTTAGTTTAGATGTCTAGGCGAGCTTCCGAGCTCTAACTTGTTCGATCGACACATGTATTAGCATGTCACCAACTACTACTTTGTAACATGATCGAAACAATGTAACTTAGACTATGTATTCATGTATGAGACTTATCTATATGTATTTGTTTCAATCTTGTTTTTCATATTGAGTATTTATATATATAATTGTATATCTTGTATCTGTGTGTATATCTACTGTAATATTGTATATAATCTGTATTGCGTATAATCTGGCTCGGAAATTAAAAAAAAAACAAAAAATACATCTGTGGCGCACATGGTCTACCTTCTGTGGCGCACTACACCTAAAGCGCACCATGGAAGTTTAGTGGCGCACTAGGTAGTGCGACACAGAAGATCCCAGGGGTAGCGCACCATGCCAAACTTCTGTGGCACACTTGGAGGTGCGCTACGCCTATCTCTGCACAACCGTGGCGCACTAGGCAGTGCGCCACGGCTGAGAGATAGCCGTAGCGCAAGGCCCGTGGCGCACTGCTAGTGCGCCACGGATGATGTTTCCAGGTGCGCCACTAACGGCCTGTTTCCTAGTAGTGGTAGGAGAGTTTCAGCCTTTTCCTTTCCCATTCCTCAAATGGAGTAATGGTTTTGTTCTTTTTGGGAACACGGTTTAGGACATGACATGCAGTCTTTATCGCCTCCCCCATCATTCCTTGGATAGACCCGATGTATCTAACATGGCGTTAACCAAATCAGTTAGAATACGGTTCTTTCTTTCGGCCACCCCATTTGACTAAGGTGAGTAGGGAGGCGTCCTCTCATGGATAATACCATGCTCCGCACAAAAATAATCAAATTCGTTGGAAAAATACTCTCTACCACGATCAAACCAAAGTCGCTTAATCTTTCGATCAAATTGGTTTTCTGATTCAGCTTTATAGATTTTGAAGTGATTAAAAGCTTCATCTTTAGATTTTAGAAGGTACACATAACAGTATCGAGTGGAATCATCAATTAAAGTCATGAAATATCACTTTCCACCTTTTGTCAACTCACCATTCATCTCACAAAGATCTGAATGTATTAGTTCCAGTGGTGCCAAATCTCGTACCTCAGCAGTCTTGTGAGACTTGCGAGGTTGCTTAGCTTGCACACACACTTGGCACTTGGAACTCTTGATAGTGGTAAATTTTGGAATTAAATTCATATTGACAAGCCGCGTCATGCACCCAAAATTAATATGACAAAGTCGTGAATGCCAAATATTGGATTCACTATCATTGCAAACATGATTAATAACTTGAGTACATAAGTCTAACAAAGATAAGCGAAACAAGCCTCCGCACTCATAACCCTTTCCAACAAATTGTCCACACTTAGAAATTACAACTTTATTGGACTCAAAGACTAACTTAAAACCATCTCGACATAGAAGAGATCCGCTGACAAGATTCTTATTGATGGAGGGAACATGATGCACATTCTTCAGCTATACGATCTTCCCCGAAGTAAACTTCAGATCCACCGTACCAACACCTTGAACATAAGCACGTGAGCCATTTCCCATCAGCATGGAGCCAGCCCGTTCGACCTGATAAGAAGAGAACATGGAAATATCAGCGCATACATGTATATTTGCACCAGTGTCTATCCACCATTCAGGTGAATTACAAACTGAAAGAACAATAGGAAATATACCGTACCCAGCATCCTTCATATCAGTATCACCAAGATCAACATTAGCGGACTTGCCACTATTTCCATGTGAACGCTTGCCACTATTTCTTGAAGTTGGTAGTCTGCGCGGCCTTGTTTTTGCCATCAAACTTTCCTTTGCCATCAGACATGTTCTTATTCTTGAACTTGTGGGACTGGAAGTTATTTTTCTGCACTACATGTGCGCTAGAACTTCCGTCAAAGCCTCGAGGATGTGTATCTTTTGCTCTCGCCTTTTCTTCGACATGAAGAGATCCGAAACATAAAACTCCTGTCTCTTATGTTTCAGAGAGGTAGCAAAGTTCCTCCAAGAAGGAGTAAGCTTGGCAATAATGCCTCCGGCCACGAACTTGTCCGGTAAGGTACACTTGAACTGCTCGAGTTCTTTGGCAAGGGACTGTATCTCATGAGCCTGATCCACGATGGGACGGTCATCAGTCATCTTGTAGTCATAGAATTTCTCCATAATATATAGTTCACTACCAGCATCCGAAACACCAAACTTGGCATCGAGTGCATCCCATGCATCCTTGCCATTATCAAATGACATATAGGTGTCAACAATGTTGTCACCAAGAATATTGAACAAAGCCCCCATAAACATGGTGTCAACTTTCTAAAACGCTTCCTCCTGAACAGGAGAAAGGTCTCCTTCAAGTTTGCCAAGAGTGGCGCTATAGCAGCCTAGGTTTTTCAACCATAGAAATGCTCTCGTGCGCCATCTCTTATAGTTGACACCGTCAAAGGGAGGCGGCCTTGTAGCCGCGGCTAAACCAGTTGAATTCAGTTGCCTATAATCAGGTTTTTGGATTGTTGAAAATATAAGCAAATTACCATAATATTTAATCTGAAATAAGCAATAGTAAAACATGACTATAAGTGCAGGAATTAACCTAATCATGTATACTAGCAGAATAGACGAACAAATCACATTCAACCAGAATAAGCAGATCACATCTATTCCAAAAGCTAGTACAAGAAACTGTAACAGAAACTAAACTAGATAGGAACAAATTAAGTACGGTGCTGGAGGAGGAATCGAGTTCGCGTTCGGGTTGGGGTTAAGGTTCGCGTTGACACCAGTGTCATCAGCTATGTCGTCGATGTAGAGGCTGCTGATGTTCGGGAAGAAGTCCTCGTCGGGGAAGGAGTGGTCGGTCGACATGATGCCGTCAGTAGTCGCGCAGACGTGCTCCCCTAAAACCTGATCGCCCCTCACCCATACAGGTTCACGAGAGGCGGTGGTTCCATAGGCCTACTATCCCGTCGTCCGGTGCACGCCTGAGGAGGGGATGGAGAAGGTGTAGAGGCGACGCAAAGTTGTGCAGGCATAGAGATGTGTGTAACTCGTATTAGGGTTTTTGCCTGAGGCCATTTATATATAGCACCTGCCGAGTAAGACGTGGGGTGCAACCCACGTCCGAGTAGTAACAACCCACGTTTCCGGAAAGACCGGAAACGGCTGGCAGAAAATAACTCGCACAATAATTTTCCTGAGCAACAAAAAGATAAGATCGACACCGAGGCACAATTCCACAAACCACGGCGCACACGCGCGTCGTGACCAAGTGAGGCGTGGCGTGGCGAGGCAGGCGGCGGAGGAGGAGCACGCATGTATGCCACTCCTCTTCACTCTCTTTAGGAGGTAGTGAAACACTCCACTATATATATTGGTTCAACTCCCTCCACACTAGCAAGGTGGGACTAAACTTTGGTGCCATCCCTTGCTAGGCATGAATCGGCCATGAGAATTTCAGAATTTGAATTAGGCTATGGGCCAAGGCCCACACCCAAATTCCAACAGTTGTTGCATGCACTGGTTCCTCGCACGCAGGAGGTAAATTAAATAAAAATAACCCAAAGTCGTAACCATTTCAAAGAGTAACCCTATTTGAAAACAAATTCAACCATGATAACCCTTTTCTGCTACTCCCGCCCGCATGGCGCCGCATGCAATTGTGCAGCGCCAGCTAGGAAGGCGCCGCACTCCTGCCATGCTGTCCGGCTAGGGCCCGGCGCCGCACAGCTTCCACGCTGGCTCGCGTGTGCAGCGCTGTCAAGCCAAGTGCCGCATGAATGCCTGCTACGCCACTCGGGCTGGCGCGGCACGCCTTGACGCGCTGGCTCCACGGGCCCCAGCAGCTTAAGTGCGGCGCAAGTCGGGGTGGCGCCGCATCCACACGTGCCGCGCCATGGTGGCTGGTACCGCACGTCTGGAACCCTTAAGGTGGCGCTGGGTCGGCCTAATCCGACCCTCTTCTCCATTTCCCTTTCCCCTCACCACACTCAAGAAGGAATGGTGGCGGCTAGGGCTTATTCTTCCCCAATCTCCACTCAAAACCCCAACATTTGAAGAAAAACTTAGGGGATTTCTTCCCCAATCGCCTCACCAAGGTATTCTCCTCTTCTCCCTCAATTTCATCCAATTTTTTTAAGTTATTTGTCCCTAGATTGAGAAATTCCTCCAAATGCTAGGCCCCACCAATTGGATATGTAAATTTGTATGGAGCAATGAGGTGTTTGGTTGATATATAGAGTTAGGATTGGTATATTAAACCTTCATGTGTATAGATAAGATTGTTAGGGTTAGGGTTAGGGTATGGTTGTATGATCTTGCTGTTAGTGTAAATTTTGGCATAGATACTTATTGAATTTATCTACCGTTATGTTCTTATATTTATTTTCGGGATGGCTAGAATTGTCCATGTTCATCATATGGACAATGAAGCTTTCTTGAGAGGCAATATTGAGCCGGACCCGGATGAGATTGACTTGGTGTTTGATCGTAGTCCAAACTATGCGGAGGTGTTGAAACAAGTTCGGGTAGATTTGAATTGGATGGATCCTAGTGATGTTGTTGAGTTGGAGGGTAGGCACAATGTGGGATTTGGGATGCACAACCATTGGTGCGTATCAGCTCGGAGCAACGTTGGTTTGCATACAAGGAAGTGGTGTCCGAATCACAGACAAAGCTCTTGAGTTATTTTCCATGAAAAAGGCTGATGGTAATATGCAAAGGAGTATCATACCGGTTGCCTCCCTATATGAAGCTCAGAGTCCTCCACCCATGAATCAAGAGGAATTGACTGAGCCTCCTTTGACCCAACAAGATGAATTGAGGATATCTTTGAGCCCTATTTCAAAGAACCACGATGAAGCATTGGAAGAGGAGAATGATGAGTATGGGGATAGTGAGAGTGAGGTTGAGCTTTGTGACAACACTATTGGAAATTTGGAATTATATCATACACGAGTGAACATGGATCATGACATCCCGTATTCTCGAATGTATGCATCAGACTCGGATGAGGATGGTCCCGATGAAGAAGTTGATGAGGAGGGGTTCACTAAGGATGAGGCCGAAGTGCATGAGAAGGTATTGGGTAGGGATCATCGGGTACCCTTGTTTCGTGATCTTAGTCTAGCGGATGAAGCCACGGTTGATGGCGGCAAGGGTGTAGTGCTTGGACCAAGGCCAACTTCCTATCAGGATGTTAGTCACGAGAAGAATGGGATTTCAAAAGGACAGAGGTTTTCCACATTGTTGGAACTTAAGCAATGGATCAAGGACTTCTCTATTAGGTATCATCGTCCTTTCACGGTGGTTCACTCCGACGTGAAGAAGTGTTACACGGTTAAATGCGAGGATGATGGTTGTCCTTGGATTGTGCGGGCAAGACCATACAGGGGGGCGATTGGCGCATTTCAAGCTGTGTGTCAACGCACATGTGCCATGGAAAAAGGGTGGATGGCAAAGATGTGAAGCACGAGCACCGACAGCTGACCTCTGAGTTCCTCGCCTTTAGGCTTTCAAACCAAATTTCTTCACTTCCGACAATGACCATCAAGATGGTCATGGAGTTCGTGGAAGAAATCTTCACTATGAGGTGAAGTATAGGAAGGCATAGAAGACGAAGCAAGCCGCATTCAATATGCTGTATGGTGGTTGGGAAGAACCATACAGCTGAATCCCTAGGTTGTTGTTAGCAATGGCCGATGCTAACCCGGGCATGGTTTATGTGGTTGAGCCATATGACACCGAAACGATGGTTTGTAATGAAAGAAATGTTCGAATATTTGGGCGTGCTTTTTGGGCATTCGAGCAATGCGTGAGGGGCTTCGAACATTGTAGACCGGTAATCTCCATGGATGGCACCTTCTTGACCGGGCAGTTCTGTGGCACTCTCTTGATTGCAATAGCAAATGATGCAAACAATCGGTTGCTTCCCTTGGCTTGTGCTTTGGTAGAGGCGGAGACCAATGTTAATAGGGAGTGGTTCTTCCGTCTTTTGATAATGAAGGTATTACCTCTTGATAGGGAAATATGTGTCATCTCAGATCGCCATCAAGGAATTCTCAACGCGGTGACGATTGACATTCCCGGGCATCCTTGATAGTGCTTGACGTGGAGCACTTTGTTGGAAACCCCAAGAGCAAGGTGTGATGAGCACATCAGTAAGTCTTCCCTCAGTAGAGACCGAGGTTATCGAACCATAAGGAGGAAGGAAATGTCACACAGGTGTTGAAAGCAACGCGGAGACCTGCACAACACAAACTCAAGACTATGCCCCAATGAATCGGTGAGGTTCTCAAGCTCACCGGTTTGCTGTAACAAGGGATTAAACGTATGGTGTGGAAGGTAATGGTTTGCAGCAAGTAAACAAGTAACAATGGAAGATGTATCAATGGTAAAGATTGGACCGGGGTCCATAGTTTACTAGAGGTGCTCTCCTTAGATAAACAACATGGCATGAAGGGTAAACAAATTACAACAGGGCAATTGACAGGAACTGAGCAAGGCATAACAATGTAATTACTAGTCAGAAAGATCCTATGAGATTCGATTGGGCAATACAACAAGATACATAGACCGCCATCCAACTGCATATATGACTAGAAGTCCACCTTTAGGTTATCATTCGAACCCCCTCCGGTATTAAGTTGCAAGCAATAGACAACTGCTTTAAGCAAAGTGTGTAAGGTAAATAGTCCACATGTTCCATGAACAAGAGATCGTTGTTTTCTCCCTAGTGGCAATAGCACATCTACAACCGAAGAGATTTTTGTCACTTACCTTGGAAAATAGAGGCATGAACCCACTATCAAGCATAAATACCCCCTCTTGGAGTCACTAGCAACTACTTGGCCAAGATAGCTACTAACAACGGAGAGCATGCAAGATCACAAAAAACACAAACATGATAGAATGATAAAGACAAAACCATTAATCAATCCAACATAATAATCTCGATATCCATCGGATCCCCACAAACACAACATGCATGATTACAAATAGATTAGATCTTGATCATGAACGGAGCTCACAAGATCTATACATGAAAGCACAAAGGAGGAGATACAACCATCTAGCTACTACATGGACCCATAGTCCAAGGTGGAACTACTCACGCATCATACCGGAGAAGAAGGCCTCCGGGATGATCTCCCCTCTGGCAGGGTGCCAGGAAGAACTTCATATCCCCCCGATCTAGGGATCAATGGTGGCGGCGACTACAAAAGGTTTCGTGGAGATTTGATCGGGTGCTTAGGGTTTCTGCATCGGGGATTCTTATAGGCGAAGGGGGAGGCCGAGGCGGTCTCCAGGGGCCCCACACCCTGCCTTGGCGCGGAGCAGGGCCCACCCGCGCCTAGGGGGTGTGTCTGCCCTGGCACGCCTCTCTGTCTCCCCTCTGGACTTCTTGTTCCCCACGGAAATTTATTGACTTTGGATTTTGTCCCATCCAATTCCGAGTATATTTCTTTACTAGATTTTCTGAAACCAAAAACAGTAGAAAACATGCAACTAGCACTGTGGCAACTTGTTAATAGGTTAGTACCAGAAAACATGTAAAAAGCACCTCAAAGTGTAGACAATGCAAAGCAAAGTAGATACTAACAAGCATGGAATATCAAAAATTATAGAGATGTTTCCGACGTATCAAGCATCCCCAAGCTTAACTCCTGCTCTTCCTCGAGTAGGTAAGTGATAAACGTATAATTTTTTAGGTGACATGCACCTTCACAATGAAGATCTAACCATTTGCAAGCATTGAAAGCCGGGATCAAAGAACTCTAAACATGTGCATGAAAGATGGAGTTCTAACAATAGGACATAGTAACTATGCATGCAACATGAAAGGCTACAAACAACGATCATGAATAACATGCATTGAAAAACATTTGTTTGTTTCACATACAGAAAACATAGCATAGTGGTAAATAGCTTCTCCCTCATAGAGTAGCAAATAGATTCATATGACACCTTCAAAGTTCACAAGGGTGACTAGAAACAAATAGCACAAGAACAAGTAATATCACAATATGCATCAATCAATAAGCTTTGGAACACTGCATACAAAATGACAACTATGCTCTCTTAATGGTGCCTAAAGGTAAAAGGTGGAGATTCAATAATGGTGGAAGAAAGGCCTTTTTGTAAAGGAAGCAGGGATTTCAAGTTTAAAAAAGAGCTTCCAAAAATTATGGTACTTGTTAGCTTTCAGCCCTCATTGCCCCTATCATAAGCATCTTGAAGTGATTAAGCTTAAAGTGAACTAACTATGGAGTATATGCTTGACAAAGTATAAGTTGGCAATCTCAAGTCCCTTGAATACGAGGGCCACACCTCATACTAC
Source organism: Avena atlantica (assembly GCA_910589765.1). Lineage (NCBI taxonomy): Eukaryota > Viridiplantae > Streptophyta > Magnoliopsida > Poales > Poaceae > Avena > Avena atlantica. Next base: position 22,135,596 of record OU342734.1, on the reverse strand, counting down.
TCAACTTCAGTCATAGGTAAGTTCTTGTCATTGTAAGTATTTGCATATCATAGAGAACCGCCAACGGGGTACCCCTTGCACATGGTACAAGAACTTTCCCATAACCAAAATGACAAGGCAAGCAGACAATGAGCATCTCGGCGATCTTTTTATTTACTATATGCACAGCTTTTTATTGAGGATGCTTCATAGATATCTCACTATGATGATGCTGCAAGTTTCCACCATGATTAGGCATGGCTTAGGCTAGCGGCCCACGCGTTTCTCTAACACAGAATACAAACTCCATGGACTTACAAGCTTCCTCTTTATTTCACACCGGTGACATCCATAGACAAAAGAGCATGATATCAACTGAGTACAAAGTACAAGTGCAATGTTGAAAACGTTCCCCATGACATCATGGTTCTGCTAATTCCAACGTATAAGTGCAAGCATATACAACATAGACGTCACAATGGTTCAAGTTTATTAGGGGCAAAGAATATAAAGTGTGCCATCAAGTTTGTGAGGGCTTTAATCACTAATTTTTCACATAACAAAATAATTTTTAATTGGAAGATAGCTGAAAACAAGAATATACTTGGAATGGTGTAACACACCATGCATAGGAGTTTATAGTGGACACTTTGGAAAAACTTGGTTTCTTGGGAGTTGGAAGCATGAGTAGAGCTTACTCATAGAAGTTGAGGCTAGCAAAAGACTGGGAGCAACCAACTAAGAGAGCATAATGGCCATAATCATGCAGAGCAACAAAGCATTACTAATCAAAGCATAGAGTGGTACTACAAGTCAAGGAATAAATGATCATAGAGGCTAATGGTGACTTGTCATAGTCATAACATGGTGTGAGCATGTGCCAAGTCAACCCAAGCAAAGCATCAAAGGAGAATACCACAATACTATGCTTTTGCATGCTAAAACAATGCATAATTTATTCAAGGCACCCTAAGCAATCCTAATTGTTTGGAACAATATATGCTACAGCAATAATCACTAAGCATAAGGTCAAAACAACACTTAGCATGTCATGCTAAAGTCTAAGTCACAGTCAATGCAAGCTCCTCTTGCACTTATAAGCAAGAACTTACTACTCCTTTCCAACACCAAGCAAACTTATTTGTAAAACAACACAGCAAGAACGGGGGTCCAAACTACTTTATTCAAGCAAACTAAACAACCTAAGCAAAGCAAACGAAGACTAAGACGCTCCAAGAACAACACAACTGTGCATGAAACAATATAAATGAAGTGTCTAGACAGACCTGAGCTTTTTATTGATGAAGAAGGGGATGCCTTGGGCATCCCCAAGCTTTGACGCTTGTACCTCTTGGATATTTCTTGGGGTTACACCATGGTGGCATCCCCAAGCTTGAGATTTTGTCCATTCTTCATCTCATTGCATCATTCTATCTCTACACATGAAGTTTTTCCTTCATACAAAACTTCACACAATCTTCATTAGCAACATTAGTTTATTCAAAAGATATTAGACCTCTGGCAAAGCTTTGGAACATCAAGGATTTTCACTAAAACCACAAGCTACTATAGAAACTCCTTCAAAAAGCTCAATTCCCCAAAATAGAACTCAAAAAGGAATCAATAAAAAGCAAATGCAAATAATGGTAGAAATCTGTCAAAATAGACCAGCAAGTAGAAACCGATTTTTTCGAACATCTTCTGTTGCTCAAATTAAAAAGTGTTGAACTAACAAAAGTTAGCTAACATACTGGGGGATTTATTCGTAAATTTTGAGCTCAATCCGATTTACAAAAACTACTCATGAATATTTATGGTGGAGGACAGAAATCTATTTCTGGACAGCAACTCCCCAAATCTTACTTCCCTCTCATTAGAGGTCATTCTTGGCACAAAAAGCAAACAAACAGGATAAGGAGAGGTAGTTACTGAAGTAATAACTTCCAAGACTCAAGGAAACTCTTGGGTTATCTCCCAACAAGTACTTTTATTTAACGTCTTTAAGTTAGGCACAAGAAGCAAGAAGAATCAAGTATTTTCAAATGAGGAAGCATTAACATCAATACTTGCAAAATCTTCAACTATGAAAGGTATCTCATCCAAATAGGTTTTGGAGGATCCCTTCTCATCTCTCTTTGGTCTACTACTTTCATCAAAAATATTTTCAGGGGCAATCCAATCAAAATTCTTTTCAAAAGCTTCATGCATTCCAACAAGCTTAAAGGGTATGGGTATCTTAAATTCATATCTAGGCTTAGTTTTATCAGAAATACCCACAACATATATACTTGAGCCTAGCATATTGAAATTCTCAAAGACCTTTTTGGCTTCCCTAGCAACATCATGAAATTATTTTGATAAAGTTCCAAGGATGAATTCTCTCTTTTCAGCAGTTTCTTCTTTTAGTTTTAGGAACAAGAATTGTATGAAGGGGTTAAGGGTAACAAACCTAGCCTCCAACATATGAACTAAAGAAGATGCAGCAATCTCATAATTAGTAGAAAGCTCTGCTATAGATTTATCCTTAATATCCTCATGCTTGCTAACATGATTAAAAAAATTCTTCAATATTATCTTTCCCAATTATGGAGCCACTACCTATTGCAAGATCTTTCAGGGCGAACTTGGGGAACAACATGGTGATCTAGGGCAAGGTGGCAACTAGAGTAGGAACTATTTTTTTGTGTTTTTGAATAAAGCAAGCAAACCAAACTAGACTAATTTTTTTTGTTTTTTTTAAAAGAGGCAAACAAAACCAAGCAAAAGAAACAAAGCAAACTAAAAACAAAGTAAAGAGAAAGGAAGTGAAGGACTCACCTTGTGAAGAAGTCCTTAGCCTCCCCGACAACGGCGTCAGAAAACTTGTTGATGGTGCTTGACGTGGAGCACTTCGTTGGAAACCCCAAGATCAAGGTGTGATGAGCATAGCAACAAGGATTCCCTTAGTAGAGATAGAGGTTATCGAACTAGAAGGAGGAATGAAACGTCACACAGGTGTTGCAAGCAACACGGAGACCTGCACAACACAAACTCAAGACTTTGCCCCAACGAATCAGTGAGGTTGTCAAGCTCACCGGTTTGTTGTAACAAAGGATTAAACGTATGGTAGGGAAGGTAATGGTTTGCAACAAGTAAAAAAGTAACAATGGAAGATGTATCAATGGTAAAGATTGGACCGGGGTCCATAGTTCACTAGAGGTGGTCTCCTTAGATAAACAACATGACATGAAGGGTAAACAAATTACAGCAGGGCAATTGACAGGAACTGAGCAAGGCATAACGATGCAATTACTAGTCAAAAAGATCCTATGAGATTCGATTGGGAAATACAACAAGATACATAGACTGCCATCCAACTGCATCTATGACTAGAAGTCCACACTCAGGTTATCATCCGAACCCCCTCCAGTATTAAGTTGCAAGCAACAGATAACTGCTTTAAGAAAAGTGTGTAAGGTAAATAGTCCACATGTTCCATGAGTAAAAGACTGTTGTTTTATCCCTAGTGGCAACAAAACATCTACAACCGAAGAGATTTCTGTCACTTCCCTTGGAAACTAGAGGCATGAACCCACTATCGAGCATAAATACCCCCTCTTGGAGTCACTAGCAACTACTTGGCCAAGATAGCTACTAACAATGGAGAGCATGCAAGATCACAAACAACACAGACATGATAGAATCATAAAGACAAAACCATTAATAAATCCAACATAATAATCTCAATATCCATCGGATCCCCGCAAACACAACATGCATGATTACAAATAGATTAGATCTTGATCATGAACGGAGCTCACAAGATCTATACATGAAAGCACAAAGGAGGAGATACAACCATCTATCTACTACATGGACCCATAGTCCAAGGTGGAACTACTCATGCATCATATCGGAGAAGAAGGCCTCCGGGATGATCTCCCCTCCGGCAGGGTGCCGGGAAGAACTTCAGATCCCCCCAATCTAGGGATCGATTGTGGCAGCGGCTATAGAAGGTTTCGTGGAGATTTGATCAGGTGCTTAGGGTTTCTGCATCGGTGGCTTCTTATAGGCGAAGGGGGAGGCAGAGGCGGTGGCCAGGGGCCCCACACCCTGCCTAAGCGTGGGGCAGGGCCCACCCACGCCTAGGGGGGTGTGGCTGCCCTGGCACGCCTCTCCGTCTCCCCTCTGGACTTCTTGTTCCCCACGGAAAGTTATTGAATTTGGCTTTTGTCCCGTCCAATTCCGAGAATATTTATTTACTAGATTTTCTGAAACCAAAAATAGCAGAAAGCAGGCAACTGGCACTATGGCAACTTGTTAATAGGTTAGTACTAGAAAACATATAAAACGCACCTCAAAGTGTAGAAAAAGCAAAGCAAAGTAGATACTAAGAAGCATGGAACATCAAAAATTATAGATAAGTTTCCGACGTATCAATCCTCCTTTACACCACCGATGGTGCATGAGACATTTTTGTTCCAACTTCTATAGGGCATATAAGAGCAAGGAGTTGGTTGATGATCTTCAAGATTGTTGTCTTGCTTTCACGACCGACGTTTCACAAATCTATATCTCAGATTGCGGAACAACAAAAAACTCGATTCCAAGGGTCAAGAGTTTCTCAATAAGCACATTCAACTCCGGGACAAGTGGGCACGGGCTTATGATGAGGATGGCCGGAGGTATGGTCAAATGACAAGCAACATGGCAGAGGCGTTCAACAAGGTTCTTAAAGGTGTCAGCATTGCCCGTCACTGTAATAGTTCAATACACATTTGACAAGCTAAATGGGTATTTTCTGAACTACTCACTTGAAACCGATAAGCAAACTGCGGGACAAAGCAAGGAGTACAAGTACGAGTTCCCACCCAGGGTTGACGATTGGAGGACATTTCAGTCAAGGAAAGCGGACTCCCAAGTTGCCACAGTTTTTTATAACGACGAGCTCATTTACCAGGTGGTCGAGCCTGGAGGAACCACTTCGGATGGTGTCCAACATGGAGGCCGAGCCTTTAAGGTCTCTCTAAGGGATTGTGATTGCACATGCGGAAGGCCGTTGTTGCTCCATATAGCTTGTTATCACTTGCTATGTGCGTCTCGAAAACGCCATGTGGATTATAATCACGAGCGCACCGTTAGAGAGTCCGAGTTCTCTATCATGAAGACGAAAGATACATGGGCTCCTAGATTTCATCCATACCTTGACCAATCACAATGGCCAGAGTACCATGGACTCCAACTATGGCCCATCCGGAATGGAAGGTCATTAAACGTGGTAGACGCAAGACAAAGCGTTTTAGAAGTGACATGGACGAATGGGGACGTGTCGGTGCACGGGAATCGGGAAACGACCAATTTCAAGAACCTCGTGAGAGATCTCGTTGTGGGAAGTGTAGTGGTGAAGGACACAATGCACGGATTTGTGCAACACAAGGGAAGAGGGCAAAGGGAAATGAAGCAAGCACAAGTGGTCCAAGGCAACAAATTTCTAGCCAACCAAGAAGTAGCCAACAAAGTGGTCCAAGCCAACCAAGAAGTAGCCACCAAAGTGGTCCAAGCCAACAAATTCCTAGCCAACCAAGAAGTAGCCAGCAAAGTGGTCCAAGCCAACAAATTCCTAGCCAACCGAGAAGTAGCCAACAAATTCCTAGGCAACAAAGAGGGAGGCAACTTGGGCTTACTAGAGGTCGTTCACAACAAGTTCCTAGACAACAAGCTCCTAATCGGAAAAGCATGTTTACATACCTAAATGGACCATTCCCGTATGTATATTCTTATATAGTGACATGTTTTTTACATATCTTGTTCCAAATTTTCACCTTCATGCTTACTTAACTAACTTATATCTTTCATTCTTATAATAGGTATGGCGACTCAACCCAAAAAGGACAATGATGGGGAAGGTGTGAACTACTCGAAGTACTGGGCGGACGCTATGGAGGTGGTGAGGAAGAGGAAGGAAGCTGGGGAAGAGGAAGAGAGGAAGAGGAAGGAAGCTGAGGAAGAGGAAGAGAGGAAGAGGAAGGAAGCCGACGAAGAGAAGAAGAGGAAGGAATTTGATTCGGTAGTTCAACTTGCTCGTGACTTGGCTAAAAAGAAGGATGAAAAGGACGAGGTGAAGAGGAAGAAGGAAGAGGAGGAGAGGAAGAGGAGGAGAGGAAGAGGAAAAAAGAGAAGGAAGAGGAAGAGAGGAAGAGGAAAAAGGAGAAGGAAGATGAAGATAGGAAGAGGAGGGCCAATGCTAGGCCACCTTGCGCCGACCAAGAGGAAAGGCAATGGAAGGCGTTTCGTACTTCTGAGGCCCATGGAAAGGAGGTTCCTATTTGTTGGTGTGGAACCGATTGCACTGTTAAGCAGTCCCAAGACTACTATTCTGATAGTTGGGAAAGAAGTTCTTCATGTGTGCCAACTACAATCGCTCTCCCGAGCGTATCCACAACCCATACGACACTCCACTGGTATGCACAACGCATTTAGTTCTTCATGTGTCCCAACTATTCCATACCATAGCCTCTAACATGCACTATTTTCTTGTAGTCCCCCCATCCGGTATGCATGTACTACACTTGGATAGATCTCGAGCAACCTCAATCCAACAGGACTATCCAAGAGATCGATTTTGCCATAAAAAGAAGGCGCTACTACGAAGGACTGCGTGACGAGGAGATGGCGAAGAAGCGCAAGCAACGTGATGAAGAGCTCTGCAAGAAAGAGGAGGAACAGAAGCGCCTCGATAATGAGGATCGTGATGCGGAGAGGGAAAGGCTGCGTCGAACGGCATGGCATTCCATGGAGGAAGATGAAGAGGGGAAGAAGAAGGGAAAAGGGCCTCTGATCTAGACTTTGAGTATGTATCCGGGAGCTCGCGTACTAGCAAGTGCTCTATTTCGTGATGTCGAAGACGTGTTATCATTATTTGTGTGTGAACTTAGTGTGATGGGTGAACTTAGTGTGATGTTCGAACTATGTGTGATGGGTGAACTATGTGTGATGTTCGAATCATGTCTGATGTGTGATTGGTGAACTCATGTATGTGTGATGGTTGATCAGAAACTTACTCATGTATGTGTGATGTTGATCAGACACTTACTAATGTATGTGTGTGATGTGTGATGGTTGACAATGATGGCAGGCCAGAAGCGTGCGGCGCCAGATACCACAGCGTGGCACGTACAACTGCGGCGCCATATGCCATGGGGAGTCCTGGAAAGCCTGTGGTGCCAGATGCCACGACGCTGCACGTACAACAATTGCGCCACACGGATCCTAGCGCAGCAAGCAAACCTCCTGTCAATTCGACAGGAGGAGTCCTGGAAAGCTTGCGACGCCACGCAGGCTGGCGCGGCAGTCCAGAAGCATGCAGCGCCATCGCCGACGCCGCAGCAGGTATAGTAGCAGTGCCAGGCGCATCCTGGCGCGGCAAGGATTTCTCCCGCCAAATCGACAAGGACCTAGGGAAGCGTGCGGCGCCATCACACACGACGCTGCACCTGCAGCTACAGCGCCAAGCGCGTCCTGGCGCGGCAAGGATTTCTCCTGCCAAATCGACAAGGACCCCTAGGAAGGGTGCGACGCCACGCGGGCTGGCGCGGCAGACCTGGGAGGGTGCGTCGCCTGGCGCGGCAGACCTGGGAGGAAGCAGCGCCTGGTGCTGCAGGCCTAGAAAAATACTGGTGCAGCACTTCTTACTAGTCTGTCATAGAACATTGTCTCAAACATTGTCTCCTTTCTAGCAACATTTTCTCATACAACTCCTTTGTAGCAACATTGTCTCATACAACTCCTTTCTAGCAACATTGTCTCATACAACTCCTTTCTAGCAACATTGTCTCAAAAATTGTCAACATCACATAGTCTCAAACAACATAGTCTCAAACATTGTCATAGGATTAACATCACATAGTCTCAAACAACATTGTCATAGAACCAACATAGTCTCAATCAACATCGAACTACTACTTTCTAGCAACTACTTTCTAGCACGCTTGCTCTTGCCTCGTCTCCTCGGAGCAATCTTCTGCCGTGGCTCGTCCTCGAGATCAGACTCGACAATAGGACGATTTCTTGGCCTTAGCTTGATTGCGGACCGTACCTTTCGTTAATACTTCTCCAATGACATGTCGTCTGGCACGGCCTCGTCTTCGTCTTAGGTACAATAAGAGCAATGATCTCATTAGATTCATACATGGTGATTCAACAAAGATGTCATCGCCGCAAGTTTATCTCTTACTGTGGAAGATCGCTCATCGTCGGGGCTGCTTTCCTCTTGTGAAGTGGACTTTGCCGGTTGCTTGGACGACATTGCAACAACCTCGGGATCCCGACAACCAAGCAAGTTTGCGAAGCGTCGTAGATTTTGTGCCTACTTCCTAACGAAATCCCTTAACTTAGTATTGCCCTCCTCATCCCTCGGGAACTCCAAAGCGCCCTCCAACTCATCCGCCTGCTTCTGGACCTTCGTGCGCTGCATTGCAAGCAAATCAATGACACATAATACACAAATCCAACAACGATAGTAACGGGAACATGAACTACCGACATACCACAAAGTTCATCACGGGGGCAAAGGAGGTTTGCCGCCCTTCTCTTACATCTTGGTTGTACTCAAGGTTCCTCAGCTCGTCCCACGCAGGCAATGGCTCTTCCAATATATCTTCCGGATATGCATCCGGTAGGAGCTTCACACGAGTGTTCTCTAGAAACCAATGGAGGTACTCACTGAAAGCATCCTCACAATGGGGTTTTGCGGCCATTATTTTTGATTTCTTAGCTTCTCTCACACATAAAAGAAATCTAGCTACGTGTTTCTGATAAATCTTGCCCCAGACGGTCTTCTTGCTCTTAAGCCTGTCCAACCTATACGTGAACAAAGCGCAACTTTTTTAGCAAACACAACTATCATACATTGTCTTCAAAAACATGTATAGAACCAATTCTTACCAATGAAGATCTTCGTCGATGTCCTGACAATCCGGAGGGGTAGCCTGATAGAGACCAAACTGTCTCATAACCCGCTGCGGCATATAATGCTCAACAACGCACATGCATAACATGGGGCACTCCATATACCAAAGATTGCGTTCCGCATCGCACTGTGGGTTAAGACAGAACTTCTCGCAACCAAAATTGTCCCTAGCACCATATACCTCTCATACAACCTTAATCGCAAACAAGATAGTTCAATGAGAAGAGCACTTGAAAGGAATGCTAAACGGTGTATGTTCAAAAATTCTTACTTGCTCTGGGAGAAGGTTGTCAAACTCATTGGTGTACCTCAGGTACGCGTTTTGTAGGTCGGTTGGAGGCTTTGAGACCACGTCCCAATTGTAAGCCCATATGGGCCACTTCAACCTTTCCCCGCTATCACTATAGGGTTTGGAAGGCATATGTTTTGGCCTACCAACTGGAAAGTGTTCCCACATCCACACCGAGAGGAGTAGCAACGGATCACCGATATAAGCCTTAGCCCCAGTCCTTCGACAAGCCTCGTCCAGCTACGCAAGAAAGCAAACAAACTTAGTCATGCATAAGTTGGAAGAGCATATGTAAAGAGGGGAACAATAGAAACACCCCATTACCTGCCGGTACAAGAAGGCCAATGCCGCCGAACCCCAGCTCCATTTTTTATCTATCACAGTTAAGGCCTTCAGCCAGTGCTAGTGAGCCATGTTGCCCTTACCATCAGGAAATATAGTCTTCGTGATGACATACCACACATACACACGGGCATATATAATAATCTCATCCTCACTAGAATTCTCAGGACATGTACTAAAGTTTTGTGCTATCCACTTGAAAGTAGCCCCGGTTGTGACTCTCAATTTCTCCCCATTTGAGTTTATAGTGTCACCAGGACACTTACCACCGGTAAGGGCACATATCCGCTCACGCCAGCCGTCGGAGCCTGTGTTAATGCACAGTGGATCCCCCTGGATAGGGAGTGCAAGGATCATGGACATGTCCTGTAGAGTGACGGTCATCTCACCGGCACGAAGGTGAAAACTATGCGTCTCAAGCCTCCACCGGTCGACGAGCGCGGTGATGGCGGCATGGTTCATGTGCGGTGAACCATGTTTGACCATATGGATGAATGGGAGAAATCCTAGCTCTTTGATGTGCACCATGTACCGATCATCATACCGCATCATCTCTTGGAAATGCCCGTGATGCCTTAGTCGTAGGGGAACAAGATGCTGCACACATAGAAGCTCGATTATAACATGTCCATCCAACTTGAGAAACACATAATGATTTGGAGGGTTCATTTTTCTTACCTTGACCCCCTCGGCAAGAATGTAGCCATGGTGAACCTTATTATACTCCGGCTCAAGAAGCGACATGCCTTCGACGAACCCGATTTGTACATGGGGTGGTGTACGGGTTTCTTCCTCTTCCGAGTCCGACATTCTAGATAATTAAAAAAGTACAAGTAAATATGTGAGCATCTATGAGAGAAAAATATAAAAACAATTATTTCTATATGAGCATCTCTATGTGACCAAGGTTCCAATAGTTATGAGAAAAATATAATAATGGAAACAATTCTTTCTATAAAATTTACAACTAACAAGTACATGGAGAATTCATAGTATGGAAGTTTCCTAGTATGAAACTAACAAGTATATGAAGGATTACTATATCAAAAAACTCTAGTATTAACGTATATTACAACAACAAATTATAACTAAAATATACATAAGAAATTCTTACCAATTACTACTAACAATAAGCAAGAATATTCCCATATTATTATCTACAACAAACATACTATAAATTTATATTCCTACATATTTTCCAACCTCAATCATACTAAAAGCTCATCTTATACATAAACATACTACCATCTTATCTATTCTCCCTCTAAGTAATCAACAAATCAACTATATATCTTCATTTTTGGATAAACTAGGGTTTCCCTAAACCATCAACATTAGGGCAAAATAGAGAGTTTTCTTGGACAAATTTTAGAGGAATACCCGGATGATGTCGTGAAGAACAAGATCCACGGAGGGATTCTTCAAGATCTGAGCAACTGGGGAAGGGATTAGAGGAGGGGGGCATGAACCCTAGCCGCCGCCATGTCTCTGTTGGTGAGGGGTGAGGAAAGGAAGGAAAGGGAGAAGAGGGGTCGGGCTGGGCCGACCCAGCGCGACCTTAAGGGCTTCAGGCGTGCGGCGCCAGCCACCATGGCGCGGCATAGGTGGGTGCGGAGCCGCCCCGACTGGCGCCGCACTTAAGCTGTTGGGGCCCGTGGAGCCAGCGTGCCAAGGCGTGCCGCGCCAGCCCGAGAGGCGCAGCAGGCGTGCATGCGGCGCCAGGCTTGACGGCGCTGCATGCGCGAGCCAGCGCGGCAGTTGTGTGGCGCCGGGCCCAGCCAGACAGCGTGGCAGGCGTGCGGCGCTAGATGGCGCTGCATATGTGCCTGCGCCGCCGCGCTGGCGGGAGTGGCAAAAAAGGATTATCCTGGTTGAATTTGTTTTTGAATAGGGTTAATTTTTGAATTTGTTAGTACTTTATATTATTTTTATTTAATTTAGCCACGCAGGAATTTCTGCATGCGTCGCACTCGGGGAAAACAGAATCTTACCATCCCCTTAGCCATGAATTTGGCAGTGTGTGTTTCTGACAACGAAGCCCCAACCACCGGCTTTTGTCTCAATGTTATAGGCCCCATCAATGATAATCTCTAGTACTTTCTTCTTTCTAAAATAAATGTCTTAAATTTATCAAATTTTAGATGAATCTACACACTATTTAATATATAGATTTATTCGGATATTGATAAATTTAAAACATCTATTTTGAGACGGGGAGTACATCATCCGTTGGATTCCGCCAAACTGCGTCTACTATTATCTTGCTTATGTGCAATAAAAGAGAAGTCGAAGGCAACCAAACAGAATGTACATTCGGTCTAACTCATACGACCCAGGTAACCAACGAGCTGTAGAAATTGACCCAAGCTGTCTTGTCGTGTGGCGTGACTAAAAGCATCCCCACTCGTTGGTTCCCACTCGTCAGATGTTCAAAAACGAGTCGTTTTGGTCGCAATGTTCAAAAACAGTTCAGCCGCTAGAGACAGACTAAAAGCATCCCCACTCGTTGGTTCCCACTCGTTGTCGTTCCCAGTTTGAAATTCGAACCTAACTATTATTGGACGAAATTAGTTGTCGGTGGTCTGTAAACGCCGAGTTTTTCACTCGCGTTTTCAGACCGAGTTCTCGTGTTTGGCTAAAATTCAACAAACTTGATAAATTTTAGATAAATATGTGGTTTTCATTAATAAAGGGCGAATACATCGAATTCGGGAGAACAACCGAATTTTAACTGCATTTAGGCTAATAATAACTAAAAAAACTTAAAAAGACCGCCGCGATGTCGATGACGCTGGATGCTGCTTCACATGCCGAAGTTGCTGTAGAAGCATAGCCGGGGTCGGCCTTGCCGTCGTCGTCGCTCAGCGACTGCGATAGGCAGGAGTTGCCCTGGCCGGCGTCGCCGCACCTCCACGGCTGGTACAAGGGGTCGGCTTCGTCATCGTCGCCGTCGAGGAAGACGAGCGACGCGCCCTCACAGGCGCGCTCCCGGCGAGAGCTAGTCTAGCGCTCGGTCTCCTCCTACACACACGCTGAACTCGGCGCTGCTCAGCCTGCACCCAGTCCACCATGGACCAGGTGAGGATGTCCGGCTCCGGCATCGGCGGCGGCGACACCGCGTCCTGGAGGGACCGCTCCATCGCCATCTTCATGGCAAAGGCATCCTCGTCGACGGAACCGCCTAGTCTGCCGGCTCCGGCTTCGGCTGGCGAAGGCGGAGACGGCCAGTGGGCGGCGATGACGCGCGAGGCTCGTTGATGACGATGCCCCGTGATCTTGTCCGTGGCGGCGAGCGGACCGGCGTGCCCGCCTCCCGCTTGACCGGCCAAAGTGGCGGCGACTGCGTCGGCGCGGACCCGGACGAGCGGGAGGCCGAGGTGGCGGAGGAGGAGGAGCTGAGGCTGGCCATCCTCCTCGGCAGCCAGTTGGTCGGAGGATGCCGCCTCGCCCTCGCCGCCGGCGCTGGAGTGCGGGGGAAGCCGAGTCTCGGGTTGTTACCGGCGTGGATGTGCTCTATGACGGCCACGAGCATCCGTCCGGGAGCGCTCGACCACCGCCACCGCGCCGCCGCATTGTTGCGCTTTGGCGACGAGCTTGGCGTCCCCTCGTAGTGGGCGAGCTCCCGGAGCCGGCGGTCGACAAAGAACTTCTCCCTATAGAGGAGGTTGGCGGGGTCCTTAGCGAGATCCGAGTCCTCCATGGCCACGATGGCGGCCTGGATCTCCTCGACTATCTCTTCGTCGATCGACACCGGCGGGGGATACCGCCGGCGCTGAGCTTCTAGCCGGGCGGGTTCCGGTTGTCCGGCGGCGCCATGTACCCGGCATCATGGAGCATCCTGGCCTCCCAGGGTTGGAGCGTGCGGCGGCCGAAGCCGTTCGCCGCTGCGGGATCGTCGGGGAACCTCTCGGCTATGGTTCTCTTCTCGCCGGAGTTGGAGTTCGCGGTGGAGGGGGAGTGGAGAAGCTATGAGAGTGTGTGAGGTGGGCCGGCGAGGTCGCATGCTTTTATAGGTCGAAGTGAGTGGCGAGGGCGGCAGGGTGTAGCGGCGTGGGAGGGAAAAGAGGAGGGGTGTAGCGGCGAGGCAGCGGTGGCGCGCCATTACGGCGACTCGTGGTCGACGAGACGGGCAGTTATTACCTGGCGGTCCTTCGCGGGGTTTCGAGGCAAAAGGATGACGATATCTCGGCTTCTATTGTTGACTGGACGAGTTCACGCGCCGAGCGTTTTTTTCTGCCGAATTCGCTTCCCAGAGCGTTCCCAGCGTGCCGAGATCGGCCTGAGAAATCATGACCAAAGTTGTCCTAAATTCGAATGAAACCGGATCCTGAAAACGCTACTAAGCCAATTTTCTGAAAACGCTACTAAGCCAATTTTCTGCGTCCAAAAAAAATACGTCATGTGAACGGCGTGTCGGATGGAGATGCTCTAAGCAAATTAATAGCATCTCCACTTGTTGGGCGTTGGGCGAACCTAGGCCAAAATTCGGAACTTTTTTTGGCCGGAAGAAATAAGTTTTCGGCCTGGATACGCCGAGTGTCCCGCTCGCGTTCCCAGGCCGAGTTTCCACGTTCGGCTAAATTTCAGCCGAGTTTGGCAAATTCAGGCGTATTTTATTAAAAATGGGCGAATATATGCAGATTACATCGAATTTAAACTAAAGTAGTAGATAATAAACTAAAAAAACATTAAAAAAGGCCGTCGTCGTGGCCTTCGCCGATGCCTCCGCCGATCCACATGCCGAAGTTGCTGTAGAACGCCGTGTAGCCAGGATCGTCCCTTCCATCATCCTCACCGCTGTCGTCGTCGTCGCTCGGCGGCTGGGGCGGGCAGGAGCTCCCTTGGCCGGGGTCGCCGCACCTCCATGGTTGGTAAGAAGGGCCGTCCTCCTTGTCGTCGTCGAGGACGAAGAGCGGGGCGCCCTAGTAGGAGAGCGCGCTCTCGGACAACGCCCTTCTCCGGGCCGCCTGCTCCTCGGCCTGCTGCTGCTGGCGGTGGACGCGCTGCCGCTCCGTCTCCTCCCAGTCCTCCCTGGATCATTCCAGGATGTTCGACGAGGAGGGCTCCGGTGCCAAGTCGCGGAGCGACCGCTCCAAAGCCATCCTCAAGGCGCTGTCTTCGGGCGGTGCCGAGCCTTCAGCCGGCTCAGTCTTTGGGCGGCGAAGGCGAATATGGCCAGTTGGAGCCGACAACGTCGACACGCGTGGCTCGCCGATGACGATGTCGCGTGAGCGTGTCCGCGGCGGCAAGCGCACAGGCGAGACCGCCTCGCGCTTGACTGGGCGCATGCAGCCCCAGCGAAGGCCCAGTCAGCGTACGAAGTGGCATGGAGCCCAAGGAGTCGGAGGCCGAGGCGGAGGAGGGGGAGCTCAGGATGGCTATCCTCCTCGGCATCCAGTTCGCCGGAGGACGCCGCCCCTACCTGTCCGCCGGCATGGGTGTGCGTGGGAAGCCAAGGCGCGACGTGCTCCCGGCGTTGATGTGCTCCAGCACCGCCTTGAGCATCCGGCCTGGCACGCTCCAAAAACGCCGGTGATCGGCCGCGTTGTTACCCTTCAGCGACGACTTGTTCGACGTCCCCTCATGGCGGGCGAGCTCCTGGGCGTGGCGGTTGGCGAAGAACTGCTCCCAGTACAGGAGGTTGTCGGGGCTCTCGGCGGCGGAGGGGTCATCCATGGCGCCGATGAACTCCTGGATCTCGTACGATAGTTCTTCCGGCGTTGGCGCCGGCGGGATAGGGATGCTGCCGGCGCTTAGCTTCCACCCCGGAGGGTTCCGCGTGTCCGGCGGCGCCATATAGCCGGCCTCGTAGAGGAGGCGCGCCTCCCAAGCCTGGAGGTGCACCGGCCGAAGCCGTTCGCCGCCGCACCGTCGCCGGGATACCGCTCGGCCATGGCTAAGTGGGGAGGGGAGGGTGAGGGTGTTCGCCGGAGTTTGGGGCTGGTGGGCTGGCGAGCTGTGAGAGAGTGTGAGGAACTCCGGCGAGGGGGTATGGCTTATATAGACCGAGGTGGGCAGCGAGGACGGGAGGGGTGTAGGGATGAGGGCGGGAAAAAGGGAACGACGGGAAGTTAGTTCCCGCCGGTCCGTCGCGGGAGACGGGCGGTGGCGGTGGCGCGGCAATTCGACGACGCGTGGCCGACGCGACGAGCAGTTAATGTCCGACAGTCGCCGCGTGGTTCCAAGGATGGCGACGACTCGACTTCCGTCGCTGACTCGGCGGGTCCACACGCCGCTTCTTTTTTTCGCCGAGTTCGCTGCGTCCAGCGTTTCCAGGGCATACCCGGAAACCTGGGTTCGGCCTGGATAGTCCGGACCAAAGTTGACCCAAATACGAACGAAAACAGGTTACTGGGTATGCGACTGGGCCAATTTTCGGCGTCCGGACTTAAATTCGATCGTCCAGATCGGCGTCGTGGGTAAGCGAGTGTAGATGCTCTTAAGACCCCTCGGCCTAGAAAATGACCGGTGTAATGTGTGACACT
This sequence comes from Avena atlantica, assembly GCA_910589765.1. Lineage (NCBI taxonomy): Eukaryota > Viridiplantae > Streptophyta > Magnoliopsida > Poales > Poaceae > Avena > Avena atlantica. The sequence goes on along the minus strand of OU342734.1, from coordinate 22,119,554 downwards.
GGTTTTGTGCACACACGGAAGATTTCACATCATTGGATCAAAATATTTGGCGCTTACCTCCAGTTTATCTACCGATAGCCGGCAAACTATCTAACAAATAAACAAAGGGTGTATTTCTTTTTTATAAAAACTATATATTAATATCACGATAATACCAATTACATCCAGCCTCTACAATAAAGTATTTTACAAATTGATGATACCAGTTAAACAAAGGGTGCATATATATGGATGTTTGAGATATATAGACAACTTAAATTGTACCAGCAAGATTTGTATTGGTCCTTGGCCAGGTTCCCCGCAGGTGGATCTGACATAATTTTGTATTCCTCCGCACACCAGATCAATTTGCGCATGGAATAATGCGGGGTTTTGCGTGCACCCAGAGCTTGTTCTTCCTTCTCACAGTAATCCCGAAGGTCTCGGTCATGTCCAGATCTTCAGGCCTGACACCCCGGGGCAGCTCCCAGTCGAAGTGGAAAAGGAGACTGGCGAGTGGCAGCTCCATGTTGGCCATCCCGAACCACATGCCGGGGCACATCCTCCGGCCGGCCCCGAACGGGAGGAACTCGAAGTCGGCGCCCTTGAAGTCGACGGCGCTGCTCTCGAACCTCTCCGGCCTGAACGTTTCGGCGTCGCCCCAGTACCTGTCGTCCCTCCCGATCGCCCACACGTTCACGAACACCTTGGTGCCCTTGGGCACGTCGTAGCCCATCACCCGGCACGTCTCTCCGCACTCCCGGGGCAGCAGGAGCGCCGCCGGAGGGTGCAGCCTCAGGGCCTCCTTGAGCACCAGGTGCAGGTAGCCCAGCCTTGCCTTTGCGATATCGTCCTCGGTTAGCTTGTCCTGCCCCTTGAATGCCTCCCTCACCTCCGCTTGGGCCTTGTGCAGGATCCGTGGGTTCTTCATCAGCTCCGACATTGCCCAGTCCACCATCGTCGATGATGTGTCGCTTCCAGCAGAAATAATGTCCTGCAGTTACTTACCACAAGGTGTTAAATCAAATTGGACGTACGTAGGAGTAGTAAAAAATGTTCTGGGAGGATGATTGGATCCTACGAAAATGACGGTGCTGATGATCTCGGTGGTGAGTTCGAACTGGAGCCCGCCGTCCTTTTGAAGCTTGAGGAGGACCCCGAGCAGGTCCTCGTCGTCTCTCTCCGGCGCACCGGTGCGCTCTCGTATGATGCTCTGCACGATGCGGAAGATGTTCCTCTGGCACCTCCCCATGTCCCGCGCGGCGGCGCTGAAGCGGCGCACCAGTCGCGACGACGGGTACAGGTCGGCGAGGTTGAAGCCGCCGGTCAGTCGCACGGCCTCGTCGAGCTCGTGCAGGAACTCGTCGCGGTGGTCGCACCTCCCACCGATGGCCGCGCGCACCACGACGTCGTTCATCATGCCGGAGATCTTCTCGCTGAGGTTGACGGCGGCGCGTCCGTCGCGGCACTCGGCGGCCACGGAGCGGAGGAGGCGCGCCACCTCGTCTTCCCGCACGGGGCGGAAGGAGAGCACGCGGCGCTGGTTGAAGAGCTCCAGGACGCACACCTTGCGGAGCTCGCGCCAGCGGTCGTTGTAGGGGGAGAAGAGGATGCCCCGCCCGCCGCAGCTGATGATGTCCAGCGTGGCGCTCAGGTGGCGGCCGGCGAAGGAGGCGTCGTGGGTCTTCATGACCTCCCTCGCGGCCTCCGCGGAGGACACCACGAGCGTGGGAACGGCGCCGAGCCGGAGGAGCATGAGCGGGCCGTGCGCGCGGGAGAGCTCGCGCATGGCCTGGTGGGGCAGGTTGCCGAAGCGCGACAGGAGGAGGTGGTGCAGGCTGCCGACGAGCGGCAGCTGCCATGGGCCGGGAGGCAGTCGGAGCGCGCGTGCCGGCGATGTGTAGCGACCGATGATCAGCTTGAGCAGCGCGGAGAAGAGGAAGAGTAGGAGTAGGAGCATGGCGAAGCCCATTTTGCTCAACTGGTGAACCGCGCGGTTGGTGCGGACGAAGGGAAGGCAGAAGCTCTGAGTGATGAGAGGTCAGATATACGATGATTGCAGCTAAAAAAAAAGATATACGATGCTTGATTGGAGATACTGTAGCGGATTAGAAATTGGGTCGTACCACGCTCATCCGGGTATAATTCCGCAAAATCCCCGGTTCCTGCTGACATGTGTCTTCTAAAAAACTTTCAGATCCTACGTTTAATATAAATATACCCGTTTTTGTTATAGATAATTCCGCTTTTGCTATATGTAGTACACAACGCTTTGCCTCAAAAATAGAAAAACAGACCGGAGCTCGCCGGAGATTTCGCCAGAGACCTCGTCGACGACCGTGTAGCAAAAAAATTATGCTAACGTAACATATCTGATCTTGTCGGAGACTCGCCGGAAGTTTTCGCCGATAGACCTCACCGGAGACCATGTAGCAAAAAATTTACGCTATTGTAGCAAAACCGCAAAACGGTGGTAGAAAAAAATATATGCTAATGTAGCAAAAAAAAGACCTCGCCGGAGACATCACCGTCGGCTATCGTAGCAAAACCAATTTTGCTGAGCACTTTCGTCGAAAATATCGTAGTAAATACTTTGTGCTATTGTAGTAAAAACGTAGAACAAAAAATAGCAAAATTTACTACTATTGTAGCATCGCCTTATAGCAAAATCTCAAAACCCATCTATTCGTTGGTAGCATCGCGACGCTTCATCTGTAGCAAGGATGATCACTTCCAGTAGCATCGTCGTCCTGCATGTGTAGCTGTGTCGTGGCTCCACTGCAAAATAATGACCACGAAGCAGGATGGCTCGTCGGAGCCTAGAGGTTACAACGTTGGACAAGGCAGTGCACGCGGGCACAGATGGCAACCACCACAGGCACATGCGGCAGCAACACCACATGGGGTAGCACAACGCGTCTATGGTTCGAGCTTTAGGCCATGGAGTGCGTGCGGAGAAAAGAGGAGAAGGTAGGGAGCGGCAGGAGTCGTAGTCGAGCGGTGGCGCTAGCCGTCGCGGGACAGCGGGAGCGCGAGGCCGTGGGGCGGCGGCCAACACGGAATCTAGGTGGGACGTGCTGGAAGGTTCGGTGACGGCAGGCTCCGGTGGCCTGGTCCAGTCGTGGCGGCGGTTGCGCGGCGACCGCACAGCAAACACCATGGCGGAGGCCACCGAGGACGTCGAGCACGGCGGCGCAGCAGCTCGCAACAGAGAGGGCGGCGCTCGCAGCAGGGCAGCGGTGCAGCAGCTCGAGCAGAGGGCGGCAGTGTGCGGCGCGGCAGGGAACATGCACGGGAAGGCACGCGGCGAGGCAGTGCGGGAAGGCAGGCGACGGAGCGAGTAACAGCCATCTGTGTGTACGGTAGAAGAAAATGGGAGGAAGAGATAAGATTAGGTGGGGGTGGGCCATCAGGGCAGGGCGCAAGCGATTGATCCCTAGGATCGGTTGGTCGAATCCCCGAAGGAATTGTATCATTTTCCTAAGAAATTAGTGAACGGGGCTCTCGATCCATACAACATGGCCTGTACGGGAATGGACCTGTACAGGAGCGGACTATATAGCATGCTCATTGTTTGTACATGCACGTGGTGTTGTTGTCTAGGGCATCACCACGGCTTTGTCAATTAGTTAAAACACTTAAATTGATAAGCAAATAACATATAAATTGATTATCAAATATATAACAGATGTATGCCATCGTCTTTTGGACATCACCAACAAGTGGACAGTGGATCTGAAATATGCAAAAGGAAGCAATATCATACACAATATCCAAAAAATGGCAGCTTCTCTGCCCAAAAATTTGCATTCAACGTCGCCGTTGCCGTTCAAGCACCGCGAGCCTGGATGGTCTGGTGCCTCCTCGCGGCCCAAGCGTTGCGATCAGGATCGGCGATGGTATCCAGGTCGGTGAGCATGATGGCGTTCTCCTCGGCCATGATCTTGGCTTAGGCCTTGTAACACCCTCAGAATCGGCCCTATGCAAGTTTCAGCGATTCCCGCCAAACTCGCATAGAAACGATTCAAAGGTGCCCACCAGGCACTTTCGTGCGGGTGGAAAACGAAGTAATATCATTACACAATAGTCCACGATGGAACCCACAGAACATATATATACAACAGCGACTCAAAGAGTCAAGAATACAGATATAATATACAAAGATCCAAATCACCTTGAAAATGATATAGCGTCCGAGTACGGACAAGATGCAAATTGAGCTAAGAGCCCTGAAGAATAACCAATGGCGTCCATAACCCTGCCCAGGCCAAGCCGGAAGGGTAACCCTGCTAACGACGTCGATCTCAAAACCTGCTTAAACAAAAGGGGTGCCGACAAAGGGCAAAGGAAAAAGAGGAGCGTCAGTACTGAGGCCAGTACACGGCGAGGCTAGAATTCGGCGGCCCTCGCCTACATAGGTATGGTGGACTGAAGCGGCAGCGCAGCATGCACTAAACAACCTATAGAGACTCGAGATAACTGTCGGCTATCAGAGAGGGATAAGAAAGACCTATTCGGAACCAACCTGATACTACCACCAAACATACCCATCCTGGTATTTCCCCCTCGAGACCAGACGAGGAAGTCAACCGAGGAACTCACACCGTTGGCAGTTTTATTTATTCCGTTATAGTTGCAGCAATTACTAGTCAGGTATAGATAGTTATCCTGATATAATAAGCAGTGGGCAATTTTAGTTAACCATTCCATTGTAGTTGCGACACTTACTAGTCAAATACAATTAGCATGAGATATCCCCAAACCCAGCAGTTGTTGGTACTTTTATTTAGCCATTCCGTTGTAGTGAAGCTGATTACTAGTCATATCGGATACAAGTCAAATTATAACAGTAAACTTTAGTTATAGTTGTCTATGATCGAGACCTGTGCTCCAAGTCGTCCATAACCGCGGACACGGCTTCTCGAAAAGATTTAACCCTGCAGGGGTGCACCAAAGTTCCCACACGCACCTACACCCTTGTTGTCAGATCAGGTAGGTACAAGATCACAAAACATACACCCAACGGTATGTCGACGAGGTTTCGGACACGACGTTTCCCAGACCCAAAGCAAGCACGGGGGCCACCCCACTAAGCTACCCGCAACGAAGTCGGCCGGTCTCCGAGACGGACTCAGGGTTTGCGCCAATGGCTGTAAACGACTGGGAACCCGAAACTCTCGGGCTTGTCGATACCGCGAAAACACTCCGCAATCCTAAACAGTACAGGTGCTCCTCGCACAATCGTAAATAAAGCAGTAAAGCATGGCATACGTACAGGATAGTAATAAAGCCCCAAACTACTTGTGGCCCCTAGTACAGTACTTGGAATCAGGTACTAAATCGATGGGGGTGCCCATACACCCCACATGTGGTTAGCGCGCTCGATCTCGGAACAGGTGTCAAGAACTCGGGGTCCTACGGGACACAAGTGGACGGTTAACAACCAAATAACATCTATTGCCCACCTGTGCCTCTGCATTTACCTACTTTCAATTTTAGTTATTAAACAGTAATTAAAGCTATGATCATCTCCAACATAAAGCATATGGCAATACTCCAACAACTGTGGTACTGGACGACACGCAACAGCACTTGAGCAAGCGACTACGACGCGCAAGTCCAACTATCTATCAAACAACAGGTAATAGGATGTGTCCAAGGCAATATAAGGCTGCAAGGGATATCACGGGTACGAAAACTAGAGCAACGCAACACAGATAGCAATAGATCAACAAGAGGGAATAAATACTATAAAAGTAAGATAGGTAGAAAGGGGGAGATGCTCGCCTGAAAAACATTGCCGAAGGTTCATCCGAAGATCGGGTCGACACTCGCATCAACTCAACGGCCTTATTTGCGAAGAACCAAAACACTAGAATAAACACCGGATGCACTACTTAATACTACGGCAAAAGATCGGGCATGATGCATGTATGATGTATGACATGGCAGGCATGAGATGCAATTAGATCATATTAAGCGGAACCGGGGTCCCGACAATTATTTAGATGGCTCATGTTGTTTAGCTACCCTGCATTTTAAATGTTGTCTTAACATGGCAAAAGATAGCACTGGTTCGCTACACCAATTTAAATGGAGTCCGGAATAAGACAAAGATATCCCGCATATCGACTCCATATTCAATTATGAGATGAATTGGCATAATGCCCCCAAACCACAGACACATATGCATGCATGAACAAATTAATATGCGACAGTTATACATCATTTATAAAATAGGTTTTGGATAGGGGTTATACACGGGGTTCGGCGAACTTGGGCTCCGAGGGGTTCGGGGTTGGTCTCAGGGTTCGATGGGAGATCGTCTCGACGAGATCGGTCTCGGACAACGGAAGTCGATCTCGTCGCATCCGAGAAGAGGAACTTGGTTGGCGTCGGGGTCACATCGGATCCGCCCTGGTCGGTGCCGATCTTGTCGTCACGAAGATCTTGTCGGGTCCTCGTATCGGGTCGGTCTTGACGTTCGGGAAGAAGAACTTGGCGTGCGACGTCGTCGACATCGGTGCGGGAAGGAGGTCTTGTCGTTTCGTGTCGGTGATCTTGGCGTCCGGGTTCTCGGCGAACTTGGCGTCCGGAAAGGGGTACTTGTCACACCGGGGTTCGGTCTTCTGATCCGAGAAGGAGAACTTGGCGATTCCGAGGGTCTTGGTGTTCGACGGGATTCGGGCGCGCCGGGATCGGTCTCGGATCTAGCTTCAGATCGGGCTTCAGTTTCCATGTGGTTTTTCTTGGCGTCCGGGATGAAGATCTTGATGTTCCATGATAGCGCTCTTCGGTCATCCATTTCATGACAGCGACTTCGGATAAGGAAAACCCATGACGAAGATCTTGGCGAGGCAGAATTCGAAAAGAGGACATCAACAAAAGAGGCCACGGGATGACCAGGGCGCACACGGAGGTCACCGCGGATGGCGGCGAGGACGGGCCGCTGGAAGGCGCTCAGGCGGCCGGTTAGAGCGGCCAGAGACAAGGGCCTGGGCCCGAAAACAGAGGAGGGGCGGCCCTGGCCTCGCGTGCAGGCGGCAGCGTCCTGGGAGGTGGAAGGCCGAGGCAGGGAGGCGATGTCCTGGCAGAGGGGAGCGGGGCGCGGTGGAGCTCGGGGAGGTGGTGACCGACGAGCAGCACGGGGACGGACGGCGGGCCGGCGAGAAGCGACGATGGAGCTTGACAGGGAGGAGCCAAGAGATGGGCAGGCAAAGGCGGGGGATGCAGCGGCGCGTCCGGATGAGATGCTGGCGGCGGCAGGCTCCGAGGAGGCCGACGGGTCGACGCCAGGCACGGGGCCTCGCAGGGCTTCAGGAGAGGAGGGCGCGGCGGATGGCCGAAGAGACGCACGGTGAGGACAGGACGGAGGACGTCCGGGAGCGGCGGCGGCGCCGCCGTCGAGGTGGCTCGGGGGTGCTGGGGACAGGGTCGTCGGCTGCGGGAGGAGTCCGGTCCAGCGCGCGCTTGCAGAGGAGCACGGCAGCGCTGCGCGGAGTCCGGCGTGGCAGGGAGACGGGGACCCGAGGCAGCGGGTGGCTCCTGCAGGCGGCGGGGAGAAGCGAGGTGGCAGGCGACGGGCGGCGACGAGAGGTGCTCGCGGCAGGGTCCCATGCCGGCGGCGGTGGACGAGGAGGCCGGCGGGGAGGGAGGAGCCGGATGGAGGCGGCGGTGAGGCTTCGGGATGGGGAGATGGCGACAACGGGGGGGAGGGGTGGGGATCGCGGCAGGGGTCTATGGGGTGGGGCCGGGTACAGGAGCGGGGTTGGTCGTGGTGGGTGTCGCGTGCGTGGTGTGTGGCGTGTGTGCGGTGGCGGGGGTTGGTGGGGAGAGGAGGTGGGGCCAGGGGCTGATGTGGCGGCATGGGATTGGATAGAGGGAAGGGAGAGGTGAGGTGGCGAGACGGGGTTGGCCGGGGTGATGTGGAGGGGGCTGGGTAGGTTAGGGTTAGGTAGGGAAAAGTTTAGGTAGTCTGGTTTGTACTGGGGGTGGCCAACTGGGTCGGATCGGCCCGGTACGGCTGCCCCTAAAAATATAATGAAAGTTTTAATATTTAAAATGGGGCTTTTGAAAACCGTTGATAGACGAAACAAAATAATCCGGAGACCCGGGTTTTGGATTTTGAAATAAAGGCGGGATATTTAGAAAACAAAACTAGGCGTTTCGAAAATAGTTTAGACAAAAACCATGCAGGATGATGACGATGCTCAAATGCAATGTGGCATGATGACATGAGCATGCGGTCATGATGATGCAATGCACAAAAATAACGCGATTTTCTAGTAGTGGTTTTGCGGGACGCCACAGGCCTCTGCGTCCACCACCCTAGACATGGCCTCAGCCTCCTTGGCCTTGGCTTCGGCCTCCTTCTCCTTTGACTTGGCCTCGATCTCCATGGCGTTGGCCTCCTACATCTCTATAGACCTCATCTGGATCTCGACAAAGGTCTTGGCAGTGGCATCTTTCTCTTAGCGTTGTCTCTCTTCCCTATCGGTGATGGCATCTTTCTTCTTCTCCAGGATCTTCCTCAAGGTCTCCTGAAATGCCAAGGAACCAGCCTGGCGGCTGATGTCGGCCTTCGTAGCCTTGTGGCCTCCAGGCCGGCGGGCATGGATAGGAGTCACGTCGCCTACAGGGTAGACGAAGCCTTCATCATTACCGTCGTCTAGGTTGACGACACCTCCCGTCGAAGCATTGCTCTTGCCCTTCTTCTTGTTGTCCATTTCTTTTCAAAGGGCCTAGCTAGTCTCTCATTTTTTGTAGTTCTTGATCAATGTCCAACAATGGGTAATGTGAAGTCCTTGTTATCATTCACCTTCTTTAAGTGCTCTATTGCTTTTATGACCTACATATGGATGCCAACAATAAGTCAATGCATATGCAAAACATTGACAAAGAGAGGAAGATGTTTTACCATGTCAACCAACATCATGTCGCTTATTTTTCTTTTCATCATCATCTTGTATGAGCCTTGGAACTTGCTACACTCGGCATGGATGGTGCCCCAATGCTTGGAGAGGGAGAGATCATTTCAATCTCTATAGAAGGCGTCCTTTCCGAATTTCCTATGATCATGGAAGAACTTGCACACCTTTTTTCCAATAGGCAAATCTCTTTTTCTTGGTGTCGCATAGTGGATCTTGTGAAATCTCTATCCACTAGTAGAAAACAGGCCTTTTGTTCGCTCGCATCCAAAGGATTTGTCCCGGTCGCGCCACGAACCGGGACTAATGCCAGCATTCATCCCGGTTCGAGTGACCGGAGAGTCGCTCGGGAACCGGAGGGCATTGGTCTTAGTTTGTAAAGGACTATTCATCCCGGTTTGTGACACAAACCGGGACAAATAGTCCGCTTGCCTATAAATATACATCTAGCCCTCTCCCTCCCTCCTTTATTTTTTGTTGGTGCAAGGTGTGAGATGTGTGTGTGTTAGTTTGTTTTTTCCTATGCACGCGAGGTGTTCGATGAAATGCCTGAGTGAATGATGCTGCTTGATTTCACACAAGAATAAAAATGATATGAGGTGCCCGAGCCACACTTGAGTTTTCTCCTCTTTCTTTCCTCCTCCATCGAGGTTAGCAACTTTATCCTTTCATTTGTCATTGATACAATGCATGTGTCACTGTAAAGTGGTCATTTCACTATTCATGATTTTCTATAATGGTTTTTGATAAACTTAATTTTATGATACAAATGAACATGCATGAATGGATGTACGGTGATCGACGTGAATCCGAGTACATTAAGGGTGTGGATAAATTTATCGATGTGGCTAAGGAAAACAAAGAGAATGGTTTTGTGTGTTGTCCATGTGTTAAATGTCAGAACGACAAGGAGTACTCTTTCTCAACAATCATTCGCGGCCACCTGGTTAGGAAAGGTTTCATGCCCAGCTATAATTGCTGGACCAAGCATGAAGAAAGAGTGGTTATGATGGAAGACAATGAAGAAGAAGAGGATGATAATAACAACTATCATATGTTCCCTGAATATGGTGATACTGCAATGGAAGACAATGAAGAGGAAAGAGGTGAAAACGGGCATCAGATGAGCCCCCTGATGATCTTGGTCGGGTCATTTATGATGCAAAGTGAGACTGTGTAACAGAAAATGATAAGTTGAAGTTGGAGGGCATGTTAGAAGATCACAAAAATTGGTGTACCCAAATTGCAAAGTTGGCAGCACAAAGCTCGGTACCACATTGGAATTGAAATGTAAGACAGAGACTAGTTTAACTGACATGGGATTTGAGAAGTTACTGAAAATAATGAAGTCGAAGCTTCCAAAGGATAACGAATTTCCCTAGAGTACGTACAAAGCAAAGAAGACTCTCTGCCCTCTTAGATTAGATGTGCAGAAGATATATGCATGCATTAATGGCCGCATCCTTTATCGTGGTGAGGAGTACGAGAATTTAGATAAATATCCGGTATGCACTGCACTGCGGTATACGATTAGACGAGATGAACCTGGTGATGTTGAGGGCGAACCCCTCAGGAAGAGGGTTCCTGCTAAGGTCATGTGGCATGCTCCTATAATACCATAGTTGAAACGTCTATTCAGAAACAAATAGCATGCTATGTTGCTGCGATGTCACAAATAAGACCGTAAGAAAGACGGGAAGTTGAGACACCCCGTTTGTCGTCGTTATGGAAACGGCAGATTTTAAAGATGCTAGATAGAGGTGTGGGAGCGAGCAGGGCGACTGCAACGGCGTCCGCAGACGGGATTGAGTACAAGCAAGTACGGTGAGACACATGAAGTACCTAGGTTCGGAACCCTCGTGATGAGGTAAAACTCCTAGTCCTGCATATATGACTGTATATATGTGTATAATCGGGCTACAAAGTTGCTCCTAGAGCTGTATCTGGAACGGTCCGACTAGCAGTGTATGTGTGCATGCGTGTGAGAGGGAGAGAGAGCTAGCTCCCAGGGAGCTAGCGATCCAAGTGAGGATGCCTTTGCATGTGAGCCTCCCTGGTCCTTATATTGATGCCCATGGAACAAGGGCTCACAATGCCTAACTAGTACTATACACGATGTCATCTAATAGTACAATGTGTCATGCATAGTGCTACACTGTTTGCTACATGTCATACATAGTGTTTACTATTGCACACATCATCTGATAAAGTGTATAGTGTCTTGGTCTTGTCCGTCTTGATTGATTGGAGCAGGTAGTAGCAGTCGCCTCGGGTGCATCGGTTGATCCAGCTACACCCGGCCGGATGACCGACTAGGACAGTCGAGAGGCGCGCATAGCGGGCGATGCGGGAGAGGCGGCCGATGGGCCGGATGAGCGCGGGCAGGCCAGCTGGAAGCCTCCAGGCGGCCCAGGTCGAATCTGCTGCATTTGTCTTTTGTTGTTGCCTTTTTTGATTGTTTCGGAGCGTTTTTGGGGCGTCTTTGGGATACCCGGGGACCATCCCCCGACACTAGCACCCGAGCACGTGCTGATTTCACCCGGAGGGGGAAATTAGCACGATCTCAACAAAACTTGACGTTGTTGTTGTAGATGAAGTTCTTGAATGGCGTACGGCTGGACGCCTCTAGCCTGGGAAGCCACACAACTCCAGCGGGAGCGCGCGAGCACACCCATGGGGTCTATCCCCCGAGATTCGGAGTAGCTGACGGAGAGAGGTGCTTCGAATCTTCACCTGTACTTGAGATCCGAGTCGGTGCAGTCGGACAAAGCAAACAGATAGAAATGAATTTTTGTCAGTACATTGACATACAGTACACATGCTTTCAAACGAATGATGGTTTTTCTTTTCAAAAAACTAGCTCGTGCTTTTCTGAATACTTAGTCACTTTCTCGTGCGCAATGCTGTTTACGCTGCACCTTGCCGGACAGCCGGGTTGCGGTCTGGAGCCGGAATCGAAGGGAGCTGACAATACATTTCCGCACGGTACTAGAGGCTTAGTAGCCGGAAAATACCAACTAGGCACATGGCCGGAATGTCCGATCTGTCGGATCTTTCACCGTTTTTCGTGTGGGATGCCCTCGGGCTTTTGCTCTTGCTAGCCGAACAGCTGGGTTGCGGTCTGTAGCTGAGACGAAGAGTGAGCCTCTGACATCGTCGCACATTACTTAGTCGGCTTACAGAATTAGCAGGGCGGGCCAACCGGCGAGCCCCCGGGTAGGGTTTACCGTCGCTGGAAAACTAAAAACAGGAAACAGGACAATATCTGGCGGGCTCTCGAGGGTTGCTCGAGGCCGAAAAACACTCACATTGCTGTAGTCGGCGTAGTAGGGTCGATGACACGATTCTGCAGGTGTTGCGGGTGCTAACATGGTCCAAAGGGCGTTCCAGCCGGATGGCCTGGCTTCAGTCGGCCAGGCAACCAAACGCGGCATAGCCGGATTCGGTTCCAGCCGGCCAGACAACCAAACACGTAGGGATACGCCAAACCGGCAACCAAACGGACGAGGTCACGCCAAATCGACCAGACTGATAGCCAAACGGACGAGTCGGGCGAAGTCGTCCCGACTCAGTTGAAACGGCGAACAAATTAGGCAGACAAACAGACATTAGTCAGATCGAATCTCAGTCGGATTTGGATTTTTTTTTTCAACCGGCTTACTTTCTCTTCCTTACTTCTTTCTCTTACTTTTTCTTCCAATCCGACTACAAACAGGCGGCTTCTCTTTTTTTTCCTCTACTACTCAACCGGAATTTCCTTTTTTACCTTACTCTCTTTCTCTGTTGGAAAATTCTATTTATAAGCGCCGCAGGTCTATCGTTGTTGTGCGGTGTTTCACACAATGCGCGAAACACGTCAAATAAAATATTTTTCTGCAACGCTGCACGGGGTCGCCAAGGTACTCTGGAACGGGTGCTGGGTCTATGTTTTTTTTGCTATGGTATAGGGTGGCACTGTATCACTACAGTGCACGCTGCTACGGTATCTACATAGGGTTATAGAACGCATGCATCGCTTCTTGCGAAGCACCGGTTCTGGTGGCTAATTTTTTTTAAATAATACATTTTTTTATTGATTTTCACAAATAATATGCAAATTTGACAAATTTTAGTTCTGTCGGTCCGTCGTCCGTCCAACGGACGACAGAGGGTATTCGTCGGTTGAGCAGACGACAGGTGCTGTCGTCCGTTGAGGAGACGACGCCCCTGAGATTCGGTTGTTCGCCATACGACACATGCTGTCGTCCGTTAAGGAGACGACCCTGGCTGTCGTCCGTTGAGGAGACGACGCCCCAGTGCTCCCTACTGCCGCTAAATAATCGTCCGCTCCTCGGCAATCCTTCCCGCCGATTTTTCCCGCCGGGATATCCCGCCAATTTTTCCCGTCGGTACTCCCGCCAGTAATCCCCGCCCTTTGTTCCCGCCACTACTTCCCGCTCTTTTTTCCCGTCACGACTTCCCGCCCTTTTTTCCCGCCTATTCGGTTCGGTGCCTCTATAAATCCGGGCAACGGGATGTATCCTTTAACCCAGTTCATCTCTTCCTCCTCTTACTCTCTCATTTCCCTCCTCTTCTCTTGCTCTCGCATTTTCCTCCACTCCTCTCCACTATGACCGACGCGTCTCCCTGGCCTGTAGATATGTCCATTGGGCTTTCCTTCATAGCCAGAACTGTTGTGATAGGCGATATGTATCCCGACTGGGATACGTTGATAACGAACCATGATGCTCTCGTTATGCTTGGTAAGTCACTTCATCGAAGAGGGTGGAAACTGAAGACCCCAGATCAGGTACAAGCAGAGCTTGTCAGGATCCAGGCAAGGTGGAACAAGCTCACCTTGGTCCTGGGACAAGCTCGCAGTTTGGAGCGGGCGGATGCACCTTGGTCCTGGATAGAAGATAGCGAAGATGAGGATGATATCTTCATGCCGCCACCCGTTGAAAGCAAGGCAAGATCTGAGTGGGACAAGAGGCAGGAGAAGAAGAAAGAGCAGGCCAAGAAGAGTCAAGCTGACATGACGGAGCAGGTTGTGGCACGTAGGCCCTGGATAGAAGAGAGCGAAGATGAAGATGATATCTTCATGCCGCCACCCGTTGGAAGCAAGGCAAGAGCTGAGTGGGACAAGAGGCAGCAGGAGAAGAAAGCGCAGGCCAAGAAGAGTCAAGCTGACATGACGGAGCAGGTTGTGGCACGTAGGCCCTGGATAGAAGAGAGCGAAGATGAGGATGATATCTTCATGCCGCCACCCGTTGGAAGCAAGGCGAGAGCTGAGTGGGACAAGAGGCAGGAGAAGAAGAAAGTGCAGGACAAGAAGAGCAAGTGCGAGGGATCGTCCAAGGGAAAGGGCAAGGCATCATCGAAGGGAAAGGGAAAGGCATCATGCTAGGGATAGATAGGAGTCTAATTTATGTACCGCAAGTTATGTTGAACTATGTTGCAAGTTATGTTGAGTAGTTTGTCGAATAAAATCATGAAATAATAGAATGATGTCTCATACATAGATAGGTAAATGGCTGATACATAAGTAGATATAACTGGTGTCGACGACGACGTGGCGGAGGCCTCGGTGTACTCCATCCATATCTGTGGGGTGGCATCACATCACGACGAGGTGCAGTTGACACTTCACCTTGATCCTGTGTATCATGTGTGGGGATAGGTGGTGGATTACCTGGCTGATACTGGCAACTCTCGGTGTTCTCTCTCGGTGTTATCGCTCTCCACGAAAGCAAAAGCAAGTGGAACAACTTGATTGTTTCCATCTTGGCCTATGGCAGTCAATATCTGACCCCTATACTTGCCAGTGAGAAATGTACCATCCACACAGATGACTGGTCGACAGTGAGTGAAAGCTTCTATGCATATAGCAAATGAGAAGAACACTCGATGAAGTACCCTTAAATTAGGTTCATGTGGCAATGTAAAGTGTTGGATGTCCACGTAGGTGCCTGGATTCCTAGCCTGCAGTGTCTGGAGCATCCTAACAACACAGTCATACCCGTCTCGAAACGAAACAAACCTTGCCTCCAGTGCCCTTTGCTTAGTCCTCCAAGCCTTCCCGTATGAAATATTGTACCGGAATCTGACAGAAACTTTGTTAATGATAGCTTTCACCCCCATGGCTTTGCCCTCCACTATCTCTGTGTACAACAGTCTAGCCAGGAGGGTTGACGTGAGGTTACGATGGTCCTAAAGGACACTTTCAAGTGTGCATCACAACATCGGTGACCTTCCAGTTTGTGTCATACCTAGGGACATGGGCATGCACCCTTGCAGGACATCCAGCTTCCTCGCAAACCAATGTCAAATATTGTTGTGATGACACCTTCGTTTTCATGACCCGTTGCATGGACATTGACCACTCAACAATTGCTTCCTGCAGATGTCTCTTGCTAGGACATAATGCACCCAGAGAGATGCTGTTCGCGTGATAATGCCACGCCGAATCATGCCCATCGTTCACAGTCATTGTTGTTGTGTTGTCATTATTCCATGATGCCGGAATAGGTTGGCCGATCTCTTCTTGATCAGACTCGCCAGAATCATCAGCCGTATCACTGTTGCCTTCTGAGTCTTCGGCTTCCATTTGATGTTGCAACAAACCATCATATATCTCGTCCTCATCAGCTTCGCCACTGAATATGTCTTCCCCTAATCCTTCACCACCGTCCTCTGATACATAACCATCACCCCCGGTGTGTGCATAGCTATTGTGACCTGATTCATACCCGCCGCCACCCTCTTGGCCCTGACTACTCTGGCCATGATCATAACTACCTCCAGCATGACCGGTCTGACTACTCTGGCCATGATCATAACTACCTCCAGCATGACCGGTCTGACTACTCTGGCCATGATCATACACAGCCTCTTTCGCCACAGGTAACACTAAGAGACTGGGGTTAACTTCTCTTTTCTGGCAAGCTTGCACAAATTTGACCCATTTCTGTTGCGCTTCTATTGGCCTTAAATAAAAATTAGGGGTTTGCCTTGACTTAGTCCATAAAGCATGCACACTGACAGTATGGGTAGGAGGGAGCCCTAAACGAACACATAACCAATCATTCAACTGAGTAACGAGCACTGTTTCAGGATTCTGAAGCACTTCATCCATAAATCTAAACTCTCTCAAATCAACTCCGTGCTGGTTTATTCTGACGGAACCAGGACCATACAAGAACCTAAACACTACATTATTTGACATGATTTTCGACCTAAAAAATACCAAAAATAGTCAAAAACAGGTACATTGACACATAATACTCTACAAATACCTATGAACATACACACATGACTGCAATAAGCAAGAAATTAGGGTTTACCCTTGAAGCGTGCGAAGTCCTGCCGTGCAGCTGCCTAAGGTCAACTGATCAGCACCTCCACCATGCACCTTCCTCAAGTCCCAGCACCAGCCTCCACCATGTCCATTGCTCAACAAGAACACCACCAGATCCCTCCACCAAAACGCCTCAAATCACTACACCAGGCTATTCCATTAGTAGATCGGGACTCTACTAGCTTGCTAATGTGTTAGAGCAGCGAGTTTGGATAGAAATCTAGGCTACAAAGTGCAATGGCTGAAAAAATGTGAGCAAGCGAGAGAGGAAGAAGAGCTAGAGAGGAGCTAGCAGACGCGCGAGCTGGAAATGAGAGCAAGCAGACGACGGGCACGGGCGGGAGAGCTAATATAGCTGGGGCGCGTCGTCCGTTGAAGGGACGAAAGGGCGAGTCGTCCGTTCAACAGCCGACGCTGCTGACCCCCTGGCACCCGACAGGTCGGTCGTCTTTTGAAGAAAAGGAGACACGGCCGTCGTCCGTTGAACCGCCGACACGGCTGATCCCTGGCACCCGACATGTTTGGTCATCTTTTCAACAAAAGACGACATGTTGGTCGTCTGCGCAGCCGACGAAGGCGCTCTGTCGTCCGTTGGACGGATGACGGACCGACAGAACTGGAATTTGCCAAATTTGCGTATTATTTGTGAAAATCAATAAAAAAGTGTATTATTTAAAAAAAAATTAGCGTTCTAGTGTGCATCCATTTTTACATAGATGAGAATGTTTGATGGCAATTTTTACCATTAGCACGCTTTAGATTTTTATAAGGGTGAAAAAAATTAATAGGTTGTTTTTCAGTCTCGTAGTAGTAATAAACTTTACACTAGTGCAGAGAGGCCCATTGGTCCCGGTTGGTAAGGGGCTTTAGTCCCGGTTACCCAACCAGGACGGGACAATTGGGACTAAAGCCCCAACCTTTAGTCTCGGTTGCCCCACCAACCGGGACAATGGGGGTACACGTGGTGGCGTCAGAGGGCGAGGGGAGTGGAGCATTAGTCTCGGTTCGTAACACGAACCGAGACAAATAACCTTCTGCCGCGGCAGAGAATTTATTTTGGCACATTTTGTTGTCGCGGCAGCATTTTCGCCACTTTTTGTGTCGCGGCAGAGAATTTATTTAGGTTGTTTTATTGTTTATTTAGTGTTTTTCACTTATCAATGAAGTAACCGTTATATTACACAAGATCATCATGACAATATTACATTCAATACACGGATCGAGTTCATGCACTATATACAAAAGTTGCTATTTTTACAATCCCTATTGTCTATACACAGCCGAATAGTATTCCCCTTTTGGGTTTAGGACTTCTGCATCCAAGAATCCCGCCAATTCCTCCTGAATTGCTCGTACGCAATCCTTTGGCAGAAGATCGTCCCGTAGACGTTCGATCTGATTTAAAAAAGGAGTCTGCCTATATGAATGAAACTAAACACAATTTGATTGTAATTAAAAACTATAGAAATTGTTTATGTACGTGGAGTTGCTCTAAATTTCTGCCCTTCTCATCGCACGTCTGCCGGATGAACTCGCAAACATAGTATCCACATAGATTGTTACCTAGTCCCTGCGTCAGGCACTTTACGAGAACAGAGTTCAATCAAAATAATAATCAAGTATGATAATAACTGTATCAAAACTAGAATCAAAGAGATGCGCGGATATAGCTAGTGGTGCTTACATCTAGTGGTTGAAATGTCAGTTCCTCTTTCCAAACACCCCTAGCCTTGTTGGTGAACCGTTTACAAGCGCTGCCCGGCGAAGAAAACGAATAAAAGAAGTTATTAATTACTTGATATCATAAAATTCACGAACGTTGCCGATATAGTGTCGTAATGATTAGAATTACCGCTGGAGAAGCATCTGCATGTCCTTCCACGTCTCAAGGGGTTTATGTTTCGAGTCCATGACTAGTACACGCCCTTTGTCAAGTTGAATGATTAACAGAATATAGTGGAAGCTGCGAATGCATAACTAATCAATTATATACTTAACATCGAGTAAGCGAAATAGAAAGTGTATAGAAGACAATAACACTCATTCGAAGTTGTAAGGAAAAAGTATTTCCCTTCTGGTTTCTTGAAACCTTAACGTGTGTACTATATTATCCTCCGTATCCTGGGGGCTTGTTTTGAGATTAGCTTCATGAACCCAATATGGGTCAATGAAGCCAATGTCATAGATTTGTCCTCTGCTGCATTCGAGAATCTTCATTCTGCATATTACAGTATGATTATATACATGCAATAAACAAGGTGAGATAGCTGGAGACTAAATTAATTACAGGATTAGTACTTACAGACAATAGGCACTGATGATCGATTTGTCCAAGGCGTCTTGATTGAATAATTAAAATAGTTCATCAAATTCAATGGATATCATGTCATCCTTTTCTTTCCCATGATGCTTTTTTGTAACCCTCAGCACTATCCAGTTAGCCCCGGCCTTTGTGGCATGCATATACCAGTTATGCAATCTTCGCATTTTTGTTGGAAGATTGTTTACCTCCTCAGGTTTGACGAGAGGTTTGCCATACTGGTATTTGTATGCTACTTCACTCACGGGGAAGTACTCTAACTGGGATAAGTACTGGGCAATACTCATACCTTGAGCAGCGGCAGCTTCTCCATATTGTGCAACTACCTCTGGATCATACTGCTCTTCGGCCCCATATTTGCTCGACCCCACATTGGTTTGGGAAATCACCTTGAGAGGGGCGCAAGACTGTTTTGCTTGTTCTCCGAGTTGGGCAACAGATTTCTCGCTTGCATCAGTACTGCTCTTCGAGGCTTTTTGTGCCGCATGTGACTTGAGAATAGAACGCTCATAGTCTGATGACAGCTTTGTCTCGGATTGATGAAGAGTCTTTAGCATTTTCAACACTTTGGCTTTTTCTTCTTTGGTGCTGGGGAACTCTGACTCTTTCGGCCGCCTCAGCTTAGCGAAAAACGCTGTCGTTTCCGCATCAATGATCGCCGCAGTCTCCTCTTCAGTACAGTCATAACATCTCTTGGGAGGAACCTTTGGTACTTTTGGAAGAGGCTCTTGTTTACGTTTCGGCGATCGCTTACCACGACGCAGAGTAGCGGTACGCTTACGCTTTTTATCCCGAGGAGCCGGCGATGGCTCCCGCGGCGATGGCTGTGTCGGAGATTGGTGAGGCGACGGAGCCGGGTGAGGCGACGAAGACGGCTGCCGTGGCGGCAATGACCTCGCTGGAGACGGGTGAGGCAGCGGCAAAGATGGCCTTGGTGTGTGATTTCGAAGAACGATACATTCCTTCGGCCATAGAATGGTGATGTTTGTTGCGTCTCCCAGTACAGTCACATCCCCTTCACCTGCAGGGTAGTCAAGATCCAAAACTTCAAAGGTTGGCATGATTTCATCCACCCCGACAACAGCGTAGCCCTCTGGAACCGGACGACAGTGGTAAGTTGGTGTGGGTCCAATTGGTAAGGCATAGCCGACCGCCACCTTCATTGATATGTTCACAACTTTGACATGTAGCTCGCAGTGTGTCATCTCTGTGATATCATCCACTGGGTAGCCAACAGGAGCCATCGTCGGTGCACCATCGTCATCGCCATTGTCATCACCCGGGACCTCGGTGGAAGCCACACTGCTTTTTCGATTATTCGATAGGCCGGTAGCACCGAATGTAGTGTGCTTCTGAGATGGGCCGGTAGTACTTTGCTCTTTAAGTGCGTTAATTTCATCTTGTTGTTGCTTTATTCGTTCTTCAGTTATACGCATTCGCTCTTTCTGACTATCTGCTTCAACTTCCGCCCTGTCCTTTCTCCTCTGACGGCTTCTATCAGGATATTTCTTCCTCTCTTCGGGAAACCCAGTCCTCCATGGTTGGGAGCCTCTTGTGCCTCGTGTTCGTCCATCATGTTCCTTATTTCCAAGGGCGAGTGTGAGCTCATCATTCTCTCTATCGGGAATGAAGTCCCCATCTTTAACAGCCTTTATTGCTTTTCTCATCCTCTCGATTGGCAAGGGGTCTTCTTTATGTCGTATGTTATATATACACATCCCTTCCGAGTCCAACGTGCCCCCATGCCCGTAAAACCAATTCCTTGCACGTTCTACCCAATCGTCTGTCTCTAAGGTGATCTTTTTAGCACGCAGTTCATTCTCAAGTTTCTCCCACTTAGGAATGCCAGCCCTGTAGCCACCTTGCCCCATAGTATGGTGATACTTCTTGTTAGCAGCATTCAGCTTATTCGTTGCAGACATTTTCTTAGCTTTTTATGATGTCTTGTATTCCACAAACTCAACCCAGAATGGTTTTATCTTCTCAAACTGAATATTCTTGAAATCAAGAGTCTTCTCTTTCACGACATAGTCAAGGTGCAATCTTTTCTAAGGCGTCCTCAACTGGATCCTCCGCATTTGGATCCAGCTCTATCTTCGGTAGTTTGAAATTAACCATGAGCCTCTTCCACAGTAAATCTTTGGCGTGCTTAGGGACAAATAAACATGTTCCCTCTTCATCCGCATTAGCAGGCCTATTCCAATTTCTAATGGAGATCGGGATTAAGTCCCTAACGATTACTCCGCATTGTGCCACAAATTTGTTTGCGACAACTTCGGGAGCCGTCGGTTTGCCGTCTTCAGCGACATCTTCGATCCTGAACCTCTCATGGTCGTGCAACTTTTTGGTTGGGCCTCGTCTGCTCTTTTCAGTAGATTTGTTCGATCCGGAGGGCTAAAAGAAGAAAGATCGTCGTTACTATTTCTATATAGATAGCAGATGATTAATTAATGAATTAATTATATTACATGCACCTCGCCGGAGCGGTCGTCTTCTCGATTACACAAGGCATCGCCTTCTCCCTCGCGGAAGGGAACACCTTCAACCTCAAACAAGTCATCTATTCTGGTAAAAAGAGGATCACCCTCACCGGAGTTGTTCAGAAACGTTGATACATCTAAATTTTCTTCCCCGCGGATCACACCTTGGATCAACTCTTCCTTTTCTTCGTCTCTGACGTGTGGGTCCATATTTTCTGCATAGGTGGAAAAACGAATAAGTCAAAGCGGCTAAGGGAGAAAGTTAGGTACGGTGTTGAGAGATATAAACCCTAATTAAGAGAAACCCTAATATATACATACACAATAATAAAAATGAAGAGAAACCCTAAACCTAGCTACAAAAAGGAAACTGTGTAGTAGATAGGTAACTCTAGCTAAAATCAACTAAAATCAATATTCCGGAGTTCCGAGGGGTGTAAAACCTAGTTTGGAGAAACCTCGGATGCATATGAGAGGGGAACATGAGTATAAGGCTACAAAAGGGAAACTATCCAGCAGATAGGTAACACTAGATACTAACAAAATACCATACTGGAATCGATTTAAGAGGGTTCGGAATGCCCTGGCGAAGGCACATCGTCGAACCCACATGCACCTAAGGGGTATTAATGATTCCTTATCTAAGATAGGGCTTTTAAGTTGCTTGACAATGTGAATCGGGTCTGGGGCTATCCACAGTGACTGACCAGTGGGGCCGAAGACCAATAATACCAAACTAATTAATAAACCTAATAATACCTAACTAATAATAAACCTAATAATCCAAACACCGAAAAGAAAGGGAAACAATCAACACATGGCATCGATGCAATGCTCAAGCAAGTATGATGATATGACAAGTTAATTTGCATTGGAATGTAACCCTAAGACATGCTCGACGATTTAATCGGGGTTCCGAGGGGTGAAAACCCTAACTCGGGGAAACTCCAGAACATATGAGAGGGGTGCATTTGTTCTTCTAATTATACTTGTCATTTAAGTTGTTGAACAATGCATGATTATAGGTTAAATAGATAGGTTTCATTTTTCTGAACAATTTGATATATTATTTGTATTTTTTTGACTTATAAACAATAAGTTATTGATTTTACAATATTAAATCATTTTCTGGAATTAAAAACAAAAAGGCAAATAGTTTTTACACCGGGGTGACCCCTAGCCAGTGAGACTGACAGAAGGGCCCTAGTGCCAACTCAGCCTCCACGCAAGCAAGCAGGACCCACCGAACCCTGGTTATTTTTCACCAGTGCATAGTCTACCCACTGGGGCTGGCCGGTGGACCAGGGGCAAGGCTGACCTGTGGGCCAGGGCCATGGCCACCTCGGCACCCGCTCGGCTCACCGGTGAGCACTGTGCGGTGGCCGGCGACGTCGCTAGAGGGCTCGGGAGGGGGCGTGCGCGGGTTTTTTCGAAAGAGGGCATCGAGGCGAACCTAACTATGATGGCACCGCCCGGATTTGGTCACCAGAATAGGGCACGCGACGACATGCAGTGGCGGCGGACGGCAGCATGCGACGCGGGAGAAGGACAGAGCGCGAGGGGAGGAAAGAAGGGGTCCCGGAGAGTTACAAGCTCACCCTCGACCCGTGTGTAGCCTTGGAGGGGACGGAGGAGATCGGCAGCAGCGGTGATGGCAATGGCGGAGCTCGTCGGTGACGGGGAAGACGCGGTCGATTCCAGTCACGCGGCTTCGATTCCTTCGGCGAGGAGGATAAGCACAGCGAGGCGGCGCGTGGAGGCCGACGGCGAGACGATGGTTGGGCAGCCTGACGGCGTCTGAGCGGTTGTCCTCGCGGCGACGGCGATCTCTGTTGCGGGTGAGTGAGAAAGAGGAATGGGGAAGAAGGAGAAGGGGCATGGTTAACTAGTAGGGCATCTTTTGTCCCGGTTGGTGGCTCCAACCGGGACTAAAGGGTCATACGTCCCGGTTGGTAGTACTCCAATTTTTTCAGCAGACCAAGAGTTGACGCGCGCAGGGGTCTTTAGTCCCGGTTGGTGGCTCCAACCGGGACATATGACCCTGTTTTCAAATTTTTTCAGGAATTTTCTCTCTGTTCCCGCCTTATTTTTTTATTTTTGGGGTTTAAATTTATAATGTTTTTTAAATGATAATTACTTTGGAATTTAGAAAAACTTTAAACATAAAAAGTGTTTGAATTTGAATAACTAATTCGAAACCATTTTCTGTTTTTAAAAATAATTAATGTAACCATTTAAACTATGAACCATTTAAAATTAAAAATGAATTAACTTATTTTTTTGAATATTAATTTGGAATTTAGAAAAACTTTAAACATAAAAAGTGTTTGGATTTGAATAACTAATTCAAAACCATTTTCTATTTTTAAAAAATAATTAATGTATCTATTTAAAATATGAACCATTTAAAATATAAAAATTAATTAACTTATATTTTTTGAATATTAATTTGGAATTTAGAAAAACTTTAAACATAAAAAGTGTTTGAATTTGAATAATAATTCAAAACCATTTTCTGTTTTTAAAAATAATTAATGTAACCATTTAAACTATGAACCATTTAAAATTAAAAAAGAATTAACTTATATTTTTTGAATATTAATTTGGAATTTAGAAAAAACATTAAACATAAAAAGTGTTTGGATTTGAATAAATAATTCAAAACCATTTTCTGCTTTAAAAAATAATTAATGTAACCATTTAAAATATGAACCATTTAGAATAAAAAATGAATTAACTTATATTTTTTTAATACTAATTTGGAATTTAGAAAAACTTTAAACATAAAAAGTGTTTGGATTTGAATAAGTAATTTAAAACCATTTTCTGTTTTTAATTTGGATTTGAATTAACTTATATTTTTTATATATTAATGGGCGGAAAAAAAGACAGAAAATAATGGGCGGAAAGAAAATTTGATTAGGATAGAACTGGAATTAAAGTACATAACGCAACTATCACAAAGTTACATAGAAGAACTGAAAATTAAGATACATGGCCAGATTAAGCCACAATCGGTCGAACTTGTTTTGCAATGTTGGAATGATTCAGTCATGCTCCTGCCTACACCTGTAATACTCGCCACTGTAGTCGTCGTACTCACCGCGGCCGTCGTCGCTGTTGTCGTCGGGGTCGCCGTAGTTGAACCTTGAAGCCTGAGTACGAGTGGGCTGGACTTGAGGGTAGCGCAGGCGGGGGCTAGAGTCGGCGGCCGTGTCGTAGGCCATGACGCTCTGGAGAGTCCGGTCGCGCCACCACAGCCGACGACCGGCCTCATTAAAGTTCGGAGGAGGTGGGTCGTCCTCCTCGTGCCTGGCGAGCGCCCTCTCACGCCGATCCACGAAGAAGGCTTCCCAAGTCGGGAAATAGTCGGGATGCCATCTGGGATTCCTCCGCTGCTCCGGCGTGAGCTTGAAGTAGTAGTGGTTCGTGATGGCCATCCGACGCGCCACACCTAGAGGGACAGGAGGAACCGGCACGCCTCCAGCGCTCAGCATCCAGCCGGCGGGGACACAGTAGCCCGGCGGGCAGGGGTAGTTCGAGGCGCAAAGCGCCTCCGTATCCCTGGGAGTTAGTGCTACGGTGGAAGTCATGGGAAAGAGTGATGAGGTTGCAGATATGAGTCTAGAGATGTGCAATGACAATGGAGGCCAACCCTACATATATATATAGTGAGAAATGGCAGGAAGATAACTGGAGGGAAGAACTGGCGGGAAGAACCGGCGGGAAAAACTGGCGGGAAGAAATGGCGGGAAGAAGTGGCGGGAAAAAATGGCGGGAAAAACCGGACCCACTTCCTGCTAATTCGGCAGACATTTGTCCTTTTTACCCGGGATGGACGAAAAGGTTTGAGATGTCCCGGTTGGGAGATAGTCCATGTAATGTGGTCTAGTATTTTAGAAAAATGGGACGGTAGCATTCTGAAACGGCATTTTGGTGGTTACTTCACAAAACGACCCGTTTTTTGCGCTCGAAAAATGGAAAAGGGCTTTTCCGTGCGACAAAAAGGAAAACTTCCTCCTGCAACATTGTTCTCCATACCAATGTCCACACACATGCATAATATGGGCACAACATCACAAACTATGCCGTGATTCAGCACATAACATCGGTCATTTGGACCGAAAGCCATGAAACCTCGAACATGATAGCTCATTTTGTGAAGGTTTTTTTCGAAACATAATCAATATACCAAGTCTGGTCTTTTTCCTTTCAACTATGTAACATAATATGACACCACGCGAAGGATTTTCATTGTTCGGATTTTTTTGGAATTTATTATGCCCGTTTTGAATTATCTGAATTTCTAACTATGGTCGAACCGAAGATAGGGGACGAGCATCGTTAGAACTTGCATTGGATCTCTGAAGGAACCACATATTGCGAGTCTAAAAATGATTTTTTCAAAAAATCACGGGCGATAGATCATGTACCTGTAGTACAAACCGGACCCACTTCCTGCCGATTCGGCAGACATTTGTCCTTTTTACCCAGGATGGACGAAAAGGTTTGAGATGTCTCGGCTGGAAGATAGTCCATGTAAGGTGGTCTAGTATTTTAGGAAAATGGGACGGTAGCATTCTGAAACGGCATTTTGGTGGTTACTTCACAAAACGACCTGTTTTTCGAAACATGATCAATATACCAAGTCTAGTATTTTTCCTTTAAACTATGTAACATAATATGACACCACGCGAAGGATTTTTATTGTTCGGATTTTTCTAAAAATGGGACGGTAGCATTCTGAAACAGGATTTTCATTGTCGACACCACGCGGAGGGATTTCGGCAGGCTGGTCCAAGCAGCACTAATGATAGGGGTGAGTGTCGATATTATGTCGTGCGGCGTGTACCTTGTCCCGGATGGTGTCACCAACCGGGACTAAAGATGAACCTGTAGTCCCGGTTGGAGACACCAACCGGGACAAAACACGAGTCAGCACTAATAATAGGGGTGAGTGTTGACATTATTTCATAAGTGTCGACACTATGCCGAGCTGCTTGTACTATAAATAGGCATCCTTGCGAGTCCAGTCCTCCAGCCACCGAAATACTTCATGTGTTTATCTGTAATCCATGATTCAGGCTTCCCCGGGTTTTTGGAGCATACAATATTCTTGTGTTCCTCGATATACGAAGCTGCCAAGGTGGAATTATGTAGAACTGTGTAGTGTGCTTTAGTGAAAGAATTCCCGTCCCTACATATTATTGCTTTCTGTCCCAACGTGCCTTTTCCACTTAGTCTTCCCTCATGCCACGAGTCAGAAACACCAATCGGCTTAAGGTCAGGAATAAAGTCAACACAAAACTCAATGACCTCCTCTGTTCCATATCCCGTGGAGATGCTTCCTTCTGGTCTAGCATGGTTATGAAAATATTTTTTTAAGACTCCCATGAACCTCTCAAAGGGGAACATATTGTGCAGAAATACCGGACCGAGAATGGCAATCTCTTCCACTAGGTGAACCAGGAGATGCGTCATAATATTGAAGAAGGATGGTGGGAATACCAATTCAAAACTAACAAGACATTGTACCACATCCTTCTGTAACCTTGGCAGAATATCTGGATTGATTACCTTCTGAGATATTGCATTGAGGATGCACACAACTTCACAATGGGTACTCGAACATTTTCCGGTAGAAGCCCCCTCAATGCAATCGGAAGCAACTGCGTCATAATCACGTGACAATCATGAGACTTCAGGTTTTGGAAATTTTTCTCTGCCATATTTATTATCCCCTTTATATTAGATGAGAAGCCCGACGGCACCTTGATACTGTAAAGGACTTCAAAAAAGATTTCCTTCTCTGCTTTGGTAAGAGCATAGCTGGCACGACTTAAGTGACGCCCTTTATTCGTCTTGTTATGTGTATGCATGTTCTTTGGGTATTTCATAATTTGTTGGTCCTCCCGTGCTTCTGGTGTATCTTTTTTCTTCCCATACACGCCTAGGAATCCTAGCAGGTTCACGCAAAGATTCTTCGTCACGTGCATCACGTCGATTGAAGAGCGGAGACGCAGGACTTTCCAATATGGCAGCTCCCAAAATATAGATTTCTTCTTCCACATGGGTGCGTGTCCTGTAGCGACGTCGTTCGGAACTGATTGACCGCCGGGACCCTTTCCAAAGATTACTTCTATGTCCTTGACCATACCAAATACATCATCACCAGCAGGGAGTTCAGGCTTCTTCCGGTGATCTGCCTCACCTTTGAAATGCTTGCCTTTCTTTCTTACGGGATGATTGGTCGGAAGAAATCGTCGATTCACCAGGTACACAACCTTCTTGCATTTATGCAAATATGTACCTTCAGTCTTATCTAAACAGTGTGTGCATGCCTTATATCCCTTGTTTGTCTGTCCTGAAAGGTTACTAAGAGCAGGCCAATCATTGATGGTTTTGAATAACAACCCTCGTAGATCAAATGGCTCCTGTTTGTTCTCATCCCACGCACGTACACCTGGTTTGCCCCACAACTGTAAGAGTTCTTCAACTAATGGCCTAAGGTATACATCAATGTCGTTGCCCGGTTGCTTCGGACCTTGGATGAGCATTGGCATCATAATGAACTTACGCTTCATGCACAACCAAGGAGGCAGGTTGTAGATACATAGAGTCACGGGCCAGGTGCTGTGACTGCAGCTCTGCTCCCCAAAAGGATTCATGCCATCCATACTTAGACCAAACCATAAGTTCCTTGCGTCACCTGCAAAGTCTGGGAAGTCTCTCTCGATTTTTCTCCACTGTGACCCATCAGTGGGGTGTCTCAACTTCCCGTCTTTCTTACGGTCTTCTTTGTCCCATCGCAACAACCTGGCATGCTCTTTATTTCTGAACATGCGTTTCAACCTTGGTATTATAGGAGCATACCACATAACCTTAGCAGGAACCCTCTTTCGGAGGGGCTCTCCCTCAACATCACCAGGGTCATCTCGCCTGATCTTATACCGCAACGCATTGCATACCGGGCATTTATCTATATTCTCATACTCCTTACCGCGGTAGAGGATGCAGTCATTAATGCATGCATGTATCTTTTGCACATCTAATCCTAGAGGACAGAGAGTCTTCTTTGCTTCGTAGGTACTCCCGGGAAGTTTGTTATGTTTTGGAAACTTCGGCTTCATTATTTTCAGCATCTTTTCAAATGAGGAGTCAGTTAGACCACACTTTGCCTTCCATCGCAACAATTCCAGTGTGGTACCGAGCTTTGTGCTGCCATCTTCACAATTTGGGTACAACAATTTCTTGTGATCTTCTAACATGCCCTCTAACTTCAACTTCTCATTTTCTGTTTCACAGTCTCGCTTTGCATCAGAAATGACCCTACCAAGTTCATCAGCCGGCTCATCTGATGCCCGTTCTTCACCTCTTTCCTCTCCATTGTCTTCCATTGCAGTATCACTGTATTCAGGAAACATATGATGATAGTTGTTATCATCATCTTCTTCTTCACCATCTTCCATCATAACCCCTCTTTCCCCGTGCTTGGTCCAGCAATTATAGTTGGGCATGAAACTTTTCATAATCAGGTGGCCGCGAATGATTTTCTAGGAAGAGTACTCCTTGTTGTTCCAACATTGAACACATGGACAACGTATAAAACCATTATATTTGTTTGCCGTAGCCACATCGATAAATTTATCCACGCCTTTCATATACCCGACTACGCGCCGGTCACCGTACATCCATTCCCGATCGTTTATCTGCATCATATAAGTAAGTTACCAAAAAATAGGACATCATAAATAGTGAAATGACCAATTCACATCAACACATGCATTGTATCAATGACAGAGAAAAGATAAGATTGCTAACCTCGATCGAGGGAAATAAAGAGGAGAAAGCTCAAGTGCGTCTCGGACACCTTCTATATTTTTGTTCTATTAGAAATTGAACGGGATTATTCACTCAAACATTTCATCAAACACCTTGAATGCATGCATAGGGGAGAAAAAACTAGCACACCCCTCACACCTTTCACCAAGAGAAAAAACAGAATGGAGGCAGAGGAGGCTGGGGCGTTGCATTTATAGAGGGCGGGAGCATACGTCCCAGTTAGAGCCACCAACTGGGACTAAAGGTGTGTGCCACGCCACGTGGCTGTGGCCAAACCTTTAGTCCCGGTTGCTGGCTCCAACTGGGACGTATGACCCGTTACCAACCGGGACACATGTCTCCGGGCCTCGTGCCCGCTCGAACCGGGACGCGTGCCAGCATTAGTCCCGGTTGGTGGCGCAACTGAGACTAATGCTCTAAGGGGGCGCGAACGGATGGCCTGTTTTCTACTAGTGTTAAGCTGAACCATTCCTCAGAAAAAAACTTTAAACTGGACCTTTTATGCAGCGGACATATATGTATAAAAATGGTAGAACCAAATAACTAATGATCATATATTTGCATAAATTTATTTCATAAATCAAGTTGATATCCATGATTTCTCTCGCTAAACAATTAAATCAACATGGTAGCCCCATTTAAAAATCGCGTTAGTGTATCAAACCAACATGGCCACCGCGTTGAAAAATATAGCGATTGACCTAAAAAACCTGATACATGTGTCTAATTAACCTGGCATCTGCGTTAAAAATAAGGGAAACTGATCTCGAAAAACATGATAGGTGTGGCAAATTAACCTAGCAGGCACGTTAGCAAATATGGCAATTGATCTCCATAAACCGAATGGGTGTGTCAAATTAATCTGGCAGCTATGTTAAAAATTTGGCAACGGATCTCGAAAAACATGATAGGTGTGTCAAATAAACCTGGCAGCCGCGTTAGAAAATATGGCAATTGATGTCGATAAACCAGATGGGTGTGTCAAATTAACCTGGAAGCTATGTTAAAAATAGGCAATTAATCTCGAAACCCGGATAGGTGTGTAAAAAATAACCTAACACCTGCGTTTGAAAATATGGCAATTAATTTCGAAAAACCTGATAGGTGTGTCAAATTAACCTGGTAGTTGTGTTAAAAAAATAGGGCAATTGATCTCGAAAAACCTAATTAACCTGGCAGCTGCATTAAAAAATATGAAAATTTATCTCGAAAAACATAATAGGTATGTCAAATTAACATGACGGTTGCGTGAAAATCTGACAATTGAATTCAAGCAAACATTTACATAAAAAAAAATCAACAACCGTGTTGTGGACACTATTTGCGAGTCTAATACACGAGGTAACAAATGTTGTACATAAGTACTACCTCGCATTAAAAGAGGTCATACACACTTAAAAAAAACTAGAGAGATCGCCTAGCATAGCATGCATCTTTTTAGATGTCCAATGCAGACATGCATGCTAGCGGTACACTGGTCAAATGACAAGAGAACACGAGAAACTGCCCAAGTAAAACGCGGAAGTTTTTTCGGCTTTAGTTAGCGCCGGCCGCACGGGAACACAAATATACGGCGCCGCCCTATAGGCCTATCCTTCTTTCTTCCCAAGTGCTAAAAAGTGCTTGGGGGCTGGTTAACATGTCTGAGCCCTCGATTCTGGGCCATCGGATCCGCACGATCAAACTTGGCGTTGCGTGTATATTCCGACAGATTCTCATCCGAGATCCATCTGGCACATGGCGACAAATCCCATCTCATAAAACAACATCTCGCCTATGCCTGTAATTGGTAACGGCTGCCCACGGCGCCGCCAAGACCATCCCAGTTAATCGGGTAAGTGGACACCCACGGCAAGGGCAAATTTTTTCACGGACAGCCACGGTGCCACCGCTACCGCCGCCGGCGACCCGCATCGAGACCCTGTGGCGCTGGCCTGGCGCCATGCCCGGCGGAAATCCCGGTCGTCGCGGCCCCATCGCTCCGCTCCTCATCCCCTTTGCTACTCTGCCCAATTGAGTTCAGTCAAGGATGTCGCCACGAACATGGTGATGGTCAACCTTTGTCTTGGCGGTGGGAAGAGGGGCAGGGCGGAGTTCACGGCGCCGACGGCAGCAGGGAAACAGCGTCGACGGCGGCAGGAGCGGCTCCCGTGCTGGTTATTGAGGCTTGGAGATAAGATCTTGGAAATCATATGAAAAACACCTCCCTGTAGAGGTGGGAGAAGATGGAGGCCAGGAGTGAGTAGACGGAGGTAGGAGGCAGGGCTCCCGTGCTGGCAGCGGCCGCTGCCGAGTACGGCCGAAGGAGGCAAACGACCGCGGCGTCCGTAAAGGGAATCGTTGGGCTGAAAAAAAATTTGAAGGCGAGAAGATAGGGAAGAACGAGGGAAACATGGGATCCATGGGATACGTGTTCCAGCAATGATGCAGAAAATCATGACTCCCGCTGTTTGGTTGATTTATTCAGACTTTGATGGACGCCGTGGTACTAAGCTGATATTTGGTGGGCAAAATTATTAGTCCCGCTGATTTAATCGACACAAACGGCATGCCAACGGGCAGCCACGGACGTGGCCACTTACAGGCTGAATCTCGCCTGACCCCACCTACACCGAACGGCCTGCGTCGCCCGCTACCGGACTGGTCACCACCTTCCGCGGTCCGCATCCCCGCGCACCTCTCGCCACCGACTAGTTCGCCCACGCCCCGCGCGACAACAGCTCGGTCTCCCACATGCCACTGGACAGGGTCCCGAGTGCGGCGCCGCTCCATGCCTCATGGTCGCTGGTCCAGAGCCCATCGCCGCTGCTAGGGCCCGACCACTGCTCGGCGAGATCCTGCGCTGCCCCGCCATCCCGTCCCATGGCAAATCCCCCCAACACGGAGAGCCCGGATGGTGCAGCCCCAAAGCGGAGGCCGCCGTCGTTGCTCGTTCAGATGGCCCGTGGTTGACGTCGGCGCCATCCCACGCTTCTCCTGTGTAAGGTGGCTTCGGCACACGGCCAGTGCTAGGTGTAGCGAAGCTCGCGGAAGATGCACTCGTCCAAGACAGACTAGATGTGGAAACCATTTCAGGAGATTAAATTGAAAAAAAGGCATCCTCCGCATGTGCTAGTTGTATTTTGTCAGTGGTATTGTTAGGATGAACTAAGTTGTATTTTGCACTCATTTGCTGTCGTCCATGGCTGCGTTGATGGCGCCCAGCTTCCACGAGGCAACAAGCACACACCCGATAGCCTCCAAGCACTCATTTTCAGTGTCTATAACTTTGTTGCAAGCTTTTTGCTGTAAGTTCTTGATCTGGTCAAACTTTTTCTTGAAAGAGAGAAGCATTTTATGCTCGGCAGCTGTTTGAGATTCTGCCTCAATGCAGTTGTGCACACAGCAGTACAACCAGTATCAGTTTTTCAGTGAGATGCAAAGTTAGCTTTTCCTTTACAATATAAAACTAGGTAATTTTTGCCACGAGGACAAATAATTTGTTTTTCATACACGTGTTAAGTTGTTTTTTCCAAAGGTATTATTGGTTCAACAGATGAACAAAGTTGTATTTTGCACACAATAAATTATTTACTCAACATTTGCTAAATCATATTTGTAGATAGATTTTTTTGCCTCACACATATGCTAATTTGCATATCCACTATTGCTAAGTCAAGGTGGATTTGTGCCTCACGGAGGCGGCGACAGCTGCCACGAAGATAATAAATCGTTTTCTTTATATATGTGCTCATTTGTAATTTTTTCAACGGTATAATTGGTTCGCCATATGAGCTAAGTTGTTTTTTGCACATAATAAATTATTTTCTCACACATTTTAAGTCATGAATATGTGCTAAGTTGCATACCCACTATTTGCTAAGTTGTATACCCCTAGTACTAAGTTGCATATAACATCTGTGAAGTTGGCTACCTCTAGACCAAAGTGGCAAGTTGTATGCCTACTAGTGCTAAATTGTATAGCCATCGATGCTAAGTTGTAGACATACTGATGATAAGTTACATATGCATATTATTGTTAATGTGTATATCCACTAGTGTTAAGTTGTATACCCACTATTTTTTCCTAATTTGTATACTGACTAGAGTTAAATTACACCCATTGGTCAACATAGTTGTATATGGAACTGACAGATTTGTGTATCCATTGAGGTTAAGTAAATTGTCGCTTTAGCATCCCTCCATCTGGGCATCATCAGTCTCAAATCAACATCCTCTTATGTTCTTTGCATCTCGCGTTGCGCCTCGTGTCATACTTGTGGTATCGACTACATCCATGTTGATTGTGGTAGAGTTGTACTTTGTGGCGGGCGTCAAGAAGATAATTAGTTGTTTCTTCACATATGTGGAAGTTGTATTTTGCCGGCGGTATTATTGGTCTCACATATGAGCTAACTTTTATTTTAAATAAATTTTCCTCTACATTTGTTAAGTCTTGTTTGTAGATAGTAAATCATAAGTTGGCTATAAAATACAAAAAATAGTGTAAGCAACTATTTATATGAAGTTGCTTTCTCTATGATACTAAGTTGCTTTTTTCACAACACCAAGTTATTTTTCGAAAATTAAAGTTGGTCAAAATATATACAAATGGGGTCTAGTTTTGAAGATCTTATCGCGAGAGGCCTAACGGTGAAAACGGATCGTAATTCTAACACACGGTTTAAGAGCTATGACTTTTTAAATTTTCCTCACGTGAAATTAAATACACATACACACTTAGTTTGTTAGACTTTCTATTTTTAAGACAAGGGTTTCGTTAGACTAACCGTCCCCGGAGGCTCTCTAGCCGTGTCCTTCTTTCTTTTCTTTCTATATATCCTCTCACTTCTTTCACCTGCCGACAAGACTCAACCGGTCCATTTTTTTTAAACGGCCAACGCCACCACTACACCCACCCGGCCACGCCTCCCTCTTTACTTTTTCTTTTTCTTTTTCCTGCCGGGCCAGCCGGACCCTTCATCTCCCACTCCTGTCATCTTTCTAAAAATGCTCACGCGTAGCTGGAAGATGGCGTAGCCGGCATGCGCGCCCAGTGCGCGACGCGCGCAAGCCCGCTGAGGGGCGGCAGCTGGGCGGAGGCGCGGGACCACGCGAGCCGGCCTGGCAGGGTCGCGGGCGCGCGAGCCGGACGGCGGGCGTGCTGCGGCTGGCGCGAGGCCAGCAGCAGCAGGCGCAGCTGGCGCGCGGCGTGCCGGACCGGCGCGGGGGCGCGGGGCTGCGCGAGCCGGGAGGGCGCGCGGGCAGGAGGCGGCAAGGGGAACGGTCGCCGCGGGACAGCTGTAGGCGACGGAGGCGCACGGCCGCGGCCGGGCGGACGAGCTACCGGCACGGACGTGCAGCCGCACGTGCGGGACGGCAGTGGCGCGGCTCGCGCGGGGACGTGCGACCGGGCACAGGAAGAGGCAGCAGTGGCCGGAGCCAGCTGGGCGCATCCATGGGCGCGTGAAAGCGCAGGAGCTCGAGCGTGACGGCAAACCGAGCAGAGCGGAGGCCGGAGGTGAGGGCACGAGCGCGACGTCGCAGATGAAGACGGCACGGACGGCTGCCACGGCGCGCGAGACTCACTGCAGAAGCGTGTGGCTGGGAAGAGGCGCGATGAGGCCCGACGGCGACTCACACGGACGGAGTCGGCGCGGAGACGGACGCGCACGGGGGCGCGGAGGTTGCTGTTGCTCGGAGATGTACGCGGGCACGGGAGGGCGCAGCGGTAGAAACCGTGGCCAGCCGCGGCGGCGTCGCGGGTACGCAGCGGCAGGAGGGCGTGCTGCAGGCACGGGCAGCTAGCGCGGGGGCGCGCACGCTTGCGCAGGACGGAGAGAGGGCTGCTCGCGCAGGGCCAAGGACGCGCAGGCCGGCGGGCGTGGAGATGCAGCCGCCGCGTGGGCGCGAACGGGACCTGCTGCAGAGACGACGAAGCCGACGGCGCGAGCGACGAAGACACGAGCGGCGAGGCCGATGACGGCGCGGACGGTGACGAGGCGCACGGCGAGGCCGACGACGGCGCGGACGGTGACAAGGCGCACGGCGAGGCCGACGGCGGCACAAACGGCAAGGCCAATGACGGCTCGAGCGACGACGATGCGAATGATTAGGCCAACGACGCGCGGGAGGCGGCAACGCGAACGGTGAGGCCAGCGAGCCCCCCGAGGATCTTTTGGAACGGAGTCGGTGACGACGGGCACGAGGGCGGCGACAAGCCCCCGAGCGATTTTTGGAGCCTGAGTCGGTGGCGATGATGAAGAAGAAAATCGGCCCCGTGTGGAATGAGCTCCGGTCGCGCGCAGCCGTATGTGGAATGAGCTCCGGTCGCAGCCGTACTAGCCCCACGGTGGGGTGGGCGCCAACTTCGTCGTTATGTCGTTACGTAAACGGCAGAGCCTAAAGAGGCTAGATAGAGGTGTAGGAGCGAGCAGAACGACTGCGACGACGTTCGCAGGCGGGATTGTGTACAAGCTGCAGTGAGACACATTAAGTAATAGGTTCAGAGTCCTCGTGGTGACATAAAACTCCTAATCCTACATGTCTGACTGTATGTATATAATCGGGTTGTAAAATTGCTCCTAGAGCTGTCTCTGGAACGGTCTGACTAGCAGTGTATGCGTGTGAGAGGGAGAGAGAGCTAGCTCCCAGGGAGCTAGCGATCCAAGTGAGGATGCCTTTGCATGTGAGCCTCCCTAGTGCTTATATTGACGCCCATGGAACAAGGGGCTCACAATGCCTAACTACTACTATACACAATGTCATCTAATAGTACAATGTGTCATGTATAATGCTACACTGTTTGCTACATGTCATACATAGTGTTTACTATTGCACACATTATCTGATAAAGTGTATAGTGTCTTGGTCTTGTTCGTCTTGATTGATTTGAGCAGGTAGTAGCAGCCGCCTCGGGTGCAGCGGTTGATCCGGCTACACCCGGTTGGATGACCGACTGGGACGGTCGAGCCGGCCGAGAGGTGCGCATAGCGGACGATGCGGGAGAGGCAGACGATGGGCCGAATGGGCGCGTGCAGGCCAGCTGGAAGCCTCCATCCGGCTCAGGTCGAATCTGCTGCATTTGTCTTTTGTCGTTGTCTTTTTTGACTGTTTCGGAGCGCTTTTGGGGCGTCTTTGGGGGTACCCGGGGACCATCCCCCGACACCGTTGATGGGTTGTAGTGGAGAAAAATTGAGAGAGACTTTCCGGACTTTACAAGTGACGCAAAGAACTTATGATTTGATCTAAGTACGGATGGCATGAATCCTTTTGGGGAGTGTAACACCCTGGCCTCTCCGGACCAGCGGCTGTCACTCTTGGCAGCTCAATAGGATCTCTAGACTAACCCCATAGACCAACACTAGTCTTTTCTGCGCACTTTGCCATCACTCGTGCGCACCCGGTACCCACTTCTCGGTCGGTCACCCTTCCTGAAATTGTTCTAGGCCAAGAACACTTAACCTCAGAGTTATTTTCAGATGAGCTTCCGAAAAAGAAGTTGCAACTTGTTGATATGGGTATACTATCAATCCTATTAAGCCATGCACCAGGGTCTCACATACACCCACCCTAAGAAGATCGACGCCCTCGTCGATCAACCACAAGCCAGGAACATCCCCTCTTGGCATATGTCTGCGTGTCCAGTGCCTGCACATGTGTCATGCCGTGTCCACTCTGAGCCACACGCGCCATGCTCCATATGTCCGCCACCAACCCGCACATGCCCGTGTAACCGCGAGGGTAGGCTCTGATACCACTTATAACACCCTAGCCTCTCTGGACCATCGGCTGTCACTCCTGGCAGCTCAATATGATCTCTTGACTAACCCCACAGACCAACACTAGTCTTTTCTGCACACTTTGTTCTCACTCGTGAGCACCCGGTACCCACTTCCCGGTCGGTCACCAATCCTCAAATTGCTCTAGATCAAGCACGCTTAACCTCAGAGTTCTTTTCAAATGAGCTTCCGGAAAAGAAGTTGCAACTTGTTGATATGTATACTATCAATCCTATTAAGCCATGCGTCAGGGTCTCACAGGGAGCAGAGCTACAGTCACAACACCTGGTCTATGACTCTATGTATCTACAACCTTCCTCCTTGGTTGTGCATGAAGTATAAGTTCATTATGATGCCCGTGCCCATCCAAGGCCCGAACAATCCGACAACGACATTGATGTGTACCTAAGGCCATTAGTTGAAGAACTCTTATAGTTGTGGGCAAACCAGGTGTACGTGTGTGGGATGAGAACAAACATGAGCTATTTGACCTACTGGTGTTGCTTTTTGTAACCATCAATGATTGGCCTGCTCTTAGTAACCTTTCAGGACAAACAAAAACAAGAAGGTTGTGTACCTGGGGAATCGTCGATTTCTTCCGACCAATCATCCCGTAAGAAAGAGAGTCAAGCATTTCAAAGGTGAGACAGATAACCGGAAGAAGCCTAACCTCCATATTGGTGATGATGTATTTGGTATGGTCAAAGACATAGAAGTAATCTTTGGAAAGGGTCCTGGCGGTTAATCTGTTCCGAACGACGCCGTTACCAGACACGCGCCCATGTGGAAGAAGAAATCTATATTTTGGGAGCTACCCTATTGGAAAGTCCTACATGTCCGATCTTCAATCGATGTGATGCACGTGACGAAGAATCTTTGCGTGAACCTACTAGGCTTCCTGGGCGTGTATGGAAAGACAAAAGATACACCAGAAGCACGGGAGGACCAACAACTTATGAAAAACCCAAAGAACATGCATACACAAAACAAGATAGATAAAGGGCATCACTTAAGTCGTTCCAGCTATGCTCTTACCAAAGAAGAGAAGGAAATATTTTTTGAAGTCCTTTATAGTATCAAGGTGTCGTCTGACTTCTCGTCTAATATAAATGGGATAATAAATATGGCAGAGAAAAAAAATTGCAAAACCAGAAGTCTTATGTCTGTCACGTGATTATGACGCAGTTGCTTCCGTTTGCATTAAGGGGGCTTCTATCGGAAAATATTTGAGTACCCATTATGAAGCTATGTGCATTTCTCAATGAAATATCTCAGAAGGTAATCAATCCAGATATTCTGCCAAGGTTACAGAAGGATGTGGTCCAATGTCTTGCTAGTTTTGAGTTGGTGTTCCCACCATTCTTCTTCAATATTATGACGCATCTCCTGGTTCACCTAGTGGAAGATATTGCCATTCTCGGTCCTGTATTTCTGCATAATATGTTCCCCTTCGAGAGGTTCATGGGAGTCTTAAAGAAATATGTTCATAACCATGCTAGACCAGAAGGAAGCATCTCCAAGGGATATGGAACAGAGGATGTCATTGAGTTCTGTGTTGAGTTTATTCCCGATCTTAAGCCGATTGGTTTTCCTTATTCGTGGCATGAGAGGAGACTGAGTGGAAAATTCACGCTAGGAAAGAAAGCAATGATATGTAGAGACGGGTAATCTTTCACTCAGGCACACTACACAGTTCTACAGAATTCCACCTTGGTAGCTCCGTATATCAAGGAACACAAGCATATTATACGCTCCAACAACCCGAGGAAGCCTGACTCCTAGATTAGATATGAACACATGAAGACTTTTGGTAGTTGGTTGCGAACACATCTCATAAATGACACCACTATTGGAGATCAGCTCT
This sequence comes from Avena atlantica, assembly GCA_910589765.1. NCBI lineage: Eukaryota > Viridiplantae > Streptophyta > Magnoliopsida > Poales > Poaceae > Avena > Avena atlantica. The sequence goes on along the minus strand of OU342734.1, from coordinate 22,081,046 downwards.
ACTTGTTGTTCGGGTCATCATCGTCTACTATATTGAATTTCCAAGGGTATGAGATAAATGGGAATACATTTTACACAATCACCCAAGATAAAAATAGCATCAACCAAAACAGTGATGTGCGCATTGATGCAACAAACGAGAATGAGCAAACAGACACATACTATGGTTACATAGAGATATGGGAACTTGACTATGGAGTTTCTTTTAAGGTCTCTTTGTTTCGCTGCAAATGGGTTAACCAAAATGGAGAAGGGGTAAAGGTAGAAAGTTGAATGGAATGACAACAGTGGATCTCAACAATCTTGATTATAGAGACGAACCATTCGTTCTAGCCAATGATGTGGCTTAGGTTTTTTATGTGAAGGACATGTCTTCCAGACCGGAAAAAAACAAGCAAACAAATACGATGACTTATCTAAGTAGATGGCTACTTGTCGTGTGTGCGCTGCTAGCACTAGTGCAGAACTGGCCTTTAGTCCTGGTCCTAGAGGGCCTCTAGTCCCGGATTTGGAACCGAGACTACGGAATCGCGACTAGAGGTGCCAGCCTCTAGTCCCTGGTTAGTTATAGACCAGAACTAGAGGCTCTGCATGTGGCCGCGCAAGGGAGCAGGGGGTGGAGGACCTTTAGTCCCGGTTCATAGTACGAGCCAGGACTAGCCGTTCTCTATCGCGGCAACATTTTTACAATTCGGTTGTCGCGACAGCCGATGGGGATTTCTGCCACGGCAGAGTTTTGGGGCCTTTTTTCTGCCGCGACAGAATTTTGGGGCCGTTTTTTGCCGCGTCGGCCGACTGGGGTTTCTGCCGCAGCTGAAATTTGGGGTCGATTTCTGCGACGGTTGTCGAATGGGGGGGGTCTGCGGTGGCACGAGGATAGGTAGAGGACGGGTTGAGTTTGGCGTAAAGTGAAATGCAACGAAGGAACCCATTACACACAACATCGTCATGATTATATAGATATAATTCTACATCACATATATATACAATTTGATTAAATGGAGATCACAACCCGTCTATTAGATTACACGAAGATCATTAAATCACGGGAGTCCCGAGGTATGGTATTTTCCTTCTGGGTGTATGACATGGTCAACAATAAATCCCGCCAATTCCTCTTGAATTGCTACCAGGTGCTCCCTTGGTTGGAGATTCTCCAGCAATCTTTCCAACTATATATAAAACAAGGAGATAAATATAAATATCAATAGTCATAACAAATATATGAATGACACTCAACACAATTTGTGAATATATTGTTCACGTACTTCTACAAATGTCCCTCCGTCCCGCTCACTGACCTCCGAGCGAATGTACTCGCACACGAAGTATCCGCACAAGTTAGTCCCTGGTGGTTGCCTCTCTCACTTTACGAGAATAGAATTCCATCAAAATAATCAAGCATGATATAATGGTATTGAAACTAGAATTGAAGAGATGCACGAATCTTGCTTGTACTACTTACTTTTACACGATGAAAACTAAGCTCATCTTTAAATTCACCAACAATATCATTGGTGAAAGCTTTCCAAACCTTGCCTAGCAAAAAATAAAGAATAGATGAGTTATTGGTTACTTGATATCTCAGGATATATATGAACTAATAAGACCGATATAGTGCGGTAATGACTGAAATTACCTCTGGAGCACATCTTTAATGAATGCGTACTATGATTCGTCTCTCATTAGTGAGTCCTTGATTTCAGCTCTTGCAACGTCAACTTCAATGATTAGAAGAATCCAGTGATAGTTGTGCACGTTTATATACGCCAGTAACTCATCAATTACACTTAGCAGAATCAAGTGAATGTGTACAAGAGAGTAACACTCTTTACTTGTAGTTATAGGGAAACAATATTCTTCGTTTTAATGTTGCCTCAATAAGACCCTTAGCAAGTTATGCTCCGTGTTATTGGGGTATTCCTTTAGCAATGCTTGATTAAACCGGTGTGGGTCGATGAACCCAGTGTCAAAGATTTTCTTTCGGTCACATTCATTGCTCTTCATTCTGCATAATAGCATAGTGAAGATAATTACATGCAATGAACGAGCTGAGTTAGAGACTTTATCATAGAAATAAATGAACCACTTATAGACAATAGGTAGAGAGGAGACTCAAGTTGAGCGCATCTTGTTTGATTAACATATAGAATTCCTAAAAATAAATTTGCAACTGGTCTTCACCATTAAAATGCTCACTTGTAATTCTCAAAAGCAGCACTGATAATCGATCTTCTTCGTCGCATGTAGAGACTTTCTCGTACCACTCATACAGTCTTCACATTTGAGTTGGTAGAAGGTCGACCTCATTAGGTCTGACCAGAGTCTTCCCGTATTCATATCTCCATGCAAATTCCTCTTGTTTGAGGATATGCCCGCCTAGCGCAATAATAAAAGTGGTTGTTATTATATCTTTGTGTTTATGATAAATGTTTACATTCATGCTATAATAGTATTAACCGGAAATATTAATACTTGTGTGATTTGTAAACTAAATTAGAGTCCCTAGTAAAGCCTCTTTATAATACTAGCTTGTTGGTTAATAGATGATCGTGGTTTCTCGATCATGAACATTGAGATGTTATTAACAACGAGATCATATCATTAGGAGAATGGTGTGATGTACATACTCCTATATATAAGCGTAGCATTAAGATCAAGTCATTTCAATAGTTTGTTTGCTATAAGCTTTTTGATACATAGTAACCTAATTCCTTCGACCATGAGATCATGCTAATCACCATCACTGGAAGGATGCTTTGATGACATCAAACACCACACCGTAACTGGGTGGCTATAAAGGTGGCATTGAGTGTTCGGAAAGTATGTGTTGAGGCACATGGATCAAGAGTGGGATTTGTTCATCCATATGACAGATAGATATACTCTGGGCCCTATCGGTGGAATGTCATCCAATTGGCTTGCAAGCATGTGACTGGATCACAAGGGATCACATATCACCGGAGCGACAAAAGAGTACTTATTGGTAACGAGGTTGAACTAGGTATGCAGAGATACCGCCGATCAAAACCTCGGATAAGTAAACTATCGCGAGACAAAGGGAAATTGGTATCGTATGTAAGTGGTTCATTCGATCGCAAAGTAATCGTATAAATATGTGGGAGCCATATGAATTTCCAGATTCCTCTATTGGTTATTGGTCGGAGAAGTGTCTCGGTCATGTCCGCATAATTCACGAACCGTAGGGAGACACACTTAAGGATTCGATGTTGTTTAGTAGATATGGAATGTTAGTAGGGATACGGGATACCACGAGGAGATCCGGAATGGTCCGGAGAATAAGATTCATATAAGGAAAGTCCTATTCCGGAGTTCGGGAAAGATCCGATGTTTTCATCGGAGAGGTTCTAGAAGGTTCACCGAACCGGAAGGGGAATGGACCATGAATGTGTCATGGGTAAGTGGAATGATTGGATCATATCCTAGGTCACTTGTGTGGGCATTTGCAAGAGAGAATTAAAGCTCTAAATTGAAAGTCAAACGGGAAGTATGAAAAGTCAAACTGGAACAATGGTTTCCTAGTGGGAGAAGAAACAAGTCATTCTCTCAATCCAACTTGGGTTTGGGTTTGGATTCAAACCCACCCCTCCCAAGGCTGCCCCCTCTCATAAATAGAGGGGGAGGGCTTCCCCAAAGCACACAAGAGCCAAGCCCTCCCCACACCCGCGCCGCCGCCGCGCCCAAGCCGCCGCCGCGCTGCCGCCGCTCGCCGCCGACGCCAGCTGTCGCCGCCGCGCCGCCGACACCTCACGCCGTCGCCGCCTCGTCGCTGCCGCTCTAGACGCTGCTGACACCTTCTCCTCCTCCCGGTTTTCTAAACCCTAGATTTCCGGGAAACCCTAATCCACCATAACTCGCACCGTCTTAGGCGAAGCCCTACGAGATCTTCCCTCTACTTCCGACAACACGCCGTCGTGCTGCCGGAATCGCGAGGAGAGAACTACAACCTCCGCTGCCTGTTGGAACAAGGGAGAGGAAGGTCTTCATCGAGTATCGAACGTGTGACCGACTGCGTAAGCGCTGCCGGAACGCAGCGCCGAAAGGATCGTCTACGCGATCTTGAGATCATCAAGTGTACGACTACATCACCCACGAGAATCTGCTCTCGTTAACCGCTTTGGAATCTTCGAGGGTGAGTGCTTCTATCGACTCGTTGCTACAATCTAGTAGATAGATCTTGGCTTGTTTGTGTGCATGCGGTAGAATTTTTTTGTTTTCCATGCTACGAACCCCTACAGTGGTATCAGAGCCGTGTCTATATGTAGATCTGTTGCACGAGTAGAACACAATGGTCATTATGGGCGGTGGTGCTTTTATTATCAATTGCTTTTTGTGTACTTTGCATCTTGCGGTATGATGGGATGAAGCGGCCCGAGCTAACCTTACATGACATCGTTCATGAGACTTGCTCCACGCTTAACATGCAAATTGTATTGCATAAGTGGCTTTGCGGGTGTCTGTCTCTCCCATCATAGTATAGATTCAATTTACAACGGGCACTTGATAGTTCAAGCATCAACGTTGTGGTTCTTGTTCGTAAGTTAGAACGACACTTATTGAAAGCCCCAAACCACGTAAAATATGCAAAGAAAATTAGAGGCGTCTAACTTTGTTTTGCAGGGGTGTGCTGTGATCTGATATGGCCATGATTGTGATTATATATGATGTATGCAATGTTCCTTATTGTAAGTTGGCAACTGGCAGGAGCCATATGGTTGTCTTTTAAATTCCGTTAAGACCTGCATGTCTATTCAAAGTAGTTGTAATAGTTGAAGCTGGTGGATGACAACCATGAAACAACGCCATTGACCTTGACGCCATACCGGTGATGATGGAGATCATGTTCGTGCTTGAAGATGGAGATCGGAAGCACAAGAAGAAAGGCCATATCATATCACATATTATGAATTACATGTGATGTTAATCCTTTTATGCATCTTGTATTGCTTAGTTCACGACTGTAGCATTATAAGATGACCCCTCAAGCACAAAATTTCAAGTTTTAAAGTGTTCATCCTTAGTAAGCACCGTTGCTAAAGCTCCTCGAAGCACCACGTGATGATCGGGTGTGTTAGATTCTGCGAGTGTATATAACGTGAGCAAGCCAGATTTGCTCATGCGGAAGCTAAGGTTTGATCTTGACGAGCCTAGCATGTACAGACATGGTCTCAGAACACGTATCACCAAAAGGTAAAGCATCAGTCATATAGTAGATATGATGAACATGTTGATTGTTTGCCATTGAAGCTACATCAACTCTCGTGATGATCGGTTTTGATGTGGTGGATTTGGTTCAGGTGATCACTAAAACAATGCGAGGGATATTGTTTTGAGTGGGAGTTCACCTAGATTAATTTAACTATTAATTAGAACTCAATTTGTCATAAACTTAGTCTAAACTATTGCAAATATGTTGTAGATCAATGGCGGCCCCTACCATCAATTTTAATGCATTCCTAGAGAAAGAAAAGTTGAAAAACAATGGAAGCAACTTCGCGAATTGGTTCCACAATTTGTGGATCATCCTCAATGCTGGTGATTAGACCTATGTGCTGGATGCACTGCTGGGTGACCCGCCTGCAGCTGATGCTACTGATGAGGTAAAGATTGTTTTCCTCGCTCGGAAGAATCAATACTCCACAGTTCAGTGTGCTATCTTGTATGGTTTGGAATAAGAGCTTCAGAAAAGGTTTGAGAACCATGATCCACATGATATTGTCCGTGAACTCAAAATGATATTTGAGGCTCATGCGGCAGTTGAGAGTTATGAGGCTTCTGAAAAGTTCTTTAACTGCAAGATGGAAGAGGGCAACTCCGTCAGTGAGCACGTGCTTAAGATATCTAGGCACGCAAGCAGGCTTCAAAGCTTGGGTATAGTGATTCCTAATGATTTGGGGATTCACCGTGTCCTCCAATCACTACCACCAAGTTACAAGAACTTTGTGATGAACTACAATATGCAAAACATGGACAAGTCGTTACCTGAACTCTTATCCATGTTAAAGTCTGCAGAAGTGGAGATCAAGAAAGAGAACCAAGTGTTGTTGGTCAATAAGACCACCAAATTCAAGAAGAAAGGCAAGTCTAAGAAAAAGGGAAACTTCAAGAAGGGCAGTAAGAAAGTTACCGCGCCGGCGAAGAAGACCAAGGCTGGGCCTAAGCCTGATACTGAGTGCTTTTACTGCAAGGGAGAAGGTCACTGGAAGCGGAATTGCCCAAAGTACTTGGCGGATTTGAAGAACGGCAACATCAAGAAGAAAGGTATATCCGATATCCATGTTATTGATGTGTATCTTACTAGTACTCGTAGTAGTGCCTGGGTATTTGATACTGGTTCGGTTGCTCATATTTGTAACTCGAAACATGTACTGCAGAATAAACGGAAGCTAGCGAAGAACGAGGCGACGATGCGCGTTGGAAATGGATCAAAGGTTGATGTGATCGCGTTCGGCATGCTACCTCTTCATCTACCATCGGGATTAGTTTTATACTTAAATAATTGTTATTTGGTGCCTGAGTTGATCATGAACATTATATCCGGATCATGTTTATTGCGAGACAGTTACTTGTTTAAATCCGAGAATAATGGTTGTTCGATTTATATGAGTAATATGTTTTATGCACATGAACCTTTGATAGATGGTCTATTCTTATTGAATCTCGATTGTGGTAATACACACATTAATAACATTGAAGCTAAACGTTTGAAATTGAGCGATAACTCAACCTATATGTGGCACTGTCGTCTTGGTCATATGGGAGTGAAACGTATGAAGAAACTCCATTCCGATGGACTTCTTGAATCACTTGATTTTGAATCACTTGAAAGATGATTGGAAATCATACATACCGATGTGTGTGGCCCAATGAGTGTAGCATCGCACAGTGTTTATCGTTATGTTCTTACCTTCATGGATGACTTGAGTAGATATGGGTATATCTATTTCATGAAACATAAGTCCGGAACTTTCAAGAAGTTTAAGGAATTTCAAAGTGAGGTAGAGAATCAACGTAATAAGAAGATTAAATTTCTACGATCTGATCGTGGAGTTTAATATCTAAGTTACGAGTTTGGCGAGCATTTGAAGAAATGCGAAATACTTTCACAATTGACACCGCCGGGAACACCACAACATAATGGTGTGTCCGAACGTCGTAATCGAACTCTCTTAGATATGGTTCATTCTATGATGTCACTTACAGATGTACCGCTATCGTTTTGGGGTTATGCATTAGAAACATCCGCATTCACTTTAAATAGGGCACCATCTAAATCCGTTGAAACGACACCGTATGAATTATGGTTTGGGAAGAAACCTAAATTGTCGTTCCTTAAAGTTTGGGGTTGCGAAGCTTATGTAAAGAAGTTACAGCCAGACAAGCTTGAACCCAAAGCGAAAAAATGCGTCTTCATAGGATACCCGAAGGAAACTATTGGGTATACCTTCTATCATAGATCCGAGGGCAAAATCTTCGTTTCCAAGAATGGATCCTTTCTAGAGAAGGAGTTTCTCACGAAAGAAGTGACTGGAAGGAAAGTAGAACTTGACGAGGTTGTTGAACCATCTCTCAAACTTTCGAGTAGCGCATCACCAGAAGTAGTTCCTGTGGCGCCTGCACCAATAAGAGAGGAAGCTAATGATGTTAATCATGAAACTCCGGTTGAAGTTACTACAGAACCTCGCAGGTCAACGAGAACTCGTACCACTCCTGATTGGTTTGATCCTGTTACGAGTGTCATGTTGGTGGACAACACTGATGACCCTGCGACATATGAGGAAGCGATGATGAGCCCAGATTCCAATAAATGGCAAGAAGCCATGAAATCCGAGATTGTATCCATGTACGAAAACCAAGTATGGACTTTGGTGGACTTACCGGATGGACGGAAGGATGTCGAGAACAAATGGATTTTCAAGAAGAAAACATATGTTGATGGTAATGTTACTGTCTATAAAGCTCGACTTGTCGCAAAAGGGTTTCGACAAATTCAAGGTGTTGACTACGATGAGACTTTCTCACTAGTATCAAAGATAAGGTCTGTGAGGATTATGTTAGCAATCTCTGCATATTATGATTATGAGATATGGCAGATGGATGTCAAAACGGCGTTCCTCAATGGAGACATTGATGAAGAGTTGTATATGATGCAACCCAAAGGTTTTGTCGATCCTAAAGATGCTTACAAGGTATGCAAACTTCAACGGTCCATATATGGATTGAAGCAAGCATCTCGAAGTTGGAATCACCGTTTTGATAAGGTAATCAAAAGCTTTGGTTTTATACAAACTTATGGAGAAGCTTGTATTTATAAGAAAGTGAGTGGGAGCTCTGTAGCATTCTTAATACTATATGTAGATGACATATTGTTGATTGGGAATGATGTAGACCTTCCTAATAGTGTCAAGGATTATTTGAATAATAGTTTTTCAATGAAAGATCTTGGCGAAGCAGCTTACATATTAGGCATAAACATTTATAGAGATAGATCGAGGCGCCTAATATCATTGTCATAGAGTACATATTTGGACAAAGTTCTAAAGAGGTTTGGAATGGAAGATAGCAAGAAAGGGTTCTTGCCCATGTTGCCCAATACGACCTTGAGTAAAACTCAAAGTCCTGCAATGATAGAAGATAGAGAAAGGATGAGTAAGACTCCCTATGCCTCAGTCATAGGATCTCTTATGTATGCCATGCTATGTACTAGACCCGACATTGCATATGCTGTTAGTTTGACTAGCAGATATCAAAGTGATCCAGGAGTGGATCATTGGACAGCGGTCAAAAACATCCTTAAGTACTTGAGAAGAACTAAGGATATGGTTCTTTCTTATGGGGGTGATGAACAACTCGTTGTTAATGGTTACACCAATGCTAGTTGGAACACCGATCCGGATGATTCTACATCTCAATCTGGATACGTATTTACTTTGAATGGTGCAGCAGTTAGCTGGAGGAGTGCAAAGCAAAGCATTGTGGCGAGATATTCAACTGAATTGGAATACATAGTTGCTTCGGAGGCTTCACAAGAGGCGATATGCAATACATAGCTGCTTCGGAAACATTAATACTTATGTGATTTGTAAACTAAATTAGAGTCCCTAGTAAAGCCTCTTTATAATACTAGCTTGTTGGTTAATAGATGATCATGGTTTCGCGATCATGAACATTGAGATGTTATTAACAACGAGATCATATCATTAGGAGAATGGTGTGATGGACATACTCCTATAGATAAGCGTAGCATTAAGATCAAGTCATTTCAATAGTTCGTTTGCTATAAGCTTTCTGATACGTAGTAACCTAATTCCTTCGACCATGAGATCATGTTAATCACCATCACTAGAAGGATGCTTTGATGACATAAAACACCACACCGTAACTGGGTAGCTATAAAGGTGGCATTGAGTGTTCGGAAAGTATGTGTTGAGGCACATGGATCAAGAGTGGGATTTGTTCATCCATATGAGGATAGATATACTCTGGGCCCTCTCAGTGGAATGTCATCCAATTGGCTTGCAAGCATGTGACTGGATCACAAGGGATCACATATCACCGGAACGAGAAAATAGTACTTATCGGTAACGAGGTTGAACTAGGTATGCAGAGATACCGACGATCAAAACCTCGGATAAGTAAACTATCGCGAGACAGAGGGAAATTGGTATCGTATGTAAGTGGTTCATTCGATCGCAAAGTAATCATAGAAATATGTGGGAGCCATATGAATTTCCAGATTCCTCTATTGGTTATTGGTCGGAGAAGTGTCTCGGTCATGTCCGCATAATTCACGAACCGTAGGAAGACACACTTAAGGATTCGATGTTGTTTAGTACATATGGAATGTTAGTAGGGATACCGAATGTTTTTCGGAGTCTCGGATGGGATCCGGGATATCACGAGTAGATCCGGAATGGTCCGGAAAATAAGACTCATATAAGGAAAGTCCTATTCCGGAGTTCGGGAAATATTCCGATGTTTTCATCATAGAGGTTCTAGAAGGTTCTAGAAGGTTCACCGAACCGGAAGGGGAATGGATCATGAATGTGTCATGGGTAAGTGGAATGATTGGATCATATCCTAGGTCACTTGTGTGGGCATTTGTAAGAGAGAATTAAATCTCTAAATTGAAAGTCAAACGGGAAGTATGAAAAGTCAAACTGGAGCAATGGTTTCCTAGTGGGAGAAGAAACGAGTCATTCTCTCAATCCAACTTGGGTTTGGATTCTAACCCACCCTCCCAAGGCTGCCCCCTCTCATAAATAGAGGGGGAGGGCTGCCCCAAAGCACACAAGAGCCAAGGCCTCCCCACACCCGCGCCGCCGCCGCGCCCAAGCCGCCGCTCGCCGCCGACGCCAGCCGCCGCCGCGCTGCCGATGCCTCGCGCCGTCGCCGCCTCGTCGCTGCCTCTCTAGAAGCCGCTGACACCTTCTCCTCCTCCCGGTTTTCTAAACCCTAGATTTCCGGGAAACCCTAATCCACCATAACTCACACCGTCTTAGGCGAAGCCCTGCGGGATCTTCCCTCACTACAAGGAATCTGGCTATATATGACCCTCCATTTTTGTCACAAAATCGTCATAGTAGTCTATTTATGACGATTCTATGACGATTTTGAGATCGTCAAAAGCTGGGCGTCGCAAATGAACTATAACGACGATTTTGATGAAATCGTCATAACTGTCTATGACGATATTGGATCGTCATAACCGTTATGACGATCCAATATCGTCACGGGCAAATTGGCCTCGCCAGGTCAGATCCTACGTGGCCAATCCGATGTGGCAAAGAATCAGCCCGGTCCATTTTGAAGGTCTATATGGGCCAAGCCCAATAATTTTAGCCTTTTATTAACTGGGCCTTAGCCTTTTCGATGCTATTTTTCTTTTAGGCCTAGGCCTTTTATAATCCGTTTAATTATTGGGTTTGGCCATTTTCGGTCCTTTTAAGATTTGGGCTTCGACCTGTACACGGTCCATTTCTTTTTCCTTTTTTAGCCTTTATTTTCTGAAATTGTACACTGTTCAGAATTAGAATATTTATGGTCAAGGCCTGTTTAGAGCCCAAATATGATCTAGTTCACTAGTACATCGGACAAGCAAAACAAATAATCCAAAACGAATTCAAATTACAATCACAACATTTAATCAAATATAAGTCTCATCTGTCGATAATCAACACGTATAAGATGCATTTCAAACACCAAGCATATACAGATAGCAGAGAGGACACGCTCCGACTAAGAAGGTACAAATGGATCACTCAGTGAGATAGAGGCTAGCTGATGAGTTGGGGTATTCGCTTGCTGCTAGGCACAACTGAGAAGTGCTGCATAGCTTCTATCACCTTGGCCTTCGGAGCATCAAACGACTTGATAAGATGAAGAACCTGTCTAGTCCACATCAAGAAGAATTCGAGTAAAACCTTAGCAGCACGATCATTCTCCAGCTGATCAAAAAGTGGTTACAAGCTCTCACCAAGCATCTGCACAAATTATGCAAGAGTTGTAATGAATATAGTTATCAGTAATGAATGAAACTGTAATGAATGAAAATCTACTGTCAGCATGGACGAACCCACTTTCTATAGTAAAGTGAAGTTCTTTTTTGCTAAATGTTCACACTGTCCAAGAGCAAAAGGCAATACCATGCATATACTTAGACATCACAATCACTCGATGGACCATAAATTGAGGGCATGGTGCACAGGTAAACAATATTTATAATTATCAGGATACAGAGCTAGAAAACAAATGGTGGTTCCTAATTTTATAATTATTAGGACATCCAACTCAAGTTAGGTACATCCAGCATGAACCCAATATAAGTATGGCACAACTCAGGCATATTAAGTTTGGCACTACCATCAATTAAAATCAACATAGTATAGATGGTTCTCTATTTTGGACATATTGCACTAACAATGCTCTTGGTTTCTCAGTACAGAAGCATCCTGAATCCATAAATGAAACTTCCTAGAAATCACAGCAGCAGCAACCACATACCCGAACAAAGAGGAGCAACAGAAATCAGATCAGTATGGTGCTACCAGACTTGAATTTTACCCCACCTGAAGAAGATGATGTCCATAAAGTACAAGGAGAACATGTAGGTGCATAAGGCCTGCTGCGGGTAGGTCCTAGAGGAGCCAAAGTCATCCTTGGAAAGTGGCAACCACCAGTGTACGGCATCACTGATGATTCTAGAGTCCTGCCACAACAAAGATCCAAAACAAACAGGTCAAGGACAGAATGACTAATCAAAGTAGTGGATTCTTCCGTAGATCTGTACTGTCATGATATAGAAGAAATTGAGGATTTGGGATACCAAATTGATCATAGAAATGGAAATTATTATACATGGGATACCAAATTATTATACATAAACCAGTAGCAACTCAAGAAGCATTTTACATGAGGATTTGAGAAGCATATCCTGATTTGAGGGTATGAAAGCCAATATGGTTTCAACTCAAGAAAAATTAGTAGTACAAATAAAACCAACTAGGATATTACATGTTAACTCATCCGTAAACAAGCATAGTCCTAGGAAGTTTCAGAAGAACATTAGCTATCCTTTTCATACTTAGCAGAAATCATAATTCAAGACATGGACAGAAAAGGTTTGCTGCACAGCTATATTGTTAAATGTGTGCAATATGTGACTTGAGAGAAAGGAATAACTAGTTTATTAATGCACATGAATAATGATAACATAATCCTAACATGTACAAGCCAAGGAACAACTAATGTTATATCATATGCACTGCTAGTAAAGATCAACTAGCATGGTCACATAACATGTATACTAATTGGACATCGGGGAATCTGCAGTGACGTCGGGGAAGCCACAGTCCAATAAGACCATTAGGCATCGACAGAAATAAAACCATAGACATCACAGCAAAGCCACTCTCCAATAAGATTCAAGAAAGGAATCAGGCGGTATCATCAGTAGGTAGGAAAAGAGGGGGAAATGGCTACCTCGAGAAGTCCTCGAAAGTGGAGAAAGTGTGGATGGGGTGGATGGTGCTCCACGAGTCATGCAACCTGTACTTGCCAATAGTGCAGGATAACAGAACAAGCAATACATGAGTCACACTAATAAGATAGGTGAGGCAACTACCATTAGAGATAAGAAGCTGGCCATGAAAATATATATATTGTTAATGAGGCATTTATACTACTACTGTTTAGTAACAGAAAAATCTAATTCAAGTCAAAACAGCAGCAACTTCTAAAGTGATGATGGATCAACAATTCCACTACTCTCCTTAGAAACAAGTATAGAACTAGGGCTAACCATTTAACAGGCCTTAGCATAGCTTAGGCATAAAATAAAATCGACTTTATCTAGCATTTAGAATAGGCCTGGCAGTTCCAGACTTGTTGCAATACGAGAAAGGTTTGAAATTTAGACCACTATTCTCTGACGAAGCATCATGGTGAAAATTACTAAACAACATAAGATAATGCCCATACTAAGACAAAATTATCCTATTCTTTCTCTATTCTATCCATTCAAACCAAACAAGCATCCGTAGACCCTAGCAAACTTCTACAGCACCCAGTCGCAGAGCAGAACAGAAAAGGAGCAGAGGTGTGAGAGCCATATATATACCATGAAGAGGTCGAGCTCCTCGCCCTCTGAGGGTCCGAGGGCCCAGCCGACAGCGTCAAGTGGGGGCAGGCGGGCCGCGACCTGAGCGTAGATGCGGGGGAGCTGGTCGACGGGGGTGGCGACACAGAGGCAGGCGACGACCTCCTTCATCCATGGAGGAGGAGGGTGTGCAACATCAAGACATGGCACTGCCAGAAGGAAAGCAAGGCACAATTAGGTGGCCACATGACGCATCATAATCTCATGGCAACCGCAGGTGAGAGAATAATTATCAATGAGGGATATGATAAGGTTTTGGAAATAAATAGACTCACACAAATACATACATAACCCGCAGCTATCTTATTGAATGAAAGGCACCATGTTGGTAACTAAACAAACCTCAAGAAGCAGAAGGTATGTTACCAGAATAATATTTATTTCTCAAATACACTCGAACCAGAAAGTATGTTACTAGAATATAATATTTACTTCTCCAATGTTCATAGTCATGCATATTGATACTACTTGATAATACTCAAGAGAATATTTTAAGGGAAAAAATCAAGATTAATATGGTCTGACTAAACTAATGCAAGCATGGTCTGATCAAACATGTAGAGTGGATGCATTATTTATTCTACCATAAACACAACCGTAATAAACAAATTAATGCCTTCATGCAAAGAAGAACAGATAATAACAACACTTTTGCACCAAAGGATATAAAACAGGTGCGATTATTTCACACTTATCACAGTTATCACCCCTTGTTTCTAGCTACAACCATGCATACATGGACCTGATATGAAAAACAACATTAAAGCACTAGATGCATTAAGAACGATAACTGGTTCATAGTATCATGAGCTACACCCCTTGTTCACCAAATTTTTGACACCACTGGAACACCACAGGAGGGCACCAACACCACCAGAACACCATTGGAGGGCACCACCAACACTGGAACAGCAAGGTGTCATGGGAAAAACCGAATGTCAATAAGCACTCAACAAAGATCAGTTCCTAGAATAGGTGTATGCATAAGAGAATCGAGGTATATACATATTTTATACCTATATGGCTATACATGAACTAGTAGTACTACTACTAACAAAATAATCTGAGGCATTGAAAAATATTCATGACAACATGGGTACTGTTATGAGAGTGCATGTTTTAAGTAGTGTAAGCATGTTTAAACAATATCAGATTACTTTGTGCACATAGCAGCATGGGTTCCTCATGATTATTGAAAGTACCAACACAGATTATAATTACTTACCAGTGAACCATATAAGTAGACCACAAGCAGATGGATTACATGTGTTTTGATGTATATACAACTAACTAAATCACATTAGACTTATCCAGATAATAAAGCATCAAAAAACAAAGTTGTTAAACAAACACAAACTAATCTGGTACCTAAATCTGATGTCTCATTTGAAAGACCTGCAGCAAGAACTCATGTATAACATGTTTAAAACTGTAGGTTTCAAGAAGTGAAAGAGTCTGAATCTTTCAATTAGCACCGATTACCTATTTCAGGGGATGCAAATCTCTTATCATTTTGTATTTCAGGGGATAGCAGATAGAGGTGCTGAGAGAGGACCCGAGAGAGATAGGGGCGAGGTAGGGTGAAGAGAGAGACATGACCTGGAAGTGCCGCAACATGGTTGGGATCCAGAGCTTCCGCTGCTCCTCGAACCTATGGCGTCCTTGATCTGTAGCATCCCGCCATGGCCAAGACCTGAGACGCTAGACTGAGCTCGACCTCCATCCCATCCATGCTTTGGTGGAGAAGGAGGCTCCAGCCTCTAGTGACTAGGTTGGCGTCCACGCCGTCGCCTCTGGTCCCTGCCATGCCGCCGCCTCCGCCCTCAGCATGCTCTTCCCTCAGTGTCCGGCAACCGGCTAGTTGCCCTACTCCGATCGCGGCCTTGGTGTCCGCGAGCAGGACCTCCGCATCCTCTTCGCCTCCCAGACGGCGGCGGTGGACGTTGGGTTGAGGTGGACCTTGTCCTCCGATCAACGGGTGGAAGCACCGGCCGCTGCGGCTCCTCCCGGGCTTGCGGAGGTGGATCTGAGGAACGAGGGGAATGGGGGGAGAGCAGCAATGGGATCTGGAGGTGATGGCGATCTGGAGGTTAGGTCGTGGCGGCGGGGATCGAGGGGTGGCGGCAGCGCACACAGAGGAGGGCTGGCGGCGGGGATCGATCGGTTTGGAGGTAGGGGACGCAAGTTGAGGCTCGGCGGGGAGATCGGCGGCGCACGGGGAGGCGATATGGAGGATGTGGGAGGTTAGGGTTTGACTGGAGGCAATATGGAGAGGTGGCGATGGCTCGATCTGCGGCTGGGCCTAGGGTTAGCAGTGGAAGAGTGGGTGCGTGTTTTTCTTCCCGCTGCTGGCCCATTCGGTTCGGTCTAAGTGCTGATGTGGCCGTCCAGTCATATTAATATGATTAAATTTAGCAATATGACGATTTAGATTGGTCATATTAGGCTAAAAATAAAATCCTAAGCTGTATTACATAGATTATGATGATTTTATCTGATAATATTATGACGATTTGGACCCAAAACGTCGTAATTCTAAAGGGTTTTGACCTCTCCAAATGGTCTACGACCATCTTGTGTGAAATCGTCATAGATCTATGACGATTTCATTCCGCGTCACTATGAGAAGGTCACAAGTAAACACATTTCTTGTAGTGCCTCTACTTCCGACAGCACACCGTCGTGCTGCCAGAATTGCGAGGAGAGAACTACAACCTACGCTACCTGTTGGAACAAGGGAGAGGAAGGTATTCATCGAGTACCGAACGTGTGAACGACTGCGGAAGCGCTGCCGGAACGCAGCGCCAAAAGGATCGTCTACGCGATCTTGAGATCATCTAGTGTACGACTACATCACCCACGAGAATCTGCTCTCGTTAACCGCTTTGGAATCTTCGAGGGTGAGTGCTTCTATCGACTCGTTGCTATAATCTAGTAAATAGATCTTGTCTCTTTTGTGTGCATGCGATAGAATTTTTTTCCATGCTACGAACCCCTACAGCTCAAGAATACCCTTAGCCCACTTTTTGGATTTCGGATCAAATATTTGCTTTGGCTCGAGAACTTTGGGTGCAAAGAATGCTTTCACTTGGGCATCGCTGATCACTTTGGTTACCTCATCAGTCATCTCGTAAGGTAACTTGGGAGGAGGCGGCGGGATTTTCTTCGCCTTTTTTACCTTTGGCTTTCTTCTGAGTAGTATTACTGGTTGACTGAGAGGCCGCCTTCTTTGTCTGACACGGCGGCGGAGTGGGATGACACAGCGGCGGAGTGGGCTGACGGCGGTGGACTCGCGCTATGGTGGTCGTCCCACTCCTCATGTGGACTTGCTGGAGGCGGAAGACTCGGCTGACGCGAAGGAGACGGTGGTGGCCTGGGTGCAGAGCCTGGAAACACGATGTATTTCTTGCGCCATAAAATGATAGAGCCCCTGACTTCTCCTAGCGTTCTCTCATCTTCAGGTCCAGGGATGTCAAGTTGTAGTGATTCATATTGAGGTAGAACCTCATCCACCCCGACATGAGCATAGCCATCTGGAATGTCTTTGCAATGCCAACGTGCTTCAGGTTCACAAAATAAAGCATAGCCGAGAGCCACCTTGAAGGTAAGTTCATCACTCCCACATGCAGCTCACAGCTTGTCTTCTCAGTGATATTATCCACGGGATAGCGATCTATCGGATCGACCGTCGTGGAAGCGATGCTGCTTCTCCGCTGAGATGGGCCACCGACACTTTCTTCTAGCCGCTGATGAGTTGGCCCTTGCTGTCGCATTTCGTCCGGTTGCTTCTGTTGCTCCTTTAGCATGGCATATATTTCCTCGTTCTTTCTTTCCACACTACGCAACCATTCTGCCTCCTCTATCTCCTTCCGCTTCTTTGCCTCGCTCGGTTCTATAGGATTCAGTGTCCTCACGAAACCTAGTCTTCCACAACACAGAAGGTCCAAAGCCTCATGTTCGTCCTGGTTTTTCAGGATTCCTGAGGGCCTTTGTCAGCTTGTCGTTCTCTCTATCGGGTTTGAATTTATCCTTTTTAACCTCCTCGATTGTTTTAACAATTTATCCATGGGTTGTAGCAACATTGGACTTTTCATCAAATATTAACTCCCCTGTTTCCATGTCATACTTTGTCCCATGCGCAAGTAACCAATTCCTTACTCTAATGGGCCAGTCCTCTGTAGCTAGAGTGACCCCTTGGGCACGCAAGGCTTTCTCGGCTTCCTCCCACTTAGGAACGGAAGTCCTGTAGCCACATGTACCCATCTTATGGTGTTATTTCTTTCTTGAAGCATTTTCTTTATTATTTTCGGACCTTTGTTTTGCTACTGCTGATTTATAGTAGTCCCGAAATCTTTCCCAGTGAGCCCGCTGCTTCTCTAGCGTGCTAGTGAATTCTGGAACTTTTTCTTCCTCGAGATATTCATTGTATAATATTTTCTTATAGTTATTGAACTGTTCGACCATCTTATTAAAAGCGAAATGCTTGACTTTGGACCTCATATCATCCATGGCCTTCTTAGACTCCAAGACCGGTAGGGTGAAATGTGAAATGAGCTTCTCTCATAATGTGTCTTTGTATCTATTCTTAACAAAACTCATAGAATTTTCATTTCCCTTTGCTAGCTTATTCCAGTTGATAATGCTGATCGGGACATTGTCCCTAACAACAAATCCACATTGATGAATAAATGTGTTTGCGTTACTTATGGGAAGCAACGGTTTTACCTATGGAGAGACCTCATCAATTGTGAGATGCGCATCTTCGGCCATCCCTTTGGCCGGTCCCCGTTTACTATTTTTAACTGAATTGGTCGATGTGGAGGTCTAAAATAAGAAACAACATTCGTTAATATATATACACACACAAATCAATTAATGCATCTATCTAGTGATCAAGAGGCTTAATAATATACTTCGCCAGACTTTGTCAAGGCTGGTCCATCATTTTCCAAGCCGTCATCAAAATTAAAACTATTCCGCGCTTCAACTAGAGGTTCTATCTCTATTCCCTCACCAGACTCATTCAGAAACTGTGAGCCATCGTCTGCTCTACAGTCTTCTTCTCCACCCTGATCGACGAGCGCTCCATCCTGATAGGGGAGCGGTTCATCACCTCGTATTATATCTAATAAAGGCTCTTCACATTCTCTACTGTTGAAGTCCATAGAATAACTGCTATGACATACTGTGCATATGAGTAATAAAATTAACAATGTATCATATATATCACAACAAGTAGTAATAATACATCTCGAATGACAACAAAGTACTAATATCATATAACATCTTGAATAACATTTCAAAAAACAACAAAGTACTAATACATCTCGAATAACGACAAAGTAGTATTATCATGTAAAGAACAACATCTCGTCTAATAACATCGGTCAAACTCAACGTCGACTCCCGGTTCCGGAGCCGCGGGATGTGACCAACCAAATAGTCGGAACCATCACATGAGTATAGCTAGGGTGAGATCCCTGAATAACCTGCCAGGTATGGGCGGCCACCCTAGCGTCCAACATCACCATATAGCGACGGACGTGCTCGTCCTCCTCCCTGACATGACGTCGTACCACCTCCTCGGGGGCCGTCTCCCTATGCACACTTCCTGGACCACGTGACCTCCACCAAAGAAGATCCGGGTCGACGACGACACTCGGATTCCTCACCCAACTATGCATCCCTTACGGTAGCACCTCCCAGTGCCAGCCTGGTGGAGCCCAATCTCGTACAACTCCGGTAGAGCATAGTACTCCCACGTTGTCGCCGAGTCAACTACAAGGATGCAGTATAGGCATATCCTAAAGTAGGTATGGATTTGACTGAAATAATGCTAAGTAAATAATTATATTTTAATAATAATTATAATTTCCTAAATATTTGCAATAATATCCTAAATACTAACAAATATTCTATACAAATCCCTAAATATCGCTAAACTAAATAATAACATGTCTAAATAAAATTATATATCAAACTAAAATATCCTTAAATCTCTATATTAAAAATATGTAACAATATATATGAAACTAAACAATATAGTAACAAATTTATATCTAACTAAAAATATTTAAACTACATACTAACAAATTTATATCTAACTAAACAATATACTAACAAATATTAAAAATATACTAACACATTTATATCTAACTAAACAATATACTAACAATATTAAAAATATACTAACACATTTATATCTAACTAAATTATATACTAAACTATATTGAAAAACAGAAAAACACTTACGGCTTGGGCGGCGACCACGGGCGGCAACGACGACACGCGAGAAGGTTGAGGCCGGGACGGCGCAGGGACGGATGAGGGGCGCCGGCGACGAGAACACCACGGGCGGCGGGGGACGGGTGAGGGGTGGCGGCGACGAGAGAACACGGGCGGCGTGGGGACGGGTGAGGGACGGCTGATCCGCGGGACGCGGCGAGTTCGACGGGCGCGGCTATGGTGACGGTGACGAGAGCTACGGTGTGGGCGACGGCGTGCTTCACGGGGCGATAGCGACGAGAGCTACTGCGCGGGCGCGGGCGGCGACCTGGAGGCATCGATTTGGAGAAGAGGAGGCGTCCCGGACAGTTAGAGGGGGGGGGCTCTAGTCCCGGTTCCAACCACGAGCCGGGAATAGAGGTCTTTTCGACCGCGTGCCAAAAACCTCTATTCCCGGTTTGTGGTATGGGCCAGGACTAGATATTTTAATTACTTAATTTTATTAATTCAATATCTTTTATTCTGTAATAATGAAAAATATGTATCATATATCAAAATTTGCAGAAAAAAGATCTATAATATAAATTTATTAGCATACTCTGTTATAAAACTAATATTTTGTTGAATTAAATAATATCTTTTGTATACTAGAGTTTGAATTTCTTATGTCCGTTTTGAAATTTTCCCGTTTCGGAAAATGGAAAATGGATTTTACGTGCGATAAAAAGGAAAACTTCTTCCTGCAACATTGTTCTCCATCCCAATATCTTTAGTCCCGGTTGGTGAAACCAACCAGGACTGAAGGGATTGCGG
Source organism: Avena atlantica (assembly GCA_910589765.1). Classification (NCBI taxonomy): domain Eukaryota; kingdom Viridiplantae; phylum Streptophyta; class Magnoliopsida; order Poales; family Poaceae; genus Avena; species Avena atlantica. Next base: position 22,060,331 of record OU342734.1, on the reverse strand, counting down.
CAGGCTGGACAGGCAACACTAATGATAGGGGTGAATGTCGCATTATGTCGTGCTGCTTGTATATTGTCCCGGGTGGTATTGCCAACCGGGACTAAAGATGAACCTTTAGTCCCGGTTGGAGACACTAACCGGGACAAAACATGAGTCAACACTAATAATAGGGACAAGTGTCGATATTATGTGTTGAGTGTCCACACTATGCCATGCTGCTTGTACTATAAATAGGCATCTTTGTGAGTCCCCAGGCATCTCCAAGATGGTTTGCGAGAGCAGGGACACCACTATGGCCAGTTTGAGGGATATGCCGGGGGAGTCCAGTCCTTCAGTATCTCCAACAAACTGGTCATAGAGGCATTCCCTAATATGTGAAATTAGTTAGCTACCAAACGTAATGATCTAGTTAGAGAAGTTACAAGCTGCAAGATGGTGTGCGAGAGCAGGGACACTACTACGGCCAGTTTTAGAGACATGCCGCCGGAGCTCAGTCCTCCGGCATCTCTAGAAAACTGGTCATAGAGGCACTCCCTAATATGTGACCACACGCGTTTGGAGATCAGATCTTCATGGCAAGTATGAATCGGGACAACATCTTCATAGTTTGGGACAGTCGTAGCGAATCGGGACTAAAGGCTCCCCTTTAGTCCCGGTCCAGCCACAAAACGAGACTAACACTCAAGATATTTATTAATATTAAAAACCGAGACTACGGAATTGGGACTTAAGGCCCCCTTTAGTCCATGTCCATCCACAAACTAAGACTAACACTCAAGACATTTATTAATATTAAAAACTGAGACTACGGAATCGGGACTAAAGGCCTCCCTTTAGTCCCGGTCTAGCCACAAACCGGGACTAACACTCAATACATTTATTAATAATTAAAAAACCGAACTACAGAATCAGGACTAATAAAGTCCCCCTCCATTTAGTCATGCTCATATCTAGCCCTATAGTATTCAGCTTCAGGGTCGTCTTCGTCGTCATCGTGGTTGTTGCTAGGCGCACGCGGTTGGATCCTTAGCCTAGCCATGACATATTGTGGGGGCACCTGCCACTCTGGCCTCGGATTCACGACACGTGTGGGAGGGGTCTCCCGGATGATGACGCCGCTACACCCGTGGCCCTCATCACCACCACCCTTCTTATGGCTCTAAGGCGGTTGCGGGTACCGCAGGCAAGGATGGTCTCCCCTGGCGATGTAGCGCATCACGCCGATGATAGTCCGGTTCGCCCACCACAGGCGGCGGCCGGCTTCGTTGTGGTTCACTAGGGTAGGGCCGTCACCCTCGTACCTGGCGAGCTCCCTTTCCTGCTGGTTAGCAAAGAAGGCATTCCAGGTGTCATAGTTGTCGGGATCCCACTGGCGATCCATCCGCTAATCCGGCATGAGATCGTGGTAGAAGTGGTTCGTGATTGCCGCCTGGCGTGCGGAACATTGAGGGACGGGAGGGATAGGAACCCCTCCAGTGCTCAGCATCTAGCCGGTGGGAGGCCGGTAGCCTAGCGGGCAAGGGTAGCTGGAGGCACACAGTGCCTCGGTCTCCTCGAGGGTTAGAATGGCCTAGTAGGCGCTGTCCATTGTTGTGAGAGAGGAAGGTGTGTGTATGTGTGGATAGCCATGGCGCAGTTGGCCTAAATATAGAGGGAAAGGGCACGAAAACATGGCGGGAAGCGGTCGGAAATGGCGGGAAATATCTTTAGTCCCGGTTAGTGGCTACAACCGGGACTAAAAGCTTCGGTCAGAGGGAAAGGGTGGGAAATGGCGGGAAGCGGTGGTAAATGGCGGGAAATATATTTACTCCCGGTTAGTGGCTACAACCGGGACTAAAAGCTTCAGTTAGAGGCAAAGGGCGGGAAAACATGGCGGGAAGCGGTGGGAAATGGCGGGAAATATCTTTAGTCTCGGTTAGTGGCTACAACGGGGACTAAAAGCTTCGGTCAAAGGGAAAGTTAGTATAATTATTTTTATAAAATAGAAAAAATAACAAACTTGGTAAAAGCTTCACAAAATGATATACATATGTACATATTGATTGCATCTAAAAAACCGCCAAAGGCAAAATTCAGAATACATCATATGACTTGCTTATGACCGTGTGGCCTTAACCATGGAACATCTTCATCAAGTAACATGATGCTTGGGTCATCCTTCACTAAAAACGGCGGAATTTCATGAAACTTGTCATAATCTTCTGACATCTTTGTCTTGTCCTCCACTCCTACGATGTTTTTTCCCTAAAAGAACTATGTGGCGCTTTGGCTCATCGTTTGATGATGTATTCGTTTGCTTATATTTTCTTTTTCTTGGTTTGGTAGACATGTCCTTCACATAAAAAACCTGAGCTACGTCATTGTCTAGGACGAATGGTTCGTCTCTATACGCATTATTGTTGAGATCCACTGTTGTCATTCCGTATTTTTTGTCTACCTCAACCCTGCCTCCTGTTAGCTTGTGTTGGGAATATGCCCTAGAGGCAATCATGTATGATGATATTTCCCATTGTATTCATAAAGATATCAATTAGTCCTTGTATAAACATCTGATGTGTATCATTGAATATGTGATTCGATTGTCGAACTATGCATTCATGTTGTTTGTACTAAATATCCTTGGTCATTGAGGTTGTGCTGGACACACAACTTAGACCAATGTGAAAGTTGGCTTGATGACTCGGTTACACTTGTCATGGGCATGGAGATGCTATTCCAACTTACACAGACTCGGCTAAAGAGTTTAGCGAGTCGAATTGACCCATATTGAGGTACAACGAACAAGTTGTCATTTGTATATCTCAATCAATATAATCCTTAGACCTGAGGTTATTGCATAGTCCGAGTTGAGGATCACCGACTTAGGTTCTATCAAACGCTGATCCGTAACTGGGCAGTTATAAAGGCAGAGTTCGGGTTGACTGAGAATCAAGATGCGTGATGTGAATAACCAAGATGGAATTTTGCCCCTTCACTCGGAGAGATATTCTCTGGGCCCTCTCGAAAGATATGATTCTGAAAGATGGCCATGCACGACTCGGTTAAGTGTTAACCGAGGCGATCGACTAAGAGTTAGTCGGGTGAATCACTTATCTCGGATCGAGAAGAGAGTCGGACTATTTAAGGGATGACATATATTCGCCTATAGTCTGACAAGGTATATCGTGAGGCAAAAGGGACTTGGACGCAAGTCACATTGGAAAGGCAAGTTGTCATGACTCTTTGGTACTTGGGAGTCGGCACGTTCTGCTAGGAGCCTCTACGGACTGATCGATTTAGAGTCGGACTCTAATCGTGTCCAAGTAGCCATGAGACTGCGGGGTCACACACTTAAGAACGGGAGCAAGTTTGGATTGGATATGAACTGGAAATCTGGTTGGGTTGGACCCGAGCCTGATTTGGATTGAGTCAGTGAGTTGGACTCACAGAGACTAACATTATATGGGCTTTAGTGAATGGGCCGCGCGAGCAGAGCCCACGTTCACTCCCTATATATAGTGGAGCACACCAACCCTGAAGGGTTAATCGTTGTTCGGTTAGGTCATTCCATATGTTGAAACCCTAGCTCCACAGCAGTCCTGTCGCCGTAACGGATCTAGAAGTTCGTCGCCGACGCTCCTCCTTGTACGTGTGGATACCAGTAGAGGTGTTGTACGATCAGCACTAGGACGATTGGATTGCAAAGGACTGCACTGCATCAACTGACGCGCTTCATCAGTAATCCGCAACTGCGCGTCTAGTGGTAAACCTCGTGGCCTTCTACCTCAGCTGGATCTTGGGATCACCTCGTTAGAGGGAAATTTTTTGTTTTATCTCCGCGTGGCCCAACAGTGGTATCAGAGCGATAGCTTATGGTTTTAGGCCCGAGATCTCGCATATGTGATATGCAGTAGGCTGTAGATGAGATCTATATGCTGTTTTGGTGGTTGATCTATGAGATAGATTGGTTTGTACGAGGTTGATTGGATCAGCTGTACTCGGGGAATGGTAGATCTGATTTCCTTGATCATACTGCTGAGGTCGTGGAACGACATACCCCTACCGGTCGGCTTCCGCCATCGGGGTAGACTGTGACATGTAAATTCAAATGCGGTGATCGAAGATCAAAGATTTTGATCGAGTTTCACAACGTCGGTAGATATTGTATCTATGCATAACTTGTTTTTGCAGGAATTTGTGAATGGTATGGTTCATGTGCATGTGATGTATGTGTGGAATCCATACGTGATCTGCGAATCACGGTTTTTGTCAGCCGGCTGGAGCCTAGGTGCTGTCATTTTATTGTATAAACGACCTGCATGTCGGATTCTCTATGTAATGTATTTTACTTAGCTAGTGTAGCTGTTTGGAGAATCCGGATGGCATGCAAGGCGATGTACATGTCGGCGACATGGGGTAAGACGGCAAGTGACAAGAGTTGGCACGAGTCGGATTACAGGCTTTATGGAGATGGAGATCGCCATGAAGAGAGCCATACCATTTCACATTATAATTGTTTTATTTTGTGTTATTGTTATGTCTCTGTTTTACCTCTATAAGATAGTCGGTAAAATTTAATCCCTCAAAGAAGGTCTAGTCGGTTTTCCCGCCAGTGTTTGCACCATCACAAGTCGGACATTTTTGGTAGTGGGCTCATAAAATTGAGGTGCTGCCAATTCTTTCCGACTAGGTGGGTTCAAGTCGGACTCTTACTGCAGAAACACTCGGTAAGCTAGACGGGTCTATTACAACGGTTGTGGGGCTCGGTGAAAGAACATGTTGGGCCCTCATGTGTGGTTTTGGTAATTAATGACAATCTTTATGGACTAATGTGTGTATTAAGTTATACTTGTAGGATTTGTCCATTGGCATCGCTTGGAGCATGTGTTGCCTTCAAGGTCGATGAAATGCAAAGAAGATATGTTGGGCAAGCTCAATATGCGAGGTCGATGATGAGGAATTAAGAAAGGCGTTCCATCTTGAGAATGTCAAGATCGTCTACATCGAGCTCAAGTGGAATGCTCAAGGCAAAGGTATAATCTTGAGAAGTTTTCCCTTTTGCCGGTCTGACGTTGTGTGTGTGAGACCGGGTTTAGGATAGATAACCGTACTATCAAGAGGGGCTCTCGTATGAGTAATTCGGTCACATCGTTCAGAGAGAGCTCAAACCTTTGCATACTTGCATCATCGTATTTGGTTGTTATTTGGTCTTATCCATGTGAGGATATAGAGCTTGTGGTAATCTCCATAACAAGCTCTTGTTCATCAAAATCGTATCTCCCATTTGTATCTTGTTGTGATTTTGATTTATGCGGCTTTTCGGTTTCTCACCAAGTGAGGCATATCACATTATTCTACTTGATACTTTCTCACTTGGTGATAATCAATATTTCCAATTTTTATTGGGAAGCCCTTGTCGCCCTTTATCCAACGCAATTTGAATCGGGTCAATCGGAGCTTCCAATCAAAAGTTATCGCGGTTTGAACATTTGCATATTCGATTTAAAAAAGAAAAAGGAAAGAATTAAGTCTGGGCCGACCAGTACTACCGGGCCCAGTACCGGTCGCGCCTGGCAGCGTGTAACTCAACTTCTGGCCTGCCCGGTAGTCCTGGCCGGTACTACCGGCCCAAGCGGCACTACCGCCCCAGGCGGCCGGTAGTACCGGGCCGCACAGCTACCAGCCCAGTTTATTTGCCCAGCGCGGCCTCGTTCTCTCACCCGCGGTGGCCCCGCGTTGACCTCCTGCCCCGCTCACTCCCGCCCGTAACGCGCGCCAGCCCGCCTCGATCCCGCCGCTGCCGTGCTGTTCCGCGCGCCTGCGCGCACTGTGCCGTGCTCGCCCGCTCGCGTGGTGAGCCGCTGCCAGCTAGGCCCGCTGCCGCTGGTCGCCCGCATGCGCGCGCGCGCGTGCCCGGCCCTGGCTGCTGCGCTGGCTTGCTGCGCGCCTGCTGCCGCACGCGCGTGCATGCGAGCCTGGCTGCAGCTGCCGCCTTGCTGCCCTGCTGCTGCGCTTCCTGGCTGCTGCGCTGATTGCTGCTGCTGGCCCACGCGCAACTGCGCTGATTGCTGCAGCTGCCGCCTTGGTTTGCTCTGCCTTTTTTCCTCTTCTTGGCTCGTTCGTTTCTGGCTCGACCCGATTTGATTTGTTTGGTCCGGTAGTACCGGTCGCATCCGGTACTACCGGTTCGTCCAGAAAAATTGCCCCAGCGGGCAGAATCAGCCTCTCTCTTTAAATAGCTTTGCCTCATTTTCATTTAGACTTACTTCTTCCTTCTTTTCTTGCTCAAGCTTTGCCCCCATTTGCTCTACTCCTTAAGCTTGATTTCTACACACCCCTCCATTGATTCTTGCATATATTTGAGGGGTTGTTGGAGGAGATCTAGATCCACGTTTTGACCAAACCAAAACATCTTTTTGTGAGTGTATCTTTGGGGATCTAGATTTTGGGGGATTTTGTGTCTCTCTTTGATTTCTCCTCTCTTGTTACCCCAATAGCTTTGGTAGCTTTGTTGGAACTTGAGAGTAAGGTATTTGAGCATCTTTGTGGTGTTCTTGCCATTTGCATTTGTTGCATCGGTTTGGGTTCTCCTCGGAGGATTTGGTTTGAATTGCTCATTGGAGCTTGTCCCTCTTGGGTTCTTGGAACCCTAGATGGTTTTGTGGCCTTGGTGGCATTGTAGCCTTGGTGGCATTTGCTGAGGCCTTTTGTGGCGTTTGTTGGGAGCCTCCAATTAAGTTGTGGAGTTGTGCCCCAACCTTGTGAGAGGTTCCGGTTGCCACCGACAAGTGCACCGATAGTGGAAGCGTGGATCGATCCCATTGGGGTGAGATTCACCGGAGAATAAGGGAGGCCTTTTGTGGCGTTGGTGGTTTGATACCACCCCCTCTCCAAACACTCCATGTTGGGAGGAACTCGGTAAAATATCGGTGTCCCCGCGTGCCTCGGTTATCTCTATACCCGAGCTCTTTACTTATGCACTTTACATTGTGATAGCCTTCGTGCTTGAAGTAATATATATCTTGCTATCACTTTGTTTCTTGTATTTCTTAGCATAAGTTGTTGGTGCACATAGGTAAACCTTAGTTATTTCTAGGTTGTGCTTTACAAAGTAAACACTAGTTTTATTCTGCCTTTGTTGAGCCACTCTAGGAAAAGTTTTAATCGCCTATTCACCCCCCTCTAGGCGACATCCGTATCCTTTCACTCGGGGAAAGGTCGGATGGTAGCCGGGGCATGTGATGCCACCCGTCCAACAGGAGTCGTATGAGATACGATTGACAAGGAGTTGTCTACCTAGATCACTTGGCGGCTAGCGGTGATGCTAAAGCTCACTATCCGACTTGCTTATTTAGGATCCTGAATCACTAAGTAACCATCGGAGGGGTGTTGGTTCTAGTGGAGCATAAAATATTAAAATGTTTAATATGCTTGCTCTTTTATGAATACATGTCTTAAGTGTTTTGCATATTTTTTGTTGTAGATCATGGCACCAAGTAGCAGTCACTCTCAGATATCCGGTTTTGCGTTGAGAACTATCCTTGAGAAAGATAAACTGAATGACACTAATTTTACCAACTGGTATCGAAATCTGAGAATTGTTCTCAAACAAGAAAAGAAGGACCATGTCCTAGACAACCCACTTCTAGATGAGCTGAATGATAATGCGACTGTCGCTGCCACCAATGCCTACCGTCGGGCTAAGGATGAGTCCACGGATATTAGCTGTCTTATGCTTGCTCACATGAAACCGGACATGGAAAAGAAGTTCGAGCATGTTGAGGCCTACGATATGATCAAAAGCCTTAAAAGTATGTTCCAGGTTCAGGCGAAGACTGAGAGGTATCAAGTCTCTCAGGCTTTGCTGAGTTGCAAGCTTAAGGATGGTGATCCACTGAGTCCGCATGTGATCAAAATGGTTGGTTATGTGTAGTCTCTAGAGAGGCTTGGCTACCCCATTAGCGAAGAGTTCGCTACAGATATAATTCTGAACTCTCTTCCTAGTGCATATGGGTAGTTCATTTCGAACTACCACATGCATGGTATGGATAAGAAGCTCACTAAATTGCATGGGATGCTCAAGTAGGCAGAGGCGGATCTCAAGAAGGGCGCCGGACAAGTGTTGATGGTGCAGAATAAGGCTAAGTTCAAGAAGAGTTCTTGGACTAAGAAGAAGGCTAAGTCAGGAGGAAAGCAGGCTCAGAACCCGGTCCCAAGCGCTTTCTCAGGGATAAGCCATCTCCTTCAGCCGGATCCACTTGCTTCTATTGCAAGGCGGATGGCCACTGGAAGAGGAACCGCAGCAAGTACTTGGCCGACAAAGCCAGGAGTGGAGGTATGACTTCCGACTCAGGTACACTTGTTTGCAATGTTATAGACATATATCTTGCTGATGCACCTAATAGTTCTTGGGTATATGATACCGGATCAGTTATTCACATCTGCAACTCGTTGCAGGGACTGGTAAGAACTAGGAGGGTAGCAAGAGGCGAGGTTGATATTCAAGCCGGCAACAAAGCAAGAGTTGCTGCGTTGGAAGTCGGCACGATGCAACTTCATTTACCTTCCGGATTCATTATGGAACTGAATAATTGTTATTATGTTCCAGTGCTCAGTCGAAACATTATTTATGCTTCATGTTTGATGAGGCAAGGCTATGAGTCGAATATCAAGAATAATGGTTGTTATTTGTATTTGAATGATATGTTTCACGGCTTTGCACCCATCCAGGACGGGTTATTTATTTTGAATCTTGATGGTGAGTCGGTTTATAACATAAATGTTAAAAGGTTGAAACCAAATGATCTGAATATGACTTACTTTTGGCATTGTCGGCTTGGTCATATAAGTTGGAAACGCATGAAGAATCTCCATGATGATGGACTCCTAACTTCGTTCGACTTGGAGTTGTTCGAGACATGCGAATCTTGCCTACTCGGCAAAATGACCAAGACACCTTTTGCAAAGAGGTGCGAAAGGGCGTCCGACTTGTTGGGACTAGTACATAGTGATGTATGTGGACCAATGAGCACGACAACCAGGGGTGGTTATGAGTACTTCATTACCTTCACTGATGATTTGAGTAGGTATGGATATATCTACTTGATGAAACATAAGTCGGAAGCCTTTGAAAAGTTCAAAGAATTCCAGAATGAAGCACATAATCAACTCGGCAAGAAAATAAAGTTTCTTCGGTCGGACCGAGGAGGCGAGTACATGAGGCATGAGTTTGATGACCATCTGAAAAGTTGTTGAATAGTTCCTTAACTTACTCCGCCAGGAACGCCGCAAAGGAATGGTGTTTCGGAAAGACAGAATCGAACCTTGTTGGACATGGTACGATCAATGATGAGTCAGACAGATCTACCTTTATCATTTTGGGGTTATTGTCTAGAAATAGCGGCGTTCACACTAAATAGAGTACCATCAAAATTGGTAGAGAAGACACCGCATGAGATGTGGACAGGCAAAAGGCCGAGTTTTTCTTTTCTTAAGATTTGGGGTTGTGAAGCATTTGTCAAGCGACTTCAGTTGGACAAGCTTACAGCCAAGTCGGATAAGTGTATTTTCGTGGGGTATCCGAGGGAAACCTTGGGTTACTACTTCTACAACCGAGAAGAGGGCAAAGTGTTTGTCGCTCGGAATGGTGTCTTCCTTGAGAAAGAGTTTCTCAGTCGGGGAGTAAGTGGGAGCACGGTGCAGCTCGAATAAATTCGAGAGGAACCGACTAGTAGCGAGTCGGCAAAAACCTTGGAGGTTGAGCCGGTCGTGGCAGCTGAGCCGGCAGCAGCACCTGTACTACGAAGATCAGCAAGATTACGAAGTGTTCGTGATGTGTTACTGTTAGACAGTGATGAGCCGACAAATTATTCGGAAGCGATGGTGGGATCTGATTCCAAGTCATGGCTTGGAGCCATGAGATCCGAGTTAAAGTCCATGGATGAAAATCAAGTTTGGGACTTGGTTGATTTGCCAGACGGTGCAAGACCCGTCGAGTGCAAATGGGTCTTTAAGAAGAAAACTGATATGGATGGAAATTTTTCCGTCTATAAAGCACGCCTTGTCGCGAAGGGGTTCCGACAAGTTTAAGGAGTTGATTACGATGAGACTTTCTCACCCGTAGCAATGCTTAAATCAGTTTGGATCATGTTAGTTATAGCAGCCTATTTTGACTATGAGATATGGAAGATGGATGTCAAAACAGCTTTCCTTAATGGAAATTTAACCAAGGACGTGTATATGATACAGCCCGAGGGTTTTGTCGATCCGGCTAATGCTGACAAGGTGTGCAAACTTCAGAAATCCATTTACGGGTTGAAGCAAGCATCTCGGAGTTGGAATATTCGCTTTGATGAGGTAGTCAAATCGTTTGGCTTCATCAAGAGTGATCATGATTCTTGTTTATACAAGAAGTTAGTGGGAGCAAAGTAAACTTTCTAATCTTATATGTGGATGACATATTATTGATTGGAAATGATGTCCAGATGTTGCAAGAAACCAATGAATCATTGGAAAAGAGTTTCTCAATGAAAGACTTGGGTGAGGCAACATATATTCTCGGAATCCGGATCTGTAGAGATAGATCAAGGAGGCTCATTGGATTGAGTTAGAGTACTTATTTGGACAAAGTGTTGAAGAAGTTCAACATGGAATCGTCTAAGAAGGGGTTCTTACCGATGTCCCATGGTGTAAAACTAAGAAAGACTCAGTTTCCTTCGACAACTGATTAGCGAAGTCGGATGAGAACGATTCCGTATGCTTCTGCAGTCGGATCCATCATGTATGCCATGATTTGTACTAGGCCGGATGTTTCATATGCTCTAAGTATTGTGAGCAGATACCAGGCTGATCCTGGAGAAATCCACTAGACAGCGGCTAAAAATATCCTAAAGTACTTGAGAAGGACTAAGGATATGTTCTTGGTTTATGGTGGTGAAGATGAACTCAGTGTAAAGGGTTACACGGATGCGAGTTATCTTACCGACTCTGATGATTCTCGTTCGCAATCCGGATACGTGTTTATTATAAACGGAGGTGCTGTGAGCTGGAAGAGTTCCAAGCAAGAGACTATGTCTGCATCTACTATAGAGGCTGAGTATATTGCCACCTCGGAGGCAGCAAAGAAAGTTGTTTGGATGAGGAATTTCCTCATGGATCTTGGTGTGGTTCAGGGCTCGTACAATCCGTTAGACGTGTATTGTGACAACAATGGTGCTATTGCGCAAGCCAAGGAACCTAGACAACACCAGAAGAGCAAGCGCATACTCATGCGGTACCACCTGATTCGCCAGTTCGTGGATCAGTGTGATATCAAGTTATGCAAGGTACACACAGATGCAAATATTGCGGATCCGTTGACAAAGCCGTTACCCCAGCCAAAGCATGAGGCGCACCTGAGAGCCATGGGCATTAGATGCTTAGACATGTGATGTCGGAAGATTGACTCTAGTGCAAGTGGGAGACTGTTGGGAATATGCCCTAGAGGCAATCATGTATGATGATATTTCCCATTGTATTCATAAAGATATCAATTAGCACTTGTATAAACATCTGATGTGTATCATTGAATATGTGATTCGGTTGTGGAACTATGCATTCATGTTGTTTGTACTAAATATCCTTGGTCATTAAGGTTGTTGTGGACATACAACTTAGACCAATGTGAAAGTTGGCTTGATGACTCGGTTCCACTTGTCATGGGCATGGAGATGCTATTCCAACTTACACAGACTCGACTAAAGAGTTTAGCGAGTCGGATTGACCCATATTGAGGTACAACGAACAAGTTGGCATTTGTATATCTCAATCAATGTAATCCTTAGACCTGAGGTTATTGCATAGTCCGAGTTGAGGATCACCGACTTAGGTTCTGTCAAACGTTGATCCGTAACTAGGCAGTTATAAAGGCAGAGTTCAGGTCGAATGAGAATCAAGCTGCGTGATGTGAATAACCAAGATGGAATTTTGCCCCTCCACTCGGAGAGATATGTTGGAATTATGCCCTAGAGGCAATAATAAAGATGTTATTATTATAATTCTTGTTCATGATAAAGTTTATATTCCATGCTAGAATTGTATTAAGCGGAAACTTTAATACTTGTGTGGTTTGTGAACAACACCGTGTCCCTAGTATGCCTCTATGGACTAGCTCATAGATTAATGATGGTTAAGGTTTCCTAACCATAGACATGAGTTGTCGATTAATAATGAGATCATGTCATTGGGAGAATGATACGATGGACAGACCCAAACTAAGCGGAGCAATTAGATCGTGTCATCGTGTTCATCTTTGCGAAGCTTTTCTTATGTCAAATATTGTATTCCTTAGACCATGAGATAATACAACTCCCTGGCATCGGAAGAAAGCTTTGAGGTCATCAAACATCAGCCTATGAGAGGATGATCATAAAGGTGTCTCTCAGGTGATCGGAAAGTACCCGTTGGGTTGTATGTATCGAGATGGGATTTGTCCCTCCCAAGTCGGAGAGATATACTTCGGGCCCACTCGGTAATCGATATCAACACCGCTTGCAAGCATGTGGTTAAGGAGTTAATCACAAAGTGATATAGGATTACGGAACGAGTAAAGTACTTGCTGTGAACGAGATTGAACTAGGTATGACGGTACCGATCAAATCTCGGGCAAGTAAAATATCGCGAGACGAAGGGAATATATATATGGGATTGATTGAATCCTGGCATCATGGTTCATCCGATATGATCATCGATGAATGTGTGGGAGTCAATATGGGTTTCCAGACCCCGTTGTTGATTATTGATAGAAGATCATGTCTGCATGTTCTCGAACCCGAAGGGTCACACACTTAACGTGTCTCAACGCTAGGATATATTGGATAATTGGTTTATGAGTTTTTTTAGAGACTCAGATGGGATGCGGGACATCACGAGAGGTTCCGGAATGGTCCGGAGAATAAGATTCATATAAGGCAATGCAGTTTTTGGAGTTCGGAATTGTTTCGGGTTAATCGGTATTGTACCGGAAGCTTCTAGAACCTTTCGGAGGGGGACCAACGTGGCCCCACCTGCCGGGAGGGGGCATGGGCCTATCAGGGAGTGCCCTGGCCGCATTGGGCCAGGGGCACAAGGCCCCATAGGGCCCAGCCGGCCAAACCAAGGGGAAACCCTAGGGGAGCTTCTAGAAGGGGGGGGGGGACTTGCCCCCCTCTCCTCCCTCCTTGGCCGCCGTCCCTAGGGCATGGGGGAAGGGCAAGGGCTGGCCGCCCACCCCTCTATATAAAGAGGGCTGGGGGTGCACCCCCTCCTACACCTCCTCCTCAAACCCTAGCCGCCCTGCTGTCCTCCTGTCTCTCTCCCTCCCGACTGCGTGTAGGCGAAGCCCTGCTGCAGAAACTCTCCACCACTTGCACCACGCCGTCGCGTTGTAGATCCAATCCGTCTCTCCACCATACTTGCTGGACCGAGGAAGGAGGAGACGTTGAGGTGCTGCACAAGTGCATCTCTCGGAGGCATCGCCACTTGCGGTGTTAGATCGGATCGGATCGCGAGGAGGAGAAGCGAGTACGACTACATCACCCATGTTTCGACGAACGTTCCGCTGTGCGAATCTTCAAGGGTATGAAGATCTCATCTAATCCCCCTCGTTGATTGCATCTCCTAGATTAGATCTTGGCTTTCCCGTTCGCATCCGTAAGTTTTTTTTTATTTACTATGCTGCGAAACCCTTCAGTGGTATCAGAGCTAGATCTATGCGTAGATGTGATTCACGAGTAGAACGCAACATGGTTTTTGCGGGTGTTGATGTTTTCTGTTGCAAGCCTCTTGTTTGTGTTCTTCTTATGACGCGGGATAGTGAGATCGAAGCGGTCCAGGCCAACTTTACGCGACGTCGTTCGCGAGATCGGCTCCGCACTTGACGTGTGGCTTGTTCCACACATGCGGCTGGTGGATGCCAGTTTCTCTCACTATAGTTGTCATGGGATTTACACCGGAGTTTGGCAACCATAATATCACTGTTGTGGCTTTCCGTAGGTAAGAATCGTTCTTAGCATGCTACTCCCATAAGCCACGTAAAACATGCAACAACAAAGTAGAGGCGTCTAACTTGTTTTTGCAGGGAGTGTTTTCTATGATATGGTATGGCCCAAGATGTGATGTGTGTATTGTATGCGATGATCATGTTTTCTAATGTTTCACAACTTGCATGTCGATGAGTACACAACCGGCAGGAGCCATATGGTTGTCTTTATAATTGTGTATGACCTGTGTGTCAACTTCTTATACGCCATGTAATTGTTTCACTTTATCGCTAAGTAGTTAGCAATAGTTGTAGTTGCTATTCGTGGTGGAGGCAATCATGGTGGAGTGATGGAGATCATGCCGGCACGCACAAGATGGAGATCATTGCGCGAAGATTCGCTATACCATGTCACATAAAGTTATATGCATGTGATGTTTATCCTTTTATGTATCTTATTATGCTTAGATCGCGACGGTAGCATTATAAGATGATTCCTCACTTAAAGATCAAGATAAAACTGTGTTCTCCCCATGTATGCACCGTTGTGAAAGTTCGTCGTGTCCAAGCATCACGTGATGATCGGGTGCTATAGACTCTACGTTCACATACAACGGGTGCAATCCAGTTTTGCACACGCGGAAATACTTGGGTTTGACTTGACGAGCCTAGCATGTACAGACATGGCCTCGGAACACATGAACCGAAAGGTTAAGCATGAGTCATATGAATGATATGATCGACACTTCGTTGTCCACCATTGAAGCCACATCTCTTCTCGTGAAGATCGGATTAGGTGTGGTGAATTTGGATCGTGTTCACTAAACAACTTGAGGGATGTTGAATTTAGTGGGAGTTCATCTAGTAATTTGATTAAAAGTTGAACTAGTTATCATGAACATAGTCTAATTTGTACTTGCAAATATTGTAGATCAAATGGCTAAGTCCAACTTCAACTTCAAAGTTTTTGCTGAGAAGGAAAAGCTTAGAAACAATGGGTCTAACTTCACCAACTGGTTCCGTAATCTGAGAATCATTCTCTCTGGCGGTCAAAAGGACTATGTCCTTGAAAATGCGCTAGGTGACGCCCCTGCTGTAGATGCGCCGGCTGATGAGAAAGCTGTCTATCAGTCGCGCAAAGATGATTATGGTGTGATTAAGAGCACCATGTTGTTTGCTATGGAATCGGACCTTCAAAATCGTTTTGAAGACTATCCCGGGCCCTTTGAGATTCTTGAGGAGCTGAAAACCATGTTTCATACTCAGGACCGTTCTGAGAGATATGAGATCTCTGAGAAATTATTTAACTGCAAGATGGAGGAAGGGAGTTCCGTTAGTGAGCACGCCATAAAGATGTCGGGCTACACTCAACGCCTTGAGCAACTAGACTGCAAGATTCCAGAGGAGCTCAAGATTGTCAGGGTTTTGCAATCACTCCCTCCCAGCTACAAAAGTTTTGTAGTGACTCATAATCAGATTGGTTCCACTGATACGATCACCGAGCTCTTCGCAAAGTTGAAGGCTGCGGAGGTGGACATCAAAAAGGATAATCATGTGTTGATGGTCAACAATCCCCCCACCATCAAGAAAGGTAAGGGTGCAAAGAAGCCCTTCAAGAAAGGCGGCGGCAAGCGCGTTGCCCCTGCTGAGGAGAAGCTCAAGTATGGACCCAAGCCGGACACTGAGTGCTTCTATTGCAAGGACAAGGGTCACTGGAAGCGCAACTGTCCGAAATACTTAGCGGACAAGAAGGCTGGCACCATCAAAGGTATATTTGATATACATGTTATTGATGTTTTCCTTACTAGCCCTCGTTGTAGTGCCTGGGTATTTGATACTGGTTTAGTTGCTAATATTTGTAACTCGAAACAGGAGCTATGGAATAGACGGCGGCTTGCGAGGGATGAGGTGAGGATGCGCGTTGGCAACGGATCAAGAGTTGATGTGATGGCCGTCGGCACGCTCTCCTTAGTTTTACCTTCGGGATTAGTTTTAAACCTTAATAAGTGTTATTATGTGCCTGCGTTGAGCATGAACATTATTTCTGGATCGTGTTTATTGCAAGATGGTTATTCATTTAAATCGGAGAATAATGGTTGTTCTATTTATATGAGTAACTTCTTTTATGGTCATGCACCTGCTGTGAATGGTTTATTTCTTCTGAATCTCGAAAGGGATGAAACACACATCCATAACATTGAGGCTAAGAGATGCAAAGTAGATAGTGATAATACTAATTATTTGTGGCACTGTCGTCTAGGTCATATTGGTGTAAAGCACATGAAGAAACTCCATTCAGATGGACTTTTGGAGTCTCTTGATTTTGAATCATTTGACACATGCGAACCATGCCTCATGGGCAAGATGATCAAAACCCCGTTCTCCGGAATGATGGAGCGAGCAAAGGACTTGTTGGAAATCATACATACCGATGTATGCGGACCGATGAGTGTTTCGACGCGCGGTGGATATCGCTATTTTCTCACTTTTACCGATGACTTAAGTAGATATGGGTATATCTATTTAATGAAACATAAATCTGAAACATTTGAAAAGTTCAAGGAATTTCAGAATGAAGTGGAGAACCATCGTAACAGAAAGATTAAGTTTCTACGATCCGATCATGGAGGTGAATATTTGAGTTATGATTTTCTCACGCATCTTAAAGCTAGCAGAATCATTTCGCAACTCACGCCACCCGGAACACCACAGCGCAATGGTGTGTCTGAACGCCGGAATCGAACCCTATTAGATATGGTCCGATCGATGATGTCTCTTACTGATTTTCGGTTATCATTTTGGGGTTATGCATTAGAAACCGCTACATTCACTTTAAATAGGGCACCATCTAAATCCGTTGAGACGACACCGTATGAACTGTGGTTTGGTGCTAAACCTAAGTTGTCGTTTCTTAAAGTTTGGGGATGCGAAGCTTACATCAAGAAATTGATGCCGGACAAGCTCGAACCCAAAGCGGAGAAATGCGTCTTCATAGGATACCCTAAGAAAACTATTGGGTATACCTTCTATCACAGAACCGAAGGCAAAGTGTTTGTCGCAAAGAACGGTTCCTTTCTTGAGAAGGAGTTTCTCTCGAAAGAAGTGAGTGGGAGGAAAGTAGAGCTAGACGAGGTTGTTGAACCTTCTCTTGAATCGGAGAGTAGCGCAGCACCTAAAATTGTTCCAGTGCCGCCTGTACCAACAATAGAGGAAGCTAATGACAAGGATCATGAAGCTTCGGACGATGCTGCTACCGAACGTCGCAGGTCGACAAGGTCGCGTGCCCCTCCTGAGTGGTACGGCAACCCTGTCTTGACTGTCTTGTTGGTAGAAGACAGTGAACCTACGAACTATGAGGAAGCAATGATGAGCCCAGACTCTGAGAAATGGCTAGAAGCCATGAAATCCGAATTGGGATCCATGAGCGAAAACCAAGTATGGACTTTGGTGGACCCTCCTAGCGACCGAAAGGCCGTTGAGTGCAAATGGATTTTCAAGAAGAAAATGGACGCGGATGGTAATGTTACCATCTATAAAGCATGACTTCTCGCAAAAGGTTTTCGACAAGTTCAAGGTGTTGACTACGATGAGACTTTTTCTCCCGTAGCGATGTTTAAGTCCATTCGCAATTACTGCATTTCATGATTATGAAATATGGCAGATGGATGTCAAGACTGCTTTCCTCAATGGCAACATTGATGAAGAGTTGTATATGATGCAACCCGAAGGTTTTCTCGATCCTAAGGATGCTGATAAAGTGTGCAAACTTCAGCGTTCCATTTATGGACTGAAGTAAGCATCTCGAAGTTGGAACCTTCGTTTTGATCAAGTGATCAAGAGCTTTGGATTTGTTCCAAATTGCTACGAAGCTTGTATCTACAAGAAATTGAGTGGGAGCTCGGTGACATTTCTGGTACTATATGTGGATGACATATTGATTATTGGAAATGACATTAACATGCTTAACGATGTGAAGAGTTATTTGAACAAGTGTTTTTCAATGAAAGACCTAGGTGAAGCTGCTTATATATTGGGCATCAAAATCTATAGAGATAGACAAATACGCCTGATAGCTTTAAGCCAGAGTACATACCTAGACAAAGTTCTGAAAAGGTTCAGAATGGATAAGGCAAAGAAAGGTTCAGTGCCTATGTTGTCAGGTAAGATATTGAGCAAGGCTCAGTGTCCAGCTACGGTAAATGATAGAGAAGCTATGAGCAAAGTGCCTTATGCCTCGGCCATAGGTTCTATCATGTATGCCATGCTGTGTACTAGACCGGATGTGTCCAATGCTCTTAGTTTGACGAGCAGATACCAAAGTGATCCAGGAGTGGAACACTGGACAACCGTGAAGAACATCCTAAAGTACCTAAATAGGACTAAAGAAATGTTCTTAGTCTATGGAGGTGATGAACAGCTCGTCGTAAAAGGTTACGTCGACGCTAGTTTCGACACCGACAAGGATGATTCTAAATCTCAGACAGGATACGTTTATATTTTGAATGGAGGAGCTGTGAGCTGGAGAAGCTGCAAGCAAAGTGTGATCGCGGGATCTACAGTAGAAGCGGAATACATGGCTGCTGTAGAAGCGTCAAGTGAAGGAGTTTGGATCAGGGACTTCATCACTGAGCTTGGCGTGGTTCCAAGTGCATTGGACCCACTGGAGATATTGTGTGACAACACTGGCGCCATAGCACTCGCTAAGGAACCAAGATATCATCCAAAAACCAAGCATATCAACCGCAAGTTTCATATAATCCGAGATTATATAGTAGATGGAGATCTGAAGATTAGCAAAGTACATACAGATCTGAATGTCGCAGATCCATTGACTAAACCTCTTCCACGTGCAAAACATGATCAGCACCTTAGTGCCATGGGTGTTAGATTGTTGCCAAATGTAAACTAGATTATTGACTCTAGTGCAAGTGGGAGACTGTTGGAAAATATACCCTAGAGGCAATAATAAAGATGTTATTATTATAATTCTTGTTCATAATAAAGTTTATATTCCATGCTAGAATTGTATTAAGCGGAAACTTTAATACTTGTGTGGTTTGTGAACAACACCGTGTCCCTAGTATGCGTCTATGGACTAGCTCATAGATTAATGATGGTTAAGGTTTCCTAACCACAGACATGAGTTGTCGATTAATAATGAGATCATGCCATTGGGAGAATGATACGATGGACAGACCCAAACTAAGCGGAGCAATTAGATCGTGTCATCGTGTTCATCTTTGCGAAGCTTTTCTTATGTCAAATATTGTATTCCTTAGACCATGAGATAATACAACTCCCTGGCATCGGAAGAAAGCTTTGAGGTCATCAAACATCAGCCTATGAGAGGATGATCATAAAGGTGTCTCTCAGGTGATCGGAAAGTACCCGTTTGGTTGTATGTATCGAGATGGGATTTGTCCCTCCCAAGTCGGAGAGATATACTTCGGGCCCACTCGGTAATCGATATCAACACCGCTTGCAAGCATGTGGTTAAGGAGTTAATCACAAAGTGATATCGGATTACGGAACGAGTAAAGTACTTGCTGTGAACGAGATTGAACTAGGTATGACGCTACCGACGATCAAATCTCGGGCAAGTAAAATATCGCGAGACGAAGGGAATATATATATGGGATTGATTGAATCCTGGCATCATGGTTCATCCGATATGATCATCGATGAATGTGTGGGAGTCAATATGGGTTTCCAGACCCCGTTGTTGATTATTGATAGAAGATCATGTCTGCATGTTCTCGAACCCGAAGGGTCACACACTTAACGTGTCTCAACGCTAGGATAGATTGGATAATTGGTTTATGAGTTTTTGTTCAGAGTCTCAGATGGGATGCGAGACATCACGAGAGGTTCCGGAATGGTCCGGAGAATAAGATTCATATAAGGCAATGCAGTTTTTGGAGTTCGGAATTGTTTCGGGTTAATCGGTATTGTACCGGAAGCTTCTAGAACCTTTCGGAGGGGGACCAACGTGGCCCCACCTGCCGGGAGGGGGCATGGGCCTATGAGGGAGTGCCCTGGCCGCATTGGGCCAGGGGCACAAGGCCCCATAGGGCCCAGCCGGCCAAACCAAGGGGAAACCCTAGGGGAGCTTCTAGAAGGGGGGACTTGCCCCCCTCTCCTTCCTCCTTGGCCGCCGGCCCTAGGGCTTGGGGGAGGGGCAAGGGCTGTCCGCCCACCCCTCTATATAAAGAGGGCTGGGGGCGCACCCCCTCCTACACCTCCTCCTCAAACCCTAGCCGCCCTGCTGTCCTCCTCTCTCTCCCTCACGACTGCGTGTAGGCGAAGCCCTGCTGCAGAAACTCTCCACCACTTGCACCGCGCCGTCGCATTGTAGATCCAATCCGTCTCTCCACCATACTTGCTGGACCGAGGAAGGAGGAGACGTCGAGGTGCCGCATGTGTGCATCTCTCGGAGGCATCGCCACTTGCGGTGTTAGATCGGATCGGATCGCGAGGAGGAGAAGCGAGTACGACTACATCACCCACATTCCGACGAACGTTCCGCTGTGCGAATCTTCAAGGGTATGAAGATCTCATCTAATCCCCCTCATTGATTGCATCTCCTAGATTAGATCTTGGCTTTCCCGTTCGCATCCGTAGAAATTTTTTGATTTACTATGCTTCGAAACCGTTCAAGATATTCTCTGGGCCCTCTCGGAAGATATGATTCGGAAAGAATGGCCATGCACGACTCGGTTAAGTGTTAACCGAGGCGATCGACTAAGAGTTAGTTGGGTGAATCACTTATCTCGGATCGAGAAGAGAGTCGGACTATTTAAGGGATGACATATATTCTCCTATAGTCTGACAATGTATATCGTGAGGCAAAAGGGACTTGGATGCTAGTCACATTGGAAAGGCAAGTCGTCATGACTCTTCGGTACCTGGGAGTCGGCAAGTTCTGCTAGGAGCCGCTATCGACTAATCGATTTAGAGTCGGACTCTAATCGTGTCCAAGTAGCCATGAGCCTGCGGGGTCACACACTTAAGAGCGGGAGCAAGTTTGGATTGGATATGAACTGGAAATCTGGTTGGGTTGGACCCGAGCCTGATTTGGATTGAGTCAGTGAGTTGGACTCACAGGGACTAACATTATATGGGCTTTAGTGAATGGGCCACACGAGCAGAGCCCACGTTCACTCCCTATATATAGTGGAGCACACCAACCCTGAAGGGTTAATCATTGTTCGGTTAGGTCATTCCATGTGTTGGAAACCCTAGCTCCACAGCAGTCCTGCCGCCGTAACGAATCTAGCAGTTCGCCGCCGGCGCTCCTCCTTGTACGTGTGGATACCAGCAGAGGTGCTGTACGATCAGCACCAGGACGATTGGATCGCAAAGGACTGCACTGCATCAACTGACGCGCTTCATCAGTAATCCGCAATTGCGCGTCTAGTGGTAAACCTCGTGGCCTTCTACCTCAGCTGGATCTTGGGATCACCACGTTAGAGGGAAATTTTTTGTTTTATC
Organism: Avena atlantica; assembly: GCA_910589765.1. Classification (NCBI taxonomy): domain Eukaryota; kingdom Viridiplantae; phylum Streptophyta; class Magnoliopsida; order Poales; family Poaceae; genus Avena; species Avena atlantica. The sequence continues at coordinate 22,038,874 of OU342734.1, read as the reverse complement.
TCTGCGTGGCCCAACAGCTTGACCCATTTGCACCGAAATAAAGGGACCTTCAAAGCAGGTCAATAGTCAAGTTCCCATATCTCCTCTATGTAACCATAATATATGTTTCCTTTGACCCATTGTCGTTTGTTGCATCAAAGCGGACACCACTGTTTTGGTTGGTGCTCGTTTTATCTTGAGCAATCATGTAAAATGTATTCCCATTTATCTTGTACCCTTGGAAAGTCCATATAGTCGAAGATGGTGAGCTGGCCAACAAGTACAGCTCATCACAAACAGTGTTGTTATTCATGAGATGTGTTTGCAACCAACCGCCAAAAGTCTTCATGTGTTCATCTGTAATCAAGGAGTCATGCTTTCCCGGGTTGTTTGAGCGTACAATATTCTTGTGTTCCTTGATATACGGAGCTGCCAAGGTGGAATTTTGCAGAACCGTGTAGTGTGCTTGAGTGAAAGAATGTTCGTCCCTACATATTATTGATTTCCTTCCTAGTGTGCCTTTTCCACTCAGTCTCCCCTCATGCCGTGATTCAGGAACACCCGTCGACTTAATATCAGGAATAAAGTCAACACAAAACTCAGTGACCTCCTTTGTTCCATATCCCTTCGATATGCTTCCTTCTGGCCTAGCACGATTATGAACATATTTCTGCAAGACTCCCATGAACTTCTCAAAGGGGAACATATTGTGTAGAAATATATGACCCAAAATGGTAATCTCGTCAACTAGGTGTACCAGCAGATGTGTCATAATATTAAAGAAGGATGGTGGGAACACCAGCTCAAAACTTATGAGACACTGGACCACATCATTTTGTAACCTCGGTAGAATTTCTGGATCGACTACCTTCTGAGAAATAGCATTGAGGAATGCACATAGCTTCACAATGGGCAGTCGAATATTTTCCGGTAGAATCCCCCTCAATGCAACCGGAAGCAATTGCATCATAAGCACTTTAGGTTCTGGAAATTTTTCTCTGCCATATTTATTATTCCCTTTATATTCAACGAGAAGCCAGATGGGACCTTCATACTGCTTAGGATTTCAAAAAAAATTCCTTCTCTTCTTTGGTAAGAGCATAGATGGCAGCACTTAGACGTCCTTTATCTGCCTTCATTGGATGTACGCCGTCTCGGTCTTTCATACCTTGCTGGTCCTGCCATGATTTTAGCGTGTCTTTTGTATTTCCATATGAGCCCATAAAGCCTAGCAGGTTCACGCAAAGATTCTTCGTCACGCGCATCACGTCGATTGCAGAGCGGACCTCTAGAACTTTCCAATAGGGTAGCTCCCAAAATATAGATTTCTTCTTCCACATAGGCACATGTCCGTCAACGTCATTTGGAACAGATTGACCGCCTGGGCCCTTTCCAAAGATTACTTCTAGATCCTTGACCGTACCAAATATATCATCACCAGTACGGCGTATAAGCTTCTTCCGGTGATCTGCCTCACCATTGAAACGCTTGCGTTTCTTTCTTGCGGGATGCCTGGCCGGAAATCGACGATGCCCCTGGTACACATTATTCCTACCTTTATCCAAATATATACTTTCAGTATCATCTAAACAATGCGTGCATGCATTGTATCCCTTGTTTGACTGTCCTGAAAGGTTACTAAGAGCAGACCAATCATTAATGGTTACGAACAACAACGCTCTTAGGTCAAATGGCTCCCGTTTGTGCTCATCCCACATACGTACACCTTTGTCACGCCACAGCTGTAGTAGTTCTTCAACTAATGGCCTTAGGTACACATCAATATCATTGCCGGGTTGCTTCGGGCCTTGGATGACCACTGGCATTATAATGAACTTCCACTTCATGCACAACCAAGGAGGCATGTTATATATACATAGAGGTGCTATGACTGCAGCTATGCTCTCCAAAATGATTCATATCATCTGTACTTAGACCAAACCTTAAGTTCCTTGCCTCATCTGCCAAGCACGGGTACTCTCTATCGATTTTTCTCCACTGCGACCCATTAGCGGGGTGTCTCAATATCGAGTCTTTCCTGCGGTCTTCTTTGTTCCATCACAACAACTTGGCATGCTCTTTGTTTCTAAACAAACGTAACAACCATCGTATTATAGGAGCATACCACATCATCTTTGTAGGAACCCTCTTCCTGGGGCACTGCTCGCCCTCAACATCACCAGGGTCATCTCGTATAATCTTATAACGCAATGCGCTGCATACCGGGCATGCATCCAAATTCTCGTACTCCTCACCGCGATATAGTATGCAGTCATTAATGCATGCATGTATCTTCTGCACCTCTAGTCCTAGAGGGCAGACGACCTTCTTTGCCTTGTATGTATTGACAGGCAATTCGTTATCCTTTGGAAGCTTCTTCTTCCAAATTTTCAGTAGCTTCTCAAATCCCTTGTCAGATAAACCATTATCTGCCTTCCATTGCAGTAATTCCAGTGTGGTACCGAGCTTTGTGTTGCCATCTTTGCAATTTGGGTATAACAATTTTTTGTGATCCTCTAACATGCGCTCCAACTTCTTCTTCTCGTTTTCATTTTCGCATTCGCTCCGTGCATCAAGAATGGCCTGACGAAGATCATCAGCAGTCTCATTTAATGCCCGTTCTTCACCTTCTTCTTGTTAATTGTCTTCTAGTGCAGTACCACCATATTCATGAAGCATTGGATAGTTGTCATCGTTCTCTTCTTCTTCTTCTTCTTTGTTGTCTTCCATCATAACCCCGCTTTATCCATGCTTTGTCCAACAAATATAGCCGGGCATGAAATCTGATTGAATCAGGTGATGTGAATTGTTTTGGAGGAAGAGTAATCCTTCTCATTCCGGCAGACACGACACGGACAATACATAAAACCATTCCGCTTGTTTGCCTTAGCCAAATCGAGGAAATAATGCACGCCTTTAATGAACGCGTAAGACATTCGGAGAGCGTCGTACATCCATTATCGGCTCATATGCAGTATAATTAAAATTTTCTATCATATAAAAAGTTTGGATCATTTTTACTACATTTACTTTTACAAATCTAAAATTTTACATGCACTAATTTTTGAATTGGACAAAACTGTTAACATAAAAAATGTCGACTATTTAATTTTTGCTCTAGCAGAAAACCTTATTCAATTATGAGATCCGAAACTCTAAAAATACACATCTCAACTTTCAGTAACTTTTTGTATAATCAAAATTTGCTTAAAATTACATATCTAAAATTTCCTCTACACTTCTAAGAATGAAATCCCTCTCTACTTCTAGAGCATTGAGCTAAACTAACAATAAGAGATGAATGATTGAAGTTGCTAACCATTTTAGAAGCTTGGATTGATAGATGATGCCATCAAATTGGACAAAAAATAAGGATGTACTTGAGCTAGCTTGGAGAAAATGGCCATGCTTTTGTGCAGGGGTCGAAGGAGGAATATATAGGAAAATATATAGCCCCGGGTGGTACCAAGAACTCAGACTAGATATTGATATCTAGTCCCAGTTTATATAAAAGTCCGGAACTACATATAGCAATAGGTCCCACAAGAGCTCTAGTCCCGGCTTGTGTTACCAGCCGGGACTAGAGGTTTCCCATGAATCGGGACTAGTCCTTTGCTGTCATCTAGCCGTTGCAAAGTTTACAGACCGGGACTAGTGCTAACACTAGTCCCGGTTTGGCCGGAACTAAGGGCTGGAGCAGCTCCAAACTAAAGGTCGTTTTTTTACTAGTGCTGACATGACGGATTGAGTTGGGTTGTGCCAAGCTAGCTCGGTTCAAGTGCCTACAACAAACATATTCACGAGAAATAGCAAGCCCGTGGCTGAACCATTTAGGTTGGACTAGGCAGACTACAATGCATGGCGTCCTTCACTGTGGATGTTCACGGACCGGATTAGCCTTTCTGTATATGTATGTGCCGGTGAAAACTGAAAAAGCCCAGCCCGGCGCTCGATGTAATATGCATGTGCATGTACCAGGAAAGCTAGCTAAATAAGTGGACTGCCTCACGAGATGGCAAGAGAATAGCCCTGTCTCTCAATTCCTTCCTAGCCGGACGCAGTCAAGGAAGCGCGCCAGCATTACCAAAGAGTACCATGTAACGGAAAAAAAATCCTATGAGACAGGGTCTATCACCCCAACAGCATAGACCTTGGACATGTGTACGTTACAATCTCAAAGCACCGCATTCGCAGCCTTTATTTCCATGGAGTAATTAGATATCTAAGATTCCATGGACGGTTAATCAATATCCGAGATAAACTACAGAGCTAGGGCTTCTGTTGTTGCTCTCGTCCATGGCGGCCGCGTGGCCGGACCATATTGGCAGCAGCGACGCGGGGCAGTACAACACATTTCCGCTGCCGCCGGCGATGCGGCAAGAAGCATCGAGGTGCTCCATAAGGCCGCCGCCGGTCATGGCGGCAAACTCCACACCAGTTGTGCAAGTTTCGATCTCAAGACCCTGCCCGTCAAGGACTACTACTCTTACGGTGAGTCTGAAACAAATTCATAAGATACTGTATCCATGCATCTACATATTCGGTAGCAAAGTTGGTGACTGGTTTTGGTAGTCCATTGCTAGATAAAACTCTCGTGGCATTAGTTCTGTGATACATTAATCATTTTGGTAATATTGAAGGCTGTGCAGTTCCAAAGACAAGAAGAACGGATGGTATTTATTGAGAATGTGCATATGAATCATAGAACTGGACATGGGCCGGAGACGATCGGACATGCAGGCATGATGGATCAGGACTCGACAAGCACGATGACGGGCGAGTGCGGCCATGAGCCTATGTCGGCGAGTAGCATGGTGACTCCTGATCCCGACGTATAGTTCGTCGTTGATCATTCAGAAGAAGGAAATTGTTCAAATAAGGTTAGACGTACATCCTAAACGTTTTCAATTTTGTGAACTAACTATACTACTCGGATCATGACATTGGTGTATTCCACATATTTAGCAGGATAATCCAATTGCATCTTCATGTCAAAATGTGCCAACGGAAGGAATGTGTTTTCAGTCCGAACAAGAAGCATACAAGTTCTATAATACATATGCCAGAAAGACAGGATTCAGTATTAGATTCAGTATTAGGTGGACGCACAAAATAAACTAGAGCAGACCATAGTATATCTGCCAGATATTTAGTTTGTAGTAAGGATGGTGTAAAGGATAAACATTGTACACATGAGACTAGGAAAGAACAAGCTGCTACCAGGACATCTTGCAAGGCTCGTGTTCAGTTCCGTATCACTCAGGAGGGAATTTTGATATCAGAAAGTTATCCTTGAGCACAACCATCCAATGGTAACTCTTTTATGCTGACAAGCACATGATTAATCAGATGCGGACAACGGGAATTCGACCATCTAAAATATACAACTTCTATGAAGAATGGTGTGGTGGAGCTGAAAATGTTTCTTTCTTAGAAATGGGTTCCAATAATTACATCAGAACTGAGCGCAGGAAATACTTAGAAACCAAAGATGCACAAACTCTCTTGGAGTATTTAAAGAACAAACAAGCCGAAGACCCATCATTCTTTTATGCTGTGGATTTAGATAAAGAGAATGGTAGGATAGCTAATTTCTTTTGGGCAGATGGACAATCAATAATGGATTATTCTACATTTGGAGATGTTATTTCTTTTGATACCACATTTTCAACAAATAAGTTTGACATGCCATTTTCTCTGCTTCTTGGTGTTAACCATCACAAGCAGACTATTCTATTTGGGGCAGCACTATTATTCAACGAGAGTGCCGAGTCTTTTGCGGCAATGTCCGATAAGGAGCCCGAAACAATTTTTACTGATCAGAGTGCTGCAATTATAAATGCAATTGGAATGATATTTGTAACGGCAATACATTGTCTCTGTTTATGGCATTTGTACCAGAATGCAACTAAGCATCTTAGTCATGTTATAGCCAACACTCCGCTATTTCTTCCAGAACTTAAAGAGTGTGTATATGAAGAAAGGTCAGTGGAACATTTTGAGATGAAATGGCATGATTTGTTGGCTAAATACAAACTTCAGGAGAATTCTTGGATAAATAACATGTTCAAGTTTCATGAGAAGTGGGCAACTATTTATAGGCGAGATTCATTCAGTGGGGACATGACATCAACCCAGAGGAGTGAAAGAATGAACAATGTCTTCAAGAAACATTTTGTGGAAGACTCTCGCTTTCAGAAATGTTAGAAAAAGTTGAGAAGTGTGTTGCTCGTCTTCGCCGGAAGGAGAAGTATGAAGACTTTAAGTCTCGCCATTCAGATCCAGTTCTATGTATACCTAGACATCCTTTGTTGAAGGCAGCAGCTGTATCATACACGCAGACCCTTTATTCTTTTTTTTAAAGAAGAATTTCAGATGCAGTTTACTTGGTCATGCATTCCACTAGTGAGTGAAACCACATCTAACACTTACAAAGTTGCATCCCTTTTTCGTGAGGACAAAGAAGCCATAGTGGATTTTAATCCAATGATATTGGATATAGCTTGCTCTTGCCAGTTGTATGGATGTGTAGGTATGTATACATGCTTTGAATACATTCAATATGAGCTTCTTGGATTGTAACATCCCAGATTCTGTGCTTGGATGTTATTAGTGTCATGCATCATCCTTGCATCATTTGCATCCTACATTTTGAAAACATTGCAATTACAAAGATCCTAACACATAAACCCATTTAAAAACCCTATTTTAATATTCTCTTAAGCACTCTTGTATTAGTTGGCCCCTCTTAAAAACTTTGTAAAAACAGTAAGCCATGGTCCTATGTCACCTCAATTTTATGAAAATTTAGAAACAAGTTTCATAAAATTTTGACCTAGTTTGCAAAAGTTATTGGGGTTTAAAGAAAACAGAAAAAGGAAAATGTTTAAAGAAAAAAAAGAGAAAACCTACCTAACTGGGCCGCAGCGCAGCCCACCAGCACCCGCCAGGCGCCGCAGCCCAGCACCGGCCCGCTCCACCCCTCGTTCGCTGACGCGGGGGTCCCACCCCGTCGTCTCCCTCCTGGAGTCCGCGTCGAGTACGACTTCCTCCGCCGCGTCGGACTCCAAACCGCGCCGGACTCGACCACCCCCTTCCCCAAGATTCTGGCCCTTATAAGCCGCCCCCTCTCGTCGTTTCCCGGCCCCCCGAAAACCCTAGCAAACTTCGCCGAACCGCTGCCGCTCTCTCTCGCCGGCGTCGCGCTCGGGAAGGTTCCGATCCGGCGACTCGCGCCACCCCGAGCTTCTCCTTGCTGTTAATCGCCTTTCCCGTGCAACACCGCCTCACCCCCGACCCTTCCTTCCTTCCCTTGTGCAGCACAACGTCGGGGATTTCTCGCCGACGTGCCGCCGGAGCCGCGGGAACCAGTGGAGGTGTGCGCCTAGACGAGGACAGGGGAGCCGAATCCGATCACGCAGGCAGGACCGCGAGAAGGAGTAGAGCGCCGTCGTGCTCTCCGCTGCTTCGGGGAACCACCGCAACGTCGCCGACGACCACGTCTGACCGCGCCGCCGCCGTCTCGCCATTGACGCCGCCGGTAAGCTCTCGCCACCGCTCCCGTCCGTTGGATCCGAGTTGGACGGTGTAGATTAGATGGGAGGACGAAGCGGTACTGGCCAATACCGCGCAGCCGCGTGGCAGAGCCGCGCCCGCAGCCGCGTCAGCGCCGCGTCGGTCCAGCTGGACCAGTCAGATGAAGCCACCTGGCTACGTTTTGAAGTGAGGTTCAAATCTGGTTGCAGATTTGGTTTTTAAACTTGCGAAATTCACCAAAAATCGAATTTTTGGCCAAATCTAGCTTATAATATACCGTTGGATTCCTAATTTTATGTAGAATCCAAATCTGTAATAATATTGCAGGTTTGCAGTAATGTTTTAGGTGTAGTTTTTAATCAATGGATTAGAGAGTTTTAATCTATATAAAAATAATTGAAATTCCTTTTTGTTTGAATCTTGTTGCAATAATTTTGTTTCCACAATACCTACTGATCCAAATCATCAAGCTTTGCTTAGGATTATTAGATCTAACTTGGGGCTATTTAGATGGTTTGATCTCCTATAATCCTCGGAATTGTTTTAGTGTTTCAAATTAGATCTAAACCCTTGGAAAATAAATCCTAGTGACGCCCTTCACTATCACAACACAAACTTGCTACCTCGATCAATTTAACCAACCTTGCATAGACTACCATGTTGCATGCATGCATGTTTTCTTTTGTGTATGCTTTGAGCAAGTTGTGACCAAATCTATGTCTGTGATTCGTTAGATTGCTCGGAGTGCGCTAAGGAGTGCTATTGTGTAGAGTGCTGCTCGAATCAAGGCAAGTTACACCACTTGTTCATAATTTTGTCCCAGTTTTGATTCTATGCATGTGATCTTCAAAATTCTGTAGTATGCATGTGTAGGATGTTCTAGTAGAATTTTTCCTTAGTGTTATTTTGCAAGTGCGATGATTTTTGTAGTATGCCATGAGTAGCTCTATACTTAGGATTTCCATCCTAGTAGGTACCCCTGTTTTTGCTAAGTATTGCTTGCTATGCTATATATACAAAGTACCGTTGGGGGGTTCGAAAGACAAAGAATTTTTTTTCTAAGTATAAAGGCTCTCTAGAGCAAACTTTTCTTCTCAAATCCACTTCAAAATAAAACTAAGTTTTCTTCTAGGCGGAATGGTTGTCGGGTCAACGAGTGTGATTTTGGTGGAGGATGGCCGCCCAGGAATCAAAGAAGTCTGCCATGTTTCAGAATTCAGAAGCTTCCAGTGCAACCACAATACATTATGGGCTCTGTCTTGGCCTAGTACTTAGTGGGAAACCTCACCTGGGTACCAAAATTTGGAGGATTTTTGGCACGGTTGGATCCAGAAGGTAGAGGGGCTACTAAGGGAAAGCCTCGCCATGGTCTTGTCTGTAAAAGGACTTGATCGTGGATTGTGGGTAAAGTGCACAAACTCTCGAGAGTATTGCAATCTGATCGATCAGCCGTGTTCACGGTAACAGAACAACAATGAGCGTCTGAAGGATGGAGCCTCTGAAGAATCTTCCTCTCTCTTTTCTAAAAAACAAAGTTTTGAAACCCCATGGCGTGCGTAATATCGCTAATGGGTGGGGATTTGGGAACTTGGTGTGTAATATCCAAGTGACGCTTGGTGCGTAATATCCAAGTGTTTGGTTGTTTGGACACTTGGTGCGTAATATCCTCGTGTGCCACTCGACCTTATTTTATTCAAGCAAATGTTTACAAAGTAGGGAAATCTTCTATTCTTCTCTCTACTTAAGAAAAATTAGCTTTGAGCAAATGAACTCTACAGCCTATACCAGCCTTGCATGTAGAGATAGTCTTTTCTCTCCTTGGTGTAATTTGCCAATACATTTAAAGTATTGACCCAACTTGTTGGCTGCACGTCTTATGTGCAGAATCCGAAGATTGAAAGGTGCGTAGGGATCGCGGGTCTACACTCGACAAGCCTAGGGCGTTGATGGACTCATGCTGCTTTTATGTTTCCGCTGTTTTTTGAGCTAGCATAATGCTAAGCAATTTTTGTAATAATTCCATACTCTGGATTTTTCGTGTAATAAAGACTTTGTGTTTTACATGATATTTCATCGACTGTGAGTGCTAGCTATTGATCCAGGGACTAGCATGTTAATCACAGGGACTTAGGATCCTTATCGATCCGAAGTCACTACATGGATTTAGCTTAATGTTATCTTTGTATTTTATAGGCATTCTATGCAAGCATGCTCACAAAGTGTTGACTTCCTGCAATATTATCGCCTTGCCAAGACAATACATACTGAATAGATGGACAAAATATGCAAAACAAGATATCTTTAGTTCTAAACCAAGGGGAAATGATAGCTTAGAATTCCTCTTTGCGCATGTTTCTCGAAAGATGATATCTCTTGCATTGAAGTGTAAACCCTCGAGGGAGGTTCTTCAACACCTAGATGACGGTATTGATAAGTTGGATTCTGAAGCATGTGACTTACTTAGTAAGGTGAGCTTGGAGGAAAACAAGGACGCGGATTGTGTTGCCGAATTTAATGAAGATGCCAACAATACACATGTGTCATTTAAAGCTCCTGTACGGAAAAAAGGTCCAACAAAGAAACGATCAAAAGATCCACTTGAGGGACCAAAGAAAGGAAAGTCTAAGGGTGGAAAAAAGAAAGGTTGCCAGTTTACAATGTCTCCATGATGTCATATATGTATCAATATACAACAAACATGATGCAGGGGAAGGTACAGAAAATTTAACAATGCCACACACAAGGGAATTTCCAACACAAGTCGTTGGACCTTCAGAGTATATACATACGGTTGGACATTTAGGATTTATAAATTCGGTTGGACCTTCAGCATTAACGGTAAGCTTATTGCAAAATATATCTGATATGGTTTATTTTTTTGCTGGACATATAATATATTTCCTCTCTCTTTATTTCATAGGGGTCGTTCCACTCGAATGCTTATTTTAATGATGTAGCCCCATCCTCGGCTCCAACCATGGCACTTGGTGATTTTTCTGGATTTTTTGCTCCACCTATCACAGGAGAGTTTACAAGTCTCTTACTTCAAGCTCATGGGAAGAACACAACATCTTCTACTAATTGGCGATTGGATTTCAATGAAGGAACTAGTATAACAAGGTTCTAGGGGTGACACATGTTTTAGTCATCATCCAGATGGGAAGGAACACGGGGATAAATGCATAAGGACTAAGCTCATGTGTGTCTTTATTGTCTGGATTTGTTTTTTCCAACATGTAAACACATATATTATTTTCTTAGTAGATGTTCTGAGTGTAAAATTGGAGAACGGGTAGATGCAATCGGGTCTACTCGGTTGATCCCCGAGTCCCTCAATCTCGTTCATATATAGAAGGTTTACAAGAGTCCTTACAAGATAGAATAAGGAGTTTGGTTGAGATATGGTTTCGGTATGATACGAAACCTACTCTATCTCTAACACCCTCCCTTAATCACAACTTTGACAAGTTGAGATTATGTCTAAATTCTACAAAATATTTTACAGGAAGAGGTTTAGTAAAACCATCTGCTACTTGATCCTTCGAAGGAATAAAACGAATCTCCAATTCCTTTTTTAACACTCGTTCTCTGACGAAGTGAAAATCTATCTCAATATGCTTGGCTCTTGCATGAAAAACAGGATTAGCTGACAGGTATGTGGCTCCCAAATTATCACACCATAAACACGGAACTTGACTTTGACTTAACTCCAAGTTCTGCAAGCAAAGACTGAACCCATATTACTTCAGCTGTTGCATTAGCCACAGCTTTGTATTCTGCCTCAGTGCTGGACCTGGAAACTGTAGCCTGTTTCTTTGCACTCCAAGAGATTAAATTCGGCCCATAAAAGACAGCAAAACCTCTAGTTGAGCGACGATCATCAGCACAGCCAGCCCAATCAGCATCAGAAAAAGCACTGACAAGTGTAGAATCTGATCTCACAAAGGTCAGTCCAACAGTCATAGTATGACTAATATACCTCAGAATTCTTTTGGCAGCGGTCCAGTGAACGGTAGTAGGAGCATGTAGATATTGACAAACTTTATTAACTGCATATGATATGTCAGGACGTGTAAGAGTTAGATACTGCAACGCACGAACCGTGCTTCTATACTTGGTACTGTCTTCAGACCCCAACATATCTCCCTCTAGTGAAGTAATCTTCTCAGAAGATATAAGGGCGTAGGAACACCTGAGCAACCTGCCATCCCTACTCGTGCAAGAATATCCTGAGCATATTTGGCTTGATTCAAAACTATACCATTCGGTACCTTGTGAACTTCAATGCCCAAGAAATAATGAAGATCACCAAGATCCTTCAATGCAAACTCTTTACTTAGATCCTTCAGGAGAGTCTCTGTCGCAGCTTGCGAGGAACTAGCCACAATAATATCATCCACATAGATAAGCATGAAGATAGTCACATGTAACTTGTGATATATAAAAAGAGACGTATCTGACTTTGATGCACGAAAGCCCAATGTAATTAATTTAGAACTCAATCGAGAATACCAAGCTCTAGGTGCCTGCTTCAAGCCATAAAGCGCCTTGTCAAGTTTGCAAACATAATTCTGTTTCCTCCTGTCTTCATAACCAGGTGGTTGTTTCATGTATACCTCTTCTTTGAGAACACCATGAAGAAACGCGTTCTTGACATCCAACTGTCGCAAACTCCATCCCCTAGAAACAGAAATAGCTAGAACAAGTCGAACAGTTGCAATTTTGACAACAGGACTGAATGTATCCTCATAGTCAATACCATAGCGCTGTTTGAAACCTTTGGCAACAAGACGAGCTTTGTATCTATCAACAGAACCATCGGCCTTGCTTTTGATTTTATATATCCATCGACAATCAATAACATTTTTACCTTCTTGTGGAGGAACTAATCTCCATGTATGATTCTTCATAAGAGCACCATACTCCTCATCCATAGCCTCTTTCCAACGAGGATTGTTCAAAGCAGCGTGCACATTAGTAGGTTCAGTCAGCGAGGAGGAAAGGCACCAGCGTATTGTACCATCAGTGTACTGTTTTGGCTGACGCAAACCTCGAGAAGCTCGTGTAGTAGGGCGAGCAGGGGAGGCCACACGCTGATCAACAGCTTGAGAGGATGCAGAGGATCCTGTCCCGCCAGCAGCAGACACGTCAGGGGAGAGAGATCCTGTCTCGGTCCCCACATGCACAGAAGATCCGGGAGACGCCGTGTGCGGGAGGCCGTGCGAGGACGCGTGCACAGAGGATCCGGGTGGGGAGGCGGGAGATGCTGCGTCAGGCCCAGATGGCGAGACGGGATTTGCGGAGGCGGAGGCGGGAGTCGCGCGCCTGGAACCGCGCCCACCTGACGCAGAGCCTAGACCCGGTGCTGAAACCGAGGGATCTGGCGCCTGATCCGAGGAGGATGCTGAATCTGTTTCGTGCCTCGTGCCACTGTTATCTTGTGCTGATATTTCATGTGACATGTGTGACCTGTTTGGAGTACCATTTTCAGCCAAATTTTCAGCAACGGTTGTAGTTTGAGCAGGAGTTTCCTGTAGAGGCACAAATGTAGAGCTAGAAACAGGATTAGTAGTATGAAAATTTTCCATAAGAGACTCATCAACATTATTATCCCCAAGTTCAAAATTTTGAAGAGATGGATCAAGAAGTAAAATTTCTTTGCGAAGTAGAGCACCAGCATTTGGATGAAGGTTTTTGAAAGGGAAAACAGCTTCATCAAAGACAACATCACGAGAGATGTAGATGCGACCAGTTTTTACCTCAAGACATTTAACTCCCTTATGACGAGGGCTGTAACCTAGGAAAACACATTGAGTAGAACGGAAGGCAAGTTTGCGTGTATTATAAGGGCGAAGATTAGGCCAGCATGCACACCCAAATATACGAAGGGAAGAGTAATCAGGTTTAGAGCCAAAGAGACGATGAACATGAGTATCATTCTTAATGACTTTACTAGGAAGCATGTTAATTAGATATGTGGCTATAAGAAAAGCTTCATCCCAAAATTTGAGAGGCATATGAGCATGAGCAAGAAGAGACAACCCTACTTCAACAATATGTCGGTGCTTTCTTTCAGCAGCACCGTTTTGCTGATGAGCATGCGGACAAGACACATGATGAGCAATGCCTTGAGACTGAAAGAGAGAGTTTAACTTCTCATACTCTCCCCCCCCAATCGGATTGTACTGTGAGAATTTTTCTATCAAGTTTCCGTTCAACCAGTTTTTGGAAGTTAACAAAGGCAGTATAGGCATCAGATTTTCTTTTGAGCAAGTAGATCCAAGAAAATTTACTATAATCATCAATGAAGCTTACATAATAGTCATGACGACCAACAGAAGTAGGTGCAGGACCCCATACATCAGAATAAACTAACTGAAGAGGAGCGGTAGAAACACTGGTGGAGATGGGGTAGGGAAGTTGATGACTCTTAGCACGCTGACATGAATCACAAATAGACTCTATCCTAGATTCTTTACTGAAAGGAAGTTTATTTTTACTAAGTATTTGACTAATAATGGCTAGAGACGGATGACCAAGACGACTATGCCACTTCTCTTGAGATGGCTTGGTGACAACAAAGGCATGCTTCTGAGTTTGAGAAGAAATAAGGGGATATAGGCCACCAACGCATCTCCCTCTATGAAGAATTTTTCGTGTGTCCTGATCCTTAATCAAAAAGAAGAAGGGGTGAAACTCTATAAAGACACGATTATCATGAGTGAAACGATGAACATAGAGTAAATTTTTAGAGGCGTTGGGAACATAAAGAATATTATTTAGATTGAAATTTTGAACTGGGTGACGAACAATGGATTTGCCAATATGGGAAATTTTCATACCTTGCCCGTTGGCTGTGTTGACCCTATCGGAGCCCTTGTAGGTGTCGCGAATAGTCAAGTTATTGAGCTCTCCTATAACATGATGAGTAGCACCGGTGTCATAGTACCAATTTGTATCCACACCATAGGAGGCTATGTTTGCACCCTTCTCGCCAAAAGAGTCATCATCACCGTCTTGGAAACGATACCAGCATTCTTTGGCTGGATGTCCGTCTCGATTGCAGATCTGACAGGTCACATCGACCCATGGAGAGGTGCGACGGCGGCCACGACCACGGCCCCGCCCCCCCTGAAAGAGCTCGACCACCACCACCACGACCTGAACGAGAGGAGCGATCTTCCGGGTACTCTTGGCGTCGGTCATCACGGAGATCAAAGCGGCGATCATTGCGATCTCCGCGATCACCACGGGAGCGATTGAAGGGCTGAGTGTTGTGTTGCTGTCGAGAGGCCAAATTTGCAGAAGACTCGAAACTCATCTCCTGAGTCCCGCTCAGCATCAATTGGCGCTCATCATAGGCGTGTAGCTGGGCATAGAGAGAACTCAGGGAGATCGGTGTAGTGACAACGCCAAGAGCCGCAACGAGGGAGTTGTAGGATCCTCCAAGTCCAGCAAGGATGAAGGAAACATGCTCTTTGGTGGTGATGGTGCAGCCTGCAGCTGCAAGTTCATCGACGATGACCTGCATATTTGTGAGGAACGTCGACGTGGAGTCATTATTTTTCTTTGTGTTGGCGAGAGCAACCCGTAGGTTGGAAATTTTAGCTTCACATTGGGAAGCAAACATCTCCTCAATCGCTTTCCAAACGCCAGCTGAGTGCTCAATCCGTTGGACATGCGGTAGGACTTCCGGCGAGAGGGATTGAAGGAGGTAGCCGAGGACGATCTGATCACGGGAGATCCAGTCATCGTAGTCGGGATTGTTCTTGATTACTGCTGATTTGCCAGCGTCTTTGTCTGGAGGGACAATTTCGATTGTTTCCGGCGGCTCGGCGTCGGTACCATTGAGGAGGCCAACGAGGCGAGCGCCGCGGATGGGAGGCAGGACTTGGGCACGCCATGCTGGATAACTGCGTCGGGTGAGCTTGTCCCTCGGGGGAGAGCCAAGGTTAATTACCGGAGGTACCGACGAGGAGGTCGACATCGGGGCGAAGGGCGGGGACGACGAAGAAACGCGATGTCGAGGCGATGTCGAGGCGATCAGTTGGGTCGGCGAAGAAGTCGGCCTGATACCATGTAAAATTGGAGAACAGGTAGATGCAATCGGGTCTACTCGGTTGATCCCCGAGTCCCTCAATCTCGTTCATATATAGAAGGTTTACAAGAGTCATTACAAGATAGAATAAGGAGTTTGGTTGAGATATGGTTTCGGTATGATACGAAACCTACTCTATCTCTAACACTGAGGACCTTCATGCCAACTAAGATTCATGAGATATCTGAATTCCTTTTGCATATTTTGCACTACTACGTCAGTTACTTGCAGCTTGACACATTCTATTTCTGTACTAACACTGAGTACTGAAAACTCTAGGACTCCTGTTCATAGACAAAAGCATTCAGAAAATGGTGCCGCCTGGCTGCGGCCGGCCGCGTCGGCCATTGAGGTGACATGCTGCAGCTGCTCCGCCGACATCACGTACATCGCTAACTTGCCGGGCTGCTGCGTCGCTGCTTCATTTTCATACGATTGGCAATGGTAGAATGTTCACGGAAATGGAACAGTGTGCCATCGTCAGAATCAGCAAATATTTTTTTAGTCAGTCGGACACAGCATTGGAGAATGAGAACCGGGAATAGCAGAGTTGGAGTCGAAAACGAATCGGTAAGTGGGCTTCGTTGCTTTAAGATTACAACGTACGGGTCTATGCTGCTGGGGTGATAGCCCCGGTCCCATGTAACGAGCGCGATCGCTAATTTTGTTGAACAGACTGGCTCACGAAAGCAAAAACATTTTGCGACTCGTTCTAGCATATTAACTGCATTAGAGTTTGTAGGGAAAAAAGCACATGGAAGCATAACGAAAAGTACGGGAAAAAACACATATGACAACTATGTCTTAGAAATTCAAATTCCCATAAACTAGTATTTTTTATATGAAATTACTGACCTCAGCCCTAGTTTTGCGAGCGCTAGGTCTAATGCGCATGAAAGGATGAAGACGACAAGGCTCCACCAACCCGACAAGCACGGTGAAGAAGACACACTACCCGGTTTGGTGACAGGCCCGGCCACTGTATAAATAGTGCTGGGTCCAGAAACCCACCGACGACACTGGGTCTTGTGCACTATACCGAAAATTCGTGTTGGCATCATCACTTTTATATTACCTTAGTGTGCCCGTGCGTCCACTATACTTGTCGCAACGCCTTGTCAGTTTATTTTTGACTGTAAATTTAGTGGCGACAGATTCCGTCATAGTACCATACTGGGCAACCCAGATGCTACCTCTTTTACACGACCAAGCACGCTATAAATAAAGTGGCATCTGAGTGTCATCTGGACTTGCTAAGGATACAATAAATCTGGGTTTCTCTCAGCAACATCCAGGTACAAAGTTCAGCAAACATCCACCATGGCCTAGGCCAAACGAAAAAGAAAAAGGGGAGTCCACACAACCGCTGAGGCAACAACACAAGCACGCCCAAACAAAAACAAAAACAAAACGCGCAAGGAGGATGCGGGAGGACTCGGGACGCCGAGACCGGGGGAGTCGGTGCAGCTAGGGGGATCGCTGCCGTCCTCAGGGCACGCATCGAGCTGTCGAAAGCTGCCCGATCACGCTGCCTCACCAGGGGAGACCACTGCTGGAGAAAGGCAAGAAAGGAAAACACAGGGTCAGACACGCGGGAAGGATAAACCTTCTCAATCACCATCTTATTCCGCACGTTCCACAAGGACCACGAGATAGCCGCAAACACGAGCCAGAAGAGACGGCGACCTCCTCCGGCCCTGTTAGCCTGGGACTGCAGGAACTCCCCAAGTTCCTACACTTCCCAGGCCGGCCCTAGCGCCTCACTGACGAAACCCCAAAGAGCCTGGGCCGCCGAACATGAGAACATAATATGGGCACAGGTCTCCGGCGTCCCACATAGGGGACACATGCCATTGCCCGGGCCGTTACGCTTGGCCACCTCCACCCCCGAGGGTAGCCGCTCCCGCAACAGCTGCCACACGAAGATGCGGATACTAAGCGGCAGGGTGGCCTTCCACAGAGGAGCCGTCCACCCTAACTCAGGGCCCTGGAAGAGAGCGCGATAAGCCGAGTTCACCGTGAACTCGCCAGAGGGGTGCAGATGCCACGCTGCCGAGTCAGGGGCCTCGGATAAGGCCCCAGGGAGGGAGCGTAGCAGCCGCTAGCGGTCCGCTTCCTCCGCCGCACTAAGAGGCCTCCTGAACAAGACGTTCCAGTGGCCCTCCCGGAAGGCCTCCTGCACAAGAATCTCTGGGGAGGCGGAGATAGCAAAAAGGCTGGGGTACAGGACCCCCAACGGGATCGGGAGCAGCCAGGGATCAAGCCAAAGTCTAATCCCCTGACCGCAACCAACCTCAAAGGAGAGGCCCAGCCCGATGAAATGCTTAATCTCCTGGAGGGCTCTCTAGAACTGGGAGCCCTCCCTCCGCTCGCAAGCTAACAGGGGCCAGCCCCGGAGATACTTGGCTTTGATAAGTTGAAGCCAGAGCCCGCCGTCGTCCCTAAGAATGCGCCAAACCCACTTCAACATCAGCGCCACATTAAAGCAGCGAGAGTCAAGGATACCTATGCCCCCTAAGTTCTTGGGGGCGCAGACGTCCGCCCATTTGACCATGTGGTATTTCTGATGGCCATCCCTTGCCGACCAAAAGAACCTAGACAACTCCTTATCGAAGTCGGCATGTGTCCCTTCGGGTAGCAGGTACGGCCCCATCTGGTACATGGGCAGACTCGAGATACACGAGTTAATCAGCACCGACTTGCTCCCCTTAGACGTAAGGCGCGCTCTCCAGGGTTCCGCCCTCGAGCGCACCCTTGCAACCAAAGGGGTCAGGTCCCTGATCAACACACGCGTCTCCCTGATGGGCATTCCCAGATACGTAATCGGGAAGTCCGCGAGCCTACAATTCAGCCCATCCGCGATCCACTGGCGCTCCTCCTCGGGGTACCCAAGAACCATCACCTCACTCTTGTCAAAATTGATCATCAGACCTGACATGGACTTGAAGTAGAGAAGCAGGAACTTTAGGTGAATGATGTCCCGGTCCGAACCCTGCACCATGATCATGGTGTCATCCGCATATTGAAGGTGGGATCCCCCAGGGATCAAGTGCCCCACCACCCCGGAGATGTGCCCCGAGCGTTGGGCTCTATCCAAAATTTCTGCCAGGACGTCCACCGCGGCGTTAAACAATATAGGGGAAATCGGGTCCCCTTGCCTAACCCCGCAGGACGGGCTAAAGTAAGGACCAATCTCCCCGTTGATGTTGATCGCCGTCGTGCCACTCCTCACGAACTGCATGATCCAGCAGATCATGCGGTCATCGACGCCCCTCCTCTCCAGGACGAGCCTCAGGAAGGCCCAGTCTAAGCGATCATAGGCCTTCTGAAAGTCCAACTTCAGGAACACCCCTTTCTGACGTCGCACCTTAACTTCATGGATAATTTCCCGAAGTGCCACGACATCGTCATGAATGAGGCGCCCCTTGAGGAAGGCGAACTTGAGAGGATGGGTGAGGCGCTCCATCACCGGAGCGAGACGGATGGCACAGACCTTGGCGAACAGGCGCTGAATGGCGTTAATCACCGTGATCGGATGGAACTGGCGGATATCCATGGCCCCCACAACCTTGGGGATCAGGGTAATCACGCCGAGGTTCAAACGGGACATCACCAGGGTACCAGTGAAAAACTCCTGGAAGAGCTGCAGGATTAGCGGCTGTAACTGAGCCCAAAAAGCCTAGAAGAATCACACCGGGAGACCATCAGGGCCCGGTGCCGACCTAGACTTCATGGACTTCAGAGCAGCCTCCACCTCCCCCCTAAGAAGGGGAGAGTGAGACCAGCATTCTCCTCGAGAGAGACAAGCGCCTCACCGGTCCAGAAGTCAGGCGCCAGCGAGACTCCCGACTGCGGCGAGGCGGAGAAAAGGCCCCGGTAGAAGGCATTAATATGGGAGGAGAGCGCCTGAGGGGACTCCATCAGCGACTCCCCCTCCCAGAGGCAAGGAATCGAGCACTTCCTCCTCCTACCATTGGCAATGGCATGGAAGTAAGCCGTGTTCGATTCCCCCAGGACCGTCCAGTTCTGGCGACTCCGCTGACGCCAGAAAGCCTCCTCTCCCTTGTAAATTTCCATAATGGAAGTCTCAAGGGAGTACCTATGGGACCAGGCCTCAGGGGAGAGGCCGTGGAGATCGGCCTCCCGGTCCAAGGCCTGGATATCCCGCAGAATGGACTCCTTCTGATTCCTAAGGTCAGCCCCCAAATTTGCCCCCCAGCCTCGCATGAACTGTCGGGATAATTTGGCACAGTGATGCCAGATATCCACCGCACAGTACACCCGAGGGGTATAGGTGGCCGCAGCCGTCCACCTAGCCCGAACCGCCTCCACAAATCCTCGTTTCTGCAACCAGAAGGATTCAAAGTGGAAGCGGTTCAGACGGGGGGGCCTCTAGAGGAGAGGAGGAGAGGGGTATGGTCCGACCCAATCCTAGTGACCGCTCTCAGCGAGCAAAGAGGGAAGGCCACCTCCCAATCCACCGACACAAAGACGTGATCGAGAACACTGCGGATCGGGTTCAGGTGCTTATTTGACCAAGTATATCTAGCGCCCACATGCCGGATCTCGCGGAGAGCAAGCTCGGCAATGCAGTCATTAAACATACGCATCCTAGGGAGGTCCACATTTGCCGAGCTCTTATCGTCGGCATATCGGATCAGGTTAAAATCCCCGGCGACCACCACCGGGATAACCGTCCGTTCTACTTTCGATTTGAGCTCACGCAAGAAGTCAGCGGACCTCCTATGGTCCGCGGGGCCATAGACAATGATCACCTCCCACCTGAAGCGAGACTGTCTATGGGTAAGCGCCATGCTCACAAAGAATTCCCCGCGGTCCATATCATCAACCTCGAAGGTATCCTCCTTCACACCCAGGAGGATCCCCCCGAGTGCCCGGATGCAGGGAGCCAGGACCAGGAGAACTTGGAGCGACTCAATTCTTCCAACTCGGCGATGGAGAAGTCCTGGCCAATCGTCTCCTGAAGACCGACAATATCCGGCGCTTCCAAGCGTAGAGACTCCTTGATTTGGCGGTGGCGGCCCTCACTACCAAACCCCCGGATGTTCCAAATGAACACCCGGAATGCCCGAAGGATGTCCATGATGGACACTCAGGACGGGGCGGTCCCCTGAGCGGGGAACTAGCGAGCGCGGGAAGAAGAGGAGCGGATCGCAGCGGACTTGGGGGGCCTCCCACGCGGTCGGCCCGAGGGGGTCAACTTGTGGGTGGTCTCCCGCGCATCAGGGGCAGGTGGGGTCTCCCTGCTGGGGCCAGGCCCGTCGGGCCTAGCCTCGGCAAGGATGCGGGAGCGTTCCCGCTCCCGGGCATCACGTGCCCGAGCAGCAGCGATTGCTCCCGCGTACCCCTCCCACGCCTTAATGGCCGAAATCTGCTCCAGTCTCGGCCCCTTCTCTCCCCGAAAGACAATACCACAATCCTCTGCCACCTCACCTAGGTGGGCCAGGGAGACCTCGGAGAGAACACAAAAAGGCGAGCTAGACAAACCAGAAGGACCAGGGTCCGGAGGAGCAGGGACGGAAACAGTACCTGAGAACTCGTCGCGAGCCGCAACCCGCCGGGAGGCGCGCTCCGCCACCGTCGGCTCAGGCCCGGACAAGCCTGTCCTGGAGTCAGCGAGGCGGACACTATGGTGAGACGGGGGCGGGGGGGGGGGTGGCCTGGGAGCCCTGGCCCGGCGCATCTTGGAGGCTGCGGCAGGGGTGTCGGGGTCCCCACAGTCCGGAGCCAGCCCCAGAGGGTCCGGGGTATCCGGGGCGAGGGAGTAGCAGACCACCCCGGGGGACCGCGGGTACAGGTTGGCGCGCACCACCAACCCCTCGCTCTCCGAGGTGTGGACCTCCGGAGAGGGAGGAGCGGGAGGAGAACCAGGGCGGGGAGAGCGGGACGGAGGCAGGTAGGAGCCGTATTGCGCGATGTCAAGTTCGAAGGAGGCCGGAGGATCAGGGCGGAGGCAACGGGGAAGGTCGACCGAAGGCAGCTTGGCCGGAGCGCTCAGGGAGAGCGGGGGTCTCCCAGAGAAGAAAGGGTCTCCTCCCGAGAGCCCCTCCGTCGGGGGAGAGCCCGAGACGCCCCCGGACGCCTCCTGGGGAGGGGGAGGCGGAGGTGGAGGAGACCCGTCGGTAGCCAGCGGGGACTCAGGGTCAGACCCAAGGTCGCTGTCCGAGCGCTCGTCCCCGGAGCTGCCCCCCCCGCACCAGTACCACCACTGGCCGGCGGGGGAGGAGGGGACGCCGCAGGGCCGGTCTCCTCCTCGTCAAGCTCCACCAAGAGTTCGCGCCCCACCCGGTCGAAGAAGAAGCGTGGCAGGGATACCGGGAACACGGCAGGGGATGGGCAGAGGAGCCGCAGTCGCACTGCGCCTAGCCCCGAGAGAGAGCCCACGTCGACCTCCGTCAGCTTCCCCACCGTCTGGGCCACGAGGGCCACCACCTCAGGCCGCCACGCCTCGAGCGGGAGGCCGTGGATGCGCACCCAGACCTCCGGGAGAGTGGCCACCGTGTCCTGGGCGGCCTACGAGGGATGGATGGAGACCTTCAGTTGGTGGAGGGGGAGCGTGAACGAGGACCCGAGGGAGCACATGCGAAGGATGGCCACCGACGGGAAGGAGACCACAAACTCCGAGGGGGAGAAGCGGCGCACCGGCCACTCGAAGCCAGGCATGACCGCACGGAGTTCCTCCTGGAGCAGGGACTCCGTCACCTCCACCGAGAGTGGCGGGTCCTGGTCAGGCAGGATCGACACCCGGGCCAGCGTCTCCGGGACGGACATCGGGACACCACCCAGATCGATGAAGTAGAAGCCGCCATCCATGCCATGGCCAATATCGCCGGCGGCGAGTTCAAATTTTGAACATCAGGAGCGGGTGCCAATATGTGCCTCTTCTATATCATAAATCCGGGTTTTCCTACTCAGACTATCCAGAAGACATGCGGGAGTACCTGATGGCCGTGCGGTGGCTTGGCAACACGATGCTTATGGTTCTCCTGCAGATGTTCATAGCCCTCATCTGTCACAAGCGATTTGTTGACGGCAGGAATATCAGACAGGTATAGATAGTTGCATCTTGGATTTGTATCTGTGTCATGTCTTGTTGTAATGGTACTAAGTTGGAATAAAATAAGCACTCTACTATTCTCAATTTACTAGCCCCATGCATGCACCCCGATATCGCAAGTTGAGATCTCACAAACCTGTGTATTAGAGCATCTCTACCGGACCGACCTGAACGGACGACTGAAAAGGTGCATATCTAACTGAAAGATCTCACAGACCTATGTATTACAGCACGTCGATCACTTTTTTGTTTCTTGGGTGCGCCTCACCTCCCGCGGCCTGAAAAATCCTTGCGCCTCCCCGCACGTTTACCCCTTCCCCATCAGCGCCCCTCCGCGAGATTAGCCACGAAGCGTCCATGACCACGACCGTCGGAGGTGGCCAAGAAAACCGCCAAGGCGTCATAAGCGCCTTCTACACGCCGATGCCATGCGCAGGTACGCGGAAGCGGCGCAGCACGCCGACAACAGAGCGACGTAGGATAAGCACGTGGCTAGGGACGCCGATGTGGCAAATGGTAGGGTTCTCGTCGACAGGGAAGAGACGGAGGTGGAGGAGGACGACCGGGAGGGGGAGGAGGTGGATAAGCCCGTGAGGGAGGAGTAGGAGGGAGTAGTCGATCGCTGTCCTCCAGCCGATTGCGCTGAGGTTGGGCTTCGTCCACAACCGGGGCTTCGGCTGGGGTCACCGTGGCGGAGACAGAATTCGCTCGCAGGGCGAAGGCCTTGGCAAGGGACGGCTTTTTTTCGTCCGAACACCAAAATTTGGCCCTTTCGCTTTCCCAGGACGCCGGTTTCGTCCGGATTTGGCCTAAGTTTTGCTCGGAGATGTCAGGACAATTTCGGGGCGCTGGGAACGCATGATGAAGTGAAAATCGGTGAAAATAAAGGTCCCGTGCATAGACCCGCCCAGTCAGCGACTAGAAGATGAGTCGCCATCATCATTCCGCCTCGGCTCCAGCGACAGACCGTCGATCAATGACTTCACGTTGTGTTGGCCACGCGTCGCCGTAATGGCGCGCCACCACCGCCTCGACTTCCTGCCGTTTCCCCTTTCCCTGCCCATGCTGCTAAACCCCTCCCACCTTTGCTGCTCACTTCGGCCTATAAAAGCCCGCGCCCTCGCCGGCTCAGAGCACATACCCTCCTCTGCACCCCCCATGAACTCCACCTTCGGCGAGAAAGAAATGGCGGAGAGGTATCAAGGAGATCCCACAGCGCTTAACGGCTTCGTCCGACGCACCCTCCAGCCGTGGAAGGCTCAGATGCTCCACGACGCGAGATACATGGCGCCGTCGGACTTCCGTCGACCGCCCAGCTGGAAGCTCAGCACTAAAGGTGTGTCGGTGCCGCCGGTACCGGAGGATGACGAGATGGTGGAGGAGATCCAGGTCGCCATTGCGGCGATGGAGGACCCGGAGCTTGCCGAAGCCCATGACAATCTCGCGTACTGGGAGCAGTTATTCGCCGAGCACCGGCTTCCGCTCGTCCGGGTCCACGTTGTCACAATCGTCGCGTGCTAGCGACGAGGCTCTTCGGCCCATGAAGCTCGAGGCCAAAATGCCGGTACGCTCACCGCCGAGGACAATATCGCGAGAGATCATCATCAACGACCCCTGCATGTTGTCGCTGGTAACCGGCTAGCTTCGCCTACGACAACACTCTCTCCAGAACGTGGTGCCGCTGCCGACGATGCCGGAGCCGGACATCCTCGCCTGGTCCAGGAATACCGAGTTCAGCGTCGGCAAGGGAGGGCCGAGTGCTAGCCAGCGCTCGTCACGTGCGTGCCTACCAGGGTGCGCTGCTCCTCATCCTCATCGACCACTATGCCGCCCCCCCCCCCGCCGCCCCCAGCCATGGTGGTATGGAAACGCCGGTAAGGGCAGCTCGCGCCCACCGCAGCCGCCGAGCGACAACGGCGATAACAAGGTTGACCCGGACTACATGGTGTTCTACCGTAATTTCGGCATGTGAGCGACGACGAGCTCACCAGCGGCATCGACAAGTATTTTTTTAGTTTTTTGGCCTAATGAAGTCAAAGTTTGGGTAGTGTTTGAATTTGACATACTATGCATGAAACTCGCCTAAACTTTAATGAGATCGCCTTTATTTGTTTAAATTTCTCCTTTAATTGAATTTTTTCCAAACGGTCTGTTTCTGTCTATTTTGGATCGGGTTGTGGTTGTTTTTGGGTCGTGATCCAACCCTGCCCCGCTAGCTGCGCCTAGCGGTGCGACCCATTTGTTCATCCTGGCGTTTCTTGGCAGTATAGTTGTCCATGACATTGCCAATTAGTTGAAACACTCAAATTAACAAGCAAATAACACACAAATCGACTATCAAATAATATAATAGATGTGTGCCATCGCCTTTTGGACATCACCAACAAGTGGACAATGGACCTGAAATATGCAGCAGAGGGAAATATCATACACAAGTTTTCGTGGGATTCTGGCGCCCCAGCGGTCATTTTTCAATGAAAACCTAGTGTGTGGGCCCCGAAGATCTACCCCCTATATATCTCCGTACGAGCGTTGACAAATGTACTTTTTGTTGGCTTAGGTTTTTTTTGCCATATCTACATGGAAAACCAAGGTTGGGCCAAGGTTCCATCGGTAGCCCTCGTTTTGACCCGCGACGAGGGTTTCTTCCTACACGTCGAGCATTTCTGCAAGTGTTATCGCGTGCCCGTGAACACGTTATTACCCGGGAGATAGGAAATGCATCTATGAATGTTCCACCACATTTGTACATGTATGCTATGGCCACACGCAAGTTTTCGTGGGATTCCGGTGCTGCTGCGGTCATTTTCCAACGAAACCCTAGTCTATGGGCCCTGAAGATCTACCCCCTAGCTATCTCCGTACGAGCATTGACCAATGTACTTTTTTGTTGGTTTAGGTTTGTTTTGGCTATATCTACATGGAAAACCAAGGTTGGGCCAAGATTCCATTGGTAGCCCTCGTTTTCACCCGTGGCAGGGGTTTCTTTCTACACGTCGAGCATTTCTACAAGTGTTATCGCGTGCACGTGAACACGTTCTCACCCGGGAGATAGTAAATGCATCTATGGATGTTCCACCACACTTGTACATGTATGCTATGGCCACACGCAAGTTTTTGTGGGATTCCGGTGCTCCTGTGGTCATTTTCCAGCGAAACCCTAGTCTGTGGGCCCTAAAGATCTACCCCCTAGCTATCTCCATACGAGCGTTGACCAATGTATTTTTTTGTTGGTTTAGGTTTGTTTTCGCCATATCTAGATGGAAAACCAAGGTTGGGCCAAGATTCCATCGGTAGCCCTTGTTTTGACCCGCGGCGACGGTTTCTTCCTACAAGTCGAGCATTTCTACAAGTGTTATCGCGTGCACGTGAACACACTCTCACTCGGGAGATAGGAAATGCATCTATGGATGTTCCACCACACTTGCACATGTATTCTATTGACACATGCAAGTTTTCTTGGGATTCCGGTGCTCCTGCGGTCATTTTCCATCGAAACCCTAATCCGTGGGCCCCGAAGATCTACCCCCTAGCTATATTTGTACGAGCGTTGACCAATGTTCCTTTCTGTTGGTTTAGGTGTGTTTTGACCATATCTACATGGAATACATAGGTTGGGCCCAAGATTCCACCGGTAGAACTCGTTTTGTCCCGCGGCGGGGGTTTCCTCCTACATGTCGAGCACTGCTCCAAGTGTTACCGCGTGCACGTGAACACACTCGCACCCGGGGATAGGTGTAACATCCCAGCATTAGAGTTTAGAATTAAGCTGAACACAGATGTGTGCATTGCATTCATGCATAGAAAATCTGAATATTTTTTGCGCTTTTAAATAAAAACTTGTCAAAGTGATTGAAGCTTCTCTTAACCTGATGGAATTGAAGTAGATCATCAAGTTGACTGCGATAAGTTTCAATAGGACCTTTGCTAAAACCTTATTTTGGGTAAAAATGATTTGATCTAAGGGTAGATTAAATGTAATAAAATTAAAACCTAATACATTACTTAATGATTTATATTTGATCCTTAGGTGATCATTTCATAGTATTCATTATAATCACTCATGAATACCAAATTATAAATATAACACAAATAATAAGAATGTAACAACTATATCTTAATCTCATATACTTATACCATGAGTATCATGGAAATACCTAACTTTAACTCTCTAGTGAGATTGAGTAGGAAAGAAACCAAAGTTAAGATCATTCACCATATATATTTCTTTCCATATCAATCTTTATCATCTCTATTGAATCCTATCCTTATATTTGTTGTTCATCAATATTGAGAAATCAACTATTGATTAACCAACTCTTAACCTATCAATTCTTGCCCTATCAACTCTTGTACTTATTATAGCATTCACTTAAGGCTTATAAAGAAAGAAGTAAGAAGAGGTAAATAGTGATGCTAGTTTTAGATGTCATCTATGGAATGGGAGTGATTGGAGGAAATCAAATCAATATGGTAACAAAGAAGATTACAAGAATGAAGTCTAAAGATAGTTACCAGGAGTAGTCCTAATGGATCAAGTAGGTATAGTCAATGAATTATATCTCTTAATCCAATAGAGCTAAACAAAAGATAATTAGAATACAACTGTAATGTTGTATGGATGGAAGCCTTGTTTAGCCAACTGGAAACCTGAACCATAAAGGATCACAGGATTATAATGATCATGCCTTACTCATCAATAATTGAATGCTTATACCATTTATAAGTGACATTGGTGGATAAAACATGATTGAACCATGATATAGATAGATTATCCTAGATTAGACTTTACAAGCCACATTAATATAATGTGAGGTTGGAATGTTAGATACTGGAGTTAAGAAGAGACAAGATAGTATGATTAAGATGATGCTTGAGTAACATTGGATTATAGAAGTAGTAGTTTCCTATTTGGAAATACTAAGCACTTGAAGTGAAGTAGGATTTGATGCATACATCTATTGAAGTGATATTAGTGAAGGATGATTAAGGAAGAGTATGAGAAGATTATGAAATCTTTAGTGTTAAGCTCATTGGATTTACAAATGGATTTAGAAGAATAAAAGGTGTATAAGAATATTCTGTAAAGCAAAGCTCATCATGTTAGAACATTATGATGGACATAGAGAATAATATATCTAGGAAAGGAATTCCTTAATCAGAAGCCCAGAATTATGAAGTATGGAATATGGGAATCTTTGTTAAACACTAAACCCTAAATTTAAGACCAAATCTAATATCCACTTCCTATGGTTGATCTATCATCTTGTTTCCACAATGCTTTTTAGGAATATTTTCCTATAACAAATCAATTAAGCACATCTTTATCATTTATAATTATCATAACCATATGTGCTTAGGAATTATCTTTATCAAATCCTTTTCATGAGACATTACAAATAACATTATTCTGATCACAAACATAAAGACAATGTGTTTAGCCATTCATATTTATTTACATCAACAAAAGAATATAAGTAAATTAAGAACCCTAAACCCTAGGGTAAGCAATTACAATTCAGAACCCTATACCTTGCTATGTGATTAAATACATAAAAATAAACCCTATGACTATCACTAAACATTTTAAAACTTCATTACTCCAAATCAAAGTAAAAATAATGTTAGAGATAATTTTAAGATCCTAAACAAAAAACCTAAATCCTACTTACTCTATTTAATAAAAGAATGTCTCTATAATTATAAATTTAGAAAAATAAGCAATTATTATTTAAAACACTATTAGTACTTAAAATTTTATGTATCAAATAATTATGAAGAATCAAAACTCATGGTTTAATAATAATACATTCTTTAATAAGTTTATGAATATGAGATAAATTAAATACATATACCTAGTTATATTAAACCATTACAATTACACTTATAAAGAAGAAATAAAAATCATTTTATAAGTTCTCCATAAATATATATTTTTATATTAAAAGGAAAATCTCTAAAAAACATAAGTGATGAATATTACACCCAATAAAATAGTTTCCTATTAGTTTAAAATTATAAGGAAATAAAGAAAGATATCAACACCACTTATTTTCCAATATTCCTATATTATTTAATGTACTCTATAACAATTTTGGATATTTAAATCCATATAAAAATTCATAGTTAAAAGGGTTTAATGAAATCAGGAAATAAAAATAATAAAGAAAAGGAAACGAGCTCAGTCTAGAAAGTGGCCCACGGCCCAGTACATTACCTGCTAATTGACGCTCGCGAGTAGCAGCAGAAACATTCCGCTTGGTTTGCAACAGCCCAATAGCATCCCGCAAGGCCCAACTTTGGCCCGTACCTCTTCCCATCCTTTTCTTTTCTTCTTCCTCACGACCGGCGACAAGCACCTGCGTGGCGGAGCTCTCACCGTCGATCTCCCCGGTGCCAAGATCCTCTCCCCGCCACCCTGGAGCTGGGGATAAGAACGCCGCCGCCGTCTTCTCCCTCCCTGTAGTTATCTCATTTGATCTCGCTTCCCCATTTTCCTCTTCCGAACCGAAACCCTAGCACCCTCTTGCCAGAAATTGCCGTCGTTGTGAGCTCTCTCGTGCTCCGTTGATCAAGCAATCATCCTCGCCTTTCCCATCCGAGCCTCTTAGTCAAAGGAATCGAGGCGAGTCAATGGGAATCGACGCTGCGAGGTCACCTTCCTGAAGTCCGACCACCGTGGTCCTCGCTGATTCCGACCATCTTACGTCTCGCCAAATACTCCACGAACTTCCCAGTAATGCTCTGAGCATGATGGTGCTCTCTTTTTTCTTGTTTTCTTCCTAGCTTAAGATTTAACCGAACACCGCCGTCGACAACTGCAGTTGTTGGTCGCCGGAGTAGCTCCGACGACCAAAACGGAGCGGCGCCGCCACCATTCAACTCAGCGTGCTCGTCCGCGTCCAGCAAAACCCTTCCCGTGTGAAAGCATCCTCCCAATCGATCGATCAAACTTCGATCTAAGGGTGATAGTTCGTGTGACGTCATGATTATGTCATGCTTGCGTCATCTTGACTAAGTCCACCCTGTTGACTGGTCCACGCCAGCGTGGCACACCAAAGTGGCCCTGAGCCCCACATGTCTGTGACTGGGGTAGATCTCGTCTAGGTGTAAAAAGGTTTAGTGTTTGTTTAGGAAATAATTAAAACAATATAAATTCAAATATCAATCATTCAGAAATGAAATAAAATGATTAAATCTTGTAAATTTGATATTTTTTGTTTTATAAATCAGAAAAATACATATAATATATGAAAATGTTTAGAAAAATAAAATCAACAACTTAAAATATTATTATGATGATTATTTCAATAAATATTATTTAATAAAGGTTTTATAAGTAATAAAACTTTGATAATTCATATTTTAATAATGGTAAATGTTAAAAATATAAATAAAATACCAAAAATCTTAGAAAAATAAGAGTTATAGTTTAAAACTATAATCATGCATTATTATTCCTCTTAATTAAATATTTGTTATTTATTAAGTCTTTATAAAGTAATAAGTATTATAAAAATCATATATTATTATTTTTAAATCACAAAAATAAGTGTAATATACCAAAATGATCACAAAAATAATACCTATATGTTAAAAATATAATATTCCACTTTTGAGTTAAATAAAAAGTTAAACACTTTAATAACTTGAATTTAAACCTACTTCTTTAGTTAATAAATCATATAATGTCAAATAAAATTTGTTAATATTTCTTAATTAACCAATTAAGTCTAAGAAATAGTGTTAGCCTTAAATACTAATTTTATGAAGTAAAAATGGTTCAACACATTTAAAAAATAAAATTATATTGAATTATGATTCAACCATAAGTGTAGGTTATTTTATAAAAGGATCCTTATCCAATCTAAAATCTCCAAGAATAATTGTAATGAGATGAAACCCATTCCTTTACTTTAACCACAAGTTTATAAACAAATCAAAACACTATAAGTGAATCCATAAGTAGTAAATAATATTTTTTACTTATTCATAACCTTAACCACACCCTTATAGGGAGATAAATCCCTTTATACCATTATAATGTAAAGAAATCACTACTCCAATAGAAGTAATGCCATTCTTAAGTAATTCTAAGGAAACAATATAAAGTGAACAGGATACAAGTTTCATAAGTAATACACCCTAAGTCTATCTACATTCTTAAAGTTACTTATAGTTACAAAGCTTTAAGTATAATGCTAAAAACTTTATTATATACTTTATAGTTAACTTTGGTCTGTTATAATTAAATTGTAAAGCATCTCAAGTCCAAACTATTCAAGCAAGCACAAACAACATCAACCACATCTGATTAACCACAAAGAGTGTTTAAACCTTAATAAAGGAATCTTTTCTTCAAAAGTTATTCGTTTTGCCACTTCAATCAACATATGACAATTAATAGTAAACACCTTACTTTATACTTTACTTGTATAATAAGATTGTTAATACTTAAATTCTTTATAAGTGACATTACTTGTAAAGTAAAACTTGAAGATAAACAATTAAGATGTAAGCAACCTTGAGTAGCATTCCATACTGTGTATTTTGTTGTTGTATAAATACATGTTGTTTTCCACACACTCACAAGCCTTAATAAGAAGCACATGTATGAAACTTAATCTAAAAGGGCAACACATTCCAAGGGAACCCTTTCCATTATCCAAACCCTAAAACAATATTATTCTCGGGATTCGCGTTTATCAACTTGCATTACATTGCTTATGCATGAAAGCATATTGCTTCTTTAAAAATTAGTCCTTATCGTACCAATGATGCTGATTTCAGATATTGGATCTTTTATATTGTCTTGAAGATCGTGAGTGCATAATCTTGCAATCACAAAAGGCAAGTTCACACTTGCTCATGTCCTTTGATTATTTTCTGTAAAGTATTTTACAAATCCAGTGTTGTCGTCACCTTCATTTGAAAAAGGTCAGAAAACACTATTTTTCATAATAATGTAATTATAGGTTATTTACCATGAGGTAATAACCTACTATTAGAGTTCCGGTGGTAAAGGAACATATTACCTAGGACTTAACAACCAATGTCGCCAGTGATTCTTGCGTTGTATATCACGCGTTGACCATGAGATTTGGAATGGGACGGAGAAGTTAGCTGTATCTTTTCCCTCTCGCATGGAGCTGGATGTGCGGGTCGTGGCTGTTATCAATCGAAGTGTGCATATTATATGTTAATTCGTAGAGGATATGCAGCATATGGGTGGGAGCCCTCAACGTCCCATGATAGTTCCGGTATCTGAATGGTTTGTACTGCCAATTGCCGTAATTCAATAGGTGGGCTGGCGTACACCAAGGAGACATGCGGGGTCGAGGAGAAGGCAGTGATTGGCTTGGATCTTAGTCTGGGCCTCACACCAAGGAAGTGTGAATGAACCTGCAATTCGGATGTGCATCAAAGCTAAGATCTCTCATGGGTAAAGTAACGCACCTCTGTAGAGTGTAAGAACTGTAACTTGTCCAGGAAGGATCTGCGAACGCGGCGGGAAAGGAACTCCATTAAAGTTCCGGTAAACCCGTGAAGGCTGACAGACATAGCTTTTCAGAATAAAAGCAACCTTTGAAGAAATGTTTATGAAAACTTGCATTGCCTACGACCTATGGTCTATGGCTGTAGCTATAGTGCATCAAACACTCCTTTTCTAGTGAACTTGCCGAGTACGCTCGTACTCAAAGTATCTTTTTAACCCTTTCTAGGTTCTAAAACCAGTACAGACGACGTCTACATCAAGTTATGCTCTAGGAATCATCATTAAAAGCTAAAACTCTTCAATGAAGTCAAGGAAGTCAGAATATATATCAAATCAAGTGAATACGAAGTTGCTGAGTAGATAAGAATAGAATTTCTAACCATAGAACCTACTTCTGTAGAGTATTTCAATAGGAGCAATGCAAGCCTAGTAGTTCAGCTGCTACTTTTATAAGTATGGAAGCTATGACCTATTTATTCCTGATTCTTCTTTGTAAGAAGTTTCTTTCTCTCTCTTTAACCTAGAGTGTTCTCTGGATCTTGTGTAAAGAGTTGAGTTGTAACCTATAGTCATGTCTTGGACCTGCTGTGTTTCTGTTGTACCACTCTGAGGGATATAATACTGGTGAACGGTGCTTCATTGGTGTTATGTCAACGACTATAGTGTACTACATCATGCAGTGGTATGCTGGGTCACCGCAATAGGAAATGCATCTAGGGACATTCCACCACACTTTTACATGTGTGTTATGGCACACACAAGTTTTCGTGGGATTCCAGCGCTCCGGCGGTCATTTTCCAACAAAAACCTAGTGTGTGGGCGGATCTACCCCCTAGATATCTCCGTACGAGCGTTGACCAATGTACTTTTTGTTGGTCTAGGTTTGTTTTGGCCATATCTACATGGAAAACCAAGGTTGGGCCAAGATTCCATCGGTAGCCCTCGTTTTGACCCGCGGCGAGGGTTTCTTCCTACACGTCGAGCATTTCTACAAGTATTATCGCATGCACGTGAACACGTTATTACCCGGGAGATAGGAAATGCATCTATGGATGTTACACCACACTTTTACATGTATTCTATGGCCACACACAAGTTTTCGTAGGATTCCGGTGCTCCTGCGGTCATTTTCCAGCGAAACCCTAGTCTGTGGGCCCCGAAGATCTACCCCCTAGCTATCTCCGTACGAGCATTGACCAATGTAATTTTTTGTTGGTTTAGGGTTTTTTTGGCCATATCTACACCAAGGTTGGGCCAAGATTCCATCGGTAGCCCTTGTTTTGACCTGCGACGAGGGTTTCTTCCTACACGTCGAGCAATTCTGCAAGTGTTATCGCGTGGACATGAACACGCTCTCAGCCGAGAGATAGGAAATGCATATATGGATGTTCCACCACACTTTTTACATGTATTCTATGGCCACACGCAAGTTTTCGTTAGATTTTGGTTCTCCTACGGTCATTTTCGAGCGAAACCCTACTCTGTGGGCCCGAAGATCTTACCCCTAGATATTTTTGTACGAGCGTTGACCAATGTACCATTCTGTTAGTTTAGGTGTGTTTTGACCATATCTACATGGAATACCTAGGTTGGGCTCAAGATTCCACCGGTAGCCCTCGTTTTGACCCGCGGCGGGGGTTTCCTCCTACACGTCGAGCACTGCTCCAAGTGTTGTCCCGTGCACGTGAACACGCTCGCACCCGAGGATAGGAAACACATCTAGGGAAATTACACGACCACACTTTTAAATGTGTGCTAGGGCCACACATAAGTTTTTGTGAGATTCCGGCGCTCCGGCGGTCATTTTCCAACGAAAACCTAGTGTGTGGGCCCCGAAGATCTACCACCCTATATAACTCCGTACGAGCGTTGACCAATGTACTTTTTAGTTGGTTTATGTTTGTTTTGGCCATATATACATGGAAAACCAACATAGGGCCAAGATTCCATCGGTAGCCCTCGTTTTGACCCGCGGCGAGGGTTTCTTCCTACACGTCGAGCATTTCTACAAGTGTTATCGCATGCACGTGTGAAAGAGCATTTCCTATCCTAAGTGATTTTGGTGTTTATAACAACATACATATCGTACTAATTATTTGCCAAGTGTACCACAGATTATATTAAGAAATACTTGGCCAGTTCATCCCAAAAGGGCCCCTAGCTGATCTGCATTTTGCCTCAGTGTTGTCCGG
The DNA here is from genome assembly GCA_910589765.1 of Avena atlantica. Lineage (NCBI taxonomy): Eukaryota > Viridiplantae > Streptophyta > Magnoliopsida > Poales > Poaceae > Avena > Avena atlantica. Next base: position 22,004,495 of record OU342734.1, on the reverse strand, counting down.
TAGTACCGGAAAAATCAACCGGTACTACCATACAAGGCCGGCAGTACCGGAGTTTGCTACTGGACCTGGCAATGGGTTTGGGAGAACTGCCCAAAAGCTTCTGTCCTCCGCGGTACTAAAATGTGTTATTACCGAATTCTGATACCGGACAACACAGAAGGTGTGGGCGAGTTCGCCAAACGCCTTAGTCGTCACCGCTACCAAAATGCCGTAGTACTGCTCTCTAGTACCTAACATGACAGAATATTTTGGCACGTTTGCCAAATGCCACTGCCCTCCCCGGTACCAAAATGCCGCACTACCGCATGTGTCTGGTAGTACCGTGTCGCATGGGCGGTACTACCGCTTTGCGGTAGCACCACATTCTGGTATCGTTGGAATTTGGGGCTGGTATGGATATAAAGCTCATCTCCGGTACCTGGCCGGTAGTAGCGGTGTTTTCCAGTACTACTGCTTGGAAGTTCTGGTAGTACCGCTGCAATAAATGCTCAACTGTCAGATCTACAGCTCAGGCTATAAATGCACCCTTCACCTACCTTGGAAGGTAGCTCCACCTACTCAAGAACATTGCCCCCATTTTAGCAACCAAATCTACCAGATCTCTTCATCCAACCATCCAAAGTCACTGACCTTTGGAGAATCGATGGAGGAGGCCTTGATCTACATCTTCACCAAGAGAGATCTTCATTTCCCCCTCATTCACTTAAGGGCACCTTGATCTAGTGTTTTCTTTGGAAACCCTAATTCTAGATTTGGTTCTTAAAAGATTGTCTTTGATTGTTTTGAGAGCTTGCTTGTATTTGGGAGCCTCCAATTAAGTTGTGGATGTGTGCCCCGAACTTGTTGTAAAGGTGCCAACTTCCACCTCGAAGGTTGTCGATATAGTGGAAGGTGAATCGATCCCCTTAGGGTGAGGTTCATCGGAGAACAAGGGAGGCCTCTCGTGGCGTTGGTGGTTTGAAACCAACCCCTCTCCAAACATAGACGTACTTCCCCTCAAAAGGAAGGAACTACGGGAAACAAATCCCTATGTTTCTGTGTCCACCACTTTGGTTACTTCTATCCTTTACCGCACTTTACTTACTTGTTCTTACTTAGTGTTGTGTTAGTTAGTGCTTGTTTGACATATAGGTAAATTAACCTTAGTTGCAGAATCTAGAGAATTTACCTTTCTTGTCAAACCCTAATTTGAAAGAGAAGAAAATTTGAAGTAGCACCTATTCACCCCCCCTCTAGGTGCCCATACGATCCTTTCAACGTGAACACGCACACACCCGAGAGATAGGAAATGCATCTATGGATGTTCCACCACACTTGTACATGTATGCTATGGCCACACACAAGTTTTCGTGGGATTCCGGCGCTCTTGCGGTCATTTTCCAATGAAACCCTAGTATGTGGGCCCCGAAGATCTACCCCCTAGATATCTTTGTATGAGAATTGACCAATGTACCATTTTGTTGGTTTAGGTGTGTTTTGACCATATACATACATGGAATACCTAGGTTGGGGACAAGATTCCACCGGTAGCCCTCGTTTTGACCCGCAGCGAGGGTTTCCTCCTACACGTCGAGCACTGCTCCAAGTGTTATCGCGTGCACGTGAACACGCTTGCACCCGGGGATAGGAAACACATCTAGGGACATTACACCACACTTTTACATGTGTGCTATGGCCACACACAAGTTTTCGTTGGATTCCGGCGCTCCAGCGGTCATTTTCCAACGAAAACCTAGTGTGTGGGCCCCGAAGATCTACCCCCTCGATATCTCCGTACGAGCATTGACCAATGTACTTTTTGCTGGTTTAGGTTTGTTTTGGCCATATCTACATGGAAAACCAAGGTTGGGCCAAGATTCCATCGGTAGTCCTCGTTTTGACCCACGGCGAGGGTTTCTTCCTACACGTCGAGCATTTCTACAAGTGTTATCGCGTGCACGTGAACACGTTCTCACTCGGGATATAGGAAATGCATCTATAGATGTTCCATCACACTTTTCCATGTATGCTATGGCCACACGCAAGTTTTCGTGGGATTTCGACGCTCCTGCGGTCATTTTCGAGCGAAACCTTAGTCTGTGGGCCCCGGAGATCTACCCCCTAGCTATCTTCATACAAGCGTTGACCAATGTACCTTTTTGTTGGTTTTGGTGTGTTTAGGCCAGATATACATGGAAAACCAAGGTTGGGCCAAGATTCCATCGGTTGCCCTCGTTTTGACCCGCGACGAGGGTTTCTTCCTACACGTCGAGCATTTCTGAAAGTGCTAACGCATGCATGTGAACACGCTCTCACCCGAGAAATAGGAAATGCATCTATGGATGTTCCACCACACTTGTACATGTATGCTATGGCCACACGCAAGATTTCGTGGGATTTCGGTGCTCCTGCGGTCATTTTCCAGCGAAACCCTAGTCTGTGGGCCCCAAAGATCTACCCCCTAGCTATCTTTGTACGAGCGTTGGCCAATGTACCATTCTGTTGGTTCAGGTGTGTTTTGACCAAATCTACATGGAATACCTAGGTTGGGCCCAAGATTCCACCGGTAGCCCTCTTTTTGACCCGTGGCGGGGGTTTCCTCCTACACGTCAAGCACTGCTCCAAATGTTATCGCGTGCACGTGAACACGCTCGCACCCTGGGATAGGAAACGCATCTAGGGACATTCCACCACACTTTTACATGTGTGCTACGGCACACACAAGTTTTCGTGAAATTCCGGCACTCCGACGGTCATTTTCCAATGAAAACCTAGTGTGCGGGCCCCGAAGATCTACCCCCTAGCTATCTTCGTACGAGCGTTGACCAATGTATCTTTTTATTGGTTTAGGTGTGTTTAGGCCAAATCTACATGGAAAACCAAGGTTGGGCCAAGATTCCAACGATAGCCCTTTTTTTGACCCGCAGCGAGGGTTTCTTCCTACACGTCGAGCATTTCTGCAAGTGTTATCGCGTGCACGTGAACACGCTCTCACCCTGGAGATAGGAAATGCATCTATGGATGTTCCACCACACTTTTACATGTATGCTATGGCCACACACAAGTTTTCGTGGGATTCCGGTGCTCCTGCGGTCATTTTCCAGCAAAACCCTAATATGTGGGCCCCGAATATCTACCCCCTAGATATATTTGTACGAGCATTGACCAATGTACCATTCTGTTTGTTTAGGTGTGTTTTGAACATATCTACATGGAATACCTAGGTTGGGTCCAAGATTCCACCGGTCGCCCTCGTTTTGACCCGCGGCGGGGGTTTCCTCCTACACATCGAGCACTGCTCCAATTATTATCGCGTGCACGTGAACACGCTCACACCCGGGGATAGTAAACGCATCTAGGGACATTCCACCACACTTTTACATGTGTTCTATGGCACACACAAGTTTTCGTGGGATTCTGGCGCTCTGGCTGTCATTTTCCAATGAAAACCTAGTGTGTGGGCCCCGAAGAACTACCCCTAGATATCTCCGTACGTGCGTTGATGAATGTACTTTTTTTTGGTTTAGGTTTGTTTTGGACATATCTATATGGAAAACCAAGGTTCGGCCAAGATTCCATTGGTAGACCTCGTTTTGACCCGCGGCGAGGGTTTCTTCCTACACGTCGAGCATTTCTGCAAGTGTTATCGCGTGCACGTGAACACGCTCTCACCCGAGAGAGAGGAAATGCATATATGGATGTTCCACCACACTTTTACATGTATGTTATGGCCACACACACGTTTTTGTGCTATTCCGGTGCTGATGCGGTCATTTTCCAGCTAAACCCTACTATGTGGCCCCCGAAGATCTACCCCCTAGCTATCTTTGTACGAGCATTGACCAATGTACCATTCTGTTTGTTTAGGTGTTTTGAACATATCTACATGGAACACCTAGTTTGGGCCCAAGATTCCACCATTAGCCCTCGTTTTGACCCGCGGCGGGGGTTTCCTCCTACACGTCGAGCACTGCTTTAAGTGTTATCGTGTGCACGTCAAAACGCTCACACCCGGGGATAGGAAACGCATCTAGGGACATTCCACCACACTTTTAGATGTGTGCTATGGCACACACAAGTTTTCGTGGGATTCCGGCGCTCCGGCGGTCATTTTCCAATGAAAACCTAGTGTGTGGGCCCCGAAGATCTACCCCCTAGATATCTCCGTACGAGCGTTGACCAATATACTTTTTTGTTGGTTTAGGTCTGTTTTGGCCATATCTACATGGAAAACCAAGGTTGGGCCAATATTCCATCGGTAGCCCTCGTTTTGACCCGCGGCGAGGGTTTCTTCCTACACGTCGAGCATTTCTACAAGTGTTATCGCGTGCACGTGAACGCTTTCCACCACACTTGTACATGTATGCTATGGCCACACACAAGTTTTTCTACGATTCTGGTGCTCCTGCGGTCATTTTCCAGCGAAACCCAAGTCTGTGGGCCCTGAAGATCTACACCCTATCTACGAGCATTGACCAATGTACATTTTTGTTGGTTTAGGTTTTTTTGGCCATATCTACATGGAAAACCAAGGTTCGGCCAAGATTCCATCGGTAGACCTCGTTTTCTCCCGCGGCGAGGGTTTCTTCCTACACGTCGGACATTTCTGCAAGTGTTATCGCCTGCACGTGAACACACTCTCTCCTGGGAGATAGGAAATGCACATATGGATGTTCCACCACACTTGCACATGTATGTTATGGCCACACACAAGTTTTCGTGGGATTTTGGTGCTCATGCGGTCATTTTCTAGCGAAGACCTAATCTGTGGGCCCCGAAGATATACCCCTAGCTATCTTTTTACGAGCGTTTACCAATGTACCATTCTGTTGGATTATGTGTGTTTTGATCATATCTACATGGAATACCTAGGTTAAGCCCAAGATTCCACCGATAGCCCTCGTTTTGACCCGCGGTGGGGGTTTCCGCCAACACGTCGAGCACTTCTCCAAGTGTTAGCATGTGCACGTGAACACGCTCTCACCCGGGATAGGAAGCGCATATAGGGACATTCCACCACACTTTTACATGTGTGCTATGGCACACACAAGTTTTCGTGGGATTCCGGTGCTACGGCAGTCATTTTCCAACGAAAACCTAGTGTATGGCCCCGAAGATCTACCCCCTAGATATCTCCATACGAGCGTTGACCAATGTACTTTATGTTGGTTTAGGTTTGTTTTGGCCATATGTACATGGAAAACCAAGGATGGGCCAAGATTCCAACGGTAGCCCTCGGTTTGACCCGTGGCGAGGGTTTCTTCCTACGCGTAAAGCATTTCTGCAAGTTTTATCGCGTGCACGTGAACACGTTCTCACCTGGGAGATAGGAAATGCATCTATGGATGTTCCACCACACTTGTACATGTATTCTATGGCCACACGCAAGTTTTCGTAGGATTCCGGTGCTCCTGCGGTCATTTTCCAGCGAAACCCTAGTCTGTGGGCCCCGAAGATCTACCCCCTAGCTATCTCCGTACGAGTGATTTCCAATGTACTTTTTAGTTGGTTTAGGTTTGTTTTGTCCATATATACATGGAAAACCAAGGTTGGGCCAAGATTCCATCAGTAGCCCTTGTTTTGACCCGCGGCGAGGGTTTCTTCCTACACGTCGAGCAATGCTGCAAGTGTTATCGCGTGGACGTGAACACGCTCTCACCCGGGAGATATGAAATGCATATAGGATGTTCGACCACACTTTTACATGTATGCTATGGCCACACGGAAGTTTTTGTTGGATTCTGGTGCTCCTGCGGTCAGTTTTGAGCGAAACCCTAGTCTGTGGGCCCCGAAGATCTACCCCTAGTCTGTGACCATATCTACATGGACTACCTAGGTTGGGCCCAAGATTCCACCAGTAGCCCTCATTTTGACCCGCGACGGGGGTTTCCTCCTACACGTCGAGCACTGCTCCAAGTGTTATCCCGTGCACGTGAACACGCTTGCACCCGGGGATAGGAAACACATCTAGCGACATTACACCACACTTTTAAATGTGTGCTATGGCCACCCACAAGTTTTTGTGGGATTCCGGCGCTCCGGCGGTCATTTTCCAACGAAAACCTAGTGTATGGGCCCCGAAGATCTACCACCCTAGATATCTCCGCACGAGCGTTGACCAATGTACTTTTTAGTTGGTTTAGGTTTGTTTTGGCCATATATACATGGAAAACCAAGGTTGGGCCAAGATTCCATCGGTATCCCTCCTTTTGACCCGCGACAAGGGTTTCTTCCTACACGTCGAGCATTTCTACAAGTGTTATCGCGTGCACGTGTGAAAGAGCATTTCCTATCCTAAGTGATTTTGGTGTTTATAACAACATACATATCGGACTAATTATTTGCAAAGTGTACCACAGATTATATTAAGAAATCCTTGGCCAGTTCATCCCAAAAAGGGACCCTAGCTGATCTGCATTTTGCCTCAGTGTTGTCAGGTAGTACCGGAAAAATCAACCGGTACTACCGCACAGGCCGGCAGTACCGTAGTTTGCTACTAGACCAGGAAGTGGGTTTGGGTGAACTGCCTAAAAGCTTCTGTCCTTCGCGGTACTAAAAAGCGGTAGTACCGCATTCTGATATCGGACAACACAGAAGGTGTGGGCGAGTTCGCAAAACGCCATAGTCGTCTCGGTACCAAAATGCGGTAGTACTGATCTTTAGTACCTAACACGACAGAAGGTTTTGGTATGTTTGCCAAATGCCACTGCCCTCCCCGGTACCAAAATGTCGCACTACCACATGTGTCCGGTAGTACCGTGTCGCATGGGCGGTACTACCGCTTTGCGGTAGCACCACATTCTGGTACCATTGGAATCTGGGGCTGGTATGGATATAAATCTCATCTCCGGTACCTGGCCGGTAGTACCGGTGTTTTCCAGTACTACCTCCTTCTAAAACTCGGGCTATAAATGCACCCTTAACCTACCTTGGAAGGTAGCTCCACCTACTCAAGAACACTACCCCCATTTTAGCCACCAAATCTACAAGATCATCCAACCATCCAAAGTCATTGACCTTTGGAGAATCGAAGGAGGAGGCCTTGATCTACATCTTCACCAAGAGAGATATTCCCTCATTCACTTGAGGGGCCCCTTGCTCTAGTGTTTTCTTTGGAAACCCTAGTTCTAGATTTGGTTCTTACAAGCTTGTCTTTGATTGTTTTGACAGCTTGCTTGTATTTGGGTGCCTCTAATTAAGTTGTGGATGTGTGCCCCGAAGTTGTTGTAAAGGTGTCGGCTTCCACCTCGAAGGTTGTCGATATAGTGGAAGGTGAATCGATCCCCTTGGGGTGAGGTTCATCGGAGAACTAGGGAGGCCTCTCGTGGCGTTGGTGGTTTGAAACCATCCCCTCTCCAAACGTAGACGTACTTCCCCTCAAAAGGAAGAAACTACGGGAAACAAATCCTTGTGCCTCCATGTCCACCACTTTGGTTACGTCTATCCTTTACCGCACTTTACTAACTTGTTCTTGCTTAGTGTGGTGATAGTTAGTGCTTGTTTGACATATAGGTGAATTCACCTTAGGCCATAATCTAGAGAATTTACCTTTCTTGTCAAACCCCAATTTGAAAAACAAGAAAATTTGAAGTAGCACCAATTCACCCCCCTCTAGGTGCCCATATGATCCTTTCAACGTGAACACGCTCGCGCCCGGGAGATAGGAAATGTATCTATTGATGTTCCATCACACTTGTACATGTATGCTATGGCCACACACAAGTTTTCGTGGGATTCCGGCGCTCCTGCGGTCATTTTCCAGTGAAAACCTAGTCTGTGGGCCCCGAAGATCTACCCCTAGCTATATTTGTATGAGCATTAAACAATGTACCATTCTGTTTGTTTAGGTGTGTTTTGACCATATATACATGGAATTCCTAGGTTGGGCCCTAGATTCCATCGGTACCCCTCGTTTTGACCCACAACGGGGGTTTCCTCCTACACGTCAAGCACTGCTCCAAGTGTTATCGTGTGCACGAGAACACGCTCGCACCCGGGTATAGGAAATGCATCTAGGGACATTACACCGCACTTTTACATGTGTGCTATGGCCACACACAAGTTTTCGTGGGATTCCGGCGCTCCGGCGGTCATTTTCCAACGAAAACCTAGTGTGTGGGCCCCGAAGATCTACCCCCTAGATATCTCCGTAAGAACGTTGACCAATGTACTTTTTTGTTGGTTTAGGTTTGTTTTGGACATATCTACATGGAAAACCAAGGTTGGGCGAAGATTCCATCGGTAGTCCTTGTTTTGATCCGCGGCGAGGGTTTCTTCCTACAGGTCGAGCATTTCTGCAAGTGTTATCGCGTGCACGTGAACACGTTCTCACCCGGGAGATAGGAAATGCATCTATTATGTTCCACCACACTGGTACATGTATTCTACGACCACACACAAGTTTTCGTGGGATTTTGACGCTCCTACGGTCATTTTCGAGCGAAACCTTAGTCTGTGGGCCCTAGAGATCTACCCCCTAGCTATCTTCATACGAGCGTTGAACAATGTACCTTTTTATTGGTTTAGGTGTGTTTAGGCCAGATCTACATGGAAATACAAGGTTGGGCCAAGATTCCATCGGTAGCCCTCGTTTTGACCCGCGGTGAGGGTTTCTTCCTACACGTCGAGCATTTCTGCAAGTGTTATCGCGTGCACGTGAACACGCTCTCACCTGGGAGATAGGAAATGCATGTATGGATATTCCAACACACTTGCACATGTATGTTATGGCCACACGTAAGTTTTTGTGGGATTCTGGTGCTCCTGCGGTCATTTTCCAGTGAAACCCTAATCTGTGGGCCCCGAAGATATACCCCCTAGCTATCTTTGTACGAGTGTTGACAAATGTACCATTCTGTTTGTTCATGTGTGTTTTGACCATATGTACATGGAATACCTTGTTTGAGCGCAAGATTCCACCGGTAGCCCTCGTTTTGACCCGCGGTGGGGGTTTCCGCCTACACGTCGAGCACTACTCCAACTGTTATCGCGTGCACATGAACACGCTCGCATCCGGGGATAGAAAGCGCATATAGGGACATTACACCACACTTTTACATGTGTGCTATGGCACACACAAGTTTTCGTGGGATTCCGGTGCTCCGGCGGTCATTTTCCAACGAAAACCTAGTGTGTGGGCCCCGAAGATTTACCCCCTAGATATCTCCGTATGAGCGTCGACCAATGTACTTTTTGTTTGTTTAGGTTTGTTTTGGCCATATCTACATGGAAAACCAAGGTTGGGCTACGATTCCATCGATAGCCCTCGGTTTGACCCGTGGCGAGGGTTTTTCCTACACGTCGAGCATTTCTGCAAGTGTTATCGCGTGCACGTGAACACGTTCTCACCCTTCAGATAGGAAATGCATCTATGGATGTTCCACCACACTTGTACATGTATGATATGGCCAAACGCAAGTTTTCGTAAGATTCCGGTGCTCATGCGGTCATTTTCCAGCGAAACCCTAGTCCGTGGGCCCCGAAGATCTACCCCCCTAGCTATCTTTGTACGAGCATTGACCAATGTACCATTTTATTGGTTTAGGTGTGTTTTGACCATATCTACATGGAATATCTAGGTTGGGACCAAGATTCCACCGGTAGCCCTCATTTTTACCCGCGGCGGGGGTTTCCTCCTACACGTCGAGCACTGCTCCAAGTGTTATCCCGTGCACGTGAACACGCTCGCACCCGGGGATAGGACACACATCTAGGGACATTACACCATACTTTTAAATGTTTGCTATGGCCACACACAAGTTTTTGTGGGATTCCGGCGCTCCGGCGGTCATTTTCCAACGAAAACCTACTATGCGGGCCCCAAAGATCTACCACCCTAGATATCTTCGTACGAGCGTTGACCAATGTACTTTTTAGTTGGTTTAGGTTTGTTTTGGCCATATATATATGGAAAACAAAGGTTGGGCCAAGTTTCCATTGGTAGCCCTTGTTTTTACCCGCGGCGAGGGTTTCTTCCTACACGTCGAGAATTTCTACAAGTGTTATTGCGTGCACGTGTGAAAGAGCATTTCCTATCCTAAGTGATTTTGGTGTTTATAACAGCACACATATCAGAATAATTTTTTGCCAAGTGTTTCACAGATTATATTAAGTAATCCTTGGCCAGTTCATCCCAAAAGGGCCCCTAGATGATCTGCATTTTGCCTCAGTGCTGTCCGGTAGTATCAGAAAAATCAACCGGTACTACCGCACATGGCCGGCAGTTCCGGAGTTTGCTACTGGACCAGGCAGTGGGTTTGGGAGAACTGCCCAAAAGCTTCTGTCCTCCCCGGTACTAAAAAGCAGTAGTACTACATTCTGATACCGGACAACACAGAAGGTGTGGGCGAGTTCGCCAAACTTCTTAGTCGTCACCGGTACCAAAATGTGGTAGTACTGCTCTTTAGTACCTAACACGACAGAAGGTTTTGGCACGTTTGCCAAATGCCACTGCCCTCCCCGGTACCAAAATGCCGCACTACCGCATGTGTCTGGTAGTATGGTGCCGCATCGGCGGTACTACCGCTTTGTGGTACCACCACATTCTGGTACCGCTGGAGTCTGGGGCTGGTATGGATATAAAGCTCATCTCTGGTACCTGGCCGGTAGTACCGGTCTTTTACGGTACTACCGCTTGGAAATTCCGGTAGTACCGCTGCAATAAATGCTCAATGATCAGATCTACAGCTTGGGCTATAAATGCACCCTTCACCTACCTTGGAAGGTATCTCCACCTACTCAAGAATACTACCCCCATTTGAGCCACCAAATCTACAATATATCTTCATCCAACCATCCAAAGTCATTGATTTTTGGAGAATCGAAGAAGGAGGCCTTGATCTACACTTCACCAAGAGAGATCTTCATTTCCCCCTCATTCACTTGAGGGGCCCCTTGCTCTAGTGTTTTCTTTGGAAACCCTAGTTCTAGATTTGGTTCTTACAAGCTTTTCTTTGATTATTTTGACAACTTGCTTGGATTTGGGAGCCTCCAATTAAGTTGTGGATGTGTGCCCCAAACTTTTTGTAAAGGTGTCGGCTTCCACCTAGAAGGTTGCCGATATAGTGGAAGGTGAATCGATACCCTAGGGGTGAGGTTCATCGGAGAACAAGGAAGGCCTCTTGTGGCATTGGTGGTTTGAAACCACCCCCTCTCCAAACGTAGACGTACTTCCCCTCAAAAGGAAGGAACTACGGGAAACAAATCCTTGTGTCTCCCTGTCCACCACTTTGGTTACTTCTATCCTTTACCGCACTTTACTTACTTGTTCTTGCTTAGTGTTGTGTTAGTTATTGCTTGTTTTACATATAGGTAAGTTCACCTTAGTTGCATAATCTAGAGAATTTACCTTTCTTTTCAAACCCTAATTTGAAAAATAAGAAAATTTGAAGTAGCACCAATTCACCCCCCCCCCCTCTAGGTGCCCATATGATCCTTTCAACGTGAACACGCTCGCACCTGGGAGATAGGAAATGCATCTATGGATGTTCCACCACACTTGTACATGTATGCTATGGCCACACACAAGTTTTCGTGGGATTCCGGCGCTCTTGCGGTCATTTTCGAGCGAAACCTTAGTCTATGGGCCCCGAAGATCTACCCCCTAGCTATCTTCGTATGAGCATTGACCAATGTACTTTTTGTTGGTTTAGGTGTGTTTAGGCCATATCTACATGGAAAACCAAGGTTGGGCCAAGATTCCATCGGTAGCCCTTGTTGTGACCCGCGACGAGGGTTTCTTCCTACACGTCGAGCATTTCTGCAAGTGATATCGCGTGCACGTGAACACGCTCACACACGGGAGATAGGAAATGCATCTATGGATGTTCCACCACACCTGTACATGTATGCTATGGCCACACGCAAGTTTTCGTTGGATTCCGGTGCACCTGTGGTCATTTTCAAGTGAAACCCTAGTCCGTGGGCCCCGAAGATCTACCCCCCTAGCTATCTTTGTATGAGCATTGACCAATGTACCATTCTGTTGGTGTAGGTGTGTTTTGACCATATATACATTGAATACCTAGGTTGGGCCCAAGATTCCACCGGCAGCCCTCGTTTTGACCTGCAGCAGGGGTTTCCTCCTGCACGTCGAGCACTGATCCAAGTGTTACCGCGTGCACGTGAACACGCTTGCACCCGGGGATAGGAAACGCATCTAGGGACATTCCTCCACACTTTTACATGTGTGTTATGGCACACACAAGTTATAGTGAGATTCCGGCGCTCCGGTGGTCATTGTACAACGAAAACCTAGTGTGTGGGCCCCGAAGATCTACCCCATAGATATCTCCGTACGAGCGTTGACCAATGTACTTTTTTGTTGGTTTAGGTTTGTTTTGCACATATCTACATGTAAAACCAAGGTTGGGCCAAGATTCCATCGGTAGCCCTCGTCTTGAACCGCGGTGAGGGTTTCTTCCTACACGTCGATAATTTCTACAAGTGTTATTGCATGCACGTGAACAGGTTCTCACCCGGGAGATAGGAAATGCATTTATGGATGTTCCACCACACTTGTACATGTATGATATGGCCACACACAAGTTTTCGCGGGATTCCGGTGCTCCTGCGGTCATTTTCCAGCGAAACCCTAGTCTGTGGGCCCCGAAGATCTACCCCCTAGCTATCTCCATACGAGCATTGACCAATATACTTTTTTGTTGGTTTAGGTTTGTTTTGGCCATATCTACATGTAAAACTAAGGTTGGGCCAAGATTCCATTTGTAGCCCTCGTTTTGACCCGCGGCGAGGGTTTCTTCCTACACGTCGAGCATTTCTGCAAGTGTTATCGTGTGTACCTGAACACGCTCTCACCCGGGAGATAGGAAATGCATCTCTGGATGTTACACCACACTTTTACATGTATTCTATGGCCACACGCAAGTTTTCGTTGGATTCCGGTGGTCCTGCGGTTATTTTCGAGCGAAACCCTAATTTGTGGGCCCCGAAGATCTACCCCCCTAGCTATCTCCGTACGAGCTTTGACCAATGTACTTTTTTTGGTTTAGGTTTTTTTGTCCATATCTACATGTAAAACCAAGGTTTGGCCAAGATTCCATCGGTAGCCCTTGATTTGACCCGCGATGAGGGTTTCTTCCTACACGTCGAGCATTTCTGCAAGTATTATCGCGTGCACGTGAACACGCTCTCACCCGAGAGATAGGAAATGCATATATGGATGTTCCACCACACTTGTACATGTATGCTATGGCCACACGCAAGTTTTCGTTGGAATACGGTGCTCCTGCGGTCATTTCCGAGTGAAACCCTAGTGCATGGGCCCCGAAGATCTAACCCCTAGCTATCTTTCTACGAGCGTTGACCAATGTACCATTCTATTGTTTTAGGTGTGTTTTGACCATATCTACATGGAATACCTAGGTTGGGCCCAAGATTCCACCGGTAGCCCTCGTTTTGACCCGCGACGGGGGTTTCCTCCTACACGTCGAGCACTGCTCCAAGTGTTATCCCGTGCACGTGAACACGCTCGCACCCGGGGATAGGAACGCATCTAGGGACATTACACCACAATTTTGAATGTGTGCTATGGCCACACACAAGTTTTTGTGGGATTCCGGTGCTCCGACGGTCATTTTCCAACGAAAACCTAGTGTGTGGGCCCCGAAGATCTACCACCCTAGATATCTACGTACGAGTGTTGGCCAATGTACTTTTTAGTTGTATTAGGTTTGTTTTGGCCATATATACATGAAAAACCAAGCTTGGGCCAAGATTCCATCGGTAGCCCTCGTTTTGACCCTAGGCGACGGTTTCTTCCTACACGTCGAGCATTTCTACAAGTGTTACCGCGTGCACGTGGGAAAGAGCATTTCCTATCCTAAGTGATTTTGGTGTTTATAACAGCACACATATTGGACTAATTATTTGCCAAGTGTTCCACATATTATATTAAGAAATCCTTGGCCAGTTCATCCCCAAAAGGGCCCCTAGATGATCTGTATTTTGCCTCAGTGCTGTCCGGTAGTACCAGAAAAATCAACCAGTACTACCGCCGAGGGCCGACAGTACCGGAGTTTGCTACTGGACCATGCAGTGGGTTTGGGCGAAGTGCCCAAAAGCTTCTGTGATCCGCGGTACTAAAAAGCGGTAGTACTGCATTCTGATATAGGACAACACAGAAGGTGTGGGCGAGTTTGCCAAACGCCTCAGTCGTCACCGATACCAAAATGCGGTAGTACCTCTCTTTAGTGCCTAACACGACAGAAGGTTTTGGCATGTTTGCCAAATGCCACTGCCCTCCCCGGTACCAAAATGCCGCACTACCGTATGTGTCCGGTAGTACCGTGCCGCATGGCCGGTACTACCGCTTTGCGGTAGCACCACATTCTGGTACCGTTGGAGTCTGGGGCTGGTATGCATATAAATCTCATCTCTGATACTTGTCCGGTAGTACCGGTGTATTCTGGTACTACCGCTTGGAAGTTCCAGTAGTAACGCTGCAAAAAATGCTCAACGGTCAGATCTACAGCTTGAGCTATAAATGCACCCTTCACCTACCTTGGAAGGTAGCTCCACCTACTCAAGAACACTACCCCCATTTGAGCCACCAAATTTACAAGATCTCTTCGTCCCACCATCCAAAGTCATTGATCTTTGGAGAATCGAAGGAGGAGGCCTTGATATACATCTTCACCAAGAGAGATCTTCATTTCCCCCTCATTCACTTTAGGGGCCCCTTGCTCTAGTGTTTTCTTTGGAAACCCTAGTTCTAGATTTGGTTCTTACAAGCTTGTCTTTGATTGTTTTGACAGCTTTCTTATATTTGGGAGCCTCCAATTAAGTTGTGGATGTGTGCCCCGAACTTGTTGTAAATGTGTCGGCTTCCACCTCGAAGGTTGCCTATATAGTGGAAGGTGAATCGATCCCTTGGGGTGAGGTTCATCGGAGGACAAGAGAGGCCTATCATGGCGTTGGTGGTTTGAAACCACCCCCTCTCCAAACGTAGACATACTTCCCCTCAAAAGGAAGGAACTATGGGAAACAAATCCTTGTGTCTCCGCGTCCACCACTTTGGTTATTTCTATCCTTTACCGCACTTTACTTTCTTGTTCTTGATGAGTGTTGTGTTAGTTAGTGCTTGTTTGACATATAGGTAAATTTACCTTAGTTGCATAATCTAGAGAATTACCTTTCTTGTCAAATCCTAATTTGAGAAAGAAGAAAATTTGAAGTAGCACCAATTCACCCCCCTCTAGGTGCCCATACGATCCTTTCAACGTGAACACGCTCGCACCTTGGATATAGTAAATGCATCTATGGATGTTCCAACACATTGTACATGTATGCTATGGCCACACACAAGTTTTCGTGGGATTTCGACACTCCTGCGGTCATTTTCAAGCGAAACCTTAGTCTGTGGGCCTCGAAGATCTAACCCCTAGCTATCTTTGTACGAGAATTGACCAATGTAACTTTTTGTAGGTTTCGGTGTGTTTAGTCCATATCTACATGGAAAACCAAGGTTGGGCCAAGATTCCATCGGTAGCCCTCCTTTTGACCCGCGGCGAGGGTTTCTTCCTACACGTCGAGCATTGCTGCAAGTGATATCGTGTGCACGTGAACACGCTCTCACCCGGGAGATAGGATATGCATCTATGGATGTTCCACCACACCTGTACATGTATGCTATGGCCACGCAAGATTTCGTGGGATTCCGGTGCTCCTGCGGTCATTTTCCAGCGAAACCCTAGTCTATGGGCCCGAAGATCTACCTCCCTAGCTATCTTTGTACGAGCATTGACCAATGTACCATTCTGGTTGTTTAGGTGTGTTTTGACTATATCTACATGGAATACCTAGGTTGGGCCCAAGATTCCACCGGTAGCCCTCGTTTTGACCCGCAGCGGGGGTTTCCTCCTAGACGTCGAGCACTTCTCCAAGTGTTATCGCGTGCACGTGAACACGCTCGCACCCGGGGATAGGAAACGCATCTAGGGACATTCCACCACACCTTTACATCTGGGCTATGGCACACACAAGTTTTCGTGGGATTCCGGCGCTCTGGTGGTCATTTTCCAACGAAAACCTAGTGTGTGGGCCCCGAAGATCTACCCCCTAGATATCTCCGTACGAGCGTTGAACAATGTACATTTTTGTTGGTTTAGGTTTTTTTTTGGACATATTTACATGGAAAACCAAGGTTGGGCCAAGATTCCATCGGTAGCCCATGTTTTGACCCGAGGCGAGGGTTTCTTCCTACACATCGATCATTTCTACAAGTGTTATCGCGTGCACGTGAACACGTTATCACCCGGGAGATAGGAAATGCATATATGGATGTTCCACCACTCTTGTACTTGTATGATATGGCCACACGCAAGTTTTCGTGGGATTCCGGTGCTCCTGCGATTATTTTCTAGAGAAACCCTAGTTTATGGGCCCCGAAGATCTACCCTCCTAGCTATCTCCGTATGAGCGTTGACCAATGTAATTTTTTCTTGGTTTAGGTTTTTTTGGCCATATCTACATGTAAAACCAAGGTGGGGCCAAGATTCCACCGGTAGCCCTTGTTTTGACCCGTGGCGAGGGTTTCTTCCTACACGTCGAGCATTTCTACAAGTGTTATTGCATGCACTTGAACACGCTCTCACCCGAGAGATAGGAAATGCATATATGGATGTTCCACCACACTTTTACATGTATTCTATGGCCACATGCAAGTTTTTGTTGGATTCCGGTGCTCCTGTGGTCATTTTTGAGCGAAACCCTAGTCTGTGGGCCCCGAAGATCTACCCCCTAGCTATCTTTGTACGAGCGTTGACCAATGTACCATTCTGTTGGTTTAGGTGTGTTTTGACCATGTCTACATGGAATACCTAGGTTGGGCCCAAGATTCCACCGTTAGCCCTCGTTTTGACCCGCGACGGGGGTTTCCTCCTACACGTCGAGCACTGCTCCAAGTGTTATCCCGTGCACGTGAACACGCTCACACCCGGGGATAGGAAACGCATCTAGGGACATTACACCACACTTTTAAATGTGTGCTATGGCCACACACAAGTTTTTGTGGGATTCTGGCGCTCCGGCGGTCATTTTCCAACGAAAACCTACTGTGTGGGCCCCGAAGATCTACCACCCTAGATATCTCCGTACGAGCATTGACCAATGTACTTTTTAGTTGGTTTAGGTTTGTTTTGGCCAAATATATATGGAAAACAACAGTTGAGCCAAGATTCCATCGGTAGCCCTCGTGAACAAGGGAGGCCTCTCGTGGCGTTGGTGGTTTGAAACCACCCCCTCTCCAAACGTAGACGTACTTCCCCTCAAAAGGAAGGAACTATGGGAAACAAATCCTTGTGTCTCCCTCGTCCACCACTTTGTTTACTTCTATCCTTTACCACACTTTACTTACTTGTTCTTTCTTAGTGTTGTGTTAGTTAGTGCTTGTTTGACATATAGGTAAATTCACCTTAGTTGCATAATCTAGAGAATTTACCTTTCTTGTCAAACCCTAATTTGAAAAAGAAGAAAATTTGAAGTAGCACCTATTCACCCCCCCCCTCTAGGTGCCCATACGATCCTTTCAACGTGAACATGCTCGCACCCGGGAGATAGGAAATGCATCTATGGATGTTCCACCACACTTGTACATGTATGCTATGGCCACACGCAAGTTTTCGTGGGATTCCGGCGCTCCTGCGATCATTTTCGAGCGAAACGTTAGTCTGTGGGCCCCGAAGATCTACCCCCTAGCTATCTTCGTACAGGCATTGTCCAATGTACCTTTTTTGTTGGTTTAGGTGTTTTTAGGCCATATCTACATGGAAAACCAAGGTTGGGCCAAGATTCCATCGGTAGCCCTCGTTTTGACCCGCGCGCGAGGGTTTCTTCCTAGACGTCGAGCATTTCTGCAAGTGTTATTACGTGCACGTGAACACGCTCTCACCCGGGAGATAGAAAATGCATCTATGGATGTTCCACCACACCTGTACATGTATGCTATGGCCACACGCAAGTTTTCGTGGGATTCTGGTGCCCCTGCGGTCATTTCCCAGCGAAACCCTAGTCTGTGGGCCCCGGAGATCTACCCCCCTAGCTATATTTGTACGAGCATTGACCAATGTACCATTCTTTTGGTTTAGGTGTGTTTAGACCATATCTACATGGAATACCTAGGTTGGGCCCAAGATTCCACCGGTAGCCCTCGTTTTGACCCGCAACGGGGGTTTCCTCCTACACGTCGAGCACTGCTCCAAGTGTTATCGCGTGCACGTGAACACGCTCGCACCCGGGGATAGGAAACGCATCTAGGGACATTCCACCACACTTTTACATGTGTGCTATGGCACACACATGTTTTCATGGGATTCCGGTGCGCTTGCGTTCATTTTCCAACGAAAACCTAGTGCGTGGGCCCCGAAGATCTACCCCCCTAGATATCTCCGTACGAGCATTTACCAATGTACCTTTTCGTTGGTTTAGGTTTGTTTTGGACATATCTACATGTAAAACCAAGGTTGGGCCAAGATTCCATCGGTAGCCCTTGTTTTGACCCGCGGCGAGGGTTTCTTCCTACACGTCGATCATTTCTACAAGTGTTATCGCATGCACGTGAACACGTTCTCACCTGGTAGATAGTAAATGCATATATGGATGTTCCACCACACTTGTACATGTATGATATGGCCACACGCAAGTTTTCGTGGGATTCCGGTGCTCCTGCGGTCATTTTCCAGCGAAACCCTAGTCTGTGGGCCCCGAAGATCTACCCCCTAGATATCTCCGTACGAGCGTTGACCAATGTACTTTTTTTGGTTTAGGTTTGTTTTTCCCATATCTACATGGAAAACTAAGGTTGGGCCAAGATTCCATCGGTAGCCCTCGTTTTGACCCGCGATGAGGGTTTCTTCCTACACGTCGAGCATTTCTACAAGTGCTATCGCGTGCACCTGAACACGCTCTCACCCGGGAGATAGGAAATGCATCTATGGATGTTCCACCACACTTGTACATATATGCTATGTCCACACGCAAGTTTTCGTTGGATCCTAGTGCTCCTGCGGTTATTTTCAAGCGAAACCCTAGTCTATGGGCCCTGAAGATCTACCCCTAGCTCTCTTTGTACGAGCGTTAACTAATGTACCATTCTGTTGGTTTAGGTGTGTTTTGACTATATCTACATGGAATACCTAGGTTGGGCCCAAGATTCCACCGGTAGCCCTCGTTTTGACCCGCGACGGGGGTTTCCTCCTACACGTCGAGTACTGCTCCACGTGTTACCGCCTTCACGTGAACACGCTCGCACCCGGGTATAGGAAACGCATCTAGGAACATTACACCACACTTTTGCATGTGTGCTATGGCCACACACAAGTTTGAAAGAGAATTTGAAAGAGAAGAAAATTTGAAGTAGCACCTATTCACCCCCCCTCTAGGTGCCCATACGATCCTTTCAACGTGAACACGCACACACCCGGGAGATAGGAAATGCATCTATGGATGTTCCACCACACTTGTACATGTATGCTATGGCCACACACAAGTTTTCGTGGGATTCCGGCGCTCCGGCGGTCATTTTCCAACGAAAACCTAGTGTGTGGGGCCCGAAGATCTACCCCCTAGATATCTCCGTACGAGCGTTAACCAATGTAATTTTTTGTTGGTTTAGGTTTGTTTTGGCCATATATACATGGAAAACCAAGGTTGGGCCAAGATTCCATCGGTAGGCCTCGTTTTGACCCGAGACGAGGGTTTCTTCCTACACGTCGAGCATTTCTGCAAGGGTTATCGCGTGTACGTGAACACGTTCTTACCCGGGAGATAGGAAATGCATCTATGGATGTTCCACCACACTTGTACATGTACGCTATTGCCACACGCAAGTTTTTATGGGATTCCGGTAGCCGTCGGCGTTACTATGTCACCGTACATCTTTAGCTGTTGTAGTCGCTGCCTCTATTATAGTGCCGACGGTTATTCCAACGGCGTTAACATGTTAGTGCTGAGGTATTGGAGCAGCAGGGCCACTGTGATAATGCCCACGGTAGACGTCGGCGTTACTATGTCACCTTACATCTCCACCTGGAAACCACTAGTGCTGGATGAGCACTGGTAGAAAACACCCCATTGATCCCGGTTGGTAAGGGGCATTAGTCCCGGTTGCCCAACCGGGACGGGGCAATCGGGACTAAAGCCCCAACCTTTAGTCCCGGTTGCCCCACCAACCGGGACAAAAGATCATACACGTGGCAGCAGCAAAGCGCGAGGGGGGGTGGAGCATTAGTCCCGGTTCGTAACACGAACCGGGACTAATAACCTTCTGCCGCGGCAGAGATTTGGCCCATTTCTCTGCCGCGGCAGAGAATTCATTTTTGCACATTTTGTTGCCGCGGCAGCATTTTCGCCACTTTTTGTGCCGCGGCAGAGAATTCATTTAGGTTGTTTTATTGTTTATTTAGTGTTTTGCACTTATCAATGAAGGAACCTTGTATTACACAAGATCATCATGACAATACACGGATCGAGTTCATGCACTACATACAAAAGTATTCCCCTTGTCTATACACGGATCGAGTTGCTATTTTTACAATCCCTATTGTCTATACACAGCAGAATAGTATTCCCCTTTCGGGTCTAGGACTTCTGCATCCAAGAATCCCGCCAATTCCTCCTGAATTGCTCGTACGCGATCCTTTGGCAGAAGACCGTCCCGTAGACGTTCGATCTGATTTAAAAAAGGAGTCAGTCTATATGAATGAAACTAAACACAATTTGTTTGAAAATAAAACTATAGAAATTGTTTACATACGTGGAGTTGCTCTAAATTTCTGCCCTTCTCATCGCACGTCTGCCGGATGAACTCGCATACATAGTATCCACATAGATTGTTACCTGGTCCCTGCGTCAGGCACTTCACCAGAACATAGTTCAATCAAAATAATAATCAAGCATGATAATAACTGTATCAAAACTAGAATCAAAGAGATGCGCGGATATAGCTAGTGGTGCTTACATCTAGTGGTTGAAATGTAAGCTCCTCTTTCCAAACACCCCTAGCCTTCTTGGTGAACCGTTTCCAAGCGCTGCCCGGCGAAGAAAACGAATAAAAGAAGTTATTAAGTACTTGATATCATAACATTCACAAACGTTGCCGATATAGTGTCGTAATGATTAGAATTACCGCTGGAGAAGTATCTGCATGTCCTTCCACGTCTCAAGAGGTTTATGTTTCGAGTCCATGACTAGTACACGCCCTTTGTCAAGTTGAATGATTAACAGAATATAGTGGAAGCTGCGAATGCATAACTAATCAATTATATACTTAACATCGAGTAAGCGAAATAGAAAGTGTATACAAGACAATAACACTCACTCGAAGTTGTAAGGAAAAAGTATTTCCCTTTTGGTTTCTTGAAACCTTAACGCGTGTACTATATTATCCTCCGTATCCTGGGGGCTTATTTTGAGATTAGCTTCATGAACCCAATATGGGTCAATGAAGCCAATATCATAGATTTGTCCTCTGCTGCATTCGAGAATCTTCATTCTGCATATTACAGTATGATTATATACATGCAATAAACAAAGTGAGATAGCTGGAGACTAAGTTAATTACAGAATTAGTACTTACAGACAATAGGCACTGATGAGCGATTTGTCCAAGGCGTCTTGATTGAATAATTGAAATAGCTCAACAAATTCAATGGATATCATGTCATCACTTTCTTTCCCATGATGCTTTTTTGTAACCCTCAGCACTATCCAGTTAGCCCCGGCACTTGTGGCGTGCATGTACCAGTTATGCAATCTTCGCATTTTTGTTGAAAGATTATTTACCTCCTCAGGTTTGACGAGAGGTTTGCCGTACTGGTATTTGTATGCTACTTCACTCACGGGGAAGAACTCTAACTGGGATAAGTACTGGGCAATACTCATACCTTGAGCAGCGGCAGCTTCTCCGTATTGTGCAACTACCTCTGGATCATACTGCTCTTCGGCCCCATATTTGCTCGACCCCACATTGGTTTGAGAAATCACCTTGAGAGGGGCGCAAGACTGTTTTGCTTGTTCTCCGAGCTGGGCAACAGATTTCCCGCTTGCATCAGTACTGCTCTTCGAGGCTTGTTGTGCCGCATGTGACTTGAGAATAGAACGCTCATAGTCTGATGACAGCTTTGGCTCGGGTTGATGAAGAGTCTTTAGCATTTTCAACACTTTGGCTTTTTCTTCTTTGGTGCTGGGGAACTCTGGCTCTTTCGGCCGCCTCAGCTTAGCGAAAAACGTTGCCGTTTCCGCATCAACGATCGCCGCAGTCTCCTCTTCAGTACAGTCATAAGCTCTCTTGGGAGCAACCGTTGGTACTTTTGGAAGAGGCTCTTGTTTACGTTTCGGCGATCGCTTACGACGCACAGTAGCGGTACGCTTACGCTTTTTATCCTGAGGCGCCGGCGATGGCTCCCGCGGCGATGGCTGCACCGGAGACGGGTGAGGCGACGGAGCCGGGTGAGGCGACGAAGACGGCTGCCGCGGCGGCGACGACCTCGCTGGAGACGGGTGAGACGGCGGCGAAGATGGCCTTGGCGTGTGATTTCGAAGCACGATACAATCCTTCGGCCATAGAATGGTGACGTTTTTTGCGTCACCCAGCACAGTCACATCCCCTTCACCAGCAGGGTAGTGAAGATCCAAAACCTCAAAGGTGGGCATGATTTCATCCACGCCGACAACAGCGTAGCCCTCTGGAACCGGACGACTGTGGTAAGTTGGTGTGGGTCCAATTGGTAAGGCATAGCCGACCGCCACCTTCATTGATATGTTCACAACTTTGACATGTAGCTCGCAGTGTGTCATCTCTGTGATATCATCCACTGGGTAGCCAACAGGAGCCATCGTCGGTGCATCATCGGCATCGCCATTGTCATCACCCGGGACCTCGGTGGAAGCCACACTGCGTTTTCGATTATTCGATAGGCCGGTAGCATCGAATGCAGTGTGCTGCTGAGATGGGACGCCGGTAGTACTTTGCTCTTTAAGTGAGTTAATTTCATCTTGTTGTTGCTTTAATCGTTCTTCAATTAAACGCATTCGCTCTTTCTGACTTTCTGCTTCAACTGCCGCCCTGTCCTTACTCCTCTGACGGCTTCTATCAGGATATTTCTTCCTCTCTTCGGGAAACCCAGTCCTCCATGATTGGGAGCCTATTGTGCCTCGTGTTCGTCCATCATGTTCCTTATTTCCAAGGGCGAGTGTGAGCTCATCATTCTCTCTATCGGGAATGAAGTCCCCATCTTTAACAGCCTTTACTGCTTTTCTCATCCTCTCGATTGGCAAGGGGTCTTCTTTATGTCGTATGGTATATATACACCTCCCTTCCGAGTCCAACGTGCCCCCATGCCCGTAAAACCAATTCCTTGCACGTTCTACCCAATCGTCTGTCTCTGGGGTGATATTTTTATCACGCAGTTCCTGCTCAAGTTTCTCCCACTTAGGAATGCCAGCCCTGTAGCCACCTTGCCCCATAGTATGGTGATACTTCTTGTTAGCAGCATTCAGCTTATTCGTTTCAGACATTTTCTTAGCTTTTTCTGATTTCTTGTATTCCACAAACTCATCCCAGAATGGTTTTATCTTCTCAAACCGAATATTCTTGAAATCGGGAGTCTTCTTTTTCACGACATAGTCAAGGTGCAATCTTTTCTTCCAGTTGGTGAAACACTGGGCCATCTTCTTCAAAGCCCACTCCCTGACCTTAGCCTCCATGGCTCTCCCATGTTGTAAGGCGTCCTCAACTGGATCCTCCGCATTTGGATCCAGCTCTATCTTCGGTAGTTTGAAATTAACCATGAGCCTCTTCCACAGTAAATCTTTGGCGTGGTTAGGGACAAATAAACATGTTCCCTCTTCATCCGCATTAGCAGGCCTATTCCAATTTCTAATGGTGATCGGGATTAAGTCGCTAACGATTACTCCGCATTGTGCCACAAATTTGGTTGCGACAACTTCGGGAGCCGTCGGTCTGCCGTCTTCAGCGACATCTTCGATCCTGAACCTCTCATGGTCTTCCAACTTTTTGGTTGGGCCTCGTCTGCTCTTTTCAGTAGATTCCTTCGATCCGGAGGGCTAAAAGAAGAAAGATCGCCGTTACTATTTCTATATAAATAGCAGATGATTAATTAATGAATTGATTTATATTACATGCACCTTGCCGGAGCGGTCGTCTTCTCGATTACACAAGGCATCGCCTTCTCCCTCGCGGAAGGCAACACCTTCAACCTCAAACAAGTTGTCTACTCCGGTAAAAAGAGGATCACCCTCACCGGAGTTGTTCAGAAACGTTGATACGTCTAAATTATCTTCCCCACGGATCACACCTTGGATCAACTCTTCCTTTTCTTCGTCTCTGACGTGTGGATCCATATTTTCTGCATAGGTGGAAAAACGAATAAGTCAAAGCGGCTAAAGGAGAAAGTTAAGGAGAAACCCTGATATATACATACACAATAATAAAAATGAAGAGAAACCCTAAACCTAGCTACAAAAAGGAAACCGTGTAGTAGATAGGTAACTCTAGCTAAAATCAACGGTTATCAATATTCCGGAGTTCCGAGGGGTGTAACCTAGTTCGGAGAAACCTCCGATGCATATGAGAGGGGAACCCACATGCACCTAAGGGGTATTAATGATTCCTTATCTAACCACAGTGACTGGCAATGTGAATCGGGTCTGGGGCTACCCACATTGACTGACCAGTGGGGCCGAAGACCAATAATACCAAACTAATTAATAAACCTAATAATACCTAACTAATAATAAACCTAATAATCGAAACACCGAAAAGAAAGGGAAACAATCAACACATGGCATCGATGCAATGCTCAAGCAATTATGATGATATGACAAGTTAATTTGCATTGGAATGTAACCCTAAGACATGCTCGACGATTTAATCGGGGTTCCGACGGGTGAAAACCCTAACTCGGGGAAACTCCGGAACATATGAGAGGGGTGCATTTGTTCTTATAATTATACTTGTCATTTAAATTGTTGAACAATGCATGATTATAGGTTAAATAGATAGGTTTCATTTTTCTGAACAATTTGATATATTATTTGTAATTTTCTGACTTATAAATAAAAAGATATTGAATTTACAAGTTTATATCAATTTCTGGAATTATTAAATCATTTAAAATTGAATTACTGTGGGCCACGTCAGCAAGCCACCGTGGGCCACGTCAGCGGGCCCGTACCACCGTGGGCCACGTCAGCGGGCCCGTACCACCGTGGGCCACGTCAGCGGGCCCGTACCACCACCAGCAGCGACGATGGAGGAAACGGCGCGCGCGGCGGCGCCCAGCACCAGCAGCGGCGCCCAGCAGCACCACCACCAGGGAGGGGGAGGACAGAGAGGGCCACGTCAGCGGGCCCGTACCACCACCAGCAGCGACGATGGAGGAAACGGCGCGCGCGGCGGCGCCCAGCACCAGCAGCGGCGCCCAGCAGCGGCGCCCAGCAGCACCACCACCAGGGAGGGGGAGGACAGAGAGGGGCAGGGAGGGGCGGCGCCGTACCTGACGCGCGGCGGTGGGGGAAGGGCGCGGTCGTCGACGGGAGGCAGAGAAGAGGGCGGCCGGCGGTCGTCGGGGGAAGGAGACGCGCGGGCGGCGCGGTCGTCGGCGCGCGGGAAGAGACGCGGGTGGCGGCCGGAGGCGGAGGCGTTGACGACGGAGCCGCTACGGGGAGCGCGCGACGGTGGCGGGGGCAGCCTGGCGGCGTCGTCATCGGCGATGGCGCGGGCAGAGGCAGAGTGGGGAAGGGAAGAAGAAGAGGAGGCACACGCCCTTATAACTAAAGGGCCTTTAGTCCCGGTTCGTGGCTCCAACCGGGACTAAAGGGGCATACGTCCCGGTTGGAGCCACCAACCTGGACCTATAGTCCAAATTTTCAGCAGTTGAAGGGGCGCGCGCGCAGGGGGCTCTTTCGTCCCGGTTGGTGGCTCCAACCGGGACGTATTCCCCTGTTTTCAAATTTTTTCAGTTATTTTCTCTCTGTTCCCGCCTTATTTTTTATTTTGGGGTTTAAATTTGTAATGTTTTTTAAATGATAATTACTTTGGAATTTACAAAACTTTAAACATAAAAAGTGTTTGGATTTGAATAACTAATTCGAAACCATTTTCTGTTTTGAAAAATAATTAATGTAACCATTTAAACAACGAACCATTTAAAATTAATAATGAAATAACTTATATTTTTTAAATATTAATTTGGAATTTAGAAAAACTATAAACATAAGAAGTGTATGGATTTGAATAAATAATCCAAAACCAATTTCTATTTTTAAAAAATAATTAATGTAACCATTTAAAATTAATTAACTTATATTTTTGAATATTAATTTGGAATTTAGAAAAACTTTAAACATAAAAAGTGTTTGGATTTGAATAAACAATTCAAAACCATTTTCTGTTTTAAAAAACAATTAATGTAACCATTTAAAATATGAACCATTTACAATTAAAAATGAATTAACTTATATTTTTTTGATATCAATTTGGAATTTAGAAAAACTTTAAACATAAGAAGTGTATGGATTTGAATAAATAATTCAAAAACATATTCTATTTTTAAAAAATAATTAATATAACCTTTTAAAATGAATTAACTTATATTTTTGAATATTAATTTGGAATTTAGAAAAATTTTAAACATAAAAGTGTTTGGATTTAAATAAATAATTCAAAAACATTTGTCCTTTTTACCAGGGATGGGCGAAAAGGTTTGAGATGTACCGGTTGGGATATAGTCCATGTAAGGTGGTCTAGTATTTTAGGAAAATAGGACGGTAGCATTCTGAAACGGCATTTTGGTGGTTACTTCACAAAACGACCCGTTTTTTGCGCTCGGGAAATGGAAAAGGGCTTTTCCGTGCGACAAAAAGGAAAACTTCCTCCTGCAACATTGTTCTCCATACCAATGTCCACACACATGCATAATATGGGCACAACATCACAAACTATGCCGTGATTCAGCACATAACATCGGTCATTTGGACCGAAAGCCATGAAACCTCGAACATGATAGGTCATTTTGTGAAGGTTTTTTCGAAACATGATCAATATACCAAGTCTGGTATTTTTCCTTTCAACTATGTAACATAATATGACACCACGCGAAGGATTTTCATTGTTCGGATTTTTTTTGAATTTATTATGCCCGTTTTGAATTATTTGAATTTCTAACTATGGTCGAACCGGTGTGCATGAAGATAGGGGACGGGCATTGTTAGAACTTGCATTGGATCTCTGAAGAAACCACATATTGCGAGTCTAAAAATGATTTTTTCAAAAAATCACGGGCGGTAGATCATGTACCTGTAGTACAAACCGGACCCACTTCCTGCCGATTCGGCAGACATTTGTCCTTTTTACCAGGGATGGACGAAAAGGTTTGAGATGTACCGGTTGGGATATAGTCCATGTAAGGTGGTCTAGTATTTTAGGAAAATAGGACGGTAGCATTCTGAAACGGCATTTTGGTGGTTACTTCACAAAACGACCCGTTTTTTGCGCTCGGAAAATGGAAAAGGGCTTTTCCGTGCGACAAAAAGGAAAACTTCCTCCTGCAACATTGTTTTCCATACCAATTTCCACACACATGCATAATATGGGCACAAAATCACAAACTATGCCGTGATTCAGCACATAACATCGGTCATTTGGACCGAAAGCCATGAAACCTCGAACATGATAGGTCATTTTGTGAAGGTTTTTTCGAAACATGATCAATATACCAAGTCTGGTATTTTTCCTTTCAACTATGTAACATAATATGACACCACGCGAAGGATTTTCATTGTTCGGATTTTTTTTGAATTTATTATGCCCGTTTTGAATTATTTGAATTTCTAACTATGGTCGAACCGGTGTGCATGAAGATAGGGGACGGGCATTGTTAGAACTTGCATTGGATCTCTGAAGAAACCACATATTGCGAGTCTAAAAATGATTTTTTCAAAAAATCACGGGCGGTAGATCATGTACCTGTAGTACAAACCGGACCCACTTCCTGCCGATTCGGCAGACATTTGTCCTTTTTACCAGGGATGGACGAAAAGGTTTGAGATGTACCGGTTGGGATATAGTCCATGTAAGGTGGTCTAGTATTTTAGGAAAATAGGACGGTAGCATTCTGAAACGGCATTTTGGTGGTTACTTCACAAAACGACCCGTTTTTTGCGCTCGGAAAATGGAAAAGGGCTTTTCCGTGCGACGAAAAGGAAAACTTCCTCCTGCAACATTGTTCTCCATACCAATGTCCACACACATGCATAATATGGGCACAACATCACAAACTATGCCGTGATTCAGCACATAACATCGGTCATTTGGACCGAAAGCCATGAAACCTCGAACATGATAGGTCATTTTGTGAAGGTTTTTTCGAAACATGATCAATATACCAAGTCTGGTATTTTTCCTTTCAACTATGTAACATAATATGACACCACGCGAAGGATTTTCATTGTTCGGATTTTTTTTGAATTTATTATGCCCGTTTTGAATTATTTGAATTTCTAACTATGGTCGAACCGGTGTGCATGAAGATAGGGGACGGGCATTGTTAGAACTTGCATTGGATATCTGAAGAAACCACATATTGCGAGTCTAAAAATGATTTTTTCAAAAAATCACGGGCGGTAGATCATGTACCTGTAGTACAAACCGGACCCACTTCCTGCCGATTCGGCAGACATTTGTCCTTTTTACCAGGGATGGACGAAAAGGTTTGAGATGTACCGGTTGGGATATAGTCCATGTAAGGTGGTCTAGTATTTTAGGAAAATAGGACGGTAGCATTCTGAAACGGCATTTTGGTGGTTACTTCACAAAACGACCCGTTTTTTGCGCTCAGAAAATGGAAAAGGGTTTTTCCGTGCGACAAAAAGGAAAACTTCCTCCTGCAACATTGTTCTCCATACCAATGTCCACACACATGCATAATATGGGCACAACATCACAAACTATGCCGTGATTCAGCACATAACATCGGTCATTTGGACCGAAAGCCATGAAACCTCGAACATGATAGGTCATTTTGTGAAGGTTTTTTCGAAACATGATCAATATACCAAGTCTGGTATTTTTCCTTTCAACTATGTAACATAATATGACACCACGCGAAGGATTTTCATTGTTCGGATTGTTCGGCACACATTTAGTCCCGGATGTAGTCACAAACCGGGACTAAAAATATTTTCCGCCATTTCCCTCCTCTTCCCGCCAAGTTTTCCCGCCCTTTCCTTTCTACTAGAGATTTTAGTCCCGGATGTAGTCACTAACCGGGACTAAAGATATTTCCCGCCATTTCCCAAAGCTTCACGCCAAGTTTTCCCGCCCTGAAGGGATTGCGGCAGAGTGGGCCAGACAACACTAATAATAGGGGTGAGTGTCGACATTATGTCGTGCGGCTTGTACCTTGTCCCGGATGGTGTCACCAACCGGGACTAAAGATGAACCTTTAGTCCCGGTTGGAGACACCAACCGGGACTAAAGATGAGTCAGCACTAATAATAGGGGTGAGTGTCGACATTATGTCGTGAGTGTCGACATTATGCCGAGCTGCCTGTACTATAAATATGCATCCTTGTGAGTCCAGTCCTCCAGCCAGTTTGAGGCATCTCCAAGATGGTTTTAGAGAGCAGGGACACCACTACGGCCAGTTTCAGGGAGATGCCGACGAAGCCCAGTCCTCCGGCATCTCCGAGAAACTGGTCATAGAGGCACTCCCTAATATGTGAAATTAGTTAGCTCCGAGGCGTATTGATCTAGTTAGTGAAGTTACAAGCTGCAAGATGGTTTTCGAGAGCAGGGACACCACTGCGGCCAGTTTCAGGGAGATGCCGACGGAGCCCAGTCCTCCGGCATCTCCGAGAAACTGGTCATAGAGGCACTCCCTAATATGTGAAATTAGTTAGCTCCGAGGAGTATTGATCTAGTTAGTGAAGTTACAAGCTGTAAGATGGTTTTAGAGAGCAGGGACACCACTGCGGCCAGTTTCAGGGAGATGCCGACGGAGCCCAGTCCTCCGGCATCTCCGAGAAACTGGTCATAGAGGCACTCCCTAATATGTGAAATTAGTTAGCTCCGAGGCGTATTGATCTAGTTAGTGAAGTTACAAGCTGCAAGATGGTTTTCGAGAGCAGGGACACCACTGCGGCCAGTTTCAGGGAGATGCCGACGGAGCCCAGTCCTCCGGCATCTCCGAGAAACTGGTCATAGAGGCACTCCCGGTCCAGCCACAAAATGGGACTAACACTCAAGACATTTATTAATATTAAAAACTGAGACTACAAAACCGGGACTAAAGGCCACAAACCGCGAAAGATATCCTTCGGTCAAGCCACAAACCGCGAAAGACATGAACTAGAGTTACATAATATGAGCATGAACTTCTTGGCATATGTCATTCCTTATGACCGCTTCAGACGTAACCATGGAGCATCTTCTTTACTTAACGGAATGCTTGGGTCAGTTTTCACTGTGAAGGGCGGAATTTCATCAAACTTATTATAATCTTCTGACATGTCTGTCTTGTCCTCGATTCCCACGATGTTTCTTTTCCCTGAAAGAACTATGTGACGCTTTGGATCACCATATGATGTATTCGTTTGCATATTTTTTCTTTTTTTCGGTCTGGAGGACATGTCCTTCACATAGAAAACCTGAGACACATCATTGGCTAGGACGAATGGTTCATCTCTATAACCAAGATTGTTGAGATCCACTGTTGTCATTCCGTACAACTGGTCTATCTTTACCCCTTCCCCATTCAGGTTGACCCATTTGCAGCGAAACAAAGGGACCTTAAAAGAGACTCCATAGTCTAGTTCCCATATCTCATCTATGTAACCATAATATGTGTCCTTTTGTCCATTCTCGTCTATTGCATCAAAGCGGACACCACTATTTTGGTTGGTGCTCTTTTTATCTTGGGCGATCGTGTAGAATGTATTCCCATTTATTTCGTACCCTTGGAAATTCAATACAGTAGAAGATGGTGACGCGGCCAACAAGTATAGCTGATCTCCAACAGTGGTGTCATTCAAGAGATGTGTCCGCATCCAACCACCGACAGACTTCATGTGTTCATCTGTAATCCATGATTCAGGCTTCCCCGGGTTTTTGGAGCGTACAATATTCTTGTGTTCCTCCATATACGGAGCTGCCAAGGTGGAATTATGTAGAACTGTGTAGTGTGCTTTAGTGAAAGAATCCCCGTCCCTACATATCAGTGCTTTCTTTCCCAGCGTGCCTTTTCCACTTAGTCTTCCCTCATGCCGCGAGTCAGAAACACCAATCGGCTTAAGGTCAGGAATAAAGTCAACACAAAACTCAATGACCTCCTCTGTTCCATATCCCTTGGAGATGCTTCCTTCTGGTCTAGCACGGTTATGAACATATTTCTTTAAGACTCCCATGAACCTCTCAAAGGGGAACATATTGTGCAGAAATACCGGACCGAGAATGGCAATCTCTTCCACTAGATGAACCAGGAGATGCGTCATAATATTGAAGAAGGATGGTGGGAACACCAATTCAAAACTAACAAGACATTGTACCACATCCTTCTGTAACCTTGGCAGAATATCTGGATTGATTACCTTCTGAGATATTGCATTGAGGAATGCACACAGCTTCACAATGGGTACTCGAACATTTTCTGGTAGAAGCCCCCTCAATGCAATCGGAAGCAACTGCGTCATAATCACGTGACAGTCATGAGACTTCAGGTTTTGGAACTTTTTCTCTGCCATATTTATTATCCCCTTTATATTAGATGAGAAGCCCGACGGCACCTTGATACTGTAAAGGACTTCAAAAAAGATTTCCTTCTCTGCTTTGGTAAGAGCATAGCTGGCACGACTTAAGTGACGCCCTTTATCCGTCTTGTTATCTGTATGCATGTTCTTTGGGTCTTTCATAATTTGTTGGTCCTCCCGTGCTTCAGGTGTATCTTTTGTCTTCCCATACACGCCTAGGAATCCTAGCAGGTTCACGCAGAGATTCTTCGTCACGTGCATCACATCGATTGAAGAGCGGACACGCAGGACTTTCCAATATGGCAGCTCCCAAAATATAGATTTCTTCTTCCACATGGGTGCGTGTCCTGTAGCGACGTCGTTCGGAACTGATTGACCGCCGGGACCCTTTCCAAAGATTACTTCTATGTCCTTGACCATACCAAATACATCATCACCAGCTGGGAGTTCAGGCTTCTTCCGGTGATCTGCCTCACCTTTGAAATGCTTGCCTTTCTTTCTTACGGGATGATTGGTCGGAAGAAATCGTCGATTCGCTAGGTACACAACCTTCTTGCATTTATGCAAATATGTACCTTCGGTCTTATCTAAACAGTGGGTGCATGCCTTATATCCTTTGTTTGTCTGTCCTGAAAGGTTACTAAGAGCAGGCCAATCATTGATGGTTACGAATAACAACCCTCGTAGATTAAATGGCTCCTGTTTGTTCTCATCCCACGCACGTACACCTGGTTTGCCCCACAACTATAAGAGTTCTTCAACTAATGGCCTAAGGTACACATCAATGTCGTTGCCCGGTTGCTTCGGGCCTTGGATGAGCACTGGCATCATAATGAACTTACGCTTCATGCACAACCAAGGAGGCGGGTTGTAGATACATAGAGTCACGGGCCAGGTGCTGTGACTGCAGCTCTGCTCCCCAAAAGGATTCATGCCATCCGTACTTAGACCAAACCATAAGTTCCTTGCGTCACCTGCAAAGTCTGGGAAGTCTCTCTCGATTTTTCTCCACTGTGACCCATCAGCAGGGTGTCTCAACTCCCCGTCTTTCTTACGGTCTTCTTTGTGCCATCGCAACAACCTGGCATGCTCTTTGTTTCTGAACATGCGTTTCAACCTTGGTATTATAGGAGCATACCACATAACCTTAGCAGGAACCCTCTTCCGGAGGGGCTCTCCCTCAACATCACCAGGGTCATCTCGTCTGATCTTATACCGCAACGCGTTGCATACTGGGCATTTATCTAAATTCTCATACTCCTTACCGCGGTAGAGGATGCAGTCATTAATGCATGCATGTATCTTTTGCACATCTAATCCCAGATGACAGAGAGTCTTCTTTGCTTCGTAGGTACTATCGGGAAGTTCGTTATGTTTTGGAAACTTCGGCTTCATTATTTTCAGCATCTTTTCAAATGAGGAGTCAGTTAGACCACACTCTGCCTTCCATCGCAACAATTCCAGTGTCGTACCGAGCTTTGTGCTGCCATCTTCACAATTTGGGTACAACAATTTCTTGTGATCTTCTAACATGCCCTCTAACTTCAACTTCTCATTTTCTGTTTCACAGTCTCGCTTTGCATCAGAAATGACCCTACCAAGTTCATCAGCCGGCTCATCTGATGCCCGTTCTTCACCTTTTTCCTCTCCATTGTCTTCCATTGCAGTATCACTGTATTCAGGAAACATATGATGATAGTTGTTATCATCATCTTCTTCTTCACCATCTTCCATCATAACCCCTCTTTCCCCGTGCTTGGTCCATCAATTATAGTTGGGCATGAAACCTTTCATAATCAGGTGGCCGCGAATGATTTTCGAGGAAGAGTACTCCTTGTTGTTCCGACATTGAACACATGGACAACGTATAAATCCATTCTCTTTGTTTGCCGTAGCCACATCGATAAATTTATCCACGCCTTTGATATACCCGGCTACCCGCCGGTCACCGTACATCCATTCCCGACCGTTCATCTGCATCATATAAGTAAGTTTATCAAAAAACAGGACATCATAAATAGTGAAATAACCAATTCACACCGACACATGAATTGTATCAATGACCTAGAAAAGATAAGATTGCTAACCTCGATCGAGGGAAATAAAGAGGAGAAAGCTCAAGTGCGTCTCGAACACCTTCTATATTTTTGTTCTATGAGAAATTCAACGGGATTTTTCACTCAAACATTTCAACAAACACCTTCAATGCATGCATGAAAAAAAACTAGCACACACCCTCACACCTTACACCATTTGAAAAAACAGAGTGGAGGCAGAGGGGGCTGGGGCGTTGCATTTATAGAGGGCAAGGGGCCTTTAGTCCCGGTTGAAGCCAGCAACCGGGACTAAAGGTGCGTGCCACGCCACGTGGCTGTGGCCAAACCTTTAGTCTCGGTTGGTGGCTCCAACCGGGACGCATGCCCCCTTACCAACCGGGACCCATGCCCCCTGGCCCCGTGCCCGCTCCAACCGGGACGCGTGCCAGCATTAGTCCCGGTTGGTGGCGCAACCGGGACTAATGCTCCCAGGGGTGGCGAACGGATGGCCCTTTTTCCTCTAGTGGAGCTGCTGCCAATGGTATAGTGCTGACGGTGGCCATCAGTGTTACTATGTTAAGGAGCCCAAGTGTTAGTCATTTTTGAAGGAGCCAAACTAGCTAGCAGCACTGAGTAGTTGCTGCTGCTATTATAGTGCCGACGGTTATACCTTCGGCGTTACTATGTTAGCGCTGGTGCAGCAGGGCCACTGTGATAGTGCCCACGGTAGCCGTCGGCGTTACTATGTCACCTTACATCTCCACCTGGAAACCACTAGTGCTGGAGGAGCTGCTGCCAATGGTATAGTGCTGACGGTGGCCATCAGTGTTACTATGTTAAGGAGTCATTTTGAGAGAGGCAAACAAGCTAGAAGCATTGAAGTAGTTGCTACCATTGTTATAGTGCTGACGGTAATACCGTCGGCATAGTCATGACTATGGACGTCGCCGTTCTGCCTTTTCCTCCGAAGACGGCAAATCCATGTGGCGTCGGCCTGTGCTGAAGGCCGTGTGACGCTGATAGTGGCCGTCGGCGTAGGTGTGTCTAAGCCGACGGTAGCCGCCGGCGTAGGCTGATCTACGCCGACGGTTGACTTGTGCTGACGGTTTTTTTATGGCCGTGGGCGTACTGAGACAGTGCTGACGGCCCCGACATATCACCGTCAGCGTCGTGGCTTGTTCCCATCTAAGTGATTGTCAAAACTACTTTGGCGGACTTGAAAAAGCTGCCTTCGTGGATCATCCCGCCACCGTGCATGGCAGTGCTATCATAACGCCACAGGGAGAGGCGGAAGGGCGTTCCCGCCTTTGTCATTGGCGGGAGGAGAAGAGCCACGTCGACAGCCGGCGAAAGGGCAGGTTCCCTCTGGCGGAACGATGCCCGTGTCATCCCGCTTTCCTTTTTGGCGGTAGGTTGACATCCCGCATTTTCATTGGCCGGAAGTGGTCGCTGGTGGGCAGGAATCCCTGGCTGCAGTCGACTGCGAGAAAAGATGGGACATCAGTGATTACTATAGTGCATGCAGATTCCCTACCATAGAAAAATGATCAACGAAATCAGTGCACTGCATTGCAGATTTGCCCGCTAACTTTCCTACTAATTGAAGGCTGTCCTTCGTTGATTTGCCATACAATATTCTCGCTTAAATTAGCAACAATACTTAAGAAGCTAATGTCACATTACCGTACTATTGCACATGGAAATAAACATTCGAAAGTGCTAATCTCGATCTGTCTTTTCATCAACTACTTCATCTCCCGAATCAAACTACTGGTGCATCAAAATTTATATCCTAAACGCTAGCCGCTGGTGTTACATGCATGCAATGGGAGAGAGAAAAGAGGCACTAATTGAGAGAGAAACAAGCCAGGAAAGAAGCGATGGGACACCGCAGCAGCATCAGCACACGCCGAATCAGCCTGTTCGCGCTCCTCCCGCCATGCATCACGTACGCAGGCCCCCTTCCGCCTCTCCCCATGGCGGGATGCAAGCGCCGCCATGCGCAGTGGCGGGATGAGCCACGCGGCGGCTTTTTCACGTCCCGTCAGGGCAGTTTTAACACACTAGTAGAAAACGGACCTTTGGTTTCAACGGTTAGAAACGGCCACAGGGACCAGAAGACATTAGCCCCGGTTCGTATGGGAACTTTAGCCTCGGTTCGTTTAATAAACCGGGGCTAAAGGGTCTGGCGCTGGAAAAGAGCAGATGCGTGGACCTTTAGCCCGGTTTATTTCTCAAACCGGGACTAAAGTCCCCGACTATATCTTCTTCCCCTTCCCAGCCCAAGCCATTTCAAGCTCACACAATCATTCCTGTCAAATTTCTCCCCTCAATCTCGAGTTCTTCCCCATTTTTCTCAAGATTTGTGAAGATTTTTTGGCTCCACATCTATCAATGGTCCTAAGAGGTTAGCAACTTCATCATTTCTGCTCTCATTGCTTGTTTTAGCTCATTTCATGCTCTAGAAATGGATAGATTTTGTGTGGGTTCTATCTCTGTATATCTGGTTAATTTGGCACATATAGTTCTCGAAATTCATTTGATTCATTGAAGCACATAGATACATGAGTTCATCCTATATACATATCTTGGTTTGACATGTTATCTTGAAATCCGGTCAGTTCACAGTGCATCATGTCATCGTCGAGCAACAAAATATTCTTCTTTCTTCTACCTGTAGTCACAAAATCCATTGAAATAAAAATAAGTACCAAAACTATGAAGGCACACATATATATAGTGGCGCTCTAGCATTTTAGTTAATCATCAGCCAGTTAAGCAAGAAATTAAGAACAAAAACATGAACACGCCAATGAGCTACCAAATTAAATTAGGGAGTGCCTCTATGGCGAGCTCCTCGAAGATGTCTGAGGACGAGGCATCCTAATGAAGGGAATATGCCCTGAGAGGCAATAATAAAGTGTTTATTATGTGTATTCCAAGTATATGATAGATGTTTATTTTGCATGCTATAATTGTATTAATACGGAAACGTTAATACATGTGTGTTTAATAAACAAACAGAAAGTTCCTAGTTATGCCTCTCTCATAAACCAGCTCGTTGATTAACAAGTTGATCAAGGTTTCCTGATCATGGACATTGGATGTTGTTAATAACGGGATCACAACATTAGTGTAATGGTGTGATGAACATTCATCCGAAGTATAGCATTACGATCAAAGTCATTGAGTTTATATTGCTATAACAACTTACGAAGTGATCCTAATCCTTAGACCATGAGATCATGTCAATCACTAACACCGGAAGAGTTTCTTGATAACATCAAACGTCATACCGTAATAGGGTGATTATAAAGATGGATTCAGAACTAATAAAGTGTTATGTTGAGGCTCATGGATCGAGAGTGGAATTTGTTCATCCCGACGACGGATAGATATACTCTGGGCCCTCTCGGTGATATCACATTGATTAGCTTGCAAGCAAGTGATTTGATCACTAGAATGTTATATCACAGGAACGAGAAAAGAGTGCATGTCGGTAACGAGATCAAATTAGGTATGGAGATACCGATCATCGAATCTCGGACATGTAATATATCGTGAAACAAAGAGATTAAGATACTAGCGTAAAAGGTTCCGACGATCACAAGAAAGTCATCGTTGAATGTGTGGGAGTCAGTATGGGTCTCCAGATCCCGCTTCTGATTATTGATCCGAGAGGGGTCTCGATCATGTCCGCATTATTCACGAACCATAGGGTGACACACTTAAGAGACACCGACATCCAATTGGAGCAAATGTTTCATGCCGAAAGAATGAACAAGCGCATGAATTTATTTCACTAGATACCGAAACAGGTTTTTGGGTGAAATTGCATAAAGTGGTTATGCATGTGAAATAGAATTCTAGCAAGGGGTTATTTGTGAATGTTTGTCATTAAAGTAATTGACAAAATTCTGAATAAAATAAAAGAGTTTTATTTAATGAGAGTTTGCATTAAATTTGGTGGAAATTTAATGGGAATTTGAGTGGACTTTTGAGTGGAGGGGTTTTAAAGGGCATTTTGTGAGTGGAGTGTCCACCCACATGAATGAAGGAGGGGAGGGGGCAGCCCTCATGGCCGGCGGCCACCCCTTGGGTGCCCCCCTCCTCCTATAAAAGGAGCCCCCCTCCTCACTTGTCTCTCACACCTCCTCGTGAAGGATCTCTCTCCCCCTCCAGAATTTATCCCCCATGGTCTCGGACTAGCGAGATACATGTTTCCGGTGGCTATTCGGCAAGAAATAGTTGTGCTTCCGCTGCATCGCTGGAGCGAGGAGGCGGAGGTTGCTCGGTGCCTCGAACGTGTGTGCGAGCACGGATGCGCTGCTGATTTGCGGCGCTAGGACTTCCTCTCGATCTTGAGATCGGCAAGAGATCATCTACATCAACCAAGAGTTGAACTCGTTAAGCTTTGTCGGTCTTCAAGGGTATGTTCTCTATGGATATACATCCGCCCGTTGTTTGTATCTAGTAGATAGATCTTGGTATATAGTTCACATCGTAGGAAAATTTTGTTTTCTATGCTGCGAACCCTATAGTGGTATCAGAGCCGGATCTATGCGTAGATACTTGACACGGGTAGTACACATATGAGTATGTGGGCGATGATGATCATGTTGTTGCTCCTTTGTTGTAATTTTGGATATTGGTGGCATAGTGGGATGAAGCGGCCCGGACAAACTTTACATGTCCTCGCACATGAGACCTGTTCCACGCTTGACATGCAACTAGTTTGCATAAGTGGCTAGCGGGTGTCTGTCTCTCCTACTATAGTCAATATCTATTTTGCAAGCGAGTTGTCAACAATTTGATTATCCTCGTTGTGGTTCATGTTCGTAGGTAAGAACGGTTCTATCTCGAAAGCCCTAAGCCACGTAAAACTTGCAATGGATAAATTAGAGGCGTCTAGTTTAGATTATTGCTGGGCTAGTGTTATGATATGGTAGTGTTGTAAGTAGAAGTATGAGATGATACTCTTACAACACACATAGCGTGTAAAATCCATAGACCTTGGATTTACACATATAGGTATGATAGTGATCATACCACGATGCACATGATAGAGATCATCTGCGGGAACCATATAATTTCACTAATAAACATATGATGTTTGATAGCATCTTATATTGCTTGTTTAGCGCTTTGTTAGCATAATAAGATGATCCCTCATTTAAATATCAAGATAAGAATGTGTTCTTCCTTTAGTATGCACCGATTACGTTTTCGTCGCTCCAAGACATCACGTGATGATCGGGTGTTCTTGGATCCACGACCATATTTCGGGTGTAAAACAGTTACACACGCGAATACTAAGGTTCTAACTTGGCGAGCCTAGCATGTACAGACATGGCCTCGGAACACGGACCGAAAGGTTAAGCATGAGTCATATAGTTGATATGATGCCCATTTGATGCTCACCTTTGAAGCTATACCGACTCACATGATGATCGGACATGGTGTAGTGGATTTGGTTCATGTAATCACCAAAAAGGCACGAGGGATGTCGTTTTTGAGTGGGAGTTCATTCGTAATATGGATTAGTTGAACTCAATCTATCATACACTTAGTCTAAATTTTACAAATTCTGTTGTAGATGGCACCACCTGCTTTTAATTTCAATGTGTTCATGGAGAAAGAGAAACTAGCAACGAACGGTAGCAACTTTACCGAATGGGCCATGAATTTGAGGATTCTCCTCTCTGCTGCACAAAAGCAATATGTGCTAGAAGCGCCGTTAGGCCCCCCACCTTTAGATGATGCCCCTAACGAGGAGAAGAATGTCTATCAGACTCGTCAGGAGGACCACAACTTAGTTCATTGCGGCATATTGTATGGGCTAGAGCCAGAACTTCGAAAGAGTTTCGAAAACGGCAATGCATTTGATACAATGGGTGAGTTGAAAATGATTTTCGACACACATGCTGCTGTAGAGAGCTACAACGCTTCAGAAAAGTTCTTTAGCTGCATGATGGAAGAGCACAACTCCGTTAGTGAGCATGTACTCAAGATGTCGGGTTACGCCGATAAGCTTGTGTCCTTGGGAATATCGATTCCCATTGACTTAGGCATCCATCGTGTTCTGCAGTCTCTGCCACCTAGCTATAAGAGCTTCGTGATGAACTATAATATGCAAGGCATGAAGAAGTCTCTCCCCGAGCTTCTGTCAATGCTTAAAACTGCAGAAGTGGAGATCAAAAAGGAACATCAAGTGTTGATGATCAATAGGAACACTGGCTTCAAGAAAGACAAGAAGGGAAAACGGAAGGGAAGTAAGGGCGGCAAGCCTGTTGCCGCGCCTGAAAAGAAACCCCGAGTTGGACCTAAGTCTGATTCCGAGTGCTACTATTGTAAGGGGACTGGCCACTGGAAGCGCAACTGCCCCAAGTATCTGGCAGACAAGAAGGCCGGCAAGGCAAACAAAGGTATATATGATATACATGTTATTGATGTGTACTTGACTAGTGCTCGCAGTAGCACCTGGGTATTTGATACCGGTTCAGTTGTTAATATTTGTAACTCGAATCAGGGGTTGCGGAACAAGCGACCGCTAGCAAGGGGTGAGGTCAAGATGCGTGTCGGCAATGGATCAAGCGTTGTTGTGATTGCCGTCGGAACGCTGCCTCTCCACTTACCGTCGGGATTAGTTATAAACTTGAATAAATGTTATCTAGTGCCTGCACTGAGCATGAACATTGTATCTGGATCGTGTTTGATGCGAAGTGGTTATTCATTTAAATCCGAGAACAATGGTTGTTCCATTTATATGAATGAAATCTTTTATGGTCATGCACCGATGATGAATGGTTTATTTCTATTAGATCTTGATGATAATGTTACACATATTCATAATGTTGATGCTAAAAGGATTAAACTTAATGATGATATATCCGCATATATGTGGCACTGCCGTCTAGGTCATATTGGCGTTAAACGCATGAAGAAGCTCCATTCGGATGGACTTTTGGAATCACTTGATTATGAATCATTTGATACATGTGAGCCATGCCTTATGGGCAAGATGACTAGAACGCCGTTTTCCGGTTCAATGGAACGGGCGACAGATTTATTGGAAATCATACATTCTGATGTATGTGGTCCAATGAGTGTGTCGGCGCGAGGTGGATATCGTTATTTTGTTACTTTCACGGATGATTTGAGTAGATACGGTTATATCTACTTGATGAAACAGAAGTCTGAAACCTTTGAAAAGTTCAAGGAATTTCAGAATGAAGTGGAAAATCATCGTGATAGAAAGATCAAATTTCTACGGTCCGACCGTGGAGGTGAGTATCTAAGTTACGAGTTTAGCACTCACATGAAAGAGTGTGGAATTGTTTTACAACTCACACCTGCCGGAACACCACAGCGAAATGGTGTGTCGGAACGTCGTAATCGTACTTTATTAGATATGGTTCGATCTATGATGTCTCTGACGGACTTGCCGTTGTCATTTTGGGGTTATGCACTAGAAACTGCTGCATTCACTTTAAATCGGGCACCATCTAAATCCGTTGAAAAGACACCGTATGAATTGTGGTTTGGAAACAAACCTAAGATGTCATTTCTTAAAGTTTGGGGATGCGATGTTTATGTGAAGAAACTTCAACCGGATAAACTCGAACCCAAAGCGGAAAAATGCGTCTTCATAGGATACCCTAAAGAAACTATTGGGTATTCCTTCTATCACAGATCCGAGGGCAAGGTTTTTGTTGCCAAGAATGGATCCTTTCTAGAGAAAGAGTTTCTCGCGAAAGGTGTGAGTAGTCGGAAGATAAAACTCGAAGAGGTTGTGGAACCTTCTCTTCAAAGTATGGCGAGTAGCGCAGCGCCGGAAGTTGTTCCGGAGTTGGCTCCACCTGTTGAAGAGGGAACTAATGATAATGATCATGAAACTCCGAAAGAGAGTACTACCGAACCTCGCAGGTCAAACAGGACGCGTGCAGTTCCCGAGCTGTACGGAAATCCTGTCATGAATTTCATGGTTGATGAAAATGATGACCCTGCGACGTATGAAGAAGCGATGATGAGCCCGGATTCCAACAAATGGTTAGAAGCCATGAAATCCGAGATGGAATCCATGTATGAAAATCAAGTTTGGAACTTGGTGGAATTACCTCACGACCGAAAGGCCGTGGAGAACAAATGGATTTTCAAAAGGAAAACTGGTGCTGATGGTAATGTGACCGTCTATAAAGCTCGACTTGTCGCAAAGGGGTTTCGACAAATTCAAGGAGTTGACTACGATGAGACTT
This sequence comes from Avena atlantica, assembly GCA_910589765.1. Taxonomy (NCBI): domain Eukaryota; kingdom Viridiplantae; phylum Streptophyta; class Magnoliopsida; order Poales; family Poaceae; genus Avena; species Avena atlantica. The sequence continues at coordinate 21,962,443 of OU342734.1, read as the reverse complement.
TCTCTCCCGTAGCGATGCTAAAGTCAGTTAGGATTATGTTAGCAATTGCTGCATATTTCGATTATGAGATATGGCAGATGGATGTCAAAACCGCGTTTCTCAATGGTAATATTGAAGAAGAGTTGTATATGATACAACCAAAGGGTTTTGTCGATCCTAAGGATGCTAACAAGGTGTGCAAGCTTCAGCGATCCATCTATGGATAGAAGCAAGCATCACGAAGTTGGAATCTCCGCTTTGATGAGGTGATCAAAGAGTTTGGATTTGTCCAAACTTATGGAGAAGCTTGTATTTACAAGAAAGTGAGTGGGAGCAATGTGGCATTTCTGATATTATATGTGGATGACATATTATTGATCGGAAATGATATAGATCTTTTAAACAGTGTTAAAAGTTATCTAAACAGCAAATTTTCAATGAAGGACCTAGGTGAAGCGTCATACATATTAGGCATAAAGATCTATAGAGATAGATCTAGGCGCCTAATAGGGCTATCGCAAAGTACATACCTTGATAAGATTTTAAAGAAGTTTAAAATGGACGAAAGTAAGAAGGGGTTCTTACCTATGTTGCAAGGCAAGACATTGAGTAAGACTCAAAGTCCGGCTTCGGCGGAAGAAAGAGAGATAATGGACAAAGTCCCCTATGCTTCAGCCATATGCTCTATAATGTACGCCATGCTATGTACAAGACCGGATGTGGCACATGCTATTAGTTTGACTAGTAGGTACCAATCGGATCCAGGTTCGGAACACTGGATAGCGGTCAAGAATATCCTTAAGTACTTACGAAGAACTAAGGATATGTTTCTTGTATACGGAGGTGAAGAAGAGCTCGTCGCTAAGTGTTATGTCGATGCTAGCTTTGACACCGATCCGGATGACTCTAAGTCTCAATCCGGATACGTATTTCTCATGAATGGCGGAGCGGTTAGTTGGAGGAGCTCCAAACAACCTGTGGTAGTGGGATCAACAACGGAGGCCGAATATGTTGCTGCTTCAGAAGCGGCTCAGGAAGCAGTTTGGATGAAGGAGTTCATATCCGAACTAGGAGTGGTGGCAAACGCGTTGGACCCAATGGTGATCTATTGTGACAACAATGGTGCCATTGCCAATGCCAAAGAGCCAAGGTCTCACAAGCATTCCAAGCATATTAAGCGCCGGTTTCACTCCATCCGCGAGCATGTCAAGGATGGAGATATAAAGATTTGTAAAGTACATACGGATCTCAATGTAGCAGATCCGTTGACTAAAGCTCTCCCTAGAGCAAAACATGATCAACACCAGAACTCAATGGGTGTTAGATTTATCACTATGTAACTAGATTATTGTCTCTAGTGCAAGTGGGAGACTGAAGGGAATATGCCCTGAGAGGCAATAATAAAGTGTTTATTATGTGTATTCCAAGTATATGATAGATGTTTATTTTGCATGCTATAATTGTATTAATACGGAAATGTTAATACATGTGTTTTTAATAAACAAGCAGAAAGTTCCTAGTTATGCCTCTCTCATAAACTAGCTCGTTGATTAACAAGATGATCAAGGTTTCCTGATCATGGACATTGGATGTTGTTAATAACGGGATCACAACATTAGTGTAATGGTGTGATGAACATTCATCCGAAGTATAGCATTACGATCAAAGTCATTGAGTTTATATTGCTATAACAACTTACGAAGTGATCCTAATCCTTAGACCATGAGATCATGTCAATCACTAACACCGGAAGAGTTTCTTGATAACATCAAACGTCATACCGTAATAGGGTGATTATAAAGATGGATTCAGAACTAATAAAGTGTTATGTTGAGGCTCATGGATCGAGAGTGGAATTTGTTCATCCCGACGACGGATAGATATACTCTGGGCCCTCTCGGTGATATCACATTGATTAGCTTGCAAGCAAGTGATTTGATCACTAGAATGTTATATCACAGGAACGAGAAAAGAGTGCATGTCGGTAACGAGATCAAACTAGGTATGGATATACCGATCATCGAATCTCGGACATGTAATATATCGTGAAACAAAGAGATTAAGATACTAGCGTAAAAGGTTCCGACGATCACAAGAAAGTCATCGTTGAATGTGTGGGAGTCAGTATGGGTCTCCAGATCCCGCTTCTGATTATTGATCCCAGAGGGGTCTCGATCATGTCCGCATTATTCACGAACCGTAGGGTGACACACTTAAGAGACACCGACATCCAATTGGAGCAAATGTTTCATGCCGAAAGAATGAACAAGCGCAGGAATTTATTTCACTAGATACCGAAACAGGTTTTCGGGTGAAATTGCATAAAGTGGTTATGCATGTGAAATAGAATTCTAGAAAGGGGTTATTTGTGAATGTTTGTCATTAAAGTAATTGACAAAATTCTGAATAAAATAAAAGAGTTTTATTTAATGAGAGTTTGCATTAAATTTGGTGGAAATTTAATGGGAATTTGAGTGGACTTTTGAGTGGAGGGATTTTAAAGGGCATTTTGTGAGTGGAGTGTCCACCCACATGAATGAAGGAGGGGAGGGGGCAGCCCCCATGGCCGGCGGCCACCCCCTTGGGTGCCCCCCTCCTCCTATAAAAGGATCCCCCTCCTCACTTGTCTCTCACACCTCCTCGTGAAGGATCTCTCTCCCCCTCTAGAATTTATCCCCCATGGTCTCGGACTAGCGAGATACATGTTCCCGGTGGCTATTCGGCAAGAAAGAGTTGTGCTTCCGCTACATCGCTGGAGCGAGGAGGCGGAGGTTGCTCGGTGCCTCGAACGTGTGTGCGAGCACAGATGCGCTGCTGATTTGCGGCGCTAGGACTTCCTCTCGATCTTGAGATCGGCAAGAGATCGTCTACATCAACCACGAGTTGAACTCGTTAAGCTTTGTCGGTCTTCAAGGGTATGTTCTCTATGGATATACATCCGCCCGTTGTTTGTATCTAGTAGATATATCTTGGTATATAGTTCACATCGTAGGAAAATTTTTGTTTTCTATGCTGCAAACCCTACACCTAAGACATCTTCGAGAACCTCTGCCATAGTGGTGTCCCTGCTCTCGCACACCATCTTTCAGTTCATATCTTTTATAGCTAAATTAGTATGCTGGTGGAGCTAACTAATTTCACATATTAGGGAGTGCCTCTGCGGCGAGCTCCTCGAAGATGTCTGAGGACTCGTCCTCAGACATCTTCGAGAAACTCCGCCGTAGTGGTGTCCCTGGTCTCGCACATGATCTTCCTTGCAGTTGATAGTTCACAAGGAAGCCTATTTATAGATTAAGCAGCACAACATAGTGTCGACACTCATGACATAATGTCGACACTCACCCCTGTCATATTGTCGCCACCCACTGAAACAGTGTCTCCACTCACTGGCATAGTGTCCACTCACGACATATAGTGTCGTCACCCACTTTTAGTCCCGATTGGAGACATCATTCGGGACTAAACGGGCTCATGTCGGCCCTAGCTTGCCGCAACCCCTTTAGTCCCGGTTGTGTGTCCAACCGGGACTAAAGATGTAGTAGAAAATTTTTTAAATCAGTGCTTGTTTGATGAATACGATGTGTTCCTTTATTTTTAGACTAGTACTACTCTTAGCATCGTGATTTTGTTTGATGAACTTATAAAATGCAGATGAGACGGCAATGGATGTACGCTGACCGAATCTCTGACGAGTTCATTAAAGGCGTGCGTTCTTTTCTCGTTGTGGCAGAGGCAAACAAGCGGAATGGTTTTATATGTTGTCCATGTGGTGAGTGTTGGAATCAGAAGGAATACTCTTCCTCAAGAGTCCTTCATGGCCACTTGTTTTGGTTCGGTTTCATGTCTGGCTATAATTGTTGGACCAAGCACGGAGAAAGAGGGGTTATGATGGAAGACAACGAAGATGAAGAGAATGACGACAGCTATCCTATGTCCCCTGAATACGGTGGTACTACAATGGGAGACAATGATGAAGAAGAAGCAGAAGAACATGCATCATATGAGCCAGATGATGATCTTGGTCGGGCCATTGCTGATGCAAAGGGAGAATGTGATAGCGAAAGGGAGAGGTTGAAATTTGAGCAGATGTTAGATGATCACAACAAATTGTTGCACCCCAATTGCGAAGATGGCCACAAAAAGCTAGGCAGCACACTAGAATTGCTGAAATGGAAGGCAGAGGTCGGTGTGCCTGACAAGGGATTTGAAAAGTTGTTGAAGATAATGAAGAAGCTGCTTCCAAAGGATAACAAACTGCCCGCCAGTACTTACGAAGCAAAGAAGGTTGTCTGCCCTCTAGGATTAGAGGTACATAAGATACATGCATGTATTAATGACTGCATCCTCTATCGCGGTGAGCAGTACGAGAATTTGGATGCATGCCCGGTATGCACTGCATTGCGATATAAGATCCGACGAGATGACCCTGGTGATGTTGAGGGGGAGCGCACGAGGAAGAGGGTTCCCGCCAAGGTGATTTGGTATGCTCCTATAATACCACAGCTGAAACGTTTGTTCAGAAACGAAGAGCATGCCAAATTGTTGCGATGGCACAAAGAAGACCGTAAGAAAGACGAGATGTTGAGAAACCCTGCTGATGGGTCGCTGTAGCACCCTCGTAAATCCACAACTAGAAATTGCCTGCATTTACATCTATGCATCATCATGATATCTGCATGCATGTTTTAACTAAAACTATTGTCGAAAAGCTCTTCTTTGTTTTCTAGATATTCCCCATCTTCATTTCAAATGTAAAACCTCGGTCTCTTCTAGATCTAGTATTTATCTAAAACTATGTTTTAAAATATCTTATTTTATAAAGATAATAAAACTATTTTTGTCCGGGGAGACCGCCAAAAGCCCGACAAGCCAGCAGTCTACGACCCGGCCCAACTAAACCCTAAAATATCTAAACCTAACCCTAACCCTAGACCTCCCCGAACCCTAGACCCAACCCTCTAACCAGCCCTCACCCGCCGCCACTCCCCACACACAAACACACGCGCGCGGTGCACACAACCCATCCCGACACGCCCTGCTACCCCAGACCCACCCCAAACCAACCCGCTACCCACCCCGTGCATGCACCCTTGCCGCATGCGGCCCCACCATCGTAACTACGTCGCGCGCCTCTCCCGCACACCCCGACCCCCACGCGACTCCACGCTCCTGGCCCCACCTCACGCGCCCCTCGCTCGATTCCCCCTCGCCTGATATCACTCCTCCCGCAACTCCCACCATGCCACGTCGCCCGCTCCCACATCCCACCTCGTTTTCTCTGCCCACGATCTGGCCCTCACCCCGTCGCCCGCATGCCCCTGACCCTTCCCAGTCCCGCTCGCCTCTCCCCCTCGATAGCCGCCGCCGTCCTCCTCTAATCTATGTCCTCCACCACCGCCTCTCTTCCACCTCTCAGGCACCCGCCACCTCTTCGCCAGGGCCTCGCCGCAGGCCGTCATCCCCGTCCCTGGAGCATAACCGCCGCCTTCTCGACCCCCGGGCCTCTCTCCGGCTTGGCTCCCTGGCCATGGCGCTGCCGCCAGGGCCCTCTCCTCCATCTGTTCGCCGGCCTCCCAGCGAGCCGTCGTCGACCGCCTCCTCCTCGCCCTCGCTGCCAAGTACGCCGGTGGCCACGCCATGCTCTGCAGCGCCAATCCTCTCTGTTTTATCCCCGAGCACGCCACAGCGTGCCGCCAGCAGCTCCGGCCGCTCGAGCCCGAGCCCGTGCGTCGGTCCCCCGCCTCATCAGCTTCCGGTCATGGCCTGTGCTTGCCTCGCGCCCTCGTCGCTGTCCTTTTCCTGAGCGCCGTCGCAAGCATGCCAGGGAGCTCATTCTCTGCCCCCATGGAATTTAAGCCACATGGGTGGTTTATTTACTTTTTGTTCACCGCACTCCTGTCCAGTGTTGTTTTGCTAATCGAAAGTGAGGTGGTGACCAGTTGTTGCTCATGTTGAATCCCGCAGTCCTCTCGGTAGGCAATATCTTCAAGATTCAAGGTGGACCATCATCATGGTACATCAAGATCCCCTCCGATAACATGTCCGAGCCCGAGAGCACTACGTCGAGATCTACCTCACGGATCCGATGTCGCGAATCTCTCCTCCCGAACCCGGTGATGCCGGAACCCCAAGACCGATCCCCTACCCGGATCCGAACCCAAACCCCGCCGAGACCCGAACCTTCGAACCCCAAGATCTTCGGAACCGAGATGTGTGACCCCTTTCTAAGACCGTATTTTTATAATATGATATTTATCACTTGTTGCATATTAAATTATTCATACTCGCATGCATATTTGTGTGGTTTGGGGGCATTAAGCCGATCCACCTTATAATTAAATATGGAGTCCATATGCCGACGAATCTAGTCTTATACGGGCTCTATTTATATCTGTGTAGCAAACCGATGCTATGTTTTGCCATGTTAAGACAACATTTAAAATATGGGGTATCTAAACAACATGAACGTAATAATTGTCGGGACCCCGATTCCGCTTAATATGGCCTAATTGCATCGCATACTTGCCATGTCATACATCATACATGCATCATGCCCGATCTTCTGCCATAGTATTAAATATTGCATCCGGTGTTTCTGCTAGTGCTTTGCTTCTTCACGGATTAGGCCGATGAGTTGATGCGAGTGTCGACCCGATCTTCGGTTGAACCTTCGGCAATGTTTCTGAGGCGAGCATTCTCCCCTTTCTACCTATTTTACTTTTATAGTTTTATTTCCTCCTGTTGATCTATTGCTATATGTGTGCGATGCTCTAGTTTTCGTACCCGTGATATCCCTTGCAGCCTTATATTGCCTTGGACACATCCTATTAACTGTTGCTTGGTAGATAGTTGGACTTGTGTGTCGTAGTCGCTTGCTCCAGTGCTGTTGCGTGTCTTCAAGTACCACAGTTGTTGGAAGACTGCCATATGCTTTGTGTTGGAGATGATCATGGCTTTAATTATTTTTAATAACAAAAATGGAAGTAGGTAAATAATGCAGAGGCACAGGTGGGCAATAGATGTTATTTGGTTTTTAACCGTCCACTTGTGTCCCGTAGGACCCCGAGTACTTGATACCTGTTCTTTGAATATTCGCACTATCCGCATGTGGGACCATGAATCCCCCTAGCCAGAGCTTGAGTCATATTTATTTCTTGGGACCACAAAGTAGTATGGGGCTTTATTACTATCCTGTACTTATGCCATGTTTTTACTGCTTTATTTACGTTTGCGCGTGGAGCGCCTGTACTGTTTAGGTAAGTGGAATGTTTCCGCGGTATCGACAAGCCCAGTCACACTTTCGGGTTCCCAGTCGTTTACAGCCATTGACACAAACCTCTGGGTCCGTTTCGGAGCCGGCCAACTTCGTCGCGGGTAGCTTGGTGGGGTGGCCCCCTGAAATTTATATGAATCTTGCAATTGCTCTGTCGTGATTCCTCGTTGAGTTTTTATTGGTTTTTCTTGAGGTTGATCGTGCTTGTGTTGCTATTTGTGCCCCCCTGCAGGATAAAACTTTCTGAAAGCCATGTCCGCGGTTATGGACGACTTGGAGCACAATATCTCGATCATAGACAACTATAACTAAAGTAGTGGTATAAATTTGACTTTATAATGACTAGTAATTAGCTTCACTATAATGGAATGGCTAAATAAAAGTGCCAACAACTGCTGGTTTGGGTTGTCACCTGTTACCATTGTATCTGACTAGTAAGTATTGCAACTACAATGGAATGGCTAAATAAAAGTACCAACAACTGCTGGGTTTTGGGATACCTCATGCTATATGTATCTGACTAGTAAGTACTACAACTACAACGGAATGGTTAACTAAAACTGCCCACTGCTTATTATATCAGGATGACTCATGATATTTATATCTGACTAGTAATTGCCGCAACTATAACGGAATGAATAAAACTGCCAACTGTGTGAGTTCCTCGATTGACTTCCTCGTTTGGTCTCGAGGGGAAAATACCAGGATGGGTATGCTTGGTGATAGTTTCAGGTTGGATCCGAATAGGTCTTTCTTACCCCTATCTGATAGCCGCCAGTTGTATTGAGTCTCTATAGGTTGTTTAGTGCATGCCGCGCTGCCGCTTCAGTCCACCATACCTATGTAGGCGAGGACCGCCGAATTCTAGTCTCGTCGTGTACTGGCCTCAGTACTGACCGCTCTCTTTTTCCTTTGCCCTTTGTCGGCACCCCTTTTGTTGAAGCAGGTTTTGAGATCGACGTCGTTAGCAGGGTTACCCTTCCGGTTTGGCCTGGGCAGGGTTATGGACGCCACTGGTTATTTTTCAGGGCTCTTAGCCCCATTTGCATCTTGTCCGTAGTCGGACGTTGTATCATTTTCAAGGTGATTTGGATCTTTATATTGTATATCTGTATTCTTGACTCTTTGAGTTAGTGTTGTATATATCCGTTCGGTGGGTTACATCGTGGACTATTGTGTAATGATATTACTTCGTTTTCCACCCGCACGAAAGTGCCTGGTGGGCACCTTTGAATCGTTTCTATGCGGGTTTGGCGGGAATCGCTGAAACTTGCATAAGGTCGATTCCGAGGGTGTTACAGAGTGGTACCAGAGCTCAGCAGTTACGATACCCCACTGGTCCAGCCTGTAGGATAACCTAGCTAACGGACGATGTAGAGTGTCAAAACTATTTTGCAAAATCGGTTGGATAGATCTGATTAGATCTGCTTTTACTCCTTACCTCTATGCTCTTCTCCTCCTATCTTCGCGTGTTTTGAATCTGCTCTCTTACCTTTTCTTCGAGTCCAGGAATTCTCGTGGTTGGGTTTCCATCGTACCTGCAGGGTTTCGCTTCCATTCTATTGTAACGATGCTTCGACATCTGTTCTTCATGCTATCTGATGAATATTTCATCTGTTATACCTTTCAGTGGAGCGAAAATTCACTAATTTTTTTTCTTTCTATCCTCCGGTGTTTTCCAAAACGACGAAGTCATCTACATCAGATCTGATGAGAATATCCATCCCTCCTTTGTTTACGAACCTCGCTTGTCGAGATCTTCAGTCTGACTCCGAGAGTTGGTTGCATGGTTCTCATATTCATGTGCAGAGTAATGCTTTGGGTGCGCGATGGACTGATCACCATCCGACTACTCTTATCATTCGCTCTTGTACATTGAGTCGGTGGATCGATGCAATTATACTCATTCCATGGAAGTTAGAGGTGGCCTTATCTTGTGAGACCTTTACCTTCGACTTTGTTCTCCGGAATGCTCTCTCGACGAACGTGAGCAACGACCCTTGTTGGTGGTCTCGCTAATTTCAAGATGAAGAAGGAACCCTTGTTAGTGGTGTCGCGAGGATCTACACGAAATGAGAAGATTCAGGTCATCGACTTTCTTCCCTGTACTAGGGGGCGGATCTCGAGGGCGAGATCCATTGTTAGTGGTGTCGAATTGTAGCACCCTGGTAAATCCACAGCTAGAAAATTGCCTGCATTTACATCTATGCATCATCATGATATCTGCATGCATTTTTTAACTAAAACTATTTTCGAAAAGCTCTTCTTTGTTTTCTAGATATTCCCCATCTTCATTTCAAATGTAAAACCTCGGTCTCTTCTAGATCTAGTATTTATATAAACTATGTTTTAAAATATCTTATTTTATAAAGATAATAAAACTATTTTTGTCCGGGGAGACCGCCAGCCTGCCAGGCCAAAAGCCCGACAAGCCAGCAGCCTACGACCCGGCCCAACTAAACCCTAAAATATCTAAACCTAACCCTAACCCTAGACCTCCCCGAACCCTAGACCCAACCCTCTAACCGGCCCTCACCCGCCGCCACTCCCCCCACACACACGCACGCGTGCAGTGCACACAACCCATCCCGACACGCCCTGCTACCCTAGACCCACCCCAAACCAACCCGCTACCCACCCCGTGCATGCACCCTTGCCGCATGCGGCCCCACCATCGCGACCGCGTTGCGCGCCTCTCCCGCACACCCCGACCCCCACGCGACGCCACGCTCCTGGCCCCACCTCACGCGCCCCTCGCTCGATTCCCCCTCGCCTGATATCCCTCCTCCCGTAACTCCCACCATGCCACGTCGCCCGCTCCCACATCCCACCTCGTTTTCTCTGCCCACGATCTAGCCCCCACCCCGTCGCCCGCGTGCCCCTGACCCTTCCCAGTCCTGCTCGCCTCTCCCCCTCGATAGCCGCTGCCGCCGCCCTTTGATCTATCTCCTCCACCACCACCTCTCTTCCACCTCCCAGGCACCCGCCACCTCTTCGCCAGGGCCTCGCCACAGGCCGTCGTCCCCGTCCCTGGAGCACAACCGCCGCCTTGCACCCGTTACCGACCCTCGGGCCTCTCTCCGGCTTGGCTCCCTGGCCATTGCACCGCCGCCAGGGCCCTCTCCTCCATCTGTTCGTCGGCCTCCCAGCGAGTCGCCGTCGACCGCCTCCTCCTCGCCCCCGCTGCCAAGTACGTCGGTGGCCACGCCATGCTCTACAGCGCCAATCCTCTCCGTTTTGTCCCCGAGCACGCCGCAGCGCGCCGCCAGCAGCTCCGGCCGCTCGAGCCCGAGCCTGTGCGTCGGTCCCCCACCTCATCAGCTTCCGGTCATGTCCTGTGCTCGCCTCGCACCCTCGTCGCTGTCCTTTTCCTGAGCGCCGCCGCAACCATGCCAGGGAGCTCATTCTCTGCCCCCATGGAATTTAAGGCACATGGGTGGTTTATTTACTTTTTGTTCACCGCACTCCTGTCCAGTGTTGTTTTCCTAATCGAAAGTGAGGTGGTGACCAGTTGTTGCTCGTGTTGAATCCCGAAGTCCTCTCGGTAGGCAATATCTTCAAGATTCAAGGTGGACCATCATCGTGGTACATCAAGATCCCCTCCGACAACATGTCCGAGCCCGAGAGCACTACGTCGAGATCTACCTCACGGATCTGATGTCGCGAAGCTCTCCTCCCGAACCCGGTGATGCCGGAACCCCAAGACCGATCCCCTACCCGGATCTGAACCCAAACCCCGCTGAGACCCGAACCTTCGAACCCCAAGATCTTCAGAACCGAGAAGTGTGACCCCTTTCTAAGACCGTATTTTTATAATATGATATTTATCACTTGTTGCATATTAAATTATTCATACTCGCATGAATATTTGTGTGGTTTGGGGGCATTAAGCCGATCCACCTTATAATTAAATATGGAGTCCATATGCCGACGAATCTAGTCTTATATGGGCTCTATTTAAATCTGTGTAGCAAACCGATGCTATGTTTTGCCATGTTAGGACAACATTTAAAATATGGGGTATCTAAACAACATGAACGTAATAATTGTCGGGACCCCGATTCCGCTTAATATGGCCTAATTGCATCGCATACTTGCCATGTCATACATCATACATGCATCATGCCCGATCTTCTGCCATAGTATTAAATATTGCATCCGGTGTTTCTGCTAGTGCTTTGCTTCTTCACGGATTAGGCCGATGAGTTGATGCGAGTGTCGACCCGATCTTCGGTTGAACCTTCGGCAATGTTTCCGAGGCGAGCATTCTCCCCCTTTCTACCTATTTTACTTTTATAGTTTTATTTCCTCCTGTTGATCTATTGCTATATGTGTGCGATGCTCTAGTTTTCGTACCCGTGATATTTCCTTGGACACATCCTATTACCTGTTGCTTGGTAGATAGTTGGACTTGCGTGTCGTTGTCGCTTGCTCCAGTGCTGTTGCGTGTCGTCAAGTACCACAGTTGTTGGAAGACTGCCATATGCTTTGTGTTGGAGATGATCATGGCTTTAATTATTTTTTAATAACAAAAATTGAAGTAGGTAAATAATGCAGAGGCACGGGTGGGCAATAGATGTTATTTGGTTTTTAACCGTCCACTTGTGTCCCGTAGGACCCCGAGTACTTGATACCTGTTCTTTGAACATTCGCACTATCCGCATGTGGGACCATGAATCCCCCTAGCCAGAGCTTGAGTCATATTTATTTCTTGGGACCACAAAGTAGTATGGGGCTTTATTACTATCCTGTACTTATGCCATGTTTTACTGCTTTATTTACGTTTGCGCGTGGAGCGCCTGTACTGTTTAGGTAAGTGGAATGTTTCCGCGGTATCGACAAGCCCAGTCACACTTTCGGGTTCCCAGTCGTTTACAGCCATTGACACAAACCTCTGGGTCCGTTTCGGAGCCGGCCAACTTCGTCGCGGGTAGCTTGGTGGGGTGGCCCCCTGAAATTTATATGAATCTTGCAATTGCTCTGTCGTGATGCCTCGTTGGGTTTTTATTGGTTTTTCTCGAGGTTGATCGTGCTTGTGTTGCTATTTGTGCCCCCCTGCAGGATAAAACTTTCTGAAATCCATGTTCGCGGTTATGGACGACTTGGAGCACAATATCTCGATCATAGACAACTATAACTAAAGTAGTGCTATAAATTTGACTTTATAATGACTAGTAATTAGCTTCACTATAATGGAATGGCTAAATAAAAGTGCCAACAACTGCTGGTTTGGGTTGTCACCTGTTACCATTGTATCTGACTAGTAAGTATTGCAACTACAATGGAATGGCTAAATAAAAGTACCAACAACTGCTGGGTTTTGGGATACCTCATGCTATATGTATCTGACTAGTAAGTACTACAACTACAACGGAATGGTTAACTAAAACTGCCCACTGCTTATTATATCAGGATGAATCATGCTATTTATATCTGACTAGTAATTGCCGCAACTATAACGGAATGAATAAAACTGCCAACTGTGTGAGTTCCTCGATTTACTTCCTCGTTTGGTCTCGAGGGGAAAATACCAGGATGGGTATGCCTGGTGATAGTTTCAGGTTGGATCTGAATAGGTCTTTCTTACCCCTATATGATAGCCGGCAGTTGTATTGAGTCTCTATAGGTTGTTTAGTGCATGTCGCGCTGCCGCTTCAGTCCACCATACCTATGTAGGCGAGGACCGCCGAATTCTAGTCTCGCCGTGTACTGGCTTTAGTACTGACCGCTCTCTTTTTCCTTTGCCCTTTGTCGGCACCCCTTTTGTTGAAGCAGGTTTTGAGATCGACGTCGTTAGCAGGGTTACCCTTTCGGTTTGGCCTGGGCAGGGTTATGGACGCCACTGGTTATTTTTCAGGGCTCTTAGCCCCATTTGCATCTTGTCCGTAGTCGGACGTTGTATCGTTTTCAAGGTGATTTGGATCTTTGTATTGTATATCTGTATTCTTGACTCTTTGAGTCAGTGTTGTATATATCTGTTCGGTGGGTTCCATCATGGACTATTGTGTAATGATATTACTTCGTTTTCCACCCGCACGAAAGTGCCTGGTGGGAACCTTTGAATCATTTCTATGCGGGTTTGGCGGGAATCGCTGAAACTTGCATAGGGTCGATTCCGAGGGTGTCACAGTCGCAGTGGAGAAAAATTGAGAGAAAGTACCCGAAATTTGCAGGTGACGCGAGAAACTTATGGTTTGGTCTAAGTACGGATGGCATGAATCCCTTTGGGGAGCAGAGCTGCAGTCATAGCACATGGCCTGTGACTTTGTGTATGTATAACCTTCCTCCTTGGTTGTGCATGAAGCGGAAGGTCATTATGATGCCAGTGCTCATTATAGGCCCGAAGCAACCCGGCAACGACATTGATGTATACCTAAGGCCATTAGTTGAAGAACTTTTACAGCTATGGCACGGACAAGGTGTACGTGTGTGGGATGAGCACAAACGTGGGGGATTTAACCTACGGGCATTGTTGTTCGTAACCATCAATATTGGCCTGCTCTTAGTAACATTTCAGTACAGACAAACAAGGGATACAATGCATGCACACACTGTTTAGATGACACTGAAAGTATTTATTTGGATAAGTGAAAGAAGAATGTGTACCTAGGGAATCGTCGTTTTCTTCCGCCCACGCACTCCCTAAGAAGGAAAGGCAAGCATTTCAATGGTGAAGCAGATCACCGGAGTAAGCCTGTCCATCGTACTGGTGATGTTGTATTTGATATGGTGAAGGATTTAAAAGTAATCTTTGGAAAGGGTCCTGGCGGACAGTCCGTTCCGAAGGACGCTGGCAGACACGCACCCATGTGGAAGAAGAAATCTATATTTTGGGAGCTACCCTATTGGAAAGTCTTAGAGGTCCTCTCTGCAATCGACGTGATGCACCTGACGAAGAATGTTTGCGTGATACTGCTAGGCTTCTTGGGCATGTATGGAAAGAATAAAGATACACCAGAAGCATGACAGGACCAACAACGTATGAAAGACCGAGAAGGCAGGCATCCAGGGTTGTTTCAAGGTACTGCCAGCTACGCTCTTACTAAGGAAGAGAAGGAAATCTTTTTTGAATGCCTAAGTAGTATCAAGGTTCCTTCTGGCTTCTCGTCCAATATAAAGGGAATAATAAATATGGCAGAGAAAAAATTCCAGAACCTGAAGTCTCATGACTGCCACGTGCTTATGATGCAGTTGCTCCCGGTTGCTTTGAGGGGGCTTCTGCCGGAAAATGTTAGAGTACCCATTGTGAAGCTATGTTCGTTCCTCAATGCAATTTCTCAGAAGGTAATCGATCCAGAAAGTCTACCAGGGTTACAGAAAGATGTGGTCCAGTGTCTTGTCAGTTTTGAGTTGGTGTTCCCACCATCCTTCTTCAACATAATGACGCACCTTCTAGTTCACCTAGTCAAAGAGATTACCATTCTCGGTCTTGTATTTCTACACAATATGTTCCCCTTTGAGAGATTCATGGGAGTCTTAAAGAAATATGTCCATAACCGTGTGAGGCCAGAAGGAAGCATCTCTAAGGGATATGGAATAGAGGAGGTCATTGATTTTTGTGTTGACTTTATTCCTGACCTTAAGCCGATCGGTGTACCTGAATCACGGCATGAAGGGAGACTTAGTGGAAAAGGCACGCTAGGAAAGAAAGCAAAGATATGTATGGATGGACATTCTTTCACTAAAGCACACTATACAATTCTACAAAGTTCCACCTTGGTGGCTCCATATATTGAGGTACACAAGAATAGTGTACGCTCGAACTACCCGGGGCAGCCTGACAGGTTGATTAGAGATGAACACGTGAAGACTTTCGGCGGTTGGTTGCAGACACATCTCATGCATGACACCACTGTTGGAGATCAGTTGTACTTGTTGGCCAGGTCTCCATCTTCAACTATATTGGCTTTCCAAGGGTACGAGATCAATGGGAATATATTTTAGACGCACGCCCAAGATAAAAAGAGCACCAACCAAAACAGTGGTGTCCGATTTGATGCAACAGACGAGAATGGAAAAAATGACACATATTATGGTTACATAGAGGACATATGGGAACTTGACTATGGTCCTAATTTCAAGGTCCCATTGTTTCGATGCAAATGGGTCAAGATGACAGGAGGTGGGGTAACGGTAGACCAGCTGTACGAAATGACAACAGTGGATCTCAATAATCTTGCGTACGGAGACGAACATTCGTCCTTGCCAATGATGTGGCTCAAGTTTTCTATGTGAAGGACATGTCTACTAGACCGAGAAAAGGAAAGATAAGCAAAAGAATATAATACCATACGATGAGCCAAAGCGCCACATAGTTCTTTCAGGAAAAAGAAACATGGTGGGAGTTGAGGACAGGACAGACATGTCAGAAGATTATGACAAATTTTATGAAATTCCGCCATTCAAAGTGAAAACTGACCCAAGCATATCGCTAAATAAGGAAGATGCTCCATGGTTACGGACAAGAAGAGAACCAAAACACTAGATGTGGATGTTGGTGATGTAATGTATTAAAACTTTTGTGAATTAATCCTATTTTTCATTTATTAAAGGAAGATGCTCCATGGTTAATAAAGGAATTTCTGAGATTGTTCTAGGCAGGTACCAAAACTGTAGACTAGGTAACACTTAGACATTTATTAATATTAAAAACCGGGACAAACCGGGACTAGCTAACACTGAGGACTCACCCCTTTAGTCATAATCATGCCTAGTCCTATAGTACACAGCTTCAAGGTCTTCTTCGTCATCGTCATCATCATCGTCATCGTCACTTGCCACTCCAGAGATCCTCAGCCCAGCCATGGCATATACCGGGGGCACCTGCCACTCCGGCCTCGGATTCACGACGGGCGAGGGAGGAGTCTCCTGGAAGACGATGACACTACCGCCAGGCGGGGGAGGGGCCTTCTTCTGGCTCTGTGGCGGGTAGACTTGTGGGCACCGCAGGCGAGGATGGTCTCCCCCGACGATGTAGCGCATCACACCAATGATAGTACGGTTCTCCCACCATAGACGCCGACCAGCTTCATTGTGGTTCACCGGGGGCGGGCCATCACCCTCGTACCTGGCGAGCTCCATTTCCCGTCGGTTAGCGAAGAACGCATTCCAGGTGTGATAGTTGTCGGGATCCCACTGGGATCCATCCACTGCTCCAGCGTGAGCTCGTGGTAGAAGTGGTTCATGATGGCCGCCTGTCGGGCGGAGCCTTGAGGCACAGGAGGGACAAGAACCCCTCCAGCGCTCAGCATCCAGTCGGCAGCCGACCGGTAGCCCGGCGGGCAAGGGTAGTTGGAGGCCCACAACGCCTGGGTCTCCTCGAGGGTCAGAATGGCCCAGTAGGCACTGTCCATAGTTGTGAGAGAGGAAGGTGTGGATGTATGGATAGCCATGGCGTGGTCGGCCTATATATAGATGGAAAGTGCTGGAAAACATGGCGGGAAATATCTTTAGTCCCTGTTAGTGGCTACAACCGGGACTAAAAGCACCGTTCAGAGGGAAAGGGCGGGAAAACATGGCGGGAAGCGGTGGGATATGGCGGGAAATATCTCTAGTCCCGGTTAGTGGCTACAACCGGAACTAAAAGCAACGTTCAGAGGGATATGGCGGGAAGCGGTGGTCCAAGAGACCTATCATGTTCGAGGTTTCATGGCTTTCGGTCCAAGAGACAGATGTTATGTGTTGAATCGTGACATAGTTTGTGATACGGTGCCCATATTGTGCATGCATGTGTATATTGGGATGTAGAACAATGTTGCAGGAGGAAGTTTTTCTTTCGCTCGGA
Organism: Avena atlantica; assembly: GCA_910589765.1. Taxonomy (NCBI): domain Eukaryota; kingdom Viridiplantae; phylum Streptophyta; class Magnoliopsida; order Poales; family Poaceae; genus Avena; species Avena atlantica. Next base: position 21,945,407 of record OU342734.1, on the reverse strand, counting down.
AAAGCCATTTTCCATTTTCCGAGCGCAAAAAGACGGGTCGTTTTGTGAAGCAGCCACCAAAACGCAGTTACAGAATGCTACCATCCCATTTTTCTAAAATAGTAGACCATGTTACATGAACTATATCCCAACCGGGGGATCTCAAACCTTTCTGTCCTTCCCGGTTTGAACTACAGGTACATGATCTAACGTCCGTGATTTTTTGAAAAAATCATTTTTAGACTCACAATATATCTTTTTTTCAGAGATCCAATGCAAGTTCTAACATACTCATCTCCTATCTTCACGCACGCCGTTTTGACCTAAGTTCGAAACGGCAAAAAATTCAAAACGGGCATCAAAAATTCAAAAAAGGTCCGAACAATGTAAATCCTTCGCGTGGTGTGATATTATGTGACATAGTTGCGAAGAAAAATATTAAACTTGGTATACTGATTATGTCTCCAAAAAACCTTCACAAAATGACCTATCATGTTCGAGGTTTCATGGCTTTCGGTCCAAGAGACGAATGTTATGTGTTGAATCGCGGCATAGTTTGTGATACGGTGCCCATATTGTGCATGCATGTGTATATTGGGATGTAGAACAATGTTGCAGGAGGAAGTTTTCCTTTTCGTCGCTCGGAAAAGCCATTTTCCATTTTCCGAGCGCAAAAAGACGGGTCGTTTTGTGAAGCAGCCACCAAAACGCAGTTACAGAATGCTACCATCCCATTTTTCTAAAATAATAGACCATGTTACGTGAACTATATTCCAACCGGGGGATCTCAAACCTTTTTGTCCTTCCCGAGTGAAAAAGACAAATGTCTGCCGAATCGGTAGGAAGTGGGTCCCATTTGAACTACAGGTACATGATCTAACGTCCGTGAGTTTTAAAAAAAATCATTTTTAGACTCACAATATGTCGTTTTTCAGAGATCCAATGCAAGTTCTAACATTCTCATCCCCTATCTTCACGCACGCCGTTTTAACCTAAGTTCGAAACGGCAAAAAATTCAAAACGGGCATAAAAAATTCAAAAAAGGTCCGAACAATGTAAATCCTTCGCGTGGTGTGATATTATGTGACATAGTTGCAAGGAAAAATATCAAACTTGGTATACTGATTATGTCTCCAAAAAACCTTCACAAAATGACCTATCATGTTCGAGGTTTCATGGTTTTTGTTCCAAGAGACGGATGTTATGTTTTGAATCGCGGCATAGTTTGTGATACGGTGCCCATATTGTGCATGCATGTGTATATTGGGATGTAGAACAATGTTGCAGGAGGAAGTTTTCCTTTTCATTGCTCGGAAAAGCCATTGTCCATTTTCTGAGCGCAAAAAGACGGGTCGTTTTGTGAAGCAGCCACCAAAACGCAGTTAGAGAATGCTACCATCACATTTTTTCTAAAATAGTAGACCACGTTACGTGAAATATCCCAACTGGGGGATCTTAAACCTTTCTGTCCTTCCGGGGTGAAAAAGACAAATGTTTGCCGAATCGGTAGGAAGTGGGTCCGGATTGAACTAGAGGTACATGATCTAACGCCCGTGATTTTTTGAAAAAATCATTTTTAGACTCACAATATGTATTTTTTTCAGAGATCCAATGCAAGTTCTAACATACTCATCCCCTATCTTCACGCACGCCGTTTTGACCTAAGTTCGAAACGGCAAAAAATTCAAAACGGGCATCAAAAATTCAAAAAAGGTCCGAACAATGTAAATCCTTCGCGTGGTGTGATATTATGTGACATAGTTGCAAAGAAAAATATCAAACTATGTATACTAATTATGTCTCCAAAAAATCTTCACAAAATGACCTATCATGTTCGAGGTTTCATGGCTTTCGGTCCAAGAGACGGATGTTATGTGTTGAATCGCGGCATAGTTTATGATACGGTGCCCATATTGTGCACGCATGTGTATATTTGGATGTAGAACAATGTTGCAGGAGGAAGTTTTCCTTTTCGTCGCTCGGAAAAGCCATTTTCCATTTTCCGAGCGCAAAAAGACGGGTCGTTTTGTGAAGTAGCCACCAAAACGCAGTTATAGAATACTACCATCCCATTTTTCTAAAATAGTAGACCATGTTACGTAAACTATATCCCAACCGGGGGATCTCAAACCTTTATGTCCTTCTCGGGTAAAAAAGACAAATGTCTGCCGAATCGGTAGGACGTGGGTCCGGTTTGAACTACAGGTACATGATCCAACGTCCGTGAGTTTTTAAAAAAATCATTTTTAGACTCACAATATGTCGTTTTTCAGAGATCCAATGCAAGTTCTAACATTCTCATCCCCTATCTTCACGCACGCCGTTTTGACCTAAGTTCGAAACGGCAAAAAATTCAAAACGGGCATAAAAATTTTAAAAAAGGTCCGAACAATGTAAATCCTTCGCGTGGTGTGATATTATGTGACATAGTTGCAAGGAAAAATATCAAACTTGGTATACTGATTATGTCTCCAAAAAACCTTCACAAAATGACCTATCATGTTCGAGGTTTCATGGTTTTCGTTCCAAGAGACGGATGTTATGTGTTGAATCGCGGCATAGTTTGTGATACGGTGCCCATATTGTGCATGCATGTGTATATTGGGATGTAGAACAATGTTGCAGGAGGAAGTTTTCCTGTTCATCGCTCGGAAAAGCCATTTTCCATTTTCCGAGCGCAAAAAGACGGGTCGTTTTGTGAAGCAGCCAACAAAACGCAGTTAGAGAATGCTACCATCACATTTTTCTAAAATAGTAGACCACGTTACGTGAACTATATCCCAACCGGGGGATCTTAAACCTTTCTGTCCTTCCGGGGTGAAAAAGACAAATGTCTGCCGAATCGGCAGGAAGTGGGTCCGGTTTGAACTAGAGGTACATGATCTAATGTCCGTGATTTTTTTAAAAAATCATTTTTAGACTCACAATATGTCGTTTTCTTATAGATCCAATGCAAGTTCTAACATTCTCATCCCCTATCTTCACGCACGCCGTTTTGACCTAAGTTCGAAACGGTAAAAAATTCTAAACGGGCATAAAAAATTCAAAAAAGGTCCAAACAATGTAAATCCTTCGCGTGGTGTGATTTTATGTGACATAGTTGCAAGGAAAAATATCAAAGTTGGTACACTGATTATTCTCCAAAAAATCTTCACAAAATGACCTATCATGTTCGAGGTTTCATGGCTTTCGGTCCAAGAGACGGATGTTATGTATTGAATCGCGGCATAGTTTGTGATACGGTGTCCATATTGTGCATGCATGTGTATATTGGGATGTAGAACAATGTTGCAGGAGGAAGTTTTCCTTTTCATCGCTCGGAAAAGCCATTTTCCTTTTTCCGAGAGAAAAAAGACGGGTCGTTTTGTGAAGCAGCCACCAAAACGTAGTTACAGGATGCTACCATCCCAATTTTCTAAAATAGTAGACCACGTTATGTGAACTATATCCCAACCGGGGGATCTCAAAACTTTCTGTCCTTCCCGGGTGAAAAAGATAAATGTCTGCCGAATCGGTAGGAAGTGGGTCCGGTTTGAACTACATGTACATGATCTAACGTCCATAATTTTTTGAAAAAATCATTTTTAGACTCATAATATGTCGTTTTGTGAAGGAGCCACCAAAACACAGTTACAGAATGCTACCATCCCATTTTTCTAAAATAGTAGACCACGTTACGTGAACTATACCCCAACTGGAGGATCTTAAACCTTTCTGTCCTTCCCCGGTGAAAAATACAAATGTCTGCCGAATCGGTAGGAAGTGGGTCCGGTTTGAACTACAGGTAAATGATCTAACGTCCGTGATTTTTTTAAAAAATCATTTTTAGACTCACAATATGTCATTTTTTCAGAGATCCAATGCAATTTCTAACATTCTCGTCCCCTATCTTCACGCACGCCGTTTTGACCTAAGTTCGAAGCGGCAAAAAATTCAAAACGGGCATAAAAAATTCAAAAAAGGTCCGAACAATTTAAATCCTTCACGTGGTGTGATATTATGTGACATAGTAGCAAGGAAAAATATCAAACTTGGTATACTGATTATGTCTCCAAAAAACATTCACAAAATGACATATCATGTTCGAGGTTTCATGGCTTTCGATCCAAGAGACGAATGTTATGTGTTGAATCGCGGTATAGTTTATGATACGGTGCCCATATTGTGCATGCATGTGTATATTGGGATGTCGAACAATGTTGCAGGAGGAAGTTTTCCTTTTCGTTGCTCGGAAAAGCCATTTTCCATATTCCGAGCGCAAAAAGACGGGTCGTTTCGTGAAGCAGCCACCAAAACACTGCGTCCAGCCCATTTTTCTAAAATATTAGACCACGTTACGTGAACTATATCTCAACCGGGGGATCTCAAACCTTTCTATCCTTCCCAGATGAAAAAGACTAATGTCTGCCGAATCGGTAGGAAGTGGGTCCGGTTTGAACTACAGGTACATGATCTAACATCCGTAATTTTTTGAAAAAATCATTTTTAGACTCACAATATGTCGTTTTTCAGAGATCCAAGGCAAGTTCTAACATTCTCATCCCCTATCTTCACGCATGTCGTTTTGACCTAAGTTTGAAACGGCAAAAAATTCAAAACGGGCATACAAAATTCAAAAAAGGTCCGAACAATGTAAATCCTTCGCGTGGTGTGATATTATGTGACATAGTTGTAAGGAAAAATATCAAACTTGATATACTGATTATGTCTCCAAAAAGCATTCACAAAATGACCTATCATGTTCGAGGTTTCATGGCTTTCCATCCAAGAGACGGATGTTATGTGTTGAATCGCGGCATAGTTTATGATACGGTGCCCATATTGTGCACGCATGTGTATATTTGGATGTAGAACAATGTTGCAGGAGGAAGTTTTCCTTTTCGTTGCTCGGAAAAGTCATTTTCCATATTCCGAGCGCAAAAAGACGGGTCGTTTTTTGAAGCAGCCACCAAAACACAGTTACAGAATGCTTCCATCCCATTTTTCTAAAATATTAGACCACGTTACGTGAACTATATCCCAACCGGGGGATCTCAAACCTTTCTGTCCTTCCCAGGTGAAAAAGACTAATGTCTGCCAAATCGGTAGGAAGTGGGTCCGGTTTGAACTACAGGTACATGATCTAACATCCGTGATTTTTTGAAAAAATCATTTTTAGACTCACAATATGTCGTTTTTTCAGAGATCCAAGGCAAGTTCTAACATTCTCATCCCCTATCTTCACGCACGCCGTTTTAACCTAAGTTCGAAACGGCAAAAAATTCAAAACGGGCATAAAAAATTCAAAAAAGGTCCGAACAATGTAAATCCTTCGTGTGGTGTGATATTATGTGACATAGTTATAAGGAAAAATATCAAACTTGGTATACTGATTATGTCTTCAAAAAACCTTCACAAAATGACCTATAATTTTCGAGGTTTCATGGCTTTCAGTCCAAGAGACGGATGTTATGTGTTGAATCGCGGTATAGTTTGTGATACGGTGCCCATATTGTGTATGCATGTGTATATTGGGATGTAGAACAATGTTCTAGGAGGAAGTTTTCCTTTTCGTCGCTCGGAAAAGCCATTTTCCATTTTCCATTTTCCGAGTGCAAAAAGACGGGTCGTTTTGTGAAGCAGCCACCAAAACGCAGTTACAAGATGCTACCATCCCATTTTTAGAAAATAGTAGACCATGTTACGTGAACTATATCCCAACCGGGGGATCTCAAACCTTTCTGTCCTTTCCGGGTGAAAAAGACAAATGTCTGCGGAATCAGCAGGAAGTGGGTCCGGTTTGAACTATAGGTACATGATCTAATATCCGTGATTTTTTAAAAAAATCATTTTTAGACTCACAATATGTCATTTTTTCAGAGACCAACGCAATTTCTAACATTCTCATCCCCTATCTTCACGCACGCTGTTTTGACCTAAGTTCGAAACGGCAAAAAATTCAAAACGGGCATAAAAAATTCAAAAAAGTCCGAACAATGTAAATCCTTCGCGTGGTGTGATATTATGTGACATAGTTGCAAGGAAAAATATCAAACTTGGTATACTGATTATGTCTCCAAAAAACCTTCACAAAATGACCTATCATGTTCGAGGTTTCATGGCTTTCGGTCCAAGAGACGGATGTTATGTATTGAATCGCGGCATAGTTTGTGATACGGTGTCCATATTGTGCATGCATGTGTATATTGGGATGTAGAACAATGTTGCAGGAGGAAGTTTTCCTTTTCATCGCTCGGAAAAGCCATTTTCCTTTTTCCGAGAGAAAAAAGACGGGTCGTTTTGTGAAGCAGCCACCAAAACGTAGTTACAGGATGCTACCATCCCAATTTTCTAAAATAGTAGACCACGTTATGTGAACTATATCCCAACCGGGGGATCTCAAAACTTTCTGTCCTTCCCGGGTGAAAAAGATAAATGTCTGCCGAATCGGTAGGAAGTGGGTCCGGTTTGAACTACATGTACATGATCTAACGTCCATAATTTTTTGAAAAAATCATTTTTAGACTCATAATATGTCTTGTTTTCAGAGATCCAATGCAAGTTCTAACATTCTCATACCCTATCTTCATGCACGCCGTTTTGACCTAAGTTCGAAACGGCAAAAAATTCAAAACGGGCATAAAAAATTCAAAAAAGGTCCGAACAATGTAAATCCTTCGTGTGGTGTGATATTATGTGACATAGTTGCAAGGAAAAATATCAAACTTGGTAAACTGATTATGTCTCCAAAAACCTTCACAAAATGACCTATCATGTTCGAGGTTTCATGGCTTTCGGTCCAAGAGACGGATGTTATATGTTGAATGGCGGCATAGTTTGTGATATGATGCCCATATTGTGCATGCATGTGTATATTGGGATGTAGAACAATGTTGCAGGAGGAAGTTTTCCTTTTCGTCGCTCGGAAAATCCATTTTCTATTTTCCGAGCGCAAAAAGACGGGTCGTTTTGTGAAGCAGCCACCAAAACGCAGTTACAGAATGCTACCATCCCATTTTTCTAAAATAGTAGACCATGTTACGTAAACTATATCCCAACCGGGGGATCTCAAACCTTTATGTCCTTTTCGGGTGAAAAAGACAAATGTCTGCCGAATCGGTAGGACGTGGGTCCCGTTTGAACTACAGGTACATGATATAACGTCCGTGATTTTTTAAAAAAAATCATTTTTAGACTCACAATATGTCGTTTTTTCAGAGATCCAATGCAAGTTCTAACATTCTCATCCCCTATCTTCACGCACGCCTTTTTGACCTAAGTTCGAAACGGCTAAAAATTCAAAACGGGCATAAAAAATTCAAAAAAGGTCCAAACAATGTAAATCCTTCGCGTGGTGTGATATTATGTGACATAGTTACAAGGAAAATTATCAAACTTGGTATACTGATTATGTGACATAGTTGCAAGGTTTTTAAAAAGGTTTTGAAAAAGTTTTTTAAAAAAGGTTTTGAAAAAGGTTTTTTATTTTAAAAAAGATTTTAAACAGGCATATAATAATTAATTTTAAAAAAGGTTTTTAAAAAGGTTTTGAAAAATCTTTTAGAAAAAGACCTTTAGCACCGGTTTGTAGTACAAACCGGGGCTAAAGGGGTGCGGGGCTACGCGCAAAACGCGGCGCGCCAAAAACCCTTTAGCCCCAGTTTGTAAACCGGGGCTAAAGGTCCCCCTTTAGTCCCGGTTTGTGCTACCAACCGGGGCTAAAGGGGGTGGGTGGGTATTTATACCCACCCCGTGCGCCCAGGTTCGGTGCACGAACCGGAGCACACAGATCGACCAGAGCCGCCGCACCGCCGTCTTCCTCCTCGCACAAAGCCACCGCGCCGCCGCGCCGTCAACCACCGCGCCGCGCCCGCGCCCCTCCTCGTGCCGCCCCTTCTCGCGTCGCCCTCCCCCGCGCCGCTCGAGCCCGTGCGCCGCCTGCGCCCCGTGTCGTCCCGCTCCGGCGACGCCCCTTCCTCGGCACGCTGCCGACCGCCCGACGTCATGCCTCACCGGAGCCCGCCGCGCCGCCCAGACCGTCCACCACCACCGGAGCCGCATCTCCCCAAGGTAAGCGCTAGTTAATTAGTAGTGTTAATTTTGTTAATTAGTGTTAATTTTGTTAGTTATTTTGTTAGTGTTAATTAGTTAGTGTATATAATTTTGTTAGTGTATTTTAGGGTTAATTAGTTAGGGTTATTTTAGGGTTAATTAGTTAGTAAGTTTAGAGTAATTTTTTCTTAGATATTTTAGTTAGTGTTTAATATATTTTATTTTGAGTTAGTGTAATTTAGTTAGTGTAATATAGTTTATTTTAGTTAGTGAATTTTTCTTAGTTAGTGAATTTTAGGATTTTAGTTAGTGTCTAATATAGTTTATTTTAGTTAGTGAATTTAGTTATTTTTAATATAGTTTATTTAGTTGATATTATTTATTTTCATCATGTTTAAAGTATATAGGTTTAATTTAGTGTTTAGGAATATGCCGATTCCTCATCCTCGTTCACTCGGCATGATCCCCGGAGCGCTACTAGACAGTGTCACCGGGTATCCACGGGGCTGGGCTCCGCCGGGCTGGCACTGGGAGGTGCTACCAGCCGGGGGACGTCGTCTCGTGAGGAACCCGGGTGTCGTCGTCGACCCGGATCTTCTGTGGTGGCGGTCGAGTGGTCCAGGTGCGATGCAGAGGGAGCCGGCCCCCGATGAGGTGGTACGGCATCGTGTCAGGGAGGAGGACGAGCACGTCCGGCGCTACATGCACATTTTAGGAGTCCGGGACGCCAATACCTGGCAGCTTCTTCAGGCACCTTACCCGAGATATTCTTCGGTGATGGTTCCTACACTTTGGGTGCACACCTCCCGCGGCTCAGTAGCCGGGGCTCGACGTCTTCGCTGAGCTAGCTAGATGTGTAATAGGGTTGTATTGTTGTTTAATTGGTACTTTATTGTTGTACTAGCTGGATTATTCGAGATGTATTGTTGTTTAATTGGTACTTTATCTTTCTTTATCGCATTGTTTAAGCTAAATTACTTTATCTTCCTTTATTTTATCGCATTAAGCAAAATGGTTTTATCTTTCTTCTGTATTAGTTAAGTTATGGACGGTAGAGACAACGAAGAGCACATCATGTACAACATGATAGATGAGGGTACAGGAGGTTACCATTATGATGGAGCAGACGATGATGATGGCTCCCAATACCTCAACTTGGATGAAGCCGACGGAAGAGACAACTATGACGAATTCTTTGGTGGAGACGACGGTGGAACTGACGGTGGAGACACCACCATAGCAAAGACCGGCAAGGTATATAAAGCCTCTGTTGATCACGAGATAGTAGATGCATTAGTTGATTCATATATATATATATATGTACTAACGACTATTTCTTCTCTTAGACCTCCGCATCGGGCGAATCTTCTGCAAGGAAACGAGGCCCGACCAAAAAGTTGGCCGATGGTATGCGTTTCACCATTGATCTAGTGTCTGAGGTCGGCGAACCTTTGGAGCCGAAAGAGTCCGCAAGTGTATTTGTATACCAATGCAGAGCGATAGTCAGGGACGCCATCCCGATCACTACTCAGAAGAGGAATAAGCCAGGAAAGAAAAGTGATCGAGTTGGATAAACTTTTGTCGATGACAGAGCCAAAGACGGTCTTTGGAATTCACTCATGGCACACTTCTCTCTGCCTGAATTGGACACTCCTGAACTCACTGAGGCATTGAGGTTGCAAGTCAGAAAGTGGGCCCTTAAGAAGATGGGCGGACAGTTCAAGGACTGGAAGAAAAGATTGTACAACAACTTTGCCAAGAAGGGGCTGACTCCGCCATTCACTGGCCCGCTGGAGAAGCAGCGGGATAACTGGACCCCATTTGTGAAATACAAGGAATCAGAAGCAGCTACAACCAAGTCATAAAAGAATAAGATAAATGCGGCCAAAAAGAAATATGACCATACTATGGGGACAGGTGGCTACAAGACGGCCGCGCCGAAGTGGTAAAAAACCGAGGAAGAAATGCGTAAAAAAGGGGTCACGCCAGCTACAAATAAGTGGCCCGTGAGGTCAAAAAATTGGCTCCTTGGGCATGGGGGGTCGTATGACACTGAAACAGGGGAAATTACTGTTACAAAGGAGGCCATTACTAAACCCAAAGATGAACTTGTTAAAGTGATACAACTGAGAAAAGATGGAAAGTTCATTCCTGACAGAGAGAACGATGAGCTGACATATGCCCTCGGGAATCCTGAAAAAGTTGGACGAACACGAGGCTTTGGCCCATCTGTTCCATGGAAGACAAGGTTTCCTGCTGACATCGACACTTATAGAAGCCGATCCAGAAAAACAAACCGGCAGAAGTCGGAGGAGGCAGCGCGGTTGGAGGCGGTTGAAAAAAGGAACGTGGAATTTCAAGCCATGTTCAAGCTGCAGCAGGAGCAGATTAATGAACTTAGAGTACTGGCCCGACAACAAGATCCTGCGTTAGACAGTCTGGTGGGCCCATCTCAGCGGAGAAGCAGCGTGGCTTCCATGGAGGTACAATCTAATAATCCAATGCTAATGGACAATAATGCACCGGTGATACATGATACGGCCGGTGCAACGATGGTTCGCTACCCCGTGGATGAAGTCGAGGCAAGGACAGCTTGTGAGCTACATGTCACAGTGAAGAACATTTCTATGAAGGTGGCGCTCGGCTTTGCTTCACCTTGTCCACCGGAAGCGACCTACCATGGAAGTCAGATTCCAGCTGGCTATGCTCGTGTCGGTGTGGATGAAGTTGAACTGACATATCGATCACTTAAACTTGACATCCCTGTAGGCGAAGGGGAGAAAACACTTAGAGAAGTGGAGGGTGGGATCATTCTTTGGAAAAAACAACACATCGTTTTTTCAGGCTGGGCGCCAAGGAAATCTTCTCCTCCGAGAAGCAATCCATCACCTCCAAGGCCACCATCACCTCCGAGTCCACCGTCTCCACCAAGAAATAATAGTCCACCCCTTCCTGAGAGGGATCGCAGCGCGACTGCATCTCCATCTCCGGCGCCTCCGCCTCTGCCCACTGAATCAAAGGGAAGAAAGCGGAAGAACAACACCGCTACGTCGAGGGAGACTCGACGCCAAAAACGACAAGATCCCCTCCCAAGAGTACCGCCGTCTCCTCCCAAGTTAGCTTATCACCGGACTGATGAGGAGAGCGCGGTGATCTCCCGGGCCGAAGTGAAGGCCCAGTTTGCACCAAAACAACCCGAGCCACAGGTGCTAGTTGATCCAAAAGTCAAGAAGCACTTCAAGGAATTCCTTGAGCAACCACCCCAACATGTGTTAAATAGGAAAGATGACTATACACGCTGTCTTACGAAGACACTAAAAGAGAAGTCATCAAGCAGTACTGCAAGTGGGAGAAAATCAAAAGAAGTTGCCCAGCTCAGCAAAGAGGCAAAATAATCCGTTGCCCCGCTCAAGGTGTTACCCCAGCCCACACAAGGTGGAATAGATATGGAATTAGCTATTAAATTAGCCAAGGAGTGTAACGTGCCGGTCGAAGCACTTCTAGCCGGCGGAGATAATGTCGCCAAGGGACCAATAGCACGAAAATTTGTCTATGGGGAGCCTCTGGTCAGCGATGAGGTATTCGATGATCTGCCAACACATATGCGACTGTTGCATATCTGGTACTTGAAAGTCACAAAGGAAGGGAGACAATTTCTCCTATGTAAAGTTGGAGAGGAGTACTTCCGTCCAGACGAGATCTCCATTGAACTTTGTGAACTATTTCAGTTATTCAACCTAGATGCCCTCGACAAGTCCCTCCTCAGCATATATTGTCTGTAAGTAATTAAGTCACTAACTCAGCTCGTTCAATTTATTTCCTGTCGTTATCCTCATTATAGCTCCTTCTGTATGCTATTATATATGCAGAATGAAGATTCAAGAATGAAGAAGAAAGTCAATCTACAACATTGGGTTCGTTGACCCAAACAGAGATAATGGACATACGCTAATAAATAACCTCGAGGAAACAGAGGATAACTTGCTAATGTTTTTAATCGAGCAACATTACAAGACACAAATACTATTTCCTTACAACTATGGGTAAGAGTCTTACTGTCTTGTACACATTCAATTTTTGTTTACTCGATGTTAAGTGTATATAAACGTGCGCAGCTTTCACTAGTTTCTTCTAAACATTGACGTTGACCGTGCAAAAGTTGAAATCTCGGACTCGTTAAAGAAGCCGATGGAAGACTACCGCATCATAATTGATTGCCTTCAAAAGTAATTTCAATCACTATATCTGTCTCTTTCGTTCAATCTCTGAGATATAAACTAATTAATAACTCGTTCATTTCTTTTTTGCCGGACAAGGTTTGTAAAAGGTTCACGAAGGAGGTTTAGGGTGAATGGCGTGAGGAGCTCACTTTTCGTACGGTCCCGGTAAGTTGTACGAGAGCTAGGGGACTAATTTATGTGGATATTACAATTATCATTCTTACAATTATCATGCTTGATTATTATCTGATTGAATTATATTCTCGATCGAAAAGTGTGCGACGACGCAGCCACAGGGGACTAATTTATGTGGATATTACGTATGCGAGTTCATTCGTGGGTGTATGGAGCAGGACACAGACTTTCTTCAAGTACGTAAATAATATATTCGCAAATTATTCTATACCATAGTTTTTGTGGAGTTCCATTCATAATGATCTACTTCTTTATATATAGTTGGATGCGATGCGGGATAAACTCCCAACACATGAACGCCTACTAGCAATTCAATAGGAGTTGTCGGGATTTTTGCTCAGGGATGTCATAAACTCAAAAGGAGAGTACAACGTAGATAGACCTTCGTGTAATCGTGGATAGACACAAAAGGACAGTATCTGCTGTAATGATGATCTTGGTGTAAATCAATTAGACGAGCTCTAGTCTCGATAGTGTATATATTTATATGTATTTATGTTATCGTGAGTGAAATTATATTATATATGCATCAATGTATACAACATGTAGTAGCGTAAAATAATATGTATATGAAAACACAAAATGAAAATAATCAAACACAAAAAAGAAAACCCTAAAACCCTAAAACCCCACCTCCTGCCGTGGCAGCAGTTTGGTGCAAAACGATGCCGCGGCAGAAGAACTTTAGTCCCGGTTCGATATCCTCCAGCCCAGCGCGCAGCGGGGCCACGTGGACACAATCTAGTCCTGGTTTGTAACAGAACCGGGACTACGTTAGTCCCGGATTGCAATCCGAAACTAAATCCTTCTTATAAACCGGGACTAGTGTCCTGTTTTCTACTAGTGACAATCACTTTTAGAGGTAGGTATTTTTGGTGATGCCGATTTGCAGAGGGTTTGTAAAAAAATCGATTATTCGTTCTGGTGCACGGTCAAACTCAGTACTTCGCGTTGCACCTGTACCAAGTTTTGAAAATCTGATTCGATTTGGACGTTTTGACATTCCCCATGATGCTGCTGCATGTACTGCTTACTCGCACGCAGGAATTTCTGCATGCGCCGCACTAGAGAAAATTGGAATCTTGCCAGCCCCTTAGCCATGAATTTGGCAGTGTCTGTTTCTGACAACGAAGCCCCAACCTCCGGCTTTTGTCTCCATGTTATAGGCCCCATCAACGATAATCTCCAGTACATCATCCGTCGGATTCTGCCAAACTGGGTCTACTATATCTTGCTTATGTGTACAATAAAAGAGAAGTCGGAGACAACCAAACAATCATTGGTTGCATCTATTGAAAAAATCAGGCAACCAAACAGAATGTACATTCGGTCTAACTCATACGACCCAGGTAACCAACGAGCTGTATAATTTTTTTTTCGAATGGTGAGCTGTAGAAATTGACCCAAGCTGTCTTGTCGTGTGGCCATGCTCACCTTGGCATTGCCAGGCCGTGACGGTAAAATCACGCCCGCAATGTCCAAAAACAGATCGGCCGCTAGAGGCAGCCTAAAAGCATCTTCACTCGCCGGCTCTTTTTAGGCCAAAATTTGAACGTAACTATCATAGAACAAAACTAGTTTTTAGCCTGAAAACACCAAGTTTTCCACTCGCATTCTCAGGCCGAGTTTTCTTGTTGTCAAATTTCAACAAACTCGATAAATTTTGAGCGAATATAGACGGTTTTCATTAATAAAGAACGAATACATAAATATTATATCGAATTTGGGAGAACACCCGAATTTTAACTACATTTAGGCTAATAATAACTAAAAAACTTAAAAAGGCCGCCGCCGCCGATGCCGATGTCGATGCCGCCGGACACCACTTCACATGCCGAAGTTGATGTAGAAGCATATCCGGGGTCGGCCTTGCCGTTGTCGTCGCTCGGCGACTACGGTGGGCGGGAGCTGCCCTGGCCGGCGCCGCACCTCCACGGCCGGTACGAGGGGCCGGCTTCGTCATCTTCGTTGTCAAGGACGACGAGCGGCATTGCCCTGATAGGCGCGCTCCCGACGAGAGCTAGCCTAGCGCTCGGCCTCCTGCGCTGAACTCGGCGCTGCTTAGCCTGTTCCCAGTCCGCCCTGGACCAGGCGAGGTGTCTGGCTCCGGCATCGGCGGCGGCGGCCCGCATCCTGGAGGCACTAGAGGAAAAAGGGTCATCCGTTCGCCACCCCTAGGAGCATTAGTCCCGGTTGCGCCACCAACCGGGACTAATGCTGGCACGCGTCCCGGTTGGAGCGGGCACGGGGCCAGGGGGCATGGGTCCCGGTTGGTAAGGGGGCATGCGTACCGGTTGGAGCCACCAACCGGGACTAAAGGTTTGGCCACAGCCACGTGGCGTGGCACGCACCTTTAGTCCCGGTTGCTGGCTCCAACCGGGACTAAAGACCCCTTGCCCTCTATAAATGCAACGCCCCAGCCCCCTCTGCCTCCGCTCTGTTTTTTCGAATGGTGTAAGGTGTGAGGGTGTGTGCTAGTTTTTTCTCATGCATGCATTGAAGGTGTTTGTTGAAATGTTTGAGTGAAAAATCCAGTTGAATTTCTCATAGAACAAAAATATAGAAGGTGTCCGAGACGCACTTGAGCTTTCTCCTCTTTATTTCCCTCGATCGAGGTTAGCAATCCTATCTTTTCTAGGTCATTGATACAATTCATGTGTCGGTGTGAATTGGTTATTTCACTATTTATGATGTCCTGTTTTTTGATAAACTTACTTATATGATGCAGATGAACGGTCGGGAATGGATGTACGGTGACCGGCGGGTAGCCGGGTATATCAAAGGCGTGGATAAATTTATCGATGTGGCTACGGCAAACAAAGAGAATGGATTTATACGTTGTCCATGTGTTCAATGTCGGAACAACAAGGAGTACTCTTCCTCGAAAATCATTCGCGGCCACCTGATTATGAAAGGTTTCATGCCCAACTATAATTGCTGGACCAAG
Organism: Avena atlantica; assembly: GCA_910589765.1. Lineage (NCBI taxonomy): Eukaryota > Viridiplantae > Streptophyta > Magnoliopsida > Poales > Poaceae > Avena > Avena atlantica. The sequence continues at coordinate 21,930,035 of OU342734.1, read as the reverse complement.
CACGGGGAAAGAGGGGTTATGATGGAAGATGGTGAAGAAGAAGATGATGATAACAACTATCATCATATGTTTCCTGAATACGGTGATACTGCTATGGAAGACAATAGAGAGGAAAAAGGTGAAGAACGGGCATCAGATGAGCCGGCTGATGAACTTGGTAGGGTCATTTCTGATGCAAAGCGAGACTGTGAAACAGAAAATGAGAAGTTGAAGTTAGAGGGCATGTTAGAAGATCACAAGAAATTGTTGTACCCAAATTGTGAAGATGGCAGCACAAAGCTCGGTACCACACTGGAATTGTTGCGATGGAAGGCAGAGTGTGGTCTAACTGACTCCTCATTTGAAAAGATGCTGAAAATAATGAAGCCGAAGTTTCCAAAACATAACGAACTTCCCGAGAGTACCTACGAAGCAAAGAAGACTCTCTGTCCTCTGGGATTAGATGTGCAAAAGATACATGCATGCATTAATGACTGCATCCTCTACCGCGGTAAGGAGTATGAGAATTTAGATAAATGCCCGGTATGCAACGCGTTGCGGTATAAGATCAGACGAGATGACCCTGGTGATGTTGAGGGAGAGCCCCTCCGGAAGAGGGTTCCTGCTAAGGTTATGTGGTATGCTCCTATAATACCAAGGTTGAAACGCATGTTCAGAAACAAAGAGCATGCCAGGTTGTTGCGATGGCACAAAGAAGACCGTAAGAAAGACGGGGAGTTGAGACACCCTGCTGATGGGTCACAGTGGAGAAAAATCGAGAGAGACTTCCCAGACTTTGCAGGTGACGCAAGGAACTTATGGTTTGGTCTAAGTACGGATGGCATGAATCCTTTTGGGGAGCAGAGCTGCAGTCACAGCACCTGGCCCGTGACTCTATGTATCTACAACCTGCCTCCTTGGTTGTGCATGAAGCGTAAGTTCATTATGATGCCAGTGCTCATCCAAGGCCCGAAGCAACCGGGCAACGACATTGATGTGTACCTTAGGCCATTAGTTGAAGAACTCTTACAGTTGTGGGGCAAACCAGGTGTACGTGCGTGGGATGAGAACAAACAGGAGCCATTTAATCTACGAGGGTTGTTATTCGTAACCATCAATGATTGGCCTGCTCTTAGTAACCTTTCAGGACAGACAAACAAAGGATATAAGGCATGCACCCACTGTTTAGATAAGACCGAAGGTACATATTTGCATAAATGCAAGAAGGTTGTGTACCTAGCGAATCGACGATTTCTTCCGACCAATCATCCCGTAAGAAAGAAAGGCAAGCATTTTAAAGGTGAGGCAGATCACCGGAAGAAGCCTGAACTCCCTGCTGGTGATGATGTATTTGGTATGGTCAAGGACATAGAAGTAATCTTTGGAAAGGGTCCCGGCGGTCAATCAGTTCCGAACGACGTCGCTACAGGACACGCACCCATGTGGAAGAAGAAATCTATATTTTGGGAGCTGCCATATTGGAAAGTCCTGCGTGTCCGCTCTTCAATCGACGTGATGCACGTGACGAAGAATCTCTGCGTGAACCTGCTAGGATTCCTAGGCGTGTATGGTAAGACAAAAGATACACCTGAAGCACGGGAGGACCAACAAATTATGAAAGACCCAAAGAACATGCATACAGATAACAAGACGGATAAAGGGCGTCACTTAAGTCGTGCCAGCTATGCTCTTACCAAAGCAGAGAAGGAAATCTTTTTTGAAGTCCTTTACAGTATCAAGGTGCCGTCGGGCTTCTCATCTAATATAAAGGGGATAATAAATATGGCAGAGAAAAAGTTCCAAAACCTGAAGTCTCATGACTGTCACGTGATTATGACGCAGTTGCTTCCGATTGCATTGAGGGGGCTTCTACCGAAAAATGTTCGAGTACCCATTGTGAAGCTGTGTGCATTCCTCAATGCAATATCTCAGAAGGTAATCAATCCAGATATTCTGCCAAGGTTACAGAAGGATGTGGTACAATGTCTTGTTAGTTTTGAATTGGTGTTCCCACCATCCTTCTTCAATATTATGACGCATCTCCTGGTTCATCTAGTGGAAGAGATTGCCATTCTCGGTCCGGTATTTCTGCACAATATGTTCCCCTTTGAGAGGTTCATGGGAGTCTTAAAGAAATATGTTCATAACCGTGCTAGACCAGAAGGAAGCATCTCCAAGGGATATGGAACAGAGGAGGTCATTGAGTTTTGTGTTGACTTTATTCCTGACCTTAAGCCGATTGGTGTTTCTGACTCGCGGCATGAGGGAAGACTAAGTGGAAAAGGCACGCTGGGAAAGAAAGCAATGATATGTAGGGACGGGGATTCTTTCACTAAATCACACTACACAGTTCTACATAATTCCACCTTGGCAGCTCCGTATATCGAGGAACACAAGAATATTGTACGCTCCAAAAACCCGGGGAAGCCTGAATCATGGATTACAGATGAACACATGAAGTCTTTCGGTGGTTGGATGCGGACACATCTCTTGAATGACACCACTGTTGGAGATCAGCTATACTTGTTGGCCGCGTCACCATCTTCTACTGTATTGAATTTCCAAGGGTACGAAATAAATGGGAATACATTCTACACGATCGCCCAAGATAAAAAGAGCACCAACCAAAATAGTGGTGTCCGCTTTGATGCAATAGACGAGAATGGACAAAAGGACACATATTATGGTTACATAGAGGAGATATGGGAACTAGACTATGGAGTCTCTTTTAAGGTCCCTTTGTTTCGCTGCAAATGGGTCAACCTGAATGGGGAAGGGGTAAAGATAGACCAGTTGTACGGAATGACAACAGTGGATCTCAACAATCTTGGTTATAGAGATGAACCATTCGTCCTAGCCAATGATGTGTCTCAGGTTTTCTATGTGAAGGACATGTCCTCCAAACCGAAAAAAAAGAAAAAATATGCAAACGAATACATCATATGATGAGCCAAAGCGTCCCATAGTTCTTTCAGGGAAAAGAAACATCGTGGGAATCGAGGACAAGACAGACATGTCAGAAGATTATAATAAGTTTGATGAAATTCCGCCCTTCACAGTGAAAACTGACCCAAGCATTCCGTTAAGTAAAGAAGATGCTCCATGGTTACGTCTGAAGCGGTCATAAGGAATGACATATGCCAAGAAGTTCATGCTCATATTATGTAACTCTAGTTCATGTCTTTCGCGGTTTGTGGCTTGACCGAAGGATATCTTTCGCGGTTTGTGGCCTTTAGTCCCGGTTTTGTAGTCTCAGTTTTTAATATTAATAAATGTCTTGAGTGTTAGTCCCATTTTGTGGCTGGAGCGGGAGTGCCTCTATGACCAGTTTCTCGGAGATGCCGGAGGACTGGGCTCCGTCGGCATCTCCCTGAAACTGGCCGCAGTGGTGTCCCTGCTCTCGGAAACCATCTTGCAGCTTGTAACTTCACTAACTAGATCAATACGCCTCGGAGCTAACTAATTTCACATATTAGGGAGTGCCTCTATGACCAGTTTCTTGGAGATGCCGGAGGACTGGGCTCCGTCGGCATCTCCCTGAAACTGGCCGCAGTGGTGTCCCTGCTCTCTAAAACCATCTTGCAGCTTGTAACTTCACTAACTAGATCAATACGCCTAGGAGCTAACTAATTTCACATATTAGGGAGTGCCTCTATGACCAGTTTCTCGGAGATGCCGGAGGACTGGGCTCCGTCGGCATCTCCCTGAAACTGGCCGCAGTGGTGTCCCTGCTCTCGAAAACCATCTTGAAGATGCCTCAAACTGGCTGGAGGACTGGACTCACAAGGATGCATATTTATAGTACAAGCAGCTCGGCATAATGTCGACACTCACGACATAATGTCGACACTCACCCCTATTATTAGTGCTGACTCATCTTTAGTCCCGGTTGGTGTCTCCAACCGGGACTAAAGGTTCATCTTTAGTCCCGGTTGGTGACACCATCCGGGACAAGGTACAAGCCGCACGACATAATGTCGACACTCACCCCTATTATTAGTGTTGTCTGGCCCACTCTGCCGCAATCCCTTTTGTCCCGGTTTGTGACTACATCCGGGACTAAATGTGTGCCGAACAATGATCATGTTTCGCAAAATACCAGACTTGGTATATTGATCATGTTTCGAAAAAACCTTCACAAAATGACCTATCATGTTTGAGGTTTCATGGCTTTCGGTCCAAATGACCGATGTTATGTGCTGAATCACGGCATAGTTTGTGATGTTGTGCCCATATTATGCATGTGTGTGGACATTGGTATGTAGAACAATGTTGCAGGAGGAAGTTTTCCTTTTTGTCGCACGGAAAATCCCTTTTCCATTTTCCGAGCGCAAAAAACGGGTCGTTTTGTGAAGTAACCACCAAAATGCCGTTTCAGAATGCTACCGTCCTATTTTCCTAAAATACTAGACCACCTTACATGGACTATATCCCAACCGGTACATCTCAAACCTTTTCGTCCATCCCGGGTAAAAAGGACAAATGTCTGCCGAATCGGTAGGAAGTGGGTCCGGTTTGTACTACAGGTACATGATCTATCGCCCGTGATTTTTTGAAAAAATCATTTTTAGACTCGCAATATGTGGTTTCTTCAGAGATCCAATGCAAGTTCTAACGATTCCCGTCCCCTATCTTCATGCACACCGGTTCGACCATAGTTAGAAATTCAGATAATTCAAAACGGGCATAATAAATTCAAAAAAAACCGAACAATGAAAATCCTTCGCGTGGTGTCATATTATGTTACATAGTTGAAAGGAAAAATACCAGACTTGGTATATTGATCATGTTTCGAAAAAACCTTCACAAAATGACCTATCATGTTCGAGGTTTCATGGCTTTCGGTCCAAATGACCGATGTTATGTGCTGAATCACGGCATAGTTTGTGATGTTGTGCCCATATTATGCATGTGTGTGGACATTGGTATGTAGAACAATGTTGCAGGAGGAAGTTTTCCTTTTTGTCGCACGGAAAATCCCTTTTCCATTTTCCGAGCGCAAAAAACGGGTCGTTTTGTGAAGTAACCACCAAAATGCCGTTTCAGAATGCTACCGTCCTATTTCAGAATGCCGGTTAGACCACCAAAATCCAAACACTTCTTATGTTTAAAGTTTTTCTAAATTCAAAATTGATATTAAAAAATTATAAGTTAATTCATTTTTAATTGTAAATGGTTCATATTTTAAATGGTTACATTAATTATTTTTTAAAACAGAAAATGTTTTTGAATTATTTATTTAAATCCAAACACTTTTTATGTTTAAATTTTTTCTAAATTCCAAATTAATATTCAAAAATATAAGTTAATTCATTTTAAAAGGTTACATTAATTATTTTTTAAAAATAGAATATGTTTTTGAATTATTTATTCAAATCCATACACTTCTTATATTTAAAGTTTTTCTAAATTCCAAATTAATATTCAAAAATATAAGTTAATTCATTTTAAAAGGTTACATTAATTATTTTTTAAAAATAGAATATGTTTTTGAATTATTTATTCAAATCCATACACTTCTTATATTTAAAGTTTTTCTAAATTCCAAATTAATATTCAAAAATATAAGCTAATTCATTTTAAAAGGTTACATTAATTATTTTTTAAAAATAGAATATGTTTTTGAATTATTTATTCAAATCCATACACTTCTTATATTTAAAGTTTTTCTAAATTCCAAATTGATATTAAAAAAATATAAGTTAATTCATTTTTAATTGTAAATGGTTCATATTTTAAATGGTTACATTAATTATTTTTCAAAACAGAAAATGGTTTCGAATTATTTATTCAAATCCAAACACTTTTTATGTTTAAAGTTTTTCTAAATTCCAAATTAATTATCATTTAAAAAACATTACAAATTTAAATCCCAAAATAAAAAATAAGGCGGGAACAGAGAGAAAATAACTGAAAAAATTTGAAAACAGGGGAATACGTCCCGGTTGGAGCCACCAACCGGGACGGAAGAGCCCCCTGCGCGCGCGCCCCTTCACCTGCTGAAAATTGGACTATAGGTCCCGGTTGGTGGCTCCAACCGGGACGTATGCACCTTTAGTCCCGGTTGGAGCCACGAACCGGGACTAAAGGCCCTTTAGTTATAACCGTGCCTCCTCTTCTTCTTCCCTTCCCCACTCACTTCTCTGCCTCTGCCCGCGCCCTCGCCGACGACGACGCCACCAGGCTGCCCCCGCCACCGCCGCGCGCTCCCCGTAGCGGCTCCGTCGTCAACGCCTCCGCCTCCGGCCGCCGCCCGCGTCTCTTCCCGCGCGCCGACGACCGCGCCGCCCGCGCGTCTCCTTCCCCGACGACCGCCGGCCGCGCCCGCGTCTCTGCTTCCCGTCGACGACGCGCCCACCGCCGCGCGTCTCCTTCCCCCACCGCCGCGCGTCAGGTACGGCGCCGCCCCTCCCTGCCTCTCTGTCCTCCCCCTCCCTCTGCTGCTGGTGGCAAAACAGAGCACCCGAATTAGACTGATTTTTTTTTGAACGGATTACGGGTGCAGAGCACCCGAAATATATTGCTGCAATAATGTCGCTGGAGTACAGGAGGCCTAAGAAATAAAAATTACACAGAGGCCCAGAAAATAAGCACCGAGGACCCTAAAAGAAACTTGAAAAATCAATCAAGTCCACCATCTTCTTCCTACTCCAGATCGACGAAGAAGCTCCGGTATCGGCCCGCACCTTGCCACAGGGGACGACCGACACACAGGGCGAAGCAGCGAAGGAGCGGCAGCCCTACTGCCCTTGAGTCCGACGTGTTGACGAAGCATCAGCCGCCAAGAAGCCGCCGGAGAGAAGCTCCCGGATCGAAACCGCCGCGACAGGAAGCCAACACCTACACACCACAAGCCACCACCATGGTCGCTTGGTTCCGGAGTTCCTTGAGTTAGGGTTTGCGCCCCTCGGAACCCCGATTAACTTGTCGAGCATGCTTTAGGGTTACATTCCAATGCACATTAACTTGTCGTATCATCATCATTGCTTGAGCATTGCATCGATTCCATGTGTTGATTGTTTCCCTTTCTTTCCGGTGATTTGGTTCTTCTCGGTAGAATACGATATCGAGATCGAGATCGAAGACCGAGATCAAGACCATAGATAGATCTAATTAAATCACAAGTTTAATTAGAACACCCTAGTAACCCTAACAGGTGATTCCGGAGTTCCTTGAGTTAGGGTTTGCGCCCCTCGGAACCCCGATTAACTTGTCGAGAATGCTTTAGGGTTACATTCCATTGCACATTAACTTGTCGTATCATCATCATTGCTTGAGCATTGCATCGATTCCATGTGTTGATTGTTTCCCTTTCTTTCCGGTGATTTGGTTCTTCTCGGTAGAATACGATATCGAGATCGAGATCGAAGACCGAGATCAAGACCATAGATAGATCTAATTAAATCACAAGTTTAATTAGAACACCCTAGTAACCCTAACAGGTGATTCCGGAGTTCCTTGAGTTAGGGTTTGCGCCCCTCGGAACCCCGATTAACTTGTCGAGCATGCTTTAGGGTTACATTCCAATGCACATTAACTTGTCGTATCATCATCATTTCTTGAGCATTGCATCGATTCCATGTGTTGATTGTTTCCCTTTCTTTCCGGTGATTTGGTTCTTCTCGGTAGAATACGATATCGAGATCGAGATCGAAGACCGAGATCAAGACCATAGATAGATCTAATTAAATCACAAGTTTAATTAGAACACCCTAGTAACCCTAACAGGTGATTCCGGAGTTCCTTGAGTTAGGGTTTGCGCCCCTCGGAACCCCGATTAACTTGTCGAGAATGCTTTAGGGTTACATTCCAATGCACATTAACTTGTCATATCATCATCATTGCTTGAGCATTGCATCGATGCCATGTGTTGATTGTTTCCCTTTCTTTCCGGTGATTTGGTTCTTCTCGGTAGAATACGATATCGAGATTGAAATTGAAGACCGAGATCAAGACCATAGATAGATCGAAGAACTTTTGTAGCCTTATACTCATGTTCCCCTCTCATAGCCTTAGGGTTTAGGGTTTCTCTTCATTTTTATTATTGTGTATGTATATATTAGGGTTTCACCTTCGATCCGGAAAATATTCGTTAGCCGCTTTGACTTATTCGTAACTTTCTCCTTTAGCCGATTTGACTTATTCGTTTTTCCACCTATGCAGAAAATATGGACCCACACGTCAGAGACGAAGAAAAGGAAGAGTTGATCCAAGGTGTGATCCGTGGGGAAGATAATTTAGACGTATCAACGTTTCTGAACAAATCCGGTGAGGGTGATCCTCTTTTTACCGGAGTAGACAACTTGTTTGAGGTTGAAGGTGTTGCCTTCCGCGAGGGAGAAGGCGATGCCTTGTGTAATCGAGAAGACGACCGCTCCAGCGAGGTGCATGTAATATAAATCAATTCATTAATTAATCATGTGCTATCTATATAGAAATAGTAACGACGATCTTTCTTCTTTTAGCCCTCCGGATCGAAGGAATCTACTGAAAAGAGCAGACGAGGCCCAACCAAAAAGTTGCAAGACCATGAGAGGTTTAGGATCGAAGATGTCGCTGAAGACGGCAGACCGACAGCTCCCGAAGTTGTCGCAACCAAATTTGTGGCACAATGCGGAGTAATCGTTAGGGACTTAATCCCGATCACCATTAGAAATTGGAATAGGCCTGCTAAAGCGGATGAAGAGGGAACATGTTTATTTGTCCCTAACCACGCCAAAGATTTACTGTGGAAGAGGCTCATGGTTAATTTCAAACTACCGAAGATAGAGCTGGATCCAAATGCGGAGGATCCAGTTGAGGACGCCTTACAACATGGGAGAGCCATGGAGGCTAAGGTCAGGGAGTGGGCTTTGAAGAAGATGGCCCAGTGTTTCACCAACTGGAAGAAAAGATTGCACCTTGACTATGTCGTGAAAGAGAAGACTCCGGATTTCAAGAAGACTCAGTTTCAGAAGATAAAACCATTCTGGGCTGAGTTTGTGGAATACAAGACATCGGAAAAAGCTAAGGAAATGTCTGCAAAGAATAAGCTGAATGCTGCTAACAAGAAGTATCACCATACTATGGGGCAAGGTGGCTACAGGGTTGGCATTCCTAAGTGGGAGAAACTTGAGGAAGAACTGCGTGCTAAAAAGATCACTCCAGAGACAGACGATTGGGTAGAACGTGCAAGGAATTGGTTTTACGGGCATGGGGGCACGTTGGACTCGGAAGGGAGGTGTATATATAACATACGACAAAAAGAAGACCCCTTGCCAATCGAGAGGATGAGAAAAGCAGTAAAGGCTGTTAAAGATGGGGACTTCATTCCTGATAGAGAGAATGATGAGCTCACACTCGCCCTTGGAAATAAGGAACATGATGGACGAACACGAGGCACAATAGGCTCCCAATCATGGAGGACTGGGTTTCCCGAAGAGAGGAAGAAATATCCTGATAGAAGCCGTCAGAGGAGTAAGGACAGGGCGGCAGTTGAAGCAGAAAGTCAGAAAGAGCGAATGCGTTTAATTGAAAAACGATTAAAGCAACAACAAGATGAAATTAACTCACTTAAAGAGCAAAGTACTACCGGCCCATCTCAGCAGCACACTGCATTCGATGCTACCGGCCTATCGAATAATCGAAAAAGCAGTGTGGCTTCCACCGAGGTCCCGGGTGATGACAATGGCGATGCCGATGATGCACCGACGATGGCTCCTGTTGGCTACCCAGTGGATGATATCACAGAGATGACACACTGCGAGCTACATGTCAAAGTTGTGAACATATCAATGAAGGTGGCGGTCGGCTATGCCTTACCAATTGGACCCACACCAACTTACCACAGTCGTCCGGTTCCAGAGGGCTACGCTGTTGTCGGCGTGGATGAAATCATGCCCACCTTTGAGGTTTTGGATCTTCACTACCCTGCTGGTGAAGGGAATGTGACTGTGCTGGGTGACGCAAAAAACGTCACCATTCTATGGCCGAAGGATTGTATCGTGCTTCGAAATCACACGCCAAGGCCATCTTCGCCGCCGCCTCACCCGTCTCCAGCGAGGTCGTCGCCGCCGCGGCAGCCGTCTTCGTCGCCTCACCCGGCTCCGTCGCCTCACCCGTCTCCGGTGCAGCCATCGCCGGCGCCTCAGGATAAAAAGCGTAAGCGTACCGCTACTGTGCGTCGTAAGCGATCGCCGAAACGTAAACAAGAGCCTCTTCCAAAAGTACCAACGGTTCCTCCCAAGAGAGCTTATGACTGTACTGAAGAGGAGACTGCGGCGATCGTTGATGCGGAAACGACAGCGTTTTTCGCTAAGCTGAGGCGGCCGAAAGAGCCAGAGTTCCCAGCACCAAAGAAGAAAAAGCCAAAGTGTTGAAAATGCTAAAGACTCTTCATCAACCCGAGCCAAAGCTGTCATCAGACTATGAGCGTTCTATTCTCAAGTCACATGCGGCACAAAAAGCCTCGAAGAGCAGTACTGATGCAAGCGGGAAATCTGTTGCCCAGCTCGGAGAACAAGCAAAACAGACTTGCGCCCCTCTCAAGGTGATTTCTCAAACCAATGTGGGGTCGAGCAAATATGGGGCCGAAGAGCAGTATGATCCAGAGGTAGTTGCACAATACGGAGAAGCTGCCGCTGCTCAAGGTATTAGTATTGCCCAGTATTTATCCCAGTTAGAGTTCTTCCCCGTGAGTGAAGTAGCATACCAATACCAGTACGGAAAACCTCTCGTCAAACCTGAGGAGGTAAACAATCTTCCAACAAAAATGCGAAGATTGCATAACTGGTACTTGCATGCCACAAAGGCCGGGGTTAACTGGATAGTGCTGAGGGTTACAAAAAAGCATCATGGGAAAGAAAGGGATGACATGATATCCATTGAATTTGATGAACTATTTCAATTATTCAATCAAGACGCCTTGGACAAATCGATCATGAGTGCCTATTGTCTGTAAGTACTAATTCTGTAATTAACTTAGTCTCCATCTATATTATTTTGTTTATTGCATGTATATAATCATACTTTAATATGCAGAATGAAGATTCTCGAATGCAGCAGAGGACAAATCTATGACATTGGCTTCATTGACCCATATTGGGTTCATGAAGCTAATCTCAAAATAAGCCCCCAGGATACGGAGGATAATATAGTACACGCGTTAAGGTTTCAAGAAACCAAAAGGGAAATACTATTTCCTTACAACTTCCAGTGAGTGTTATTGTCTTGTATACACTTTCTATTTCGCTTACTCGATGTTAAGTATATAATTGATTAGTTCTGCATTCGCAGGTACCACTATATTCTGTTAATCATTCAACTTGACAAAGGGCGTGTACTAGTCATGGACTCGAAACATAAACCCCTTGAGACGTGGAAGGACATGCAAATACTTCTCCAGCGGTAATTCTAATCATTACGACACTATATCGGCAACGTTCGTGAATTTTATGATATCAAGTACTTAATAACTTATTTTATTCGTTTTCTACGCCGGGCAGCGCTTGGAAACGGTTCACCAAGAAGGCTAGGGGTGTTTGGAAAGAGGAGCTTACATTTCAACCACTAGATGTAAGCACCACTAGCTATATCCGCGCATCTCTTTGATTCTAGTTTTGATACAGTTATTATCATGCTTGATTATTATTTTGATTGAACTCTGTTGTCGTAAAGTGCCTGACGCAGGGACCAGGTAACAATCTATGTGGATACTATGTATGCGAGTTCATCCGGCAGACGTGCGATGAGAAGGGCAGAAATTTAGAGAAACTCCACGTATGTAAACAATTTCTATAGTTTTTAATTACAATCAAATTGTGTTTAGTTTCATATTCATATAGGCTGACTCCTTTTTTAAATCAGATCGAACGTCTACGGGACGGTCTTCTGCCAAAGGATCGCATACGAGCAATACAGGAGGAATTGGCGGGATTCTTGGATGCAGAAGTCCTAGACCCAAAAGGAGAATACTATTCGGCTGTGTATAGACAATAGGGATTGTAAAAATAGCAACTTTCAAGGAATTGGCCGGTAGCATCGAATAGCAACTTTTGTATGTAGTGCATGAACTCGATCCGTGTATTGAATGTAAAATGTTGTCATGATGATCTTGTGTAATATAAGGTTCCTTCATTGATAAGTGCAAAACACTAAATAAACAATAAAACAACTTAAATGAATTCTCTGCCGCGGCACAAAAAGTGGCGAAAATGCTGCCGCGGCAACAAAATGTGCCAAAATGAATTCTCTGCCGCGGCAGAGAAATGGGCCAAATCTCTGCCGCGGCAGCAGGTTATTAGTCCCGGTTCGTGTTACGAACCGGGACAAATGCTCCACCCCCCCTCGCGCTCTGATGCCGCCACGTGTGCCCCCCATTTGTCCCGGTTGGTGGGGCAACCGGGACTAAAGGTTAGAGCTTTAGTCCCGATTGCCCCGTCCCGGTTGGGCAACCGGGACTAATGGCCCTTACCAACCGGGACGCATGGGGCGTTCTCTACCAGTGAGGGACCTCTCCATCGCCATCTTCATGGCGAAGGCGTCCTCGTCAATGGGCACCATCCAGTCCGTTGGCTCTGGCTTCGGCTGCCGAAGGCAGAGACGGCCAGTGGGCGGAGACGACGCGCGGGGCTCGTTGATGACGATGCCCCGTGATCTTATCCATGGCGACGAGCAGACCGACGTGTCTGCCTCCCTCTTGACCAGCCAAAGTGGCGGCGACTGTGCCAGCACGTACCCGGACGAGCGGGGGGCCGAGGAGGCGGAGGAGGAGCTGAAGCTGGCCATCCTCCTTGGCGGCCAGTTGGCTGTAGGATGCTGCCTCGCCCTCGCACCCGGCGCCGGAGTGCGGGGGAAGCCGAGTATCGGGTTGTTACCTGCGTGAATGTGCTCTAGGATGGCCACGAGCTTCTGTCCGGGAGCGCTCCACCACCGCCGTCGCGCCGCCGTGTTGTTGTGCTTCGGCGGCGAGCCTGACGGCCCCTGGTGGTGGGTAAGCTCCCGGAGCCGGCGGTCGGCGAAGAACTGCTCCTAGTAGAGGAGGTTGTCGGGGTCCTCAGCGAGATACGAGTTGTCCATGGCCGCGATGGCGGCCTGGATCTCCTCAACCATCTCTTCATCGACCGGCATCGGCGGCACGGGGATACCGCCGGCGTTGAGCTTCCAGCCAGACGGGTTCCGGTTGTCTGACGGCGCCATGTACCCGGCATCGTGGAGAGGGCTGGAGCGTGCGGCAGCCGAAGCCGTTTGCCGCCGCGAGATCATCGAGGAACCTCTCAACCATGGTTATTTTCTCGCCGGAGTTGGAATTTGCGGTGGAGGGGGAATGGAGAAGCTGTGAGAGTGTGTCAGATGAGCCGGCGAGGTCGCCGACTTTTATAGGCCGAAGTGAGCAGCGAGGGCGGGAGGGGTGTAGAGGCGTGAGCGAAAAAAGGGAACCGACGAAAAGTTATTGCCCGCTCGCGGGAGCCGGCGGTGGCGCGCCATTAAGGGGACGCGTGGTCGACGAGAGGGGCAGTTATTGCCCGGCGGTCTGCCGCGGGGTTCCAAGGTGAAAGGATGACGTCGACTCGGCTTCTATCGTTGACTGGATGGGTTCAGGCATCGATTGTTTTTTCTCTACCAAATTCGCTTCCCAGGGCTTTCCCGGCGCGCCGGAATCGGCCCAGGAAGTCTTGACCAAAGTTGACCAAATCCAGATGAAACGGGCGTCCTATAAACATGGCTAGGCCAACTTTTAGCGTTCGAAAAAAACGTCCTGAAACGGCCTGTTGGGAACCGAGTGGAGATGCTGTAAGCAATTTAAGACCCCTCCGTAGAAAATGGCTGGTGTACTATGTGACACTGAATATTTGGCGTCTACCTCCGGTTATCTACCGATAGGCGGCAAACTCTAACGACAGTAAACAGGGAATAGGCCGACGGCCATATCTCGTAGGCGTAGCCACCAAAACCCGTCGGCGTAGGCTATGCTGACGGTAGCCGTCGGCATAACGGCGTCGGCCGCTCCCGTAGGCGTATACTAACATCCTGTCGGCATAGCTAATCCCGTCGGCGTACGTGGTAGGCCGACGGCTATACGATGTCGTCGATGTACACGCCGTCGGCATAGCCTCTGTGGGTCCCACTTGCACCAGCTAACAGCCGTTAACGGCAGGTGTTTTACGCTGAAGGCAATGCCGTCGGCCTACGGCGCCACGTGTTGCCCCATGCAACCACACTGGACATAGCTGGGCCGCGTATAAGTACACGCCGACGGCCACCCCGTCGGCCTAGCTCCGTTCGTTGGGGCCACACTATTTATATGCCGACGGCCAGCTCGTCGGCCCAGATCAAACCGTGATATATGGTCATCAGCATTGCTGTTGGCGTTAGCTCTGTCCAGTTTTTTGTTTTTTTTATTTTTGTTTGTTTCTTCCCTGCATATTTTAAGTTTCCACAAATAATTCACATATTAAATTCCCACAAACAACACATGCACATTGACACAAACATATAAGATCATCCATACATAGGTACATCATCATCCACACATAGGTACATCATCATCCACACATAGATAAGTACATCATCATCCACACATAGCATCCACACATAGGTACATCTCTAAGTGCATCCTAACACATGCACATCCCTACACCTCCGGAGAGCTGCTCGAGAGACCCATGTCTCCCCGCGCGAAGAAAGGTGAAGCTTGACGTCGAGTAGCCGCCGTCGAACCAGCACTGGAAGAAGGAGAAGTACCGCCATGACCACCACCACAGGTAGAAGGAGAAGCACCGCCACCCTCAGCACGATGGAAAGAAGGAGAATCACCGCCACCGCCACCACCACCACCAGCGGAAGCACCAGGAGAAGCACGGCCGGTATGAACCGGTGTCATCGCGCGCGAGATAGTCGGCGAGGCATCAGGACGACCAAAGTGTGTATTGCCGGAGCATCCCGGTCCCTACATGTTTGAGGCAGAGTTAGCAACCACCAAGGCATAGGTTTGGTTTGTTGTAACAACTGGTTTGGCAAATAATTTACTGGAGTACCTGAGTAGAAGGTCAAAGCATATTCGTCCTTTGATGGGAAGATTGGCTGCGGCCCTGGCCTAGGTGGCCGTGGCGGTAGAGTAACTCGCTCTCCAGTGCCATAAAACCTCTCCAAAAGCTGCAAGATAGTTTAGATGTGAGGCGTTGCAGAAATAAAGATTCAAACTAGGGAATGCGGGACTTGTCATATTTTGCGAAAATAAAGGTGGAAACTTACGTTATCGCGTAACTCTGCCCACTCCTCGTAGGCCGCTCGGGTCTGGGACCACGTCTCGAGCGTCACCAAGTGTTCCGCAAAAGCGGCCTTGTAGGCCGCGTCCAAAGCATGCTACAATTTCAAAAACAATGAATCTCGTCAACTTAGCCACTCATGAATGATTTTCGAAAAGATGATGGAAATGAGAAAAACTTACATCGTCCTTCGCTCGGGAAGGCCATCGAGGCGGGATAGCGGGGTCATCGGCGTTTAAGTTTGTTTAGATCATATCTACATGAAAAACCAAGGATAGGCCAAAGGTTCCACCGGTTTATCGCATGCAACCAATATAATTTTTTGGTAGTTTAGGTTTGTTTAGGTTATTACAACGCATGTGTATTTTGTTGTTTTTTGTTTTACATTTATGTTTTACAATCGCGTTTCGGAAGATTCGCGTTGTTATTTTATGTGTGTAACGGGATATAGAAATGTGAGGTGCAATCTCCAAGTTATCTATAAATTATATCTACATCAAAATTATTGTGGAAAATAAATAAATGAACTATATGAATTTGATACTTGGCACAAAAAAAAGGTAAAGAAAAAACACTTGGTAGCTAGGCCGACGGCATTGCCGTCGGCGTAGAACCCATTCTGCCACTACGCCGACGGGCAGGCCGTCTGCGTAGCTTCATGTCCTAACGCCGTCTCGTACGCCGCTAACCCTGGCTCACCTTGATGGTTACGCCGACGGGCTTTCTCACACCGATGAGCACCGTCGGGCCGATTTAGGTCTACACCGACGGTATTAGTTGGGCCGACGGCTGTCATCGGCCCATGGTGCTATACGCCGATGGGATAGCTGGGCCGACGGCCTCCCACCCCGGTTGCCGAGCCCGTCCATCTGTGCCGACGGACCTGACAATTAGCCGTCGGCATAGCCGGAGGCCGTCGGCATATGGACTTATTCATGTAGTGTCTCGATGTTTGAGATACAGACAACTTAAATTGTACCAGAACAACAGCGATGCAAGATTTGTATTGGCCCAAGACCGAGGTACCCGCCATTCTATCTGACATAATTTTGTATTCCTCCGCACAACAGATCAATTTGCGCATGGAATTCTGGGTTTTGCGTGCACCCAGAGCTTGTTCTTCCTTCGCACAGTAATCCCGAAGGTCTCGGTCATGTCCAGATCTCCAGGCCTGACACCGCAGGGCAGCTCCCAGTCGAAGTGGAAAAGGAGACTGGCGAGTGGGAGCTCCATGTTGGCCATCCCGAGCGCCATGCCGGGGCACATCCTCCGGCCAGCCCCGAACGGGAGGAACTCGTAGTCGGCGCCCTTGAAGTCGACGGCGCTGTCCTCGAACCTCTCCGGCCTGAACGTTTCGGCGTCGCCCCAGTACCTGTCGTCCCTCCCGATCGCCCACACGTTCACGAACACCTTGGTGCCCTTGGGCACGTCGTAGCCCATCACCCGGCACGTCACTCCGCACTCCCGGGGCAGCAGCAGCGCCGCCGGAGGGTGCAGCCTCAGGGCCTCCTTGAGCACCAGGTGCAGGTAGCCCAGCCTTGCCTTCGTGACGTCGTCCTCGGTCAGCTTGTCCTGCCCCTTGAAGGCCTCCCTCACCTCCGCTTGGGCCTTGTGCAGGATCCGTGGGTTCTTCATCAGCTCCGACATTGCCCAGTCCACCGTCGTCGATGATGTCTCACTTCCAGCAGAAAAAATGTCCTGCAGTTATTTCGTTAAATCAAATTAGACGTATGTAGTAGTAAAAATGTTCTGGGAGGATGATTGGATCCTACGAAAATGACGGTGCTGATGATCTCGGTGGTGAGTTCGAACTGGAGCCCGCCGTCCTTTTGAAGCTTGAGGAGGACGCCGAGCAGGTCCTCGTCGTCTCTCTCCGGCGCGCCGGTGCGCTCTCGGATGATGCTCTGCACGATGCGGAAGATGTTCCTCTGGCATCTCCCCATGTCCCGTGCGGCCGCGCTGAAGCGGCGCACCAGCCGCGACGACGGGTACAGGTCGGCGAGGTTGAAGCCGCCGGTCAGTCGCACGGCCTCGTCGAGCTCGTGCAGGAACTCGTCGCGGTGGTCGCACCTCCCGCCGATGGACGCGCGCACCACGACGTCGTTCATCATGCCGGAGATCTTCTCGCTGAGGTTGACGGCGGCGCGTCCGTCGCGGCACTCGGCGGCCACGGAGCGGAGGAGCCGCGCCACCTCGTCTTCCCGCACGGGGCGGAAGGAGAGCACGCGGCGCTGGTTGAAGAGCTCCAGGACGCACACCTTGCGGAGCTCGCGCCAGCGGTCGTTGTAGGGGGAGAAGAGGATGCCTCGCCCGCCGCAGCTGATGATGTCCAGCGTGGCGCTCAGGTGGCGGCCGGCGAAGGAGGCGTCGTGGGTCTTCATGACCTCCCTCGCGGCCTCCGCGGAGGACACCACGAGCGTGGGAACGGCGCCGAGCCGGAGGAGCATGAGCGGGCCGTGCGCGCGGGAGAGCTCGCGCATGGCCTGGTGGGGCAGGTTGCCGAAGCGCGACAGGAGGAGGTGGTGCAGGCTGCCGACGAGCGGCAGCTGCCATGGGCCGGGAGGCAGTCGGAGCGCGCGTGCCGGCGATGTGTAGCGACCGATGATCAGCTTGAGCAGCGCGGAGAAGAGGAAGAGTAGGAGTAGGAGCGTGGCGAAGCCCATTTTGCTCAACTGGTGAACCGCGCGGTTGGTGCTGACGAAGGAAAGGCAGAAGCTGTGAGTGATGAGAGGTCAGATATACGATGATTGATTGAAGATTTGAAGATATTGTACTGTAGCGGATTAGAAATTCGTGAACGGGGCTTGATCCATACAGGGATGGGACCTAAATTTCATGTCAGATCTGCTCTGATACTGGCAGCAGACGGAGAGATGGACCTGTACGGGAGCGGACTACACTATCATGCTACATGCTCATTGTTTGTACATGCACGTGGTGTGGTTGTTGTTTAGTCCGAGATCCGTTTCTGTCTCTTTGGATCGGTCCGTGGTTGTTTTTGGGTTGTGATCCAACCATGTTTCCCACATGCGCCAAGCGAGGTGCGGTTTTTTTGTTCATCCTTGCGTTTTTTTGGCAGTATCGCTGGTCAAGGCTTTGCCAATTAGTCGAAACACTCAAATTGACAAGCAAATAACATATAAATTAACTATCAAATAATATAACAAATGTGTCCCATCGCCTTTTGGACATCACCATCACCAACAAGTGGATAGTGGATTTAAAATATGCAAAAGGGGCAATATCATACACAATGTTCAAAAAGTGGCAGCTTCTCTGCCTACAAATTTGCATTCGCCGTCGCCATTGCCGTTCGAGCAACGCTAGCCCGGATGGTCTGCTGCCTCCTCGCGACCCAAACACTGCGATCGGGGTCGGCGTTGGTATCCAGGTCGGTGAGCATGATTGCATTCTTCTCGTCCATGATCTTGGCTTCGGCCTCCTTGGCCTTGGCCTCTGCCTTCACCACCATAAACCTGGCCTCGGCCTTCTTGGCCTTGGCTTCGGCCTCCTTCGCCTTTGCCTTTGATGCAGCGCTGAATTGATGTAGGAGCGCCTCTTGGGAACCCCAAGAGCAAGGTATGAAGCAGCACAACAGCAAGTTTTCCCTCAGTAAGAAACCGAGGTTATCGAACCAGTAGGAGGAAGGAAACGTCACACAGGTGTTGCAAGCAACGCGGAGACCTGCACAACACAAACTCAAGACTTTGCCTCAACGAATCAGTGAGGTTGTCAAGCTCACCGGTTTGCTGTAACAAAGGATTAAACATACCGTGTGGAAGGTAATGGTGGTTTCCAACAAGTAAACAAGTAACAGAGGAAGATGTATCAATGATAAAGATTGGGCCGGGGTCCATAATTCACTAGAGGCGCTCTCCTTAGATAAACAACATGGCATGAAGGGTAAAAAATTACAGCAGGGCAATTGACAGGAACTGAACAAGGCACAATAATGCAATTACTAGTCAGAAAGATCCTATGAGATTCGATTGGGCAATACAACAAGATATATAGACCGCCATCCAACTGCATCTATGACTAGAAGTCCACCTTCAGGTTATCATCCGAACCCCCTCCAGTATTAAGTCGCAAGCAACAAACAACTGCTTTAAGCAAAGTGTGTAAGGTAAACAATCCACATGTTCCATGAACAAGAGACCTTTGTTTTATCCCTAGTAGAAACAACACATCTACAACCGAAGAGATTTATGTCACTTCCCTTGGAAACTAGAGGCATGAACCCACTATCGAGCATAAATACATACTCTTGGAGTCACTAGCAACTACTTGGCCAAGATAGCTACTAACAATGGAGAGCATGCAAGATCACAAACAACACAGACATGATAGAATCATAAAGACAAAACCATTAATCAAACCAACATAATAATCTCAATATCCATCGGATCCCCGCAAACACAACATGCATGATTACAAATAGATTAGATCTTGATCATGAACGGAGCTCACAAGATCTATACATGAAAGCACAAAGGAGGAGATACAACCATCTAGCTACTACATGGACCCATAGTCCAAGGTGGAACTACCCACGCATCATACCGGAGAGAAGGCCTCCGGGATGATCTCCCCTCCGATAGGGTGTCGGGAAGAACATCAGTTCCCCTCGATCTAGGGACGATGGTGGCGACGACTACATGCGGTTTTGTGGAGATTTGATCAGGTGCTTACGGTTTCTGCATCGGGGGCTTCTTATGCGCGAAGGGGGAGGCCGAGGAGGCGACCAGGGGGGCCAAACCCTAGCCAGGCGCGGGCCCACCTCTAGCCGCGCCTGGGGGGTCTGGCTGCCCTGGCCGGCCCCTCCGGCTCCCTTCTGTACTTCTTGTTCCCCACGGAAAGTAATTGACTTTAACGTTTGTCTCGTCCAATTCCGAGAATATTTCTTTACTAACTTTTCTGAAACCAAAAACAGCAGAAAACAGGCATCTGGCACTGTTGCAACTTGTTAGAAGGTTAGTACCAGAAAAACATGTAAAAAGAACCTCAAAGTGTAGACAAGTAAAGCAAAGTAGATACTGAAGAAGCATGGAGCATCAAAAATTATAGATACGTTTCCAACGTATCAACATCCCCACGCTTAACTCCTGCTCGTCCTCGAGTAGGTAAGTGATAAAAGAATATTTTTTGAGGTGACATGCACCCTCACAATAAAGATCCAACCATTTGCAAGCATTGAAAGATGATATCAAAGAACTCTAAACATGTGCATGAAAGATGGAGTTCTAACAATAGGACATAGTAACTATGCATGCAACATGGCAAGCTACAAACAAATATCATGAATAACATACATTGACAAACGTTTGTTTGTTTCACATACAGAAAACATAGCATAGTGGTAATCAGCTTGTCCCTCATAGAGTAACAATATAGTTGCATAGGACACCTTCAAAGTTCACAAGGATGACTAGAAACAAATAACACAAGAACAAGTAATATCACAATATGCATCAATTAATAATCTTTGGAACACTGCACACAGAATGAGAACTATGCTCTCTTAATGGTGCCTAAAGGTAGAAGGTGGAGACTCAATAATGGTGGAAGAAAGGCCTTTTCTGTAAAGGAAGCAAGGATTACAAGTTTCAAAAAGATCTTCCAAAAAATATTGTACTTGTTAGCTTTCAGCCCTCATTGCCCCTATCATAAGCATCTTGAAGTGGTTAAGGTTAAAGTGGCAAAGATGGAGTATATGCTTGACGAAGTATAAGTTGGAAATCTCAAGTCCCTTGAATACGAGGGACATACCTCATGCATACTCAACTTTGGGTCCAGGTAAGTTCTTGTCATTGTAAGTATTTGCATATCATTGAGAACTGCCAACGGGGTACCCCTTGCACATGGTACAGGAGATTTCCCATAACCAAAATGACAAGGCAAGCAGACAATGAGCATCTCAGCAATCTTTTTATTTACCATATCATAGCTTTTTATTGAGGATGCTCCATAGATATCTCACTATAGTGATGCTGCAAGTTTCCACCATGATTAGACATGGCTTAGGCTAGTGGCCTAGGCGTTTCTCTAACACAGGATACAAACTCCATGGACTTACAAGTTCCCTCTTTATTTCACACCGGTGACATCCATAGACAAAAGAGCATGATATCAACTGAGTACAAAGTACAAGTGCAATGTTGAAAACGTTCCCTGTGACAACACAGATCTGCTAATTCCAACTTATAAGTGCAAGCATATACAACAAAGTTGTCACAATGGTTCAAGTTTATTAGGGGCAAAGAATATAAAGTGTGCCATCAAGTTCGTGAGGGCTTTAATCACTAAGTTTTCACATAACAAAATAGTTTTTAATTGGAAGATAGTTGAAAACAAGAATATACTTGGAATGGTGTAACACACCATGCATAGGAGTTTGACACTTTGTAATAACTTGGTTTCTTGGGAGTTGGAAGCGTGATTAGAGCTTACTCATACAAGTGGAGGCTAGCAAAAGACTGGGAGCAACCAACTAAGAGAGCATAATGGCCATAACCATGCAGAGCAACAAAGCATACTAATCAAAGCAAATAGTGGTACTACAAGTCAAGGACTAAATGATCATAGAGGCTAATGGTGAATTGTCATAGTCATAACATGGTGTGAGCATGTGCCACGTCAACCCAAGCAAAGCATCAAAGGAGAATACCACAATACTATGCTTTTGCATGCTAAAACAACACATAATTTCTTCAAGGAACACTAAGCAATCCCAATTGTTTGGAGTAAGACATGCTACAGCAATAATCACTAAGCATAAGGTCAAAACAACACCTAGCATGTCATGCAAAAGTCTAAGTCACAGTCAATGCAAGCTCCTCTTGCACTTCAAGCAAGAACTTACTACTCCCTTCCAACACCAAGCAACTTATTTGCAAAACAACACAGCGAGAACGTGGGTCAGAACTACTCAAGAAAACTAAACAAACTAAGCAAAGCAAACGAAAACTAAGATGCTCCAAGAACAACACAATTGTGCATGAAACAATAAAAACGAAGTGTCTAGACAGACCTGAGCTTTTATTGATGAAGAAGGGGATGCCTTGGACATCCCCAAGCTTTGACGCTTGTATCTCTTGGATATTTCTTGGGGTGACACCATGGTGGCATCCCCAAGCTTGAGATTTTTTCCATTCTTCATCTCATTGCATCATTCTCTCTTTACACCTGAAATTTTTCCTTCACACAATCTTCATTAGCAATATTAGCTGATTCAAAAGATATTAGACCTCTGACAAAGCTTTGAAATAGCAAGTCTTTTCACTAAAAACACAAGATATTGTAGTAACTCCTTCAAAAAGCTCAATTCACCTAAAGAGAACTCAAAAAGGAATCAATAAGAAGCAAATGCAAATAATGGCAGAAATCTGTCAAAATATACCAGCAGGCAGAAACCGATTTTTTCGAACATCTTCTGTTGCTAAAATCAAAAATTGTTGAACTAACTAAAGTTAGCTAACATACTGGGGGATTTATTCGAAAATTTTCTTCTCAATCCGAGTTAGAGAGCCTCCTCACGATTTTTTTTGGTGGAGGACATAAATATGTTTCGGGAGAGCAACTCCCCAAATCTTACTTCCCTCTCCTTAGAGGTCATTCTTGGCACAACAGGCAAACAAAAAGGATAAGGAGAGGTCATTACAGAAGTAATAACTTCCAAGACTCAAGGAAACTCTTGGGTTATCTCCCAACAAGTACTTTTTTTTAACGCCTTTAAGTTAGGCACAAGAAGCAAGAAGAATCAAGTATTTTCAAATGAAGAAGCATAAAAATCAAATCTTGCTTTCAAAGGAGGAGCAAAAAGCAACTTCTCTCTACTCATAGGGAAGTGTTCAATACCTTTCTTGAATGGAAAATGATAGTTAATTGTGCCTTTTTCATATCAATGATAGCACCAACTGTTCTAAGAAATGGTTTTCCCAAAGTAATAGGACAAGAAGCATTGTATTCAACATCCAAAACATAGAAATCCACAGGGACATAAGCATTATTAACCATAATGAGAACATCATTAATACTCCCCATGAGTTTCTTCTTAGCATTATCATTGAGTGGGATATCTAAATAACAATCTTCTAATGGTGGAAAATCAAGCATTTCATAAATCTTCCTAGGCATAATAGAGACACTAGAACCAAGATCACATGAAGCTTTGAGATCAAAGTCATTCACCTGCATATAATAATGGGTTCCCAAGTATCTTCTACTTTCCTAGGAATAGAAGATTTGTGTTTTAGCTTCTCTTCCTTAATCTTAACAAGAGCATTTGTAATGTGTTTGGTGAAAGCAACATGCATATCACTAGCATCAGGACTTCTAGCAAGCTTTTGCAAGAACATAATCACTTCAGAAATATTGCAACCATCAACATCAACGTCAAACATAGCATCACTAGTAGTAGGCTCAATAGGCTTAGGCATAGTAGGAGGAGGAATAGGGACTACTTGTGGTTTAGTGGTGATGGTTCACACACTATTGTTTCTATCAATTTCAGCTTCCCTTTCCCACTTAGCATGAAGTTGAGCTAACAGCCTAACATTTTCATCAATAGTAACTTGTATGGCATGAGCAGTAGCAAAGGTATTTTCCATAGTTTCAGGTTTAGCAGCCGTTTTATTAACCAAGGAAGTTTGAGCTTCAGACAAAGAGGATATATTTTTCTCAGCACTCAAAATTTTTGACTGTAAACTAGGAATTTCTCTATTCAGATTCTCAAGCTGATGACTAATGTTTTTCAAGATAATAGATTGTTCCTCCATAGTTTTAGTGAAAATCTTATTTTGCTCATATTGCATTGGCATAAAGTTTTTAGTGGATCTCTCAACTTCTAGAATCCTCTATTCCCTAGGCATTCCAGATCTACCCTGATAAGCATTTCCACTAGGAGGATAAGGTCTATAATTGTTGTTCCTACCAAAATTATTCCTATAGGCATTGTTGTTGAAATTGTTGTTTCTAATGAAGTTCACATCAACTTGCTCTTCTTGAGCAACCAAAGAGGCTAAGGGAACACTATTAGGATCTAGAGGAGCTTTCCCATTAACAAGCATAGCCATAATAACATCAATCTTTTCACTCAAAGAGGAAGTTTCCTCAACAGAATTTACCTTCTTACCATGTGGATCTCTCTCAACATGCCATTCAGAGTAGTTAACCATCATATTATCAAGGAGCCTTGTTGCAACACCCAAAGTGAGGCCCATGAAGGTACCTACAGCAGCAGAATCCAACAGGTTTCTTGAGGACAAGTTCAAACCTGCATAAAAAGTCTGGATAATCATCCAAGCAGTGAGTCCATGAGTAGGGCAATTTTTAACCAAAGATTTCATTCTTTCCCAAGCAGGAGAAACATGTTCACTATCAAGCTGTTTAAATTTCATAATGTCACTTATCATGGATATAATCTTAGCAGGAGGATAGTATTTTCCAATAAAAGCATCTTTGCACTTAGTCCAAGAATCAATAATATTTATATGCAAAGAAAGAAACCATTCTTTAGCTTTTCCAGTCAAGGAGAAAGAAAAAAAGCTTGAGCTTAATAATATCTCCATCTACATCCTTATACTTCTGCATCTCATAAATTTCAACAACGCTATTGAGATGGGCAGCAGGATCATCAGAACCTACACCAGAAAATTGCTCTCTCATCACAAGATTCAACAAAGCAGGCTTAATTTCATAAAAGGTAGCACCAGGAGCAGGTGGAGTAATAGGAGTGCTTAGGAAATCATTATTGTTGGTGCTAGTGAATTCACACAACTTGGTGTTCTCAGCAGAGTTCATTTTGGCAAAGGTGGGCAAGCCAAAAACAGCAGCAGCAACTAGAGCAGGAACTATTTTTTTGTGTTTTTTGGAAAGAGGCAAACAAAACCAAGCAAGAGAAGCAAAGCAAACTAAAAACAAAGTAAATAGAAAGTAAGTGAAGGACTCCCCTTGTGAAGACATCCTTAGCCTCCCCGGCAACGGCGCCAGAAAAGCTTGATGCAACGTTGAGTTGATGTAGGAGCACTTCGTTGGGAACCCCAAGAAAAAGGTGTGAAGCATCACAACATCAAGTTTCCCCTCAGTAAAAAACCGAGGTTATTGAACCAGTAGGAGGAAGGAAACGTCACACAGGTGTTGCAAGCAACGCGGAGACTTACACAACACAAACTCAAGACTTTGCCCCCAACGAATCAGTGAGGTTGTCAAGCTCACCGGTTTGCTGTAACAAAGGATTAAACGTACCTTGTGAAAGGTAATGGTGGTTTGCAGCAAGTAAACAAGTAACATAGGAAGATGTATCAATGGTAAAGATTGGACCGGGGTCCATAGTTCACTAGAGGTGCTCTCCTTAGATAAACAACATGGCATGAAGGGTAAACAAATTACAGCAGGGGCAATTGACAGGAACTGAGCAAGGCATAACAATGCAATTACTAGTCAGAAAGATCCTATGAGATTCGATTGGGCAATACAACAAGATACATAGACCGCCATCCAACTTCATCTATGACTAGAAGTCCACCTTCAGGTTATCATCCGAACCACCTCCAGTATTAAGTTGCAAGCAACAGACAACTACTTTAAGCAAAGTGTGTAAGGTAAATAGTCCACATGTTCCATGAACAAGAGACCGTTGTTTTCTCACTAGTAGCAACAGCACAT
The DNA here is from genome assembly GCA_910589765.1 of Avena atlantica. Classification (NCBI taxonomy): domain Eukaryota; kingdom Viridiplantae; phylum Streptophyta; class Magnoliopsida; order Poales; family Poaceae; genus Avena; species Avena atlantica. The sequence continues at coordinate 21,904,146 of OU342734.1, read as the reverse complement.
CTACAACCGAAGAGATTTCTGTCACTTCCCTTGGAAACTAGAGGCATGAACCCACTATCAAGCATAAATACCCCCTCTTGGAGTTACTAGCAACTACTTGGCCAAGATAGCTACTAACAACAGAGAGCATGCAAGATCACAAACAACACAAACATTATAGAATCATAAAGACAAAACCATTAATAAAACCAACATAATAATATCAATATCCATCAGATCCCCGCAAACACAACATGCATGACTACAAATAGATTAGATCTTGATCATGAATGGAGCTTACAAGATCTATACATGAAAGCACAAAGGAGGAGATACAACCATGTAGCTACTACATGGACCCATAGTCCAAGGTGGAACTACTCACGCATCATACCAGAGAGAAGGCCTCCGGGATGATCTTCCCTCCGGCAGGGTGCCGGGAAGAACTTCAGATCCCCCCGATCTAGGGACGATGGTGGCGGCGGCTACAGACGGTTTCGTGGATATTTGATCGGGTGCTTAGGGTTTCTGCATCGGGGGCTTATTATAGGCGAAGGGGGAGGCCGAGGAGGCGACCAGGGGGGCAAACCCTAGCCAGGCGCGGGCCCACCCCTGGCCGCGCCTGGGGGGGGGGGTCTGGCTGCCCTGGCTGGCCCCTCCGGCTCCCTTTTGGACTTCTTGTTCCCCACGGAAAGTAATTGACTTTGACGTTTGTCCCGTCCAATGCTGACAATATTTATTTACTAACTTTTCTGAAACCAAAAACAACAGAAAAAAGGCATTTGGCACTATTGCAACTTCTTAGTAGGTTAGTACCAGAAAACATGTAAAAAGCACCTCAAAGTGTAGATAAGTTAAGCAAAGTAGATACTAAACAAGCATGGAGCATCAAAAATTATAGATACATTTCCAACGTATCAGCCTTGGCCTCGATCTCCATTAGCCTAGCCTTGGCATTGGCCTCCTACATCTTGATGACCTCGTCTGGAGCTCTGCAAAGGTCTTGGCGGTGGCATCTTTCTCTTTGCGTAGTCTCTCTTCCCTATCGGTGATGACATCTTTCTTCTTCTCCAGGATCTTACTCAAGGTCTCCTGAAATGCCAAGGAACCAGCCTGGCGGCTGATGTCGGCCTTCGTAGCCTTGTGGCCTCCAGGCCGGCAGGCACGAGCAGGATTCCCATCGCCTATAGGGTAGACGAAGCCTTCGTCATTGTCGTTGTCTAGGTCAACGACATCTCCCGTCAAAGCATTGCTCTTGCCCTTCTTCTTGTTGTGCATTTCTTTCCAAAGAGCATAGCTAGTCTTTCATTTTTTGCAGTTCCTGATCAATGTCCAACAATGGGACAACGTGAAGTCCTTGTTATCATTCACCTTCTTGAAGTGCTCCATTGCTTTCATGACCTACACATATGTATGCCAACAATAACTCAATGCATATGCAAAACATCGACACAGAGAGGAAGAGGTTTTACCATGTCAACGGACATCATGTCGCTTATTTTCCTTTTCATCACCATCTCGTACGAGCCTTGGAACTTGCTACACTCGGCATGGATGGTGCCCCAATGATTGGAGAGGGAGAGATCATTTCGATCGCTATAGAAGGCATTCTTTCCGAATTTCCTATGATCATGGAAGAACTTTCCCACCTTTTTCCAATAGGAAAATCACTTTTGCTCGGTGTCGCATAGTGGATCTTGTGAAATTTCCATCCACTAGTAGAAAATAGGCCTTTCGTTCGCTCGCGCCTAGAGAATTTTTCCTGGTCGCTCCATGAATCGGGACTAATGCCAGCGTTCGTCCCTATTTGAGTGGTCGGAGAGTCGCTCGGGAGACGAAGGGAATTGGTATCGGTTCCTAAGGGACTATTCATCTCGGTTTGTGACATAAACAGGGACTAAAGATGTGCGGCAGGCCACGTGTCTGGAAAATGTTTGAGTACCCATTGTGAAGCTATGTGCATTCCTCAATGCAATATCTCAAAAGGTAATCAATCCAGATATTCTATCAAGGTTACAGAAGGATGTGGTCCAATATCTTGTTAGTTTTGAGTTGGTGTTCCCACCATCCTTCTTCAATATTATGACGCATATCCTGGTTCACCTAGTGAAAGAGATTGCCATTCTCGGTCCTGTATTTCTGCACAATATGTTCCTCTTCGAGAGGTTCATGAGAGTCTTAAAGAAATATGTGCATAACCGTGCTAGGCTAGAAGGAAGCATCTCCAAGGGATATGGAACAGAGGAGGTCATTGAGTTCTATGTTGAGTTTATTCCCGACCTTAAGATGATTGGTTTTCCTTAATCACGACATGATGGGAGACTGAGTGGAAAAGGCACGCTAGGAAAGAAAGCAATGATATGTAGGGACGGGAAATCTTTCACTCAAGCACACTACACAGTTCTATAGAATTCCACCTTGGCAGCTCCGTATATCAAGGAACACAAGCATATTGTACGCTCCAACAACCCGGGGAAGCCTGACTCCTGGATTAGAGATGAACAGAGGAAGACATTCGGTAGTTGGTTGCGAACACATCTCATGAATGACACCACTGTTGGATATCATCTCTACTTGTTGGTCGGGTCACCATTTTCTACTATATTAGATTTCCAAGGGTATGAGATAAATGAGAATACATTTTACACGATCGATCAAAATAAAAATAGCGCTAACCAAAACAGTGGTGTGCGCTTTGATCCAACAGACGAGAATGGGCAAAAGGACACATACTATGGTTACATAGAGTAAATATGGGAACTTGACTATGGAGTTTCTTTTAAGGTCCCTTTGTTTCGCTGCAAACGGGTCAATCTGAATGGAGAAGAGGTAAATATAGACCAGTTGTATGGAATGACAACAGTGGATCTCAACAATATTGGTTACAGATACGAACCATTCATCCTAGCCAATGATGTGGCTCAGGTTTTCTATGTGAAGGATATGTCTTTCAAACCAAAAAAAATTTAAAAATAATCAAACAAATACATCATACGATGACTTCTCTAACTAGATCAATACGCCTAGGCTGCTCGTCGCGTGCGCGCTGCGAGTGACTGACATGACGGATCGAGTTGTGTTCTGCCAAGCTAGCTCGGTTCAAGTGCCTACGACAAGCGTATTCACGAGAGATAGCAAGAGCCCTCCCCCAGTCGTGGCTGAACCATTCAGGTTGGACTAGGTAGACTACAATGCATGATGTCTGTCACTGTGGATCTTCATGGACCGGATTAGCCTTTCTATATAGGTATGTGTTGGTGAAAAGGAAAAAGGTCTATTCTAAACCTTAAACTCGTAGAGGTTAGACGAAATGAACCCAAAACTCAGAATACCGGTAGTTGGTACCCTTAAATTTCAAATCCCGGTCTAAATAGAACCTTGGGCCTGTTTGGTGCATCGGGAAAACGGCGATCCTGACTGAGATTTCACTCACTGATAGTGGGACCCACCTGTCATATTTATCTCTTCCCTAATTTTTCTCTCACTTCACTCCCAAATTGAATTGATATTCATCCACTAGTTCGTGATGCTCCCCTGCTTTGCTACTGGCGCCTCTTAGTTCGTCCTCCGCCCGCTGCCACCCGTTGCGCCAGCAACACAACATGGTGGCAAAGGCGCCACCGCATGCACTACTGGAAAAACGGTCTTCGGTTCGATGTGAACAAACCCAATAGTCCTGGCCTGTCAAGGCCCACGACTAGTGCTAGCACTAGTCCCAGGACGTGAGGCGTCTAACATCTAGAAATGGCTTTAAACACTAATCCCGGGCCGGACCAGATCTCTAGTCCCGGCCCGTAATACGGCCCGGGACTAATAACCTAGCGTAGGCCAGCTGTTTTTTCATGGACTATTAGTCTCGGGTCGTATCACGGCCCGTGACTAGTTGTCCACCAGTATATATTCTGCTTCCTGTCCACCTGCCCTAAACCATATGGTGGCCATTTTACTCAAAGAAGCAAGCGAGTTCATGCCATTTTTTTCTCAAGATTTGTCAAGATTTAGTTTGCAACCCCTAAATCCAAAGTTTTAAAAGGTTAGAACTTCATTCTTTCATCTCTTATTGCTACTTTAGCTCTATAATGCTCTAGAAGTATAGAGATATGGATCAATGCATGCATGCTCTAGAAGTAGAAGGATTTTGATATGTGTAACAAATTTTGGTTACGCGCATAGTTACTGAAAATTGAAATGTGTAATTTTAGAATTTAAGAGCTTATAATTGAGTGAGGTTTTCACTGATAGAACAATAATAAAAAACCCCACATTTATCATGTTAATTGTTTTCTCCAATTCACAAATTGGTGCATGTAAATTTTTCAAAATTCAAAATTAATGCTCTAGAAGCTCTCAATATAACTTGTAATAATTTTATCATGTTGTGTAATGGTTTTTTATATACTTTTACTATAATGCAGATGGTCCGGGAATGGATGTATGGTACTGACCGACGCTCTGGCGAGTTCATTAATGGCGTGCATGAATTCAGCCGTGTTGCTGATGCAAACAAGCGCAATGGTTTTGTATTATGTCCATGTAGTGGATGTAGGAATCAAAAGGATTACTCTGACTCAAAAACCCTTCACAGCCACCTATTGAAGTCTGGCTTCATGCCCAGTTATAATTGTTGTACCAAGCACGGAGAGAGGGGTTATAATGAAAGACAATAAAGAAGAGGAGGAGGATAACAACTATCAGGGTTTCCCTGAGTACGGAGATACTTCCATGGGGGATGATGAAGGGGAGGATGAAGAAGAGACACATGATGAACCCACTGATGATCTTGTTCGGACCATTGCCGATCCACGAAGAGACTGTGAAACTGAAAAGGAGAGGGAGAAGTTCAATCACATGTTAGAGGATCACAAAAAGTTGTTGTACCCAAATTGCGATAATGGTCTGAAAAGGCTAGAGAACACACTAGAATTGCTGCGATGGAAGGCTGAGTATGCTATACCTGACTCCTCATTTGAAAAGTTATTGAAAATGATGAAGAATATGCTTCCAAAAGATTACGTATTGCCCGCCAGTACGTACAAAGCAAAGAAGGTTGTCTGCCCTCTAGGTTTAGAGGTTCAGAAGATACATACATGCCCTAATGACTGCATCCTCTACCGCGGTGAGGAGTACGATAATTTGGATGCATGCCCGGTATGCACTTCACTTCGGTATAAGATCAGACGAGATGACCCTGGTGACGTTGAGGGCGAGCCCCCAGAAGAGGGTTCCTGCCAAGGTGATGTGGTATGCTCCTATAATACCACAATTGAAACGCTTATTCAGAAACAAAGAGCATGCCAAGTTGTTGCGATGGCATAAAGAGGAACATAAGTCAAATGGGATGTTGAGACACCCCACTGATGGGTCGCAGTGGAGAAAAATCGATAGAAAGTACCCGGACTTTGCAGATGACGCAAGGAGATTAAGGTTTGGTCTAAGTACAGATGTCTTGAATCCTTTTGGGGAGCAGAGCTCCAGTCACAGCACCTGGCCCATGACTCTATGCATCTATAACCTTCCTCGTTGGTTGTGCATGAAGTGGAAGTTCATTATGATGACAGTGTTGATCCAAGGTCCGAAGCAACCCGGAAACGACATTGATGTGTACCTTAGGCCATTAGTTGAAGATATTTTACAGTTGTGGCACGAACCCGGCATACGCGTGTGGGATGAGCACAAGCAGGAAGAATTTGACCTCCGAGCATTGCTTTTCGTAATAATCAATGATTGTCCTGCTCTTAGTAACCTTTCAGGACAGTCAAACAAGGGATACAATGCATGCACACACTGTTTAGATGAGACTGAAAGTATATATTTGGAACATTGCAAGAAGGATGTGTACAATGAGCATCATCGATTTCTTTTGGCCAAGCATCCCTTAAGAAAGAAAGGCAAGCATTTCAACGGTCTGGCATGTCACCATACGAAGCCTAAGGAACATACTGGTGCTGATATATTTGATATGGTCAAAGATTTGGATAAAATAGTAACCTTTGGAAAGGGTCCTGGCGGAAAATTTCTTCCGAAGGATGCTGAAGGACACGCACCCATGTGGAAGAAGAAATATATATTTTAGGAGCTACCATACTGGAAATTCTTAGAGGTCCACTCTGCAATCGATGTGATGCATGTGACGAAGAATCTTTGCGTGAACCTGCTAGGCTTCTTGGGCGTGTATGGGAAGACAAAATATACACCAGAAGCACGAAAGGACCATCAACGTATGAAAGAACCATATGGCCTGCATCCAGAATGGCTTCAAGGTCATGCCAGCTATGCTCTTACCAAACAAGAGAAGGAAATATTTTTTGAACGCCTGAGAAGTATTAAGGTTCCGTCTGTCTTCTCGTCGAATATAAAGGGAATAATAAATATGGCAGAAAAAAGTTCCAAAACTTAAAGTCTCATGACTCCCACGTGATTATGACGCAAATGCTTCCGATTGCATTGAGGGGGCCTTCTACCGGATAATGTTCGAATACCCATTGTGAAGCTATGTGCATTCCTTAATGCAATCTCTTAGAAGATAATCAATCCTGAAGATCTACCATGGTTACAGAATGATATGGTCCAATGTCTTATCAGTTTTGAGTTGGTATTCCCACCATCCTTCTTAAATATTATGACGCACCTACTAGTTCACCTAGTCGAAGAGATTTCCATTCTCGATCCTATATTTCTACACAATATGTTTCCCTTTGAGAGGTTCATGAGAATCTTAAAGAAATATGTTTGTAACCGTGCTAGACCAGAAGGAAGCATCTCCAAGGGCTATGGAACATAGGAGGTCATTGAGTTTTGTGTTGACTTTGTTCCTGACCTTAGGCCGATTGGTCTTCCTCAATCGCGGTATGAGGGGAGACTGAGTGGAAAGGGTACTCTAGGAAGGAAATCAATAATATGTAGGGACGGACATTCTTACATTGAATCACATTACACAGTTCTACATAATTCTATCTTGGCAGCCCCATATATCGAGGAACACAAGAAAATCTTACGCTCCAACAACCCTGGAAAGCATGACTCTTGGATTAGAGATGAACACATGAAGAGTTTCGGTGGTTGGTTGCAACATCTCATAAAAAACAACACTCTTGGAGATCAGCTATACTTGTTGTCTAGGTCACCATCTTCGACTATATCGACTTTCCAAGGGTACGAGATAAATGGGTATACATTTTACACAATCGCCCAAGATAAAAAGAGCACCAACCAAAACAGTGGTGTCCGCTTTGATGCATCAGACAACAATGGGTCAAATACCACATATTATGGTTACATAGAGGAGATATGGGAACTTGACTATGGACCTACTTTTAAGGTCCTCTTGTTTCGGTGCAAATGGGTCAAGATGATAGGAGGAGGGGTTGAGGTAGAAAAGAAATACGGAATGACATCGTTGGATCTCAACAATCTTGGGTACTTAAACAAACCATTCATCCTAGACAATGATGTGGCTCAGGTTTTCTATGTGAAGGACATCTACCAAACCTAGAAAAAGAAAAAATAAGAAAAAGAATACATCAGACGATGAGCCAAAGCGCCACATAGTTCTTTTAGGAAAAAGAAACATCATGGGAGTGGAGGACAAGACAGATATGTCAGAAGATTGCGATACGTTTCATGAAATTCCGCCCTTCGCAGTGAAGGATGACCCAAGCATCATGTTAATGAATGAAGATGCTCCATGGATACGGCGGGATCAGAAAGGAACACACGCGAAGAAATGATGTGTAATAATTGTAACATTTTATGAGTGAAGATGCTCCATGTGTCCATTTTATAGTGTTGTCTGCAAACCATCTTGAATGTGTTAGTCCCGTTTTGTGGCTGGACCGGGACTAAAGGGGGGCCTTTAGTCCCGATTCGTACTTACCATTAAGATCTGATCTCCAAACGCGTGTGGTCACATATTAGGGAGTGACTCTATGACCAGTTTCTTGGAGATGCCGGAGGACTGGGCTCCGGCGGCATCTCCCTGAAACTGGCCGTAGTGGTGTCCCTGCTCTCGCACACCATCTTGCAGCTTGTAACTTCTCTAACTAGATCAATACGCCTAGGATCTAACTAATTTCACATATTAGGGAGTGCCTCTATGACCAGTTTCTTGGAGATGCCGGAGGACTGGGCTCCGGCAGCATCTCCCTAAAACTGGCCGTAGTTGTGTCCCTGCTCTTGAATACCATGCATCTTGGAGATGCCTCAAACTGGCTGGAGGACTGGACTCACAAGGATGCCTATTTATAGTACAAGAAGCTCGGCATAGTGTCGACACTCACGACATAATGTCGACACTCACCCCCTATTATTAGTGCTGACTCATGTTTTGTCCCAGTTGGTGTCTCCAACTGGGACTAAAGGTTCATCTTTAGTCCCGGTTGGTGACACCATCCGGGATAAGGTACAAGCCGCATGACATAATGTCGACACTCACCCCTATTATTAGTGCTGCCTGGCCCAGTCTGCCGTGGTCCCTTCAGTCGTGGTTGGTTTCTCCAACCGGGACTAAAGATGAACCCTCTCTTTATAGACATTTCCCTCTATTTATAGGTCTTTTCCTCTATTTATAGGCTGCACGATCTAGCCTGCCCGCCCTTTCCTCTATTTATAGGCTGCTCTATTTATAGCTGCGTACTATTTATAGGCAAGATGTATTAGTTTCAATACATTTATTGGTTTCAATACTACGACATTTTGATTGCTGTAGGCATGAAGAAAAAAACAGCATTTGATCGCCTGAGCGAACTCACAAGAATACAACAACATCTTCATATTTAGTCCCGGGACTAGGTAACACTCAAGACATTTATTAATAGTAAAAACCGAGACAAAGCGGGACTAGCTAACACTCAGGACTAAAGCCACCCCCTTTAGTCATAATCATGCCTAGTCCTATAGTACGCAACTTCAGGGTCTTTTTCGTCATCGTCATCATCATCGTCACCGTCACCTGCCACTCTGGGGATCCTCAGCCCAGCCATGGCATATACCGGGGGCACCTGCCACTCCGGCCTCAGATTCATGGCGGGCGGGGGAGGGGTGTCCTGGAAGACAATGCTACTACCGTCGGGCGGGGGAGGGGCCTTCTTGTGGCTCTGTGGCGGGTGGACTTGTGGGCATCGCAGGAGAGGATGGTCTCCCCCGACGATGTAGCACATCATGCCGATGATAGTACGGTTTTCCCACCACAGACGGCGTCCGTCTTTGTTGTGGTTCACCAGGGGCGGGCCATCACCCTCGTACCTGGCGAGCTTCCTTTCCCGCCGGTTAGTGAAGAAGGCATTCCAGGTGTCGTAGTTGTCGGGATCCCACTCGGGATCCATCCGCTGCTCCGGCGTGAGCTCGTGGTAGAAGTGGTTCGTGATGGCCGCCTGGCGTGCAAAACCTTGAGGGACAGGAGGGATAGGAACCCCTCCAGCGCTCAGCATCTATCCAGCAGGCGGCCGGTAGCCCGACGAATAAGGGTAGCTGGAGGTGCACATCGCCTCGGTCTCCTCGAGGGTTAGAATGGCCCAGTAGGCGCTATCCATTGTTGTGAGAGAGGAAGGTGTGGATGTCTGGATAGCCATGGTGCGATCACCCTATATATAAAGGGAAAGGGCGGGAAAACTTGGTGGGAAGCGGTGGGAAATGGCGGGAAATATCTTTAGTCCCGGTTAGTGACTACAACCGGGACTAAAAGCTCTCGTAAAAGGGAAAGGGCAGGAAAACTTGGCGGGAAGCGGTGGGAAATGGCGGGAAATATCTTTAGTCCCGGTTAGTGACTACAACCAGGACTAAATGGATATTATATTAAGATTCTTTATATTTTCCTAATAATAATAGACATATTATTTGTTTTATTTGGATTTTTACAATAGGAGATATAATTTCCAAAGTTTTATATTTGATTTGATTTAAAAAAAGAAAATTGACAAATGAAATAATTTATAAGTGATGAAAACAGATGTATGTATATTATATTAAGATTCTTTATATTTTTCTGATAATAATAGACATATTATTTGTTTTATTTGGATTTTTACAATAGGAGATGTGATTTTCCAAAGTTTTATATTTGATTTGAATTAAAAAAAGAAAATTGACAAATGACATAATTTATAAATGATGCAAACAGATGTATGGATATTATATTAATATTCGCTATATTTTTCTGATAATAATAGACATATTATTTGTTTTATTTGGATTTTTACAATAGGAGATATGATTTTCCAAAGTTTTATATTTGTTTTGAATTAAAAAAGAAAATTTACAAATGACATAATTTATAAATGATGCAAATAGATGTATGGATATTATATTAAGATTCTTTATATTTTTCTGATAAATAATAGACATATTATTTGTTTTATTTGGATTTTTATAATAGGAGATATGATTTTCCAAAGTTTATATTTGATTTGAATTAAATAAAAGAAAATTTACAAATGACATAATTTATAAATGATGCAAACAGATGTATGGATATTATATTAATATTATTTACATTTTTATGATAATAATAGACATATTATTTGTTTTATTTGGATTTTATAATAGGAGATATGATTTTCCAAAGTTTATATTTGATTTGAATTAAATAAAAGAAAATTTACAAAAACTACACTAGTCGCGGGTGGTGGTTTGACCTGGGACTAGAGGGTGCTTGGGCAGCGCAAAAACGAAGCGGCCGAAAAAATCCTCTACTCCCGGGCCGTGGCTTAACCCGCGACTAAAGGGGGGGTCTTTAGTCGCGGGTTAAGCTAGGGCCCGGGACTAGAGACCCTCTAGTCGCGAGGCAGTGGCTTAGCCCGGGACTAAAGGGAGGGGGGGGGGTATAAGTACACTGCGCCCGCCCCTGGCTTCCCCCACCCAGCACTTGGCAAAATCGACGAGGTGAAGACGAACAAACGACGAGCTCGAGAACGACGACGACGCAGGGGAGGTGCTGCCCGATTCCACCGCGTTGTCGCCCTCGTCTCCGGCCGCCCCGCCGTGCCTCCACGCGCCATGCCGCCGCCCCGCACCGTGCCGCCGCCCCGCACCGTGCTGCCGTGTGCCTCGTCGTGCCTCCGCGCGCCTCCCCGCCGTTCCGCCGCGCGTCGCCTCGCCGTGCCGCCGTCCTGCGTGCTGCCGCCGGCCGGGGTCGGTTAATTAGTACGTATAGGAGGTAGGATATTGTTTTTTAGTTATTAGTTAGGGTTATTAGGTTTATTAGGGTTAGTTTTAATATATAAATAACCCTAACAATATTAGGAATATTAATTGTTTTTAGTTGTTATTAATATATATAAATGCTACTATTAGTTATTGTTTTAGTAAATATCACATTTTGTGGTAATATTATATTATTACTTATTGTTAGTAGTATATTGTTAGTATAGTATATTATTAAATTTTTGTGGTAATATTATATTATTTATGGTAATATTATATTATTAGTGTTAATAACAATAACCCTAACAATATTAGGAATATTAATTGTTTTAGTTGTTATTAATATATAAATGCTATTATTAGTTATTGTTTTAGTAAATATCACATATTGTGGTAATATTGTATTATTAGTTATTGTTAGTAATATTTTGTTAGTATAGTATATTGTTAATTTTTTTCTAACATGTTTAACTCTCTTTCTGTGATAGTTAAGTCATGGATCCATACGATGATCTTAGTCGCATTGGTGAAGGTTTTCTTCAGGACATGATAAGAGGTGAAATTCCTCTTAATATTACTACCGGTGAAGATATTTTGCTCGAGGAAGAGATTTCCTCATATCTGAATCCATCCGGTGATGGACTAGAGGAAAACCTGATGTACCAAGGGAAAGACCGGATGGACGAAGGGCAAACAAATAAAAACAATAATGATGGCCCCTCGACGGGATCCGACGAGGTACATATATATAAAGCCTCATGTTACCTCTATTCATTAATTGATCTAGATATATCAATATATATATATATATATATTAATCACTCTCTCTTCTTCTTTTAGCCCACTAGATCGAAGCAATCGATAACTCAAACGAAACGAGGGCCAAACAAAAAGTTGGATGGTAATCATAGGTTCACCATCGAAGAAATAGATGATGATGGTGAACCGATTGCTCCAGAGAAGAACCAGAGGATGTTTACAAATCAATGCGGGATGCTTGTTAGGGACAACCTGCCGATCACCATCCAAGAATGGAATAAGTCAAAGAAACCCGATGAAGAATCCAACAACTATGTCACCGATGATGCCACATATGACCTTTGGCAGAAACTCATAGCGCATTTCATACTACCTCCGGAGTATGAACAATTTGAGGCAGATGGTATTATCCCAAGGCCGGGTGGGCTTGAAAATAGAGCGAAAGTCAAGGAGTGGGCTCTGAGCAAGATTGACGAACTATACCGGAACCACAAGAAAAGTTTATACGCGAAATATGTCGCGAAAGAGAAAACTCCAGACTTCAAAGGAGAAAACGAGAAGTTGAGAGAACAGTGGCCCGATTTTATAAAGTACAAGCAATCTGATAAAGCAAAGACAAAGTCGGCAAAGAATGCGTTAATTGCTGCCCAAAAGAAATACCATCATAAAACAGGGACAGGTGGCTACAAGAGTGCCGTCCCTAGGTGGGAAACTATGGAGAAGGACATGAGGGCTAGAGGCGTCACTCCTGGTACAGATGGATGGCACGAGAGGTCAAAGTATTGGTGGTACGGGCATGGGGGATCGTTGGAACCAGAAACAGGGAAGACATTATTTCATCAAAAAATCTAAAATCCTCCGAAGACCTTGTTCAAGCAATGAACGATGCTCAATTGGGATTGTTCCGTCCCGAGAGAGAGAACGACGAGCTGACATGCGCCCTAGGGAATCCTAAAAAGGTGGACAAACAAGAGGCAAAGGCTCCAGTGTCTCGTGGAAGAAAGGTTTTCCTCAGTACGATGCCAGTTACAGAAGCCCTCACAGAAAGAAGGACCGGGAGGCAGACTGGATCTCCAAGGTAGAGCAGGACCTAGCTGATCTGAAGAACCTCATGCAAGAACTTAGCCAAAGGCCGTCGTCGTCAACTCACCCGTAGGCTGATGATCCTGCATTGGATCTTAGCCAGCGGAGAAGCAGCGTGACTTCCATGAGGGTCCGGGCTGATGATCAAGAACTGCTAGATGATGCACCGGCTCCTCGCTACCCTGTCGATGATGTCAGAGAGATGACACAATGTGATCTACATCAGCCAATGAACAACCTGTCCTTGATGGTGACGATCGGCACTGCTTTACCTTCTCTACCTGGAGCACTCCATCATTCACTTCCGATTCCACCTGTCTATGCTCGTGTCACGGTGGATGACATAGTGGAGGATTTTGCGGACCTAGAGATTGACATCGCTACGCCTGAAGGCCTTACGAAACTAGGAGATGTCAAGCGCAACATCATTCTATGGAAGAAAAGTACATCAAGTTTCCAGGCTCGGCGCCAAGGCCACCGACTCCGAGGAATCCAAGTACACCCCGCATCGAATATCGTCAACCTCCAAGTCCACCCCGCCCCGCTGACGATCGTCGCAGCAGGAGTACATCAAATCGATCTCCACCTCCATGCAATACTCGATCTCCGCCTCCGCCTCCGTGCAATACTACTACCTTGTCGAAGAAACGGAAGGTCGACGCTCCCCCGTGCCCTACATCGAAGAAAGGTCAAACGGCAAAGATAGTCGACATCCCGCCGGCTCTTCCAAAGTTACCTTATGACAAGACCGATGAGGAAACTAACGCGGATGTGGCTGCCCAAGTTAAGGCGCATTTTGCACCTAAAAAGCCTGAGCCAAAGATAGCATATGATGAAAAAACCAAAAAGTGGGCTAAGTCCTTTCTTGAGCAACCATCCCAGACATCAATGAATCTGGAATCAGACTATGACCGGGAGATTATTAAGCAAGCAAAGAAGAAAAAAAGCACAAGTGCAAAAAGCGGGAAGCAAGTTGCCCAGCTCGGAGCACAGAAGAATCAATCGGTCGCCCCTCTCAAAGTCATTTCAGACCTCGACATGGCCTTCAGACATGAAATTGATATGGATATGCAAATAATGAACCAGAGCCCGTACTAATGCTGCACTAATGGGCATCACTGTATCGCAGGCCAAAGCACTTGCTACCGAAGCAAATATGTCTCTTGGTTAATATTTAGGCTATGAAGATATGCCAGTGGGTCAGATAGTACGGAAGTATGTCCGGGGCGAGCCTCTAGTCAGTAATGAGGAGCTCGCGCGTCTATCCACACATATGCGAAATCTGCACGAATGGTACATGTCGCAAGCAGAAAAAAAGCATCAGAAAGATTGGTTTCCGGTGGACGTTAGAAAGCAGCATCACTTCAAACCATACTCGATACAGGTTCAAATGACCGAATTGTTTGAGTTATACAACCAGCGCGCCCTCGACAAATCTATCATTGGTTGCTGCTGTCTGTAAGTGATTTATTTATATAATTAAGTTTGTAGCTCAGCTCGTTCATTGTATTTAATATATTATCCTAACTATATATCCTTTTGTATGATATTATATTCTGCAGAATGAAGATGCTTGAATGCAAAAGAGCTAGAAGATATGACGTTGGGTTTGTTGACCCATATATCATTAATGAATATACGTTAAAGAATCACCCCAAGGACGTGGAGGCAGACCTGTGCAGGTTCTTAACCGAGAATATTTTTTTAAGGAAATACTGTTTCTTTACAACTTCAAGTGAGTGTTTCTATCTTGTACACATTTTATTTTTGCTTACTCGATGAGCTATGCATGTATGCTTATGTAAACGTCCGCAGATTTCACTGGATCTTGCTAAACATTTAAGTTGACAAGTCCCTAGTTGAAGTCCACGACTCATTAAGTTGGGACCAAGAGCAGTGGAGCGACATGAAAGCAATCCTCCATAAGTAATTTTAATCATTATAGCATTATATCGACCTCTTTCATTCATTTCCTGATATCAAGTAACTAATAACTTCTTTGTTCATTTTTCTTTGCCGAGCAGGTGTTGGACACGGTTCAGACAGAAAATACCAGGTCCATTCGAATAGGAGCTAACTTATAAAATGGTGAAGAGTTTACAGCAGCCACCGGGTACTCATTTATGTGGATACTATGTCTGCGAGTACATCTGTGAGTTGACCAGTGAGCGGAAAGTTGACTCACATTATATTTATGGTTTGCGGGAGAAAATAGAGCCAGACCAGCGCATACGAGCAATTCAAGAGGACCTGGCGGGATTTATGATGAAGGAGGTCCTTGATGTACATGGAGAGCATTATGCGGATGGCGTGAAACTCGATTTGCCTTAATGATCTCCATGTAGTTGATATGATATATATATCATCAATGACCATGTAATTTCAAAACATTTCTTCCTTTTGATATATATATCATCAATGTATGCTTGCAAGGGATCGATTAATTATATAGATGCATCAACGTGTACTGTGTATGTACTAGCGTAGAATATGTGTACTGAAATATATGTTTGAAATTATAGTGAAACACAAAACGAAAAATGAACGAAATGACAAAGAAAAGGAAATACACAATCTCTGCCGCGGCAGAGAAACACACAATTCTCTGCCGCGACAGGAAACCGTATAGTCTCGGGTAGTGTTACGGCCCGGAACTAGAGGGTTTCTGTCCCTCGCGGCGCTGAAACAGCCACGTGACTGTTATCATTCGCGGGCCGTAACGAGCCGGAACTAGAGGGGGACTCTAGTCCCGTTTTGATAGTCCGGGCCTAAAGCCAGGACTAGAGCTAGTTACGCCGCCCGAAACTGAAGGCCCTTTTTCGGTTAGTGATGGGCAGCGTACCCGTGGGCGTCTTATCCCTCGTCCTTCTACCACCTGCCACAACTAAATGGAACTAGCAACTAGCACCGCCTCCTTCTACGTCAAAAAAAAAAAAAAACTGGAACTAGCACCTTGCACATTCAGCAACTAGCAACAGCAGCGACAGCGGCTAGCACCGCCGACATTCCCCAGCATTCCCAGCACCACCGACATTCCCGCCACTTTCAGGTGGACAGAGGAGAAGCGCAGTGCCCTCTCTCCCTTTTCACCTCCCTCTCGTGCCAGCTGCTGTCTAGCGCTTTCGCCTCCGAGGTCGAGCTGGTGCTCTGCCCCACGAACTCCGGCAGGCCGTCCGCTGGCCAGTAGCGAGTCCCTCCCTTGGACCGCCGCGGCGACCCCTTTCCCAAGCTGCGCGTGGGTGAACTTCACGCGACAAGGCCGTAGGGCTGGATAGCGAGGTGGACTGCCTCACGAGATGGCAAGAGAATAGCCGTGTCTCTAAATTCCTTCCTAGCCGGACGCAGTCAAGGCAGCGCGCCAGCATTACCAAGGAGTACCATGTAACGAGCGCGATCACTAATTTTGTTGAACAGGCTGGCTCACGAAAACAAAAACATTTTGCGACTCATTTTAGCATATTAACTGCATTAGAGTTTGTAGGGAAAAAAAAGCACATGAAAGCGTAACGAAAAGTACGGAAAAAAAACACATATGACAACTATGTTTTAGAAATTCAAATTCGCATAAACTAGTATTTTTTTTATGAAATTACTGACCTCAGACCCAGTTTTGCGAGGGCTAGGTCTGATGCGCGTGACAAGAAGAAGACGACAAAGCGCCACTAACCCGACAAGCACGGGGAGAGAGACGCTGTATAAATAGTGTTGGGCCCAGGAACCCACTGACGACACTCGTCAGTGGGTCTCGTGCACTAGACCGAAAAGCCATGTCGACATTATCACCTTTATATTACACTAGTGGTGTCCGTGCGTCCACTGCACTCGTCAGGAAGTCTTGTCGGTTTATTTTTCTCCGTAAATTTAGTGGCGACGGATTTCATCACAGTAACCCACTGGGCAACCCAGATGCCACCTCTTTTACACTCTTTTACACGACGGATTTAGTGGCATCTGAGTGTCATCTGGACTTGCTAGGATACATAGCCATGTTCTCTACTATAAATCTGGGTTTTCCTACTCAGAATATCCAGAAGACATGCGGGAGTACCTGATGGCCGTGCGGTGGCTTGGCAACACGATGCTTATGGTGCTCCTGCAGATGTTCATAGCCCTCATGTGTCACAAGCGATTTGTTGACGGCAGGAATATCAGACAGGTATAGATAGTTGCATCTTGGATTTGCATGTGTGTCCTGTCTTGTTGTAATGGTACTAAGTTGGAATAAAATAAGCACTCTACTATTCTCAATTTACTAGCCCCATGCATGCACCCCCATATCTCAAGTTGAGATCTCACGGACCTGTTTATTAGAGCATCTCTACCGAATCAACCTGAACGGGCGACCGAAAAGGTGCATACATAACCGAAAGATCTGATGCCATGCGCAGGTACGCGGAAGCGGCACAACACGCCGGCGACAGGGCGATGTAGGATAAGCACATGGCTAGGGACGCCGATGTGGCGGCTGGTAGGGTTCTCGTCGACGGGGAAGAGACGGAGGTGGAGGAGGACGACCGGGAGGGGGAGGAGGTGGATAAGCCCGTGAGGGAGGAGTAGGAGGGAGAGTAGTCGATCGCTGTCCCCTAGCCGATTGTGCTGAGGTTGGGCTTCGTCCTCAACCGGGGCTTCGGCTGGGGTCACCGTGGCGGAGACAGAATTCTCTCACAGGGCGAAGGCCTTGGCAAGGGACGGCTTTTTTTTGTCCGAACAGTGAAATTTGGCCCAGTCGCTTTCCCAGGACACCGGTTTCGTCCGGATTTGGCCCAAATTTCGCCCGGAGATCCCAGGCCGATCCCGGGGCGCTAGGAACGCAGGATGAAGCGAAAATTGGTGAAAATAAAGGTCGTGTGCATAGACCCGCCCAGTCAGCGACTGGAAGACAAGTCGTCGCCATCATTCCACCTCGGCTCCAGCGACGGACCGCTGAGCAATGACTGTTCGTCGCTTTGGCCACGCGTCACCGTAATGGCGCGCCACCACCGCCTCGACTTCCCGCCGTTTTCCCTTCCTCGCCCATGCTGCTAAACCCCTCCCGCCTTTGCTGCTCACTTCGGCCTCTAAAAGCCCGCGTCCTCGTCGGCTCAGAGCACATACCCTCCTCTCCACTCCCCACGAGATCCACCTTCAGAGAGAAACAAATGGCGAAGAGGTACCAAGGAGATCCCGCGACGCTTAACGGCTTCGGCCGGCGCACCCTCTAGCCGTGGAAGGCTCGGATGCTCCACAACACCAGATACATGGCGCCGCCGGACTTCCGTCGACCGCCCGGCTGGAAGCTCAGCACCGACGGTGTGCCGGTGCCATCGGTACTGGAGGACGACAAGATGATGGAGGATATCCAGGCCGCCATCGCGACGATGGAGGACCCGAAGCTTGCCGAAGCCCCCAGCAACCTCATGTACTCAGAATAGTTCTTCGCCGAGCGCTGGCTCCCGCTCATCCGGGTCCGTGCTATCACAGTCGTCGCGTGCTAGCGGCGAGGCTCTTCGTTCCGTGAATCTCGAGGCCGAAACACCGGTCCACTCACCGTCGAGGACAAGATCGCGAGGGATCATCATCAATAATCCCTGCGGGCTGTCGCTGCTGACCGGCCGGCTTTGCCTGCGGCAACCCTCTCTCCAAGATGCGGTGCCACTGCCGCCGATGTCGGAGCCGGACATCCTCGCCTGGTCCTAGAATACCGAGTTCAGCGCCGGCAAGAGAGGGCCGAGCTCCAGGCCAGCGCTTGCCGCGTGCGCGCCTACCAGGACACGCTGCTCATCGTACTCATCAACGACGATGACGCCACCCCTCGCCGCCAGCCATGGTGGTAGGGCAACGCTGGTAAGGGCATCTCGCACCCACCACAGCCGCCGAGCGACAATGACGACAAGGTTGACCCGGACTACATGGTGTTCTACCGTAATTTTGGCTTGTGAGCGACGGCAAGCTCACCCGCAGCATCGGCAAGTAATTTTATTTTATTTTCTGGCCTAATGAAGTCAAAGTTCGGGTAGATGTTCGAATTTGACATACTATGTATGAAACTTGCCTACAATTTAATGAAATCGCCTTTGTTTGTTTAACTTTCTCCTTATTTAATTGATTTTTTTTCAAACGGTCCGTTTCTATCTATTTGGATCGGGTTGTGGTTGTTTTTGGGTCGTGATCCAACCCTGTCCTGCCAGCTATGCCTAGCGGTGCAGGCTATTTGTTCTTCCTGGCGTTTCTTGGCAGTATCGCTGGCCACCACTTTGCCAATTAGTTGAAACACTCAAATTGACAAGCAAATAATACACAAATTGACTATCAAATAATAGAACAGATGTATGCCATCTCCTTTTGGACATCACCAACAAGTGGACAGTGGATCTGAAATATGAAAAAGTGGGCAATATCATACACAATGTCCAAAAAATGGCAGCTTCTCTGCCAAAAATTTGCATTCGTCGTCGCCATTGCCGTTCAAGCACCGCGAGCCCGGATAGTCTGCTGCCTCCTCACGACCCAAGAGCTGCGATCGGGGTCGGCGATGGTATCCAGGTCGGTGAGCATGATGCGTTCTCCTCGACCAGGATCTTGGCGCTTCGGCCTCCTTGGCCTTGGCCTCTGCCTCCACCACCCTAGACCTGGCCTCGGCCTCCTTGGCCTTGGCTTCGGCCTCCTTTGCCTTTGCCTTGGCCTCGATCTCCATTAGCCTAGCCTTGTCGTTGGCCTCCTACATCTCGATTGACCTTGTCTACAGCTTGACAAAAGTCTTGGCGGTGGCATATTTCTCTTTGTGTTGTCTCTCTTCCCTATCGGCAATGGCATCTTTCTTCTTCTCCAAGATCTTCCTCAAGGTCTCCTAAAATGCCAAGGAACCAGCCTGGCGGCTGATGTCGGCCTTCGTATCCTTGTGGCCTCCAGGCCGGCGGGCACGGGCAGGAGTCCCATCGCCTACAGGGTGGACGAAGCCTTCGTCATTGCCGTCGTCTAGGTCGAAGACACCTCCCATCTAAGCATTGCTCTTTCCCTTCTTCTTGTTGTCCATTTCTTTCCAAAGGGCATGGCTAGTCTCCCATTTTTTGTAGTTCTTGATCAATATTCAGCATCGTTGTTTGATGCGCGGAACCTCATCCACAACCCGTATCTCATCTTGTCCCCTTGGGGGGACATCGGGATTACTCTGGCTCCGGCTCCTTCCCCATGTTTGGATCCATCGAAGTGCATTGTCTAAAGCTGAGACATATCCGAAGTATCTGGGAGCTGCAGCTCCATCCAGTGGACGAAGAAGTCAGGAAGCACTGCGACTTATTGGCGGTGTGACGCTCATAGATAATGTCCCGCGGGGACAACTCAATGCCCCAGAGGGCCACTCGCCCTATTGCTTCGGGGTTGTTGAGGATGTATGATAGAGGTGTGTCGTCGACGACCACTATCTAGTTCTCTTGGAAGTAGTAGCGCAATCGACACACGGTCATGAATATTCCGTATGCCAGCTTCTGGTAGTGAGGGTACCTCTTCTTTGTAGGTGTTAACACCTCGCTGAGGTAGTACACCGCTCGTTGCACCCCATGGGTTTTGCCGTCCTCGGGTCATTCGACCACAAGTGTTGTGCTAACCACTTGGTGCATTGCAGCGATGTAGCGCGGCATGGCCTTTCTCTCTGTTGGCGTTACCAACACGGAAGATGTAGAGAGAAAACATTTGAGGTCTACGAATTCCTCGTCAGCTTTGGCCGTCCACTCAATTTTTTCCGGCTTGCGGAGCAACTGGTAGAAGGAGAGAGCATTTTCACCCATGCAGTTGATGAACATGCTGAGCATTGCGATTCGCCCAGCTAGCTGCTAGACTCATTTGACGTTCTTCGGCTTCTCCATGGCTAGTACATCCTTTATTTTCTTTGGGTTAGCCTCGATACCTCGCCCAGAGATGAAGTACCCGAGAAATTGTCCGGATGGGACCTCGAAGGCACACTTTTCCGGGTTCAGCTTGATCCTGTATCGATCAAGGTTATCGAACGTCTCACAGAGATCGTCGATCAATTTTCAACTCTCCTTGGTCTTGACTACTATGTCGTCGACATAGACCTGAATGTTTCGACCAATTTGGCTCTGCAGGAAGGCCTGCATGCACCTTTGATACGTTGTGCATGTGTTCTTGAGCCCAAAAGGCATTATGTTTTAGCAGAAGTCCCCGAACGGTGTAATGAAAGCCGAATCTGATTGTAGCCTGAATAGGAGTTGAGGAACGAGATCCGTTCACATCCCATGGTGGAATCAATGATTTGATCGATCTGCGGTAGGGGAAGTGGTCCTTTGGGTAGTGCTTGCTAAGCACCGTAAAGTCCACGCACATCCGTAGGATGTCCGTGTCCTTCTTAGGGTCCAGCACGGGGTTAGCTTAGCTACCCAGCTGCTTTATTTGATCTCCCTTATGAACTTGGCATCAAGGAGTCCGTTGACTTTGATGACGATTGCATCCGCTCTTCCCTCGGATAGTCGACGCATCATTTGATTCACTGGAGGCGCATCCGGGTATACATTGAGTACGTGCTCGGTGAATTCCCTAGGAACTCCTGGCATGTCCGTAGGACACCATACGAAGATTTCCCAGCACTCCCGGAGGAATTCGACGAGCGCGAGTTCCTATGCGGGACTCAGGTTGTTGGCGATCAGGGTTGTCTTGGTGGGGTCCGTCGGGTGGACCTGCACCGCCTTGATGTTGACCGTAGAGTCGAATGACAGGTCTGGTGCGTTTTGCTTGGTCATAGGGGGCAGACTATTGTGTGTCGACTCCTTCAACCTCGCGAGCTCCTCTTGCATGCCGAAAGACTAGGAAATTCCGTTGAAATCTCTGTTGCAGCTATCAGACTTGGTGAAGCTTCCTGGAACGGTGATGACACTGTTGGGCCCTGGCATCTACAACAGGAGGTACGCATAGTGCGGTACTTCTAGGAATATTGTGAATGCCACACGACCGAGGATGGCGTGGTATTGCGAAGGCCAGTCAGCCACCTCGAACTCAAGACACTCAAGCCTGAAGTTTTTAGGGGTGCCGAAGATGACATCGAGCCATATTTTCCCAAGGTGTACACTCCTTTCCCTGTGACTATGCCGTGGAAGGTCGTGTCGGATGCCTCCAGGCTGGTGAGTGGGATCCGCATGGCTTTGAGTGTGCTAGCAAACATCAGATTGATGCCTCTGCCACCATCCATGAATATGCGGCTCATTTTGAATCTGTCGATCTGTGCCTCGAGCACTAGGGCAGAGTGGCCTGGGCGGCATATTTGGTGGGGGTGATCCGATCGATCGAAGGTGATGCATGACTCCGAGCTTCTGAGGTACTTAGGTATGGCTGGTGGAGAGGTGACGGCCAGGTTTATCAGGCGGGTGATCGTCTTCTAGATCCTGTTGGATGGACATCCCTTTTGTATCATCATGGAACCCAATGGTCATGGGTATGGCTCTGCTCCGTTGTTCTGGGCCAGCACAGCCGTAGGCTACATGGGTCCTCTGGGTGGTGGTGCACCATATGCGATGGGCCTAGGGGCGGAGCTGAACCCTTGGTTCAATGTGTCGCGCCGCAATTGGGCGTAGCCCTCGTGGAGCTTCTGGAACTACCTACAGTCCTTGAGAAGATGGCTGGCTTTTTTCTTACCATCATGCTTGTCGATGTAGAAATGGATGGTGTAGGGACCCAACAACATGTCGAACACGGACGGCTCGTCATTCTGAGTGCGGCGTTGTCATGATTGTGTAGGTTGCCCGTTGTCACGGTAGCTGCCTCCACGGTAGTCGCTGCTGCAGTTCCCGTCCTCGCGGCGGTCGGCGTAGCCAGCCGTGACCATATCTACCTCTTCGCGATCATCGTAGATGCATTCTCTTATTTTTCCTTGGCGATCACATCTGCGGCCGAGGTCATCCTTGTCATCCGAACGGGTTCGGTTGATGGCATCTTCACCATCTGCCCAACGGTTGGAGATGTCCATTAGATGATCGATGGTTTTGGGCTTGATTCAGCCCATCTCCTCTCTGAGTTCGCGGCACCTCATGCCGCTGTTAAAGGCGTCGATTCCCCTCTCCTCCGAGATGTCATTGGCAGAGTTCTTGATGATGGACCAACGCTATATGTAGGAGCGGATCGATTTGTTGGACCGTTGGCAGTAGGCGCGCAGCTCCTTGATGGAGTCTAGACATTTGCAGGTGCCCTTGAAGTTGCAGATGAAGCTATAGAACAGAACCTCCCAACTGCAGATGGACCCGGAGAGAACGTTATTCAGCTAGGCACTGGCTGGGCCCTTCAGTTGTAGCTCAAGGCATTGCATGGCTGTATTCCTGCTTCTGCCGTGCAGTTTGACCAATGATATGTGGTCATCTAGACAATCTTCGGCTCCTGTAGGCCATCGGACTTGGGTTTGTCCGACGGGAGCTTGAAGCCCTTGGGCATCCGAGTTTGCCGTATGGCTCTGCTGAAGCATCTAGCGCCAGAGAGCTGCCGTATGTTTTGTGCGTGATTTGTCGATCTTGCGCCATGTGATCTCATCATGAGCATCATAGTTATGGCTCCTTCGCCGCGGGCTGCGGCGTTGCCGCGACAGGCCGTGGTCATCCTATTTTGATGAGGGCGTGCGGCTCTTTGTGAAATTCACCTCATACTTTTTCTTTGTATCCGGGGGCCGTTTCTCTAGCACGGATCCCATGATCCCAAGGCCCGCAATTGCAGATTTATGGATTGCATGTCTAGGATCCCCGACCGGTGGAGGGTTTGCTGCCAGGTATGTGGTGGCCGCCATAACCGCGGCCTGCGGTGTTTTGCGAATTATGTTGCCATGCGAGTCCATCGACATGAATTAAGGTCGAGTTCCTTGGTAGCCTCGCGCCTGGCGACAAGATCCATGCATTCTATCCAAGAGAGGCTCTTGTGGCTGTCGTAGCCTTTGGAGGAGGACCCACCGACGGAGGCTAGCGCGGCTCATCGCATGGTTGATTCGTCAGCTGCTTGCATGCGTTGTTCGAGCTCTCTATTCTACTCGACCTGCCGATTATGCTCCTTTATGAGGAGTCAATGATAGGCTATCAACATGTCGCGAGAGGTGTCTATTGGTAGAGGGTTAGTACCCTGCATGGACTCCCTAAATCTTTCCCATTGGGAATCATTGAGATGGATTTGCTGGCGAGCGTGATCGCCACCGTTGGCGGTGATGCAGCGCTGAGTTGATGTAGAAGCGCTTCGTTGGGAACCCCAAGAGCAAGGTGTGAAGAAGCACAACAACAAGTTTTCCCTCAGTAAGAAACCGAGGTTATCGAACCATTAGGAGGAAGGAAACTTCACACATGTGTTGCAAGCAACGCGGAGACCTGCACAACACAAACTCAAGACTTTGCCCCAACGAATCAGTGAGGTTGTCAAGCTCACCGGTTTGCTGTAACAAAGGATTAAACGTATAATGTGCAAGGTAATGGTGGTTTGGAGCAAGTAAACATGTAACAGTGGAAGACGTATCAATGATAAAGAATGGACCGGGGTCCATAGTTCACTAGAGGTGCTCTCCTTAGATAAACAACAAGGCATGAAGGGTAAACAAATTACAACAGGGCAATTGACAGGAAATGAGCAAGGCATAACATTGCAATTACTAGTCAGAAAGATCCTATAAGATTCGATTGGGCAATACAACAAGATACATAGACCGCCATCCAACTACATCTATGACTAGAAGTCCACCTTCAGGTTATCATTAGAATCCCTCCAGCATTAAGTTTCAAGCAACAGACAACTGCTTTAAGCAAAGTGTGTAAGGTAAACAGTCCACATGTTCCATGAACAAGAGACCGTTGTTTTCTCCCTAGTAGCAACAACACATCTACAACCAAAGAGATTATTGTCACTTCCCTTGGAAACTAGAGGCATGAACCCACTATCGAGCATAAATACCCCCTCTAGGAGTCACTACCAACTACTCGGCCAATATAGCTACTAACAACGGAGAGCATGCACGATCACAAACAACACAGGCATGATAGAATCATAAAGACAAAAACATTAATCAAACCAACATAATAATCTCAATATCCATCGGATCCCCGCAAACACGACATGAGTGATTACAAATAGATTAGATCTTGATCATGAACGGAGCTCACAAGATCTATACATGAAAGCACAAAGGAGGAGATACAACCATCTAGCTACTACATGGACCCATAGTCCAAGGTGGAACTACTCACGCATCATACCGGAGAGATGGCCTCCGGGATGATCTCCCCTCCTGCAGGGTGCCGGGAAGAACTTCAGATCCCCCGATCTAGGGGTGACGGTGGCGGCGGCTATAGAAGGTTTCGTGGAGATTTGATCGGGTGCTTAGGGTTTCTGCATCAGGTGCTTCTTATAGGCAAAGGGGGAGGCCGAGGAGGCGGCCAGAGGGGACACACCCCTCCCAGGCGCGGGGCAGGGCCCACCCGCGCCTAGGGGGGTTCTGGATGCCCTGGCCCGCTTATCTGTCTCCCCTCTGGACTTCTTGTTCCACATGGAAAGTAATTGACTTTGACGTTTGTCCCGTCCAATTCCGATAATATTTCTTTACTAACTTTTCTGGAACCAAAAACAGCAGAAAACAGGCAACTGGCACTATGGCAACTTGTTAATAGGTTAGTACCAGAAAACATGTAAAAAGCACCTCAAAGTGTAAACAAAGCAAAGTAGATACTAAATAAGCATGGAGCATCAAAAATTATAGATACGTTTCTGACGTATCAAGCATCCCCAAGCTTAAATCACGCTCGTCCTCGAGTAGGTAAGTGATAAAAGAATAATTTTTGAGGTGACATGCACCTTCACAATGAAGATCTAACCATTTGCAAGCATTGAAAGCTGGGATCAAAGAACTCTAAACATGTGCATGAAGGATGGAGTTATAATAATGGGACATAGTAACTATGCATGCAACATGACACGCTACAAAAAAATATCATGAATAACATGCATTGAAAAACGTTTGTTTGTTTCACATACACAAAAGATAGCATGTGGCAATCATATTGTCCCTCATATAGTAGCAAATAGATGCATAGGACTCCTTCAAAGTTCACAAGGGTGACTAGAAACAAGTAGCACAAGAACAAGTAATATCACAATATTCATCAATCAATCAGCTTTGGAACACTGCACACAGAATGACAACTATGCTCTCTTAATGGTGCCTAAAGGTAGAAGGTGGAGACTCAATAGTGGTGGAAGAAAGACTTTTTTTATAAAGAAAGAAGGGATTTCAAGTTTCAAAAAGAGCTTCCAAAAATTATGGTACTTGTTAGATTTCATCCCTCATTGCCCTTATCATAAGCATATTGAAGTGATTAAGGTTAAAGTGAATAAAGATGGAGTATATGCTTGACGAAGTATAAGTTGGCAATCTCAAGTCCCTTGAATACGAGGGCCACACCTCATACTACTCAACTTTGGTCACCTATAAGTTATTGTCATTGTAAATATTTGCATATCATTGAGAACCGCCAACGGGATACCCCTTGCACATGGTACATGAGCTTTCCCATAACCAAAATGACAAGGCAAGCAGACAATGAGCATCTTAGCAATCTTCTTATTTACCATGGGAATATGGAGCTTTTTTTTCTCTCTTTCCTCTTTTCTCAACGTGTCTCTTTTTTTCATAAGAAGAATGCTTCATAGATGTCACTATGGTGATGTTGCAAGTTTCCACCATGATTAGGCATGGCTTAGGCTAGCGGCCCAGGCGTTTCTCTAACACATGATACGAACTCCATGGACTTACAAGTTCCCTCTTTATTTCACACGGTGACATCCATAGATAAAAGAGCATGATATCAACTGAGTACAAAGTACAAGTGCAATGTTGAAAACGTTCCCCGTGACAGCATGGTTCTGCTAATTCCAACGTATAAGTGCAATCATATACAACATATAAGACACAATGGTTCAAGTTTATTAGGGGCAAAGAATAT
Source organism: Avena atlantica (assembly GCA_910589765.1). NCBI lineage: Eukaryota > Viridiplantae > Streptophyta > Magnoliopsida > Poales > Poaceae > Avena > Avena atlantica. Next base: position 21,877,246 of record OU342734.1, on the reverse strand, counting down.
AAATGTGCCATCAAGTTTCTGAGGGCTTTAATCACTAAGTTTTCACATAACAAAATAGTTTTTAATTGGAAGATAGCTGAAAACAAGAATATACTTGGAATGCTGTAACACACCATGCATAGGAGTTTATAGTGGCCACTTTGGAATAACTTGGTTTCTTGGGAGTTGAAAGCATGATTACAGCTTACTCACACAAGTGGAGGCTAGCTAAGGACTGGGAGCAACCAAATAAGAGAGCAATAATGGCCATAATCATGCAGTGCAACAAAGCATTACTAATCAAAGCAAAGAGTGGTACTACAAGTCAAGGACTAAATGATCATAGAGGCTATGGTGACTTGTCATAGTCATAACATGGTGTGAGCATGTGCCAAGTCAACCCAAGCAAAGCATCAAAGGAGAATACCACAATACTATGCTTTTGCATGGTAAAACAATGCATAATTTATTCAAGGCACACTAAGCAATCCCAATTGTTTGGAACAAGACATGCTAGAACAATTATCCCTAAGCATAAGGTCAAAACAACACCTAGCATGTCATGCTAAAGTCTAAGTCACAGTCAATGCAAGCTCCTCTTGCACTTACAAGCAAGAACTTACTACTCCTTTCCAACACCAAGCAATTTATTTGCAAACAACACAGTGAGAACGGGGGTCCAAACTACTTAAGCAAAATAAACAAACTAAGCAAAGAAAACGAAAACTAAGACGCTCCAAGAACAACACAACTGTGCATGAAACAATAAAAACAAAGTGTCTAAACAGACCTGAGATTTTTATTGATGAAGAAGAGGATGCCTTGGGAATCCCCAAGCTTTGACTCTTGTACCTCTTGGATATTTCTTGGGGTGACACCATGGTGAAATCCCCAAGCTTGAGCTTTTGTCCATTCTTCATCTCATTGCATCATTCTCTCTCTACACCTAAAATTTTTCCTTCATAGAAAAACTTCACACAATCTTCATTAGCAACATTAGCTTATTCAAAAGATAATAGATCTCTGGCAAAGCTTTAGAACAGCAAGACTTTTCACTAAAAACACAAGATACTGTATTAACTCCTTCAAAAAGCTCAATTCACCTAAAGAGAACTCAAAAAGGAATCAATAAGAAGCAAATGCAAATAATGGCAGAAATCTGTCAAAACAAACCAGTAGGTAGAAACCAATTTTTTAGAACATCTTCTATTGCTCAAATAAAAAAGTGTTGAACTAACACAAGTTAGCTAACATACTGGGGGATTTATTCATAAATATTCAGCTCAATCTGAGTTATAGAGACCCCTCACGAATTTTTTTGGTGGAGGACAGAAATCTGTTTTGGGACGCAACTCCCCAAATCTTACTTCCATCTCATTAGAGGTCATTCTTGGCACAAAAAGCAAACAAAAAGGATAAGTAGAGGTTATTACTTAAGTAATAACTTCCAAGACTCAAGGAAACTCTTGGGTTATCTCCTAACAAGTACTTTTCTTTAACGCCTTTAAGTTAGGCACAAGGAGCAAGAAGAAACAAGTGTTTTCAAATGAAGAAGCATTCACATCAAACCTTGCTTTCAAAGGAGGAGCAAAAAGAAACTTCTCTCTCCTCATAGGGAAGTGTTCAATACCTTTCTTGAATGGAAAATGATATTTGATGGTGCCTTCTTTCATATCAATGATGGCACCAACTGTTCTAAGAAAATGTCTTCCCAAAGTAATAGGACAAGAAGCATTGTATTCAACATCCAAAACATATAAATCAACAGGGACATAAGCATTGTTAACCATGATGAGAACATCATTAATACTCCCCATGAGTTTCTTCTTAGCATTATCATTGAGTGGGACATCCAAATAACAATCTTCCAAAGGTGGCAAATCAAGCATTTAATAAATCTTCCTAGACATAATAGAGATACTAGAACCAAGATCACATGAAGCTTTGAGATCAAAGTCATTCACTTGCATATTAACAATGGGTTTCCAACTATCTTCTACCTTCCTAGGAATATAAGCTTTGTGTTTTAGCTTATCTTGCTTAATCTTAACAAGAGCATCTGTAATGTGTTTGGTGAAGGCAACATGCATATCACTAGCATTAGGACTTATAGCAAGCTTTTGTAGGAACATAATCACTTTAGAAATATTGCAACCATCAATATCAAAGTAAAACTTAGCATCACTAGTAGTAGGTATAGTAGGAGTAGTAATAGGGACTACTCATGGTTTAGTGGTGATGGTGCACACATTATTGTTTCTATCAATTTGAGCTTCCCTTTCCCACTTAGCATGAAGTTGAGCTAACAGCCTAACATTTTCATCAATAGTAACTTGTATGGCATGAGCAGTAGCAAGGGTATTTTCCATGGTTTCAGGCTTGGCAGCCATTTTATTAACCAAGGAAGTTTGAGCTTCAGACAAAGAGGATATATTGTTCTCAACATTTAAAATCTTTTCCTCTATAGCCTTATTGAAAGTGGTTTGTTTACTAATGTAACACCCTCAGAATCGGACCTATGCAAGTTTTAGCAAAATTCGCCAAACCCGCATAGAAACGATTCAAAGGTGCCCACCAGGCACTTTCGTGCGGGTGGAAAACGAAGTAATAACATTACACAACAGTCCTCGATGGGACCCACAGAACAGATATATATAACAGCGACTCAAAGAGTCAAGAATACAGATATAATATACAAAGATCCAAATCACCTTGAAAACGATAGAGCATCCAGCTACGGACAAGATGCAAATGGGGCTAAGAGCCCTGAAGAATAACCAATGGCGTCCATAACCCTGCCCAGGCCAAGCCGGAAGGGTAACCCTGCTAACGACGTCGATCTCAAAACCTGCTTAAACAAAAGGGGTGCCGACAAAGGGCAAAGGAAAAAGAAGGAGCGTCAGTACTGAGGCCAGTACACGGCGAGGCTAGAATTCGGCGGTCCTCGCCTACATAGGTATGGTGGACTGAGCGGCAGCGGCAGCAAGCACTAAACAACCTATAGAGACTCGATACACTGGCGTCAAACAGAGAGGGGTAAGAAGGACCTATTCGGAACCAACCTGATTCTATCATCAAACAAACCCATCCTGGCGTTTCCCCCTCGAAACCAAACGAGGAAGTCAACCGAGGAACTCACACAGTTGTCAGTTTTAATTATTCAGTTATAGTAGTGGCACTTTACTAGTCAGGTTTAGATGATCGTCCTGATAAAGTAAGCAGTGGGCACTTTTAATTAACCATTCCGTTATAGTTGTAACTCTTACTAATCAGATACAGATAACATGATATAAACCCAAACCCGACAGTTGTTGGTACTTTTATTCAGCCATTTCGTTGTAGTTGCAATACTTACTAGTCAGATGCAATTGTCGCAAGCGACAACCAAACAAGCAATTGTGGGCAGTATTAATTAGCCATTCCGTTGTATTGGAGCTGATTACTAGTCATTATAAGTCAAATTTATAGCAATAAACTTTAGTTATGCTTGTCTATGATCGAGATACTGTGCTCCAAGTCGTCCATAACCGCGGACACGGCTTTCAGAAAGTTTTACCCGGCCGGGGTGCACCAATAGCAACACACGCTCGATCAACCTCGGAAAAACCAAATCAAAACCCAACGAGGCTTTCACGACTGAACAATCACAGGATTCAGAAATATTTCAGGGGGCCACCCCTTGGAGTACACCCGCAACGAAGTAAGCTAGCTCCGAGACGGACCCCAAAGTTTGTGGGGCCGGCGGTAAACGACAGCAGATCCCCAAACGGGGACTGTCGATACCACGTAAACGGGTCACAAGTCCTAAACAGTACAGTGTGCAGTACCTCGCACAATCGTAAATAAAGCAGTAAAACATGGCATAAGTACAGGATAGTAATAAAGCCCCAAACTAGTTCGTGGCCCCAAGAAATAAGACGGAATCAAGCTCTGGCTCAGGGGGGTCCCATATACCTCCCGGATGTGGATAGCGCGATAAATCAAGGAACAGGTATCAAGTACTCGGGGTCTTACGGGACACAAGTGGGCGTTCGGAAACCAAATATTATCTATCACCCACCGATGCCTCTGCTTATTCAATTTTAGTTGTTAAACAGAAATTAAAGTGAACAATAAGTAAAACTAGAATCATCTCCAACATCAACATGCGGCAAAGCATCAGCAACTGTGGCATATGACGACACACATCAGCACTTGAGCAAGCAACTACGACGCGCAAGTCCAACTATCTACCAAACAACAGGTAATAGGATGTGTCCAAGGCAATATAGGGCTGCACGGTATATCACAGGTACGGAAACTAAAGCATCGCAACACAGATAGCAATAGATCAACAGGAGGGAATAAAGACTATAAAAGTAAGATAGGTAGAAAGGGGGAGATGCTCGCCTGAAAACATGCCGAAGGTTCAACCGAAGATCGGGGCGAAGCTCACATCAACTCAACGGCCTTATCCGCGAAGAAGCAAAACGCTAGAATACACACCGGATGCAATATTTAATACACGGCAGAAGATCGGCATGATGCATGCATGATGTATGACATGGCAAAGGTGCGGTGCAATTAGGTCATATTAAGCGGAACCGGGGTCCCGACATTAATTATGCGGTTCAAGTTGTTTAGCTACCCCGCAATTTAAATGTTGTTTGAACATGGCAAAAGATAGCATCGGGTTCGCTACACAAATTTAAATGAGGCCAATATGAGACTAGATTTGCCCGCATATGGGCCCCATATTTAATTATTAGGTGAATCGGCATAAGGCCCCCAAACCACATGAATGAATGCATGCAAGACAATTAAATGTGCAACAAGTTGATATCATTTATAAAATAGGGTATCGAGGAAAGGGTCACACATTAGGGTCTCGACGGTCTTGGGGGTTCCGGGGTTCGGGGTCGGTCTCAGGGTTCAGGGTTCGACGTGTCGTTCTCGGATAACTGAGGTCGATCTTGTCGCTTCCGCGAAGAAGGACTTGGCGTTCCATGTCGGAAGCGCATCGGATCCTTCCGGGTCGGACTAGTCGTCGATGGCGAACTTGAGTGGATCGGGTACAGGGGTCTTCGGATCCGTGCAGTAGAGCTTGGCGTGCCGAGGGTCTCGGTGGGATCGGTCTTCGAGGGTGCAGGACGAAGATCTTGACAATCCGAGGGGTTCGGCTCGCCGGGATCGGTCTTCGGATCTTGACGGAAACGGGCCTCGGGTTCCGGGAGGAAGAGCTCGGCGTCCAACAGATCCACGGAGAAGAGGTTGATACTCATGAGGAAGGCCTTGCGTGGATCCTCGAACTCCCCTGGTACTTCTTCAAGCGGCGAGTGTCTTTGAGTGGTACCGCGTCTGAAACAACTGGTCTCGTTGACACATGGAAGATCTTGGCGACATCGCGATGGGGTTTTCCACGGAAGATGCTTAGAGGTCGGACTGGCCAACGCTCATCTTGGCACCAACATGTTCTAGGGTGGAACTTGTACCCGACCAAAAACACAAGCAGAAAAGATTGGCCTGGCAACAGCACATCCATCCCCGTCGGTACACACCAAGACACGCGCAGCCTGCGGGCGGGTTCGTCGGAGACGGCAGAGCGCTGGGCGACGATGAGACATGCGTGAGGCGCTGGAGACCGACGGCGAGCTGGCGGGTCCGGCGACGGAGGAGGGCGGCGCATGGTCGGCGAGGACGCTCGGGGCCCGGGAATCTCGCAGGTGACGCGGGACGAAGGCGAGGAGGAGAGGCGGAGCAGGTGGCGGCGGGCTTGGGCCGGTCGACGCGCGAGCAGGGGCGGTGGAGGGCGAGCCGGAGGTTGGTGGAGGAGGGCCTGGCGGCGGCGCCGGCGGTCGCTGAGCGTGGCGGCGGGCTTGAGGCGGCGAGCTCGCGGGGCGGAGGATGCCGGGGCGGACGGAGGCGAGCATCGCCGGAGGCGAGGCAGGGCCGGCGCGGCCGGAGGCGGAGGATGGCGGGGCGTCGGTGGAGGCCGGTGAGGCGCACGGAAGCGGAGGGGAAACGGCGAACGCGGTGGAGGCGAGGTGGTGGGGAGGAGGCCGACGAGAGGAGGGTGAGGCGAGGCGGAGGGTAGGCGCGCCGGCGAGGTGGTGTCGTCGGCGGCCGACGGAGCGGCAGGCGAGGGCGAGCGGCGCGCGCGGTGGGGGCGAGCAGCGAGGCTAGGCGGAGGGAGGCGCGCGGCTGATGCGCGGGAGGCGGAGGGCGGACGACGAGGCGGCTCGGCCGGGGCGCACGCAGGGCGCCGGAGGCGGGCGGTGATGGTGGTGGGCGGCGCGCGGGGCGCTGGTGAGGGAGGAAGAAGGGGTTGGGGGAAGGAGCCGGGTCCGCGGGGACAGGCAGGGGCGCGTGACTGGCGGGTCCCGCGTGGGACCGGGGGTGGGGAGAGGCGTGCAGGCGTGTGCGCGTGAGGGAGTGGGGCTGGGGCCAGCTGGTTGGGGTTGGTGGATTGTGTGTGTGGAGGGAAAAAGAGGAGAGAAGGAGGGTAGGTGGCAGGCTATGATTGGTTAGGGAAGAGGGGTAGCTGAGGTGGCGCGTGGCTATTGGCCCGGGTGAGGTGGAGGGTGTGTGTGGGTAGGGAACTGGGTAGCTTTAGGATTTTAGGAGATGGACCGATTGTTAATCTGGGGTGGTCGTTCGGGTCGATTCGGCCCGTTCGACTGCCCCACCAAAAATTAATTAAATGTTTTATTTAATTTAATTGGGCCGTTTGCAACCCGATAGCAACAAAACAAAATACTCCGGAGACCCGGGGTTTGGCGTTTGAATAAAAGATGGGGCGTTTAGAAAACAAAACGGCTTTGCAAAAATAGTTTTATGCAAACAATGCATGATGATGACGATGCAATGCACAAATTCAACGCGATTTTCTAGTAGTGGTTTTGCGGGATGCCACAATTCGACACCACTAACAATGGATCTCGCCCTCGAGATCCGCCTCATGGTACCGGAAGGAAAGTCGGCGTTCTCCGTCTTCTCGCTTCGTGGAGATCCTCGCGACACCACCAACGATGGTTCCTTCTTCACCTTGAAAACGGCGACACCACCAACAAAGGGTCGTTGCTCCTGATCGTCGAGAGATCACTCCGGAGAGACAAAGGACGAAGCTAGAGGCATCAAACGATAAGGCCACCTCTAACTTCCATTAGAAGAGGGAAAAAGTTGCATGGATCCACCAGTTCGATGTACAGAGCGAACAGTAAGAGTCAGGTAGGGTGATCAGTCCATCCCGGACCCAACTATCAACTCTATACATGGGTAGGAGAATCAGGCAACTCAACTCTCGAGATTTAGACTGAAGATCTTCTTAGGCGGTATCCGAAACAAAGGGATGCTGCCAGCAGAAATCGTATGAAAGACACACTGCTTAGGTTTCGCGATGGTTCCATTGGCATGAACAACACGTGCTCAAGGTCGACTCCAACTTCACCAAAGCTCGTCCTTCTCATATGTTTTCCAACGACACTGATATCCAGCAGGGAACACATATGGATAAGGAGCTCAAGAACAAAAGATTGGAGGAAGGGTACAACAGACAAGTTGCAGATTGATGATCGTAGTACCTCCGTTACAAAAAGGGGGGGAAGAGAAACCCTGAAGGTACGACGGAAACCCAACCACGAGAATTCCTGGACTCGAAGAAAGAGACGAGAGCGGATTCAAAACACGTAGGGGTAAGAGGGGAACAGCAGGGGGTAAGGAGTAAAATCAGACCTAATCAGAACTATCCAACCGATTTTTGCAAAAATAGTTTTGACACTCTACTTCGGCCGTTAGCTAGGTTATCCTACAGGCTGGACTTGTGGGGTATCGCAACTGCTGAGCTCTGATACCACTCTGTAACACCCTCAAAATCGGACCTATGCAAGTTTTAGCAAAATTCGCCAAACCCGCATAGAAACGATTCAAAGGTGCCCACCAGGCACTTTCGTGCGGGTGGAAAACGAAGTAATAACATTACACAACAGTCCTCGATGGGACCCACAGAACAGATATATATATAACAGCGACTCAAAGAGTCAAGAATACAGATATAATATACAAAGATCCAAATCACCTTGAAAACGATAGAGCGTCCAGCTACGGACAAGATGCAAATGGGGCTAAGAGCCCTGAAGAATAACCAATGGCGTCCATAACCCTGCCCAGGCCAAGCCGGAAGGGTAACCCTGCTAACGACGTCGATCTCAAAACCTGCTTAAACAAAAGGGGTGCCGACAAAGGGCAAAGGAAAAAGAAGGAGCGTCAGTACTGAGGCCAGTACACGGCGAGGCTAGAATTCGGCGGTCCTCGCCTACATAGGTATGGTGGACTGAGCGTCAGCGGCAGCAAGCACTAAACAACCTATAGAGACTCGATACACTGGCGTCAAACAGAGAGGGGTAAGAAGGACCTATTCGAAACCAACCTGATTCTATCATCAAACAAACCCATCCTGGCGTTTCCCCCTCGAAACCAAACGAGGAAGTCAACCGAGGAACTCACACAGTTGTCAGTTTTAATTATTCAGTTATAGTAGTGGCACTTTACTAGTCAGATTTAGATGATCGTCCTGATAAAGTAAGCAGTGGGCACTTTTAATTAACCATTCCGTTATAGTTGTAACTCTTACTAATCAGATACAGATAACATGATATAAACCCAAACCCGACAGTTGTTGGTACTTTTATTTAGCCATTTCGTTGTAGTTGCAATACTTACTAGTCAGATGCAATTGTCGCAAGCGACAACCAAACAAGCAATTGTGGGCAGTATTAATTAGCCATTCCGTTGTATTGGAGATGATTACTAGTCATTATAAGTCAAATTTATAGCAATAAACTTTAGTTATGCTTGTCTATGATCGAGATACTGTGCTCCAAGTCGTCCATAACCGCGGACACGGCTTTCAGAAAGTTTTACCCGGCCGGGGTGCACCAATAGCAACACACGCTCGATCAACCTCGGAAAAACCAAATCAAAACCCAACGAGGCTTTCACGACTGAACAATCACAGGGTTCAGAAATATTTCAGGGGGCCACCCCTTGGAGTACACCCGCAACGAAGTAAGCTAGCTCCGAGACGGACCCCAAAGTTTGTGGGGCCGGCGGTAAACGACAGCAGATCCCCAAACGGGGACTGTCGATACCACGTAAACGGGTCACAAGTCCTAAACAGTACAGTGTGCAGTACCTCGCACAATCGTAAATAAAGCAGTAAAACATGGCATAAGTACAGGATAGTAATAAAGCCCCAAACTAGTTCGTGGCCCCAAGAAATAAGACGGAATCAAGCTCTGGCTCAGGGGGGTCCCATATACCTCCCGGATGTGGATAGCGCGATAAATCAAGGAACAGGTATCAAGTACTCGGGGTCTTACGGGACACAAGTGGGCGTTCGGAAACCAAATATTATCTATCACCCACCGATGCCTCTGCTTATTCAATTTTAGTTGTTAAACAGAAATTAAAGTGAACAATAAGTAAAACTAGAATCATCTCCAACATCAACATGCGGCAAAGCATCAGCAACTGTGGCATATGACGACACACATCAGCACTTGAGCAAGCAACTACGACGCGCAAGTCCAACTATCTACCAAACAACAGGTAATAGGATGTGTCCAAGGCAATATAGGGCTGCACGGTATATCACAGGTACGGAAACTAAAGCATCGCAACACAGATAGCAATAGATCAACAGGAGGGAATAAAGACTATAAAAGTAAGATAGGTAGAAAGGGGGAGATGCTCGCCTGAAAACATGCCGAAGGTTCAACCGAAGATCGGGGCGAAGCTCACATCAACTCAACGGCCTTATCCGCGAAGAAGCAAAACGCTAGAATACACACCGGATGCAATATTTAATACACGGCAGAAGATCGGCATGATGCATGCATGATGTATGACATGGCAAAGGTGCAGTGCAATTAGGTCATATTAAGAGGAACCGGGGTCCCGACATTAATTATGCGGTTCAAGTTGTTTAGCTACCCCGCAATTTAAATGTTGTTTGAACATGGCAAAAGATAGCATCGGGTTCGCTACACAAATTTAAATGAGGCCAATATGAGACTAGATTTGCCCGCATATGGGCCCCATATTTAATTATTAGGTGAATCGGCATAAGGCCCCCAAACCACATGAATGAATGCATGCAAGACAATTAAATGTGCAACAAGTTGATATCATTTATAAAATAGGGTATCGAGGAAAGGGTCACACATTAGGGTCTCGACGGTCTTGGGGGTTCCGGGGTTCGGGGTCGGTCTCAGGGTTCAGGGTTCGACGTGTCGTTCTCGGATAACTGAGGTCGATCTTGTCGCTTCCACGAAGAAGGACTTGGCGTTCCGTGTCGGAAGCGCATCGGATCCTTCCGGGTCGGACTAGTCGTCGATGGCGAACTTGAGTGGATCGGGTACAGGGGTCTTCGGATCCGTGCAGTAGAGCTTGGCGTGCCGAGGGTCTCGGTGGGATCGGTCTTCGAGGGTGCAGGACGAAGATCTTGACAATCCGAGGGGTTCGGCTCGCCGGGATCGGTCTTCGGATCTTGACGGAAACGGGCCTCGGGTTCCGGGAGGAAGAGCTCGGCGTCCAACAGATCCACGGAGAAGAGGTTGATACTCATGAGGAAGGCCTTGCGTGGATCCTCGAACTCCCCTGGTACTTCTTCAAGCGGCGAGTGTCTTTGAGTGGTACCGCGTCTGAAACAACTGGTCTCGTTGACACATGGAAGATCTTGGCGACATCGCGATGGGGTTTTCCACGGAAGATGCTTAGAGGTCGGACTGGCCAACGCTCATCTTGGCACCAACATGTTCTAGGGTGGAACTTGTACCCGACCAAAAACACAAGCAGAAAAGATTGGCCTGGTAACAGCACATCCATCCCCGTCGGTACACACCAAGACACGCGCAGCCTGCGGGCGGGTTCGTCGGAGACGGCAGAGCGCTGGGCGACGATGAGACATGCGGGAGGCGCTGGAGACCGACGGCGAGCTGGCGGGTCCGGCGACGGAGGAGGGCGGCGCATGGTCGGCGAGGACGCTCGGGGCCCGGGAATCTCGCAGGTGACGCGGGACGAAGGCGAGGAGGAGAGGCGGAGCAGGTGGCGGCGGGCTTGGGCCGGTCGACGCGCGAGCGGGGGCGGTGGAGGGCGAGCCGGAGGTTGGTGGAGGAGGGCCTGGCGGCGGCGCCGGCGGTCGCTGAGCGTGGCGGCGGGCTTGAGGCGGCTAGCTCGCGGGGCGGAGGATGCCGGGGCGGACGGAGGCGAGCGTCGCCGGAGGCGAGGCAGGGCCGGCGCGGCCGGAGGCGGAGGATGGCGGGGCGTCGGTGGAGGCCGGTGAGGCGCGCGGAAGCGGAGGGGAAACGGCGAACGCGGTGGAGGCGAGGTGGTGGGGAGGAGGCCGACGAGAGGAGGGTGAGGCGAGGCGGAGGGTAGGCGCGCCGGCGAGGTGGTGTCGTCGGCGGCCGACGGAGCGGCAGGCGAGGGCGAGCGGCGCGCGCGGTGGGGGCGAGCAGCGAGGCTAGGCGGAGGGAGGCGCGTGGCTGATGCGCGGGAGGCGGAGGGCGGACGACGAGGCGGCTCGGCCGGGGCGCACGCAGGGCGCCGGAGGCGGGCGGTGATGGTGGTGGGCGGCGCGCGGGGCGCTGGTGAGGGAGGAAGAAGGGGTTGGGGGAAGGAGCCGGGTCCGCGGGGACAGGCAGGGGCGCGTGACTGGCGGGTCCCGCGTGGGACCGGGGGTGGGGAGAGGCGTGCAGGCGTGTGCGCGTGAGGGAGTGGGGCTGGGGCCAGCTGGTTGGGGTTGGTGGATTGTGTGTGTGGAGGGAAAAAGAGGAGAGAAGGAGGGTAGGTGGCAGGCTATGATTGGTTAGGGAAGAGGGGTAGCTGAGGTGGCGCGTGGCTAATGGCCCGGGTGAGGTGGAGGGTGTGTGTGGGTAGGGAACTGGGTAGCTTTAGGATTTTAGGAGATGGACCGATTGTTAATCTGGGGTGGTCGTTCGGGTCGATTCGGCCCGTTCGACTGCCCCGCCAAAAATTAATTAAATGTTTTATTTAATTTAATTGGGTCGTTTGCAACCCGATAGCAACAAAACAAAATACTCCGGAGACCCGGGGTTTGGCGTTTGAATAAAATATGGGGCGTTTAGAAAACAAAACGGCTTTGCAAAAATAGTTTTATGCAAACAATGCATGATGATGACGATGCAATGCACAAATTCAACGCGATTTTCTAGTAGTGGTTTTGCGGGATGCCACAACTAATAAAGTATTTGAGCATGACCTCAAGTTCATAGGGGGCACTTCTAGCATTATTGTAAGAGTTTCCATAAGAAGTGCCATTATTAGGAGGATACGGCCTGTAATTTTTGTTACCACCAAAATTACTCCTATAAGCATTGTTGTTGAAATTGTTGTTTCTAATGAAGTTCACATCAACTTGCTCTTCTTGAGCAACAAAAGAGGCTAAGGGAACACTATTAGGATCTAGCGGAGCTTTCCCATTAACAAGCATAGCCATAATAACATCAATCTTTTCACCCAAAGAGGAAGTTTTCTCAACAAAATTTACCTTCTTACCATATGGAGCTCTCTCAACATGCCATTCAGAGTAGTTAACCATCATATTATCAAGGAGCCTTGTTGCATCACCCAAAGTGAGGCCCATAGAGGTACCTCCAGTAGAAGAATCCAACAAATTTCTTTAGGAGAAGTTTAAACCTGCATAAAAAGTCTGGATAATCATCCAAGTAGTGAGTCCATGAGTGGGGCAATTCTTAACCAAAGATTTCATTCTTGCCCAAGCTGGAGCAACATGTTCACTATCAAGTTGTTTAAATTTCATAATGTCACTTCTCATAGATATAATCTTAGCAGGAGGATAGTACTTTCCAATAAAAGCATCTTTACACTTAGTCCAATAATCAATACTATTTTTAGGAAAGGATAACAACCATTCTTTAGATTTTCCTCTCAAAGAGAAATTAAAAAGCTTGATCTTAATAATATCTCCATCTACATCCTTATACTTTTGCATCTCACAAAGTTCAACAAATCTATTCAGATGGGCAGCATGATCATCAGAACTAGTACCAGAAAATTGCTCTCTCATCACAAGATTCAACAAAGGAGGCTTAATTTCATAAAAGGTAGCATCAGGAGCAGGTGGAGCAATAGGAGTGCTTAGGAAATCATTGTTGTTGGTTCTAGTAAAGTCACACAACTTGGTGTTCTCAGCAGAGTTCATTTTTGCAAATGTGGGCAAGCCAAAAACAGCAGCAACAACTAGAGCATGAACTATATTTTGTGTTTTTGAATAAGGCAAGCAAACCAAACTAGACTAATTTTTTTTGGGTTTTTTGAAAAGAGGAAAACAAAACCAAGAAAAATAAACAAATCAAACTAAAAACAAAGTAAAGAGAAAGGAAGTGAAGGACTCCCCTTGTGAAGACGTCCTTAGCCTCCCCGACAACGGTGCAAGAAAAGCTTGATGCAGCGCTGAGTTTATGTAGGAGCGCTTCGTTGGGAACCCCAAGAGCAAGGTGTGCAGCAGCACAACAGCAAGTTTTCCCTCAGTAAGAAACTGAGGTTATCGAACCAGTAGGAGGAAGGAAACATCACATAGGTGTTGCAAGCAACGCGGAGACCTGCAAAACACAAACTCAAGACTTTTCCCCAACGAATCAGTGAGGTTGTCAAGCTCACCGGTTTGCTCTAACCAAAGGATTAAACGTATGGTGTGGAAGGTAATGGTGGTTTGCAGCAAGTAAACAAGTAACAGTGGAAGATGTATCAATGATAAAGAATGGACCGGGGTCCATAGTTCACTAGAGGTGCTCTCCTTAGATAAAAAAACATGGCATGAAGGGTAAACAAATTATAATAGGGCAATTGACAGGAACTGAGCAAGGCATAACAATGCAATTACTAGTTAGAAAGATCCTATGAGATTCGATTGGACAATACAACAAGATACATAGACCGCCATCCAACTGCATTTATGACTAGAAGTCCACCTTCAGGTTATCATCCGAATCCCCTCCAGTATTAAGTTGCAAGAAACAGACAACTGCTTTAAGCAAAGTGTGTAAGGTAAACAGTCCACATGTTCCATGAACAAGAGACCGTTGTTTTCTTCCTAGTAGAAACATCACATCTACAACCGAAGAGATTATTGTCACTTTCCTTGGAAACTAGAGGCATGAACCCACTATCGAGCATAAATACCCGCTCTAGGAGTCACCAGCAACTACTCGGCCAAGATAGATACTAACAACGGAGAGCATGCACGATCACAAACAACACAGACATGATAGAATCATAAATACAAAACCATTAATCAAACCAACATAATAATCTCAATATCCATCGGATCCCCGCAAACACACCATGCATGATTACAAATAGATTAGATCTTGATCATGAACGGATCTCACAAGATCTATACATGAAAGGACAAATGAGGAGATATAACCATCTAGATACTACATGGACCCATAGTCCAAGGTGGAACTACTCACGCATCATACCGGAGAGATGGCCTCCGGGATGATCTCCCCTCCTGCAGGGTGCCGGGAAGAACTTCAGATCCCCCGATCTAGGGGTGACGGTGGCGGCGGCTATAGAAGGTTTCGTGGAGATTTGATCGGGTGCTTAGGGTTTCTGCATCGGGGGCTTCTTATAGGCGAAGGGGGAGGCCGAGGAGGCGGCCAGAGGGGCCACACCCCTCCCAGGCGTGGGGCAGGGCCCACCCGCGCCTAGGGGGGTCTTGCTGCCCTGGCATGATTCTCCTTCTCCCCTCTGGACGTCTTGTTACCCACGGAAAGTAATTGACTTTGAAGTTTGTCCCGTCCAATTCCGATAATATTTCTTTACTAACTTTTCTGGAACCAAAAACATCAGAAAACAGGCAACTGGCACTGTGGCAACTTGTTAATAGGTTAGCACCATAAAACATGTAAAAAGAACCTCAAAGTGTAAACAAAGCAAAGAAAAGTAGATACTAAACAAGCATGGAGCATCAAAAATTGTAGATACGTTTCCGACATATCAGGCGGCTTCAGGTGGCCCGTTCCCGTTGGGATTTGGCAGGGTGAGCCATTGGATCCATTAACGGTGTTAGGAGCCTGTGGATCCATAGGGGGAGCCTGTGGATTGACTCCGTTGTCAACGTGAGCATCGACAACAACCACACACATGTTGCGGTGGGGGAGATCATTACTCCCATAGCTCTTAGATCCGGAACCGTAGGTTCCTTCGTCCATAGGAGGGTCGCAGAGATCAGAGTTGTAGCTGCTGCTGTCATCCAAATTGTACGCCATCGAGGGTGTGCTTAGGACACCGATTGGTGGCACCCATGAAGCGGGTGCGATTCCCGGGGGTACCACCCGTCCAGGGAGGCGAAGGTTGCCAACCTTGCCCACCTGGAAGCATAAGCTCCCAAGAATCATGTCGACCCCATATCATACGGAATCGATGTTTTGGAGGGTTGCCGGCGAGTGGATGTTGAACTCGATGTTACCGAAGAGGATGTGGTTCTCCATTGCAGAGGAAACGGAGATCATGGTGGATGGAGCCGCCACTACCGCACGATCAGCATCCCCAGTTCCCACAGATGACACCAATTGACGAGGGTTCGACTCGTCAATGCCCATTGTTATGGACTTGTGTTTTGGAAAAGGAGGGGACGCTGGAGACCACGGAGCGGTTAACAGACAAGCAACACGGGGACACGAGGTTTACCTAGGTATAGTCCCCCGGAGGAAAAACCCTACTCCTGCTTGTCTGCTCTTTGTTAATGGCGATGCCGAAGGTTACAGGGATGCGTATATTGGATCTGGCGAGGTGTGTGCTAGGTTATGAGGTAAGTCTCTTTGTCGTGCCCTCTAGGCTTTTATATGGGGAGGCCAGGTATCGGGGTAGGTCGAGTAGGTTATAGATTAGGGTTTTACCCTTTGAATTTCGTTCTAGAGCTAGCCGTGTTCACCAAGGAGCTGTATCCTTCATGGACCTTGGTCACCCGAATCCTTCCTAGGCTTCGTCATCAGGAGTGGATAATTGCATGGGATTCTGCCAGGCTGGACCGGGTAGGCCTACATTAGTCACCCGTAGGGCACACCCATGCCACTTGCCGTTACATGCTGGAAAGTGAGGTCGCATTCAGTCGGGTCCCAAAGTGGACCCTCACCGTTACATGCTGACAAGTGGGACCACGTTCTATCGGGTCCCGTAGTAGACCCTTGCCGTTACATGTTGACAACTGGGGCCAAGTTTAGTAGGTTACCGTAGTGGAAACCTCTCTCCACTTATCCAGATTAGCAAGGGACCCACAACTTATCCATGTGAGTGCCAGACCCACAGCTTACCAAGGTTAGCATTGAAAGATGGGACCCCGAGCCAGCCCCGTACCCATGCCCGTGTTGTTGCCTCCCATTTCTTCTTCTTCTTCTTCTTCTTCTTCTTCTTCTTCTTCTTATTCTTCTTCTTCTTCTTCTTCTTCTTCTTCTTCTTCTCTAGCAACGACGACCCTTCTCCGGCGATGGTGGCCCTTTGTCGATCTTCACTTTGGCCTCCCGTTCGTCCTGGCCGCAGTATGGTGCCATCCCGTTGACCTGTATGAAGGATGACAATGGCAACCATATACAGGGAAGGTTAGATCTCGCACCAAAATGTTTTGATTAGACGGGGCGCTTGTTGTGGACAATCAATTGGCGCAACTCGGGAGCTTAATCGGGCACATGCTTGCTGTGGAGAATACGGCAGACGAGCCATTTCGATAATTTAATTGGTTTATCGAGTTAATGTCTCAACTGCAATCAAGAGAATCTATGAGGTAAAAGAGTGTCCACAGCAACTCTTGAACACTTTCAAATTTAAAAAATTATACAACTCTTAATGTAAAAGAGTGTTTATAATTGACACAACTCTACAACACTTTCAAATTAAAAAATTATACAACTCTTAATGTAAAAGTGTTTATAATTGACACAACTCTTTAACACTTTCAAATTAAAAAAAATTATACAACTCTAAATGTATAAGAGTGTTTATAATTGATACAACTCTTTAACACTTTCAAATTAATAAAAATTATATAATTATTAATATAAACGAGTGTTTATAATTGACACAACCCTTGAACACTTTCAAATTAAAAAAATTATACAACTCTTAATGTAAAATAGTGTTTATAATTGACACAACTCTTGGACACTTCCGAATTACAATTTGGACATGATAATGTTATCCTAATAAAATCATGAGAGTATACCATTTTTAGAGCGTGAAAAGTGATCCCTAAACTAAAATCTTTATGCCTCGTGCATATATGAAAATTATACATGATAATGCTGTGCTA
This sequence comes from Avena atlantica, assembly GCA_910589765.1. Classification (NCBI taxonomy): domain Eukaryota; kingdom Viridiplantae; phylum Streptophyta; class Magnoliopsida; order Poales; family Poaceae; genus Avena; species Avena atlantica. Next base: position 21,859,935 of record OU342734.1, on the reverse strand, counting down.
ATAAAATCCTGATCATTTATCATTTTCACGGAGTGAAATATAATGCACAAACTTGCGTATATGAAAATTATAAACCTTTGAACAGTGTGAAATCGCACTTAATACGTGATAATGATGTGCTAACAAAATTTTGAGAGATTATCATTTTCATAGAGTGAAATATAATGCATAAACTTGTATATATGAAAATTATACACCTTCGAACACTGTGAAATCGCACATAGGACATGATAATATTGTGCTAAGAAAATATTGAGAGATTGTCAGTTTCATAAAATGTAATGCATAAACTTGCATATATGAAAATTATACACCTTTGAACTCTTTGAAATCGCACTTAGGAAATGATAATGTTGTGCTAATAAAATCCTGATCATTTATTATTTTCATGTAGTGAAATATAATGCATAAACTTGCATATACGAAATTTCAACACCTTTGAACACTTTCCGTTCAAATTATATTCAAAATCATTTGTTTATGGAGTTAAAGTACCGGTGGCAAACTCGTTATTTTTGCATGGATAGTGGCGTGTCCCCTGACGGATATAGGGGTTATCCTGTCCGCTAGATCATAGAGGATTAACGGTTGGTGGGCACGATCCGCGTGACAACTGTCTCAACCAATCAGAGCGTAGAAGCTAAGATGAGCACATGTGTGAGAGTTTGTGACTAAGAGATGGGAGAAAACTGAGTAGAACTTAAAAACCAAGATAAAAATGACAAAGAGATTCAAATAAAAAATAGAAAGAGAATTAAAAAATGGAAAATGATTATTTTATACAATAAAATACATCTTGGCATACATCAAACTATTTGCAATTCATATATACATCAGTTTGACAATTATTGCCTCATTCAGACAAACTATGTTTTGGGGAGGGATGTTTTGGGAAAAGGCTTGAATAGGAAGCCATGAACCTTCATAGATAGTAGATGATTTGAAAAATGGTGATTTAGGTTAAAACTAGATTTATATACATTTGTTATGATGGCATGTCACATAATAAGACTTCCTGGGTAGATGACATTATGTTTTGATCTTTTTGAATTTGTTATGCATAAAATGACTCAATTAGCGAGCTAAAACCCATTTGTTGACTCTCTTTTGATCAGCCACCAGAGGGTAAAAGTGAGTATATTGCACACGGCAGTGTTAGTGCTGGAGGGCAAAACTAAGTACAACCAAACTGCCGGTGTTACACTCGAGGGTATAACTGAGCAGAACTAAGTCACCAGGGTTAGACACGAGGGACAAAATGTGACGCACATTATGCGTGTGGCCGTGCACGGTGTAGTAGCGTACAAGGTTACGCGGTGCACGGTGGTGCAACGAAACGTCTCCTCCCTTCACCTTTATAGAGGCCTCCTCACTCTCACTCATCACTCACTCGATCACTCACGCAGCCGTCTCCACTGTCCCATCACCTTCTGCAAACCCCAAACCATGCTGGCGATGGAGAAGAACCGCGTTGGGCATCGTCGCCTCCAAGGCCACCGACGAAGAGGTCCCCGTACAGGCCCCCGTCGAGGCATCGAAGGCATCCGTCGTCCCTGTCTAGACCCCCGTCCCCTCTTCCGCTGTAGCCGCCGCCGACGAGGCCCCCATCGATCTTGGGAAGATCCCGCTCGGATGGGACCCCTACGAGGAGGAGGAATACATCTGGCCAAAGAACCCCTATGACACCATCATCGCCGACCCATGGTCAGAGGTAACTAGGGTTTTCTCCCCTTCCTTTGTTTTTCTCCCATTCCCATCGTTGGATGCTAGATCGTGTGTTATTAGGGTTTGGATGTTCGTATTTTCAATCATTGGATGCTAGGTATTTTTATATTATCTAATACTCTTGTGTTAGATCTCGTATTTCAATGAATCGCCCTGTTTGTTTTTCAATCCTATTTTATTTGTCCTCCGATTTGCAGTTAAGGGATTCCCTAGTTAGTACTAGCGCCGGTCTATAGTTGGGATCAGTATTCGATTTGGTTTGAGATTTGTGGATTGAGAAATAATCAGGGGATCTCAATCGGTTAATTTATGCAAGTATTCAATCCCGATAATCAAGGTATCTAAATCATGTCCTTATTGCACTCTACTATTTTTTCCAGCAGGTGGATAGCAGCGAAGTCTGTAGCGATGACGAGTCTAAGGACACCAAGACTCGTCAGGTGCTGAGGAGGCTGAAGTCCGGCCAGTACGACAACTTCTTTGCCAGCGACGTCTATAGGTGCCCCTTCTATACCAGGAGGCTCCTCGCCACCGACTTCAACTCCCTCGTGAAGCATGCCGACAACGTGAAGACATGCGGCATGTCCGTGAACGTCAACGCCTTCAGAGCCAAGCACCAGGCGCTTAGTTTTCACCTTCGCAACCTCTAGAAGGCTCGCATGCCCCCGATCAAGCCCAAGGCTCCCAAGGTCAAGGGACTAGGCAACAAGAAGTGGAGGAAGCACTAGAGGGAGAAGGCGGAGGCCCTCCTAGCGGAGGCCATGAGGGGTAACTGATCTTTTCCTGCTGCTACTGTAAAGTGGCTTTGTTTGTATTGCATGTGTTGAACTTATTCGCTGATGCTGCTGAACAACCTAATTGTCGAACCTGTTCAAGTACCATACTATATATATATCCCATTTTAGCTGCTTTATCTACATCTGCTCTATTTATTGGCTGTATTTATAGTGTTGGTTAGATTTATTGCTCGAAATTTGCTACCAGATTGGGAAAAGACGAGGGCCGAAAGGAACAATGAATGAAGAGAGAAGCTGCTCTAGATTCGCTACCTTTTTGGAAAAAACACAATTGTTAGCGAGATAAAGGAAAAAATGCCTTCTTAAAAAGGTCAATCATAAAACAAAAAAGAAAAACTTCCAATTTAGATGATAGGCGCACGTAACTATCAAACACGCCCCACGTGGTCACACACCACGTCCCCCATAACACGTTCCCAACAAAATGACCCCACGCATTCCCAGATAAAACGACCCCACACGTCAGCATAACGCGTTACTAATCAACCGGCCCCAAGTGGTCCCATACCGTGCAGCCCCACACGTCAGCACTTGGATGAGTTTGTGAGAAGGAGATGGACAAAAGTGAAGAAAAATTAAGTGGGTAGGAAAAACTGAATACACGAATCGAGTCATAAAAATAAAATCCCTAATTTATAAAGCTAGGCGTTGTCGCCTTCTGTTTAAAAAAGGAGGGTCTCGTTAGTGGAGCTGTGGCTCTGGAAAAGCGAGGGAGTGGCGTTTTCCTTTTTTTAGGGAAAGAGACTCCATCATCCTTCGATTCTGTGATGTAACTTGGCTATCATCCCATATACTAAGCCCGCAACGAACCCATCTTAAAGATTTTAGTCGCCCATTCCTAGTGGCCATCTCGAGTGGTCTTCCGCGCCGACCGCCGGAGAAGATTTCGCGGCGGCCGCGTATAGCCTGTTCGTGCGAGGCGGAGCACAATAGTGTGCCTTGCTAAGCTGATGTTGGTCTCCCACACAGGCCTCGATAAGGCTGCCTGCCGTTCCTACCCCTCTCCCGTCAGTATTTTCATTCTGGGATTCCTTTTATCCATTCTACCCTCTCAGTCCCAAAGAGGATGTGGCACAAATCTGTGACATTGTTTTTGGGAGTATTAAAATTGCTTCATATTTTCACTCAATCTCACTCCTAGTAAGTGGGCATATCCTTAGGCTTCAGCTGTTTACATGCTCGTATGCTTACCATATACTTCGATTGCGAAATTTAGGGACGATCTGAAGTGTACATGTTTATAGTGGTAATATTTTTTGACGATAAAGTTCGCTGGTGGAAATGTGAAATCATTGATAAATAGTAACCTATTAGCCAGTTAATACTATGCAGTATAGACCAAATTTTCGAAAAGTAATCATCAGTTTAGGAGGATATATATTGGTAAATTATAATAAGTAACCTTAAGTCTTCTTTTAGGAGATCATATGTTGGTCAAGCTAATAAGAAAATATTGAATCACTGGCTGCTACCTTGTATTTATAATTGTCTTTATGGATTGTGAACGAGTTATACCATACCAAACTCTACATTTATAGAATGCACAACAATGTCCCATGCTTGTTTCTTTGCTAATTTGCATTATTGATGGAACAAATAGTAGTGTAGAATTTCTTCATCGCGGGTCTCTAATCATACAAGATTCACTTTTTAATAAATAGCCAACCATGGAATCTCAAACTACTAAGGCATTACATTTGTGCTGTCCACTATAATGACTGTTGACTCCATACACCATAACATGTTTTAATCATGGCATTGCTATCTAGAACTTATTCCACCGACTTGCAATCAATACATCAAACTTGAGTGACAGGCGGGAACCCATGCATAATGGCAGCAGACCATGCTTTCTCCATGTCTAGCATTGTGTCTCCACAGTCGTCTTTGTTCCATCCCTCCAATGCATGAACAATTTCAGCAATACGCCATGCGCTCATCACCCTCCTTGGCAGCCAATTCTAAAAACAATGGAGACCGGTAAATAAATGATGTACCCACCAAGTCCTTCCATGGCTGCAGTTCAGTGCGACCATATTATCTCGCATGAGTAGACATTTTGCATTGATTTGGGTAAACCCATTGCAGGATTTGTCAAATAGGTGCAACGGTCCTTTCGTAGCATTTTTGTAGTATGAGATAAACTATGTTCCTTTCTGTGCCCTAAACTACTCAGCAGCATCCAGACCTTCTCCAATTAGCCACACCTGGAAACTTTGGGGGACAACTAGTGATGTTGTTTGTTAATTAGGCATTATGCTAGCATTTTATATGGTGTGATCTATTAATCTCTTAAAAGAATGGACAAGATGCATTTTTTCCAACTAGCCGTGCCCGCGCCCCTCCTCGCGCCGCCCCTCCCCGCGCCGCCCGAGCCCGTGCCGCCTGTGTCGCCCGCGCCCCGTCCCGCTCCGGCGCCGCCCCTCCCTGCTGCCGCGCCGCCCGCGCCGTCCCTCACCGGAGCCCACCGCGCCGCCCGCGCCGTCCACCACCACCGAAGCTGCCCCTCCCCGCGGTGAGCTCTAGTTATAATTAGTAGTGTTAATTTTGTTAGTTATTTTTTTAGTGTTAATTAGTTAGTGTATATAATTTGTTAGTGTATTTTAGGGTTAATTAGTTAGGGTTATTTTAGGGTTAATTAGTTAGGGTTTATTTATTTTAGGGTTAATTAGTTAGTAAGTTTAGTGTAATTTTTTCTTAGAGATTTTAGTTAGTGTTTAATATATTTTATTTTGATAGTATAATTTAGTTAGTGTTTAATATAGTTTATTTTAGTGGATACTATTTATTTTCGTCATGGTTAAAGTATATAGGTTTAATTTTAGTGTTTAGGAATATGCCGATTCCTCATCCTCGTTCACTCGGCGTGAACAACAGAGCGCTACTAGACAGTGTCGCCGGGCATCCATGGGGCTAGGCTCCGCCGGGCTGGCACTGGGAGGTGCTACCAGCCGGGGGATGTCATTTGGCGAGGAATCCGGGTGTCGTCGTCAACCCGGATCTTCTGTGGTGGCAGCCGAGTGGTCCAGGTGCGGTGCAGAGGGAGCCAGCCCCCGACGAGGTGGTACAGCGTCATGTCAGGGAGGAGGACGAGCACGTCCGACGCTACATGTACGTTTTAGAAGTCCGGGTCGCCAATACCTGGCAGCTTCTTCAGGCACCTTATCCGAGATATTCTTCGGTGATGGTTTCTACTCTTTGGGTGCACACCTCCCGCGGCTCAGTAGCCGGGGCTTGACGTCTTCGCTGAGCTTTCTAGATGTGTAATAGGGTACCATCTTGTATTCGAGATGTATTGTTGTTTAATTGGTACTTTATTGTTGTACTAGCTGGATTATTCGAGAAGTATTGTTGTTTAATTAGTACTTTATCTTTCTTTATCGCATTGTTTAAGATGGATTACTTTATCTTCCTTTATTTTATCGCATTAAGCAAAATGGTTTTATCTTTGTTCTGTATTAGTTAAGTTATGGATGGTAGAGACAACGAAGAGAACATCATGTATAACATGATAGATGAGGGTACGGGAGGTTATCATTACGATGGAGCAGACGACGATGGAGATGATGATGGCTCCCAATACCTCAACTTTGATGAAGCCTACAGAAGAGACGACTATGATGAATTTTTTGGTGGAGACGACGGTGGAACTGATGGTGGAGACACCATAGCAAAGACCGACGAGGTATATAAAGCCTCTGCTGATCACGAGCTAGTAGATGCATTAGTTGATTCATATATATATATATATATATATATATATATATATATATGTACTAACGACTGTTTCTTCTCTTAGACCTCCGCATCGGGCGAATCTTTTGCAAGGAAACGAGGCCCGACAAAAAAGTTGGCCGATGGTGCGCGTTTCACTATTGATTTAGTGTCTAAGTTCGGCGAACCTTTGGATCCGAAAGAGGCCACAAGTGTATTTGTATACCAATGCGAAGCGATAGTTAGGGACGCCATCCCGACCACCACTCAGAAGTGGAATAAGCCAGGAAAGAAAAGTGATTGAGTTGGAGAAACTTTTATCGATGACAGAGTCAAAGAGGGTCTTTGGAATTCACTCATGGCACACTTCTCTCTGCCTGAATTGGACACTCCTGAACTCAATGAGGCATTGAGGTTGCAAGTCAGAAAGTGGGCCCTTAAGAAGATGGGCGGACAGTTCAAGGACTAGAAGAAAAGATTGTACAACAACTTTGCCAAGAAGGGACTGACTCCGCCATTCACTGGCCCGTTGGAGAAGCAGCGGGATAACTAGGCCCCATTTGTGACATACAAGGAATCAGAAGCAGCTACGACCAAGTCAGAAAAGAATAAGTTAAATGCGGCCAAAAATAAATATCACCATACTATGGGGACATGTGGCTACAAGGCGGCCGCGCCGAAGTGGGAAAAAACCGAGAAAGAAATGCGTCAAAAGGGGGTCACGCCAGCTACAAATCAGTGGCACGTGAGTTCAAAAAATTGGCTCCTTGGGCACGGGGGGTCATATGACACTGAAACCGGGGAGATTATTGTTACAAAGAAGGTCATTACTAAACCCAAAGATGAACTTGTTAAAGTGATACAACTAAGAAAAGATGGAAAGTTCATTCCCGACAGAGAGAACTATGAGCTGACATATGCCCTCGGGAATCCTGAAAAAGTCGGACAAACACGAGGCTTTTGGCCCATCTGTTCCATGGAAGACAGTGTTTCCCGATGACATCGACACTTATAGAAGCCGATCCATAAAAGCGAACCGGCAGAAGGCGGAGGAGGCAGCGCGGTTGGAGGCGGTTGAAAAAAGGAACGAGGAATTTCAAGCCATGTTCAAGCTGCAGCAGGAGCAGATTAATGAACTTAGAGTACTGGCCCGACAGCAAGATCCTGCATTAGACAGTCTGGTGGGACCATCTCAGCGGAGAAGCAGTGTGGCTTCCACGGAGGTACAAGCTAATAATCTAATGCTGATGGAGAATAATGCACCGGTGATAGAAGATACGGCCGGTGCAACGATGGTTCGCTACCCCGTGGATGAAGTCGAGGCAAGGACAGCTTGTGAGCTACATGTCACAGTGAAGAACATTTCTATGAAGGTGGCGCTCGGCTTTGCTTTACTTTATCCACCGGAAGCGGCCTACCATGGAAGTCATATTCCAGCTGGCTATGCTCGTGTCGGTGTGGATGAAGTTGAACCGACATATCAATCACTTGAGCTTGACATCCCTGCAGGCAAAGGGGAGAAAACACTGGGAGAAGTGGAGGGTGGGATCATTCTTTGGAAAAAACAACACATCGTGTTTCCAGGCTGGGCGCCAAGGCAATCTTCTCCTCCGAGAAGCAATTCATCACCTCTGAGGCCACCATCACCTCCGAGTCCACAGTATCCACCAAGAAACAATAGTCCACCCCTTCCTGAGAGGGATCGCAGCGCGACTGCATATCCATCTCCGGCGCCTCCGCCTACGCCCACTGAATCAAAGGGAAGAAAGCGGAAGAATAACACCGCTACGTCGAGGGAGACCCGACGCCGAAAACGACAAGATCCCCTCCCAAGAGTATCGCCGTCTCCTCCCAAGTTAGCTTATCACCAGACTGATGAGGAAAGTGCGGTGATCTCCCAGGCCGAAGTGAAGGCCCATTTTGCACCAAAACAACCCGAGCCACAGGTGAAAGTTGATCCAAAAGTCAAGAAACACTTCAAGGCATTCCTTGAGCAACCACCCCAACATGTGTTAAATAGGAAAGATGACTATACACGCTGTCTTACGAAGACACAAAAGAGAAGTCATCAAGCAGTACTGAAAGCGGGAGAAAATCAAAAGAAGTTGCCCAGCTCGGCAAACAGGCAAAACAATCCATCGCCCCGCTCAAGGTGTTACCCCATCCCACACAAGGCGGAGATAATATCGCCAAGGGACCAATAGCACGAAAATTTGTCTACGGGGAGCCTCTGGTTAGCGATGATGTATTCGATGATCTGCCAACACATATGCGACCGTTGCATATCTGGTACTTGAAATTCACAAAGGAAGGGCGACAATTTCTCGTATGTAAAGTTGGAGAGGAGTACTTCCGTCCAGACGAGATCTCCATTGAACTTTGTGAACTATTTCAGTTATTCAACCTAGACGTCCTCGACAAGTCCCTCCTCAGCTGCTATTGTCTGTAAGTAATTAAGTCACTAACTCAGCTCGTTCAATTTATTTCCTGTCGTTATCCTCACTATATCTCCTTCTGTATGCTATTATATATGCAGAATGACCTCGAGAAAACGGAGGATAACTTGCTATTGTTTTTAATGGAGCAACATTACAAGACACAAATACTCCCTCCATTTTTTATTACTTCGCGTTCTAGGATTTTTGAAAGTCAAACTTTGTCAGCTTTGACCAAGAATATAGGAAAATATATAAACACTCATTATTCCAAATGCATATATTATGAAAATATAACTTACGGAGATTTCAATACTATAAATTTTATATCATAGATATTTTTATTTTTTGCTAGATATTTGGTCAAACTTTAAAAAGTTTGACTTTGACTAAACCCAGAATGCGATTTAATTGTGAACGGAGGGAGTACTATTTTCTTACAACTGTGGGTAAGAGTCTTATTGTCTTGTACACATTCAATTTTTGTTTACTTGATGTTAAGTGTATATAAACGTATGCAGCTACCATTGGATTCTTCTAAACATTGACGTTGACCATGCAAAAGTGGAAATATCAGACTCGTTAAAAAATCCGATGGAAGACTACCGCAACATACTTGATTGCCTCCAAAAGTAATTTCAATCATTATCGCACTATATGTTGGAGATATGCCCAAGAGGCAATAATGAAGTGGGTTATTATCATATCTTCATACTTATGATAAATGTTTACATACCATGCTATAATTGTATTAACCGGAAACATTAATACTTGTGTGATTTGTAAACTAAAATAAGAGTCCCTAGTAAAGCCTCTTGTTAAACTAGCTTGTTGGTTAATATATGATCATGGTTTCCTGATCATGAACATAGAGATGTTATTAACAACAGGGTCATATCATTAGGAGAATGATGTGATGGACATACTCCTATAGATAAGCGTAGCATAAAGATCAAGTCATTTTAAATAGTTCAATTGCTATATGCTTTCTGATACATAGTAACCTAATTCCTTCGACCATGAGATCATGCATATCACCTTTGCCGGATGGATGCTTTGATGACATCAAACACCAAACCGTAATTGGGTGGCTATAAAGGTGGCATTGAGTGTTCGGAAAGTATTGGTTGAAACACATGGATCAAGAGTGGGATTTGTCCATCCATATGACGGATAGATATACTCTGGGCCCTCTCGGTGGAATGTCATCCAATTAGCTTGCAAGCATGTGACTAGCTCACAAGGGATCACATATCACGGGAACGAGAAAAGAGTACTTATCGGTAACGAGGTTGAACTAGGTATGCAGAGATACCGACGATCATAACCTCGGATAAGTAAACTATCGTGAGACAAAGGGAAATTGGTATCGTATGTAAGTGGTTCATTCGATCGCAAAGTAATCGTAGAAATATGTGGGAGCCATATGAATTTCCAGATTCCTCTATTTGGTTATTGTTCGGAGAAGTGTCTCGATCATGTCCGCATAATTCACGAACCGTAGGGAGACACACTTAAGGATTCGACGTTGTTTGAGTAGTTATGGTATTATGAGAAAGAGACCGAATGTTGTTCGGAGTCTCGGATGGGATCCGGGATATCACGAGGTGATCCGGAATGGTCCGGAGAATAAGATTCATATAAGGAAAGTCCCATTTTGGAGTTCGGGAATGATTCCGGTGTTTTCATCGGGAATGTTCTAGAAGGTTCCGGAATGTCCGGCACTCTGGGGGGGAAGGGGTACATGAATGTGTCATTACATATTGGAATGATTGCATCATGTATTAAGTGTTCTTGCTGTTCCAAATAAAGGATTAAATTGAATCCTAAAACAGAAAATTCAAATGTCCAGTTTGAAAGTCAAACGGCTAAAACAAGAAACTGTGGGAAACAAGCAAGAGGAGGTTGAAACCAACTTGGAGGAGGAGTCCCTCTCCTCCAAGCCGGCGGCCAGCCTAGGCCGAGTTGGGGAGGGACTCCCCTCCCCTTCCCTGGCGCGCCAGCCCCTCCACCTATAAAAGGAGGGGCAGGGCCTCCTCCTCTACACGCAAGTTCCTATCTTCTACCTCCGGTTTAGAGCCGTTTCGGTTTAGAGCTTCTAATTGCTTTAGCCTTCGGTTTAGAGCCTTCTAATTGGTTTAGAGCCTTCTAATTGGTGTGTATAATTACTATACCACTAATAGCCTCTCTCATACTCCACCATACTCGCACCGGCTTAAGGCGAAGCCCTGCGGGATCTCCCCTCTACTTCCGGTACCACGCCGTTGTGCTGCCGGAATCGCGAGGAGAGTGCTACAACCTCCGCTGCCTGCTGGAACAAGGGAGATGAAGGTCTTCTTCGAGTACCGAACGTGTGACCGACTGCGGGAGCGCTGCCGGAACGCAGCGCCGGAAGGATCGTCTACGCGATCTTGAGATCGGAAAGAGTACGACTACATCACCCACGAGAATCTGCTCTCGTTAACCGCTTTGGAATCTTCGAGGGTAAGTTATTCCATCGACTCGTTGCTACAATCTAGTAGATAGATCTTGGCTTGTTTGTTTGTATGCGATAGAAATTTTTTGTTTTCCATGCTACGAACCCCTACAGTGGTATCAGAGCCGTGTCTATATGTAGATCTGTTGCACGAGTAGAACACAATGGTCATTGTGGGCGTTGATGTTTTTATTGTCGATTGCTTCTTGTGTACTTTGCATCTTGCGGTATGTTGGGATGAAGCGGCCCGGGCTAACCTTACATGACATCGTTCATGAGACTTGCTCCACGCTTGACATGCAACTTGTATTGCATAAGTGGCTTTGCGGGTGCCTGTTTCTCCTAGCATAGTTAAGATCCAATTTACAACGGGTGATTGACAATGCTAGTATCAATGTTGTGGTTCTTGTTCATAAGTTAGAACGACACTTATTGAAAGCCCCAAACCACGTAAAATATGCAAAGAAAGTAGAAGCGTCTAACTTTGTTTTGCAGGGGTGTGCAGTGATGTGATATGGCCATGATTGTGATTATATTTGATGTATGCAATGTTCCTTATTGTAAGTTGGCAACCGGCAGGAGCCATATGGTTGTCTTTAATTTATGTTAAGACCCGCGTGTCTATTCAAAGTAGTTGTAATAGTTGAAGCCGGTGGACGACAATCATGGAGAAGCATCATTGACCTTGATGCAATGTCGGTGATGATGGAGATCATGTTCATGCTTGAAGATGGAGATCGGAAGCACAAAGAAGAAAGGCCATATCATATCACATATTATGAATTGCATGTGATGTTAATCCTTTATGCATCTTGTATTGCTTAGTAGACGACGGTAGCATTATAAGATGATCCCTCATACACATGAATTTCAAGTCATAGAGTGTTCACCCTTAGTTAGCACCGTTGCTAAAGCTTGTTGTTTCGAAGCACCACGTGATGATCGGGTGTGTTAGATTCTACAAGTGTATACAACGTGAGCAAGCCAGATTTGCTCATGCGGAAACTAAGGTTTGATCTTGACGAGCCTAGCATGTACAGACATGGCCTCAGGAACACGGATTACCGAAAGGTAGAGCATGAGTCATATAGTAGATATGATGAACATGTTGATTGTTCGCCATTGAAGCTATATCAACTCTCGTGATGATCGGTTTTGATGTGGTGGATTTGGTTCGTGTGATCACTAAAACAATGTGAGGGATATTGTTTTGAGTGGGAGTTCACCTAGATTAATTTAATTATTAATTAGAACTCAATTTATCATAAACTAAATCAAAGTGAATTTGCATAGTTGTTGTAGTCATTGGCATCCGTTTACCACCTTGCGCTTAGTTATAATTGAGATGATAGAACTATAGAATTCTGGTTAGTTACTTTACGAACTGGTATCGTATTGTTTTTGAAGTGTTAATCTAAAGTTTAAAAGTCCTATTGCAAACTTTCAGTAAGTTCCGGTTACTCCATGAAGTTTAATAATTGGTATTAAAATCAAGAGTAACAATTCCAATGTTAGTATATAAGTATCATGTTTGTCTCCATGATTCTTGATATTCAAAGTGAAATGGATCGTATGGGCACCTAGAGGGGGGGGGGTGAATAGGTGCTAACCAATTTTTAATACTTTTTCCAATTTTAGGATTTACACAAAGTAAATTCTCTAGATATGCAACTACGAGAATTTCCCTATATGAAACCCTAACTACTAAGCACGTAAAGGAGGAGCGAGGAAACTGTAGTGGAGCACGCGGAGACACAGGGATTTGTTTTACCGCAGTTCCTTCCTTGTTAAGGGAAGTACATCTGCGTTGGAGGGGTGGGCGGTTCTAAGACCACCACGCCACAATAGGCCTCACCCTATTCTCCGATGGATCTCGCCACGAGAGGCCTGATCCACCTTCTCCACTATTGGATCCCTTCGAGGCGGGAACCGGTGCCTTTTACAATACTATCGGGGCACACACCCACAACCGAATTGGGGGCTCCCGGGATGACAACAAGTTGTCACAAAAACAAGGTTTATCAATATAAACGAAAACAAGGATCTAGATCTTTGCAAGAAATACTAGATCGGAGGTTCTCCAAATGAATGGAGAGGAGATGAAGCGCTTGATTGCTGATGATGAAGATCGAGTTCTCCTCCTTCGATTCCCAAAGGGATGGGGCCTTTGGGTGGATCTTGGTGGAGCGCTCTTGTATGAAGTTTTGAGATCTGATCTGTTCTTTTTCGAGTTGAATCAAGAGCTCTGGCAGGAGGGGGATGGCTGGCTTAAATACCCCCTCCCCAGATCTGGCCGTTGCCCAACTTTGGGAGCGGATTATCCGCCCCCCACTTGGGGCGGATTATCCGCCCCCTGGGAAAATTCCGCCCCAAGGGCGGACTCTCCGGGGGAAACTCCGCCCCCCCTCTGGGGCTTGCGCCTTGGTGAAGCTTGGAGAAAATCTTGGGGGGCGGATAATCCGGCCCCCCTGAGGGGCGGATTATCCGGCGGGGCCGGAAAGTCCGGCCGAAACTCTGCCCCCCTCTCTGGGGCTTGCGCCTTGGCGATGAGCAGGAGGGGCGGATTATCCGCCCCCCTGAGGGGCGGATTATCCGACCAGGCCTGAAAGTCTGGCCAATATTCCGTCCCCCCTTCTGGGGCTTGCGCTTGCTTGGGCAGAGGGAGGGGCGGATTATCCGCCCCTGGTGGGGCCGGATTATCCGCCCCCAAAGGCAGAGTTCTGAGCTGCAACACTTCAACACACATTAAAAGATCCTTGGTATTGTTATCTAACACTCAAAACACTAGGGATTAAGAAATGTTCTTTCAATCTCCCCCTTTTTGGTGTTAGATGACAATACTAGGATTTGCAGTGAAACCGGCAAGTGCCACCTTAGATAATGAAAGACGCTCCCCCTAGATGTGTGCATATTTAAGATTTGCATTTGAATACAAATACACACACTAGGTAGGGCACTACTTTAAGGTTTGGTGAAAGAAAGTCATACCACCGGAATATATAGCCACGACATACATAGATGAACCCCTGAATCCAAATGTCATCAAATAAGCTCCATAATTCCAGACTTCAATGGGGTCCATGCTAGATAAATCCAGAGATCCATGAATACCAAACATAGTACCAAACGGTGGAGTACGACATAGTATTACACAATCAACCACAAATAGCAACACAAATAGCAAACAAGTTCACGCTAGAAAAGGCACAAGCAAGCAAATAAAAACGACTAAAACCGAAGAGCTTGTGCCCGACCCTTGCAAATCCACGTGACCTACTAGAACTACTTCTCCCCCTTTGGCATCGAAACGCCAAAAAGGAAGAAGAGCGATGCTAACGCCCCTGGAGATCACTTAGAATTCACACCCAAATGTGCAAGAATCAAATCAATCAAAAGCCAAATTTGAGTGTGTTTTCCATAAGAACAAAAGGTATGCAAGAAAATCCAACGAGACCCATGAAAAGCCAACTCTTCTTGAGGAAGAGGGCGGTGGCTGAAGCCACCATGTTGGAGCGCATGGCATGACACCGCGAAGATGTATCTTGAGTTCAAAACCAATGCTCATCGATGACCCACATATCACAAAATGATATTAAGGGAAATGATTTTGCTTGCTTTCGGCATGATGGGGGGAGGGTTGGCCCAATCAATTAGGACCACACTCCCCCTATGTCTATGCCCGCATCTAAACCAAATAAATGAATAAGAGCAAGTGAGTGTGCAAGAATAGTCAAGCCAAGCTCCTTGAATCTATGATATTTAGCTCATTCCGCAAATAACAAAATCTTGCTTCATCGAGGGGCTTCGTGAAAATATCAGCAAGTTGGTTCTTCGTGCTCACAAAGGAAAGAGCAATATCTCCACGAGCAACATGATCCCGAATAAAGTGGTTGCGAATCTCTATATGTTTTGTTCTTGTATGGTGCACAGGATTGTAAGCAATTTTGATAGCACTTTCATTGTCGCATAAAAGAGGCACTTTGTCACAATTGACACCATATTCCTTTAAAGTTTGCCTCATCCATAACAATTGAGTACAAGCACTTGCAGCAGCAACATATTCAGCTTCGGCGGTTGAGAGTGAAATACAATCTTGTTTCTTTGATGACCAACACACTAGAGACCTGCCCAAGAATTGGCATGCACTAGAGGTTGATTTCCTATCATCTTTGTCACCAGCCCAATCTGAATCGGTGTAACCACACAGAGAGAAACTTGAACCCTTGGGATACCATAACCCAAAATTTGGGGAATGAACCAAATATCGGAAGATTCGCTTGACCGCCACTAAGTGGCTTTCTTTAGGAGCGGCTTGGTACCTTGCACACACTCCTACACTTAACACGATATCGGGCCTAGATGCGCAGAGGTAAAGAAGAGAGACGATCATGGATTGGTATACCTTTTGATCCACATCTTTACCCTTGGGATTGAGCTCAAGATGACACTTTGTTTGCATTGGGGTAGCAACGCCATTGAGATCCGTCATCTTGAACCTTTTGAGCATGTCTTGGATGTACTTAGCTTGATTAATAAAGGTTCCCTCTCTAAGTTGTTTTATTTCAAATCCAAGAAAAAACCGTAGCTCACCCATCATGGACATCTCAAACCTGTCAGTCATAAGCTTTGAAAATTCATCGTTAAAAGCTTGGTTAGTAGAGCCAAAAATAATGTCATCTACATAAAGTTGGCATACAAAAAGCTCCCCATTGACCTTCTTAGTAAAAAGAGTGGGATCGATTTGCCCAACTTTGAATCCACGGTCTAGCAAAAGCTCTTTAAGGTGCTCATACCACGCACATGGGGCTTGTTTAAGGCCATAGAGCGCCTTATCGAGTTTGTAGACATGGTTCGGAAATATGGGGTCCTCAAACCCCGGGGGCTGCTTGACGTATACTAACTCATGTAGAGGACCATTAAGGAAAGCGCTCTTAACATCCATTTGTTGTAATTTAAAATTATGATGAGCTGCAAATGCAAGAAGGATACGGATGGACTCAAGGCGAGCCACAGGAGCGTAGGTCTCGCCAAAATCAATCCCTTCTACTTGAGAGAATCCTTGAGCCACGAGTCGTGCTTTATTCCTCACAACAATGCCATTTTCATCCTGTTTGTTCTTGAAGATCCACTTGGTGCCGATAACATTGCGGCAATCCTTTGGCTTTTCTACGAGCTTCCAAACTTTGTTGCGTTCGAAGTTGTTTAATTCTTCATGCATTGCAACAACCCAATCGGGGTCTTCAAGAGCATCGAAAACCTTCTTTGGTTCAACCATGGAAATGTGAGCTTGATGATCACAGAAGCTAGCAAGCTCTCTTCGAGTGGATACCCTTCGTCGTAGATCACCAACTACCTTGTCAAGAGTGTGACCTCTTAGTTCAAGGTTGCGATCCGCACGAGCCTTGCGACGAGCCTCAATATCCTTATTATTTCTTGAAGGAGTGGATTCAATTGTTGTATCCTTGTCTTGATTACTGCAGTGCCCTTGATCTTGGTCACCAGTACTGCCAGAAGATTGTTGCTGAGCATTTTCTTCAGGCCCGGATAATCCGCCCCTTGGAGGGGCCGGATTATCCGGCCTGGGAGGAGAAGTACCAGAATCATCTTCCTGAGAAAGCCTGACTGGAGTTGGAGAGCCATGGCCGGATAATCCGCCCCTAGGGGCCGGAGAATCCGGCCTGGGAGCTTCAGAGGTGTTGATTTCTCCTTCGGATCCCCTGGTACAAGTTGGAGTGCCAGGGGAGGATTGTCCGCCCCTTGGAGGGGGCGGATAATCCGGCCTGGGACTACCATCTTGTCCAGGAGACTGATGATCTTCAGCAGGTTGCGGTGTTGGTGCAGAGTTTTCTCCAACAGTAGGAGCTTGTTGATCTTGTGAAGATGAGGGCTCCACTTGAGTGGAGCATTGTCCTTCCCGATCCGCCACAAGGGGTTCCTCAATGGGGCGGAAAAATCCCACGCCCATTCTTCTTATGGCATCTTGGGGTATTTCAACATCTGCATCACAAACATCAACTTGCCCTACAAAGGAGCCGTTATTTTCATCGAACTCCACACTACAAGATTCTACAACAATCCCAGTGAGCTTGTTGTAGACTCTATAAGTGTGGGATTCGACACCGTAACCAACAAAAATGCCTTCTAAAGCCTTGGATTCAAATTTTGACAAACGGACACCTTTAATAAGAAAGAAACACTTACACCCAAATACCCTGAAGTATGAGATGTTGGGTTTGTTGCCGGTAAGTATTTCATATGGGGTCTTGTCCAAGATCTTCCGAAGGTAAAGCCGGTTTGATGAGTGACAAGCGGTTGATATGGCTTCAGCCCAAAAATTATAAGGAGACTTAAATTCAGCTAGCATAGATCTTGCCATATCCATCAAAGTCCGATTCTTCCTCTCGGCTACACCATTTTGTTGAGGGGTGTACGCAGCGGAATATTGGTGTCTAATCCCCTCTTCGCTAAGAAACTCGTTTAAAGTGTAGTTCTTGAATTCTGTGCCGTTGTCACTTCTAATTGCCAAGATGGGAACATTGTGTTGACGTTGAATTTCATTGGCAAAGTCGATGACAGTTTGTTGAGTCTCACTTTTCAGCTTGAAGAAATATACCCATGTATATCTTGAGTAATCATCGACGATGACCAAGCAATATTTCTTCCCACCAAGACTTGCATGAGAAGGCGGTCCAAATAAATCCACATGGAGTAATTCCAAGATCCTCTTCGATGACACAATAGTCTTCCTCTTGTGGGGAGAATCATGCATTTTTCCTTCAACACAGGCCCTGCAGACACGGTCTTTGGCAAAGGAGACATTGTCTTTTAGTCCAAGAATGTGGCCACCCTTTTGGAGACTTTGCAAAGTTCTCATGTTGACATGGGCTAAACGGCGATGCCATAGCCAGCCCACATCGGCCTTTCCGAATAGACACATCGGACCCGAAGTGGTTTTCCCCGAGAAGTCCACCACATACAGGTCATTTTCGACGTATCCAACGAAAGCGACCTTTAGAGACTTGCTCCATAAGAGTACCACCAAACCATCATCGATAAAAACAGCAAAACCCATCTTGCCAAGGGCACGAACAGAAAGAAGATTATAGCCAAGGGTCTCAACAAGCATGACGTCCACGAGAGAGATATCATGGGCAACCACAACCTTGCCAAGACCCAATACCTGAGATTTAGACTTATCACCATAGGAGACTGTGATATTATCAAGATTTGGACGCATCTCCGTGATGATCTCCTTGCTTCCGGTCATATGACTAGTGCAGCCACTATCCAGCACCCATTTCGACCCACCGGAAGCATAGCCCTGCAAGAAAATTACTTCTTGGTTTTAGGTACCCATTTTTCAATGGGTCCTTTCATGTTAGTAACAAGGGTCTTTGGGACCCAAATAGACCAAGCAATAAATTCATCAAAAGGACCAACATAATAAGCATAAACATCGCCATAATCATCACAAAAGAGTTCATAATTCGGATTGTGAGAACCTGCAAAACCAATATTATTAGTCTTGTCTTTTGTGACAACCTTCTCAGCCGTGCTTGTCTTTAATTGCACATTCTTGGTCTTGTTCTTCTTGGTTTTCTTCTTCTTGGACTTGGTGACATATCCAAGTCCCTCTATACCATGATTTGACCTTTGCTTGTCAAGGACTTCATCAAGCACACCTTTGTCCTTTGTAGTGATGTCCTTGATCACTCCTTTTTCCACATTAGCATTTTTCTTGTTACTATATGTTGAGTTGGACGAGATAGGAGTATCATATATGGCCAATCGACTTTGAAGCTGATCATGTGACTCATTGAGGATAGAGAACTCGTTTTTCAACGCCTTGTGAGCATTGTCAAGTTTCTCCAATTCCTCGGAGAGTCTATCATGAGCAGCCCCAAAGTCAATCCTTTCCTTCTTTAACTTCTTTGCCTTGGTGACCGCATTGTCACGTTCCTTAACGAGTTTAGTCACAATTTCTTCATGTGACTCTTCCATAGACTCAAGCCTCTCTTCAAGAGAGACCCGAGCTTCTTCTTCTTCAAGAGCATTTTTTAGGGATGCAATTTCCATTGCATCCTCCCTTTCAATTCTGCCCTTTTCTTCGAGGAGAGCTTCGTTTTGGGCCAACTGATCCATCAGAGCCTCAAAACGAACTTTGTGCTCACCTTGCAAGTTAGTATAGAAATAATCCAAGGCAATAATCTCTTCTTTAACCTTAAGACTAGCAGGATCATCCATGTTTATCATAGCCTTGGGAAAGGAAGAGTTAGAAGAAGTTACCTCGGAGCTTCTTGCCATGAGACAAGTAGGATTCTTGTTGATGATGTTTTCGTTTGGAGAGTCGAAGAGTGATGTTGATGTAGATGTGGTGGCTATAGCATCCACCTCTTGAGAGCTATCGTCCTCGTCCTCATCTTCACTCCCCGATGAATATTCTTCTTGAGCTACTAGAACAATCTTTGGTTGCTTCTTGAAAGGAGCATTTTTCTTTACAAATTGTTTCTTACGTGGAGCTTTTGATTTGTCCTTGAAAATGGGTCTTCCTCCATTATCCTCTCTACTTTGATATGGACACTCAGCTACGAAGTGCAACCGGTCACCACAATTAAAGCAAGTTCTCAGCTTTGGACCATTTTCTTTTCTTCCATAGGCTCCACTTTTGCGATCTAGTTCAGCTTTAGCCTTGGCTGGATCTTTCCAAAAGTTTCTTGCATAAAGAGCCAAGTATTGTCCGTGGATCCTTTTTATATCTTCGGGACAGTCCAGGCCTTCTACCGCATATTCATCATGATCAACCACACTAGTCTTCAAAGCCATGTTTACCCCCTTTTGCATCCCCATAGCTCGAGCACGAGCATCTTCGGCATTCTTGGCAGCCACTTTGAATGCGGCCATTTCTTGCATTACCTCATTGGATGACATGAGGTGATAATTATGCCTACCTTGGAGACTTTTCAAATCTGTGGGCTCAAATGGCATAAGAGCACTGACATACTTGCGCTTGATCCAAGCATCATCAACATAAGCCGCGTCGTGGTTTCTGAAGGTAGTAGCTATTGCCTTGAGCCTCCTATACATGTCCTCGTGGTCTTCTCCATCCAGCATATAAAATCCTTCAGCTTCATTGCTCAAGGCATCATATCTATTCCTTCTCATACTTTCATTCCCGATGAAGAGCTCGGTGAGAGCATCCCAAGCTTCTTTAGCTGTGCTAAGATGCTGAATGTGTGGAATGTCTTTATCTCCCACACCAAGCTGTATCATGTGTAGGGCCGTAGCATTGAGTTGGCTATCGACCACTTCTCTCCTTGTGAGATTGTTAGGATTTCCAACGTGAAGACCATTTTCGATGATCTTCCACAACTCTATGGAGGAACTGCACACATGAGATTTCATCAAAAATTGCCATTGAGAGAAAGTAGAAGCTGACAGTTTGGGTGGATCACCCCTATTATGTATATGTGGGTGAGGAATAGGCGGATCAGGGGAATACACATGAGAAACCTCATTGTATCCATCCTTACCGCTATCCTTTTTCGAGGAGGAGCTCTTACTTGTATCATCACCTACCACTTCGTTATCTTTGGAAACAGTTTTACCCGTTTCCTTGGATTGCGGAGTGGTATCCTCAGAGTTAGATGGAGGTGATGCTGCGGATGTGGAGAGACGCATTATCAATTGACGCATCTCTTCCATCTTAGCCTCCATAGAACTCACCAAGGTTGTTTCCAACGTCTTGAGATCGTTCATGGTGACTACCTCCGGAGCATCACTCCCATCTCCCTTGGAACCCATACTTCTCTTAGGCTGTTAAGCCCGAAATAAGAGCCGAGGCTCTGATACCAATTGAAATGGATCGTATGGGCACCTAGAGGGTGGGGTGAATAGGTGCTAACCAATTTTTAATACTTTTTCCAATTTTAGGCTTTACACAAAGTAAATTCTCTAGATATGCAACTACGAGAATTTCCCTATATGAAACCCTAACTACTAAGCACGTAAAGGAGGAGCGAGGAAACCGTAGTGGAGCACGCGGAGACACAGGGATTTGTTTTACCGCAGTTCCTTCCTTGTTAAGGGAAGTACATCTGCGTTGGAGGGGTGGGCGGTTCTAAGACCACCACGCCACAATAGGCCTCACCCTATTCTCCGATGGATCTCGCCACGAGAGGCCTGATCCACCTTCTCCACTATTGGATCCCTTCCAGGCGGGAACCGGTGCCTTTTACAATACTATCGGGGCACACACCCACAACCGAATTGGGGGCTCCCGGGATGACAACAAGCTGTCACAAAAACAAGGTTTATCAATATAAACGAAAACAAGGATCTAGATCTTTGCAAGAAATACTAGATCGGAGGTTCTCCAAATGAATGGAGAGGAGATGAAGCGCTTGATTGCTGATGATGAAGATCGAGTTCTCCTCCTTCGATTCCCAAAGGGATGGGGCCTTTGGGTGGATCTTGGTGGAGCACTCTTGTATGAAGTTTTGAGATCTGATCTGTTCTTTTTCGAGTTGAATCAAGAGCTCTGGCAGGAGGGGGATGGCTGGCTTAAATACCCCCTCCCCAGATCTGGCCGTTGCCCAACTTTGGGAGCGGATTATTCGCCCCCCACTTGGGGCGGATTATCCGCCCCCTGGGAAAATTCCGCCCCAAGGGCGGACTCTCCGGGGGAAACTCCGCCCCCCCTCTGGGCTTGCGCCTTGGTGAAGCTTGGAGAAAATCTTGGGGGGCGGATAATCCGGCCCCCCTGAGGGGCGGATTATTCGGCGGGGCCGGAAAGTCCGGCCGAAACTCCGCCCCCCTCTCTGGGGCTTGCGCCTTGGCGATGAGCAGGAGGGGCGGATTATCCGCCCCCCTGAGGGGCGGATTATCCGGCCATGCCTGAAAGTCTGGCCAATATTCCGCCCCCCTTCTGGGGCTTGCGCTTGCTTGGGCAGAGGGAGGGGCGGATTATCCGCCCCTGGTGGGGCCGGATTATCCGCCCCCAAAGGCAGAGTTCTGAGCTGCAACACTTCAACACACATTAAAAGATCCTTGGTATTGTTATCTAACACTGAAAACACTAGGGATTAAGAAATGTTCTTTCACAAAGGATTCTCCTAATATCAAGGTTATCTAAGGATCTGAAAGAGTTGTTTTAGAAACCATGATGTGTGGAAGATATTGTGATATCTGAAACGAAGTTTTGGTTGCAACATGATAGAGTATAATATGGCAAAAGTTCATGTTCTCATATTTTGATGAGAATTTGCAAAGGTTTGTAGACACTTGTTGTCCTAATCCTCCAAAAGGTTTTGGATAGCAACATTATACTCGTAATTCATCGTTATAAGCTAAAGGTAGTTTGATCATGGACGATTCCATGATAAAGATGAATATTTGATGTAGGTAAAATGTTTACTACACCAAGAGATTACTAAATAAAGGAATTTGAAAGAACACCAAACATTTGATAATGGTGATCTACTTCAAGGTGCAAGTCCAAAGACATTGGTATTTAACTATACATGTTTTGGACTATGTGTCATATGTATGACTCCACTAATTGATGTTGATAGATTCTTTCAAACAGAAAAGGAAATACTGAAAGAGAATCTCATAAATATATGGCAGAAAAGAAAAGACTAGAATTGTTCAGTTTAAGTATATAGATGATATACATGTTATGGCTATATTCTTTGCTTATTAAACAATGTGGTTATTAAGTGTTTGATACTGAATTTGTTGGTGTGAATCGTCATACGAAACAACACAATTCATGAACTACAATGGCCTAAGTAACTAGCAAAAGAATATGTGATGATGTTCATCGAGAACAAATAAAGGGTTATTGTGTTGCTCGTTAAACATCAAAGCTTGCCTTCAAGATTTGTTTTATCAGGTATTATGAGAACAAAAGGGTTGTTCAAATAAATTGCCGTAATCCATAAAAGATGGATGATTCACAAATCTCGTTGGAGAAATCACATCCATAAAACTAGTGCTAAAAATGTCGAAAGACAAATTGATTGAAAGATCACTTAGGAAGTGACATCGCCGTTTAAATTATAATGGAAAGAAAACATGAAGAAACTCCATGTGGATGGAATTTTGAAGTCTTCCGATTTTTGATCAAATGACGCTTGTGAAACTTTCCTAGAGATAATTAAAACTTCGTTCATAGGCCAAAAGGGAACGAATGACTAGCTTATTGGAACTTGTACATATTGTTGTACGAAATCCATTATGTGTAGTCAAAAGCGATGAATTTCAACTTCATATGCTTTCTCCGAAAATTTGTGTGAATATATGAATATTTACTTAATAAGGATGAAGTGTGAAACATTTGAAAAGTTCAAGGACTTTCAAGATGAAGTGCAAAATCATTGTAACAAGAATATAAATAGTTTATGATAAGATCATAAAGGAAGATATTTGAGTTACAAGTTTAGCATAATACCTAAGATTTAAGGAATCGTTCCGTGGATTTGCATTTTCCCGAAACACCATAAGAGTATGGAGCGTTCGAGATATGTAATTAAACCTTGTTTGACATGGTAAGATCGAAGGTGTAATTCATAAAACTACCATTATATTTTAAAGATTAAAAGCTTTAGAGACTACCGTTTTTCCACTGAAAAGAGCTCCATCATAATCCGTTGAAATGACACCATATAAAGTTATGGTTTGGGATAAAACCCAAGTTGTCCTATCTTAAACATTGGTTTGCTATGCATAAGAAAGATGTGTGCAACCAAAGACGGATGAACTTGTCTTTGTATAACTGTTGAGTATTCCTCCATAACACCAGAGACAAAAGTGTTTGTCACTTAGAACGTCAAGTTTCTTTGGGAAGGAATTTTTCGTGAAAAGTTAAGTGGGAGGACAATAGAACTTTGATAAGGTTAAAAGAACCTTAGCTATATGATCAAAGTTGCGCAGCGCCGAAAAGTGTTCCGGAGGCAGCAACAATACTCATGGCTCACGTACCTCAAAGGTTGTGGTCATGGAGATCTAAGTTTCTATTAAAACAAGTAGGTCGGATAAACAATCAAATACCAAGATTTGAGGGTTGAATCATTATTTGAGAATAATGAACCGACTACATGCAAAGAAGCGATGATGGGCCCTGACTCCGTCAAATGGCTTGAAGCCATAAAATCCGTGATAGTTCCATACACGAGAAATCAAGTTTTGAATTTGAAGGACCCTCGAGAAAGGTATAAGACCTTACAGTTGTGTTTGGATCTATAAAGAAATAGACATGGATGTTTCACATCTATTAAATAGTCGACATGTTGGGAAAGAGTTCACAACAATGTTCAAAGGGTTGACTATGACAAGATTTGATCTTTCATAGCAATATTTAGTCTAGACGGATAAATGTAGCAACCACTACATATAATTTTGTTATATGGTAGTTGAATAAACAAAACAAGTTCTTCTAAAAGAATCGTTACCTAGGACATGTGCTTAACACGGTCCATAGGGTTTTGTTAATTCAAAGGATGATAAAAGCATATGCAAACTTCAATGGTTGAAGTGAGCATCGCGGAGTTGGAATCTTCACAATGATGAAATTGTTAAAAGAGTTTAAATTCATCAGAGACAATGAAGATGCTTGCATTTGCAAGCAATTAAGTGGGAGCGCTAAGACATATTTCTAATACATTATGTAGGAGACATATTGTTGATTGGAAGTGATGTATCTTTTTATTAACACAAGATAAGAATTTCATCTCGATGAAAGACTTAGGCAAAACCCAAATATTAGGCATCAATAGACGCTAATATGGTTGTGCCAGAAGTACATAGATAAGATATTGAATGAGTTCAATATAGAAACTACAAGAAAGGTTCTTGTCGCACAGAAAGGATTGAATGAGTTCAATGTTGATGATATATTCAAGTGTATTGACATTTGGTAGAGTGAAACAAATAATCAAGTATAGATTGATACTTGATGTATGAAATCACAAAGGGTATTTATATCAATCATACTGTGATATGTACAAATCCAGATATGTCCTATGCTCTAAAAGTTGTGAGCATATACCAGAATGATTCATAGGATGATCATTGGACAATAGTAAGGATATTCTTATGATCTTTTGGAAGAACTAAGAGTATAATATTTGTAGAAGTGACAAATAGATGGTTAGTTCATTGTAAAAGTACTACATTGATACTAGCTTTGTCACAAAGTACAAATTTAGTTTATCTCAATCTAAACTAAGGGTGGCACAATATAATGGAAAGTGAGTTCCATAATGGATTTGGATGAGTTCCAAAATTAAGACATTGTGATAGATACTACAACAAAAGGCTAAGTATATGACTGCTATTTTAGCAGCAAAAGAGGGCATTTGTGTCAAGAAGTTTGTTATCAAACTAGGTGTAGTTCACAGTGGGATAATACTATGAAGATATATTGTGCGACAATATTATCAACATGTTTTAACCCCAAAGAGCTAAAGGTCACACCGAAAGACCAAATTTATACAAAGCCATCTCATTAGAGAATGAGTGATGCGTAGAGACGCAAAGACATGCAATTACACACGGACCTGGAAGTGTCAGATCCGGAGATCAGTTGACCACTAGCAATCGTGTACATACAACACCGGAAAGCCATAGGTGTTGAATACACAAAGGTTTGAAACTAGATTATTGACTCTAGTGCAAGTGGGAGACTGTTGGATATATGCCCAAGAGGCAATAATAAAGTGGGTTATTATCATATCTTCATACTTATGATAAATGTTTACATACCATGCTATAATTGTATTAACCGGAAACATTAATACTTGTGTGATTTGTAAACTAAAATAAGAGTCCCTAGTAAAGCCTCTTGTTAAACTGGCTTGTTGGTTAATATATGATCATGGTTTCCTGATCATGAACATAGAGATGTTATTAACAACAGGGTCATATCATTAGGAGAATGATGTGATGGACATACTCCTATAGATAAGCGTAGCATAAAGATCAAGTCATTTTAAATAGTTCAATTGCTATATGCTTTCTGATACATAGTAACCTAATTCCTTCGACCATGAGATCATGCATATCACCTTTGCCAGATGGATTCTTTGATGACATCAAACACCACATCGTAATTGGGTGGCTATAAAGGTGGCATTGAGTGTTCGGAAAGTATTGGTTGAAACACATGGATCAAGAGTGGGATTTGTCCATCCATATGACGGATAGATATACTCTGGGCCCTCTCGGTGGAATGTCATCCAATTAGCTTGCAAGCATGTGACTAGCTCACAAGGGATCACATATCACGGGAACGAGAAAAGAGTACTTATCGGTAACGAGGTTGAACTAGGTATGCAGAGATACCGACGATCATAACCTCGGATAAGTAAACTATCGTGAGACAAAGGGAAATTGGTATCGTATGTAAGTGGTTCATTCGATCGCAAAGTAATCGTAGAAATATGTGGGAGCCATATGAATTTCCAGATTCCTCTATTTGGTTATTGTTCGGACAAGTGTCTCGATCATGTCCGCATAATTCACGAACCGTAGGGAGACACACTTAAGGATTCGACGTTGTTTGAGTAGTTATGGTATTATGAGAAATAGACCGAATGTTGTTCGGAGTCTCGGATGGGATCCGGGATATCACGAGGTGATCCGGAATGGTCCGGAGAATAAGATTCATATAAGGAAAGTCCCGTTTTGGAGTTCGAGAATGATTCCGGTGTTTTCATCAGGAATGTTCTAGAAGGTTCCGGAATGTCCGGCACTCTGGGGGGGAAGGGGTACATGAATGTGTCATTACATATTGGAATGATTGCATCATGTATTAAGTGTTCTTGCTGTTCCAAATAAAGGATTAAATTGAATCCTAAAACAGAAAATTCAAATGTCCAGTTTGAAAGTCAAACGGCTAAAACAAGAAACTGTGGGAAACAAGCAAGAGGAGGTTGAAACCAACTTGGAGGAGGAGTCCCTCTCCTCCAAGCCGGCGGCCAGCCTAGGCCGAGTTGGGGAGGGACTCCCCTCCCCTTCCCTGGCGCGCCAGCCCCTCCACCTATAAAAGGAGGGGCAGGGCCTCCTCCTCTACACGCAAGTTCCTATCTTCTACCTCCGGTTTAGAGCCGTTTCGGTTTAGAGCTTCTAATTGCTTTAGCCTTCGGTTTAGAGCCTTCTAATTGGTTTAGAGCCTTCTAATTGGTGTGTATAATTACTATACCACTAATAGCCTCTCTCATACTCCACCATACTCGCACCGGCTTAAGGCGAAGCCCTGCGGGATCTCCCCTCTACTTCCGGTACCACGCCGTTGTGCTGCCGGAATCGCGAGGAGAGTGCTACAACCTCCGCTGCCTGCTGGAACAAGGGAGATGAAGGTCTTCTTCGAGTACCGAACGTGTGACCGACTGCTGGAGCGCTGCCGGAACGCAGCGCCGGAAGGATCGTCTACGCGATCTTGAGATCGGAAAGAGTACGACTACATCACCCACGAGAATCTGCTCTCGTTAACCGCTTTGGAATCTTCGAGGGTAAGTTATTCCATCGACTCGTTGCTACAATCTAGTAGATAGATCTTGGCTTGTTTGTTTGTATGCGATAGAAATTTTTTGTTTTCCATGCTACGAACCCCTACACTATATCAGTCTCTTTCGTTCATTCTCTGAGATGTAAACTAATTAATAACTCATTTATTTATTTTTTGCCGGACAAGGTTTGGAAAAGGTTCACGAAGGAGGTTCAGGGTGAATGGCATGAGGAACTCACTTTTCGTATGGTCCCGGTAAGTAGTACGAGAGCTAGGGGACTAATTTATGTAGATATTACAATTATCATTCATACAATTATCATGCTTGATTATTATTTGATTGAATTATATTCTCGATTGAAAAGTGTGCGACGCAGCCACAAAGGACTAATTCATGTGGATATTACGTATGCGAGTTCATTCGTGGGTGTATGGAGCAGGGCACATACTTTCTTCGAGTACGTAAACAATATATTCGCAATTTATTCTATACCATAGTTTTTATTGAGTTCCATTCATAATGATCTACTTCTTTATATATAGTTGGATGCGATGCGGGATAAGCTCCTACCACATGAACGCCTACTAGCAATTTAAGAGGAGTTGCCGGAATTTTTGCTCAGAGACATCATAAACACAAAATGAGAGTAGAACGTGGATAGACATTCGTATAATCATGGATAGACACAAAAGAACAGTATCCGTTGTAATGATCTTCGTGTAAATCAGTTAGACGAGCTCTAGTCTCGGTTGTATATATATTTATATGTTTTTATGTAATCGTAAGAGAAATTATATTATATATGCATCAATGTTTACATCATGTAGTAGCGTATAATAATATGTATATGGAAACACAAAATGAAAAATAATCAAACACAAAAAAGAAAACCCTAAAATCCTAAAACCCCACCTTTTTCCGCGGCAACAATTTGTTGCAAAACGCTGCCACAGCAGAAGAACTTTAGTCTCAGTAACTAAAGATCCTCCAGCCCAGCGTGCGCAGCGGGGCCATTGGAAACAATCTAGTCCCGATTTATAATAGAACCGGGACCCCGATACATTGGTCCCGGATTGCAATCCAAGACTAAAGCCTACAAACCGGGATTAGTATCGTATCCTATATAACTAAGAAGATCCCCCCACTAATCTATTTCTCTTGACATGCAGCCTATCCACCTCAACAAGCATCTTTAAGCAATCCTATCATGACACGTTAGCATTTCTGCCACATCAGCCGATCCAACTCCCATTCCATTCACGCAAACAAAAAGAACCCCCTTCCTTTCAGCTTTCGTTCAGGTCTGTTTTTTTGCCATGTTTTATTTCCTACTGCCTCCATGGCATCACCCACTGACTCCATCGGTCAGACGTTTTCCTTCTGAGCATGCATTAATGCATGACGAATTGTTGGTCTTTTCCTCTCCCCTTCCTTCCGGTCCCATGAGTTCGGGTCTCCTCAGCATTAATCCCCTTCCAGTTCTCGTATCCATGGTCCCATCATTCGCATACCAGT
Source organism: Avena atlantica (assembly GCA_910589765.1). Taxonomy (NCBI): domain Eukaryota; kingdom Viridiplantae; phylum Streptophyta; class Magnoliopsida; order Poales; family Poaceae; genus Avena; species Avena atlantica. Next base: position 21,830,765 of record OU342734.1, on the reverse strand, counting down.
CGCTGCACTCACTTGTGCCACCACAAAAACAATCTTCCTATCTCTTCCAATGGTCATCTTCGCAATTTACTGAATCGACGGCGTGAAGTTTCAGCAACAGTTTGCAGAAACATTGGTGTGTTCATGAGCGAAGAGAGACACGATCTACGATTCTAAGTACACTTCAGAAGCAAATCTTCTATTACTTCGTGTAGATGATATTGAATATTGATGGATCTAATTTGCTCTGATTGATTTCATTGACAAAGTCTGTCGCAGGTAATTCAGGCTCCTCCAGTTTGTTTAATCGGTTGCACTTATTTTGCATGGATCTTTTTCGGTATCCTATCTCCAGAGAAAATACCATGCAAATCCGAGAGAGAGAAAATCCTTTGACTGTAATATTGCAACCAGTTCTCTCCTGCAGCTTGGAATGGCGTGAAATTTGTTTCTGTTTTTAATGGCTGGTATCTTCCACCTATTAACACATCATTACGGAGACATGTTCCAGGAAATTGCACAATGAACTGAAGACTACCTTGTGTGTTGGTTCCTACCTACTGGAACGGTATGGCGTTCTCTGAAATTGTGCTTGGCACGATCACAACTGATGGAGAAATGGTTTCAGATTTAGAGCTTGCTAGGTGAGTGATAAAATTCCCACTTAATCCAACCTTATCATCCCTGTCTTGGGGTTTTTGTCCACCCGACATATATGCATTGCTTAACACATATGTATCCTATCCCTGTCTAGATTGATGACGCTGTCAGTCAAGACTCAAGAGCTTCTCTTAAATCATCTCCATGACTCCATCTGCCCACCCTGCATGGTGCAGCCAAACCGATTGAGCTGCCATTGACACAGTTACAGTGAGCTAATTATTTCTCAATAGGTTGGTTGGATGATAAAAGTTAAACCGCTGGTGCTCTACCCGTGTGCTTTCTTTCTCTTCTTGCAGATTAGGGTCATGATAGCAATTAAACAAATGGTTTGTGTTGATTTCTTATCGTTGTACAAAAATTATACAGTACTAACTTTTTTTTGTTCAATTCGTCAGCTGGGTCATCAGTCGATAGAAAGGTTGTTCATGTCAGCTAGGATATCAGCATTCTTGCTCAGCTTTTGAGATCCAGTTGATTAGTTAGTTCAGTTTGAATTACCTTTGCTATTAAGACCGGATATGCTCACATGTGTTGCCTCTCTGTAGGTCCGTTTTTACTGACAACAATACCACAACAATCATGCTATTGTCCAGATTTTGTTCTTATGTTGCAAGATGTCCTGTTCATCTTCTATTTTTAACTCACTCTGAATTGATTCTACAATCTGCAAAACATAGTTACCCACAAAGGAGGCATGACGAATAGATGATCTGAGGTGAAAGAATGATAAAACTTTGGATGTGGCATCTTTGACTGAAAGATTCAACTGATTATTTGTGTAAACTTTTATACTGTAAATTGGTGCATCGAAATTATGAAAAATTACTTCGTATGTTGACTAAGACTAAGAATACCCCTTTAAATCTCCTATAATTCTACACAGTATAATTTGTTCTCATTTCTTTTAAGTGTGTTCTTCGTTGTAATTTAATTTATGGATAGTTCTCGCCGCAACGCGTGGGGTATCGTCTAGTTTTCTACTAATGTCCCTCCACCCTTTGGTTGCCGCGAGATGGCAGCCATGCACCACCCACGGCGCCAGCACAAGATACTGCAGGGTATATATGCATATGCTGTCATATGACCACTCCATGTTCGGTCGCATGCTGGCGGCGCGAGTTTACCTTGAAGCTGCCAAGCCCTCTTCCATGGCCACTCGCTGAGGATGCATGGGTTCGTTGCCATTGCAACCTACCTCCTCTTCATAATATAAGATGTTTTACCTTTGTAAATAAAATATATCTAGACTATTACCTATACACTAAAAATAGTCTAGATATATTTTCTTTAGAAAGCTAAAACATCTTATATTATAAAACGGAGGGAGTATGAGGTTAAGTTGCATATAGTGTACTTTCTTCATTTTAAAATATAAGATATTTTAGGTTTATGAAAAAAATGTATTTAGACATTTTTAGTGGATAGATTCACTTTAAATTTGAGTGAACCTACACACTAAAATTAGTCTAAATACATTTGCTTCACAAAGCTAAAACATCTTATATTTTAAAACAGAGGGAGTAGTTGCGAAGGGACGCACGCATGCCTGCCAGCCCCTTTACCACTGCTTGTTACCCCTCTGGCGACGAGCTAACAGTCGTTTAGAGCATGTACAATGCAAGGTGCTTAGATAGGTGCTTAAAGAAATAATTCGTTTTTTTTAACATCGGTGCTTATTTGTACTAGATAGATGCCTAACTAAGCATCTCTTCTATAGAAATAAGCATCAATGTTTAATAAAATGGTTGGTTTATTTTTATAAACACTCCTTTAAGCACCTTCCATTATACATGCTCTTATAGGCTGAATCGTTATGTGGGCGCTGAGCCTGAGAATAAAGCTGGTCTAGTACCCCCTCTGTTGGTGTCAACATAACTGCACTTCATTGGGTTGGCAATAGGTGTCAAATTGGTCCAATACCTATGATTGAATAAGAGCTAGCTGTGTGCTCTGCTCCAATGCACATATAGCTAGCTTTAGACCGTGTCTGAATTGGCTGGCTGGACCCTGCTTGGTATTTGGTTATACGCATCGAACAATACTACATCGGCATGTTCTTAGACAAGTGCTATTTTTATTTCTTTCTGAGAGCAACATCAGCAAAAGTAACTATCTTACTAGCTAAGGAATATTCTTGTGCAGAAAGAGAAGTCATGTAGTACGGGTGAGAGATACTCCACACATTCACACAAATAAATAATTAGTACTCTTTTAGATGTCTCAAATTTTTTAAAATTTGAATAAATCTATTTTAAAAACGGAGGGAGTAGTAGCCTTTTAGAGAAAGTATGTAAGTGCGGTACTTGTAAGACTGTAATTCCGTGCCCATAACCACAAGCCATAATCATGACGCAGCAGACATAATAAACACATCAGGCAGATGTTTCTAGCATGCTATAAACATGCCAACCAGTCGTGGACCCTCTAGAAGGCTCAGTTGGAAGGCTTGGAAGGGTGACTTTTATCGGAAATCCTTTTGGCTCACGTGTGTATTTGTATCTATTGTGAGAAATATATTTCAAAATGTTAAAAATTTACACTTGAATATTTTATGTTTTTTCATAAGTTTTGGGGATAAAAGAATATTTTCTATGCCATTTATAAAAAGACAAAAAATGTCATGTGAATAGGACTATTATTCACATGACATTTTTATTGTCTTTTTTGCACAGGACACATAGAATGTTATTTCAACATGAAAACTTGTGAACAAACATAAAACGTTCGAATATACATGTAAATATATTTTTTCAATTTTTTTGATATTTCAAAATATGTTTTCTCACAATGGGTGCAAATGCACCCGTGAGCCGAATAGCCACCTCCGACTTTTATTACTCCTTCTGTTTATATAACCAAAACCATTTACTCTTGTCTTGAGTCAAACTTGTTTAAGTTTGATCGAATCTTACAATTGAAACTACAATATCAAATCAACATCACTAAATCTATCATGAAATGTATTTTCATAATAATGAATTAGGCAATATAAATGTTAATATTTTTCTACAAACCTGGTGAAACTTAAATAGATTTCACTTAAGACTAGAGTAAGTGGCCTAGATGTTTGGAGTAAAAAATTTATTGAAAAAAGAAAATGCCCTGTCAAAAAATCCAATAAAATTATGTACTTTTGGTGATAAATCCCCGCATACTATTTTCTAGTATTTAATCTAAACATATTTATAAATAGACTGCTAGTTCGTATTTTTAGAGGCTCCTTTTGCACTTGTTCAAATTAAATAGAAACTGATCTAAAGCGGAGGAAGTAGCAACTAGCATAGAAGGTCGGCTTATCTTTTAGAAATTAGAACCGTTGAAAACTGGCCTTCTTGAAAGAAACATACAGTTGAAAGGCGATTAGCGTTCCTGTGCCTTTCGTCGGCACCGCCGACATCTGCCCTGCTCTTGTGGTCTTCGGGCCATGGAGACAGCGTGGATCTCGGCCTTCGCCAGTGGGAGGACTTCGTTTACTATTTTTAGGATAATGGTTTGGCAGGGAGACGCTCAGGTGGTGGCGACGGTGTCTTCTCCAATAAACTCTTTTCGGCTTCAGTCCCATCTCGACGACAACATCAAGAAGCTTGTGGGAGTGGTGTGGTCTCAAGGACTTCTTCTGGATGTGGAAATTTTCAAATCGTCATGGAGCTTCATCAGCGGTTCATCATTCTTCTTTATCTCCGGGATAGATGTGGCCTTCTAGGCCCGTTCCACGACTTCCCGTCTGCAATTAAAAACGTCAGGCCGACTCTGGCAAGAGCGGCAACAGCAGTGTGCCGTCAACACGGTCTAGAGTTTGAAGATGAAGGGCATCTCATTGATCTCGATGTAATTTTTGTTTTCGTTGATGTGTTTTGTGCTGTTCGTTATTTCTTTTAATGCCAAAGTCCTATTCAAAAAAACTAGCTTTCTTGAAAGAAAACATACAAAAATAACAAAATCAAGTGTCAGGAAGCACCGTGGCTTTCTCTTTCTAGTTATTTTAAATAAAACATATGACAAAACAAACTTTTTTCCTAACAAAATCTGCCTGCTGCGATGTCGTCTAGCGGTGTTGGGAATCAAACACAGGAAATGGTGACCTTCGTCTTACAGCCGTCGGGCGCCACCATCCACCGCCCCTGAGGTAAGCTCTGCACCTGATGTTGGCTTCGCCGCCCTCGGCCTCGTCCCTGACGAGCACAAGATGGATGGCCGCTGACGGGAGCTCCAAAGGCCCAACCTTGGGGAGCAATACCGACCCGTCCACATGAGCAAGCCAGAGCTAGAAACATGGCCCCACGGAGAAGCTCCCATCCCCTATGCGGCGGGAGCCGATGCCGCCACCTCCTTCCCCTCCATTGGACACACGTGCCAAGAATCTCGGGGCCGGCTCTAGGCGAATGTATCCGACAAGGATGAAGAGGCTGAGGCGACGCTCCGCTGTTCTCCATAGCAACCGCTGATGCCCATCAACTTATTTGTTGCGGCACACTCCATCGCTTCCCCTCGGTCGATTCCTATGAGAGGACCAACGAAGGCCCACACGCTGGCGAGGGGATCAACTCCCATGCACTTGGTACTCGACTGGAAGGCCCCAAGGGCACAACGGCATGAGACGTGCACATATGTTAGCATTGTGTGGGAAGGACAATCACTACAAGAATCTGGACGATCCATGACGTTCTAAAAACGTCATAGATATGACAAAAAGACGTCATAGATGGCCATTCATGACGAAAAATAAAGTTTTTCATGTATCTCACGTCATAATTGATCTGTGACGTTTTTGGTTGACTGGAAATGTCATGCCCGTCCGTGACGTTCCACAATTTTCGTCATGGCCATCTGGACCGGCCCAGCCTAGGCCCAAACATCCTGACGTTTTTTTAGTCAAGGAACACGCCACGTGGCAAATGGTGTACTAACAGCCGTTAGGGATGTTTGTTGACATCACTACCATCGATTGTGATGTCACATTTTATCTTGACATTTGTTTTTCGTCACGGTTAAGGGCCGTTAGAGATGTTTGTTGTCCGTTATTTTGCCCTTTTTGACATAACGCTGACATGGGGGTCCTATATATATTATGCATTATTTTTAACGACCAATTCCAATTGTTTTTTCCTGATTTAGGCTCTATGGCATGGTGGAGCGGGCATGTGGCTCCCCGGCACAGATCTGGACCCCTCGGGCCCCATCTAGGTCTGGGTGGGCCGGCCCGATGGAGGCTGCTCCACCTCCGGGAAGATGATGGCGGCGGTGTTGTAGGTACTTGGGACTTCAATGTCAGGTCTTGCCTGTTGTAGCGGGGTGGCTGGGTCTTCACGGGCCCTCCCGCACGGCTATGACATTGTGGTCCCTCGCCAAGCGATCAAGTCATCTTCCATCTTGCTGGACGCGCTCCAAGGCCCTCGACGAGACGACGCTGGTGTTTCCAAGAGCGTGGTGGCACATGCTCGTGGATGGCATGGTTGGTGGTAGTGCTCTGGTGTGCCTCGGGGCATCTTGGTGGGGAGGGGATCAGGATAAATCCTTGTCGGCTTAGCCGTCACTGCCACGGTGCCGCTTTCGAGTGGTGCCTTTCCTTCTTGGAGGGCGTCGCAGATACCCTTCTACCTATGTGCCTAGAGTACCGGGGGAAACCTAGGACCAGTTCACTGGTCCGGGTAGCTGCGTCGTGCGATGGCGCCTCCCTCCGCGAGGGTGCTTCTTGGTACAGGGCACATCGGGGGGCTTGGAGCGTGGTTGGACATAGCCGATGGCACTACTAGAAAAACGGCTATAGGTAATCCACACATCCGTGGTGTACGTGCTAGTGATGCCCCACGGATAAAATAGGAGTGGCGCACTGCCCACAGGTGCACATGGGGGTGGTGCGCCACGGCTATGTGTGGTCCAGGGCACAGGTGGCCGCAATACACATACCCGTAGCGCACTCTACGGATGTGAAAGTTAGCCGTAGCGCTGTAGGGGTTCGTAGCATGGAAACAAAAAATTTCTACCGCATGCAAACAAACAAGCCAAGATCTATCTACTAGATTGTAGCAACAAGTCGATAGAAGAACTCACCCTCGAAGATTCCAAAGCGGTTAACGAGAGCAGATTCTCGTGGGTGATGTACTCGTACTCTTTCCGATCTCAAGATCGCGTAGACGATCCTTCCGACGGTGCATTCCAGCAGCGCTTCCGCAGTCGGTCACACGTTTGGTACTCGATGAAGACCTTCCTCTCCCTTGTTCCAGCAGGCAACGGAGGTTGTAGCACTCTCCTCGCGATTCCGGCAGCACGACGGCGTGGTGTCGGAAGTAGAGGGGAGATCTCGCAGGGCTTCGCCTTAAGCCGGAGCGAGTATGGGGGAGTATGAGAGAGGCCTTGGTTATCTAGGGTTTAGAGGGCACCAAGGGGAGGGCTTGGCCGGCGTCTAGGGTTTGGGAAACCCTAACTCGCCGAGTTAGAGGAGGCCCTAGGCGGCGACTTGGAGGAATCCGGCGGCTTGGGGCTAGGGTTTTGGGTGTTAGGGGTAGGGGTCCCCTACCCCTCCTTATATAGGTGGAGGGTGGCTGGTTGGGAGGAGGGAGTCCTTCCCCAACTCAGCCTCCTTGGCCGGCGGGTGGAGGGAGGGGACTTCCTCCCCAAGTAGGTTTCCTACTCTCCCTCCACCAAGCAAACTTGCCGTTTGACTTTTTCAAATTAGCGTTTGACTTTCAAACTTGGATTTGATTTCTCTCTTTATTTTTCCCAGCCAAGTGACCTAGTACATGATGCAACCATTCCATATTGTCATGACACATTCATGTACCCTTCCCCTCTGGAGTGCCGGACCTTCCGGACCCTTTTAGAACATTCCTGGTGAAAACACCAGAATCATTCCCCAACTTCGAAACATGACTTTCCTTATATGAATCTTATTCTACAGACCATTCCGAATCTCCTCGTGATATCCCGGATCCCATCCGAGACTCCGAACAACATTCGGTCTCTTACTCATCATTCCATAACTACTCAACAACATCGAATCCTTAAGTGTGTCTCCCTACGGTTCGTGAATTATGCGGACATGATCGAGACACTTCTCCGATCAATAACCAATAGAGGAATCTGGAAATTCATATGGCTCCCACATATTTCTACGATTACTTTGCGATCAAATGAACCACTTACATACGATACCAATTTCCCTTTGTCACATGATAGTTTACTTATTCGAGGTTTTGATCGTCGGTATCTCTGCATACCTAGTGCAACCTCGTTACCGATAAAAGTAATCTTTTCTCGTTCCCGTGGTATGTGATCCCTTGTGAGCCAGTCACATGCTTGCAAGCTAATCAGATGACATTCCACCGAGAGGGCCCAGAGTATATCTATCCGTCATATGGATGGACAAATCCCACTCTTGATCCATGTGTCTCAACCCATACTTTCCGAACACTCAATGCCATCTTTATAGCCACCCAGTTATGGTGTGGTGTTTGATGTCATCAAAGCATCCTTCCGGTGATGGTGATTAGCATGATCTCATGGTCGAAGGAATTAGGTTACTATGTATCAGAAAGCTTATAGCAATTGAACTATTAAAATGACTTGATCTTTATGCTACGCTTATCTATAGGAGTATGTCCATCATACCATTCTCCTAATGATATGATCTTGTTGTTAATAACATCTCAATGTTCATGATAGGGAAACCACAATCATCTATTAACCAACAAGCTAGTATTATGAAGAGGCTTTACTAGGGACTCTAATTTAGTATACAAATCACACAAGTATTAATGTTTCCGTTTAATAGTGTTATAGCATGAATGTAAACATTTATCATAAACACAAAGATATAATAATAACTACATTTATTATTGCCTCTAGGGAATATCTCCAACAGTCTCCCACTTGCACTAGAGTCAACTAATCTAGATTACATGGTAATATACCGAACACCCATGGCAGTTTGGTGTTGGTCATGTTTTGCCCTCGGGAGAGGTTTAGTCAACGGATCCGCCACATTCAGATCTGTGTGTACTCTGCAAATCTTTATGTCACCATCTTGGACATTTTCTCGAATAGCGTGAAAACGTAGCTTGATGTGCTTCATCTTCTTGTGTGACCTTGGTTCTTGCGCATTGGCTATGGCGCCCATGTTATCACAGTAGATAGACATTGGGTCTAGCGCACTTGGAACCACACCGATCTCTGTAATGAACTCCTTCATCCATATTGCTTCTTGTGAAGCCTCTGAAGCAGCTATGTATTCCGATTCAGTTGAAGATCTCGCCACAACGCTTTGCTTTGCACTCCTCAAGCTAACTGCTGCACCATTCAAAGTAAATACGTATCCAGATTGAGATTTAGAATCATCCGGATCGGTGTTCCAACTAGCATCGGTGTAACCATTAATAACGAGCTGTTCATCACCTCCATAAGAAAGAACCATATCCTTAGTTCTTCTCAAGTACTTAAGGATGTTTTTGACCGCTGTCCAATGATCCACTCTTGGATCACTTTGATATCTGCTAGTCAAACTAACAGCATATTCAATGTCGGGTCTAGTACATAGCATGACATACATTAGAGATCCTATGGCTGAGGCATAGGGAGTCTTACTCATCCTTTCTCTATCTTCTGTCGTTGCTAGACTTTGAGTTTTACTCAAGGTCGTATTGGGCAACATGGGCAAGAACCCTTTCTTGCTATCTTCCATTCCAAACCTCTTTATAACTTTGTCCAAATATGTACTTTGTGACAATGATATTAGGCGTCTCGATCTATCTCTATAAATCTTTATGCCTAATATGTAAGCTACTTTGCCAAGATCTTTCATTGAAAAACTATTATTCAAATAATCCTTGACACTATTAAGAAGGTCTACATCATTCCCAATCAACAATATGTCATCTATATATAGTATTAAGAATGCTACAGAGCTCCCACTCACTTTCTTGTAAATACAAGCTTCTCCATAAGTTTGTATAAAACATTGATTCCAACTTCGTGATGCTTGCTTCAATCCATATATGGACCATTGAAGTTTGCATACCTTGTTAGCATCTTTAGGATCGACAAAACCTTTGGGTTGGATCATATACAACTCTTCATCAATGTCTCCATTGAGGAACGCCGTTTTGACATCCATCTGTCATATCTCATAATCATAATATGCAGCGATTGCTAACATAATCCTCATAGACTTTAGCTTCGCTACTGGTGAGAAAGTCTCATCATAGTCAATTCCTTGAATTTTTCGAAACCCTTTTGCGACAAGTCGAGCTTTATAGACAGTAATATTACCATCAACATCTGTTTTCTTCTTGAAAATTTATTTGTTCTCGACAGCCTTCCGTCCATCTGGTAAGTCCACCAAAGTCCATACTTGGTTTTTGTACATGGATCCAATCTCGGATTTCATGGCTTCTTGCCATTTATTGGAATCTGGGCTCATCATCGCTTCTTCATATGTCGCAGGGTCATCGGTGTTGTCCACCAACATGACACTCATAATGGGATCATACCAATCAGGAGTGCTACGAGTTCTCGTTGACCTGCGAGGCTCTGTAGCAACTTCAACCGAAGTTTCATGATCATCATCATTAGCTTCCTCTCTTATTGGTGTAGGCGCCATAGGAACTTCTTCCGGTGCTGCGCTACTCGCAAGTTCGAGAGAAGGTTCAACAAACTCGTTGAGTTCTACTTTCCTTCCAGTCACTTGTTTCGAGAGAAATTCCTTCTCTAGAAAGGATCCATTCTTAGCAACGAAGATTTTGCCCTCGGATCTATGATAGAAGGTATACCCAATAGTTTCCTTCGGGTATCCTATGAAGACGCATTTTTCCGCTTTGGGTTCAAGCTTGTCCGGCTGTAACTTCTTTACATAAGCTTTGCAACCCCAAACTTTAAGGAACGACAATTTAGGTTTCTTCCCAAACCATAATTCATACGGTGTCGTTTCAACGGATTCAGATAGTGCCCTATTTAAAGTGAATGCAGCTGTTTCTAATGCATAACCCCAAAACGATAGCGGTAAATCTGTAAGTGACATCATAGAACGAACCATATCTAAGAGAGTTCGCTAACGACGTTCGGACAAACCATTACACTGTGGTGTTCCCGGCGTTGTCAATTGTGAAAGTATTCCGCATTTCTTCAAATTCTCGCCAAACTCGTAACTTAGATATTCACCTCCACGATCAGATCGTAGAAATTTGTTACGTTGATTCTCTACCTCACTTTGAAATTCCTTAAACTTATCGAAAGTTTCAGACTTATGTTTCATGAAATAGATATACCCATATCTACTCAAGTCATCCGTGAAGGTAAGAACATAACGATAACCACCGCGCGATGCTACACTCATTGGTCCACACACATCGGTATGTATGATTTCCAATAAGTCCATAGCTCGCTCCATTATACCAGAAAATGGAGTCTTAGTCATTTTACCCATCAGACATGCTTCACATCTTTCAAGTGATTCGAAATCAAGTAATTCAAGAAGTCCATCGGAATGGAGTTTCTTCATACGCTTCACTCCGATGTGACCAAGACAACAATGCCACATAAAGGTCGAGTTATCGCTCAGTTTCAGACGTTTAGCCTCAATGTTATTTATGTGTGTATTACTACAAGATTCAATAATAATAGACCATCTATCAAAGGTGCATGTGCATAAAACATATTACTCATATAAATCGAACAACAATTATTCTCGGACTTAAACAAGTAACCGTCTCGCAATAAACATGATCCTGATATAATGTTCATGCTCAACGCAGGCACCAAATAACAATTATTTAAGTATAAAACTAATCCCGATGGTAGATGAAGAGGTAGCGTGCCGACCGCGATCACATAAACCTTTGATCCATTTCCAACGCGCATCGTCACCTCGTTCTTCGCTAGCTTCCGTTTATTCTGCAGCACCTGTTTCGAGTTACAAATATGAGCAACCGAACCAGTATCAAATACTCAGGCACTACTATGAGTACTAGTGAGATACACATCAATAACATGTATATCGGATATACCTTTCTTCTTGATGTTGCCGTTCTTCAAATCCGCCAAGTACTTTGGGCAATTCCGCTTCCAGTGACCTTCTCCCTTGCAGTAAAAGCACTCAGTATCAGGCTTAGGCCCAGCCTTGGTCTTCTTCGCCGGTGCGGCAGCTTTCTTACCACCCTTTTTGAAGTTTCCATTTTGCTTAGACTTGTCTTTCTTGAATTTGGTGGTCTTATTGACCAACAACACTTGGTGCTCTTTCTTGATCTCCACTTCTGCAGATTTCAACATGGAGAAGAGTTATGGCAACGTCTTGTCAATGTTTTGCATATTGTAGTTCATCACAAAGTTCTTGTAACTTGGTGGTAGTGATTGGAGGACACAGTGAATCCTCATAACTCTCAACTGCCGCGTGAGCCTCAGATATCATTTTGAGTTCACGGACAATATCATGTGGGTCATGGTTCTCAAACCTTTTCTGAAGCTCCGATTCCAAACCATACAAGATAGCACACTGAACTGTGGAGTACTGATTCTTTCGAGTGAGGTAAACATTGTTTACTTCATCGATAGCAGTAGCTGTAGGCGGGTCACCCAGCGGTGCATCCAGCACATAGGTCAAATTACCAGCATTGAGGACAATCCTCAAATTGCGGAACCAATCCGCAAAGTTGCTTCCATTGTTTTTCAACTTTTCTTTCTCTTGGAACGCATTAAAATTGATGGTAGGGGCCGCCATTGATCTACAACATATTTGCAATAGTTTAGACTAAGTTTATGACAAATTGAGTTCTAATTAATAGTTAAATTAATATAGGTGAACTCCCACTCAAAACAATATCCCTCACATTGTTTCAGTGATCACACGAACCAAATCCACCACATCAAAACCGATCATCACGAGAGTTGATGTAGCTTCAATGGCAAACAATCAACATGTTTATCATATCTAATATATGACTCATGCTTTACCTTTTCGGTGATCCGTGTTCCAAGACCATGTCTGTACATGCTAGGCTCGTCAAGATCAAACCTTAGCTTCCGCATGAGCAAATCTGGCTTGCTCACGTTGTATATACTCGCAGAATCTAACACACCCGATCATCACGTGGTGCTTCGAAACAACGAGCTTTAGCAACGGTGCTTACTAAGGATGAACACTTTAAAACTTGAAATTTGTGTGCTTGAGGGATCATCTTATAATGCTACCGTCATTAACTAAGTAATACAAGATGCATAAAGGATTAACATCACATGCAATTCATAATATGTGATATGATATGGCATTTCTTCTTGTGCTTCTGATCTCCATCTTCGAGCACGAACATGATCTTCATCATCACTGGTATAGCGTCAAGGGCAATGGCGCCGTTTCATGGTTGTCGTCCACCAGCTTCAACTATTACAACTACTTTGAATAGACACGCGGGTCTTAACAGAATTTAAAGACAACCATATGGCTCCTGCCGGTTGCCAACTTACAATAAGGAACATTGCATACATCAAATATAATCACAATCATGCCCATATCACATCACAGCACACCCCTGCAAAACAAAGCTAGACGCCTCTAATTTTCTTTGCATATTTTACGTGGTTTAGGGCTTTCAATAAGTGTCGCTCTAACTTACGAACAAGAACCACAACGTTGATGCTTGAACTATCAAGTTCCCGTTGTAAATTTGATCTATACTATGATGGGAGAGATAGGCACCCGCAAAGCCACTTATGCAATACAAGTTGCATGTTGAGCGTGCAGAAAGTCTCATGAACGATGTCATGTAAGGTTAGCCCGGGCCGCTTCATCCCATCATACCACAAGATGCAAAGTACACAAAAAGCAATTGATAATAAAAGCACCACCGCCCACAATGACCATTGTGTTCTACTCGTGCAACAGATCTACATATAGACACGACTCTGATACCACTGTAGGGCTTCGTAGCATGGAAAACAAAAAATTTATACCGCATGCAAACAAACAAGCCAAGATCTATCTACTAGATTGTAGCAACGAGTCGATAGAAGAACTCACCCTCTAAGATTCCAAAGCGGTTAACGAGAGTAGATTCTCGTTGGTGATGTAGTCGTACTCTTTCCGATCTCAAGATCGCGTAGACGATCCTTCCGGCGCTGCGTTCCGGCAGCGCTTCCGCAGTCGGTCACACGTTCGATACTCGATGAAGACCTTCCTCTCCCTTATTCCAGCAGGCAGCGGAGGTTGTAGCACTCTCCTCGCGATTCTGGCAGCACGACGGCGTGGTGTCGGAAGTAGAGGCGAGATCTTGCAGGGCTTCGCCTTAAGCCGGAGCGAGTATGGTGGAGTATGAGAGAGGCCTTGGTGATCTAGGGTTTAGAAGGCACCAAGGGGAGGGCTTGGCCTGCGTCTAGGGTTTGGGAAACCCTAACTCGCCGAGTTAGAGGAGGCCTTGGGCGGCGGCGACTTGGAGGAAGCCGGTGGCTTGGGGCTAGGGTTTTGGGTGTGAGGGGTAGGGGGCGCCCTATCCCTCCTTATATAGGTGGAGGGTGGCCGGTTGGGAGGAGGGAGTCCTCCCCCAACTCAGCCTCCTTGGCCGGCGGGTTGAGGGAGGGGACTTCCTCCCCAAGCAGGTTTCCTACTCTCCCTCCACCAAGCAAACTTGCCGTTTGACTTTTTCAAATTGGTGTTTGACTTTCAAACTTGGATTTGATTTCTCTCTTTATTTTTCCCAACCAAGTGACCTAGTACATGATGCAACCATTCCATATTGTCATGACACATTCATGTACCCTTCCGCTCCGGAGTGCCGGACCTTCCGGACCCTTCTAGAACATTCCGGGTAAAAACACCGGAATCATTCCCCAACTCCGAAATAGGACTTTCGTTATACGAATCTTATTCTCTGGACCATTCCGGATCTCCTCGTGATATCCCGGATCCCATCCGAGACTCGGAACAACATTCGGTCTCTTACTCATCATTCCATAACTACTCAACAACATCGAATCCTTAAGTGTGTCTCCCTACTGTTCGTGAATTATGCGGACATGATCGAGACACTTCTCCGATCAATAACCAATAGAGGAATCTGGAAATTCATATGGCTCCCACATATTTCTACGATTACTTTGCGATCGAATGAACCACTTACATACGATACCAATTTCCCTTTGTCACACGATAGTTTACTTATCCGAGGTTTTGATCGTCGGTATCTCTACATACCTAGTTCAACCTCGTTACCAATAAGTAATCTTTTCTCGTTCCCGTGGTATGTGATCCCTTGTGAGCCAGTCACATGCTTGCAAGCTAATCGGATGACATTCCACCGAGAGGGCCCAGAGTATATCTATCCGTCATATGGATGTACAAATCTCACTCTTGATCCATGTGTCTCAACCCATACTTTCCGAATACTCAATGCCACCTTTATAGCCACCCAGTTACAGTGTGGTGTTTGATGTCATCAAAGCATCCTTTCGGTGATGGTGATTAGCATGATCTCATGGTCGAAGGAATTATGTTACTATGTATCAGAAAGCTTATAGCAATTGAACTATTAAAATGACTTGATCTTTATGCTACACTTATCTATAGGAGTATGTCCATCATACCATTCTCCTAATGATATGATCTTGTTGTTAATAACATCTCAATATTCATGATAGGGAAACCACAATCATCTATTAACCAACAAGCTAGTATTATGAAGAGGCTTTACTAGAGACTCTAATTTAGTTTACAAATCACACAAGTATTAATGTTTCTGGTTAATACTGTTATAGCATGAATGTAAACATTTATCATAAACACAAAGATATAATAATAACTATATTTATTATTACCTCTAGGACATATCTCCAACAAGCGCACCCTGGCCTAGTGCACTACGGGTATGTGTGCTGCAGCTGCTGGGTCAACTTAGCCGTAGGACACTCCGCCCTAGTGCCCTACGGCTAAGTGGTCTGCACCTCGCATTTTAGGCTTTGCAAAAAATAAAAGAAAATGATAAACACTTAAAAAAATAAAATCCTTTCATACTTAGATAGGTAATGTGGTATAGTTTATAGGAAAAATAACAAACAAGAATTTCGATTTTTTTTTTGCAAAAAAGGTCATGTTACGGTAAAACGGACATAACTTTTGTATACGATGTCGAAAAAAACGTATAATATACCAAAATGATTAGAACGAGATTTCGCATCCGTTTGCACCATTTAGCGATTTTTTTGACTTTTCTAAATTCGAAAAAGTAAAAAGTTACGGTCAAAAGACCGTTTTTTTCTGCATCTCTCGGAGGCGCACAGCGACTATGGCTTCTAGGCACAACACCTAGTGCGCCACAGTTGTCGGTGTACGCCTCTGAGGGATTCCCACTGCTCGTTCCGGCCACCACTGCTCGTCGTACCTGCGCCAGCCAGCACCGCCTCGGCACGGCACTGCCGCTCGAAGCCACCATGAACGTGAGTGAGAAGGATAGGTCCGACACGACACACAACTTTCTTACGTATATATATGTATATATATACTCTTATAGTCAGGTATATATTTAATTGAATGATGCGGTTTCTATAGAGCTAAATAACTTTTTTTGAGTAATAGAGCTAAATAACTTAATTATTCGTTAATTGCAATTTAATAATCATTAGAGAGCATCATACCCTAAGTAATGAAGAGGTATCGAGCAATCTTAGCCATTGTTTGTGTTTAAGTTTTGGAAAGGAGGAGCACCGGTGCAGAACCCGTTGGTTTGTCGAACCGCACAAAACCACGTACCTCTAGTCAAATTTTTGTTGTGATCAAGTCGTAAACTCGTAGTGCACATTAGTTGTAAGTCAATGGGAGCACTGCCAACTGCCCATTCTTGTTTCTTTAATTGCATTATTGATGTGATAGAAATATTCCAGATCAAACCAAGTCATTAACACTCATTGTCATAGGAGATGAATAGTGTGGTACCAGCTAACCAAGTAAGAGTAACCTTGGTTGATCGAATTACTTAATTATATCCTGCTAGCCAATGAGTCTGCATATGGCACCTATATATATCTGCATAATGCTTATTCTGTTGGCTTTCAACCAGACCTTCAAGCTTCAGCAAAGGGCCGGAACCCGTGCAGAGTTGCAGCAGACCAAATTTTGTCCATGTCTAGCACCGTGTCTCCGCACTCATGCTGGTTCCATCCCTCCAACGCATGAACAATTCCAGCGATGCGCCACGCACTCATCACCCTTCTTGGAAGCCAGTTCTGAAATGTTTTTTTAGTTCGTTAGCTTAACAACATCACGTAGTGCAGTTCTTGAAAAGTTGCAGTTCGCTGGGGGCCTTATTACCTCACAGGAATGAACGTTCTGCAGTGTTTTGGGTATGCTCATTGCTGGAGTTGTCGAGTAGGTGCAGCAGTCCTTGCGTACCATTCTTGGTGGGAACTGTGAGTACGTGATAAACCGTGTTCCTTTCGGTGCCCTAAACTGTTCAGCATCATCTAAACCTTCTCCGATTACCCACACCTGCAAAATTCAATCAGGCAATCCCATTAACTGATAATTAATACATGATTTCTAATCATAAGATGTCCCGCCTACCGGGAAATGAATAATTTTCTTCTTACGTTTGCAATGCCAGTTTTTGATAATAAAAGCTTATCAGCTGCATCTTCTGGTATTTTGGGCTTAAGGAAATGATAGTCTTGCTTGTTGCTCATTATGATCTACACAAGAGAGAAGTTGCTTTTAGTATAAAAACATCATCTCTCCATGTGATTAAAATGAAGCACATATGAATATTTAGACCCAACCTTAATGTTTTTCTTGCATAGAGCAGCAGCTACAGCACGGGCCACCTTTGAAATATTTCCTGCAAGAACAACTTGATCTGTACCTTGGGGAATACTATTGACAACCACCGCAGCAGCAAGGCTGGTGCCATCCACCAGTTTTACCCCCAGTTTTGGGTACTTTTGCAGATAAAGCTCGCCACTTCCATTGAGGCTCTGGGCCTGTTGAGTTAAAAAAATATCACCATATAGTGAGTATTATTTTGAACGGTGATATTTATTACCACTATTGTATCTCTATGTTTTCACCTACAGAGATGTATAGTTTTATGAGCAGTACATAGCTACAATCCATCGGCACTTGTAAATCACGACCATGTGAATTGATGATGAAGAATAGTTTGAAAAGCTGAAAAAATAATATACCTGATTTAGGAGTCCAAGACTAACAACTTTGGCTCCTTTCTTGTCAGCTTCACATATCGCCTTCACAATCAGGCTATTAATTGCTTCCTTCTCCCAGTCCAACCCATACTGCTAGGGATCGGAAAGGTTAGTTGATATAAACCATGTCTCCGCCTCTCCGGCCGGCCATAAACAAGGGGCGTTGTGAATTTAACATAACCGATCTTACATGGAAATTGTATCTTGGTATGGCCCATGACTGGATGGTGAGTTTGTTCATGACATTCCTCTCAACAGTAAACCAAGAGCCATACACCCACGTGAGGACGACCATGGATAGCCAGGAAAGAGGCGACATGATGCGCATGTACCACTTGGAGGCGTACGGTCTGGATGCGTACTCGGCGAACCCAGGCCTCATGTGGTAGATGGATTGCAGGCTAGTAAGATGGGTAAGGTGAACCACATGTACCGTTTCCTCCTTGTTCATGAGTGAATTCTGATGCAGCTTGTCCGATGACTTGTCCATGGTGTTGTAGATGTAGTCGTAGAAGGGCATAAAAAGAGAGTAGTTTGTCCGGAACTGGGTGTGGTGAAGAGAATGAAACCTAATAAGATATTGACAAAAGGTGCTCAGATCACAGATGCACACGCACAGAATAACATACATATATAATCATGGTGGAGATATATATATATATATAAGTAGCTTCATTTTACTCACGATGGCGTGTACATGAGATACTTGAGAGGTGGGAAGCATCTGAATACCCAGGTGGGCACCAACTCGAAGTTGCAGTGGCCCATGTTGTTCATGAAGTCGATGTAGAGCATGTAGAGCTCAAAGGTCATGATCGAAGCAGTCCCTGTCAAGGCACATGCGATGAGCGGGATGGAGAAGAGCAGTTCGTAGGCCACCAGCTCAGCAAATGGATGGATGACGGCTGCACAAATTAAACATGCATGGCGAGATGATTAAACATTTCATATATATATAGGAGTACGTAGTATCTGCTGGTTAGACAGTTTCGAAAGCCATGGTAACATCTAATGAAAATCTTTTCTAATTTCCACTGCTAGCTTATGAAAAATAAAACACAAGAGTAGGGGCCGGCCCTCATGCGAAGGTTGTGACTACTACTTGGTACTACATGACAGCCAAGTAGGGTACGGTGTTTCATTATTCCGTTCGTCACAAGGGAAGCATGCAAAATCAGCAACGGATCGACTCAACTTTTGGGTGGTCCCAGAATATCTCGTACAGTCGTACACGTCCTCCATATGCTTTCCTTATTGATCAGTCAGTATCAGTCCTATCAAGCTCAAGCCCTGGGCATGAGCCCAAGTACGGGCGCCAACCCAGCCGGTTCATCACTCGTACAGTAGAGATTACGTGATATGGTATCATCTTTAATTAATTGTTGGATACTTACATGTGATGGGCTCTGTGACTATGGATGCGTGGTGGTGGGAGTGGTATCGCGTGTATAGGAAGTGGTGGTGGAGCGCCCGGTGGAACCAGTAGTAGATGAGCTCCACGGGGCCCGTGTGGAGCAGCGCTATCAGCACCGCGCCGTCCGTCCTCCACAGCGGCAGCTGCTGCCCGCCCGGCAGGTGCAGCGCCCCAAGGTAGAAGAGGATCGCGCTCAGGATGATCTGGTCGTCCCTGCACGCACGCACACCACCAGTATCAGTACGTCACGCCGATCTGCTCGAACACGTCCGTCCGTCCGTCCGGCCGGCCGGGGCAAAGAAAGAAAGTGCTTATATATTTTCTACCAGTTGCGCTCGCGGTCCACCTGCTCGAACTCGATGCCGCGTTCGACGATCTGCCGCTTGCCGCGCGCGTTCTGGAGGCGGGACACGGTGATCCAGGCCTGGTTGTGGAGCGCCCGGAGGATCATGGACGGCAGGATCACCATGTAGCCCAGGTCGGCCTCGCGCCAACCCTTGGTCGCCACCACGTGGAGGCCGTGCACCACCCACGGCGCCAGCACCACGTACTGCAAGTGCAAGGGCATGCCGCCGCCGATTATGTAAAGGTGTTGCAAGCTCGATACTTCTGCATACACGAACGTACGTACCTTGAAGCTGCCAAGCCTCTTCCATGGCCACTCGGTGAAGAGGCCGGGGTTCGTCGCCATGGCCACTCTTCCAAGACTCTTGCTTGCTTAATTAATTGTCTCTTCTAGTACAAGGCCATGCTACCACACCTGGGTCTGGTCTCTCTGTGTCGTTAGTTCCGTCAATTTATAGACCCAGCTGAGCTGGTGTGGGCGCGAGAATGTGCCCGGGACCCGGGATATGCCGTCTAATTAAAACGCTATGTCGTTGTCTGCCGTCCTTTTCTTTTGATGATGAAAATATAAATAGTAAATGTCTCTAAATGATTTTCCGGTCTCTACACCAGAGGTAGGGGTAGGCGTTTTTTTAAAAAAAAGAACTACCGGACATAAAAAAACCGAGATCGAAGCTGAATAGGCTGAAACGGACCCAACAACCGAGATCAGTACTCGTGGAGAAGATTAATACCCCCTAGTCTCAGTTTATAAGACTTACCCGTACTTCTAGATTGAACCAACTTAGCACGAGGTACATAACATAAAAACTATATTATTAGAAACTTCAAATGTTATATTTTTTAATGATATAATTTTTATATTATATAATTCATATTATATAGCTCATGCGGACGACCTAGATATACGCGTAAGTCTTATAAACTCGGATAGAGGTAGTATGCCAACTCCATGCATTAACTGCTGGTCCATTTATCCATACGTCTCTCTTTATGCTGGTCAGCGTAGTAACTTAGACTAGTAACACATCTATCTCTATAGTGCAAAATAACATAAGTATGGAACTCCTTCCTTCACGGTTTGCAGGACGCCTTATTAAATTTGGGTTTTTCCAAAACTACAACGCTCCTAGACATATAAGAATTAATTGTTGATTAAACTTCCTATGCATGCAACAATCTCCCACCACTGCATGCACCTTAACCACTCATAATAGGCCTAATTTTCAGCCAATACGTTCATGTCTAGGTCCGTGAAATTTTTATAGAGCGCCATGCAAAACGTGAAAGAGGGAGTAACATAAAATGCCACATTAATTAGGTTGTAGACTTACTTTGCCTTGATATGTGTGATGTTACAGTAATATACTCAAATACCCTGCATTCTAGATTTAGTCAAAGTCAAACTTTGTAAAGTTTGACCAAACATATTGAAAATTTTATGTACACCTATAATACAACATAACTATCATTAGAATCGTCATAAAATATATTTTCATAATATATATATTCGGTGCTATAGATGTTTATAGTTCTTTCTATATATTCTATCAAACTTTATAAAGTTTGACTTTGACTAAACCCAGAATGTAGGGTATTTTAGGACAGAGGGAGTAGCTAGTTACTCTATCTATCTCTTTCTTCGGTAACTCGGTGCCACAGAAGCAAAAGTGCTGAGTTGGACTCTTAGTTACTAGTAAAGTTACCCCCACTATGATCAACCCAAGTTACTACATTTATAGTGGAAAATAAGTTAAGTATGATAGCATGCAATGTCACATTAATTAGGTTGTAGACTCAATTTGCCTTGATATGTGTGATGTTACAGTAACATAGCTAGTTACTCTATTTATCTCTTTCTTCATTAACTCATTGCCACATAAGCAAAAATGTTGAGTTAAACTTCTAGTTATTAGTGAAGTTACTCCCACTATGACCAGCCTTAGGACTCACGATTCCTCGAAATCTTGTGACAAGAAAAAAAAGATTCCTCAAGATAAAGTCTAGGCCTTTCCCAAGCCTGTCTTCACTCTTGAGGTTGGTCATAGTAGAAAGTAATACTAGGCTAGTAATATGTATAAGAAAAAATCCAAGTGCAAACAATACGGAAGACCCTTTATCAATCCGAACTAAAGCTGTCATCAGACTATGACCGCTCTATTCTGAAGTCACATGAGGCAAAGATGCAGACGAAGAGTAGTAGTGCAGGCGGGAAATCAGTTTCCTAGCTCGAAGAACAAAAAAACCAATCGTGCCCCTGCTCAAGGTGATTTCCGATACCGAGGTGAGGTTAAGCAAAGGTGTGGTCGAGCAGTATGATCTGGAGTTTCTTGCAATATAGGGAGAAGCGGCTGCTGCTCATAGTTTTACTATTTCTCAGTACGGAACCCAGTTAGAGTACCCATGGGTGATATAGCATACACATACCTGCACAGGAAACCTCCCGTCAAACCTGGGGAGTTCAATGATACGTCGGAAATGTATCTATAATTTTTATGCTCCATGCTTGTTTAATATATACTTTTCTTTGCTTGTCTACACTTTGAGGTGTTTTTTACATGTTTTCTGGTACTAACCTATTAACAAGTTGTCACCGTGCCAGTTGCCTGTTTTCTGCTGTTTTTGGTTTCAGAAAAGTTACTAAAAAATATTCTCGGAACTGGACGGGAAAAAGGCCAAAGTCAATTATTTTCCATGGGGAACAAGAAGTCTAGAGGGGAGCCAGAGAGGCGGTCCAGGGCGCCCAGACCCCCCTAGGCGCGGGTGGGCCCTGCCCCGCGCCTAGGAGGGGTGTGGGGCCCCTGGACGCCGCCTCGGCCTTCCCCTTCGCCTATAAGAAACCACCGATGCAGAAACCCTAAGAACCCGATCAAATCCACGAAAACATCTGTAGCCGCCACCACCATCGTCCCTAGATCGAGGGGATCTGGAGTTCTTCCCGACACCCTGCCAGAGGGGAGATCATCCTGGAGGCCTTCTCTCTGGTATGATATGTGAGTAGTTCCGCCTTGGACTATGGGTCCATGTAGTAGCTAGATGGTTGTATCTCCTCCTTTGTCCTTTCATGTATAGATCTTATGAGCTCCGTTCATGATCAAGATCTAATCTATTTGTAATCATGTAAGTTGTGTTTGCAGGGATCCGATGAATATTGAGATTATTATGTTGGTTTGATTAATGGTTTTGTCTTTATGATTCTATCATGTCTGTGTTGTTTGTGATCTTGCATGCTCTCCATTGTTAGTAGCTATCTTGGCCAAGTAGTTGCTAGTGACTCCAAGAGGGGGTATTTATGCTTGATAGTGGGTTCATGCCTCTAGTTTCCAAGGGAAGTGACAATAATCTCTTTGGTTGTAGATGTGTTGTTGCTATTAGGGAGAAAACAATGGTCTCTTGTTCATGGAACATGTGGACTGTTTACCTTACACACTTTGCTTAAAGCAGTTGTCTGTTGCTTGCAACTTAATACTGGAGGGGATTCGGATGATAACCTGAAGGTGGACTTGTAGTCATAGATGCAGTTGAATGGCGGTCTATGTATCTTGTTGTATTGCCCAATCGAATCTAATAGGATCTTTCTAACTAGTAATTGCATTGTTATGCCTTGCTGAGTTCTTGTCAATTGCCCTGTTGTAATTTGTTTACCCGTCATGCCATGATGTTTATCTAAGGAGAGCACCTCTAGTGAACTATGGACCCCGGTCCAATCTTTACCATTGATACATCTTCCACTGTTAGTTGTTTACTTGCTGCAAACCATTACCTTCCACACCATACGCTTAATCCTTTGTTACAACAAACCGGTGAGCTTGACAACCTCACTGATTCGTTGGGGCAAAGTCTTGAGTTTGTGTTGTGCAGGTCTCCATGTTGCTAGCAACACTGTGTGACATTTCATTCCTCCTACTATTTCAATAACATCGGTTTCTTACTGAGGGAAACTTGCTGATCTGCTGCTTCATACCTTGCTCTTGGGGTTTTCAACGAAGCGTCCCACGACAAGTACTGGGCGCCATCAAGTTATTTTCTGGCGCCGTTGCCAGGGAGGCTAAGGACGTCTTCACTAGAGGAGTCCTTCACTTCCTTTCTCTTTACTTTATTTTTAGTTTGCTTAGTTTATTTTGCTTGGTTTTGTTTGCCTCTTTTCCAAAAACACAAAAAAATTAGTTCCTGCTCTAGCTGCTGCTGTTTTTGGCTTGCCCACCTTTGCCAAAATGAACTCTGCTGAGAACACCAAGTTGTGTGATTTCACTAGCACCAACAACAATGATTTCCTAAGCACTCCTATTGCTCCACCTTCTCCTGATGGTACCTTTTATGAAATTAAGCCTGCTTTGTTGAATCTTGTGATGAGAGAGCAATTTTCTGGTGCTGGTTCTGATGATCTTGCTGCCCATCTCAATAGCTTTGTTGAACTTTGTGAGATGCAAAAGTATAAGGATGTAGATGGAGACATTATTAAGCCCAAGATTTTTCCTTTCTCCTTGAGAGGGAAAGCTAAAGAATGGTTGCTTTCCTTGCCTAAAAATAGTATTGATTCTTGGACTAAGTGCAAAGATGCTTTTATTGGAAAATACTATCCTCCTGCTAATATTATATCTATGAGAAGTGACATTATGAAATTTAAACAACTTGATAGTGAACATGTTGCTCCAGCTTGGGAAAGAATGAAGTCTTTGGTTAAGAACTGCCCTACTCATGGACTCACTGCTTGGATGATTATCCAGACTTTTTATGCAGGTTTGAACTTCTCCTCAAGAAATCTATTGGATTCAGCTGCTGGAGGTACTTTCATGGGGCTCACTTTGGGTGCTGCAACAAGGCTCCTTGATAATATGATGGTTAACTACTCTTAATGGCATGTTGAGAGAGCTCCATATGGTAAGAAGGTAAATTCTGTTGAGGAAACTTCCTCTTTGAGTAAAAAGATTGATGTTATCATGGCTATGCTTGTTAATGGGAAAGCTCGTCTAGATCCTAATAGTGTTCCCTTAGCCTCTTTGGTTGCTCAAGAAGAGCAAGTTGATGTGAACTTCATTAGAAACAACAATTTCAACAACAATGCCTATAGTAATAATTTTGGTAGCAACAACAATTATATGCCTTATCCTCCTAATAATGGAAATTCCTATGGAAGCTCTTACAATAATGCTAGAAGTTCCTCCTCTAAACTTGAAGTCATGTTCAAAAACTTTATTAGTAAACAAACCACTTTCAATAAGACTACAGAGGAAAAACTTTTAACTGTTGAAAAAAATATATTCTCTTTGTCTGAAGCTCAGTCTTCCTTGGTTAATAAAATGGCTTCTAAACCTGAAACTATGGAAAATACCTTTGCTACTGCTCATGCCATACAAGTTACTATTGATGAAAATGTTAGGCTGTTAGCTCAACTTCATGCTAAGTGGGAAAGAGAAGCTGAAATTGATAGAAACAATAGTGTATGCACCATCACCACTAAACAACAAGTAGTCCCTAGTCCTCCTCCTACTATGCCTAAGCCTATTGAGCCTACTACTAGTGATGCTAAGTTTGACTTTGATTTTGATGGTTGCAATATTTCTGAAGTGATTATGTTCTTGCAAAAGCTTGCTAGAAGTCCTGATGCTAGTGATATGCATGTTGCTTTCACTAAACACATTACAGATTCTCTTGTTAAGATTAAGGAAGAGAAGCTAAAACACAAAGCTTCTATTCCTAGTAAAGTAGAAGATAGTTGGGAACCCATTATTAATATGCAAGTGAATGACTTTGATCTCAAAGCTTCATGTGATCTTGGTTCTAGTGTCTCTATTATGCCTGGGAAGATTTATGAAATGCTTGATTTGCCACCATTGGAAGATTGTTATTTAGATGTCCCACTGAATGATAATGCTAAGAAGAAACTCATGGGGAGTATTAATGATGTTCTCATTATGGTTAACAATGCTTATGTACCTGTTCATTTCTATGTTTTGGATGTTGAATACAATGCTTCTTTCCCTATTACTTTTGGAAGACCTTTTCTTAGAACAGTTGGTGCTATCATTGATATGAAGGGAGGCACCATTAAATATCATTTTCCATTCAAGAAAGGTATTGAACACTTCCCTATGAGGAGAGAGAAGTTGCTTTTTGCTCCTCCTTTAAAAGCAAGGTTTGATGTTAATGCTTCTTCATTTGAAAATACTTGATTCTTCTTGCTTCTTGTGCCTAACTTAAATGCGTTAAAGAAAAGTACTTGTTGGGAGATAACCCAAGAGTTTCCTTGAGTCTTGGAAGTTATTACTTCAGTAATAACCTCTCCTTATTCTTTTTGTTTGCTTTTTGTGCCAAGAATGACCTCTAATGAGATGGAAGTAAGATTTGGAGAGTTGTTGTCCCGAAGCAGATTTCTGTCCTCCACCAAAAATATTCGTGAGGCGTCTCTATAACTCGGATTAAGCTCAAAATTTACGAATAAATCCCCCAGTATGTTAGATAACTTTCTTTAGTTCAACATTTTTTATTTGATAAATAGAAGATGTTTGAAAAAAATCGGTTTCTACATGTTGGTCTGTTTTGACAGATTTCTGCCATTATTTGCATTTGCTTCTTATTGATTCCTTTTTGAGTTCTCTTTAGGTGAATTGAGATTTTTGAAGGAGTTTCTATAGTAGCTTGTGTTTTTAGTGAAAAGCCTTGCTGTTCCAATGCTTTGCCAGGGGTCTAATATCTTTTGAATACACTAATGTTGCTAATGAAGATTGTGTGAAGTTTTGTATAAAGGAAAAAATTTAGGTGTAGAGAGAGAATGATGCAATGATATGAAGAATGGACAAAAGCTCAAGCTTAGGGATTCCACCATGGTGTCACCCCAAGAAATATCCAAGAGGTATAAGCGTCAAAGATTAGGGATGCCCAAGGCATCCCCTTCTTCATCAATAAAAAGCTCAGGTTTGTCTAGACACTTCGTATTTATTGTTTCATGTACAGTTGTGTTGTTCTTGGAGCATCTTAGTTTTCGGTTGCTTTGCTTAGGTTGTTTAGTTTGATTGAATAAAGTAGTTTGGACCCCCGTTCTCGCTGTGTTGTTTTGCAAATAAGTTTCTTGGTGTTGGAAAGGAGTAATAAGTTCTTGCTTGAAGTGCAAGAGGAGCTTGCATTGACTGTGACTTAGACTTTAGCATGACATGCTAGGTGTTGTTTTGACTTTATGCTTAGTGATTATTGTTGTAGCATGTCTTGTTCCAAACAATTGGGATTGCTTAGTGTGCCTTGAAGAAATTATGCATTGTTTTAGCATACAAAAAACATAGTATTGTGGTATTCTACTTTGATGCTTTGTTTGAGTTGACTTGGCACATGCTCACACCATGTTATGACTATGACAAGTCACCGTTAGCCTCTATGATCATTTAGTCCTTGACTTGTAGTACCACTCTTTGCTTTGATTAGTAATGCTTTGTTGCTCTGCATGATTATGGCCATTATGCTCTCTTAGTTGGTTGCTCCCAGTCTTTTGCTAGCCTCCATTTGTATGAGTAAGTTCTACTCATGCCTCCAACCCCCAAGAAACCAAGTTATTCCAAAGTGTCCACTATAAAATCCTATGCATGGTGTGTTACACCATTCCAAGTATATTGTTGTTTTCTGCTATCTTCCAATTAAAAACTATTTTGTTATGTGAAAACTTAGTGATTAAAGCCCTCACGAACTTGATGGCACACTTTATATTCTTTGCCCCTAATAAACTTGAACCATTATGACAACTTTGTTGTATATGCTTGCACTTATACATTGTAATTAGAAGAACCGTGCTGTCACGGGGAACGTTTTCAACATTGCACTTGTACTTTGTACTCAGTTGATATCATGCTCTTTTGTCTATGGATGTCACCGATGTGAAATAAAGAGGGAACTTATAAGTCCATGGAGTTTGTATCCTATGTTAGAGAAACACCTGGGTCGTTAGCCTAAGCCATGCCTAATCATGGTGGAAACTTGCAGCATCACCATAGTGACATCTATGAAGCATTCTTCTTATAAAAAAAGAGACACATTGAGAAAAGAGGAAAGAGATAAAAAAGCACCATATTCCCATGGTACATAAGAAGATTGCTGAGATGCTCAATGTCTGCTTGCCTTTGTCATTTTAGTTATGGGAAAGCTCTTGTACCATGTGCAAGGGGTACCCCGTAGGCGGTTCTCAATGATATGCAAATACTTATAAAGACAAGAACTTACCTGGGCCCAAAGTTGAGTATGCATGAGGTGTGGCCCTTGTATTCAAGGGACTTGAGATTGCCAACTTATACTTCGTCAAGCATATACTCCATCTTTGTCACTGTAACCTTAATCACTTCAAGATGCTTATGATAGGGGCAATGAGGGCTGAAAGCTAACAAGTACCATAATGTTTGGAAGCTCTTTTTGAAACTTGTAATCCCTGGTTCCTTTACAAAAATGGCCTTTCTTCCACCATTATTGAGTCTCCACCTTCTACCTTTAGGCACCATTAAGAGAGCATAGTTGTCATTCTATGTACAGTGTTCCAAAGCTTATTGGTTGATGCATATTGTGATATTACTTGTTCTTGTGCTATTTGTTTCTAGTCACCCTTGTGAACTTTGAAGGTGTCCTATGCATCTATTTGCTACTCTATGAGGGACAAGCTGATTGCCACTATGCTACGTTTTCTGTATGTGAAACAAACAAATGTTTTTCAATGCATGTTATTCATGATCTTTGTTTGTAGCATTTCATGTTGCTTGCATAGTTACTATGTCCTATTGTTAGAACTCCATCTTTCATGCACATGTTTAGAGTTCTTTGATCCCAGCTTTCAATACTTGCAAATGGTTGGATCTTTATTGTGAGGGTGCATGTCACCTCAAAAATTATTCTTTTTATCACTTACCTACTCGAGGATGAGTAGGAGTTAAGCTTGGGGATGTTGATACGTCGGAAACGTATCTAAATTTTTGATGCTCCATGCTTGTTTAGTATATACTTTGCTTTGCTTGTCCACACTTTGAGGTGCTTTTTACATGTTTTCTGGTACTAACCTATTAACAAGTTGCCACAGTTCCAGTTGCATGTTTTCTCTTGTTTTTGGTTTCAGAAAAGTTAGTAAAGAAATATTCTCGGAATTGGACGGGACAAACGCCAAAGTCAATTACTTTCCATGGGGAACAACAAGTCCAGAGGTGAGCCGGAGAGGCGGGCTAGGGCGCCCAGACCCCCTAGGCGCGGGTGGGCCCTGCCCCGCGCCTGGGAGGGGTGTGGGGCCCTTGGCCACCGCCTCGGCCTCCCCCTTCGCCTATAAGAAGCCCCCGATGCAGAAACCCTAAGCACCCGATAAAATCTCCACGGAACCATCTGTAGCCGCTGCCACCATCGTCCCTAGATCGGGGGGATCTGAAGTTCTTCCCGGCACCCTGCCGGAGGGGAGATCATCCGGAGGCCTTCTCTCCGGTATGATGTGTGAGTATTTCCACCTTGGACTATGGGTCCATGTAGTAGCTAGATGGTTGTATCTCCTCCTTTGTGCTTTCATGTATAGATCTTGTGAGCTCTGTTCATGATCAAGATCTAATCTATTTGTAATCATGCATGTTGTGTTTGCGGGGATCCGATGGATATTGAGATTATTATGTTGGTTTGATTAATGGTTTTGTCTTTATGATTCTATCATGTCTGTGCTGTTTGTGATCTCTCATGCTCTCCGTTGTTAGTAGCTATCTTGTACAAGTAATTGCTAGTGACTCCAAGAGGGGGTATTTATGCTCGATAGTGGGTTCATGCCTCTAGTTTCCAAGGGAAGTGACAACATGTGGACGTTTTACCTTACACACTTTGCTTCAAGCAGTTGTCTATTGCTTGCAACATAATACTGGAGGGGGTTCGGATGATAACCTGAAGGTGGACTTCTAGTCATAGATGTAGTTGGATGGCGGTCTATGTATCTTGTTGTATTGCCCAATCGAATCTCATAGGATCTTTCTGACTAGTAATTGCATTGTTATGCCTTGCTCAGTTCCTGTCAATTGCCCTGCTATAGTTTGTTTACCCCTCATGCCATGTTGTTTATCTAAGGAGAGCACCTCTAGTGAACTATGGACCCCGGTCAAATCTTTACTATTGATACATCTTCTACTATTACTTGTTTACTTGCTGTAACATCCCAGCATTAGAGCCTAGAAATAAGCTAAACCAAGATGTGTGCATTGCATTCATGCATAGAAAATCCGAATATTTTTCGCTCTTTTAAACAAAACTTGTCAAAGTGATTGAAGCTTATCTTAGCTTGATGGAATTGAAGTAGATCATCAAGTTGACTGCGATAAGTTTCAATAAGACCTTTGTTAAAATATCATTTTGGGTAAGAGAGGTTTGATCTAAGGGTAGATCAAATGTACAATAAGTTAAACCTTAATACAATGTGTATTATATTTGATCATCAGGTGATCATATTATAGTACTCATTATCATCAATCACAAGTACCAAGTTAAAGATATAAAAAAAAATAAGAATGCAACCACTATATCTTAATTCCATTTGCATACATCCTGAGTATCATAGTAACACCTAACCTTAAAAACTCCTTTGATGAGTTGGAGTTGGAAAGTGATTAAGTCAAGATCATCCACTATATATATATATATATATATATATATATATATATATATTTCTTTCCATATCAATCTTTACGGAACCTATCTTAATATGTGTTGTTCATCAATTTTGAGTAATCAACCATTGATTCACAAACTCTTTAACTATCAATCTTTGATCTACTATTTCCTGATCTTATCATAACATCTACTTAAATCTTTTAAAGAGGGCATAAGTTCATAAATAACCTTAATCCAATATGAGATACTAAGAAGATAATTCCAAGATAATAGAAAGGTAGGATAGATAAAGCCCTGCTTAGCCAACTAAGAACTTCAGTAATAAGTGATTAAAGTATTATAATGGTAATGCCTTGACCACCAATATTGAATGCTTATATTTAGTACATGTAATACTGGTGGGTAGAACATGATTGGAACCTTAGTAGAGATAAGTTATTCTAGAGAAGTCACTATATGTCACATTTATATAATGTGAGGTTGGAGTGTGAGTTATCAAAGTAAAGTAAATGTAAGAAAGTATGATTCAACTAAAGCTAGTATAGCATAGAGTTTATAAGTAGTGTTATTCATCTTAAAAGATAATCAACCTTAGAGGAAGATCAGTGATGGAATATTAAGGAAGATTGTGAGTGAAACTGAAGGAACTACTGGTTGGATGGAAGATTATCAACAGTAGAATAGTAAATACAATCAAACAAGGATATGAACAAATTATAAAATGCCTTTGTATCAAAATCATTGGATTTATCCATGAGTTTAGAAGATTAATATATGAATAATAATACGTGGGGCGGCGAACGGGGGTGTCTGCGGGGTTGCTGGGGCGGTGGTGATCACGCGTGCACGCGGCGAGGGTGGCGCACGGTCTTTGGGCGTGTGTCGAGGGTGGCGCTCTGGCGCGCTCTCGACATGCTCCCAGAGAAGCTTGGCATGGCTTGGGTGTGTGGTCTAGTGGCTGGCAGGGTTCGAGCGCTGGACAGGGGGTGGCGGTGGACGATGGCCTGTGTCCTAGACATGGTGTTTAGGCTTGGTGCTTGCTCTGGCTAGCTAGCCATGGTCGGCTGGCAAGGGTTCCTTCGGGTTGGCATGGCATGGTGCAAAGGGTAGGGGCTAGGGGTGGTCAAGGAACTGGTTGGCACTGGGTGAGACAAGTGTGATCAATGGTGAACAATGCTTAGCCAAATTACTCCTCAAAACAGTGAAGTTTGGCCAGTTTGATTTGTTGTCTCCAAGTGTTTGATGAAATGGCCGCATGGACTTGATTTTGAATTTTGAAAAGATTTTTGGTGGGTGTGCTAGTCATGTGTTGAGGATTCTGTGGATGCTTGGGTTTTTAAAATTGAGCTTGTTTGAGTGGTTTTTGAAATAGTGGGATCTTCCCATATGAAATAGATTCAATTTTAAACTGTCATTTAAAGCATGCATTCAAATGTTTTTGGATGATCACAAGGTGGGCCTTGGTACGTTGTTATGAGTACTATCAAGGGGTGCAAATATCCATACATGTTTCTGTTAAGTTCTGAAAGTTAGAGATAGCCAAAGTAGGCATGGGAGTTAATTTGGCCAAAGTGACCATTCACTTAATTTATTTGTTTTGACTTGTTTGTGTTTGGGAAAAGTTTGGGGATTGTTTAGATGATGTTTATTTCACCGAAGAATCATTTTACAAGCAAAGAAACACAGAACCAAGGCAATTCAAAAGAATCCAAATTTTAATACATACACATATGAATGCTTTCATATGTTTAATTCGAAAAGTTTTTGTTAACCCTAATTTTGATGATTAGAGTTTGATGATACATGCTTTATATTTTTGGGATGTTACAGACACATCCTAGCAATAATGAAGAGTTATCTAGTGATATGAGGGATATTCACTTGATAATAATCTTGTTGTGTTACTAGTGCGATAACTCTTTTATATGATTGAAATTTCCAATCATTACCCAAGAGTTTTAACTCTAAGTGACTGATGATAATTTATTATCCACAGTTCCACATGGCACCTCGATATCCACCCCAGAATGTTCAAGTGATGAACATGACGTTGGATGACTACAAAGGGGATTGGATACACAATCTCCGACAACTTGTATGGAGTTTGGAATGTGAATTAAGACTTTTGGTCAAGATTTACACTTACTATGATGGGCAGGTATTAGCTAAATACCGTGTCATGATCATGTTACCCAAGAAGTTAGGATTTAAGGGAGAAATTCCAGCAGGAGAGGCAAGGTGCATGGCATCTGCATATCAGATTGCCGTAGCAGCAGCCATAACCATGATCCATGAACGTAAATCCCAAGCCCTAGAAGGTAGTACTCACACCATTATACCACATGAAACCTCAAACTCAAAGCATGAGTTAGACCACTCTACCTTAGTCCAAGCTGAACCTACTCTAGCTGTAGAGTATATGGATCGTTACCGGTCTTTGCTAAACACTTATCACAACACTCACCAAGTTTTAGTTCAGGAGCTGGATACGGTCATTGAGGACTTTACTAATCCGGATAAAGCAATGGCTCGTAGGAAGAAGCTAGATAAAGAAGCTAGGCATCCTAAATACATACCTTCTAGAGAAGTGTTTGAGGAAACTGAATTTGATGACCCAAACTCGTAAAATTATGCCTATTACCAGAATGACTTCAAGCCACCTGAAGACCTATGGACCAAGTATAATTTCGAACAACAGGAATGGAATAAAGTTATTCCAAATAAACCTGAGCCTAACAAGTATGGATGGGAAATAGAATCTCAAGGTAAAACCATAGGGAATCCTATACCTTGTGATGCATGTATTGAAGAAGAGACCAATTATAACCATAGAGAGCCTTATGGACCATATGGGGGTAATACAAATCCAATCAACTTAGAAGAGTACTCCAATAGCTACTATACCAATATATATGACTGGATCCAAGAAAAAGCTAAGGAACCAACTTACTATGAGGAAGCGTTGCCAGGAAACCCGGACTATTCGGTGGAAGATTACGTCAACTCTAGTCATTTTTCAATGACTAATGTCAGTCTCGATACTTCTAATCAAGAATACACACCTCCTGGATGCTCCTATGCTCCAGAAGGCAGTCGTAGGACTTCCTGTCATCATGCACGGAACTCCAGGAAGCACTAGAGGAAGATGAAAGTGAAAGAGAAACAACATCCCAAGGTATGCGGGCTTGAATAATGTATATAGAGGGTAATGCGTATTGTAGTTTGATAGGTTTGCCACAATAAGTGAGGATATATCCACAAGAGCAAGAAGTTCTTGTAAGATAGATGTGTAAATAGGTTTGGAGCAAACCGTGGGAACATCTAGTATATTTGTAAATTATCTAAAACCTATGTATGATACAGGGTATATGTTTTGTTGTTTATTGACTTTTGGATCTTTTTGATTCTTCTTGATTGACTAGATCTGTACATGAAGTTTAATTAGGTATGCAAATGCATGATGTAACACCCAGTTATTACTTGATGTTATAGATCTAGAGAGAAACGGGAAATTCGTATAAGGGAGTGACGAGTTTTAAAGATCATAAGGAAGATTAACTTGAATGATGTAGCATGATATAAGGGGTATTTACACCATTTGGGGAGTAGATAGAACATAAGTCACATTCTTGTCCAGTTTAGGAAGAAAGCATGGTGGAGGAGATTTAAGGAGCAACCAGATATGATAAATTGAAAGTTCATTCAAAGTAGGTAAGATGCTAAGAAGTTAATGAAGAATTTTATCAAGTTCATGGAAGTATCATGAAAAAAAAATACCAAGAAGATGCCTTAGAACCAAAAGGGTATTCAGACTCTGACAATCCAGAGAGAATGTAACTCGTAGGTCAGAAACTGTAAGATAATACCTACCATCCAGAATGTTCCGCCTTGGGTACCTAATCCCTTACCGGCATTCTAATCCGCAGTCGATATTCTATCCGCAGCTGGTATTTGGTTGACATAGTTAATCAAATTATCCTAACGGTTGCATAAAGAGCATTAAATTTGGCCTAACCTAAGTAAGACCTAAAGAAGGATAAAATTTAAAGGCGACCGTCTATCAAGATGCTCCGCAAAGTCAAACTTATCCAAGAGAGCATGTCCTAAGGTAAAGGGACATATAACGCTAAAAGATTTGCTTCGGAGATCCACAATTGTGTGGATACACTGTATAATCTTTCATCAGACCTTAAATTGGTAGAATTCAAGCTGAACCAAGATCAATATCCGAGTTTAAGAACCAATGGTCTCTATGTATGTAATTTAAAGATTATTAGTAAAATCTAAGGGGGAGAGTAGACGTTATGAATGAAGGATGAAGAAAGTACTATAGGTAATAATGGAAAATTAGTAAAAATTCGTGAGAAGGTCTAAACTCGAAGGTGATAAAGGATACAATTAAATGACCAATCCAAAAAGAAACAACTCTTAACTAATCTAAAGAAATAATAGATAACTTCCAATTAGACATAGGAAGAGAATACGAATTCTAATGGGTATGGACTAAATGAGTTCAGATCCAATTTTGGAAGGAATACCAGTATCAACTATGCTATGATAGTAATAGAAGGGTAGTCTTTTGATTACTAACACGGGTATATATAGAAACTTAAAACGTATTTTTAAGAAGACCTCTAAACTATACTTAAATTAGTAATAAAGTTTGATGTTTAGATAGAAAGAATTTGATTAGGATATTTAATCAGGTTATGGAATACTCCAATTAATTCCATTTAAAGTCATCATGTAGTGGAGAATATAGCAACCACTGCAAGACAATTTCTTATTCCGAAACATGAGAGTTTGCGAACTTCGAGGACGAAGTTTATTTTAAGGGGGAGAGTCTGTAACATCCCAGCATTAGAGCCTAGAAATAAGCTGAACCCAGATGTGTGCATTGCATTCATGCATAGAAAATCCGAATAATTTTCGCGCTTTTAAACAAAACTTGTCAAAGTGATTGAAGCTTCTCTTAGCTTGATGGAATTGAAGTAGATCATCAGGTTGATTGCGATAAGTTTCAATAAGACCTTTGTTAATATCTTATTTTGGGTAAGAGAGGTTTGATCTAAGGGTAGATCAAATGTACTATAAGTTAAACCTTAATACAATGTGAATTATATTTCATCATCACGTGATCATGTTATAGTACTCATTATCATCAATCACAAGTACCAAGTTAAAGATATAAAACAAATAATAAGAATGCAACCACTATATCTTAATTCCATTTGCATACATCCTGAGTATCATAGTAACACCTAACGTTAAAAACTCCTTTGATGAGTTGGAGTTGGAAAGTGATTAAGTCAAGATCATCCACTATATATATTTTTTTCTTTCCATATCAATCTTTATGGAACCTATCTTAATATCTGTTGTTCATCAATTTTGAGTAATCAACCATTGATTCACAAACTCTTTAACTATCAATCTTTGATCTACTATTTCCTGATCTTATCATAACATCTACTTAAATCTTTTAAAGAGGGCATAAGTTCATAAATAACCTTAATCCAATATGAGATACTAAGAAGATAATTCCAAGATAATGGAAAGGTAGGATAGATAAGCCCTTCTTAGCCAACTAAGAACTTCAGTAATAAGTGATTAAAGTATTATAATGGTAATGCCTTGACCACCAATATTGAATGCTTATATTTAGTACAGGCAATACTGGTGGGTAGAACATGATTGGAACCTTAGTAGAGATAAGTTATTCTAGAGAAGTCAATATATGTCACATTCATATAATGTGAGGTTGGAGTGTGAGTTATCAAAGTAAAGTAAATGTAAGAAAGTATGATTCAACTAAAGCTAGTATAGCATAGAGTTTATAAGTAGTGTTATTCATCTTAAAAGATAATCAACCTTAGAGAAATATCAGTGATGGAATATTAAGGAAGATTGTGAGTGAAACTGAAGGAACTACTGGTTGGATGGAAGATTATCAACAGTAGAATAGTAAATACAATAAAACAAGGATATGAACAAATTATAAAATGCCTTTGTATCAAACTCATTGGATTTATCCATGAGTTTAGAAGAGTAATATATGAATAAGAATATTTTAATGAGTAATCTCATTGTACTAACCCTGGTGATGGATAGAAAGAAGTGTTATATCTAGGAAAGGAATTCCTTAATTAGAGATCCAAGATTGTGAAATATAATTATATGTTATAAATCATTTTCCTATTTAATCTTGGTAAGTAATCAACTCTAAATCTTAAATCAAACATAATATCCATCTCATACCATTGATCCATCATCTGATGTCTATAACACTTTATAGAAATATTTTCCTATAGCAAATTACACAAGCACATCTCTGTTAATTCCAATCATCATAACTATATGTGTTTAAGTATATCCTTATCCATTCCTTTCTATAAAACATTCTAATTATAACTTACCATTATAAAAGGTGGTGTCATCAAATATCTCAAACAGAAAACAATATGTTTGGTGGTTGAACCTTTAACCACATCTATAAAGGATTCTAAGTATTTCAAGACCAAAATCCTAAAACCAAAGGTAAGTAATCATAAGTTGAAATCCTAAACCTCCTTATTTATTATAATAAAATAGATACATTTACATTTTCCAAATCAATGGAAGTAGCAACAACTATATCAATGTCTTTTATATTTCATGCATTAAATAAAGATATAGTTTCATTATACATATAAAAGTTTGTATTCAAACTATGAGCCAAATTGAGTTAAGTTTATAAACAAATAAGAAAATATCATTCAAGAAATCCCTAACTAAAATAGGAGAGAAAAATAATAAGAAAAGTTTCTATAAACTATTAAAAAGGAGTTCTTATTGAGTAAATAAAAGAAATATAAAAAGAAGACATAATAAAAGTTCACAAAGGTTACCAAATATATTTTAATATTGTTGCAAATATCCAGCAAATAAATCATACAAAGCAAGGTTCAAAATATAAAACAAATTCAAATCTGAATAAGGAAACAGAAAATAGAAAAAAAGGATAAAACAAATAAAACACAACCTGGCTGTGGCCCAATACCACTATACCTATCTGATGCCCTGTGCAGCCCACAACAGCCCAGTAACTAGCCCGGTTCTTTTCTATCTGTGACTGACAAGTGGGGTCAAGAGAGGACCGCGTGGTTGAGTTGAGATTTTTGCCAGGGGTTATCCGCAAAACGACCATCGTCGTCATCGTCACGCACACAGGCAGCTCGTTGGCGAAGCTCGCCGCCGCCTGATGCCGTCATCGTCGTCGTTGCGCCAAGATTCTCGCCGTCGTTGCCAGGAGGGCATATGAAGGCTACCGCGACGCCCTGCCTCAATCCTTATCTCCAATCTCTCCTTATCCTCTCCGATACGAACTAGACCGAAACCCTAGCTCACCGGAGCCACCTCTCGCTGTCGAACCACGTCTCCCCACACCATTCTGAGCCGTCATGGAGAAGCGCCTTCCTCCGTAGATCCTCTGGGTAGAAGCTTGCATCAAGGGGAGCACTGGAGCAGGTGAATTTGGTTGTTTCCCTTCGCAGCAGTTTGTCGGAATCCTCTTCGGGAAGCTCGATTCCGACAGTGCCTGTCCTCGTCGACCGCTCTATCGTCATCAGGGTAAGATTGCGCATCTCTGGACCCTAGTTTCGTTTGGGGATTTGCACCGTAGGTCTAGTTTTGGTGACCACAGCCGCTGGCCGCCGCAGAAGTTCGTCGCTGATGACCCTCCGATGAATATTTCCGAGCGGCGCTGCCACTCTTAGGTTCAATAGGTTGCGCTTGTTCGAACTAGATCTATTTCGCTTGTTGGGGTGCAGTAGATCGTCGCCGGCGCCCAACCTCTGGCGGCGGTGGTGATGCTGACGCCATGCTTACCTCATGATCGAGCCACGTCAGCTAGTTTGACTGGTCTTTGCCTCGCGTGGTGGATGACATGGCCCAGGGCCCACATGTCATCGACAGTGAGTAGAGAGGAGGTTAGTAGCAAAAGCATTTCTAGACCTGAGAGATGAGGTGGACAATGTCCCACTAGTCAGTGACTGGGGCTGGCTCTTGATGCGGTTTAAACAGTATTTTCTGTTAGGAAATAAATAAAATGTTATAATTCAATTAATAATATTCCAAAAATCAAATAAAGGATTAAATCTTGCTTCATTAATAACTTTTGATTTATAATTCAGAAAAATGTGTATAATATATGGAAATTTTTAGAAAAATAAAATCTACAACTAAAATCTATTATCGAATATTGTTATAATGATTATTATAATAAATAGTATTTAGTAAAAGTTTTATAAGTAATAAAACTTTAATAATTTATATTCCTATAATCATAAATGTTTATAATATAAGTAAAATACCAAAAATCTTAAAAAAATAAGAATTCTAATTTAAAACTATAACCATGTATTATTATTTCACTTAATTAAATATTTATTATTTATTAAGTAATTATAAAGTGATAAGAATTATAAAAATCATATCTTATTATTTATAAATCACAAAAATAAATGTAATATACCAAAAAGATCACAAAAATAATATCTACATGTTAAAAATCTAAGATTCTACTTTTGAGTTAAATAAAAATTAAATATTCTTATAACTCAAATTTAAATTTATTCACTTCATTAATAATTCATATAAAGATAAATAAAATTTATTAATCTTCCTAAAATGAGTCAAATAAGCCTAATAAATAGTATTAGTCTTAAATATTAATAATCTAATGCCATAATGGTTTAAAACATTATAAATGTTCTTATTTTAGGAATATCTACAACCTTAAATGAAGATTATCTCTAAGAAGAATTCCACTAATAATAAAATCCTTAAAGAACAACTTGTAAACAGTCAAATCTTTTCTAAACCATATTAATCACCAAATTACAAAAACTACTACCACATTATATAAATCCATAAGTAGTTAAGTAACATTATGCTGAATTTGTAAACTATACTTACTTATTTATAAAAGATGAAGGATACCACTCTATTATAAAATCAAGAAACCATTACTCAAGTAACAGAATAAACATTATTAAGTAACTTAAAGAACACATTTCAGATATACAAGATACCAATGTATAAATACTATACTTTCAAAACTATCTATACTTTAAAGTTAACTTTAGTCTACAGAATCTTAATACAGAAATATAAGCATTATTATTTGTTTTATAGTTAACTTTGGTCTGAAGTATTTAAGTTATAAAGCAACTCAAGCCAAACCATTTAAGAAAACAAATAACATCAACCACCACTAACTAACCACAAAGTTTGTTTAGACCTTAGAAGAGAAACCTTTTCTTCGAAGGTTATGCTTTTTGCCACTTTAAATAAGAAACCTTGTATAAGTAATCTGAACTAGTATGTCATAAGTATATAGACATTACTACTACATATGTGTGGTTCACAACCACTCATAAACTCTAATAGAAGCACAAAGATGAAACTTATCTAAAAGAACCACACATCCCAAGGTAACCATTTTCAAAATCCAAACTCTAGGACAGCGTTATTCCCAGGATTTGCGCTTAGAACGTGAACCACATTACTTATGCATAAAAGCATATTGCTTCTTTAAACATTAGTCCTTACCGGACCAATGATGCTGATTTCAGATTTTGGATTTTATACTGACTCGAAGACCGTGAGTGCATAATCTTGCAATCACAAAAGGCAAGTTCACACTTTCTCATGTCCTTTGTTTATTTTCTGTAAAGTATTTTACAAATCCAGTGTTGTCCTCATCTACATTTGAAAAAGGTCAGAAAACACTATTTTCAATAATAATGTGAACCATTGATTACTGATCCAGGGTGATCAGTTAATCTATTAAATCTGACAGTTGAAATAACACTGTTTAGAACTATATCACCTAGGACTTAACAACCAATGTCGCCAGTGATTCTTGCGCCGTATATTACGCGTTGACCATCAGATTTGGAATGGGACGGAGAAGTCAGCTGTATCTTCTTCCTCTCGCATGAAGCCGGATGTGCAGGTCATGGCTGTTATCCTCGTAGAGTGCATATTAATTGGTAATTCGTAGAGGATATGCAACATATGGGTGGGAACCCTCATCGTCCCATGATAGTTCTGGCATCTAATGGTTTGTACAAACCATTGCCGTAATTCATTATGTGGGCATGGTGTACACCAAGGAGGCATGCATGCGGGGTCGCGAAGGGGGCAGTGATTGGCTTGGATCATCTTCTGGGCCCCACATCATGGAATTGTGGACGGGAATAAGATGCCTGGTTGTGCAATAAATAGTTGATCTCTCATGGGTAAAGTGACGCACCTCTGCAGAGTGTAAGAACTGTAACTTGTTACTCCCTTTTCCGGGAAGGAGCCGCGAACGCAGCGGGAAAGGAACTCCATGAAAGTTCTGGTAAACCCGTGAAGGCTGATGGACATAGTTTTTCAGAATAAAAGCAACCTTTGAAGAAATGTTTATGAAAACTTGCATTGCCTACGACCTACGGTCTGTGGCTATAGATGTAGTGCATCAAACACTCCTTTTCTAGTGAATTTGCTGAGTACGCTCGTACTCAAAGTATCTTCTTAACCCTTGCTAGATTCTGAAGCCATTAAGAAGATCTCTACATCAAGTTATGCTCCAGAATCATAAAAAGCTAAATCTTTTCAATGAAGACAAGGAAGTCAACATATACCTCAACTCAAGTGAATACGGAGTTACTGATTAGTTGGGAATATAATCGCTAGCCAAAGCACCTATTTCTGTAGTGCGTTGCAATAGAAGTAATGCTAAACTCTTAGCCAGAATACTAGTTCTAGTAGTATAATAGTTCTTGAGTTGTTTACATTTGACTCTTCTTCGTAAGAAGTTCTTTCCCTCTCTTTAACTTAGAGTGTTCTCTGGATATTATGTAAAGAGTGAGTTGTAACCTTTAAGCCATGTATTGGACCCGCTGTGTTTCTGTTGTGCCATTCTGAGGAATATAATACTAGTGAACGGTGTTTCAATGATGTTATGTCAACGACTATAGTATACTACATCATGGAGTGGTATGCTGGGTCACCACAGTTGGTATCAGAGCATATGCTTTGACCTTAGGTTGGAAACCTAGTAAATGGGTAGAACCTGTAGGAAATTGTAAACACCCGGATTTTTAATCTCAGATGCCTGTTATGCCATACATCGCAATCCCAGCATTACCATTTCTGCGAGACATAACAGATTTGGATATCACAGTAAATCATCCATTACACACCATACATAATGTCTTACACAAATAAGGATCTCATGTTCCAGTTCTAATACAACTCAAGCAGCGGAATAACGTAATAGTAACGATAGCGTGGGCGAAGCTCCATCTTCGGGGTCACAGGCAATGCTGACGATGGGAGATGATCCTAGTTGTCGTAACCTTCCTGGGGTCCTTCGTCCTGGTACTCCTCTTCATAGTCTGGCCACGGGAATAACCAGGGACAAAGCCATGAGTACTCTTTAAGTACTCGCAAACTAATACTAACAAGTGAAGGTTTTTTTTGTAGTAGGACACAAAGCTCTAGGGTTGTTTTGCAAAAACCCAGATTTACCTCTACTAAGTTCAGAAGCAAGAAAAAGCTAGTTGAATTTTATAACACCTAAGTGGGAACTTGTATCTCATGTCACAACTCTGTTGTGGTCAAGTCAAATTCTCAAATCATTTCACAAGACATTTTGAAAACATCTGACGGGGGAACAGTATGGCCACTCCAACTGTCCATAACCGCGGACGTGGCTATTCGGATAGTTTGACACTCTACAGAGATTGTACACTTTCACCACGACATTTGATACATCCGTCAGGAACAAATCCTGAATTTACCATACTCAGTATGCGGATAATCAATCCTAACCTTTCAATTACAAGCCCTAGTATAGGCACCTCTCCTGTGAGTTTGGCCTCCCAACCATGACCAACTGTCATCTCGGGTACTGCACAGGTGGACAATCTTCACAAGGTAGCCTTAGCTCAGACCTTGGCTGTGAGGGAACCCATCCTAAGGTATATAAGTTTCTAGTCAAGCCCTACCCAATTTTCGGGTATTGTGGTTGCACGGTAAAATTGGAATGGTATCGCATCCAGACAACCATCAGTTTTATAAAGGGGCTAAGGCTCCTGCCTCAACATTTTCATCATCAAAATCATCTGGTGTTCGGAAAAACATGTCAAAACATCTCAGTAGAATGACTCATCATTCTAAGGTTTTCATAACCATTTTCCACCAAGTATTCCGATCTAAAGTTGATCAAGTTTTAGGCTTAGAACTAGGATATACAAGTGGGGGTGAGTACTAATGAAGGGTGGTAAACAAGTGGAGTTTTACTAAGTTCAATCTCATGTCTTGGGATGACATCAAGATTATCTAGCTTAGGCCAAATTTAATGCTCTTTATGCAACCTTCAATTATCTTCCTAGAATCTACAAGTCACTTAAATAAACTCTAAGAAATAGCTTTGATAAAGAAATAAAGTGGAAAGCTTGCAAGTAAAACTAGGATTGGGTTATCAAGTGGGTATGATCACATATGCTTAAGGCATATAGTTGGCATGGTAACAAGCAGGTATTCGCTTACATATGTCAACTTGATTAGTAAGGCTTTCTAAAGTAGAGTATCTTGCAAGTGTTAGCTTGCTCAATCAACTAGTAGTATTAGGCTTGCATCAGTATCAGTATAAGCTTGCCTTGTGCATAGAAGTGGTTGAAGTTCTCCTCGGCTTCTTCTTCGTAGTATCCTCCTTCCTCCTCGTATCCTTGGTCGGTACTAGCGTCTATGAATAAATATGAGGTACACAATCACCAAACAATACTTAACTACTTTCAATCATCACATATAGGGGTACTATAGATGATCTAGCATCATCACTAATATTACATGATTAAAGCCTTGTCTTATTTATTTTATTTTTAGAAAAGTAATTTCTACTCATTGAAAAACTACTTAAGATTTAATATTCTCCAACTCAAACATGGTATCATGTTGACACATTTCATCCCACATATTTCAGTACATGAGAATGTGATTTAAACTGGTGTCACAATTTAATAAGGTTTAACCTTTTTATTTTAAATCATTAAAGTGGCTGGAAATTCCTATGTGGCATTCTTTTATTACTTGAACATTATTTTTGTAAGTAAACCCATATATTTTTATATATTCTGAAAGGTATGATCAATTATGATTTTTGAGAGATGGAATCAACTCAAAAGCTATTATGGTTTAAATTTGAAAAATATTTGAATGCAGAAAAGCTTCTAACTTGTTATTTTTACCAAGGTTGATTTATAGATCCAAATGATTTGAATCCAACGGGCTTGGATTAAGCATTTCAATACCTTTTTTAAAAAATTGGTTTCATGAAATTTGGTTCACTGAATCGAGCTGGGTTGGTTTTTGAAACTAGGTACAGAACTGAGTTTGAATGAAAATAGAAAAAGCTAAATTCAAACAAGTGGGTTGTGCAGGAAGGGTTATTGGG
Organism: Avena atlantica; assembly: GCA_910589765.1. Classification (NCBI taxonomy): domain Eukaryota; kingdom Viridiplantae; phylum Streptophyta; class Magnoliopsida; order Poales; family Poaceae; genus Avena; species Avena atlantica. Next base: position 21,787,113 of record OU342734.1, on the reverse strand, counting down.
TCGGCCCAGTGTCACTCCGCAGCGCGAGGCGCAACTGACAGGGGGGTCTACTGGTCAGTGGCTCATAAAACTCGAAGCGGTACGGGGCGATGTGGTGCGTTGGATTAGAATGAAGATCGACGGCTGAGGGTCATCGTCGATGATGAACAGGTCACCAGCGAGGTCGAACCCTAGAGGCTCAGTGGGGGTGCATAGGGGGCATACCGAGGCTCCAATGACGACAACGAGGCGGGCAAACGACGAAGTCGACGCCGACTAACTCAGGGGTGGTCGCGGCAGCTCCAGGGGTGGACGAAATCAACGGCTCCTCTTCTCCTCTGCAGCGGCGAACTCCGGCCAAATTCCGGCGATGCTCTGCTCGCCTTGCTCCGACGAAGGGGTGGAATGATCAGTGAGGTGAGGGGAGTGAGATGGTGTGAAGAAATCGAGCGGGGGTCGTATCCTTTTATAGGCCCGACGACGAGACCGAGATGGATGGGCAGGAGATGGTGGCGACACGGCTACGGGCGGCTAGAGGCATGGTCGAGGTTGGCGATCAACGCGTGGTCTCCTGGCGATGCTCTAGATCTTAATTGCGCGTGTAGGGGCGGTGGAAATTGGTCGGGAACGTGCGTGCTCTTCGCGGCAGAGGCGGTATCTTCGATGGTGAGCGGTGGCTATGAGGCATGGGACGGCGAACGGGGGTGTCTACGGGGTTGCTGGGGCGGTGGTCATCACGCGTGCACGCGGCGAGGGTAGCGCGCGGTCTGTGGGCGTGTGTCGAGGGTGGCGCTCTGGCGCGCTCTCGGCATGCTCCCAGGGAAGCTTGGCATGGCTTGGGCGTGTGGTCCAGTGGCTGGCAGGGTTCGAGCGCTAGACAGGGGGTGGCGGTGGACGGTGGCCTGTGTCCTAGACATGGTGTTTAGGCTTGGTGCTTGCTCTGGCTAGCTAGCCATGGTCGGCTGGCAAGGGTTCCTTCGGGTTGGCATGGCATGGTGCAAAGGGTAGGGGCTAGGGGTGGTCAAGGCACTGGTTGGCACTGGGGGAGACAAGTGTGATCAATGGTGAACAATGCTTAGCCAAACTACTCCTCAAAACAGTGAAGTTTGGTCAGTTTGATTTGTTGTCTCCAAGTGTTTGATGAAATGGCCGCATGAACTTGAGTTTTGAATTTTGAAAATATTTTTGGTGGGTGTGCTAGGCATGTGTTTAGGATTCTGTGGATGCTTGGGTTTTGAAAATTGAGCTTGTTTGAGTGGTTTTTGAAATAGTGGGATCTTTCCATATGAAATATATTCAATTTTAAACTATCATTTAAACCATGCATTCAAATGTTTTTGGATGATCACAAGGTGGGCCTTGGTACGTTGTTATGAGTACTATCAAGGGGTGCAAAGATCCATACATATTTCTGTTAAGTTCTGAAAGTTAGAGATAGCCAAAGTAGGCATGGGAGTTAATTTGGCCAAAGTGACCATTCACTTAATTTATTTGTTTTGACTTGTTTGTGTTTGGGAAAAGTTTGGGGATTTTTTAGATGATGTTTATTTCACCTAAGAATCATTTTACAAGCAAAGAAACACAGAACCAAGGCAATTCAAAAGAATTCAAATTTTAATACACACACATATGAATGCTTTCATATGTTTAATTGGAAAAGTTTTTGTTAACCCTAATTTTGATGATTAGAGTTTGATGATCCATGCTTTATATTTTTGGGATGTTACAAACCTTCCCCCCTTAAACAAAATCTCGTCCTGAGATTTGAAAAAGGACGAAAAGATGCTTCGCGCTCCCAGGTAGCTTCCTCTTCTGTGTGGTTGCTCCACTGAATCTTGAGAAACTTGATGCTTCGGGTTATGGTAGTTCTGAAAGCTTCTTCCAAAATACGGATGGGTACTTCAGGATAGGTCAGGTCATCGTTGATTTCTATGGTCCGGTGATCAATATTCTTGAACACTTCAGTCTTCTCTGGAACTTCGAGGCACTTGCGAAGTAATGAGATATGGAACACATTGTGCACGGCTGACATCTCTTCGGGTAGTTCCAATTGATACGACACTTATCCTCGATGGTTCAGAATCTTAAAGGGGCCGATATATCTGGGGGCTAACTTTCCTTTCAGTTGGAAACGCTGCATTCCTTTCAATGACGAAACTTTCAGATACACAAAATCTCCTATGTTGAAGGCGAGGTCTCAACGTCTCTTATCGGCGGACTGGGCTGTCTTGAGGTGCTCACAAATTTTGTGAATGTTCTCTTCTGCTTCTCGTAGGATGTCGGGTCTGAAAATCTGACTCTCTCCTACTCCATGCAAACTGATGATTCTAGCGATGTATAACTCCGCTAGCTTCGAACTCTGATATGTGGTCTTGACGGGTAAGAAATGGGCGACTTTGGACAACCTATCCACTATGACCCAGATAGAGTCATTTACCCTACTAGAAGTAGGAAATCCGGGGATAAAGTCCATGCCAACGAAATCCCATTTCCATTCCGGAATCTTCTATGGTTGCAACAATCCAGCCAGTCTTTGATGTCCCGCCTTGACTCGCTGACATATATCACACTTGGAGATATAGCTTCTGATTTCTATCTTCATCTTATGCCACCAAAATTGCTCTTTCAAGTCCTGATACATCTTTGTTACTCCGGGGTGGATAGACTAAAGAGTATCATGAGCTTCCTTTAGAATAACTTCTTTCAAGTCAGAATCTGCGGGTACACAAAGGCGTCCTTTGTACCACATAACTCCTTCTTCGTCTTCGGTGAATCCGGGCACCTTGTCTGTACCGATATGATGCTTGATTCCGTCGATACTAGCATTTCCTTTCTGCGCCTCTTTGATCTGGCTGATCAAAGTGGGTTAAAGTTCTATGCTAGCCAAAAATCCTTCACTCACTAATTCCATTCAAAAACCTTCCATCTCTTTGTGCAAGCTTGGTTGCTCCTTCAAAATCATGGAGTTCAAGCGGCACGACAATCTGCTAAGCGCATCTGCTACCACATTGGCTTTACCAGGGTGATAGTGAATGTCTAGGTCATAATCCTTAATTAGCTCAATCCATCTTCTCTGTCTCATATTCAGCTCCTTCTGAGTGAATATATACTTTAGGCTCTTGTGATCCGAATAGATCTCACAACGGTTTCCCATTAGGTAGTGCCTCCATGTCTTCAGGGCTAGAACTACGGCTGCGAGTTCGAGGTCATGGGTTGGGTAATTTTGCTCATGTTGTTTCAGTTGTCGAGATATATAAGATATGACTTTGCCTTCTTGCATTAGCACACATCCGAGACCGATCTTGGATGCATCACAATACACGTCGAAGGGCTTTGTGATATCCGGCATGATTAAGATTGGGGCTGAAATCAATCTCCTCTTGAGTTCTTGAAAACTCGCTTCACATTTGTCCGTCCAGTCAAACTTCTTGTCCTTCTTCAGTAATTGGGTCATGGGTCTGGCGATACTCTAGAATCCTTCTACGAACTTGCGATAATATCCCGCCAATCAGAGAAATGCACGAACTTGGGTTTGAGTGGTTGGGGCTTGCCAATCTTCGACATCTTTCACTTTTGCAGGGTCAACGGCTATTCCTCCGGCTGATACAACGTGACCGAGGAATCCTACCTCCTATAACCAGAATTCACATTTGCTAAACTTGGCATATAATTGATGATCTCTAAGGGTTCCAAGAATGGTCCATAGGTGTAGATCATGTTCTTCTTGTGATTTGGAATAAATCAGAATGTTATCGATGAAAACAACGACAAACTTATCTAGGAAGTTCATAAAAATCTTATTCATGAGATTCATGAAATAAGTGGGGGCATTGGTTAATCCAAAAGACATGACAGTATACTCGTATAATCCATATCTGGTGGTAAAGCCAGTCTTTGGAATATCCTCTGCATGAATCTTGAGTTGATGATAGCCTGTTCTAAGATCAATCTTAGAAAACACTTTGGCACCGGTCAACTGATCAAACAAATCTTCTATCTTGGGCAATGGGTATTTGTTCTTGATAGTGACATCATTCAACTTCCGATAATCCATACAAAAACGGTTTCCTCCATCCTTCTTGTCCACAAATAAGACAGGTGATCTCCAGGGTGACACACTTGGTTGAATCAATCCAATTTCCAGCATGGCATCCAGTTGCTTCTTCAGTTCTTCTAGTTCAGACGGGTTCATACTATATGGTCTCTGAGCTATGGGTCCTGTTCCGGGGATTAGTTCAATGATAAACTCGATATCCCGATTTGAAGGCATACTGGGAAAAACATCTGGAAATACATCGGGGTATTCACAGACTATCCGGAATTGGTCAATGGTAGGTTGGGCTATACTCTTCTTGCACTTGAATTGATGAGGTAAGGTTTCAGATACATGCTCGACTGATATTCCAGCGGTACTGGTCATGGTTATGGCTTTCTTGGCACAGTCAATCAATCCTTTATGTTTGGACATCCAATCCATTCCTAGTACTACTTCCAAACCTTTAGTTCCGAGTACTATCAGATTAGCATAAAAATCTATGCCATGGATTCAGATAGGGACGGCTTTGCAAATTTGCCTAGCTTTGGTGGTTGAACCGGGGATTTGAACAATCATAACATGCTTCAGTTTGGTTGGTTGAATCTTGCTAATGCATGGAAATTCTTCGGTGACAAATGAATGTGATGCACCAGAATCAAACAACACTCGAGCAAGTACTGAATTAACAGAAAACATACCCAACACGATGTATGGCGCTTCCTGGGCTTCTTCAGCATGCATGAGAAAAAGACGGTCGTTGCGGTTGAGCGAATTTCCTGGGGCAAACCTTCTTCCTGGCTGGACACAACGCTGCTGCTGAGCTGGGGCATTGGCATTGGGGGCTACGACATTCTTCTTGGGGCACTCATTAGAGTAGTGACCCTTATTTCCACAGTCATAACAAGTCACTTGCGACTTGTCCTTTGCTGCAACAGGCACAACATTGCTTCCAGTCCTTGGGGCAGTGTTGGTGTTGGCGGTCGCATTGTTGTTGTTGAACTTGTGTGGGGCACGGTTGAAATTGCCAGAGTTGCCTGGGTTATTGTGATTTCCTCTGGGCCTCGGGTTTCCACGGTTGGGATAGGTCAAACGGTTCATCGGGGGTCTGTTGGTTCTCGGGGAAAATCCTGGAGATGGGTTATGGCGATACTTTGGGGTCTGATGGTTTCCTGGCTGATGCATCATGCGACGCTTGCGGTTCTCATTGGCTTGGTTGATCTTTCCCTCTATCTGGATGGCAGAGTCGACAAGGGCTTCAATATCAGCAAAGGGGATATTGACTAACACAGTCTGCATCTCATCATGCAAACCATTCAGGAATCTCTCTTTCTTCTTGGCTTCAGTGTCGATCTCATCCGGGGCATACCTAGGTAATGACAAGAATTTGTCACGGTATTCCACTACGGTCATCCTTCCTTGCTTCAGCTCTCTAAACTCATCTCTCATTCTCTTGATCAAACCCGGTGGCACATGGGTTCTGCTGAACTTGACCTTGAATTCCTCCCAGGTCATCATATGTCCTCCGGTCATTGCACGAATGATGTTCCACCATGCTCTTGCATCTCTGGCTAAATAGTGGGTGGCGAACAGAACTTTCTCGTTAGCTTCCACTCCGGCGACTTCCAGGTTGTTTTCCATGGTTTGCAGCCAATCATCGGCGTCTAAGGGCTCTTCTGACTTAGTGAAAACGGGTGGGTTGGTGTTCTGGAAATTCTTGAGCTTAGATCCATGGTTGTCCTGATTTCCTTGGCCTTGATTGTTGTGGGCCAGCTGGGCTATCTGCTAAAGGGTGGCTAGGTTGGCTTGACGTTCGGCTCTTTCGGCTTCGCGGTCAGAAACCAACATTTGCAGGATCTGCAACATCGGGTCCGGGGATGAACCACTTCCTCCGCGTGGCATCTGAAGATTGAGATAGATCATGAGAAAAGAGGGAAATTTCTAAGGTTCCACGATTTTGAAAAGTTGTTAATATTTGACTCACATTTTCTAGCAACTAGCTTTTCATTCATTCATAGCACACGATACAAACACACACCTCAAAACAAGAAAAGCAGATGGTTTTAAGAACCATTCTGGGAACTACGATACAGTGGGACCGAATACAACTCACTACTCTAGTGCTCAAGTGCTACTACTCCTCGGAGTCGGTGTAGTCGTTATCCTCATCATCCTCATCGTCATCGATGAAGATGAAATCATCCTCATCGGTGAATAAGTCCATAGCCTGATCCTCCAGAAAATCATCATCATCGCTGAGATAGGAGTAGGGATCTCCATGAAGATCCTCTCCTGCATTCTGCCTTTCCTCCAGCTGCATGTCTCTCTCGTGGATGGTCTCCTCCAAATCCGGGATACGGTGGCCAAGACGGACAATGATGCGCTCCTTCTTGTCGAGCTGACGACGGCGAGACTTGCGATCCTTTGCTAGCATAGCGATGGTCTGATCCTTTGTCTTGATGATGGCGGACTTGTGGTTGGAGTAGTCGCGGCAATTGTCCAATTCCTGCTGACGATCGTACATCATGAAGCTAAGGTGGTCCAACTGAGTCTTCAGCTCGTGGTGGTATGGGGCTTCCAGTGGCTGTCCCATAGCATCACGCCTTGGACAAAACTCAAAGCGGGTGCCCTTGATCTGATTGATACTCTGCCCACACAGACGGGCAAGATCTTCGTGCATTGCCCTGGCAAGTCCATCGAGCCAGTTGTTTTCTCTTAAGGTGAACTGAATTCCCTCGGAAGTGGGAGGTTCAATCTTTCCTCGGAGACTTGCAACAATTAGCCACTGCAGATCTTCTCCTCCTTGATCATTGAGCTGAGCTCCGAAGAACTCGGGGTGCGGGCGCTCCAGAAGTTCTGAAAGCTGTTCCAAATCCCGCTCAAAGATAAGGTCTCCTCTATTCCCCAACTAATAAAACTTGTTGTACTTCACGTCCATCTATAAGAATATAGGATGAGTAAGTTAGTAGAGTGATCAAGTGTGTCAAATTTTATGTATTTTGCAAGAGTTTTTGAGGAACATGAATTTTTATGAAAGAATCAAGGTGATAAGAATGGGAATAAGTTTTTGTAAATATTTGCTTCCTTTGGTTTTGAAACTAAGTTTTTGATTCAAACGTCCAGTCTAACTAGGGTCTCCTATGGTCAGGATGGCTCTGATACCAACTTGTAAACACCCGGCTTTTTAATCCCAGATTCTTGTTATGCCATACATCGCAATCCCAGGATTTCCATTTTTGTGAGACATAACAGATTTGGATATCACAGTACATCATCCATTACAAACCATACATAATGTCTTACACAAATAAGGATCTCATGTTCCAGTTCTTAATACAACTAAAGCAGCGGAATAACGTAATAGTAACAATAGCGTGGGCGGAGCTCCATCTTCGGGGTCACAGGCAATGCTGACGATGGGAGATGATCCTAGTTGTCGTAACCTTCCTGGGGTCCTTCGTCCTGGTACTCCTCTTCATAGTCTGTCCACGGGAATAGCCAGGGACAAAGTCATGAGTACTCTTTAAGTACTCGCAAACTAATACTAACAAGTGAAAGGGGTTTTTGTAGTAGCACACTAAGCTCTAGGGTTGTTTTGCAAAAAGCCAGATTTACCTCTACTAAGTTCAGAAGCAAGAAAAAGCTAGTTGAATTTTATAACACCTAAGTGGGAACTTGTATCTCATGTCACAACTCTGTTGTGGTCAAGTCAAATTCTCAAATCATTTCACGAGTCATTTTGAAAACATCTGATGGGGGAACAGTATGGCCACTCCAACTGTCCATAACCGCGGACGCGGCTATTCGAATAGTTTGACACTCTGCAGAGACTGTACACTTTTACCACAACATTCGATACATCCGTCAGAAACAAATCCCGAATTCACCATACTCAGTATGCGGATACTCAATCATAACCTTTCAATTACAAGCCCTAGTATAGGCACCTCTCCTGTGAGTTTGGCCTCCCAACCATGACCAACTGTCATCTCGGGTACTGCACAGGTGGACAATCTTCACAAGGTAGCCTCAGCTCAAACCTTGGCCGTGAGGGAACCCATACTAAGGTATATAAGTTTCTAGTCAAGCCCTACCCAATTTTTGGGTATTGTGGTTGTACGGTAAAATTGGAATGGTATCGCATCCAGATGACCATCAGTTTTATAAAGGGCCTAAGGCTCCTGCCTAAACATTTTCATCATCAAAATCATCTGGTGTTCGGAAACACATGTCAAAACATCTCAGTAGAATGACTCATCATTCTAAGGTTTTCATAACCATTTTCCACCAAGTATTCCCATCTAAAGTTGATCAAGTTTTAGTCTTAGCACTAGCATCTACAAGTGGGGGTGAGTACTAATGAAGGGTGGTAAACAAGTGGAGTTTTACTAAGTTCAATCTCATGTCTTGGGATGACATCAAGATTATCTAGCTTAGGCCAAATTTAATGCTCTTTATGCAACCTTCAATTATCTTCCTAGAATCTACAAGTCACTTAAATAAACTCTAAGAAATAGCTTTGATAAAGAAATAAAGTGGAAAGCTTGCAAGTAAAACTAGGATCGGGTTATCAAGTGGGTACGATCACATATGCTTAAGGCATATAGTTGGCATGGTAACAAGTAAGTATTCGCTTGCATATGTCAACTTGATTAGTAAGGCTTGCTAAAATAGAGTATCTTGCAAATGTTAGCTTGCTCAATCAACTAGTAGTATTAGGCTTGCATCAGTATCAGTATAAGCTTCCCTTGTGCAGAGGAGTGGTTGAAGTTCTCCTCGGCTTCTTCTTCGTAGTATCCTCCTTCCTCCTCGTATCCTTGGTCGGTACTAGCGTCTATGAATAAATACGAGGTACACAATCACCAAACAATACATAACTACTTTCAACCATGACACAAAGGGGTACTACAGATGATTTAGCATCATAACTAATATTACAAGATTAAAGCCTTGTCTTATTTATTTTATTTTTAGAAAAGTAATTTCTACTCATTGAAAAACTACTTAAGATTTAATATTCTCCAACTCAAACATGGGATCATGTTGACACATGTCAGTACATGAGAATGTGATTTAAAGTGGTGTCACAATTTAATAAGGTTTAACCTTTTTATTTTAAATCATTAAAGTGGCTAGAAATTCCTATGTGGCATTCTTTTATTACTTGAACATTATTTCTGTAAGTAAACCCATATATTTTTATATATTCTGAAAGGTATGATCAATTATGATTTTTGAGAGTTGGAATCAACTCAAAAGCTATTATGGTTTAAATTTGAAAAATGTTTGAATGCATAAAAACTTCTGACTTGTTATTTTTACCAAGGTTGATCTATAGATCCAAATGATTTGAATCCAATGGGCTTGGATTAAGAATTTCAATACCTTTCTAACAAAATTGGTTTCATGAAATTTGGTTCACTGAATCGAGATGGGTTGAAACTAGGTATAGAACTGAGTTTGAATGAAAATAGAAAAAGCTAAATTCAAACGAGTGGGCTGCGCGGGAAGGGTTATTGGGCCGGCCCAGTATCACTCCGCAGCGCGGGGCGCAACTGACAGGGGGGGTCTACTAGTCAGTGGCTCATAAAACGCGAAGCGGTACGAGGCGATGTGGTGCGTTGGATTAGAATGAAGATCGACGGCCGAGGGTCGTCGTCGACGATGAACAGGTCACCGGCGAGCTCGAACCCTAGCGGCTCAGTGGGGGTGCATAGGGGGCATACCGAGGCTCCAGTGATGACAGCGAGGTGGGAAAACAACAAAGTCAACGACGGCGAACTCAGGGGTGGTCGCGGCAGCTCCGGGGGTGGACGAAATCAAAGGCTCCTCTTCTCCTCTGCAGCGGCGAGCTCCGGCCAAATTCCGGCGATGCTCTGCTCACCTTGCTCCGGCTAAGGTGTGGAATGATCAGTGAGGTGAGGGAAGTGAGATGGTGTGAAGAAATCGAGCGGGGGTCGTCTCCTTTTATAGGCCCGACGACGAGACCGAGAGGGATGGGCAGGCGACGGTGGCGACACGGCTACAGGCGGCTAGAGGCATGGCCGAGGTTGGCGATCGACGGGTGGTCTCCTGGCGATGCTCTAGAGCTTAAATGCACGTGTAGGGGCGGTGACAATTGGTCGGGAACGTGCGGTGCTTTGCGTGATAGAGGCGGCGTCTTCGACGGCGAGCGGTGGCTGTGAGGCATGGGGCGGCGAACGGGGGTGTCTGTGGGGTTGCTAGGGCGGTGGTGATCACGCGTGCACGCGGCGAGGGTGGCGCGCGGTCTTTGGGCGTGTGTCGAGGGCTGTGCTCTGGCGCGCTCTCGGCATGCTCCCAGAGAAGCTTGGCATTGCTTGGCTATGTGGTCTAGAGGCTGGCAGGGTTCGAGTGCTGGACAGGGGGTGGCGATGGACGATGGCCTGTGTCCTAGACATGGTGTTTAGGCTTGGTGCTTGCTCTGGCTAGCTAGCCATGGTCGGCTGGCAAGGGTTCCTTCGGGTTGGCATGGCATGGTGCAAAGGGTAGGGGCTAGGGGTGGTCAAGGAACTGGTTGGCACTGGGGGAGACAAGTGTGATCAATGGTGAACAATGCTTAGCCAAATTACTCCTCAAAACAGTGAAGTTTGGCCAGTTTGATTTGTTGTCTCCAAGTGTTTAATGAAATGGCCGCATGAACTTGAGTTTTGAATTTTGAAAAGATTTTTGGTGGGTGTGCTAGTCATGTGTTGAGGATTCTGTGGATGCTTGGGTTTTGAAAATTGAGCTTGTTTGAGTGGTTTTTGAAATAGTGGGATCTTCCCATAAGAAATAGATTCAATTTTAAACTGTCATTTAAAGCATGCATTCAAATGTTTTTGGATGATCACAAGGTGGGCCTTGGTACGTTGTTATGAGTACTATCAAGGGGTGCAAAGATCCATACATGTTTCTGTTAAGTTCTGAAAGTTAGAGATAGCCAAAGTAGGCATGGGAGTTAATTTGGCCAAAGTGACCATTCACTTAATTTATTTGTTTTGAATTGTTTGTGTTTGGGGATTGTTTAGATGATGTTTATTTCACAGAAGAATCATTTTACAAGCAAAGAAACACAGAACCAAGGCAATTCCAAAGAATCCAAATTTTAAAACACACACATATGAATGCTTTCTTATGTTTAATTCGAAAAGTTTTTGTTAACCCTAATTTTGATGATTAGAGTTTGATGATCCATGCTTTATATTTTTGGGATGTTACAGACACATCCTAGCAATAATGAAGATTTATCTAGTGATATGAGGGATATTCACTTGAGAATAATCTTGTTGTGTTACTAGTGCGATAACTCTTTTATATGATTGAAATTTCCAATCATTACCCAAGAGTTTTCACTCTAAGTGACTGATGATAATTTATTATCCACAGTTCCACATGGCACCTCGATATCCACCCTAGAATGTTCAAGTGATGAACAAGACGTTGGATGACTACAGAGGGGATTGGATACACATCTCCGACAACTTCTATGGAGTTTGGAATGTGAATCAAGACTTTTGGTCAAGATTTACACGTACTATGATGGACAGGTATTAGCTAAATACTGTGTCATGATCATGTTACCCAAGAAGTTAGGACTTAAGGGAGAAATTCCAGCAGGAGAGGCAAGGTGCATGGCATCTGCATATCAGATTGCCGTAGCAGCAGCCATAACCATGATCCGAGAACATAAATCCCAAGCTCTAGAAGGTAGTACTCACACCATTATACCACATGAAACCTTAAACTCAAAGCATGAGTTAGACCACTCTACCTTAGTCCAAGCTGAACCTACTCTAGCTGTAGAGTATATGGATCGTTATCGGTCTTTGCTAAACACTTATCACAACACTCACCAAATTTTAGTTCAGGAGCTGGATACGGTCATTGAGGACTTTACTGATCCTGATAATGCAATGGCTCGTAGGAAGAAGCTAGATAAAGAATCTAGGCATCCTAAATACATACCTTCTAGAGAAGTGTTTGAGGAAACTGAATTTGATGACCCAAACTCAGAAAATTATGCCTATTACCAGAATGACTTCAAGCCACCTGAAGACCTATGGACCAAGTACAATTTCGAACAACAGGAATGGAATAAAGTTATTCCAAATAAACCTAAGCCTAACAAGTATGGATGGGAAATAGAATCTCAAGGTAAAACCATAGGGAATCCTATACCTTGTGATGCAGGTATTGAAGAAGAAACCAATTATAACCATAGAGAGCCTTATGGACCATATGGGGGTAATACAAATCCAATCAACTTAGAAGAGTACTCCAATAGCTACTATACCAATTTATATGATTGGATCCAAGAAAAAGCTAAGGAACCAACTTACTATGAGGAAGCGTTGCCAGGAAACCCAGACTATTCGGTGGAAGATTACGTCAACTCTAGTCATTTTTCAATGACTAATCTCAGTCTCAGTACTTCTAATCAAGAATACGCACCTCCTAGATGCTCCTATGCTCCAGAAGGCAGTCGTAGGACTTCCCGTCATCATGCACGGAACTCCAGGAAGCACTAGAGGAAGATGAAAGTGAAAGAGAAACAACATCCCAAGGTATGCGGGCTTGAATAATGTATATAGAGGGTAATGCGTATTGTAGTTTGATAGGTTTGCCACAATAAGTGAGGATATATCCACAAGAGCAAGAAGTTCTTGTAAGATAGATGTGTAAATAGGTTTGGAGCAAACCGTGGGAACATCTAGTATATTTGTAAATTATCTAAAACCTATGTATGATACAGGGTATATGTTTTGTTGTTTATTGACTTTTGGATCTTTTTGATTCTTCTTGATTGACTAGATTTGTACATGAAGTTTAATTAGGTATGCAAATGCATGATGTAACACCCAGTTATTACTTGATGTTATAGATCTAGAGAGAAACGGGAAATTCGTATAAGGGAGTGACGAGTTTTAAAGATCATAAGGAAGATTAATTTGAATGATGTAGCATGATATAAGGGGTATTTACACCATTTGGGGAGTAGATAGAACATAAGTCACATTCTTGGCCAATTTAGGAAGAAAGCATGGTGGAGGAGATTTAAGGAGCAACCAGATATGATAAATTGAAAGTTCATTCAAAGTAGGTAAGATGCTAAGAAGTTAATGAAGAATTGTATCAAGTTCATGGAAGTATCATGAAAAAAAATACCAAGAAGATGCCTTAGAACCAAAAGGGTATTCAAACTCTGACAATCTAGAGAGAATGTAACTCGTAGGTCGGAAACTGTAAGATAATACCTACCATCCAGAATGTTCCGCCTTGGGTACCTAATCCCTTACCGGCATTCTAATCCGCAGTCGATATTCTATCCACAGCTGGTATTTGGTTGACATAGTTAATCAAATTATCCTAACGGTTGCATAAAGAGCATTAAATTTGTCCTAACCTAAGTAAGACCTAAAGAAGGATAAAATTTAAAGGCGACCGTCTATCAAGATGCTCCGCAAAGTCGAACTTATCCAAGAGAGCATGTCCTAAGGTAAAGGGACATATAACGGTAAAAGATTTGCTTCGGAGATCCACAATTGTGTGGATACACTGTATAATCTATCATCAGACCTTAAATTGGTAGAATTCAAGCTGAACCGAGATCAATATCCGAGTTTAAGAACCAATGGTCTCTATGTATGTAATTTAAAGATTATTAGTAAAATCTAAGGGGGAGAGTAGACGTTATGAATGAAGGATGAAGAAAGTACTATAGGTAATAATGGAAAATTAGTAAAAATTCGTGAGAAGGTCTAAACTCGAAGGTGATAAAGGATACAATTAAACGACCAATCCAAAAAGAAACAACTCTTAACTAATCTAAAGAAATAATAGATAACTTCCAATTAGACATAGGAAGAGAATACGAATTCTAATGGGTATGGACTAAATGAGTTCAAATCCAATTTTGGAAGGAATACCATTATCAACTATGCTATGATAGTAATAGAAGGGTAGTCTTTTGATTACTAACACGGGTATATATAGAAACTTAAAACGTATTTTTAAGAAGACCTCTAAACTATACTTAAATTAGTAATAAAGTTTGATGTTTAGATAGAAAGAATTTGATTAGGATATTTAATCAGGTTATGGAATACTCCAATTAATTCCATTTAAAGTAATCATGTAGTGGAGAATATAGCAACCACTGCAAGACAATTTCTTATTCCGAAACATGAGAGTTTGCGAACTTCGAGGACGAAGTTTATTTTAAGGGGGAGAGTCTGTAACATCCCAGCATTAGAGCCTAGAAATAAGCTGAACCCAGATGTGTGCATTGCATTCATGCATAGAAAATCCGAATAATTTTCGCGCTTTTAAACAAAACTTGTCAAAGTGATTGAAGCTTCTCTTAGCTTTATGGAATTGAAGTAGATCATCAGGTTGACTGCGATAAGTTTCAATAAGACCTTTGTTAATATCTTATTTTGGGTAAGAGAGGTTTGATCTAAGGGTAGATCAAATGTACTATAAGTTAAACCTTAATACAATGTGAATTATATTTCATCATCACGTGATCATGTTATAGTACTCATTATAATCAATCACAAGTACCAAGTTAAAGATATAAAACAAATAATAAGAATGCAACCACTATATCTTAATTCCATTTGCATACATCCTGAGTATCATAGTAACACCTAACGTTAAAAACTCCTTTGATGAGTTGGAGTTGGAAAGTGATTAAGTCAAGATCATCCACTATATATATTTTTTTCTTTCCATATCAATCTTTATGGAACCTATCTTAATATCTGTTGTTCATCAATTTTGAGTAATCAACCATTGATTCACAAACTCTTTAACTATCAATCTTTGATCTACTATTTCCTTATCTTATCATAACATCTACTTAAATCTTTTAAAGAGGGCATAAGTTCATAAATAACCTTAATCCAATATGAGATACTAAGAAGATAATTCCAAGATAATGGAAAGGTAGGATAGATAAAGCCCTGCTTAGCCAACTAAGAACTTCAGTAATAAGTGATTAAAGTATTATAATGGTAATGCCTTGACCACCAATATTGAATGCTTATATTTAGTACAGGTAATACTGGTGGGTAGAACATGATTGGAACCTTAGTAGAGATAAGTTATTCTAGAGAAGTCATTATATGTCACATTTATATAATGTGAGGTTGGAGTGTGAGTTATCAAAGTAAAGTAAATGTAAGAAAGTATGATTCAACTAAAGCTAGTATAGCATAGAGTTTATAAGTAGTGTTATTCATCTTAAAATATAATCAACCTTAGAGAAAGATCAGTGATGGAATATTAAGGAAGATTGTGAGTGAAACTGAAGGAACTACTGGTTGGATGGAAGATCATCAACAGTAGAATAGTAAATACAATCAAACAAGGATATGAGCAAATTATAAAATGCCTTTGTATCAAACTCATTGGATTTATCCATGAATTTAGAAGAGTAATATATGAATAAGAATATTTTAATGAGTAAGCTCATTGTACTAACCCTGATGATGGATAGAAAGAAGTGTTATATCTAGGAAATGAATTCCTTAATTAGAGATCCAAGATTGTGAAATATAATTATATGTTATAAATCATTTTCCTATTTAATCTTGGTAAGTAATCAACTCTAAATCTTAAATCAAACATAATATCCATCTCATACCATTGATCCATCATCTGATGTCTATAACACTTTATAGAAATATTTTCCTATAGCAAATTACACAAGCACATCTCTGTTAATTCCAATCATCATAACTATATGTGTTTAAGTATATCCTTATCCATTCCTTTCTATAAAACATTCTAATTATAACTTACCATTATAAAAGGTGATGTCATCAAATATCTCAAACAGAAAACAATATGTTTGGTGGTTGAACCTTTAACCACATCTATAAAGATCATATCTTATTTATAAATCACAAAAATAAATGTAATATACCAAAAAGATCACAAAAATAATATCTACATGTTAAAAATCTAAGATTCTGCTTTTGAGTTAAATAAAAATTAAATATTCTAATAACTCAAATTTAAACTTATTCACTTCATTAATAATTCGTATAAAGATAAATAAAATTTATTAATATTCCTAAAATGAGTCAAATAAGTCTAATAAATAGTATTAGTCTTAAATATTAATAGTCTAATGCCATAATGGTTTAAAACATTATAAATGTTCTTATTTTAGGAATATCTACAACCTTAAATGAAGATTATCTCTAAGAAGAATTCCACTAATAATAAAATCCTTAAAGAACAACTTGTAAACAATCAAATCTTTTCTAAACCATATTAATCACCAAATTACAAAAACTACTACAACATTATATAAATCCATAAGTAGTTAAGTAACATCATGTTGAATTTATAAACTATACTTACTTATTTATAAAAGATGAAGGATATCACTCTATTATAAAATCAAGAATTCATTACTCAAGTAACAGAATAAACATTCTTAAGTAACTTAAAGAACACATTTCAGATATACAAGATACCAATGTATAAATACTATACTTTCAAAATTATCTATATTTTAAAGTTAACTTTAGTCTACAGAATCTTAATACAACACTATAAGCATTATTATATGTTTTATAGTTAACTTTGCTCTGAAGTATTTAAGCTATAAAGCAACTCAAGCCAAACCATTTGAGCAAACAAATAACATCAACCACCACTAACTAACCACAAAGTTTTTTTAGACCTTAGAAGAGAAACCTTTTCTTCGAAGGTTATACTTTTTGCCACTTTAAATAAGAAACCTTGTATAAGTAATATTAACTAGTATGTCATAAGTATATAGACTTTACTACAACATATGTGTGGTTCACAACCACTCATAAACTCTAATAGAAGCACAAAGATGAAACTTATCTAAAAGAACCACACATCCCAAGGTAACCATTTTCGGAATCCAACCCTAGGACAGCATTATTCCCAGGATTTGCACTTAGAACGTGCACCACATTACTTATGCATAAAAGCATATTGCTTCTTTAAACATTAGTCCTTACCGAACCAATGATGCTGATTTCAGATTTTGGATCTTATACCGACTCGAAGACCGTGAGTGCATAACCTTGTAATCACAAAAGGCAAGTTCACACTTGCTCATGTCCTTTGTTTATTTTATGTAAAGTATTTTACAAATCCAGTGTTGTCCTCATATGCATTTGAAAAAGGTCAAAAAACACTATTTTCAATAATAATGTGAACCATTAATTACTGATCCAGGGTGATCAGTTAATCTATTAAATCTGACAGTTGAAATAACACTGTTCAGAACTATATCACCTAGGACTTAACAACCAATGTCGCCAGTGATTCTTGCGCCGTATATTATGCGTTTACCATGAGATTTGGAATGGGACGGAGAAGTTAGTTGTATCTTCTTCCTCTCGCATGAAGCCGGATGTGCAGGTCGTGGCTGTTATCCTTGTAGCGTGCATATTAATTGGTAATTCGTAGAGGATATGCAGCATATGGGTGGGAACCCTTATCGTCCCATGATAGTTCTGGCATCTAACGGTTTGTACAAACCATTGCCGTAATTCATTATGTGGGCATGGTGTACACCAAGGAGGCATGCGGGGTCACAAAGGGGGCAGTGATTGGCTTGGATCATCTTCTGTGCCCCACATCATGTAATTGTGGACGGGAATAAGCTGCCCGGTTGTGCAACAAAGAGTTGATCTCTCATGGGTAAAGTGACGTACCTCTGCAGAGTGTAAGAACTGTAACTTGTTACTCCCTGTTCCAGGAAGGAGCTGCGAACGCGACGGGAAAGGAACTCCATGAAAGTTCTGGTAAACCAGTGATGGCTCACGGACATAGTTTTTCAGAATAAAAGCAACCTTTGAAGAAATGTTTATGAAAACTTGCGTTGCCTACGACCTACGGTCTGTGGCTGTAGATGTAGTGCATCAAACACTCCTTTTCTAGTGAATTTGCTGAGTACGCTCATACTCAAAGTATCTTCTTAACCCTTGCTAGATTCTGAAGCCATTAAGAAGATGTCTACATCAAGTTATGCTCCAGGAATCATCAAAAGCTAAAGCTTTTCAATGAAGACAAGGAAGTAAACATATACCTCAACTCAAGTGAAGACGAAGTTACTGATTAGTTGGGAATATAATCGCTAGCCAAAGCACCTATTTCTGTAGTGCGTTGCAATAGCAGCAACGCCAAACTCTTAGCTACAATACTAGTTCTAGTAGTATAATAGTTCTTGAGTTGTTTACATTTGACTCTTCTTCGTAAGAAGTTCTTTCTCTCTCTTTAACTTAGAGTGTTCTCTGGATCTTATGTAAAGACTGAGCTGTAACCTTTAAGCCATGTATTGGACCCGCTGTGTTTCTGTTGTGCCATTCTGAGGGATGTAATACTAGTGAACGGTGTTTCATTGGTGTTATGTCAACGACTATAGTATACTACATCATGTAGTGGTATGCTGGGTCACCGCACTTGCTGCAAACCATTACCTTCCACGCCATACGTTTAATTCTTTGTTACAGCAAACCGGTGAGCTTGACAACCGCACTGATTCGTTTGACAAAGTCTTGAGTTTGTGGTGTCTAGGTCTCCGCGTTGCTAGCAACACCTGTGTGATGTTTCCTTCCTCCTACTGGTTCGATAACATCGGTTTCTTACTAAGGGAAACTTGCTACAGTGCTGCTTCATACCTTGCTGTCGGGGGCTTGACCTCGGGTAGGTCAGAGACGGGGAAAGACAGAGGGACAATCCCCGTCTAAGTTTCCGAGTTACGTTCTAGGTCGGCCGGATCATGAATATGTCGGCCGAGGTACGGAGGCAAGAAGCACGTGTATGTGTATCAAGCAGCTACCCGGCCGAGTTACTGCGAGGGTCGGCCGGGTTGGCCCGAGTGATCTCGATGCAGGTAAAGGACAAGCCGAGTTACGCGAGGTAAGGTAAGGCCGAGTGATACGAAGCTTGCAGGAGAAGGAGAAACCCAAGGTCAAACTATAGCTGCAGGCTAGAAGGAATCGGAGCGGAGCCAAGCACAAGAGACAAAGATGCAGGACGTCAGAGGGGCAGAAGGAGGTCACGAGGGTGACAGTCCTGGAGCCCGAGGCACGCAGGAGGGGTCCTCTGGAGCCTTGCCGTCGTTAGAAGGGCGACAAGGAAAGGAGGCCGCCGAACTACTATTTTGGGACAAGCATATTCCTCGAATATGCTTGCCTCGTCAGCCCTAAGGGCACCCAAGGCACCCCTTTATAAGGGGAGGCTTGGACCCTGAGAAGGGCATCGACTCTTTTCAGTACCGTTAGGCTGGTAAGATTCATCTGGGATCCCTGTATACAGCTCAAGGAGCACTTGTAACCCAAAAGAAGAGAAATAAAGATCTTTACCTTAACCACCTGAGTGTAGAATCAGTTGCATCTTCCCTCCCCAGATCCCACTAGCACCCATTGGCCCCAAACTTTAGCCTACCCATGGCATCTGCCGTGCCACCACCACGACAGTTGGCGCCCACCGTGGGGCTCGCAGCGGTGCTAGCTGGAGTTATGATCCGGACGGGAAACTTCATCAACACGGGCGAACGCGTTGTTTCTGGCTTAGTCGAGAGATTTGGTCTCTGCGACTATGTCAGTGACAATGCAGGGAGCTTCAAGGGGAAGGTTCCCCCGCGAAATGGTGTTTTCGTCAGCCTGGGCGAGCACAAGGTTTACGTCGGCGTCGACATCACCAACGTTTATCCTCACCAAGTTGTTGTTGCAGGAGAGCCATCTCTTAATGCAGCAAGCCGTCGGTCCAGAGCGCGTCTCGCAGGCAGCGTCGAGGTGATGGTCGTTGCAGGAGCACAGGCGGAAGCAACAGTAGCCGGGCCAAGTAGAGAACCCGCCACAGGCGCGCAAGGCGCGCCCAAGCAGACCGCACCTCAACCCACCGAGGTAATCCCGCCAGTGACTCACCAGAGCGAGCTGCAGGACACCACACCAAAGGCACCAAGGGTAAGAGGGCCGCCTCTAGAAAGGCCAGAGAACATTCTTCAAGCAACAATAGGAAACTTGACTACACCTGTAGCGCCGATACTCGATCCGGAAAATGCTCAGGCAGAGTTAGAGGAAACCAGGAAAAATGTGCTGGTAGAGGCAAAGAAAGTATCGGCCTTGCGGGAGTCCTTGAATAGGACCCTGAGGGAATATGCTAAAGCCAATAAGCTTGATGTCGCACCCGAGCGGGTGGACGAATTAAGACTGAGAGGAAAGAACCTCATAGATGATATTAACAGAGAGCATGAAGCTCATAGAGCAGTATCAGGTGATTTGGGTTTGCCGAGGTACAATACCCCGGCGAAGAACTTGAGAGCGGCAAACGCCGCAGCATTGGAATTAGAGGGGTTGACCGGGGAAGCCCGGCAGAGACAACAAGAAAGAGTGAATGAGCTGGTGCGCATCGCAAACCAGCAAAATGAGGAAATACTCAGAAAAAACCCGGCAAGGCCAGGAGCCTCGCGGATGGTTCACTCAGCAGGAGCAGCACCTGCCTTGTCCGCAGCAGCAGCTTCTTCACCCGGAAACAACGCACGAAGAGACAAGGCAGTAACCTCAGGAAAGAGAAATAAGCAAATTGTTCCGTACGATCCGGCGATAGCTGGAAAGGCGAATGAGAACGGAGGCAATGCAAGCCGAGGTAACAGTGGGGAGAGGAACCACCGCCGTGTGGAGAAAGACGGCGGAAGCCGAGGTAATGGAGATCTCGGCATAAGAGAACCCGCCAGGGGCAATCATTAGAACAATATCCCGGCCGAACTAAGGAGAGAGCAGCCGCTCAACCCACAACCAAGGCATGAACCCCGGCAGGAAACAGAAGCGAGGCCAGTTCGCCATAATCAAGTAAATGAAAGGTACAATGATGGCTATTCCGAGATGGAATATGCGATCCATGGTGGAAATAACCATTATGGAATGCAAGACAGAATTCTGTACAGAGATTTGCCATCAAATGATGCAAGAGTGAAGCTGGACCGACTATACCGGTCCGAGTTATTGGAAGAACAGGGTCCGCCGGGTCGGACTTGTTTTGGACCACGGATAATGGGAGAACCACCCGTGCCGAACTTTCAACTAGCAAGAGGCACAAAAACATATAATGGGATCACCAAGCCATAGGACTGGTTAATTGACTATGCCACTGCTGTGAAAATAGCAGGTGGGAACTTACGATGGGCAGTACGGTATGTACCACAAATGTTGGAAGGACCAGCCAGGGTATGGCTGAATAATCTACCAGCAGGCAGCATCAATTGTTGGTTAGATTTTGAAGAAATGTTCGTCAGCAACTTTACCAGCACATACAAGAGGCCAAACAGGCCGCAACAATTAGCCATGTGCAAACAGAGGCCGAATGAAACAGATAGAGAGTTTTTAACTCGATGGTGTAACTTGAGAAACTCATGCGAAGGGGTTATAGAATCGCAAGCAATAGCTTGGTTCGCGCAAGGCTGCCGTTATGGCAGCGTGCTGTGGCAACGTCTGCAAAGAGATATGCCGACCACACTGGCAGAAACTATCAGAATAGCAGACTCCTATGCACTAGGGGACCCAACACAACCAGAACTAATGTCGGCGGATCATCGCGAGCAACAGGATCATTATGCAAGAGACTTGGCCGGGTCATCCAGGCGCAATGATTTCAGAGGAAGAAGAAGAGAGGAAAGGCCGGATTATAGATATAATTCGGCCCAGGTGGCGGCAGTAGCACAAGATCAGCCGAGTCATGGAGCAACTCAGCGACAGAAGAATGGACCTCAGCAGTGGACACCAAGGAATGAAGGGAAAAGGCAATGGACCCCAGAACAAAAGAAGCAGTGGCAGGAGAGGCCGAAATACACGTTCGAATCCATGTTAGATCAGCCGTGCAAATTTCAGACATCAAACCCATCCAGACCAGCCAATCATAGTACCCGCCAATGTGCATGGATGAAAAATGCAATGGGGAACCCCGCAGGAGTTCAGGCCCCCCATCAAGTACATCAGCAGCATCAACCACAATTGACTGGAGCAAATGCACAGCAACTGATGTTACCACCTCCTCCCCCGAGGTATGACAACTAGGATCGGAGAGATGCGGTGCATCAAGTAATGAATCAAGTCTAGGATGGAAGGATAAATCCAGCAAATATAGGACGTAATGATTACAGAGAGCATCATTAGTCTTATTGCGTGTTCACGACGGAACAGCAAGACAAACAGAGTGTGCAACGCCGGCATATGGAAGTAAATGCAGTCATGCCGGCAGTACCCAGATATGTGCCATGGTCAGATCAGGAGGTGACTTGGGGCATAAAAGATCACCCTAAAATAATGCCAAATCCAGGATCATATGCACTAGTATTGGATCCGACATTCGTTGGACCAAGCATCAATGTGAAATTTTCAAAAGTCCTCATTGACAATGGAAGCAGCATCAACATCATGTACAAGGATACTATGCACAAACTCGGAATATCGCAGAACATGTTGCAGTCCACAAGAACCACTTTTCATGGGATAGTGCCGGGACTTTCATGCGAGCCCATCGGCAAAATCCGAGTTGATGTGTTATTCGGCACAAGAGATAACTGCAGAGCAGTGAACTTAGAATTTGAAGTGGTAGATCTGGAAAGTTGCTATCACGCTCTACTCGGACGGCCCGCGCTGGCCAAGTTCATGAGCAGTTGTCATATAAGTTATCTGAAGATGAAGCTACCCGGGCCACAAGGAGTAATAACAGTTGCAGGGGATTACAAGAAATCAATGGAATGTGCTTCAGCCGGGTCAAATTTGGCCGAATCATTGGTCATAGCAAGAGAAAAGAGAAGGATTCAAGAGGTAGCGGCCCTCGCTCAGTCGGCACAGCTGAATATGCCGGCGTTGGCCAACCCACATGGCAGTGTCTCCTTTCAGCCGACTAAAGAAACGAAGAAATTTCAGATCGATGAGCAATTCCCAGAGCGGACTGTTACCATTGGTGCAGGCTTGGACGCTAAATAGGAAAGCGATCTCACCAACTTCCTCCGTGAGAATCGGGACATATTTGCATGGTCAACTCAAGATCTGCAAGGTGTTCCGAGGGAGTTGGCTGAGCACTCTTTGAACGTGAGACCAGGAGCAAGGCCGGTGAAGCAAACTCTCCGCCGCTTCGCCGAAGACAGGAGAAAAGTAATAGGAGATGAAATAGCTCGGCTCCTCGCGGCCGGATTCATCATGGAACTGCTATACCCGGATTGGTTGTCGAATCCGGTGCTAGTAGAAAAGAAGAAAGATGATCCAAATGTAGCCATTGTATGGCGAATGTGTATCGATTACACCAACCTGAACAAGTCATGTCCGAAAGATCCTTTTCCATTGCCTGGAATAGACCAAGTCATTGACTCGACCGCTGGTTGTGAGCTATTATCATTTGTAGACGCGTATTCTGGCTTCCACCAGATACCGTTAAATCCGGCTGATCAAATAAAGACTGCATTTATTACCCCGTACGGGGCTTATTGTTATCGCACAATGCCATTCGGCCTGCGAAATGCAGGAGCAACATATCAGAGATGCATGCAAAAATGCCTGCATGATCAGATAGGAAAAAATGTACAAGTATATGTGGATGACGTGGTCATCAAAACTAAAGAGAGCAAAACATTATTAGAAGATATACGGCAGACTTTTGCGAACCTGAGAAGGTTCCGAATGAAGCTTAATCCAGAAAAATGCACATTTGGCGTACCGGCAGGAAAATTACTCGGTTTCCTTGTATCTAGCTGAGGTATCGAGGCTAATCCAACAAAGATAAGAGCAGTAGAAAGAATGGAATTGCCAAAATGTCTGAATGATGTACAAAAATTCACGGGCTGCCTGGCTTCGCTTAGTCGATTTGTATGTCGGCTAGGAGAGAAAGCACTGCCGCTCTATTAGCTGATGAGAAAGTCGGATAAATTCATTTGGACTCCACAGGCCGACCTTGCATTTCGTGAGTTGAAAAAGATGTTAGTTATGGCACCCATTTTGGCTTCTCCATTATCAAAAGAGCCTATGTTACTCTATGTAGCAGCTACCAATAGAGTAGTTAGTACTTTAGTCGTAGTGGAACGACTTGAAGATGGTAAGTCGATTCAGAGGCCGGTATATTATCTAAGTGAGGTGTTATCCACTTCAAAGCAGAATTACCCGCATTATCAGAAGATGGCTTATGGAGTATATATGTCGGCGAAAAAGCTTAAACATTAATTCGAAGAGCATCCCATCAAAGTAATCTGTGAGGCACCCATAGCCGACATATTGAGCAACAAAGACGCAAGTGTCCGAATAGCAAAATGGGCGATCGAGTTATCTCCATACGCACCACAGTTTGATAGAAGAGATGCAATCAAATCTCAGGCTATCGCCGACTTTCTCGTGGATTGGGCCGAGGTGCAGTATGAGCCACCATTGCCAGATCCAAATTACTGGACAATGCATTTCGATGGTTCCAAACTAAGAAATGGTTTGGGAGCAGGAATAGTGTTAACCTCGCCTAAAAAAGACCAATTGAAATATGTATTGCAAATACATTTTGCTGCGTCCAACAATGTAGCCGAGTATGAAGCGCTAGTCCATGGATTGAAAGTAGCAAAAGAAATTGGTATACGTCGAATCTTATGCTATGGTGACTCGGATCTAGTAGTACAGCAAGTATCAGGCAGTTGGGACGCATTAGATGCTAATATGGCTTTATACAGATTCCATGTGCAAAAAATCAGTGGATACTTTGAAGGATGTGAATTCCACCACATACCTCGGGCAGAAAACGACGCCGCCGACACATTGTCAAAATTAGGATCAACCCGGCAATCAATTCCTCCAGGTATTGCCCTGGAACATCTCAGGAAACCATCAATAATCCCATCACCAGAATCCGAATCTATCTTTATCCCAGCAAATTCTGCAGAAGATCACACGCCAATGGAGGTAGATCCGCAGAATGACTCGGAACCCCTAAGGAGGGGGACAGCCGAGGTAAGCGCAATCATGGAGAGAGCCAAGATATATATGTCAGCAGAGAACATGGAGATAGACAGTGAGATCACATCAGAAAAAGTAACACCGATATAGGCGCAACCCATATTTTCTTACCTAAAAGACGCGACGTTGCCGAGTAATGAAGTATTAGCTAGACAAACCGTAATAAGAGCAAAATCTTATACAATCATAAACACTGGGCTGTATAAAAGAAGCGTCACAAACGTATTGCAGAAGTGCGTAAGTTCGACAGAAGGGCAGGAAATCCTTCTAGACATACACCAAGGGGAATGTGGGCACCATGCCTCATCTCGCTCCTTAGTAGCCAAGGCATTCAGGCATGGATTCTATTGGCCAACGGCATTGAAAGAAGCAAAATAATTAGTTAAGAAATGCAATGGATGTCAGAGATACGCAACCAGGATACATATGCCGTCGGCCGAGTTAAAAACAATACCCATCACCTGGCCATTTTCTGTATGGGGTTTAGATATGGTGGGACCATTCAAGCCGGCGTGAGGAGGAATGACCCACATGTTGGTTATGGTGGACAAGTTCACAAAATGGATTGAAGTAAAACCAATTAAAAAGTGTGATGGGCACACAGCAGTGAAATTTCTCAAGGATATCATCTTGAGATATGGGTACCCGCACAGTATTATTACGGACAATGGCACAAACTTTGCAGAAGGATCTTTCGCTAGATTTTGTCGAGAGAAGCACATAAGACTAGATATTGCCTCTGTGGCTCACCCAGCATCCAATGGACAAGTGGAAAGATCTAATGGACTGGTGCTATCAGGAATAAAACCACGACTTGTCGAACCATTGCAAAGGTCGGCAGGATGTTGGATCGAAGAAATCCCAGCCGTACTATGGAGCCTCCGGACTACTCCGAATAGATCAACGGGCTATACTCCATTCTTTCTGGTGTATGGGGCAGAGGCCGTACTTCCAGCCGACATAATATATGACTCGCCAAGAGTTGCTCAGTACACAACCTCAGAGACAAATGAGATAGCTCGACAAGATGCCGTAGACCTGCTAGAAGAAGCCAGGGAGTTGACATTATCACGATCGGCTATTTATCAACAGAACTTGCGGCGGTATCACAGCAAGAAAGTGAATCCAAGAGTATTCAAAGAAGGATATTTGGTTCTCCGACTCGTGCAACGCACGGCCGGCATGCACAAGTTGTCACCCCCATGGGAAGGACCATTTATTGTGAGCAAAGCATTGCACAATGATGCCTATTATCTAATCGACGCTCAGTCCCCCGGAGGGAACAAGGCAGACAAAGCTGGCGAAGAAACGAAGCGTCCCTGGAATGTGGCTTTACTTCGGCCATTCTACTCGTAGCATTATATCTCAAAGTCAAGATCTAATGATGTATCTGAACCTCGGCGCCCAGAGCAGTGACTCGGGGACTGCCGTATTTTATATCAATTTCATGTTATGTATCTGAACCTCGGTGCCCAGAGCAGTGACTCGGGGACTGCCGTATTTTATATCAATTTCATGTTATGTATTTGAACCTCGGCGCCCGGAGCAGTAACTCGGGGACTGACATATGTTATATCTATTTCGTGTTATGTATTTGAACCTCGGCGCCCGGAGCAGTGACTCAGGGACTGCCATATGTTATATCTATTTCGTGTTATGTATTTGAACCTCGGTGCCCAGAGGAGTGACTCGGGGACTGCCGTATCTTATATCAACTTCATGTTATGTATCTGAACCTCATCGCACAGAGCAGTAACTCGGGGACTGCCATATGATATATCAATTTCATGTTAATAACTAAACCTCGGCATCTAAAGCAGCGACTCGGGGACTATCATATGCTACCTCAATCTTATACTGACCGCACCCGTATTAGTCTTATACTACCTCTGAAATTCGATTTACAAATCGAAGTTTCACACAATAAACAATGATCCAACGATTGCTATATATTTTCACAATGAAGCAGTCAATCTCTGTTCAGAACAGATCAATATTATATGATATTCAGAGCTCACGCCTGGATAAAACCATAAAAAATAGAGGCAAAGATAAATCCTAAAAGATCAGGAAGTTGAGGGCCAACAAAGCAAGAATTCGGACGAACATCCACTTAACCAAATGTCACAGCAGTACACAGCAAAAGAAATTTGAATCATACAGAGAATTGACAAATATTTCGCCTACATCATACGCCCGGCATGCCAGGGATCGGAAATAACTTAGGCATTGTTCGTTGGGGAGGCAGCAGCCGGCTCAGGTGCGGGGTACTCTGAGGTAGGAGGAACTTGGACTGAGGTCACCTCGCCCTCCGCCGACCCAGGTGCAACTTCAGCGGAAGTCCGAGGTTGCTCAGGAGCATCAGTCTGTGCGGTAGAATGCCCGGTACCTTTGGAAGAAGACCGCGCATCGCCGTTGCTGTCCGAGCTTGAGCTGGAGCTATCAGATGCGGCCGAATCATTTTCACCCTCCCCCTGCTCAGCCGAATTATCATCCGAAGCATCCTCAGCTACAACCTCCTCATCCGGGTCTGGAAGAAAACTCGGCCCTTCATTCCAAGTGTGCACGTCGGCGTACTCGACAAGTTGGAAGGCCCGAGCTTGCCGAAAAGAAACAAAGGTGGGATCCTCAACCCAGCGGGAACCAGTGCGCAAATTTCTCAGGATGTCAAGAGAGATGTCTTCATACCATGACATGATAACAGTAAGAGCCATATCGGCACCAGCACGCCCAGCAGATTCCCTCCAAAGACTCAGCTGCCTCTCAGATGCCATTAGTCTTTTCACCAATAACTTGACTTCGTTGATATCAGGAGTCCCCGAAGTATTCGGCCAAAGCACATGGTAAGCTCGGATAGCGGCTTGCACCAAGTCCCGGCCCATAATTTTCATCGGACCAACTGCAGCACCAACGGCAACCAAGTAATCCTCCATTGAATATTCCGAATCAACGGTGACAGGTTCACCTCGGTGCACGCGAGCTGCAAGAACCTCTTTAGAACTCACGGGTTTGGCCTCGGGGAAATGATCTGCGCAAAGCATGAACGTATCAGATGGTAACGGGAACAAAAAAGAAAAATATAATTCGGCCATGCCAAGTAGCTTACGATGAATGTATCTCATCATTATCTGAAGGTCTTTGGTCCAATCGACCTTACTCTTCTCAAAACGAGCAACTTCCTCGCTCAAACCCCGAGTTTTAAGTTCGGCAGCCTCGAGAAGTTCTTTGTTCTTCTGCAGCTCCAAAGTCAGCCGATTCTTCTCCTAGGAAAATTCTTGGTCGACCTTTTCCAGTTCGGATTTCTGAGAAAGCTTGAGGGTATCCACCTCGGATCGCAGGCGAGCTATTTCATCATCTTTTTCTTGAAGTTGCGCCGAATGAATAGCGTTTTGTTCTAAAAAATGCAGCATCACGTCAGGCATGGGCATGCA
Source organism: Avena atlantica (assembly GCA_910589765.1). Taxonomy (NCBI): domain Eukaryota; kingdom Viridiplantae; phylum Streptophyta; class Magnoliopsida; order Poales; family Poaceae; genus Avena; species Avena atlantica. The sequence continues at coordinate 21,758,680 of OU342734.1, read as the reverse complement.
ATCTTGGTGTGACACTGCAAAGTTTTGCAACTCGGCTTTACCAGAGCCAAACGCAATAAGGAAACTTAGCACATATATTAAAAGGGAGAAGGTGTAAAATAGAAAGGAAACTAACCTTCCAGGCTCTTGACCTTCTTCTCAAGGCGAATATTGAGGTTATTAATGTTACCTATTCACCAAGAAGTAAGCCGGCATTCCGTGAACAAATACATGAGAACATTGAAAATAAGGAAAAGGAACTATCGACATACCAGCCTTCTTCACCACTGGAAGAATTTTCTCGTACTTTTCTTCCATCTTGCAGTGCGAAAAAAGCAACCTCTGGAATTCTGCGGTCTGCCGGTCATGTGCAACCTGAACAATGAGGCAAAATGATAAATCGACAGTAAAAGCTAAATTAGATCCGAATCAAGCAAAACTTCATTCGGCTCTAGGTGGCTGGATATTCAAAGCTAAACCAGATCCGAGTCAAGCAGGACTTAACTCAGATCTAGGTGGCTGGATATTCAAAGCTAAATTCGATCCGAATCAAGCAGAGCTTAATTCGGCTCTAGGTGGCTGGATATTCAAAGCTAAACCAGATCCGAGTCAAGCAGGATTTAACTCAGATCTAGGTGGTTGGATATTCGAAGCTAAATTAGATCCGAATCAAGCAAAACTTCATTCGGCTCTAGGTGGCTGGATATTCAAAGCTAAATCAGATCCAAGTCAAGCAGGATTTAACTCGGCTCTAGCTGGCTGGATATTCGAAGCTAAACCAGATCCGAGTCAAGCAGGACTTAACTCAAATCTAGGTGATCGGATATTCAAAGCTAAATTAGATCCGAATCAAGCAGAACTTAGTTCGGATCTAGGCGGCTGGATATTCAAAGCTACAGCATATCCGAGTCAAACAAAACTTAACTCGGATCTAGATGGCCGGATTAACGAACCGTAGGAATAAAATTAAGTCAAAGATCATTAAACTTACAAGTATATAACAAGTTATTCCCTTGCAAGTTTCGGGGACTAGAGCATATAGTAACATCTAAGGAATAATTTAAAACTCAGAGAAACAGTAATTACCTCATTCATCTTGTTGGTATCAACGATGAACTTGGCAGCATGGTCAAAACGGCCGCTGATGTCAGAAAGCTGAAAGGGATGATTCATAGGATTACCCTCAAACTGATCAGCAGCGTTCCAATTATTCGCATACTCCACCAGCGCTCCGAGGCTGTGCCCACTGGCTGTCCGAGTTAAGACCTTACCCTGGACGGCTGATCGACCATGGCGGTCGCAGGGCTCTTATGAAGAGCGAGCTGGGTGCCGGCGGCCGAGGCAACGGGGACCTTAGTAGGCGCAGCTCCCTGACGCAGCACGTCGGCAATACTCGGCTGAGAAGAGCCGACAAGACCTTTCTGAGAAGAGGAAGTCTTGGCGGCAACAGTTTTTCTCGCCTTAGAGGAGGCATCAACAGGAAGTGTCGCCTCGGAGGTGGGGACAGCGTCTTTAGGAGCAGCAGGGGTCATGGTCACAGAGGGCGCCGAGATAACGACCTTTTCGGCCGAGGTTGGAATGGCTATAGAAACTGCCGGGGTAGATAGAGACTCAGTAGCAGCGCTGGGGCCCATAGAAGGGGCGGCGGGTTCGACGAAAACTTCGGAGGGCCGGTTTGAATCCGGGTCAATGGAAGGGGTCTCAGGCACTTCGCGACGAAGAGGCGACGTATTCGGAGCTGGAGGAGAAGCAGGACGAATAGGACTAGGAATCCTAGTATCATCAGCAGGAGGAGGAGACGGCGGCTGAATCGGGCGACTAGTCATACTAGGACCGCCGGGTTTAACAGAAAGAGGAGCACTACAAAAATAAGAAAGAAGAATCGTCAGTATGAAAAACAGAAAGAAAGAAACAAGAAATATAAGCAAAAGGAACTTACCCGGCGACCCCAGGCATAGTCTTGCGCCTGGGAGGGTTCGGAGCGGATTTCTTCATTCGTTTCTTGGGAACCGCCTCCGAGGCACTAGCAGGAGCCCTGCGTTTCCCCGAGGTAACAGGGGGTCGAGAAGCAATTGGCTCGGCGTCGTGAACCTGACCGGCCGGATTAGCTGGGAAGGTAGAAGCCGGAAATGCATAAGAAATAGGCATAGCGGCAACTACCTCAAGAATTTGGACTTCGTCCGAATCACCTTCCTCATCGTGCGCCGAAGTCTTGCCACGAGCTCGAGCCGGGGCAGGATCCGACTTAGGGACGAACTCCTCGGAGTCCGGCTCACCAGTATCCGGGGTACTCCTGTCCGCGGGCCAAGGGAGCAGCAGAACTTCGGCGTCCTCGTTCTTCTGCTCTGCGAACCTCTGCAAGACGAGGAAAAAGAAAGTTAGATAAACCCGTTACAAAAACAATGGAATAGCAGAGCGGTGTAGATTAAGCTCACCTCGGGAGGCGGATGATCGCGGGTGAACGGTTTTAATCCCCAAGCCCAATCCTCAGGCATCTCTGTCTTGAAGATAGCTCGGACGCGCTTATAGATAAGGTAGTTGTCCAGCTCCACGGTCGAGACTCGATTAGGGTCAAGGGGACCACTCATGTAGCACAGTTTGTGAGTCCGCTTCTGGAATGGGCAGATCCGGCTACTAATGAAAGTAGCCATCAGGTCTTCGCCGCATAACCTGGCCTGGATCAACTCTTTAAGCCGAATCTTGAAGGCCTCGGCCAAGGCATGAGTTTTCCTCGGATTGTAGAGCCAGTTCACTTTGGAAGGTGGACCAATTGAGAATGCAGGGATCCGAATCTTGTCCTCAGCCCCTCTGTTCTTGACATAGAAGAATGATTTGTGCCACTTCTTGCACGACTCCAACCCAGTGACACGAGGAAACACGGACTTCCTCCGAGGTGTAATAGACGCTGCCCCACATTGGGTAAGCAGCTTCTCGGAAGGGTGCAGAGATTTGTCAGGAACTACATTGGAGCGAATCTGAAAGAACTTCGACCAGACATGCACTGACGGCCACAAGCCGAAGTATCCCTCCGATGCGCAGATGAAAGCAGAAAGAGAAGCGATAGCGTTCGCAGGAAGATGATGCGGCCGAAGTAGTCGAGGAATTCTCTAGCGAAATCGCTAAGAGGGAGACCGAAGCCACGCGCGAAGTGCGACATAAAAACCACATACTCGCCCTCCCTAACATCCGGAGAGGATTCACTGCCGGGTAAACGGCAAGAAACCTCGGCGGGAATTCTTCGAGTCCGGATGAGCCACTCTATCTCACGGCGTGTGACAGAAGAGCCCTGCCACGAGCCTCGCTCGGGCCCGGAGCCAGCGTCGTCGTCCTCAACCAGAGCGCCGCTAAACGAACTAGACATATGTGCGCCGGAAAGATCGCCGGAGGAAAGACTGGCGGCGGAGGGGAGTTTAGAGCTGCAAGGCCCCGTCGGGACTTTGCACGAGAACAATGGCGAAGAACCAAAGGAACCGTCGCACGAGCACGGAATCGAAACAGATGAGTCTAGGGAAAAACGCAGTCAATGCGACCGGAGAGGACTCACCGGCGACGGAGCCAAAGCCGCAGAGCGCAGGCGAGGCAGGCAGAACGGCACGGCGGAGTCTTCACCGACGGAGGCTCTGGCAAGCGCGCGGCGGCGGAGCTGCGAGAGGACGCGCCGGCGGAAGGAAAGAGGAGGACGGAGACGAGCGAGAAGGGGAAAAGTAAATTCCCCAAACGCCGTCCCCCTCTTTATAATCGAGCCGCGAACAAGGTAGTGGGATCGTGGGTGTAGCGGTTGACCGTGTAGATCGTGGGTGCGGCACGAACGCACGACGATAAGTGGAGCCACACCAACGGCCGCACAGGAAGGAAGAGCATAACGATCCCCAGGGGGAACGGCACGCGAGGCGTCGCAGCGGCGGCGCAGCAGGTACAAAGTTAACTGTAGCCTGTCAGTGAGTACTGTAGAGGGACCAAAAAACTAGAAGAACGATGATGGGGGTGACACGTAGGACATGGCGTACGAGGGAAGGAACGAGGAAATATCGGATGAAGAGGGTATAACTCGGAAACAAAGCTGAAGAATATAATGAAGCTGATACGACCCGGCCGAAGTTATCGACGGGGCCACACCAGCTTCGGGGACTAATGTAGGGGGGTTGACCTCGGGTAGGTCAGAGACGGGGAAAGACAGAGGGACAATCCCCGTCTAAGTTTCCGAGTTACGGTCTAGGTCGGCCGGATCATGAATATGTCAGCCGAGGTACGGAGGCAAGAAGCCCGTGTATGTGTATCAAGCAGCTACCCGACCGAGTTACTGCGAGGGTCGGTCGGGTTGGCCCGAGTGATCTCGATGCAGGTAAAGGACAAGCCGAGATACGCGAGGTAAGGTAAGGCCGAGTGATACGAAGCTTGCAGGAGAAGGAGAAACCCAAGGTCAAACTATAGCTGCAGGCTAGAAGGAATCGGAGCGGAGCCAAGCACAAGAGACAAAGATGCAGGACGTCAGAGGGGCAGAAGGAGGTCACGAGGGTGACAGTCCTGGAGCCCGAGGCACGCAGGAGGGGTCCTCTGGAGCCTTGCCGTCGTTAGAAGGGCGACAAGGAAAGGAGGCCGCCGAACTACTATTTTGGGACAAGCATATTCCTCGAATATGCTTGCCTCGTCAGCCCTAAGGGCACCCAAGGCACCCCTTTATAAGGGGAGGCTTGGACCCTGAGAAGGGCATCGACTCTTTTCAGTACCGTTAGGCTGGTAAGATTCATCCGGGCTCCCTGTATACAGCTCAAGGAGCACTTGTAACCCAAAAGAAGAGAAATAAAGATCTTTACCTTAACCACCTGAGTGTAGAATCAGTTGCATCTTCCCTCCCCAGATCCCACTAGCACCCATTGGCCCCAAACTTTAGCCTACCCATGGCATCTTCCGTGCCACCACCACGACACTTGCTCTTGGAGTTTCCAACGAAGCGTCCCACGACAAGTACTGGGCTCCATCAGTCAAGCATCTACCAACAAAAATGCAAAGATTGCATAAGTGGTACATGCAAGCCTCAAAGGCAGGAAAAAACTGGATAGTGATGGGAGTTAGAAACGAGCATTAAGGGTATGGAGATGCCGAGATAATGAATGAATTTGATAAAATATTTCAGTTATACAATCAAGACGTCATCGACAAAGCGGTCGTCAGTGCCTATTGTCTGTAAGTATTATTTCTGTAATTAAGTCTATAGCTAGCTCACCTTATTTATTGCATGTATAATCATACTCACTATATTATGCGGAATGAAGATTCTCGAATACAAAATAGGACAAATCTATGAGGTTGGGTTCATTGACCCATATTGGGTTTATGAACGTACTCTCCAACTACATCCCAAGGATACCGAGAATAAAATTGTAAAGGCGTTACGATTTCAAGAAACCAAAAGGGAAATACTATTTTCTTACAACTTCGAGTGAGTGTTATTGTTTTGTACACATTCTATTTGGCTTACTCGATGTTAAGTGTATAATTGATAAGTTATGTGTGTGAATCTTCCACTTTATTCTGCTAATCATTCAACCTAACAAAGAAGTAGTATAAGTCATGGACTCGAAATAGTTCACAAAAAAAGTCATGGACTCAGAAATGTAAACCCCTTGCGAAATGGGTGGACATACAGAAAATGCTCCAAAAGTAATTTCAATCATTATGGCACAATATCGCTGATATCAAGTAATTAATAACTTCTTTTATTCATTTTCTTTGCCGGGAAGCGCTTGAAAACGGTTCACCAACAAGGCTAAGGGTGCCTAAAAAGAGGAGCTTATATTTGAACCACTAGATGTAAGTACTACTAGCTAGATCCACGCATCTCTTTGATTCTAGTGTCAATACCATTATGATGTTTGATTATTATTTTGATTGTACTCTATTCTCGTAAAGTGCCTGAGGCAAGAACACGGGAATAATTTATATTGATATTATGATTGCGAGTTCATTCGTCAAACGACCTATGATATGGGCAGAAATTTAGACAAATTTCGTGTACGTAAACAATATTCACAATTTTATTTTACTAGCATTAATTGTGTTTAATTTCATTCATATACGTTGACTCCTTTAAATTAGATCGAACGGTTGCGGGACGGTCTTCTATCAAAGGAACTCGTACGAGCAATTCAAGAAGAATTGGCGGAATTCTTAGATACAGAGGTTCTAGATCCAAAAGAAAAATACTATCGGGAGATGTTAATAGTAGAATAGGGATCGTAAAAGCGATTATATTGTATATATATATATGCATGAAACTCGTGTAGCGTATGTAATATATATGTTCTACACTTTGATCTCTATATTCATGCCGACAAAATCATCAAAGGTTGGTATTCTTTATTTTGATTCAACAATGTGCCAAGAGCTTCTTGATCGATGTTGTGTAATATAATGGTTCCTTCATTGCTGAGTGCAAAACATAAAATAAAAAGGAAAACAATAAATGTGAAATAAATAAATGGAAAAATACAAATGAATTCTCTGCCGTGGCACAAAAAACTATAAAAAAATGCTGCTGCGGCAGAGAAACATCGATCCCGGTTCGTAATACGAACCGTGACGAATGGTCTTCCCCCTCACTTCAGACAGCGACCACGTGAATACCCTTTCGTCCCGATTCACGACACAACCGGGATTAAAGAGGTGGGGCTTTAGTCCCAATTGCCCCGTCCTGGTTGCACAACCGGAACTAAAACCCCTTACGAACCGGGACAACATGCCCTGTTTCCACTAGGGATTGGAGGAGGGTTTACACACACCTAAAAATATTTTGGCCTAGGAATCAACCCGTTCATAGTCTACCCAACGAATATGAAAAACTAATTTGGACGTGGGTATATGATTTTGCTATTTCAAAATAATAAAATGTATTTCTTAGTTATAAAAAATACAAAAAATCATGAACATGGGTCATAACTATTGGTCAGAAACTTAGTGGCAATTCTCTATAGATGTACATATGATGTTGATGTGCTACCTCCGTCACATATTTAGTGTCGATGATTTGTCTAGATTCGTATATATCTACACATTAAAACGCTAGCGGAGTGAGTAAGTTGTAAATCTATAAATTTTGTTTAAACAATAGAACCACACACATGAGTGTGAAAATACATCGGTGAATCTTGAACTAGTAAACAAAAGTCATATATTTGTCTTTTTCAAGGAAGAAGATATACTAATATCGTGGAGATAACAATTATACTCAACCACCGTAAAAATGAAATACCCTTATGACATCATGGATGCACACAACCTAAAAAAGCTAAAAAGGGTAAATGTCCCACTAAATTGTTGGATTCCTCGCAGCACAACCACCACAACACCTGAAGTCTAAGTTTCTCAAAAGGGATGACTCCAAAAAAAAAATATAGTGCACAAGCGCAGCTGTCGTCCCATCGTAGATCTTGGATTTTCAACCTAAAGATAGTCTCCTTTCTCAAAACATTGTCTTCAACAAGGCCATTATCAGACACAGCCAATTAAGATTAGACCTTGGATTTTCACCCTAAACGGTAGTAAGACTTTGAACTTCACATGTGTTGTCGCCCCACTTGCATACCGTTGCTACGAATCCCAAAACTCCAAGCAAGTTCCTCATCGTTGCAAAGACTTAAATCATCATTACTAGTCCTTCAATCTCGACTTCCTTGACATTCTCCGCCTTTAACTTCACCGTAGGACCAAACATGTCTCATGAAGACAATAAATAGCAGAGCTTTGTGTCGCTCCCTCCTGAACAAACGGTCAAAGAAACATAGGTGTGCACGACCGCTGCTGCGCCGCCACCCCGAACCACCGTCACCGCGATGTTGTGCCGGATCAGGCTCAGCGCCACACCACGATCACGTGACAACATTCCAAGGGCGGCGTTGAGGCCACGCTAGGGTTTGCCCCTCCCGTCGCCTTGAGGGAACGAGAGGAGCCTGTGTTGATTTGATAATATGCTATATATTCATCATGCATCTGTCTAAGCTCTAGTTCTTTTATTGTACACAAAATGCACATAATCGTATATTGGCACCTAATTCTGAAAATCTGCACGCTATATGAGTAGTGCAGACTAAAAGAATTTCTAAAAAAAATGAATATAAACGTAAACGTTTTGATCCACTGAATGGTAAAATTCCGCTAATTAAGAATACTAGTACTACTAAATGTTGAGATGTGCTAGAGTTGTCAACAGTGCATAGTGTAATTAAGAAGTCTGCTAATTAGGCTGTGGTTGGCAACAGAATAGATGCTGGATGCCTACAGGAGGAACGAGGCGAGAGTTGAATGAAGCGGTACACTTATTTTCCGGCATCCAACACAAGGGAACTCCGTACTCCAACTCCCAACAACCAGTGTACGTATATTGCAACACTACAGGAGAACAGAAGTGGCCGTGTCGGTCGTTCCATGTGTACTCCCTCACTCCGCAAATAATATACATTTAGCTTTTGTCTAAGTCAAATATAACCAAATTTGACCAATTTTATAAAAAAATATAAGAATATATATTAAATCAAATTAACATATTATGAAACTAGATTTTAAAATAAATCTAATAGTACCAGTTTAGTGTTATAAATGTTGGTACGTTGTTCTAAAAAGTTAGTCAAACGTAATAAAGTTTGATTTAAGACAAGGCTAGAAGTACACTTATTTGCGAACGGAGGAAGTAGGGTTAACACGGTAAGAAATTTTCCGTTCGTTCCTGGAGAAAAAGAAATCAGAAAGATAAAAAAGAAACGGAAATTGTATTTTGCGGAAAAAACAGAAACAAAATATTTAAAAAAAAAACGGAAAAAAAAACGAGAGAACTATTTTTAACGAATACGGTAAGAAAACGGAAACGGAATATTTTTTCCCGCATCCGACACAAAGGAACTCCATACTCCAACTCCCAACAACCAGTGCCCGTGTATTGCAATACATGATAACTGAAGTGGCCGTGTCGGTCGCTCCTTGAGTGAATGTGCACGGCTAGTAGCTGGTAGGTCTGGATATATAGGTTAATTATTTGCACTTTGGCAGGCACGGCATTAACTACGTTGGATGATTGATTGTGTGTGTGTCGATAGGCCAAATCGTTAGCGTGACCGAATAAAACGTACATGGATGATTGATTGTGTGTGTCGATGTGTCCTTTTTACACTGTTCCCCTATACTTAGCTAGCTTTGTGATAGAAGCGCATGGCACATCATTTATGCCACTGCACCGACTTGATCGGATCTCAACTTGTCAGACGTACGCCCATATTCGGCCCGACCGGCCGGTAAAGGCCAGATCAACCACGCAAGCAGCCATGACGGGAGATAAAACTGTACTACTGTACTAATACTACTATAGAACTTCGGTTAAAACTCCCCAGCAGGCCCTCAGTTTTCATCTATCTCCATGCATTCTGCTTCATGGAACGGTTACGTATGATCGAGTATATTTAAAATATTTATTATGCCTCCGCCGACCGATCGGCGAGTTGCATTAATTCGACGGCTCCGAAATGTTTGGTTGATTCCAGTAGGTAGGTGTGAGCTAGCTGGTGATATATCGATATCTCCCGTACGTATTTGGGACCATGCAGCCACGACGATGCCGGGTCGGAGGACCTCGACAACGAGATCGCCGTGCCGGGTGTCAGCTATGAGCAATGGGTTTTGCTCGTCTCCTTCGCTACCGTAAAGCATGCATTAGAGGAAAAAAGGGTCATCCGTTCGCCACCCCTGGGAGCATTAGTCCCGGTTGTGCTATCAACCGGGACTAATGCTGGCACGCGTCCCGGTTAGAGCGGACACGGGGCTAGGGGGCATGGGTCCCGGTTGGTAAGAGGGCATGCGTCCCGGTTGGAGCCACCAACCGGGACTAAAGGTTTGGCCACAGCCACGTGGCGTGGCACGCACCTTTAGTCCCGGTTGCTGGCTCCAACCGGGACTAAAGACCCCTTGCCCTCTATAAATGCAACGCCTCAGCCCCCTCTGCCTCCACTCTGTTTTTTCGAATGGTGTAAGGTGTGAGGGTGTGTGCTAGTTTTTTCTCATGCATGCATTGAAGGTGTTTGTTGAAATGTTTGAGTGAAAAATCCAGTTGAATTTCTCATAGAACAAAAATATAGAAGGTGTCCGAGACGCACTTGAGATTTCTCCTCTTTATATCCCTCGATCGAGGTTAGCAATCCTATCTTTTCTAGGTCATTGATACAATTCATGTGTCGGTGTGAATTGGTTATTTCACTATTTATGATGTCCTGTTTTTTGATAAACTTACTTATATGATGCAGATGAACGGTCGGGAATGGATGTACGGTGACCGGCGGGTAGCCGGGTATATCAAAGGCGTGGATAAATTTATCGATGTGGCTACGGCAAACAAAGAGAATGGATTTATACGTTGTCCATGTGTTCAATGTCGGAACAACAAGGAGTACTCTTCCTCGAAAATCATTCGCGGCCACCTAATTATGAAAGGTTTCATGCCCAACTATAATTGCTGGACCAAGCACGGTGAAAGAGGGGTTATGATGGAAGATGGTGAAGAAGAAGATGATGATAACAACTATCATCATATGTTTCCTGAATACGGTGATACTGCAATGGAAGACAATGGAGAGGAAAAAGGTGAAGAACGGGCATCAGATGAGCCGGCTGATGAACTTGGTAGGGTCATTTCTGATGCAAAGCGAGACTGTGAAACAGAAAATGAGAAGTTGAAGTTAGAGGGCATGTTAGAAGATCACAAGAAATTGTTGTACCCAAATTGTGAAGATGGCAGCACAAAGCTCGGTACCACACTGGAATTGTTGCGATGGAAGGCAGAGTGTGGTCTAACTGACTCCTCATTTGAAAAGATGCTGAAAATAATGAAGCCGAAGTTTCCAAAACATAACGAACTTCCCGAGAGTACCTACGAAGCAAAGAAGACTCTCTGTCCTCTGGGATTAGATGTGCAAAAGATACATGCATGCATTAATGACTGCATCCTCTACCACGGTAAGGAGTATGAGAATTTAGATAAATGCCCGGTATGCAACGCGTTGCGGTATAAGATCAGACGAGATGACCCTGGTGATGTTGAGGGAGAGCCCCTCCGGAAGAGGGTTCCTGCTAAGGTTATGTGGTATGCTCCTATAATACCAAGGTTGAAACGCATGTTCAGAAACAAAGAGCATGCCAGGTTGTTGCGATGGCACAAAGAAGACCGTAAGAAAGACGGGGAGTTGAGACACCCTGCTGATGGGTCACAGTGGAGAAAAATCGAGAGAGACTTCCCAGACTTTGCAGGTGACGCAAGGAACTTATGGTTTGGTCTAAGTACGGATGGCATGAATCCTTTTGGGGAGAAGAGCTGCAGTCACAGCACCTGGCCCGTGACTCTATGTATCTACAACCTGCCTCCTTGGTTGTGCATGAAGCGTAAGTTCATTATGATGCCAGTGCTCATCCAAGGCCCGAAGCAACCAGGCAACGACATTGATGTGTACCTTAGGCCATTAGTTGAAGAACTCTTACAGTTGTGGGGCAAACCAGGTGTACGTGCGTGGGATAAGAACAAACAGGAGCCATTTAATCTACGAGGGTTGTTATTCGTAACCATCAATGATTGGCCTGCTCTTAGTAACCTTTCAGGACAGACAAACAAAGAATATAAGGCATGCACCCACTGTTTAGATAAGACCGAAGGTACATATTTGCATAAATGCAAGAAGGTTGTGTACCTAGCGAATCGACGATTTCTTCCGACCAATCATCCCGTAAGAAAGAAAGGCAAGCATTTTAAAGGTGAGGCAGATCACCGGAAGAAGCCTGAACTCCCTGCTGGTGATGATGTATTTGGTATGGTCAAGGACATAGAAGTAATCTTTGGAAAGGGTCCCGGCGGTCAATCAGTTCCGAACGGCGTCGCTACAGGACACGCACCCATGTGGAAGAAGAAATCTATATTTTGGGAGCTGCCATATTGGAAAGTCCTGCGTGTCCGCTCTTCAATCGACGTGATGCACGTGACGAAGAATCTCTGCGTGAACCTGCTAGGATTCCTAGGCGTGTATGGTAAGACAAAAGATACACCTGAAGCACGGGAGGACCAACAAATTATGAAAGACCCAAAGAACATGCATACAGATAACAAGACGGATAAAGGGCGTCACTTAAGTCGTGCCAGCTATGCTCTTACCAAAGCAGAGAAGGAAATCTTTTTTGAAGTCCTTTACAGTATCAAGGTGCCATCGGGCTTCTCATCTAATATAAAGGGGATAATAAATATGGCAGAGAAAAAGTTCCAAAACCTGAAGTCTCATGACTGTCACGTGATTATGACGCAGTTGCTTCCGATTGCATTGAGGGGGCTTCTACCGGAAAATGTTCGAGTACCCATTGTGAAGCTGTGTGCATTCCTCAATGCAATATCTCAGAAGGTAATCAATCCAGATATTCTGCCAAGGTTACAGAAGGATGTGGTACAATGTCTTGTTAGTTTTGAATTGGTGTTCCCACCATCCTTCTTCAATATTATGACGCATCTCCTGGTTCATCTAGTGGAAGAGATTTCCATTCTCGCTCCGGTATTTCTGCACAATATGTTCCCCTTTGAGAGGTTCATGGGAGTCTTAAAGAAATATGTTCATAACCGTGCTAGACCAGAAGGAAGCATCTCCAAGGGATATGGAACAGAGGAGGTCATTGAGTTTTGTGTTGACTTTATTCCTGACCTTAAGCCGATTGGTGTTTCTGACTCGCGGCATGAGGGAAGACTAAGTGGAAAAGGCACGCTGGGAAAGAAAGCAATGATATGTAGGGACGGGGATTCTTTCACTAAAGCACACTACACAGTTCTACATAATTCCACCTTGGCAGCTCCGTATATCGAGGAACACAAGAATATTGTACGCTCCAAAAACCCGGGGAAGCCTGAATCATGGATTACAGATGAACACATGAAGTCTTTCGGTGGTTGGATGCGGACACATCTCTTGAATGACACCACTGTTGGAGATCAGCTATACTTGTTGGCCGCGTCACCATCTTCTACTGTATTGAATTTCCAAGGGTACGAAATAAATGGGAATACATTCTACACGATCGCCCAAGATAAAAAGAGCACCAACCAAAATAGTGGTGTTCGCTTTGATGCAATAGACGAGAATGGACAAAAGGACACATATTATGGTTACATAGAGGAGATATGGGAACTAGACTATGGAGTCTCTTTTAAGGTCCCTTTGTTTCGCTGCAAATGGGTCAACCTGAATGGGGAAGGGGTAAAGATAGACCAGTTGTACGGAATGACAACAGTGGATCTCAACAATCTTGGTTATAGAGATGAACCATTCGTCCTAGCCAATGATGTGTCTCAGGTTTTCTATGTGAAGGACATGTCCTCCAGACCGAAAAAAAGAAAAAATATGCAAACGAATACATCATATGATGAGCCAAAGCGTCACATAGTTCTTTCAGGGAAAAGAAACATCGTGGGAATCGAGGACAAGACAGACATGTCAGAAGATTATAATAAGTTTGATGAAATTCCGCCCTTCACAGTGAAAACTGACCCAAGCATTCCGTTAAGTAAAGAAGATGCTCCATGGTTACGTCTGAAGCGGTCATAAGGAATGACATATGCCAAGAAGTTCATGTTCATATTATGTAACTCTAGTTCATGTCTTTCGCGGTTTGTGGCTTGATCGAAGGATATCTTTCGCGGTTTGTGGCCTTTAGTCCCGGTTTTGTAGTCTCAGTTTTTAATATTAATAAATGTCTTGAGTGTTAGTCCCATTTTGTGGCTGGACCGGGAGTGCCTCTATGACCAGTTTCTTGGAGATGCCGGAGGACTGGGCTCCGTCGGCATCTACCTGAAACTGGTCGTAGTGGTGGACCTGCTCTCGAAAACCATCTTGCAGCTTGTAACTTCACTAACTAGATCAATACGCCTCGGAGCTAACTAATTTCACATATTAGGGAGTGCCTCTATGACCAGTTTCTCGGAGATGCCGGAGGACTGGGCTCCGTTGGCATCTCCCTGAAACTGGCCGTAGTGGTGTCCCTGCTCTCGAAAACCATCTTGCAGCTTGTAACTTCACTAACTAGATCAATACGCCTCGGAGCTAACTAATTTCACATATTAGGGAGTGCCTCTATGACCAGTTTCTCGGAGATGCCGGAGGACTGGGCTCCGTCGGCATCTCCCTGAAACTGGCCGCAGTGGTGTCCCTGCTCTCGAAAACCATCTTGCAGCTTGTAACTTCACTAACTAGATCAATACGCCTCGGAGCTAACTAATTTCACATATTAGGGAGTGCCTCTATGACCAGTTTCTCGGAGATGCCAGAGGACTGGGCTCCGTCGGCATCTCCCTGAAACTGGTCGTAGTGGTGTCCCTGCTCTCTAAAACCATCTTGGAGATGCCTCAAACTGGCTGGAGGACTGGACTCACAAGGATGCATATTTATAGTACAAGCAGCTCGGCATAATGTCGACACTCACGACATAATGTCGACACTCACCCCTATTATTAGTGCTGACTCATCTTTAGTCCCGGTTGGTGTCTCCAACCGGGACTAAAGGTTCATCTTTAGTCCCGGTTGGTGACACCATCCGGGACAAGGTACAAGCCGCACGACATAATGTCGACACTCACCCCTATTATTAGTGTTGTCTGGCCCACTCTGCCGCAATCCCTTTAGTCCCGGTTTGTGACTACATCCGGGACTAAATGTGTGCCGAAAAATGATCATGTTTCGAAAAAACCTTCACAAAATGACCTATCATGTTCGAGGTTTCATGGCTTTCGGTCCAAATGACCGATGTTATGTGCTGAATCACGGCATAGTTTGTGATGTTGTGCCCATATTATGCATGTGTGTGGACATTGGTATGTAGAACAATGTTGCAGGAGGAAGTTTTCCTTTTTGTCGCACGGAAAATCCCTTTTCCATTTTCCGAGCGCAAAAAACGGGTCGTTTTGTGAAGTAACCACCAAAATGCCGTTTCAGAATGCTACCGTCCTATTTTCCTAAAAATACTAGACCACCTTACATGGACTATATTCCAACCGGTACATCTCAAACCTTTTCGTCCATCCCGGGTAAAAAGGACAAATGTCTGCCGAATCGGTAGGAAGTGGGTCCGGTTTGTACTACAGGTACATGATCTATCGCCCGTGATTTTTTGAAAAAATCATTTTTAGACTCGCAATATGTGGTTTCTTCAGAGATCCAATGCAAGTTCTAACGATGCCCGTCCCCTATCTTCATGCACACCGGTTCGACCATAGTTAGAAATTCAGATAAATCAAAACAGGCATAATAAATTCAAAAAAAATCCGAACAATGAAAATCCTTCGCGTGGTGTCATATTATGTTACATAGTTGAAAGGAAAAATACCAGACTTGGTATATTGATCATGTTTCGAAAAAACCTTCACAAAATGACCTATCATGTTCGAGGTTTCATGGCTTTCGGTCCAAATGACCGATGTTATGTGCTGAATCACGGCATAGTTTGTGATGTTGTGCCCATATTATGCATGTGTGTGGACATTGGTATGTAGAACAATGTTGCAGGAGGAAGTTTTCCTTTTTGTCACACGGAAAATCCCTTTTCCATTTTCCGAGCGCAAAAAACGGGTCGTTTTGTGAAGTAACCACCAAAATGCCGTTTCAGAATGCTACCGTCCTATTTTCCTAAAATACTAGACCACCTTACATGGACTATATCCCAACCGGTACATCTCAAACCTTTTCGTCCATCCCGGGTAAAAAGGACAAATGTCTGCCGAATCGGCAGGAAGTGGGTCCGGTTTGTACTACAGGTACATGATCTATCGCCCGTGATTTTTTGGAAAAATCATTTTTAGACTCGCAATATGTGGTTTATTCAGAGATCCAATGCAAGTTCTAACGATGCCCGTCCCCTATCTTCATGCACACCGGTTCGACCATAGTTAGAAATTCAGATAATTCAAAACGGGCATAATAAATTCAAAAAAAATCCGAACAATGAAAATCCTTCGCGTGGTGTCATATTATGTTACATAGTTGAAAGGAAAAATACCAGACTTGGTATATTTATCATGTTTCGAAAAAACTTTCACAAAATGACCTATCATGTTCGAGGTTTCATGGCTTTCGGTCCAAATGACCGATGTTATGTGCTGAATCACGGCATAGTTTGTGATGTTGTGCCCATATTATGCATGTGTGTGGACATTGGTATGTAGAACAATGTTGCAGGAGGAAGTTTTCCTTTTTGTCGCACGGAAAATCCCTTTTCCATTTTCCGAGCGCAAAAAACGGGTCGTTTTGTGAAGTAACCACCAAAATGCCGTTTCAGAATGCTACCGTCCTATTTTCCTAAAATACTAGACCACCTTACATGGACTATGTCCCAACCGGTACATCTCAAACCTTTTCGTCCATCCCGGGTAAAAAGGACAAATGTCTGCCGAATCGGTAGGAAGTGGGTCCGGTTTGTACTACAGGTACATGATCTATCGCTCGTGATTTTTTGAAAAAATCATTTTTAGACTCGCAATATGTGGTTTCTTCAGAGATCCAATGCAAGTTCTAACAATGCCCGTCCCCTATCTTCATGCACACCGGTTCGACCATAGTGAGAAATTCAGATAATTCAAAACGGGCATAATAAATTCAAAAAAAATCCGAACAATGAAAATCCTTCGCGTGGTGTCATATTATGTTACATAGTTGAAAGGAAAATACCAGACTTGGTATATTGACCATGTTTCGAAAAAACCTTCACAAAATGACCTATCATGTTCGAGGTTTCATGGCTTTCGGTCCAAATGACCGATGTTATGTGCTGAATCACGGCATAGTTTGTGATGTTGTGCCCATATTATGCATGTGTGTGGACATTGGTATGTAGAACAATGTTGCAGGAGGAAGTTTTCCTTTTTGTCGCACGGAAAACCCCTTTTCCATTTTCCGAGCGCAAAAAACGGGTCGTTTTGTGAAGTAACCACCAAAATGCCGTTTCAGAATGCTACCGTCCTATTTTCCTAAAATACTAGACCACCTTACATGGACTATATCCCAACCGGTACATCTCAAACCTTTTCGTCCATCCCGGGTAAAAAGGACAAATGTCTGCCGAATCGGCAGGAAGTGGGTCCGGTTTGTACTACAGGTACATGATCTATCGCCCGTGATTTTTTGGAAAAATCATTTTTAGACTCGCAATATGTGGTTTATTCAGAGATCCAATGCAAGTTCTAACGATGCCCGTCCCCTATCTTCATGCACACCGGTTCGACCATAGTTAGAAATTCAGATAATTCAAAACGGGCATAATAAATTCAAAAAAAATCCGAACAATGAAAATCCTTCGCGTGGTGTCATATTATGTTACATAGTTGAAAGGAAAAATACCAGACTTGGTATATTTATCATGTTTCGAAAAAACTTTCACAAAATGACCTATCATGTTCGAGGTTTCATGGCTTTCGGTCCAAATGACCGATGTTATGTGCTGAATCACGGCATAGTTTGTGATGTTGTGCCCATATTATGCATGTGTGTGGACATTGGTATGTAGAACAATGTTGCAGGAGGAAGTTTTCCTTTTTGTCGCACGGAAAATCCCTTTTCCATTTTCCGAGCGCAAAAAACGGGTCGTTTTGTGAAGTAACCACCAAAATGCCGTTTCAGAATGCTACCGTCCTATTTTCCTAAAATACTAGACCACCTTACATGGACTATGTCCCAACCGGTACATCTCAAACCTTTTCGTCCATCCCGGGTAAAAAGGACAAATGTCTGCCGAATCGGTAGGAAGTGGGTCCGGTTTGTACTACAGGTACATGATCTATCGCTCGTGATTTTTTGAAAAAATCATTTTTAGACTCGCAATATGTGGTTTCTTCAGAGATCCAATGCAAGTTCTAACAATGCCCGTCCCCTATCTTCATGCACACCGGTTCGACCATAGTGAGAAATTCAGATAATTCAAAACGGGCATAATAAATTCAAAAAAAATCCGAACAATGAAAATCCTTCGCGTGGTGTCATATTATGTTACATAGTTGAAAGGAAAATACCAGACTTGGTATATTGACCATGTTTCGAAAAAACCTTCACAAAATGACCTATCATGTTCGAGGTTTCATGGCTTTCGGTCCAAATGACCGATGTTATGTGCTGAATCACGGCATAGTTTGTGATGTTGTGCCCATATTATGCATGTGTGTGGACATTGGTATGTAGAACAATGTTGCAGGAGGAAGTTTTCCTTTTTGTCGCACGGAAAACCCCTTTTCCATTTTCCGAGCGCAAAAAACGGGTCGTTTTGTGAAGTAACCACCAAAATGCCGTTTCAGAATGCTACCGTCCTATTTTCCTAAAATACTAGACCACCTTACATGGACTATATCCCAACCGGTACATCTCAAACCTTTTCGTCCATCCCGGGTAAAAAGGACAAATGTCTGCCGAATCGGTAGGAAGTTGGTCCGGTTTGTACTACAGGTACATGATCTATCGCCCGTGATTTTTTGAAAAAATCATTTTTAGACTCGCAATATGTGGTTTCTTCAGAGATCCAATGCAAGTTCTAATGATGCCCGTCCCCTATCTTCATGCACACCGGTTCGACCATAGTTAGAAATTCAGATAATTCAAAACGGGCATAATAAATTCAAAAAAAATCCGAACAATGAAAATCCTTCGCGTGGTGTCATATTATGTTACATAGTTGAAAGGAAAAATACCAGACTTGGTATATTGATCATGTTTCGAAAAAACCTTCACAAAATGACCTATCATGTTCGAGGTTTCATGGCTTTCGGTCCAAATGACCGATGTTATGTGCTGAATCACGGCATAGTTTGTGATGTTGTGCCCATATTATGCATGTGTGTGGACATTGGTATGTAGAACAATCTTGCAGGAGGAAGTTTTCCTTTTTGTCGCACGGAAAATCCCTTTTCCATTTTCCGAGCGCAAAAAACGGGTCGTTTTGTGAAGTAACCACCAAAATGCCGTTTCAGAATGCTACCGTCCTATTTTCCTAAAATACTAGACCACCTTACATGGACTATATCCCAACCGGTACATCTCAAACCTTTTCGTCCATCCCGGGTAAAAAGGACAAATGTCTGCCGAATCGGTAGGAAGTGGGTCCGGTTTGTACTACAGGTACATGATCTATCGCCCGTGATTTTTTGGAAAAATCATTTTTAGACTCGCAATATGTGGTTTCTTCAGAGATCCAATGCAAGTTCTAACGATGCCCGTCCCCTATCTTCATGCACACCGGTTCGACCATAGTTAGAAATTCAGATAATTCAAAACGGGCATAATAAATTCAAAAAAAAACGGACAGATAAGTTAATTCATTTTAAAAGGTTACATTAATATTTTTTAAAAATAGAATATGTTTTTGAATTATTTATTCAAATCCATACACTTCTTATGTTTAAAGTTTTTCTAAATTCCAAATTGATATTAAAAAAATATAAGTAAATTCATTTTTAATTGTAAATGGTTCATATTTTAAATGGTTACATTAATTATTTTTTAAAACAGAAAATGTTTTTGAATTATTTATTTAAATCCAAACACTTTTACGTTTAAAATTTTTCTAAATTCCAAATTAATATTCAAAAATATAAGTTAATTCATTTTAAAAGGTTACATTAATTATTTTTTAAAAATAGAATATGTTTTTGAATTATTTATTCAAATCCATACACTTCTTATGTTTAAAGTTTTTCTAAATTCCAAATTGATATTAAAAAAATATAAGTTAATTCATTTTTAATTGTAAATGGTTCATATTTTAAATGGTTACATTAATTATTTTTTAAAACAGAAAATGTTTTTGAATTATTTATTTAAATCCAAACACTTTTTATGTTTAAATTTTTTCTAAATTCCAAATTAATATTCAAAAATATAAGTTAATTCATTTTAAAAGGTTACATTAATTATTTTTTAAAAATAGAATATGTTTTTGAATTATTTATTCAAATCCATACACTTCTTATGTTTAAAGTTTTTCTAAATTCCAAATTGATATTAAAAAAATAAAAGTTAATTCATTTTTAATTGTAAATGGTTCATATTTTAAATGGTTACATTAATTATTTTTTAAAACAGAAAATGGTTTTGAATTATTTATTCAAATCCAAACACTTTTTATGTTTAAAGTTTTTCTAAATTCCAAATTAATTATCATTTAAAAAACAATACAAATTTAAACCCCAAAATAAAAAATAAGGCGGGAACAGAGAGAAAATACCTGAATTTTTTTGAAAACAGGGGAATATGTCCCGGTTGGAGCCACCAACCGGGACTAAAGACCCCCTGCGCGCCAACCCTTGGTCTGCTGAAAATATTGGAGTATAGGTCCCGGTTGGTGGCTCCAACCGGGACGTATGCCCCTTTAGTCCCGGTTGGAGCCACCAACCGGGACTAAAGGTCTTTTGGTTATAACTGGGTGCCCCTCCTCTTCTTCTTCCCCCATCTCACCTCCTCTTCTCTTCTCGCGCACGACGCCGTCAGGCTGCCCCGCCGCCGTGCACGCCCTACCGGCCGCCCCTCGCCCAGCCAAGCGTGCAGGAAGCTTCGCCTCGTCGCCCCGAGGCTTCTCCCTGAAGGAATCGGCCCCGCTCGCTCCCAATCGTCGCCAACGACCCTCGAGCCCGACGATCGCCGCCGTCGATTCGTCGGCTCCTGACCTCGCCTCGCCTCCCCGACACCACCACCGCACACCTGGTATGCTGCTGGTCCTCGTGGACCCTCTCTCTCGCCCCCTCTCGCTCTGGTTCATCCTCCCCGTCGACTCCCTGCCACCACCGCCGCTCACCGTCGTCGTCGTCGAGAAGAGGTCGATGGTGACGATTCGAAGAACGCGGGGCTGATTCCTCCGGTGGAGATGATCTTCGCGATGAGGCGGTTCCAACGGCGGCCTCGACTGGCCGTGAGGTGGCCAGAGACGGCGGGGCGACGCAACACCTACGCAGTTAGGGTTCGGGCAAAGGGGGAAAACGGGGAAGAAGAGAAGCTAGGGTTGTTGATGGCGGCGATGGAGCTCTTATAGGCTCGCGGGGGCGGCGACGATGATCTTGGCATGCGGCGGCGCATCGGGTGGCCGGCGGCGAGCCACCGCGAGCTGCTTGCGTCGGGGAGGAAGAAGACAGAAACAGAAAGGCCGAAGGGGTACGGGCCTGGCTGGGCTGCTCTTGGGCCCCGGGTGGGCTTCCTGCTAGCGCCAGAGAGAGAGAAGGAGAGATGGGCTCGGCCCAGTAGCTAGGTTGGATACATTTTTTATTTCCAGAATTTTTTTTCTATTTCTATTTCTGATTTCCCTTTTGTAATTTGAATTTCAAATCTGTTTTGAATCTTTTCAACTTACAGAAACTTTTATAAAGTATATGAAATAGTGTGAGACCCTTTTATACACTTTGGGCTCAACTCATGTAGTTAGTTGTTTAAATACAAAACTCATTTGAATGGTTTTCAAATGGAGGGGAAGTTAGGGTTTAGGGTTTGATTTGTTCTTTCTTTATTAAACCAAAATGCAAGTTCAACAATTTAAATGACAAGTATAATTAGAAGAACAAATGCACCCCTCTCATATGTTCCGGAGTTTCCCCGAGTTAGGGTTTTCACCCGTCGGAACCCCGATTAAATCGTCCAGCATGTCTTAGGGTTACATTCCAATGCAAATTAACTTGTCATATCATCATACTTGCTTGAGCATTGCATCGATGCCATGTGTTGATTGTTTCCCTTTCTTTTCGGTGTTTCGATTATTAGGTTTATTATTAGTTAGGTATTATTAGGTTTATTAATTAGTTTGGTATTATTGGTATTCGACCCCACTGGTCAGTCAATGTGGGTAGCCCTAGACCCGATTCACATTGTCAGTCACTGTGGTTAGATAAGGAATCATTAATACCCCTTAGGTGCATGTGGGTTCGACGATGTGCCTTCGCCAGGGCATTCTGAACCCTCTTAAATCGATTCCAATATGGTATTTTGTTAGTATCTAGTGTTACCTATCTGCTGGATAGTTTCCCTTTTGTAGCCTTATACTCATGTTCCCCTCTCATATGCATCGGAGGTTTCTCCGAACTAGGTTACACCCCTCGGAACTCCGGAATATTGATTTTAGTTGATTTTAGCTAGAGTTACCTATCTACTACACGGTTTCCTTTTTGTAGCTAGGTTTAGCGTTTCTATTCATTTTTATTATTGTGTATGTATATATTAGGGTTTCTCCTTAACTTTCTCCTTTAGCCGCTTTGACTTATTCGTTTTTCCACCTATGCAGAAAATATGGACCCACACGTCAGAGACGAAGAAAAGGAAGAGTTGATCCAAGGTGTGATCCGTGGGGAAGATAATTTAGACGTATCAACGTTTCTGAACAACTCCGGTGAGGGTGATCCTCTTTTTACCGGAGTAGACAACTTGTTTGAGGTTGAAGGTGTTGCCTTCCGCGAGGGAGAAGGCGATGCCTTGTGTAATCGAGAAGACGACCGCTCCGGCAAGGTGCATGTAATATAAATCAATTCATTAATTAATCATCTGCTATCTATATAGAAATAGTAACGACGATCTTTCTTCTTTTAGCCCTCTGGATCGAAGGAATCTACTGAAAAGAGCAGACGAGGCCCAACCAAAAAGTTGCAAGACCATGAGAGGTTTAGGATCGAAGATGTCGCTGAAGACGGCAGACCGACAGCTACCGAAGTTGTCGCAACCAAATTTGTGGCACAATGCGGAGTAATCGTTAGGGACTTAATCCCGATCACCATTAGAAATTGGAATAGGCCTGCTAAAGCGGATGAAGAGGGAACATGTTTATTTGTCCCTAACCACGCCAAAGATTTACTGTGGAAGAGGCTCATGGTTAATTTCAAACTACCAAAGATAGAGCTGGATCCAAATGCGGAGGATCCAGTTGAGGACGCCTTACAACATGGGAGAGCCATGGAGGCTAAGGTCAGGGAGTGGGCTTTGAAGAAGATGGCCCAGTGTTTCACCAACTGGAAGAAAAGATTGCACCTTGACTATGTCGTGAAAAAGAAGACTCCCGATTTCAAGAATATTCAGTTTGAGAAGATAAAACCATTCTGGGATGAGTTTGTGGAATACAAGAAATCAGAAAAAGCTAAGAAAATGTCTGAAACGAATAAGCTGAATGTTGCTAAGAAGAAGTATCACCATACTATGGGGCAAGGTGGCTACAAGGTTGGCATTCCTAAGTGGGAGAAACTTGAGCAGGAACTGCGTGATAAAAATATCACCCCAGAGACAGACGATTGGGTAGAACGTGCAAGGAATTGGTTTTACGGGCATGGGGGCACGTTGGACTCGGAAGGGAGGTGTATATATAACATACGACATAAAGAAGACCCCTTGCCAATCGAGAGGATGAGAAAAGCAGTAAAGGCTGTTAAAGATGGGGACTTCATTCCCGATAGAGAGAATGATGAGCTCACACTCGCCCTTGGAAATAAGGAACATGATGGACGAACACGAGGCACAATAGGCTCCCAATCATGGAGGACTGGGTTTCCCGAAGAGAGGAAGAAATATCCTGATAGAAGCCGTCAGAGGAGTAAGGACAGGGCGGCACTTGAAGCAGAAAGTCAGAAAGAGCGAATGCGTTTAATTGAAGAACGATTAAAGCAACAACAAGATGAAATTAACTCACTTAAAGAGCAAAGTACTACCGGCCCATCTCAGCAGCACACTGCATTCGATGCTACCGGCCTATCGAATAATCGAAAAAGCAGTGTGGCTTCCACCAAGGTCCCGGGTGATGACAATGGCGATCCCGATGATGCACTGACGATGGCTCCTGTTGGCTACCCAGTGGATGATATCACAGAGATGACACACTGCGAGCTACATGTCAAAGTTGTGAACATATCAATGAAGGTGGCGGTCGGCTATGCCTTACCAATTGGACCCACACCAACTTACCACAGTCGTCCGGTTCCAGAGGGCTACGCTGTTGTCGGCGTGGATGAAATCATGCCCACCTTTGAGGTTTTGGATCTTCACTACCCTGCTGGTGAAGGGGATGTGACTGTGCTGGGTGACGCAAAAAACGTCACCATTCTATGGCCGAAGGATTGTATCGTGCTTCGAAATCACACGCCAAGGCAGTCTTCGACGCCGCCTCACCCGTCTCCAGCGAGGTCGTCGCCGCCGCGGCAGCCGTCTTCGTCGTCTCACCCGGCTCCGTCGCCTCACCCGTCTCCGGTGCAGCCATCGCCGCGGGAGCCATCGCCGGCGCCTCAGGATAAAAAGCGTAAGCGTACCGCTACTGTGCGTCGTAAGCGATCGCCGAAACGTAAACAAGAGCCTCTTCCAAAAGTACCAACGTTTCCTCCCAAGAGAGCTTATGACTGTACTGAAGAGGAGACTGCGGCGATCGTTGATGCGGAAACGACAGCGTTTTTCGCTAAGCTGAGGCGGCCGAAAGAGCCAGAGTTCCCCAGCACCAAAGAAGAAAAAGCCAAAGTGTTGAAAATGCTAAAGACTCTTCATCAACCCGAGCCAAAGCTGTCATCAGACTATGAGCGTTCTATTCTCAAGTCACATGCAGCACAAAAAGCCTCGAAGAGCAGTACTGATGCAAGCGGGAAATCTGTTGCCCAGCTCGGAGAACAAGCAAAACAGACTTGCGCCCCTCTCAAGGTGATTTCTCAAACCAATGTGGGGTCGAGCAAATATGGGGCCGAAGAGCAGTATGATCGAGAGGTAGTTGCACAATACGGAGAAGCTGCCGCTTCTCAAGGTATGAGTATTGCCCAGTACTTATCCCAGTTAGAGTTCTTCCCCGTGAGTGAAGTAGCATACCAATACCAGTACGGAAAACCTCTCGTCAAACCTGAGGAGGTAAACAATCTTTCAACAAAAATGCGAAGATTGCATAACTGGTACATGCATGCCACAAGGGCCGGGGCTAACTGGATAGTGCTGAGGGTTACAAAAAAGCATCATGGGAAAGATAAAGATGACATGATATCCATTGAATTTGATGAACTATTTCAATTATTCAATCAAGACGCCTTGGACAAATCGATCATGAGTGCCTATTGTCTGTAAGTACTAATTCTGTAATTAATTTAGTCTCCATCTATATTATTTTGTTTATTGCATGTATATAATCATACTTTAATATGCAGAATGAAGATTCTCGAATGCAGCAGAGGACAAATCTATGACATTGGCTTCATTGACCCATATTGGGTTCATGAAGCTAATCTCAAAATAAGCCCCCAGGATACGGAGGATAATATAGTACACGCGTTAAGGTTTGAAGAAACCAAAAGGGAAATACTATTTCCTTACAACTTCCAGTGAGTGTTATTGTCTTGTATACACTTTCTATTTCTCTTACTCGATGTTAAGTATATAATTGATAAGTTCTGCATTCGCAGGTACCACTATATTCTGTTAATCATTCAACTTGACAAAGGGCGTGTACTAGTCATGGACTCGAAACATAAACCCCTTGAGATGTGGAAGGACATGCAGATACTTCTCCAGCGGTAATTCTAATCATTACGACACTATATCGGCAACGTTCGTGAATTTTATGATATCAAGTACTTAATAACTTATTTTATTCGTTTTCTACGCCGGGCAGCGCTTGGAAACGGTTCACCAAGAAGGCTAGGGGTGTTTGGAAAGAGGAGCTTACATTTCAACCACTAGATGTAAGCACCACTAGCTATATCCGCGCATCTCTTTGATTCTAGTTTTGATACAATTATTATCATGCTTGATTATTATTTTGATTGAACTCTGTTGTCGTAAAGTGCCTGACGCAGGGACCAGGTAACAATCTATGTGGATACTATGTATGCGAGTTCATCCGGCAGACGTGCGATGAGAAGGGCAGAAATTTAGAGCAACTCCACGTACGTAAACAATTTCTATAGTTTTTAATTACAATCAAATTGTGTTTAGTTTCATATTCATATAGGCTGACTCCTTTTTTAAATCATATCGAACGTCTACGGGACGGTCTTCTGCCAAAGGATCGCATACGAGCAATACAGGAGGAATTGGCGGGATTCTTGGATGCAGAAGTCCTAGACCCAAAAGGGGAATACTACTCGGCTGTGTATAGACAATAGGAATTGTAAAAATAGCAACTTTCAAGAAATTGGCCGGTAGCATCGAATAGCAACTTTTGTATGTAGTGCATGAACTCGATCCGTGTATTGAATGTAAAATGTTGTCATGATGATCTTGTGTAATATATGGTTCCTTCATTGATAAGTGCAAAACACTAAATAAACAATAAAACAACCTAAATGAATTCTCTGCCCGGCACAAAAAGTGGCGAAAATGCTGCCGCGGCAACAAAATGTGCCAAAATGAATTCTCTGCCGCGGCAGAGAAATGGGCCAAATCTCTGCCGCGGCAGCAGGTTATTAGTCCCGGTTCGTGTTACGAACCGGGACTAAAGCCCCCCCCTCGCACGGAGCAGATGCCACGTGTGTGGCCTTTTGTCCCGGTTGGTGGGGCAACCGGGACTAAAGGTTCGGGCTTTAGTCCCGATTGCCCCGTCCCGGTTGGGCAACCGGGACTAAAGCCCCTTACCAACCGGGACGCATGGCACGTTTTCTACCAGTGATGACGTCGACGACCGCACATTCATGGCGGCCGAGCGGGAGGTCCTGGCGGTCATTCTCGAGGCTAGGATGGCCATACGCGCCACCGCTACGCGCACGGCCAAGGCCAAGATGAAGCCCGCGACGAAGGCGGTGAAGGCAGTGGATGAGGAGGACAACGACGACCCGCTGGTGGCCTTCGCTTTGGTCCAGGCCGAGGCGGATGTAGTGGAGGCGGCGACCGAGGCAGCCACGCACTGGAACGCCGAGATGGAGCAGGCCCTCACGCGGCGCCGTTAGAGGGAGGAGGCGGAGACGAGGAGTTGGCCGCATCGTAGCTCCGAGAGGCTCCGGTGCCGCGCGACCGTCAAGTGGGTGGTCTTGCAGGCTAGGATTGACGCCACGGAGGCCGTCATCCGGACGGTGCGCTACTATGGCATTGGACCGTTGCACCAAGCCGAGCAAGGCAGCGACAGCGAGGGTCCTGCCAACATTGAGCAGTAGATGGCGGGGCTGGGTGGCGCTGGGCTCCGTCGGCGTAGGGCCTAGCGGCAAGCAACTTTTTAGATCGCCGTCGTCGTAGGCGGGTGACAGGAAGATACACCAGGCCCACCGGGTGAGATTATATCCATGAAGTTGCATAGCGTATGACTAGATCATGAGGATGGAATATCACTAGAATGAGTTAAGTAGCACTTGTTGGTAACGAGATTGAAGTATGTACGATGATACCGACGATCAGATCTCGGACAAGTCAGATATCAAAGTAACAAAGTGAATTGGACTCGACGTTTATTGTTTAACGACATATATTTGTGGAATGGGTAGGGGTCATTATGAGCATCCAAGTCCATTTGATGATCATTGATCAAAGAAGTGTCTCGATCATGTGTGTTGTATTTCCAAACCATAGGATAACACACTTAAGGGTTTGATGACTCTTTAGAGATAGATTTGGAATCATCTGGATCACCAGAGTAAAGAGAAGAGAGAACCGAAAACGTTCTATCTGGATCCAAAGGTTGCTCGTAGTGATCTGAAAGGTGTTTCGGAGCATAGGAAATTAAATAATATCTAGTTAATACTAATTAATGGAATTAATACTGAAAATATATTTAACATTTGATTTTAGGGCCATCCCACCTAAATAGGCCCCTCCTGGAGGGGAGGCCCATGAAGGGGCCGCCTCCCCCATGTGGATAAGGCAAAGGGGGGGAGGGCGCCCAGGGTTTGGGGCGTGTGGGGTGGGGCCCATCCCTGGCCACGACAGCCTCCACCTGCCCTAGCCGCCGGCCCCACGTCCTAGGGCGCACCCCTCCCCCTATATAAGGAGGGGCACGTGGGGGAGGGGAGGCGCACAATCCCATAAGCCCTAGAGGTCCTCTCCCATGTGGCTCTCCTCTCTCTCTCTCCCTCGTTGGCTTTTGCGCTCGTGGTTCCTAGAAGAACCGCGCACGTAAGAGATGACTTCACCACTCTACACCGTCATGATATTGGTGTCCCAATCCAAAAGATCTATTTACACAATCTCGGCTAGATCGGAGAAACCGTGAGTCGTTATTGAGCACCAAACGTGTGCGAAACCATGGAAGTGCATCCAGTTGTGGCACCTTGTCATCGTGCGAGGATCTATGTGATCTTGAGGTCGGTTACATCGTCCGACTATATCATCCACATCCATCGTGAATATTAAATGCTTTCGGTCTATAAGGGTATGTCAACGCAACCTTCCTGTTATAACATTACTCCTAGATAGATCTTGACAATTAGTATACGCTAGTTAGAATATTTATTGTTTTCTGATGCGAACCCTTATAGTGGTATCAAAGCCGATCTATGTGTAGTTCTGTTTGTATGGTTAGAAGACATGTTGAATGTGGACATTGATCCTATAATTGTTACCCTCTCACGTGCACTCGTTCTGGAGACGGATTATTGGCGAGGATGGCTCGAGCAGCCGCAACGTTCTCTGTTGGGGATATACTTTCCGAGTATACCCACAGTACTCGCTGACCAGGGTGGCCCACCAACGGGTTAGAGCTTTGCTTCACCGACGGCCCAGTCAGAGAAAGAGGAGGATCCAGTTCCGTCTATGACAAGGCTCAGAAGAGTTACCGACTTAGGCCTGTAGTATTCCTTGTAGTCCAAGCTATACATAGTTACCGACTCTGTAACGTAGACGGATAGGTCTCTCCTATAATCCTAGGTCCCGGTGACTATATAAAATGGGCCTATGGGAGCCTTTAGGGCAACAACTCAATAGACAACCACAACCAACTCGCACAGGCGAACCTCTCTTGTAATCCGTTGTAACATCCGGCTTATGCCGATATATTACTAGGTTGCTAGTAGGAGTAGGATCCGATCACCGCAGTTGTAACTACCTCGGTGAATTACGCTCCTAGTTACAAGCCTGGATGAGCGGAAATGGTTAAAATAGTACGGTGGGGCCCAAAAGCCACTCACAGGTAGACCTTTCGGCCGTCCTAACCATTTCCAAACATCAGGACAAGAACGGGCGGCGTAATCGGCAGGCGAAGGGATCAACTACATACACAAATGAGTATGTATGCAAGCCACCATACAACAGTCCTCAGAGCCATTCCATCTAAAAGAAATAGAAATATTGCAACGCCATACGGCAAGATCCAAATGTCTTAGATAGATATAATAGTTTAGGATATCTCCTCATACATCAAACATCAGAGTATCAGGCGGAAGCGGCAAACAAGATCCGAGTACGGATAAGAAGCAAATCGGCATAAGATGCCCCATAATAAACACATCCCGCCCACAGATCTCACGGATCCCCGTTCCCGGAATCTCTACACCGAATGATCGTTGTCCACATCGTCCGTCTCCTCCAGCCAGTATCCATCTTGTGAGTGTACCTGTTCATCTGAATCAAATAATTTATCGTGTGAGACCCTAGGGGTACTCAGCAAGTCTTTATGCCTCTAAAGGGGACACAACCTGGGTGACGCAATTGCAGCACAAGATAATACCTAACAAGTCTATAGATACTCGCTAACCATCCGCCTAACCAAAGATAGACGGATGTCCGTGAATTAATAACAACAGTTATATCAGTAATATTAACAGATCCATCCTCCTCCTCGCTTACCAACGAGGAAGCGGACGAACACCCCCCATCCGTTGGCAGTTTTTTTATCCATTCCATGAGTTTTGCACTATTTACTAGCCAGTTACTTAGTCCAATTAAAAGCGGTACTTTAGTTATACTTGTCTATGATCGAGAAACTGTGCTCCAAGTCGTCCATAACCGCGGACACGGCTTTCAGAAAGTTTTACCCTGCAGGGGTGCACAAATAGCAACACACACTCGATCAACCTCGGAAAAACCAAATCAAAACCCAACGAGGCATTCACGACAAAGCGATCACAGGATTCAGAAATATTTCAGGGAGCCACCCCATTAAGCTACCCGCAACGAAGTTGGCCGGCTCCGAGACGGACTCAAGGTTTGCGTCAATGGCTGTAAACGACTGGGAACCCGAAACTGTGACTGGGCTTGTCGATACCGCGAAAACACTCCGCTTACCTAAACAGTACAAGTGCAGTACCTCGCACAATTTAAATTAAACAGTAAAGCATGGCACAAGTACAGAATAGTAATAAAGCCCCAAACTACTTGTGGCCCCAAGAAATAATAATGAATCAAGCTCTGGCTCAGGGGGGTCCCATAAGCCTCCCGGATGTGGATAGCGCGAATATTCAAGGAACAGGAATCAAGTACTCGGGGTCCTACGGGACATAAGTGAGCATGAAAAACCAAATAGCAGATATTGCTCACCGGTGCCACTTTCATTAGTTATCCCATTACTACTCAGGTTAAGTTGTATAGGTACCTCGTTATCCATCAGACACTCACATACCCTACACATGCTGTTCTACGACCCGCATGGCTCAAACAACTCCTGTAGTAATAGCTCATGGGATGGAGGAACAAGCTTCGGTGGGGTTTAAAAGTAAAGGCTATGCAGTACTTGGGATTCAGTTTAATGCGATCGCGACTCAATGATGCAAGAATAAGATAGAGGCAATAGGTACTATATGTATGCAAGCATGTGGTAGTGCTTGCCTGGCAGCTCAGTTGAAGCGAGAGAAGGATCTGGGTAGTGCTCCTGGGTTTCTTGATATATCCCCTGCTCAGCGTCTATTCGAAGAAGAACCAGACAAACAAGGGCCAACATAAATAAAGTGCACAAGCATAAGAATAAAATGCGACAAGCAAACAATCATGCTATGATGAATGATGCACAATTTGCATGGCAATAATATAGCATGGCAATAATATAGCATGGCATGGGTGAGGTGTAGAATACAAGAAATAAACATTTTATTGAGTTTTGGTCACATTTTTATACTCCAATAAGTTGCTGTAATCTTTATATTTATATGATGCATGCTGCAAAACAGAACATGGAATGCATAAACAGAAAGGTATCGTCGAGCTGATCATTTTAGACATATTATTTGTCAAATTTGGAGTTATAAAACAAAAGTTATTAATTAATTAAGGAAAAAGGGCATTTTAGTGTAATTTTAATCAACTTGAAATTTAAAGTGTTCAAACAGTATTTTGAAGGGCATATTTGAATTCCTCACATTTTTCTGATTCCAAAACGTATACTATTTGTATTATTTGGATTTGTTAATAAAAAGTTACTAATTTTTGGATATAAAACATAATTAACAATTTCTGAAAACATTTTTATTAAACAGAAAAAGATCAGAGGCTTTTGTTACTCAGCCCAGACCTAGCCACAGTCAGTGACAGGTGGGGCCAGGCTGACTGGGACTCATGCGCACAGAAAATGTTTTCTCACCGTGGCTTTACCTAGCCTCTTCGAATGACAGGTGGGGCCAGCGGCCACGGGGGCCCACGGCGCGCGCGGCCAGCTGGGACGCGACACGTGGTGGATCCGGAGGAGCGCGGGTTGAGGCGGTGAAACTTGGGGGGCTGTTCTGCTAAACAGACAGAGAGGCTGACGGTGGGGCTTGGTGTACCGCGGGTTTAGCCGAAAAAGATGCAGGGGGTTAAGTGCAAAAGGGGCGTCCGCACTGTGGATCTTCTCCGCGCCTGCGGACGGATCGGTGCGCGACAGCGGACGGCGCGGCGCGCAGGGTTCGAACCTGGGTCGCGGGTGCGTGCGCTGCGGGGGCTAGCCAGCGCGGTGGGTTGGGGTTGTTGTCAGGGAAGCAACACACAGCTAGGTGAGGCTCTATGCGGCGCAGAGAACGTGCAGACAACGCGAGCGGCGGCGCACGCTGGGCGTTCGACGAAACGAACGGCGCAAACGGAAAGAAGCGCTGGACAGGGACATGTCTAGGGTGGTCAGGGGCTCACCGTGGGGCTGTTGGTGGCGTCGGATCGGATAGAGGAGCCGACGATCGGCGGTGATGCAGGCGGCCGGAGGATCTAGGGTTTGGCTTCGGGCGTCGCTGGTTCTGGTGGCCTGGTCCGCCTCCTCCTCGTGGCCGTGTACAGGGCGACGCAGAAGACGGCTGAGGTCTTCCCTGACACCCGCGTCTACACGCCCGCCTCCTTGTTCTGCAGATGGACGGCGACACCGAGAGCGGCGGCCGGGGTTGGAGAAGGAGGGACGGGGTAGCTGGAGAGGAGAGGGGGAGGAAGGTTACCCCGGGTTGGATCTGGACGGGAGCGAGGAGACGTGGGGAAAAGGGTAAAGGCTAGGGGGAGAGGGGAGGATGCCGCGGGGTAGACGGTGGCGGCCACCTTTTCTCCTCCTCCTTCACGTGCTCGGGCTGGGCTCGGTGGGGCTGGTCCAGGCAGGCAGGGCAGGTGATCGGGGACGTCCAGGTGGGGCAGGGTGAGGCCAAGGAGGTAGGCTTGATGTAGGACACGCTTGGCAGAGAGAAAGAAAGGAGAGAGGAGAGGGGAGGCTCGGGCTCGGGTGAGCTAGGCTCGGTTAGGGTTTGGCTAGGAGGAGGGGTAGATGGGTGGCTAGGTGGGGCCTGCTGCCAGGGAGAGGGAGGCATGTGGTTAGCTAGGGTTAGCTAGGAAAGGAGCTCGGGTTAGGTTAGAGAGGAACTAGGGTTTAGGTGAGAGGATGAAGAGAGAGGGTGAGATGAGAGAGAGAGGGTGAGATGAGAGAGAGAGAGGAGGTAGGGTGGTGATAGAGGATTGGGTGATGTGTTTTCTTTTTGGCAAGCTCAAGCAAGAACAAAACAAGATCAAACAAGAGCTAGACCAAAGTGAGGAAGAGATAAAAGGTGGTGATGGGGTTTAAGCAAGATCAACTAAGACCAAGCCAAAAGGAGGAAGAGAGAGATGAGAGATGATCCACTCAAGAGTCAAATAAAAACCCAAAAGACTAGAATGTGTAGGTTCTTGCATGGCCCATGCAAAACAATTAATGCCATGCTTATTCTTGTGAAAACAATAATATTTACATGGCATTATTCCTATGCATTCCCAAAAGTGGAATTAAGCCAAGCAAAAGAATTTAAAGGAAAATTCCAGATGGAGTAGATGGAGATGATCACATTTGATTATAATTGGGACTTGCTAGTGTGTTTATTCCACTAGATGTTTAATAGTCCCATAAATATCCCAACATGATAATAACCCCAAAACAACTCATATGGAAGCTAGAAAAGAGTTCCACTCACAAGGCATGCAAAGGTGGCCATGTGGCTCTCATAAACCAATAATGTGGAAACAATATGGTGCATATATGAGAGCATGTGGAGATAGAGTTGGATCCATCCCAACCCATATGAGCTAGAGGTAAAACCCAATAAAGTGCAAAGCTCATATTTAGTTGGATGGTGGAATTATAAGGTGGTGGCAGAGAAAGGTGATGGAGTTGAATAAAAGATATGCCCCCAACTCAGCTTGGGCATTTAAACAATATATCAATAACCAAATACAATATCAAGAGGCAAATACAATTAACAATGCATATGAGAGAAGAACCAAACCAAAAAGGGTTTTATATGATGCTCAAATGCAAGGTGGCATGATGACATGAGCATGATATAATTATGATGCAACAATTATATATAGGAAGTAGCATTTATATAGACTAGGCTAGTAGCATTGCAATTGTTAGACAATTGGGATGCTACAACTCTCCCCCACTAAACAAGAATCTCTCCCCGAGATTCCTAGGAAAAAGAAAACAACACAAGGAGAGGCGGGTGTTCGAACGAAGGTGACCCTCACGTTCCCAATTTGATGAACAACGGAATGGTGCTACCACTACACCTTGCAAAACTTGCTAGACTTGTTGCGAGTCTTGCGTTTTGCTTGAGAAACAATGGGTTAGAAGAGTTGAAGGATTGTCGTGAGGCAAGAAGGTAGGATGAACATAACTCCGGTTTTCCCAAGAATCATGATAAAAGAATATAACCACTTGTGAAAGGAAAGGAGAAGATGATGTATCATGGATAAAGAAAGACAGACCATTAAGATTAAAGATTTACCGATACGAGAGAGGATGAATATTTGTCTCGCCGGAAGAAAGGAGCTAGATTGGAGAGGTTTTGAACCACTATTACAATAGCATCGTATCTTCTCTCGGATTTGAGAAAAGAAGTTCAGAAACAATATTGCCTTCAAACAATAGAGTCCCTTGATATCAACAGAAAGATTTAGTTAGACATCGTCGGATTAGATTCTTGTTGCGCCGGTAAGAACCAAGGATCACGCAATTTAGGTGCGCAGATATAACTTCCAGAGATGGATGTGAAGCCAGATCATGGTGGAATCCCGAGAAGCAAAGAATATGGAGGATCTGGAGTTTATTGTAGAGATACTTATTGCTTTCTTTAGCCTTGAGGCTAACACAATAGATTTGCGGCTGATGGCATCAACCATAATTGGCTTTACCACAGAAAAAGAATTGATGAAACAAAGAGAGAGATAGTTTCCTATAATCTTGTTTGGGGATATCGAGCATCGGTAGAAAGACGAGGATAGAAAAAGGTTTGCGTTTGTTTCCACCAGATAATTGAGGATTTTGCTCCGGGTAGAAAGGGTGAGATCACCAACAAGAGATTATTGATTACTTTCTTTGAAAGAGCACTCCGGAAAAATAAGGACGGAAGTAAAAGTATCGAGGGATAAAGGCCACTTCTAACTTCCGTGGAATGAGTGAAATCACATTAATTCACCAATTCAATGTACACGAGCGAATGATAAGAGTAGTGGTATGGTAGCTACTCCATCCCGCACTCAAAGCATTACTCCGCACATGAATAAGAAAATCATGCAACCCAACTACCGAAACAGACTGAAGGTGTTGGCAAAAACTCATAGAACTCCGTTAGAAAACAAGGATAGATGCAAACGATTCGCCGGATTCATAGAGAGATAAAGATGATGATGTTGTCGTCATGTCGGAAGTACCAAGCCACCGGAAAGATATAAAGGAAGATCATGGAGACAACTGCAAAATTTCACAGATATAGAAAAAGATAGCACCACTTGAACAGAAGGAATACAAGATCTGGAAGGTCTTCATGGCCTCCGGTGGATTGAGCATAGACGATAGAGCGAGAGGGTTTCAAGAGATTACTTAACGAGATTGAGGTGAAAGAACTCCATGTTCTTCTTGAAATGATTGAGAGAGATTTAGCAGCCTTGAGGAAATCTTCAGCGGAACGACGATGATAACTTGCCAACAAGGAACAACTCCGGATTGGTTGAAGATGGAGGATGAAATTAACAATGGACTTGCTGATTCCAGAGTTGAAGTAATGTATTTAGCAGAAGGACGTGGTCGAGATATGTGACTTCAAAAAGTCAGAATTCTCACTTTGAGACTTTGCACAGAGGCAGTGCTCACGAAGCTCGATAGAAAGAGACACAGATGATCTTCCATGTCCTTCCATAGATATCGAATAGGCAAGCATATTATCAACATATACCACCATGGATTAACAAGATATTCCCAGAATACCAAGTTCAAGAGGCGGGAGAACGAACAAATGCTCGAAACACTTTCTAAGCTCAACGCTCTTTGAAAGATCAACGTTACGAGTAAGGATTCCTGTTGAAGAAGATGCGCTGCCAGAATAGCTTAACTGGTCCTTCGGAAGAAAAAGAGATGTCACCTGGTTCACATTGTCGATCGGATCACCGGTTACAAAGATAAAGATATCTTGGATAAGAACCGATGATAGATCATACCTTAAGCAAAGCTATCAGAGACGAAAAGATGCAATTCCCTCGTATCCAGGAGAATTGTGCAGATATGGGGTTCAAAAGGATGTGCAGCATGATGGACAGATGATAGACCGCCGTAGTGCTTGGAGAAACTCTGGATTGCCAAATATGCTTGAATATGCGTAGATATGATCGCGGTGTACTCAAAATCACAGGAGATAACCGTCACCATTTGGAGGATAGTGGTGATTGCATTTTCCATATTCCACTCAAGATAAGTGTCATATAGCTATGCCGAGAACCAAATTACAATCACCAGCATCGGATCGACACATGTTATGTAATTAGCCCAAGAGAATTGGAGATGAAATGAAACTCTAGGATTAAGCGCCGGTGACAAAAGAATGAGTTAGCATGGACATGCTGATAAAAGGGAGATAGATAATGTTTCACACACGACTGAAAAGGAGTGTGGAAGCACAGATGTATCAAAGAAAATTTTTCCGCATTTTTCGGCATTAAAATACCAATAGATGCGCAAAAACACTTATCAGGTAGCGATTAGCAACTGATGGTTTCACAGAATGTGGAGTTGCTAGAAGGAAGGACACCCTTAAGAAGATGGCACCGGTTAACAAGGAGTCAGATAGATCGCGCCGGTATTCAAAAGCCTGTCAGTATGGAATGTACCAACAGTTGATAACCAAAGGCAGATAAAGATAACATGTTGGATACAACAGATAGACAAGGAATTACACACACACACACACTAAACCTATGGTACTACGGAAACCTAGAACACGTGAATCCTAGTTTGAATTTAAGAAGAGGATAGAAAATGTTACACTTCCTTACCAGAAAAGGGTGGTTGGGTGGGTAAGAAGAAAAGTGGAAGCAGTCATACTCTCGCGTTTTGTTTTTCCCTAGTATACATAGCTACCAAAAATATTTGCTAGACTCACAACGACCATTTGGCTGAGACCCTGAAGGACGGGATGGCTCTGATACCAATTGTAACTACCTCGGTGAATTACGCTCCTAGTTACAAGCCTGGATGAGCGGAAATGGTTAAAATAGTACGGTGGGGCCCAAATGCCACTCACAGATAGACCTTTCGGCCGTCCTAACCATTTCCAAACATCGGGACAAGAACGGGCGGCATAATCGGCAGGCGAAGGGATCAACTACATACACAAATGAGTATGTATGCAAGCCACCATACAACAGTCCTCAGAGCCATTCCATCTAAAAGAAATAGAAATATTGCAACGCCATACGGCAAGATCCAAATGTCCTAGATAGATATAATAGTTTAGGATATCTCCTCATACATCAAACATCAGAGTATCAGGCGGAAGCGGCAAACAAGATCCGAGTACGGATAAGAAGCAAATCGGCATAAGATGCCCCATAATAAACACATCCCGCCCACAGATCTCACGGATCCCCGTTCCCGGAATCTCTACACCGAATGATCATTGCCCACATCGTCCGTCTCCTCCACCCAGTATCCATCTTGTGAGTGTACCTGTTCATCTGAATCAAATAATTTATCGTGTGAGACCCTAGGGGTACTCAGCAAGTCTTTATTCCTCTAAAGGGGACACAACCTGGGTGACGCAATTGCAGCACAAGATAATACATAACAAGTCTATAGATACTCGCTAACCATCCGCCTAACCAAAGATAGACGGATGTCCGTGAATTAATAACAATAGTTATATCAGTAATATTAACAGATCCATCCTCCTCCTCACTTACCAACGAGGAAGCGGACGAACAGCCCCATCCGTTGGCAGTTTTATTATCCATTCTATGAGTGTTGCACTATTTACTAGTCAGTTACTTAGTCAAATTAAAAGCGGTACTTTAGTTATACTTGTCTATGATCGAGAAACTGTGCTCCAAGTCGTCCATAACCACGGACACGGCTTTCAGAAAGTTTTACCCTGCAGGGGTGCACAAATAGCAACACACACTCGATCAACCTCGGAAAAACCAAATCAAAACCCAACGAGGCATTCACGACAAAGCGATCAGAGGATTCAGAAATATTTCAGGGGGCCACCCCATTAAGCTACCCGCAACGAAGTTGGCCGGCTCCGAGACGGACTCAAGGTTTGCGTCAATGGCTGTAAACGACTGGGAACCCGAAACTGTGATTGGGCTTGTCGATATCGCGAAAACACTCCGCTTACCTAAATAGTACAAGTGCAGTACCTCGCACAATTTAAATTAAGCAGTAAAGCATGGCACAAGTACAGAATAGTAATAAAGCCCCAAACTACTTGTGTCCCCAAGAAATAAGAATGAATCAAGCTCTGGCTCAGGGGGGTCCCATAAGCCTCCCGGATGTGGATAGCGCGAATATTCAAGGAACAGGAATCAAGTACTCGGGGTCCTACGGGACACAAGTGAGCATGAAAAACCAAATAGCAGATATTGCTCACCGGTGCCACTTTCATTAGTTATCCCATTACTACTCAGGTTAAGTTGTATAGGTACCTCGTTATCCATCAGACACTCACATACCCTACACATGCTGTTCTACGACCCGCATGGCTCAAACAACTCCTGTAGTAATGGCTCATGGGATGGAGGAACAAGCTTCGGTGGGGATTAAAAGTAAAGGCTATGAAGTACTTGGGATTCAGTTTAATGCGATCGCGACTGAATGATGCAAGAATAAGATAGAGGCAATAGGTACTATATGTATGCAAGCATGTGGTAGTGCTTGCCTGGCAGCTCAGTTGAAGCGAGAGAAGGATCTGGGTAGTGCTCCTGGGTTTCTTGATATATCCCCTGCTCAGCGTCTATTCGAAGAAGAACCAAACAAACAAGGGCCAACATAAATAAAGTGCACAAGCATAAGAATAAAATGCGACAAGCAAACAATCATGCCATGATGAATGATGCACAATTTGCATGGCAATAATATAGCATGGCATGGGTGAGGTGTAGAATACAAGAAATAAACATTTTATTGAGTTTTGGTCACATTTTTATACTCCAATAAGTTGCTGTAATCTTTATATTTATATGATGCATGCTGCAAAACAGAACATGGAATGCATAAACAGAAAGGTCTCGTTGAGCTGATCATTTTAGACATATTATTTGTCAAATTTGGAGTTATAAAACAAAAGTTATTAATTAATTAAGGAAAAAGGGCATTTTAGTGTAATTTTAATCAACTTGAAATTTAAAGTGTTCAAACAGTATTTTGAAGGGCATATTTGAATTCCTCACATTTTTCTGATTCCAAAACGTATACCATTTGTATTATTTGGATTTGTTAATAAAAAGTTATTAATTTTTGGATATAAAACATAATTAACAATTTCTGAAAACATTTTTATTAAACAGAAAAATATCAGAGGCTTTTGTTACTTAGCCCAGACCTAGCCACAGTCAGTGACAGGTGGGGCCAGGCTGACTGGGACTCACGCGCACAGAAAATGTTTTCTCACCGCGGCTTTACCTAGCCTCTTCGAATGACAGGTGGGGCCAGCGGCCACGGGGGCCCACGGCGCGCGCGGCCAGCTGGGACGCGACACGTGGTGGATCTGGAGGAGCGCGGGTTGAGGCGGTGAAACTTGGGGGGCTGTTCTGCTAAACGGACAGAGAGGCTGACGGTGGGGCTTGGTGTACCGCGGGTTTAGCCGAAAAAGATGCAGGGGGTTAAGTGCAAAAGGGGCGCCCGCACTGTGGATCTTCTCCGCGCCTGCGGACGGATCGGTGCGCGACAGCGGACGGCGTGGCGCGCAGGGTTCGAACCTGGGTCGCGGGTGCGTGCGCTGTGGGGGCTAGCCAGCGCGGTGGGCTGGGGTTGTTGTCAGGGAGGCAGCACACAGCTAGGTGAGGCTCTATGCGGCGTAGAGAACGTGCAGACAACGCGAGCGGCAGCGCACGCTGGGCGTTCGACGAAACGAACGGCGCAAACGGAAAGCAGCGCTGGACAGGGACATGTCTAGGGTGGTCAGGGGCTCACCGTGGGGCTGTTGGTGGCGTCAGATCGGACATAGGAGCCGACGATCGGCGACGATGCAGGCGGCCGGAGGATCTAGGGTTTGGCTTCGGGCGTCGCTGGTTCTGGTGGCCTGGTCCGCCTCCTCCTCGTGGCCGTGTACAGGGCGACGCAGAAGACGGCTGAGGTCTTCCCCGACACCCGCGTTTGCACGCCCGCCTCCTTGTTCTGCAGATGGACGGCGACACCGAGAGCGGCGGCCGGGGTTGGAAAAGGAGGGACGGGGTAGCTGGAGAGGAGAGGGGGAGGAAGGTTACCCCGGGTTGGATCTGGACAGGAGCGAGGAGACGTGGGGAAAAGGGTAAAGGCTAGGGGGAGAGGGGAGGATGCCGCGGGGTAGACGGTGGCGGCCACCTTTTCTCCTCCTCCTTCACGTGCTCGGGCTGGGCTCGGTGGGGCTGGTCCAGGCAGGCAGGGCAGGTGATCGGGGACGTCCAGGTGGGGCAGGGTGAGGCCAAGGAGGTAGGCTCGGTGTAGGACACGCTTGGCAGAGAGAAAGAAAGGAGAGAGGAGAGGGGAGGCTCAGGCTCGGGTGAGCTAGGCTCGGTTAGGGTTTGGCTAGGAGGAGGGGTAGATGGGTGGCTAGGTGGGGCCTGCTGGCAGGGAGAGGGAGGCATGTGGTTTGATAGGGTTAGCTAGGAAGGGAGCTCGGGTTAGGTTAGAGAGGAACTAGGGTTTAGGTGAGAGGATGAAGAGAGAGGGTGAGATGAGAGAGAGAGGAGGTAGGGTGGTGATAGAGGATTGGGTGATGTGTTTTCTTTTTGGCAAGCTCAAGCAAGAACAAAACAAGATCAAACAAGAGCTAGACCAAAGAGAGGAAGAGATAAAAGGTGGTGATGGGGTTTAAGCAAGATCAACTAAGACCAAGCCAAAAGGAGGAAGAGAGAGATGAGAGATGATCCACTCAAGAGTCAAATAAAAACCCAAAAGACTAGAATGTGTAGGTTCTTGCATGGCCCATGCAAAACAATTAATGCCATGCTTATTCTTGTGAAAACAATAATATTTACATGGCATTATTCCTATGCATTCCCAAAAGTGGAATTAAGACAAGCAAAATAATTTAAAGGAAAATTCCAGATGGAGTAGATGGAGATGATCACATTTGATTATAATTGGGACTTGCTAGTGTGTTTATTCCACTAGATGTTTAATAGTCCCATAAATATCCCAACATGATAATAACCCCAAAACAACCCATATGGAAGCTAGAAAAGGGTTCCACTCACAAGGCATGCAAAGGTGGCCATGTGGCTCTCATAAACCAATAATGTGGAAACAATATGGTGCATATATGAGAGCATGTGGAGATAGAATTGGATCCATCCCAACCCACATGAGCTAGAGGTAAAACCCAATAAAGTGCAAAGCTCATATTTAGTTGGATGGTGGAATTATAAGGTGGTGGCAGAGAAAGGTGATGGAGTTGAATAAAAGATATGCCCCCAACTCAGCTTGGGCATTTAAACAATATATCAATAACCAAATACAATATCAAGAGGCAAATACAATTAACAATGCATATGAGAGAAGAACCAAACCAAAAAGGGTTTTATATGATGCTCAAATGCAAGGTGGCATGATGACATGAGCATGCTATAATTATGATGCAACAATTATATATAGGAAGTAGCATTTATATAGACTAGGCTAGTAGCACTGCAATTGTTAGACAATTGGGATGCTACAGCAGTCGGATCTGAACCTGGGTAAACTTGTGCTCACCGCTCCTGGAATATCCGACGTCTCACACCCCATCCTTCCAACGCCACTAGGACCCCCTATAGCGTACTTGTCGACAATCCGATGACATTCTCCACTGGCGTTATGTAGACTCGGATCTTCTCTGTGGTTTTACCGTCAAATAAATCTCTGTGGACATCTAGATTCATATTAGCAAGAACCGGACCTCCCCTTGTCTTATTTAGCAGTCGCTTGAATTCTGACTGGTACTGGGCAGGATTGCTGTCTATCTATTGTTTGAGTTCGACGATGCGGGCAACTTCCTCGAGCAAAAACAAGCGATGTTTTTCTAGGTCCTCAGCCCTTTTCTCCAGCTCCTCTGGAGTGAGATCCAAAGCAGTTTCGATTGGTATAGTGAGTGCATATCCATATATTGCACGGGCACCCTTAGTGACAATGTGTCCATTCACAGGAGGATCAATCGGTTTGGGATTAATAGGATCTCCGTCTTGATTCTCCATCTCGATCTATTTGTCAATTTCTTCCTTGTTGGCTTCCTCTACCGGCTCTGCCGGTGTCGGGTTCTTGTTGTTTTTCTTATTCTTTGACCGTCCGGTAGCCTTAACATGCATACCAGTGGCAAAGACGGCTTTCGGTCCGGTACCAAGAGATAAACTATGCTTTTGGTACTTTTCTTCGTGGTTGGCTTTTGGACCTCGGACGAATCTTCGGTGTCCATATCGTCTTGCGTGGTGTAGTCTTCGTCCATGCTATCATATGGACTCAGAGGGTTCTCCATCTCACCTTGCGCTGGTTTGGAGGTGTATTCTACTTTGTACGTTTCCATTTCCTTCTCGAAGTCTCGGAATTCATGCGACATCAGTGATTCCTGAGGGGAAGCAGGTTAGTCAGTATTTTATCTGATAGCATCAGGAACTGAATCATTACCGGCTCCAGCATCGACAGAGTCGGATCCAGAGCCCACATAGAACACAAAGCAATACTTCATTTTCTTTATGTTTTTGAGATAGCGGCACAGCTGGGTTACTGATACGTCGTAAACGTATCTATAATTTTTTATGTTCCATGCTTGTTTAGTATCCACTTTGCTATGCTTTGTCTACACTTTGAGGTATTTTTATACATTTTCTGAGACTAACCTATTAACAAGTTGCCACAGTGCTAGTTGCCTATTTTCTGTTGTTTTTGGTTCCAGAAAAGCCAGAAAATAAATATTCTCGGAATTTGACGGGACAAAAGCCAAAGTCAATATTTCACCGAGGAGAACACGAAGCCAGAAGACGAGACGGAGGAGGGCCACGAGGTGCCCACACCCCCTAGCCGCGCGGCCAGGAGTAGCCCGCGCCTAGAGGTGCAGCCAACTTAGGCACCCCCTCGGTCTCCCCCTTCCCCTATAAGAAGCCCCCGATGCCAAAACCCTAAGTACCCGATCAGATCTCCATGAAACAGTCCATAACCACCGCCACCATTATTCCTAGATCGGGGGTATCTGAAGCTCTTCCTGGCACCCTGCAGGAGGGGAGAGATCATCCCAGAGGCCTTCTTCATCACCATGCTAGCCTCCGGTATGACCCGTGAGTAGTTGCACCTTGGACTATGGGTTCATACAGTAGCTAGATGGTTGTTTCTCCTCCTTTGTGCTACCATGTTTAGATCTTGTGAGCTCCTTTCATGATCAAGATCATCTATTTGTAATCATGCATGTTGTGTTTGCGGGGATCCGATGGATATTGAGATTACTATGTCAGATTGGTTCATGGTTCTATCTTATTGATTCTATCATGTCTGTGTTGTTTGTGATCTTGCATGCTCTCCGTTTCTAGTAGCTATCTTGGCCAAGTAGATGCAAGTGACTCCAAGAGGGCGTATTTATGCTCGATAGTGGGTTCATGCCTCTATTTAATCTGTGGAAGTGACAAAAATCACTAAGGTTGTGGTGTGCTGTTGCTACTAGGTAGAAAACAACGGTCTCTTATTCATGGAACAAGTGGATTGTTTACTTTACACACATTGCTTAAAGCAGTTATCTGTTGCTTGCAACTTAATACTGGAGGGGGTTCGGATGATAACCTGAAGGTGGATTACTAGTCATAGATGCAGTTTTGTTTTCTGGAGGGGGTTCCCGACAAAGCTCTATAGTGATCTAAGCCGCATCAAGACATTTTCTGGCGCCATTGCCGGGGATTTAAGGACGGCTTCACAAGGGGAGTCGTTCACAACCTTTCTCTTTACTTTGTTTTTGTTTTGCTTAGTTTATTTTTCTTTGGTTTGTTTGATTCTTTTATAAAAAATCAAAAAATTAGTTTCATTTGGTTTTCTTTTTCTTATAAAAAACACACAAAAATTAGTTCCTACCCTAGTTGCTGCTTGACGACCCACAAGTGTAGGGGATCGCAATAGTCTTCGCGGGTAGTATT
This sequence comes from Avena atlantica, assembly GCA_910589765.1. NCBI lineage: Eukaryota > Viridiplantae > Streptophyta > Magnoliopsida > Poales > Poaceae > Avena > Avena atlantica. Next base: position 21,714,794 of record OU342734.1, on the reverse strand, counting down.
ACCCAATTTATTGATTCAACACAAGGGGAGCCAACGAATATTTGCAAGCCTTAACAACTGAGTTGTCAGTTCAGCTGCACCTGGAAATAGTTCTTGCTCACAGAAGTTTATCAGTAGCAACAGTTTGTAGTAGCAACAACAGTAGTAACAGCAACAGTGGAACAGTAGCAATAGTAACAGTAACGGTAGCAGTAGGATTCGAGTGCGGTAGGCATAGGGATGGATGGACAGGCGTTGCATGGACTAGTATAAACATGTAACTTCAAAGAACTAGGGCATTGCAGATAAATAATAATAAGAATCCAAGTACTAAACAATCCTAGGCATGTGCTCCAAATATAGTCATACGTGCTCGCAATGAGAACTTACACAACATCTTCTGTCCATCCAGCCCGTGGCAGCGGGGCCTCTAGGGAACTACTGGCAATTAAGGTACTCCTTTTAAATAGGGCACCGGAGCAAAGCATTAACACTCCGTGAACACATGTGATCCTCACACCACAGCCATCCCCTACGGTTGTCCCAATTATTGTCACTTTGGGACCTTTGGATCCGGACAATGATATGTGTACACAACTTGCAGATAAGATCACAAACAATACTATCATAATGATTCAATAATAAGTTCAGATCTGAGATCATGACACTCGGGCCCTAGTGACAAGCATTAAGCACAACAAGTTGCAACAAAGTCAAATATCACTAATAGAGATACTAGGCACTATGCCCCTAACAGATCTTATTCGATTACATGATAGAACTCATCCAATCCCTACCATACCCAAGCCTACAGCGGGGGATTACTCACTCATGGATGAGGGAAACATCGGTGGTTGGTGGAGATGCGTTGGTGATGACGATGGCGATGATCCTCTCCAAATTCCCCGTCCCGGCATGGTGCCAGAACGGAGTTTCTGGATCCAAATCTTGATTTCTGGTGGCGGCGGCAGAGCGGAACTCTTTTTGGAAAAATATCGAACCCCCTCTGTTTTTAGGTCAGAAGGAAACTTATAGGCGCGGAGGGAGGCCGAGGAGCTGCCTGGGGTGGCCAAACCTCCCCCAGGCGCGGGGTCAGTGGGCCCGCGCCTGGGGTGGGTCTGGGCCCCCCAGGCCTCCCCTCTGTCTCCCCTTCTGGCTCCGTGGATCTTCTGGTGAGAAATAGTTTTTGGCATATTTTCTAGGATTTTTCCTGATAGTTCATTTTCTGCACAAAAACAAGACACCGAGGCAATTCTGCTGAAAACAGCGTCAGTCCGTGTTAGTTGTATCCAAATCACACAAGTTTAGAGAAGAAACAATAGAAAAGTGTTCGAGAAAGTAGATAAGTTTTGGACGTATCAACTCCCCCAAGCTTAGCTTATTGCTTATCCTCAAGCAATTTAGTTGAAAACTGAGTGCAATAAAATAACTTTCACGAACACTTTGCTTCATATGATATATATATTCTCAGCACAGGAGTAGATTCTTAGACAATTCATAAGAAGTAGTATGCAACTAAGTCTACTCAATAGTCATTGCAAGCTATGAAGAGAAACCAACTCAATAATAATAAGTAGCATGAAACATAAACATAAGCAACATTGCAATGCTCATAATAAGGTATGATAGAGTGGTATCTCGCTTGCCTTTGTTTGAAGAGCACAATATAAATGCCAAGGCACCTCTGAAGTTCACATGAAGACTAGAGATAAAGATATCAGAGATACAAGCATCAAAGTCATGACATAATTAACCAAGTTTTGGAACAAACACAAGAATGACAACTATGCTCTCAAGAAGGTGCTCATAGAATAAGTGGTGACTCAACAAAGTTGTGAAAAGGTTTTGTGAAGGTTTGAAAGGCTTCCTAATGCTGAAAGGAAGGTACTCATTAGCTTTGAGATCTCATTGCCCCTATCATAGGCATCTTCATGTGGTTAAGGTGAAAGTGAGGTCCACTCTGAATCATATGCTTTACAGACCATAGACTGGAAATCCCAAGTCCCTTGAGTACAAGGGACGCTCCTCATGCTACTCAACTTTGGTCACCTGAAAGTTCTTGTCATTGTAAATACATGCATATCACCGAGAACCGCCAACGGGGTACCCCTTGCATATGGTACAGGAGCTTTCCCATAACCAAAATGACAAGGCAAGCAGACAATGAGGATCTCAGCAATATTTTTATTTACCATATGCATAGACTTTTATTGAGGATGCTTCATAGATGCTCATTACAGTGATGCTGCAAGTTTCCACCATGATTAAGCATGGCTTAGGCTAGCGGCCTAGGCGTTTCTCTAACACAATGTATAAACTCCATGAACTAACAACTTCCCCTTTTATTTCACATCGTCAACATCCATAAACAAAAGAGCAAGGAATCAACTAGATAGAATTATCCAAAAAGTGTTGAAAGCATTCCCCATGACATCACGGTTCTGCTGACTCCCAGTATATAATAAGCAAGCATATAACTTTCATGGACTAGTCACAATGGTTCAAGATTAATAAGCGTAAGGAATAAAGTGTGCCATCAAGTTTGTGAGAGCTTTACTAACTAACTTTCTCAAAACAGACAAACATTTTATTTTGGAAGAAAACAAGGCATATAGAATATGCGCTGAAGTAGCAAATGATGCTAATAGGCAGGTATGGTGGACACAGCTGGCAATATTGGTTTTGGGGAGTTGGAAGCACAGGTAGAGCACGTACTCAGTGCAAGTGAAGGCTGGAAATAGAGAGGGAGCGACAAATGAGAGAGCAATAACTATCATAATCATGCTTGCAACAAAACAATACTAACTATGGCATGGAAGTGATACAAGAACTCTGAGGCAAAATAAATCATTGAGGCTTACTGACTATTGATTAGTCATATGCATGCATGAGCATGTGCCAAGTCGATTCACATGAACAGTCAGAGGAGGATACCACAATATCATACCAAAGTATGAATAAAACAATGAAAGCAAACATTCATATGACATGCTACAAACTATTAGCAAGCTGGAGCTAATCATAGACAAGTAAGAACTACTAAGCATCCATAATTACATACACCTTACACAAACAGGCTAAGCATGCTCATAATCATGAGCATATGTACAAAAATGAAACAAACAGAGTTTGTTACCAGCCTCTTACCACACCTCGAGTTGTCTTAATCTTTATTATTTCCCTTCACTTGTGTGACTTGAATAATTAACATGAAAACCAATATCCACTGAGGACGGCTGGACCTTGTAAAGAACTCACAAAACCAAAGAAGAACAGCAAATATTTTTGGTGTTTTTGAAAAAAAATTTAGAAGGCAACCAATGCAAAACCAAACGAAGAAAAAGAAAACCAAAAACAAAAACTGAGACGCTCCAAGAACAACACAACTGTGCATGAAACAATAAAAACAAAGTGTCTAGAAAGACCTGAGATTTTTATTGATGAAGAAGGGGACGCCTTGGGCACCCCCAAGCTTTGATGCTTGTACCTCTTGAGTAATTCTGGGGGTGACACGGAGTGGCTCACCCCAAGCTTGAGCTTTTGTCCATTCTTCATCTCATTACATCATCCTCTCTCTACACCTGAAATTTTTCTTTTATACAAAACTTCACACAATCTTCATTATCAACATTAGTTTATTCAAAAGATATTAGACCTCTTGCAAAGCTTTGGAACAGCAAGACTGTAGCAACTCCTTCAAAAAGCTCAATTTCCCAAAAAGAATGTGAAAATGAATCAATAAGAAGCAAATGCAAATAATGAAAGAAATCTGTCAAAACAGACCAGAAGGTAGAAACCAATTTTTTTGAAGACCTTCTGTTGCTCATATAAAAAAGTGTTGAACTAACTAAAGTTATCTAACATACTGGGGGATTTATTCGTAAAGTTTCATCTCAATCCGACTTACAGAGACTCCTCGCGAAGTTTTATGGTGGAGGACAGAAATCTGTTTCGGGACAGCAACTCCCCAAATCTTACTTCCCTCTCATTAGAGGTCATTCTTGGCACAAAAAGCAAACAAAAAGGATAATGAGAGGTCATTACTAAAGTAATAACTTCCAAGACTCAAGGAAACTCTTGGGTTATCTCCCAACAAGTACTTTTCTTTAACGCCTTTAAGTTAGGCACGGTGAAGAGCAAATATTGGAAAGGAGAAAAATAAAAGTGAGCAAGTATAACCACAGTGAAAGCATTATTTTGTTCATTAAAATCCTTTTGTTAACAAGGTTGATCAAGTATTGTTACCAAAACAATCTTATATGAAACACAACTTTGCATTCCACAAGGTGATTATGTTACCTCATACTTGATAGCAATGGTTCCAATCATAATAGTTTCAAACTTTTCTTGTGGAATGGGACAATATATTTCTCCAACCTTGATGCCCTCAATATTTTCAATGGAATTCAGGCAATAGCTTTTGACAACCTTCTTGGGGAAATAGACAGTGTGCTCTTTGTCATTAATATTGAATGTTACTTTCCCTTGATTACAATTGATGACAACACCTGCAGTATTAAGAAAAGGTCTCCCAAGAATAATAGACATATTATCATCCTCAGGCATTTCAAGCACAACAAAATCAGTTAAAACCATGCAATTATGAGAAACTTGAACATGAACGTCCTCACATATACCAACAGGAATAGTAGTTAAGTTATCAGCCATTTGCAAATATATATCAATTGGTATCAACTTTTCTAGCTGGAGTCTCTTGTAGAGATAAAAAGGCGTAACAGTAACTCCAGCTCCCAAATCACATAAAGCAGTTCTAACATAATTATTCTTAATGGAGCAAGGAATAGTTGGTATACCTGGATCACCAAGTTTCTTTGAAACCTGACCATTGCAGGAGTAATTAGCAAGCAAAGTATAAATCTCCTCATTAAGAATCTTCCTTTTATTAGAGAAAATATCCTTCATATACTTCGAATAAGGAGGCAATTTAATAGCATCAGTCAAAGGAATTTGCAAGAATAAAGATTTCATCCACTCACAAAACTTGTTGTAGTGTTCTTTCTCCTTTGACTTGTGTTTCTTACCTGGAAAAGCCATAGGTTTCTGCACCCAAGGTTCTCTCTCTTTACCATGTTTATTAGCAATAAAATCTTCCTTTGTGTACCTAGTGTTCTTAGCGTTCTTCTCAAGTTCTTCCTCACATTCCTCCTTATCAGGAGACTCATTTTTATCATTACCACTCTCAGTTTCAGCATCAGAGATAGATATACTATTAGGATCTACAGCAGGTTCAAGTGGTTCCTCAACTCTCTTATTTTTCCTTTTCTTCCTCTTACGAGGACTACCACTATCTTCACCTTGTTGGGAATCTTGCTCAATTCTTTTAGGGTGTCCTTCAGGATATAAAGGGTCTTGAGTAGCTATACCACTCCTAGTTATAATTCCATAAGCATGTTGATCTCCTGAAGCATTGACTAGCATATCCTTTTGTACCTTAGCAAGTTGATCAAGTTGGGTTTGAACCATTTGAAAGTGTTTACAAAGCATTTTAATATCATTAGAAGTTCTTTCCACAATATCTTTCAACTCATGGATAGCTCTAGAGTTTTCCAATAAATGATTCTGAACTTGTTTATTGAAATACCCCTGCTTAACAATAAATGTGTCAAGTTCCTATAAACATTGATCAGGAAGCTTACCATAATGAATATCACCTTCATCAAAGTGTTGGAGAGAGTGTACCTCAATAGAAGATGAATGGGGAATTGGCTGACATAATTCTTCTATAGGAGGTAGATTCTTCACATCTTCTGCTCTAATACCTTTCTCATTTAGACACTTCTTACCTTCCTTCATCACTTCATCATTTAATGCAATAACTCCCCTCTTCTTTGTTGTTGGTGCTGGAATTGGTTCGGGCATAACTGGTTCAGGAGTAATAGGTTCAGGTGCATTCAACTCAGTTGAAGTCCAATCATCATAATTCTTGCTTATCTTAGCCATTAATTCTTCAACATCTGTAGGAGTTCTTTTCCTGAAAACACGATTAGCAAAGCTATCTAGGTATGTCCTAGAATCATCAGTTAGTCCATTATAATAAATATCAAGAAGCTCATTCTTAGGTAATGGACATCTAGGATGTGCATGAATCAAGGCACAGAACCTTTTCCATGACTCAGGCAATTTCACTTCTTCTCCCTATTTAAAATAAAAAAGTCTCTGCAAAGCAGCATGTCTAGCACTGGGAGGAAAATATTTATGGAAGAAAGAAGCAATCAAGCAATCAGGGCTATCAATGGAACCAGGAGGTAATCTATTAAACCAAGCCCTAGCTTCTCCTTTTAGTGAAAAAGGGAAGATCTTAGTAACAAAGTACTTGCGCATTTTAAAATCATCAGAGAACAAAGCACTCATAGTAGAAAGCTCATTCATATGAGCCACAACACTCTCATTTTCAGTCCCACAAAAAGGATCTTTATCAACAATATCTAAATAAGATAAATCAAGAGAGAAATCATAGTCTTCAACTTTAATATCTGGGAGAAGTGGCAAACTTAGGATCAGAGGACAACTTAGGCATAATAGTACGTCTAGCAAGGAGACATTTAACAGCAGTAGTAGCATGTGTGTTTCGGCACTCTTCAACAAAATCATCAGTGAACTTAATGTAACCATCATTAATATCATAACTCCCACTAGACTCAGGTGAGCTAACAGGTATAACAGTGTCTTCACTAGGAGTTTCGGTATTTCCTAGACTAGCCATAGTAGCATCTAGAAAAGGACCTAATGAACCACTCGCATCAAGGACAGTAGAAGTAACATCATGAGTATCAAATGCAGTTTCAGACTTAGCAGCAGTAGTAGTGTGTGTAGCATGTGTATGTGGTGGTGGCGTAACAAGTTTACTTATAACAGACGGTGAATCAAGAGCAGCTGAGGTGTTTAGGACTGTACCTCTTCTTGTAGTGGATGGTAAAATAGGGAACTTTCCATCACGAGACATCCCCATGATGAAAGGAGTAGCAGTGACCAATAATAGATCCAAGTGAACTTACAAATAAATCTATGCTCCCTGGCAACGACGCTAGAAAATAGTCTTGATGACCCATAAGTATAGGGTATTGCAACAGTCTTCGCGGATAGTATTACCCAATTTATTTATTCGACACAAAGGGAGCCAAAGAATACTTGCAAGCCTTAACAACTGAGTTGTCAGTTCAGCTGCACCTGGAAATAGTTCTTGCTCACAAAAGTTTATCGGTAGCAACATTTTGGTAGTAGCAACAGTAAAGCAACAGCAACGGTGAAACAGTAGCAATAGTAACAGTAACGATGACAGTGGTATTCGAGTGCGGTAAGCATAGGGATGGATGGACGGGCGTTGGATGGACGAGTCTAAACATGTAACTTCAAGATCTAGGGCATTGTAGATACATAATAACAAGAATCCAAGTACTGAACAATCCTAGGCATGTGCTCCAATTATAGTCATACATGCTCGCAATGAGAACTTGCACAACATCTTCTATCCAGCCAGCCCGTGGCAGCGGGGCCTCTAGGGAACTACTGGCAATTAAGGTGCTCCTTTTAATAGAGCACTAGAGCAAAGCATTAACACTCCATGAAAACATGTGATCCTCACACCATAGCCATCCCCTCCGGTTGTCCCAATTATTGTCACTTTGGGGCCTTTGGATCCGGACAATGATATGTGTACACAACTTGCAGATAAGATCACAAACAATACTATCATAATGATTCAACAATAAGTTCAGATCTGAGATCATGGCACTCGGGCCCTGGTGACAAGCATTAAGCATAACAAGTTGCAACAAAGTCAAATAGCACTAATAGAGATACTAGGCACTATGCCCTAACTGATCTTATTCGATTACATGATAGAACTACTCCAATCCCTACCATCCCCAAGCCTACAGCGGGGGATTACTCACTCATGGATGAGGGAAACATCGGTGGTTGATGGAGATGCGTTGGTGATGATGATGCCGATGATCCTCTCCTAATTCCCCGTCCCGGCAGGGTGCCAGAACGGAGTTTCTGGATCCGAATCTTGGTTTCTGGTGGCGACGATGGAGCGGAATTCTTTCTGGAAAACTATCGAACCCCGCGGTTTTTAGGTCGAAAAGCAACTTATAAGCGTAGAGGGAGGCCAAGGGGGTGCCTGGGGTGGCTGCACCCCCTCCAGGCGCGGCCAGTGTTGGGCCCGCGCCTGGGGTGGGTGTGGGCCCCCTAGGCCTCCTCTCCGTTTCGTCTTCTGGCTCCGTGGATATTCTGGTGAAATATAATTTTTGGCATATTTTCTGGGATTTTTCCGGATAGTTCATTTTCTGCACAAAAACAAGACACCAAGGTAATTCTGCTGAAAACAGCGTCAGTTTGTGTTAGTTGTATCAAAATCACACAAGTTTAGAGGAGAAACAATAGCAAAGTGTTCGAGAAAGTAGATACGTTTTGGACGTATCAACTCCCCCCAAGGATAGCTTATTGCTTGTCCCCAAGCAATTCAGTTGAAAAATCAGTGCGATAAAAGAAGTTTCACGAACACTTTGCTTCACATGATGTAAATATTCTCAGCACAGGAGTAAATGCTTAGACAATTCATAATAAGGAGTATGCAACTAAGTCTACTCAATAGTCATGACATAATTAACCAAGTTTTGGAACAAACACAAGAATGACAACTATGCTCTCAAGAAGGTGCTCATAGAATAAGTGGTGACTCAACAAAGTTGTGAAAACAGTTTTGAAAGGTTTGAAAGGCTTCCCAATGCTGAAAGGAAGGTACTCATTAGCTTTGAGCTCTCATTTCCCCTATCATAGGCATCTTCATGTGGTTAAGGTGAAAGTGAGGTCCACTCTGAATCATATGCTTGACAGACCATAGACTGGAAAAACCAAAGTCCCTTGGGTACGAACAAGAATAGTAGTTGACTTATCAGCCATTTACAAAGATATATCAGTTGGTATCAACTTTTCTAGATGGAGTCTCTTCTAGAGAGAAAAAGGCATAACACTAATTCCAGCTCCTAAATCACATAAAGCAGTTCTAACATAATTATTTTTAATGGAGCAAGGATAGTTGGTATACCTGGATCACCAAGTTTCTTTGGAACCTTACCGTTGAAGGCGTAATTAGCAAGCAAAGTAGAAATCTCCTCATTAGGAATCTTCCTTTTATTAGAGAAAATATCCTTCATATACTTTGAATAAGGAGACGACTTAATAGCATCAGTCAAAGGAATTTGCAAGAATAAAGGTTTCATCCACTCACAAAACAAGAATAGTAGTTGACTTATCGGCCATTTGCAAAGATATATCAGTTGGTGTCAACTTTTCTAGATGGAGTCTCTTCTAGAGAGAAAAAGGCATAACACTAACTCCAGCTCCTAAATCACATAAAGTAGTTCTAACATAATTATTTTTAATGGAGCAAGGAATAGTTGGTATACCTGGATCACCAAGTTTCTTTGGAACCTTACCGTTGAAGGAGTAATTAGCAAGCAAAGTAGAAATCTCCTCATTAGGAATCTTCCTTTTATTAGAGAAAATATCCTTCATATACTTTGAATAAGGAGACAACTTAATAGCATCAGTCAAAGTAATTTGCAAGAATAAAGGTTTCATCCACTCACAAAACTTGTTGTAGTGTTCTTCCTCCTTTGACTTGTGTTTCTTACCTGGAAAAGGCATAGGTTTCTGCACCCAAGGTTCTCTCTCTTTACCATGTTTATTAGCAATAAAATCTTTCTTTGTGTACCTAGTGTTCTTAGTGTGTTTATCAGGTTCTTCCTCAACTTCCTCCTTATCAGGAGACTCATCAATATTACCACTCTCAGTTTCAGCATCAGAGACAAATATACTATTAGGATCTACAATAGGTTCAAGTGGTTCCTCAACTTTCTTATGTTTCTTTTTCTTCCTATTACGAGGACTACCACTATCCTCACCTTGTCGGGAATACTATTCTATTCTTTTAGGGTTTCCTTCGGGATATAAAGGATCTTGAGTAGCTGCACCACTCCTAGTTCTAATTCCATAAGCATGTTTATTTCCTGAAGTATTAACTAGCATATTCTTTTGCACCTTAGCAAGTTGATCAATTTGGGTTTGAACAACTTGAAAGTGTTTACAAACATTTTAATATCATTAGATGTTCTTTCCATAATATCTTTCAACTCATGGATAGCTCGAGAGTTTTCCAATAAATGATTCTGAACTTATTTATTAAAATTACCTTGTTTAACAATAAATGTGTCAAGTTCCTCTAAGCATTGATCAGGAGGCTTACCATAAGGAATATCACCTTCATTGAATTGGAGAGAGTGTACCTCAATAGTAGATGAGTGGGGAATTGGCTTAGATAATTCTTCTATAGGAGGTATATTCTTCACATCTTCAGCTCTAATACCTTTCTCCTTTAGACACTTTTTAGCTTCCTTCATCACTTCATCATTTAATGCAATAACTCCCCTCTTCTTTGGTGTTGGAAATGGTTCAGGAACAACTGTTTCAGGAGTAATAGGCTCAGGTGTATTCAGCTCAGTTGAAGTCCAGTCATCATAATTCTTGCTTATCTTGTTCATTAATTCTTTAGCATCTGTAGGAGTCCTTTTCCTGAAAACACAATCAGCAAAGCTATCTAGGAAGGTCCTAGAATCATCAGTTAGTCCATTATAATAAATATCAAGAAGCTCATTCTGAGGTAATGGACATTGTAACACCCTCGCCTGATAAGGCTGAGTTCATGTGTATAGTGCCAATCCCTGGATCGGTTCACTGGCACACACAGTACAAAATGATACCAAATATAACTGTGCATCATAAATACAACGAATATGATCCAGAATTTACATTATTTATTCAAGTACACAGCGGAAAACGAATACAAGGTAGATCTCCATCCTTCAAATGTGCCACAGGCGAACAATTGTTGAGTGGAGTCTCGCGACCTATGAACGATCACTCAGATACGATATAACCTGCAACATGAAACGTTGCAGCCACGAATGGTCAATACATTGAATGTATGGCAAGTAGGCTAAAGTGGTTAACAATAGATCTATCAACTACATGCTTATTTGGCCAAGTGGAGTTCAGGCTAATTTGCATAAAGCAATACAACTTTTCCCTACTTTCAAAATACTTTTCTTTCTTCAAAAACAATCTTCTAAGGACATACCAGCATAAACCCATGTAGATACAAGACAGTTCAGCTTTCGTATGCTCCTAAACCCATGTTCACCCATCAAGTTTTAGTAATTAAGAAATAAGGATGAGTGAGAAATATCATAGCATCAGTATCAGGTCGCTCAAAATGTCCATAACCGGGGACACGGCTAATCGATTAGTTTATACACCCTGCAGGGGTTAGTACACTTTACCCATGTGACTTGGCCAGCCCAGCTCGTACCACCACTCTCATATTGGGTGATGATAGGGAGAAGTCCAAGAAGGAACCGTTCGGGAAGTAGCTCCCCAATCCCGACGCGCACCGGTCCAACCTACACTATCTACATCTCTGGATACGCGGGTTCGAGTTACCACAACCTACTGAGTTCAACCAACCGCCCATTTCATTATTGGCACATGGTTGCACACGAAAGCTTCCAAACAAAGAAACCAATCATTTCTCAGTGTCCTAGGCGGCATTCCCCACCAAAATCCACACTCGATGACCCAATCAATGCCATTCCGCCCAGGTGGTTCATTAAAACATGTTGGTTTGTCATTTAGCAAAACATAATCCTTTCAAAACATATAACTTTTCATGATGTGATTCCCTTCCTCGTCTAAATAGCATAGCTAAGCAATCTACCAATACGATGGCTCATAAACAAGGAATACTAGGGAATAATATGGGTCATAGCATAGCATATACACATCAATTCCTACATATGCAATTCTACAAAAACATCTACAATGCATAGGAAAACAGTAGGACATTTATGACCAAGATAGCACCACTTGCCTTTGTTGTAGATGTAGTCGATTATATATAATCCTCACAATACTCATAGATATAATGGTGGCACTCGTCATAACCACAATACTTGCAATCATAGTAGTTGCAATCACAGTAGTTGCACTCCTCGCAATCTAACGTTTGAAGCAAACACAACAAACACCATTCAAAACATTGCAAACATACAACAGTGCAACATTACAAGAAAACAATGATGAACAGATGCATGCATGACGATTTAATGAGTCACAATGGTTGCATTTAGTGTCCTGAACATAGTTAGATTACATGATGCATGTGGAAAGTCATTTATTGCACTAAAGATTTTATTACTAAAGTTGTATCGATTTAATATGGTGTATACCACTTTAATTGAACCAAATATTTTTATATCGTATTAAATTGTGAACTAGATGCTACTGAATAGGTAATGCAATTTAGAGACAGTGGCAATTTGAATCACCTAAAAATGAGTTATAGATATTTTCCTATGATTAAAACACTATTTCAATGGGTTTAAATATTTCTGTATGAATTTCTGTTTTAACAGTACCAAATAATTTGTCATGCAATTTCTTTGTATAGATATTGTCAATACAAAACCTTAGCACTTGGATTCACCCTAATTGGAGTTACAGATCTTTTTGTATGATTTAAATGGTGTTTAATGGTTTTAAATGATTCATATAGTTTCTGTTGTCTAAAAATCAAACTAAAATTATATCTGTAATCTCCACGGAATTGTGATTTCAGGGACATATTATTTGTAATTTTCTGAATAGTATTTATTTTCTTATGAATTTATTACTCTAAATAGGCCATTAAACTATTTAAATCTTCACGGCAAAACCTTACAGTAAAATGCTAAACTAATTTCATATTGATGATCTACATGGAACCAGCTTTCCAACGGTATATCATTTATATTTTTGTGACAAGCAATTAATTTACTATGAATTTAATGATTTATAGAGCCATTAAAACTAATTAAAAAGGCTACGGGTTAAATAATCTGCAAAGGCTAGATCCAACCAGATATTATTAAATTACATTACAGTAGCTTCAATTTGATATATTGTTCATATTTTTCGGAGTTACAGATAATTGTCCATGAATTTATTAACCTAAAAGACCATTAAAACTAATTAAATTACTGCAGTAACTACGTACAGTAAAAGTTGGATCTAATCTGATAAGATGATTCTATGTGAAATTATCTTCAATTTGATATATTATACGCAATTTTTGGACATGGTATGAATTTCTAATGAATTTTACAAGTTAGATCTATAATATGCAATTTTAAATCCGAACGGAATATTCCAGGGAATATTCCGCTGACTGGACAGGTTGACTTTGCATGCTGACTGGGACTAGATGTTGACCTTACGTTGACGTGGCGTTGATGAGGAAGATGACCGGGATGACGACATGGCACGCACCGGTTTGATTGGATCTCGACCGTCTGGATAGGATCCGGTGGCTAGAAGAAGAGATTGACCCGATTTTGGCTCAGAATAGACAAGAAAATAGATCTGTGTTAGAGAGACAAATCCGTAGGTCAAATCGAAAAACTCAGAACATGAAAGTTGTGGGGAATCATTATTCCTACCTTCTCACCAAAGGAATTTGGATTTGAAGAAACGAGCGCGAGTACATCTTGGATTTACACCGTAAGATCTGAAATATTGCGATACGAAATTCTCCGGCTGTGGTGGATGAAAAGAGGTGAGGTTTGTCGGGATTGAAAGATTTCGACGCGATCTTCAACTTTCGTTTTTTGACCGAAAGCAAACGACGAAGTCTAGATGGGTTAAAAAGCGAAACAAGATTCGGGAATAGGTAGATTCGGGATTTCGAGAATAGAAACTCGTACAGCCGTGGCTCCACGAGTTTATATGGAGATTTGAGACGTTGTAGAGATAGGCCTTGGAGTAGGGAACAAGTAGAAACAAACGGAAGTCGATTTGGAGTTGTAGATAAAAAGTTACAAGAGTTTGAGTAGAGATATATCTAACAAAACAGATTTTGCACGTTTTTCGGAGCAGCTCGACCGTCCCACAGCGCGTGGCCTGCTGGCTGGCTCGGTCCGGTCGGACCGAGTGGGCCGGCCCGTTCAGTTTTTTTTTTTTTTTTTTTTTTTTAATATATACTTGTTTCCCTCATATCTTTTGCATACGAACTCCAAATGACATGATTCTTGTTTCTAAATTTTTCTAAAATCGAATAGATCATTATAGGATCAAAATTTTAATCTTTTTACTAGTTTGGAAGTAGTGGGTTTATAAATTCTTTTATATTTCATTTTATTTATATCTTTATGTATTTGTATTTGCTACATAACTTTTTCATACTAGCTCCAAATGAGCTCAATTTTGTTTCTAAATTTTTGTAATATTAATTGGATCTTTTTAGGCTATAATTTAGCAATAATCGTTGTCTTAGCAATAGTGGGTTTTATAAGGTCAATTTAATTTCCTTTTGGAACATTTGGGCGAATCAACTATAGGATTTTTATACCAGGATTTGGATTCAGTTTATGAGAACTTTGCATGGATGAAATGCTTATGAATGCTTCATGCTTTTCATTTTGAAATCTTGCACACCAACTCTACAATCCAAAATCAATCCATGCCCTTTTGCATATATGGCTACTTAGGTCTTAACAAAAGAATATAGGATTTTGAATTCAAGGTTGAGAGGATTTTCTATTCAAAAAGTTTCTTCTCTTTGAGAATTTTCAACAAAGTCAAACAATCAATCAAACTTATTTATTTATTTCACATTCCAAAATTAGGAGAATTTTGGGATGTGACAGACTACCACCCTTAAAAGAAATCTCGTCCCGAGATTTGGGAAGGATAGAAAGAAAGAAAGGTTCAGGATCCATTAGGATGCTACCACCCTTAAAATAAAATTGACTAGGTCATTTCTCGAGGATTCACTTAGCTCAGATTGGTTCTCCTTTAGACTTCTAGTGGCACAATGTCTCTTTGCACATTCTAACCTTCATGATTGATAGTTTCCAATAAAGCACCTTTTAAGCTAGCAAAACTCTCATGGTGGGCAAATAGGGAACGTTTACTTCACGGTGCCCATAATTCACGGTTGGGATTCATCCTTACCGTACATTCCTACGCTTAGCAATGGATGCCTTTAGAAGGGTGTAACAATATACCATTCTAGGGTTTAGGCTCAACGTCGACTCTCTGCTAAGGTTGAAAAGGGCACTCAAGATTCGCAAAGCCAACAGTACAAGAGCGAATAATAAGAGTAGTAGGAATGGTGATCAATCCATCCTGCACCCAAATTATTACCCTGTATGAGGATAGGTGAATCACGTTTTTCTATCACTCGGACATTCTCACTTGCCTTGAAGAATGTTTCCATGGGCACAAGCTAATGCTCTATGTATACTCCCATGTATTCAATCAACAAAGCTACTACTAAAACTAAACTATCAATACTTCAACTTTCCGGTTGGGTAATCTACTACATGACATCATGTGCAACACTTCATACTTCCACATCCTTTTTTTCTATTAGGTGGAGCATTCCCTTTCTAAATGCATTGTGTTGTCAAACCTTCCACTTAACACATCATTATATCTCCAAGGGTTCAAGATAGGAAAGGATAGATTCTATAGGAAAGAAACGACTGAGAAAATAATCCTACCCATAACTATATGAAGCAATCAATGTCACAAACAAGCAAACAATCATAATAAATCAACACACAAGCATGCACTTGCATAACAATAACACAGAGGTCTAAATTTAGTAGTATATAACCACAAAATAGTTTGAAAGCATTGGGAACAATACTAGAGTAAAACATAGCAACATATAAGCACTAAACTAAATCTGTCAAAATAGTACAGCAGGTTTCACGAATTTTTCTGACTAACTTAAACTCGTCAGGAATTTTAGCCAATTTTTGTGCATATACTACAGGTAATTACGCTCCATATCCTATTTTTTTAGATTTTTATGAGTTACCAATAAAATATGAAAAATCGCGCGGTACTGCAGGTCCGGCAGAAAACTGCAGCAGTAATTCCACGAATTTCAATCAATTCACACCATTAAAATAATTTTAAAACCACACGAAAACTCCAGCAACTTTAGAGTTTCAAAACAACATATCCTAAACAAGGCATCACACAAAATAGCTCAATACAACCAAGCAAACAACCTATATTGTCATACCACATAAGTTGATAAGAACAATATGCTAACACGATAGCGATGATCTCCTAAAGAGATAGAACATGGTGGTCTAGACCTAACCAAACTTGATGAGATGTTTATTTATGTCATGTTATTTGTTCTTTACTTGTAGGCCAACTCTCATATAGTGATTTTCTTTATAGAAAACTACTAATAACATTTTCCAATTCTTATAGTTTTTATGGTAGATCACTTCTTCTACTTATCAAATGAATGGACATCTACAAGTTTGAACAAGGAGAGGTGTTGGAAAATGATAGACAAGGAATATATAAGAACTCTAATAAGTATAAAATATGATAGTTCTCCTAATAGAGGTCTCCTATTGCTAATCCATTTCTAAGGTCACGATCCTACAGCCAACACACAGCTCTGATACCATCTTGTAACACCCTCGCCTGATAAGGCTGAGTTCATGTGTATAGTGCCAATCCCTGGATCGGTTCACTGGCACACACAGTACAAAATGATACCAAATATAACTGTGCATCATAAATACAACGAATATGATCCAGAATTTACATTATTTATTCAAGTACACAGCGGAAAACGAATACAAGGTAGATCTCCATCCTTCAAATGTGCCACAGGCGAACAATTGTTGAGTGGAGTCTCGCGACCTATGAACGATCACTCAGATACGATATAACCTGCAACATGAAACGTTGCAGCCACGAATGGTCAATACATTGAATGTATGGCAAGTAGGCTAAAGTGGTTAACAATAGATCTATCAACTACATGCTTATTTGGCCAAGTGGAGTTCAGGCTAATTTGCATAAAGCAATACAACTTTTCCCTACTTTCAAAATACTTTTCTTTCTTCAAAAACAATCTTCTAAGGACATACCAGCATAAACCCATGTAGATACAAGACAGTTCAGCTTTCGTATGCTCCTAAACCCATGTTCACCCATCAAGTTTTAGTAATTAAGAAATAAGGATGAGTGAGAAATATCATAGCATCAGTATCAGGTCGCTCAAAATGTCCATAACCGGGGACACGGCTAATCGATTAGTTTATACACCCTGCAGGGGTTAGTACACTTTACCCATGTGACTTGGCCAGCCCAGCTCGTACCACCACTCTCATATTGGGTGATGATAGGGAGAAGTCCAAGAAGGAACCGTTCGGGAAGTAGCTCCCCAATCCCGACGCGCACCGGTCCAACCTACACTATCTACATCTCTGGATACGCGGGTTCGAGTTACCACAACCTACTGAGTTCAACCAACCGCCCATTTCATTATTGGCACATGGTTGCACACGAAAGCTTCCAAACAAAGAAACCAATCATTTCTCAGTGTCCTAGGCGGCATTCCCCACCAAAATCCACACTCGATGACCCAATCAATGCCATTCCGCCCAGGTGGTTCATTAAAACATGTTGGTTTGTCATTTAGCAAAACATAATCCTTTCAAAACATATAACTTTTCATGATGTGATTCCCTTCCTCGTCTAAATAGCATAGCTAAGCAATCTACCAATACGATGGCTCATAAACAAGGAATACTAGGGAATAATATGGGTCATAGCATAGCATATACACATCAATTCCTACATATGCAATTCTACAAAAACATCTACAATGCATAGGAAAACAGTAGGACATTTATGACCAAGATAGCACCACTTGCCTTTGTTGTAGATGTAGTCGATTATATATAATCCTCACAATACTCATAGATATAATGGTGGCACTCGTCATAACCACAATACTTGCAATCATAGTAGTTGCAATCACAGTAGTTGCACTCCTCGCAATCTAACGTTTGAAGCAAACACAACAAACACCATTCAAAACATTGCAAACATACAACAGTGCAACATTACAAGAAAACAATGATGAACAGATGCATGCATGACGATTTAATGAGTCACAATGGTTGCATTTAGTGTCCTGAACATAGTTAGATTACATGATGCATGTGGAAAGTCATTTATTGCACTAAAGATTTTATTACTAAAGTTGTATCGATTTAATATGGTGTATACCACTTTAATTGAACCAAATATTTTTATATCGTATTAAATTGTGAACTAGATGCTACTGAATAGGTAATGCAATTTAGAGACAGTGGCAATTTGAATCACCTAAAAATGAGTTATAGATATTTTCCTATGATTAAAACACTATTTCAATGGGTTTAAATATTTCTGTATGAATTTCTGTTTTAACAGTACCAAATAATTTGTCATGCAATTTCTTTGTATAGATATTGTCAATACAAAACCTTAGCACTTGGATTCACCCTAATTGGAGTTACAGATCTTTTTGTATGATTTAAATGGTGTTTAATGGTTTTAAATGATTCATATAGTTTCTGTTGTCTAAAAATCAAACTAAAATTATATCTGTAATCTCCACGGAATTGTGATTTCAGGGACATATTATTTGTAATTTTCTGAATAGTATTTATTTTCTTATGAATTTATTACTCTAAATAGGCCATTAAACTATTTAAATCTTCACGGCAAAACCTTACAGTAAAATGCTAAACTAATTTCATATTGATGATCTACATGGAACCAGCTTTCCAACGGTATATCATTTATATTTTTGTGACAAGCAATTAATTTACTATGAATTTAATGATTTATAGAGCCATTAAAACTAATTAAAAAGGCTACGGGTTAAATAATCTGCAAAGGCTAGATCCAACCAGATATTATTAAATTACATTACAGTAGCTTCAATTTGATATATTGTTCATATTTTTCGGAGTTACAGATAATTGTCCATGAATTTATTAACCTAAAAGACCATTAAAACTAATTAAATTACTGCAGTAACTACGTACAGTAAAAGTTGGATCTAATCTGATAAGATGATTCTATGTGAAATTATCTTCAATTTGATATATTATACGCAATTTTTGGACATGGTATGAATTTCTAATGAATTTTACAAGTTAGATCTATAATATGCAATTTTAAATCCGAACGGAATATTCCAGGGAATATTCCGCTGACTGGACAGGTTGACTTTGCATGCTGACTGGGACTAGATGTTGACCTTACGTTGACGTGGCGTTGATGAGGAAGATGACCGGGATGACGACATGGCACGCACCGGTTTGATTGGATCTCGACCGTCTGGATAGGATCCGGTGGCTAGAAGAAGAGATTGACCCGATTTTGGCTCAGAATAGACAAGAAAATAGATCTGTGTTAGAGAGACAAATCCGTAGGTCAAATCGAAAAACTCAGAACATGAAAGTTGTGGGGAATCATTATTCCTACCTTCTCACCAAAGGAATTTGGATTTGAAGAAACGAGCGCGAGTACATCTTGGATTTACACCGTAAGATCTGAAATATTGCGATACGAAATTCTCCGGCTGTGGTGGATGAAAAGAGGTGAGGTTTGTCGGGATTGAAAGATTTCGACGCGATCTTCAACTTTCGTTTTTTGACCGAAAGCAAACGACGAAGTCTAGATGGGTTAAAAAGCGAAACAAGATTCGGGAATAGGTAGATTCGGGATTTCGAGAATAGAAACTCGTACAGCCGTGGCTCCACGAGTTTATATGGAGATTTTAGACGTTGTAGAGATAGGCCTTGGAGTAGGGAACAAGTAGAAACAAACGGAAGTCGATTTGGAGTTGTAGATAAAAAGTTACAAGAGTTTGAGTAGAGATATATCTAACAAAACAGATTTTGCACGTTTTTCGGAGCAGCTCGACCGTCCCACAGCGCGTGGCCTGCTGGCTGGCTCGGTCCGGTCGGACCGAGTGGGCCGGCCCGTTCAGTTTTTTTTTTTTTTTTTTAATATATACTTGTTTCCCTCATATCTTTTGCATACGAACTCCAAATGACATGATTCTTGTTTCTAAATTTTTCTAAAATCGAATAGATCATTATAGGATCAAAATTTTAATCTTTTTACTAGTTTGGAAGTAGTGGGTTTATAAATTCTTTTATATTTCATTTTATTTATATCTTTATGTATTTGTATTTGCTACATAACTTTTTCATACTAGCTCCAAATGAGCTCAATTTTGTTTCTAAATTTTTGTAATATTAATTGGATCTTTTTAGGCTATAATTTAGCAATAATCGTTGTCTTAGCAATAGTGGGTTTTATAAGGTCAATTTAATTTCCTTTTGGAACATTTGGGCGAATCAACTATAGGATTTTTATACCAGGATTTGGATTCAGTTTATGAGAACTTTGCATGGATGAAATGCTTATGAATGCTTCATGCTTTTCATTTTGAAATCTTGCACACCAACTCTACAATCCAAAATCAATCCATGCCCTTTTGCATATATGGCTACTTAGGTCTTAACAAAAGAATATAGGATTTTGAATTCAAGGTTGAGAGGATTTTCTATTCAAAAAGTTTCTTCTCTTTGAGAATTTTCAACAAAGTCAAACAATCAATCAAACTTATTTATTTATTTCACATTCCAAAATTAGGAGAATTTTGGGATGTGACAGACATCCAGGTAATGCATGAATCAAGGAACAGAATCTTTTCCATGACTCAGGCAATTTCTCTTCTTCTCCCTGTTTAAAATCAAAAAGTCTCTGCAAAGCAGCATGTCTAGCACTGGGAGGAAAATATTTATGGAAGAAAGAAGCAATCAAGCAATCAGGGCTATCAATGGAACCAGGAGGTAATCTATTAAACCAAGCCCTAGCTTCTCCTTTTAGTGAAAAGGGGAAGATCTTAGCAACAAAGTACTTGCGCATTTTAAAATCATCAGAGAACAAAGCACTCATAGTAGAAAGCTCATTCATATGAGCCACAACACTCTCATTTTCAGTACCACAAAAAGGTTCTTTCTCAACAATATCTAAATAACATAAATCAAGAGAGAAATCATAAGCTTTATCTTTAATATCTATGGGAGAGGTGGCAAAATTAGGATCATAGGACTTCTTAGGCATAATAGTACGTCTAGCAAGGAGACTCTTAATAGCACTAGCACCATGTGTGTTTCGGCACTCTTCAACAAATTCATCAGTGTGCTCTATGTAACCATCATTAATATCATAACTTTCACTAGACTCGGGTGATCTAACAGGTGTAACAGTGTCTCCACTAGGAGTTTCGGTATTTCCTAGACTAGCCATAGTAGCATCTAGAAAAGGACCTAGTGAACCACTCGCATCAAGCACAGTAGAAGTAACATCATGAGTATCAAAAGCAGTTTCAGATTCAGCAGTAGTAGCAGTGTGTGTAGCATGAGTATGTGGTGGTGGTGTGACAATCTTACTTATAACAGACGGTGAATCAAGAGTAGCAGAGGTGTTTAGGACTATACCTCTTCTTGTAGTGGAAGTTAAAATAGGGAACTTGCCATCACGAGACTTCCCCATGATGAAAGGAGTAGCAGTGAACAATAATAGATCCAAGTGAACTTACAAATAAAGCTATGCTCCCCGGCAACGGCGCCAGAAAATAGTCTTGATGACCCACAAGTGTAGGGGATCGCAACAGTCTTCGCGGGTAGTATTACCCAATTTATTGATTCGACACAAGGTGAGCCAAAGAATACTTGCAAGCCTTAACAACTGAGTTGTCAGTTCAGCTGCACTTGGAAATAGTTCTTGCTCACAGAAGTTTATCAGTAGCAACAGTTTGTAGTAGCAATAGCAGTAGTAACAGCAACAGTGGAACAGTAGCAATAGTAATAGTAACGGTAGCAGTAGGATTTGAGTGCGGTAGGCATAGGGATGGTTGGACGGGCGTTGCATGGACGAGTCTAAACATGTAACTTCAAAGAACTAGAGCATTGCAGATAAATAATAATAAGCATCCAAGTACTAAACAATCCTAGGAATGTGCTCCAAATATAGTCATGCGTGCTCGCAATGAGAACTTGCACAACATCTTCTGTCCAGCCAGCCCGTGGTAGCGGGCCTCTAGGGAACTGTTATCGCCATATTTTGGCCAGAGAAGGGGATGGGCCGTGATCAAGATGGGCTTGGAAGATGCGTATGTTCAACGTGTTGTTGGATCGGCCTAGTGCGTGGATTTGGGCTAAATTGCCCGTGTATCTTGTATCATAGTAGGTTTCGTGTTAGTTTAGGTTCCGTTTCAGTTTAGGTAAAGATAGAATTGTAGAGTTATTCCAAAAGTAGAGAGTCTCCGGACTATAAATATGTACCTAAGGTTATCGAGAAAAGGAGGACAATCACGTTCACAACAAACACAATCTCGGCGCATCGCCACCCCTTGTTTCTAGGGTTTTTCTCGGGTAAGTGCCATGCTGCCTAGATCGCATCTTGCGATCTAGGCAGTATTTACTTATGCGTTGTTTGGTGTTACTCGTACTGAAGCCTTGTTGATGGCGAGTAGTACTATTATCATAGATTTGTGTAGGCTAGCAACAGTACTTTTCGCTATGATTGTGTAGTTTTGCTGCCTCTAGCTATCTCGCCGCCTTTGCACCTCTTCCCGGGTGTAAGGGTGGCATCTTGCTTGATCTTTACTTAAGTCGATTCGATCTGTTATAGTTGTGCCTTGTTCTCCAAGGTTTAGTTTGATATCTATATGATCAGGCCTTGCAAACGGGTTGAACGATCCAGTAATATGTAAGATATGGTTTACCAATCCAAGGGGAGTTGTTCCGGGAATTGACTTTATGTTGGTTTTTAGGCCTTCTCTAGGGTTAGTTTTCCATCATCTTCTATATCTACCAGGCTCAATTACGTGTAGGACGTTCCAATTATGTAGTGAAACGTTAAAACTATCGTAGATCGATTTAACTTGTATTGATGAAGCAAAACCCCATGTTATCATAGATCTAATGCAGAACCATGGGTTAATCGGCTCCAGGAGCCGATTCACAGGGAAACCTGGGAGCCGGTCACGGCTCGAATTTTACGTATACTTGTTTACCATGCAGGAAACCAATCGGAGCAATCCATCACCTTCCTGATCAGGTATAGGTCAGGTGGCACGCCCTCGAACCAAGCCAGGACGTGTGCCGGAGTTTTTGCGGGCCGTTGCCCGAGGGACCAGGGCCCACCAGCAGTTCTGGGAGCCTCCCGGCTCTTCGTGTTGCTCGTCGCTGCTCGCCGGTGAGTTTTGGCAGGCAACACATTCTGGCACGCCCGGTGGGACATTCAACAACGTCTACATCAACATCCGACGCTGCGATGGAGAGCAGACCAGTCACGTACGACGAGCTGCCTGAAGAGCACAAGGCGAAGTACGATGAGATCAGAAATCTCTTCGAAGCCGATCTCATCGGCTCTTTCGAGAGGACCCGTAAGCATGGCATCAAGTGGAGAGGGTTCTCCGCCGAGGGTGCTCTTGATGAGGTGGATCTGTCTGTTCCTTCGGAGGAGCGTACCAGAGCTCTGCGACAGCAAGTCAACTACATGGTGGCTCATTCTCTTCACCGCCATTCTGAGAGCTTGGTAAACGCTTTAGAGCGGGTAGCAGTTCGCGTGGTCCAGGAGATCATGAAACATCAGTACTCTCCGTCGGGGCCTACTCTGGGGACTCACCAGGGAGAAAGACCGCTCCAGACCAGGCCACAGCTGCCATTCACACTTGCAGCTCCAGAGCCGCTAGGGGCACCGGCGTACGTCGTCTACAAGGTCGGAGGCGACCCTGGCGATTGCCAGTTCCTGTTTGAACCACCTAAAGAAATCCCACATGGATATGTGTGCACTTACGTACCGGACTGCAACAGCTTGGCGCGCACGAACCAGGTTGCAACCGCAGGGATTGCTGGGGCAGGAGTTTCTGGAATAGGGGCTTCGGGAGCAGGTGTTTCTGGAGCAGGAATCTCTGGGATGGACGCTGACAAACAGGCGTGGCTAGCCAAGTATGCCACTGGAACAAGTCATGAGAATCTAGCCCCTGCAGCTCAAACAGTGGAGCAAATCGGTACCATCCTGAGGGACCAGTTCGGCTTCGTGCCGAAGAGAAGGACAATCGGCTATTCAAAGCCGTACCCCAACGAGTTTGATCTGATTCCGCTGCCACCCAAGTATAAGCTCCCTGAGTTCTCAAGGTTCAGCGGGTCAGAAGGGTCAAGCTCGATCGAGCACATAAGCCGATACCTGGCACAGCTAGGCATGATTTCGGCATCGGATCAGATGCGCGTAAGATTTTTTGCGCAATCTCTGACAGGACCAGCCTTTGGGTGGTACACCTCGCTGCCACCTGATTCAATTCGTACCTGGAAGCAATTGGAAGAGCAGTTCCACATCCAGTACCATTCAGAGGCTACTGAGGCTAGCATTGCAGACCTAGCGCAAGTGCGGCAGAAGCGGGGAGAAACTGTAGCCGAATACATCCAGCGCTTCAGGACCGTCAAGAACCGATGTTACTCAGCTCGTTTAACTGAGAAGGAAGCAGTCGAGCTGGCAGTGTTGGGTCTCTTAGCACCCATCAAGGATCTGGCTTTCCAAGTGGAGTACAACTCATTGGCGCACATGGCCCAGAAACTGACGATGTATGAACAGCGCCACCCTGAGTTGTACCAAGACAAATTCAAACGTCCGATAGGCCTGGTCGATGCAGAAGAAGATGATCCTACACAAGACCAGGAAGTGGCCGTAGCCGAATGGGCTCGAGGGGCAGATCCTGTGTCCTGCAAATGGGTGAAACAGCAAGGGCCTGCAAAAGGGTTCGACTTCGATGTGAGCAAAGCCGAGCAGATATTCGATTTACTGCTGAAGGAGAAGCAGCTGAGGTTACCCGAAGGCCACAAAATCCCTACGGCTCAGGAAATGCACGGGAGACCATACTGCAAGTGGCATCATTCGTTCACCCACACCACCAATGATTGCAAAGAGCTACGTCGCCAGATCCAAACGGCGATAGAACAAGGCCGTCTGATCCTTGGGCAGGTCGCAATGAAAGTGGACACAAACCCATTTCCCGGCGTCAACATGGTAGAGCTCAGTCGCTCCACGAGGCATCAGTTGGATTTCTCGTTCGGCGTTAATATGGCAGGGTCTGGGTACCACCGTGACTACAAGGAGGAGGATGGTCGCTCTCGGGGCAAAGAAAGAGAGAAGGCTAGTCCACGCGACCGGCCCAGCCACAATGACAGGCGGTACTTAACAGAGGAACAAGTGAGGAGAGTGCGATACCAGAAGCCATATTCCACGCATCTCCTTAACAAGTATGAGCGGCAATATGACCAACGTCGCCGGCGCGATGTAGAAGATGAAGGATATGAGCACCTCGCTAGGGGACCGCCAAAAGGAAAGGAAGGCGCGGACAAACATTGGGATTGCCCGTTCTTCAAGTATTGCTGGGACGCGGGAATGAGCCGATTGCCTACGATCGGTAACTGCCCTGAATGCGGACAGCAGCGGGAGGACACAGAGCCAGTGTCAGTGTTCCAGCGCCTAGGGCCTCTCCCACCACAGAGCAGACGCAGGGGAGCATCCCGAACACAAGGTCTCAAGGAGCCAGTGGGTGACAAAGAAGAAGACAGGTATCACCGTCCAAGGTGGTGTCCCGATGGACTCAGACACACCCAAAAGCGCAGAGTGCAGCGGCTACGTAACTTGGAGGAAGCCGAAGCGCAGTATCTCCACGCTTTAAAGAAAGCACGGCCTGATCTGGCTGTCAAAGTGAGGCAGACTTTGGAAACGGAAGATCACCCGAGAAGGAAGGAGTGGCGCCCCAAACCGGTAAAAGCCGATGCGAAGACATCGGCTGGCACAAACATGGTGTTCATACTTCCGTCAGAATTCTGCGCACCAAGAACCAGCGAGCTACCAGTGGCACAGTTCGACTGCGGCCCACGGCCAGTTATTTTTGAGAAGCCGCGTGAGAAGAGTTACAAGCATCTGAAAGCCCTGTACCTACGAGGTTACATCAATGGGCAGCCTGTCACCAAGATGTTGGTGGACACCGGAGCGGCAGTCAATATCATGCCATACTCCATGCTACGGCGTTTGGGACGCTCCACCGCAGATTTGATCAAAACCAACGTCACGTTAAGCGACTTCAACGGTCAGACTTCGGAAACGCAAGGCGTACTGAACGTGGATCTGACCGTGGGCAGAAAAACCATCCCCACGTCATTCTTCGTCGTGGACAGCAAAAGCACCTACGCCGTCCTACTAGGGAGAGATTGGATTCATGCTAACTGCTGCATCCCATCCACGATGCACCAGTGCCTGATACAATGGGATGGAGATGAGGTAGAAGTCGTTCACGCAGACGATTCTGTCGAGGTCTCCATTGCTGGCATGAACGTCTGGGAAGCAGAAGACCAAGAGCCGATCTCTGGAATCAGTCTAGACGGCTGTGAACGCATCGAGGCTACAAAAAACGGGGTGAGGCTGGTCTTATCCACCGGCCTGACGGAGTAGCAAAGTCCACGACGGTGCGTGGTACGGCCGATCCCTGCGGTCGGCCACAAAAAACAAAACTCAGCAATCTTGCGACAAGCAGATCATGTAGTCGTAGCAGGGAGATTCCCTGCCATTGTAAAACCATAAGGTGTAAACCGTCCTTGACTAATGCAACAAAAAAGGGGGCCGATTCAGGCAATCGGCCCAAATTATTTTTGTTAACCTCACCTACTGTTTTCCCTATGCTTAGCATCGATTTGACAGGTGACGGAAAGCTAGGGTATGGATTTACATCTGCTGATGAACTAGAAGAAATCGACATTGGTCCTGGGGATAAGCCACGACCAACTTTTATCAGCAAAAGGTTGGACCCGAGTCTGCGGGATCCGATGATAGCCCTGTTAAAACAATATCCAGACTGCTTCGCCTGGGACTACACAGAGATGCCCGGGTTAGACAGGAGCATCATTGAGCATCGACTCCCACTTAAAAAAGGATTTCGGCCATTCCAGCAGCGGGCACGACAGATGAAGGCCGAAATTCTGGAAAAAGTCAAGAAGGAGATCGAGAAAATGTTGGCAGCCAATTTAATCAGGCCATGCAGGTATGCTGAATGGATTTCTAGTATCGTACCTGTGGAGAAAAAGGATGGCCGTTGGCGTGTCGCCATAGATTTTCGGGACCTCAATAGAGATACCCCAAAGGATGAGTACCCAATGCCGGTGGTAGAAACATTAATCAACGCAGCGGATGGCCATAAGATCTTGAGCTTTATGGATGGAAATGCCGGTTACAACCAAATTTTTATGGCTCCAGAAGACATACACAAGACTGCGTTCAGAGTACCAGGCTCGGTGGGGTTGTTTGAATACGTTGTCATGACGTTTGGACTGAAAAATGCTGGTGCCACGTACCAAAGAGCCATGAACTACATTTTCCATGATCTGATCGGCAAGCTCGTGGAAATTTATATCGACGACGTAGTGGTCAAGTCTGCCTCAGTAGAAGGACACTTGGGCGATCTGCAACGCGTTCTAGACCGAACGAGAAAATTCGGACTACGGATGAACCCAAAGAAGTGCGCCTTCGGGGTAACGGCCGGTCAGTTCTTGGGTTTCTTGGTCCATGAACGCGGGATTGAGATCGGCCTGAAAAGTCAGGAGGCAGTGCGAACAATGAAGCCACCCACCACAAAGAGAGAACTGCAGTCTCTCATCGGCAAGATCAACTTCGTCAGAAGATTCATCTCCAATCTGTCAGGAAGGATAGAGCCGTTCATGGGACTAGTAAAAATTAAATCTGACGAGGAATTCCGCTGGGGGGCAGAGCAACAGCGAGCCTTTGACGAGATCAAAGAATATCTGACGAAGCCACCAGTGTTGGTTCCACCCCAGCCGGACAGACCGTTCTACATTTACCTGTCAGTAGCTGACACGTCCATCGCCTCGGTAGTGGTGCAAGTTTATGATGGGCTGGAGCGAGTCGTATTTTACATAAGCAGGAGGATGCTGGACGCAGAGACAAGGTATCCTGATATTGAGAAGTTATGCCTCTGCCTGTTTTTCACCTGCACCAAGCTGCGCCACATTTTGCTATCAGCAGAGATCATCATCATATGCAAATCAGACGTCATAAAGCACATGCTGTCGGCTCCTATGTTAAAAGGCCGACTGGGCAAATGGATGTTTGCATTATCAGAGTTTGACATCCGGTATCAACCCGCGAAAGCAGTTAAGGGACAGGCGTTGGCCGATCTTATTGTTGAAAGGATCAACACCAACATAGCAGCACTGTCCATAAGAGCGTGGGCTATGTTTTTCGACGGATCAGTTTGTGACGATGGCTGCGGCATCGGCATTTTACTCGTATCGCCCCGGGGGGCAACATTTTCCTTCTCCGTTAGATTGTCTACCTCTCGCACCAACAATGTAGCCGAGTATGAGGCGATACGCAAGGGAATGGAGTTGCTCATCGAAGCTGGAGCGGAAGCAGTGGAAATTTTTGGAGACTCCAAACTGGTGATTTCTCAACTCACAGAGGAATATAAGTGTGAGAGTGAGTCGCTCTTCCCATTATGGATGTAATGCCGTGAGCTGATGGCACAGTTCCGATACATAAACTTCACCTGGATCCCGCGATCGCAGAATACCGAAGCAAACGATCTTGCACAAATGGCTTCAGGCTACAAGGACGTAGCAGAGGGAGCCGATGTTCAGGTGCAATTCCTGGACGCAGACGACTGGAGAGCCGATATCTTCAATTACTTGAAGGATTCGGCTCGGGGGGCACCTAAACGGATAAGATACAAGGCCATGAAGTATGTGCTCATCGGGGACGACATGTTTTACAGGACTCTTGAGGGGTTATTGCTCAAATGTCTGGGGACAGCCGAGGCCAATCGGCTCCTACACGAAGTACACGAAGGCGCCTGTGGAACTCACCAATCGGCTCATAAGATGAAGTGGTTGATCAGGCGATCAGGGTTTTATTGGCCTACCATGCTCGAGGACTGTTTTAAGTAATACAAAGGGTGTCAAGCATGTCAGAGATTTGGAAAAATCCAGATGGTACCCGCGTCAGCAATGAATCCCATCATCAAGCCTTGGCCATTCCGAGGTTGGGGCATGGATATGATCGGCAAAATCAATCCTCCGTCAAGCAAGGGCCACATGTGGATCTTGGCCACCACTCAAGAAATATTTCCCAAGCATGTGGGACGATGGACAGTAAAAGGTGAAGGCCGATACATGAAATCGGCCGAACAAAAAGAAAAAAATATAGCCGATGCACGGTCATCGACTCTAGAGGTCCACACACATTACAAACAGATGCCAGTTTGCACATACGAACTACTGAAGAAATGCCTCGAAGGCGTGGAGGGCGTCAACACGGACACGGTCCACCTCGGCGATCTCGGCTTCGTCATCTTCATCCTTACCCATCACTAGCTGCTTGCTCAGGGCACGTATGTCTGCCAGATCGGTCTTCAGTTGAGCTTTGAGGCCTTCCGCCTCTTCTTGGGAACGGGCGATGGATTCTTCCTTGTCGCGGATGAGATGTTTAGTCACCCGGACCTTCTCCTCAAGATCTTCTAGCTCCTTTTTCAAGGATGCGAGCTCGGCGGTACTGACGGAGGTGTCAGTTTTAGCATCCAGAGACGCCTTTTTCTCGTTAAGCTGCTGACATCTGTCTGCAATATCGGCTTTCAGCGGAAGTTGGGCGTGGCGCAGATTGATCCTTTCACGAGCTAACTTCACCCGTGGCCCAAAAAAGGACAGATTTGCAGCTGACCAAAGCTTCACCTGCAATGCTACTGGAAGATGGTCCTGGATTTCGGCAAGAGCGCTCTTCACTTCCTCAGAACCCTCGATCAACTCCTCGATTGGGGTGGACAGCAAGGTTCTAAGACGCTGGAAATGAGGAAGAGCAACCCTGGCTTGTGGTTTAGTGTGGGAAACAGAGGGAGTTGGTTCGATGGATTCAGGATCGAACGACAGCAAACCTGAAAGATCACAACTCTGGCAGCCAGAAAAGCGTCAGTATGCGTCTAAACGTGCAAGGATGGACCAAAAGAACTTAAACGCACCTCTCCTGTCGAGGGGATAGCCGATGAGGAGACCATCGGTTTGCGTGTGGTCGCTGGAGGTTTGGCCAGATTGGTAGCCGTTTCGTCTACACCTTCGGGGATCCCCAGATCCGGCGTCGGCATTGCCCCAGCTGTCCCGCTGAGGACGTCAGTCGTCTGCATGAAGGGTGTTCTTAGTCGGTGTAAATAACGATAAATCGGCAGACTAAAGGAAACAAGTAGTAAGGGTATGAAGGGTGGTGATTTTTTTTGAAACCTCCTGGCTCGACGAAGAAGCTTGTTGTCCTTTGCGAGCTCTCTTAGGACCCGCAGTTGGCCCTGCCTCGACTGGTGCTCGGGGGGCAGCAGGTTCAGGAGCCGACCTTTTTCTGGAAGCCGATGGTGGTGAATCTGGCGGGTTCGGGGTGATGGTCCTCTCAGAATCCGTTGGGCCTAGTTCTCCTCGATTAGTCTGGGTATCCTCACTGGAGGTGTCTTCGATGGAAGCCTGTAAAAGAGGAGAACCAGTAAGCGCGAGCATGTTTGCAAGAGTGGAGGAATGACGAGGATCGACCAAGGCCTGAATTAGCTTACATGCGAGCTGTTGGGGGAAGGGCTCCGGCGCCTCAAGGTCTTCCTAGCAGCTACCTTCCTCACAATCGTTCTGGTTTTAGTCGGAACTCGAGGGGCAGCTGACTTAGGAGTTGCTGGTTTCTTGGAAGCCGATTGTGGTGTTATCGGCTGTTTCTGCATTATGACCTTTTTCAGAGGTGGCAAGTTTTTGCAGAAGAGAACCATAGGAGCTGGTGGAAAGAACTCGAAGGGGGAGCCATCACTGTGTGTAGGCTCAGTGCCATCTTGTTGCTGCATAGAGAAAGAATGGATTAGTAAAAGGATCAATTGCAGGCTGCATCAAGAAGATTTGCAAGTAGTGGTACCTGTTCCACGGGGATGTCATAGTCGGCATCGAGCTGTTTCAACAACGGTCCCAGAGCCCTCCTGAAGGCGTGAGTTTTCCACATCATCCACCAGTCTTCAAAGCCATCGGTTGATGAGGCAAAGATGAGGTCGTTGGGAATTGGGATGGTCAGAGCGTCAAAAAAGGAGTAACACCTTTGGCTGGTAAGAGGATCAGGCAGGTCGGCTCTGCTTTCCGTAAGATGATGGAGAAAGAAGTGGGGTGCTACTTGTCCAAGGCCAAATTGGCGGGCCACTAAGACTGGCTGGTAGAATTCATACCCAGGTTTGATTATTCTGTTGGACTTACTCATGCCAACTGGAAGGAAACAGGGACGAATTACGGTGGAAAAGAGCTGCCGAGTGCTAGTGTCATCGGCAAAATTATCCAGCCTGAAGGAGAGTGGATTTTCAAAGTGTTCCGATTCCTCCATGTAAGGGAAGAAGGTAGGGTTGTCCAGGCCCTGGAAGAAAGTGCTGAACCACTTGGATGCTTCCTGAGGGGATAGTTTGCTGCCTGGCAGCCTATACAAAGCTTGGCCATAACTAGTGCATCGGATATGTTTCCCTTTGACATCTGGGAAGGTGCAACTCGCCAAAAGGGGGAAGTTTGGGATGTGATTTTGGAAGTATAGCTGAGCCCATAGCTGAATAAACCACCAAGGACCACCTGTTTTGACTGCTATGCCAGAGAACAGCTTGACAGACATCAATTGGAGGTATCGATAGACTTCTCCAAGAAACAATTTGCCGAGGCCAAGTTGAGTACCTTTGGCCAGTTCATGGGCTAAGGGGAGGTAGTTTTTGGTTGGAGCAAGGGAAGGGCCACAGAAGATGAAATGCTCTAGCCAGAAGTTGAGAAAGGCTGTATGTTCTTTCTCTGAAACAGGGCCCTTTGTTTTCATATGGCGTTGGAGATAAGCACCCCAACTTGTACAGTCTGTTTTGGAAGACAGTTTGTAGGGGACTTTGGTCAGTTTGAAAGCAGAAGGGCTGGGCGAGGTGACATCCAGGCCAGTAATCATCACCACGTCTAACAAAGTTGGTGACATAGGGCCATGACCAAACATAAAGCAGTTCAGAGCGTCAGACCAGAAGTAGCCGATGGTTTTCAGAAGGTTCTCATGTTTTTCAAGAGGAGACAATGATAAGTGCAAGGCATCGGCTATCCCTGTAGTTTCCCATTGGGATTGGTAAGCTCTAGCTACTCTACTGAACCAGGAGACCCAGTGTTCAGGGGGATTAGGCCAGGCTCGCAAGCAGTCGGCCCAAGAGTTCAGATCTAGATCTTGGCTTACGAAGGGGATTCTATTTGCTTCGCAAGAAATCAGATGGGCAGGACTAGAATCTGTACGAGGGCCAAGACAAAGGGAATTTGGGAGAGAAGGATGTGGCAGCAGGATGTCTGAAACCTAGAAAGTTTAATGGTGGAGTAAAGGCATTAATTCAGGTGTTCGC
The DNA here is from genome assembly GCA_910589765.1 of Avena atlantica. Lineage (NCBI taxonomy): Eukaryota > Viridiplantae > Streptophyta > Magnoliopsida > Poales > Poaceae > Avena > Avena atlantica. The sequence continues at coordinate 21,682,375 of OU342734.1, read as the reverse complement.
CATTAAATTCTAACATCGCGTTCAGACTGCGAAGAGTAGGCGTACCTTCAGACTGAAGACCTCTGGATTGGTATTAGATGATTCCGCCATCTAGTTGCCGGCGGAGATGGATCTGTGCAAATTGAGGATTGGGGGTTCTTGTTGCTATGAGCTCGATCTGGTCAGTGGGAGATTGAAGATCTAGGTCGCCCTTTTTGAAGGGAGTCGCAGGTTACCGTTTGAAACTAAGAAGTGGCCGTTTAGGTTTGCCTAAGTATGCGACTGAGTTAACCTTGTCAACGATTTTGGGAAAGCCGATGTGCATCGGCTCTTTGAGTTATGGCTTGGTTGACTGTGAGAACGTAACAAGGTGAAAGCCGATGCGTTGCTATCGGCTCCTGGAGCATCGACTTATTTGTGTTATCGACAAAATTGGGGCGAAAAGACAAATCTGCGAGAAACGGATTTTTCATTCATTCATTCAAAAGCAGATTTCTTACAAGCGACTGATGGATTACAAAAGGGAGCATACTACTACTACTACTACTACGGGTTCCTAATCTAGGCCGAGGTCGTCGTCGCTGCCGTCGCCGCCGTCTTGTTCGCTGTCATCAGCGCTGCTGCCGGCGTCGTCTTCGCTGCTGCTGCTGAAGAAGCCAGCGGGGGCCTCCTCGTCCTCGTTGTCGTCGTCCTCGGACCCGGCGCGTAAGTACTTCACCGGCTGGTACTCCTCAGAGGAGGTGTCCTCCTCTTCTTCCTCCTCGTCGGAGGAATCGACGCCGTCCCAGGACATGGCGTCGTCGGTGCTGTCCGCTTCCAGTTCCCCATCAGCGAGGAACTGCAGGTCCTCCTCGCCGTCGGTCATGGACGCGTCGTCCTCCGACCAGACGGCGAAATCCCAGTCCCTTTCGTCCCACCATTGTGGGGCGAAAGTACTGTACGCTGCCGTGGGCGGGTGCTCTGGCGTTGGCTCTCGATCACTGATGCTGTTGGAGGCATGGGAGGACAGGCCAGAGGAAGCAGAGGAGGCCATGGCGGAGAAAGAGGGTTTTTTCGGCGGAGGAAGAGGGTTTCTGGCTACTGGAGGAAGATGGGGACTGCGAACTGCTCAGACGGATTTAAATAAGGGGAATATTGGAGAGACGGTTCAATGCCATAGCGGTTTCCCAGATTGCACTGCCAAAATCGTCAAATCATGCAGTGCGAAGGAGTTGAGAAGACAGGGCATCATGATGAAGGGGTAGCGTGACGATTCTGTTCTGCCACGCATTCTGTCAACGCGCAACCCGATACAAAAAAAAAGGGGAGAGGAGAAGAAAAAAACACAGAGTGGTTTTGGAATTATCATTGCCAAAACCAGGGGGGCATGTGTTATCGCCATATTTTGGCCAGAGAAGGGGATGGGCCGTGATCAAGATGGGCTTGGAAGATGCGTATGTTCAACGTGTTGTTGGATCGGCCTAGTGCGTGGATTTGGGCTAAATTGCCCGTGTATCTTGTATCATAGTAGGTTTCGTGTTAGTTTAGGTTCCGTTTCAGTTTAGGTAAAGATAGAATTGTAGAGTTATTCCAAAAGTAGAGAGTCTCCGGACTATAAATATGTACCTAAGGTTATCGAGAAAAGGAGGACAATCACGTTCACAACAAACACAATCTCGGCGCATCGCCACCCCTTGTTTCTAGGGTTTTTCTCGGGTAAGTGCCATGCTGCCTAGATCGCATCTTGCGATCTAGGCAGTATTTACTTATGCGTTGTTTGGTGTTACTCGTACTGAAGCCTTGTTGATGGCGAGTAGTACTATTATCATAGATTTGTGTAGGCTAGCAACAGTACTTTTCGCTATGATTGTGTAGTTTTGCTGCCTCTAGCTATCTCGCCGCCTTTGCACCTCTTCCCGGGTGTAAGGGTGGCATCTTGCTTGATCTTTACTTAAGTCGATTCGATCTGTTATAGTTGTGCCTTGTTCTCCAAGGTTTAGTTTGATATCTATATGATCAGGCCTTGCAAACGGGTTGAACGATCCAGTAATATGTAAGATATGGTTTACCAATCCAAGGGGAGTTGTTCCGGGAATTGACTTTATGTTGGTTTTTAGGCCTTCTCTAGGGTTAGTTTTCCATCATCTTCTATATCTACCAGGCTCAATTACGTGTAGGACGTTCCAATTATGTAGTGAAACGTTAAAACTATCGTAGATCGATTTAACTTGTATTGATGAAGCAAAACCCCATGTTATCATAGATCTAATGCAGAACCATGGGTTAATCGGCTCCAGGAGCCGATTCACAGGGAAACCTGGGAGCCGGTCACGGCTCGAATTTTACGTATACTTGTTTACCATGCAGGAAACCAATCGGAGCAATCCATCACCTTCCTGATCAGGTATAGGTCAGGTGGCACGCCCTCGAACCAAGCCAGGACGTGTGCCGGAGTTTTTGCGGGCCGTTGCCCGAGGGACCAGGGCCCACCAGCAGTTCTGGGAGCCTCCCGGCTCTTCGTGTTGCTCGTCGCTGCTCGCCGGTGAGTTTTGGCAGGCAACAGGAACTACTAGCAATTAAGGTACTCCTTTTAATAGAGCACCGGAGCAAAGAATTAACACTCCGTGAACACATGTGATCATCACACCACAACCATCCCCTCCGGTTGTCGCAATTATTGTCACTTTGGGGCCTTTGGATCCGGACAATGATATGTGTACACAACTTGCGTATAAGATCACAAACAATACTATCATAATGATTCAATAATCAGTTCAGACCTGAGATCATGGCACCCAGGCCCTAGTGACAAGCATTAAGCACAACAAGTTGCAACAAAGTCAAATAGCACTAATAGAGATACTACGCACTATGCCCCTAACAGATCTTATTCGATTACATGATAGAACTCATCCAATTCCTACCATCCCCAAGCCTATAGCGGGGGATTACTCACTCATGGATGAGGGAAACATCGGTGGTTGATGGAGATGCGTTAGTGATGACGATGGCAATGATCCTCTCCAAATTAAACCGTCCCAGCAGGGTGCCAGAACGGAGTTTCTGGATCAGAATCTTGGTTTCTGGTGGCGGCGGCGGAGCGAAACTCTTTTTGGAAAACTATTGTACCCCCCTCTATTTTTAGGTCAGAAGGAAACTTATAGGCGCGGAGGGAGGCCGAGGAGCTGCCTGGGGTGGCCAAACCTCCCCCAGGAGCGAGGTTAGTGGGCCCGCGCCTGGGGTGGGTCTGGGCCCCCCAGGCCTCCCCTCTGTCTCCCCTTCTGGCTCCGTGGATCTTCTGGTGTGAAATAGTTTTTGGCATATTTTCCGGGATTTTTCCTGATGGTTCATTTTATGCACAAAAACAAGACACCAAGGTAATTCTGCTGAAAACAGCGGCAGTCCCCGTGTTAGTTTTATCCAAATCACACAAGTTTAGAGAAGAAACAATAGCAAAGTGTTCGAGAAAGTAGATACGTTTTGGACGTATCACTGCTGCTATTGGCTTGCTCCACCTTTGCAAAAATGAATTCTACTGAGAACACCAAGTTGTGTGACTTCACTAGCACAAACAATAATGATTTCCTGAGTACTCCAATTGCTCCACCTGCTCCTGATGCTACCTTTTATGAAATTAAGCCTGCTTTGTTGAATCATGTTATGAAAGAGCAATTTTCTGGTGCTAGTTCTGATGATGCTGCTGCCCACCTCAATAACTTTGTTGAACTTTGTGAGATGCAAAAATATAAGGATGTAGATGGAGATATTATTAAGCTCAAATTGTATCCTTTCTCCTTGAGAGGAAAAGCTAAAGAATGGTTGCTATTCTTGCGTAGAAATAGTATTGATTCTTGGATTAAGTGCAAACATGCTTTTATTGGAAAATACTACCCTCCTTCTAAGATTATATCTATGAGAAGTGAAATAACAAAATTTAAACAACTTGATAATGAACATGTTGCTCAAGATTGGGAAAGAATGAAATCTTTGGTAAAGAATTGTCCCACTCATGGACTGACTGCTTGGATGATTATCTAGACTTTTTATGCAGGGTTAAGCTTCTCTTCAAGAAATCTATTAGATTCTGCTGCTGGAGGTATCTTTATGACCATTACCTTGGGGGATGTAGCAAAGCTCCTTGATAATATGATGGTCAACTATTCTGAATGGCACACTGAGAGATCTCCACATGGTAAGAAGGTAAATTTTGTTGAAGAAACCTCCTCTTTAAGTGATAAAATTGATATTATCATGGCTATGCTTGTTAATGGAAAATCTCATATAGATCCTAATAATGTTCCCTTAGCCTCTTTGGTTTCTCAAGAAGAGCAAGTTGATGTTAACTTCATTAGAAACAACAATTTCAACAATGATGCCTATAGGAATAATTTTGGTAATAATAATAATTATAGGCCTTATCCTCCTAATAATGGCAATACTTATGGAAATTCCTACAACAATACTAGAAGTGATCCCTCTGAATTTGAAGTCATGCTTAAAGACTTTATTAGTAAACAAACCACTTTCGCCAAAACTATGGAGGAAAAGCTTTTGAATGTTGAGAAAAATATTTCCTCTTTGTCTAAAGCACAGTCTTCTTTGATTAGTAAAATGGCTGCTAAACCTGAAACCTTGGAAAGTACCTTTGCTGCTACTCATGCCATACGAGTTACTATTGATGAAAATGTTAGATTATTAGCCAAACTACATGATAAGTGGGAAAGAGAAGCTGAAATTGCTAGAAACAATAGTGTGTGCACTATTACCACCACTAATATGGATGCTACCAAACCACAAGAAGCCCCCATTCCTCCTAAAACTATGCCTAAACCCAATAAGTCTACTACTTGTGATACTAAGTTTGATTTTGATCTTGATGGTTGCAATATTTATGAAGTGATTATGTTCCTACAAAGTTTGATAGAAATCCTAATGCTAGTGCTATGAATATGGCTTTCACCAAACACATTACAAATGCTCTCATTAAAATTAAGAAAGAAAAGTTGAAACACAAAGCTTCTATTCCTAGGAAAGTAGAAGATAGTTGGAAACCCATCATTAATATGCAAGTGAATGACTTTGATCTCAAATATTCACGTGACCTTGGTTCTAGTGTCTCTATTATGCCTAGAAAGATTTATGAAATGCTTGATTTGACATCTTTGGAAGATTGCTATTTGGATGTCCCACTTGATAATGCTAAAAATAAACTCATGGGGAGTGTTAATGATATTCTTATTGTGGTTAACAATGCATATGTCCCTATTTATTTCTATGTTTTGGATGTTGAATGCAGCGCTTCTTGTCCTATTACTTTGGGAAGACTTTTTCTTAGAACTGTTGGTGCCATCATTGATATGAGAGAAGAGGCACTATTAAATATCCATTTCCATTCAAGAAAGGTATTATACACTTCCCTATGAGGAGACAGAAGTTACCTTTTGCTCCTCCTTTTAAAGCAAAAATTGATGTTAATGCTTCTTCATTTGAGAATACTTGATTCTTTCTTCTTGTGCCTAACTTAAAGGCGTTAAAGAAAAGTACTTCTTGGGAGATAACCCAATATTTTTCTTGAGTCTTGGAAGTTATTATTTCTGTAATAACCTCTCCTTATCCTTTTTGTTTGATTCCTGTGCCAAGAATAACCTCTAATGAGAGGGAACTAAGATTTGGGGAAGTTTCTGTCCCGAAAAAGATTTTTGTGCTCCAATGTATTTTTTTGAAAAAACTCTATAAGTCGGATTGAGCTGTACTTTTCTAAATAAATCCCCCAGGTTGTTATCTAACTTTCATTAGTTCAACACTTTTTGATTTGAGCAACACAAGGTCTTTGAAAAAATCGATTTCTACCTGCTAGTCTGTTTTGATAGATTTCTGCCATTATTTGCATTTGCCTCTTTATTGATTTCCTTTTGAGTTCTATTGGGCAAATTGAACTTTTTGAGGGAATTGCTACAGTAGCTTGTGTCATTAACGAAAGTTTTTCTGTTTTAAAACTAAACCCCAAAGGTTTATTATCTTTTGAATGTACTAATGTTGCTAATGAAGATTGTGTGAAGTTTTGTATGAAGGAAAATTTTCAGGTGTAAGGGAAGAATGATGTAATTGAAGGAAATATGCCCTAGAGGCAATCATAGAGATGATGATATTTCATATGTATCCATGAGTTATTGTAATGTTCCTTGAATATCCATATCAGGCAACTTGTATTGATTGGCAATTACGTGAATTGTTTGTGAAACTCTATACTTGTATGGTTATTTAAGAGTTATCCCTAGTCGGAGTTCATGTGAGGACACACGTGAATATTAGACTAGCTCATCGATTGTTTGATGACTATGTTTCGCAAGTCATAGACATGGAGATGTCAAACCAATGACGTGGACACATGTTATGAACATGGGGTTGGACTGAATCAACCTAAGACTAGCAATTAGTTGCAGCTCTCTCTCTACACATCGTGTACGTTTTGTCCTTAGACCTGAGATTGTCGCATGTACTTGAGATGTGGATCGACCTGCTTTGGGGCTATCAAACGCTGCATCGTAATTGGGTAGTTATAAAGGTAGCATTCGGGTTTGTCCTGAAGCATGTTGCAAGGCATGGTCAATCAAGATGGGATTTGCCCCTCTCTACTTGAGAGAGATATCTCTGGGCCCCTCGAGTGATCGGATCCAGAAATGCATGGCCGTGCTACATATGGTTAAGAGTTAACCTAGTAAAGGGATTCCGAATCACGATATCGAGAAAGGGAGGTCAGCTTGGAGCTAGACCAAATATCGTGAGGCAAAGGGAAAGACATGTACTAAACCTTGTGATGGTTCGTCCGATATGATATTTGTATGCGTTTAGGAGTTGGCACGTCTTGCTAGAGGCCGCTACCAAACTATTGACAGAATAAGTGTATTCGTGTCATGTCTATACGCATATGAACCTATAGGGTCACACACTTAAGGGGCTAGAAGCCTAATGAGGATTGGATCCGAATTAGACCAGGCTTAGGGTACTAATGGGCTGCTAATGTAGAATCCCACTAGGGACGCCTATATAAGAGAGGGTGGGGCGAGCTGACAAGGGTTAGACCTTAGACCTCAGATCATTCCCAGCCGCCACTCCTCACGCCTGTGTCGCGTGCACGGACCTAGCAGTCCGGCGTCTGACGCTTCCACCCTTTACGTGTGGATACCTCGGAGGCGCTGCATCTGTAGCGCTTGGACGAGCCGTGCAAGGGAAGCTTCTCGGAGGACGAGGACAAGGAGGAGACGTGGAACGTCTACACTGCCTCGACGCGCTTCATCGATTCCGCAACTGCGCGTCTAGTGGTAATCCTGTGATCTATGACAACAGTTATCCTGGTATACGCGGTAGAATTTTTTTGATTTGCGCTAGTGTAGCCTACCCTTATCCCTTCAGTGGTATCAGAGCCGATGCTGTTCAGTTATAGGTTCGGGATGTTTGCATATGGTTATATGCAGATTGATATGAATGATGTGATCGTTTATATGGCGGTGGTTCAGGATTGATCTATGATCTTGTTTTCCGTGATCGTAATTCTGAGGTTGTCGAACGACTTACCCCTACCGGTCGGTTTCCGCCATCAGGGTAGACAGTGACACATAAATCCTGTTGAATCACGCGAAGATCAATATGATTGATCGAATCGGAACCTAGATCTGAAATCGATGTACCGTGATCAAAGGAGTTTGATTGAATCGGGACAGGAGTCGGTTTATGGTAAATTTGATTTGCCGATCAAAATCCTTAAATAAAATTGTGAAGATACCGCGAGGGGCGCTTCCCCTTCGAACCCCGCAGGGGGAGACCCCCTAGACCCCCCTTAATCGTAGCCCCCTTTTGTATCTCGTTAAGGTAACTAGGTGCTGCGATGTCACATGATCCGGTAGAATGCGATTCTATGCATAACTTGTTTTTGCAGGATGTATGTGATCAGTATGGCCCATATATGTATGTGATGCATGTATGAAAATTAGCATGACCCGCGTGTCGTAAGTAGGGCAACACGGCTGGAGCCATATGTGTTGTCATTTATTGTAATGGCCTGCGTGCCAACTTGTGATGATCCCAATACTATGTAATTTTGATTACTAGCTGTTAGGAGTAATAGATTGTATTAGTTCTTGGAGGACTCATCACTTGGAGGATGGCTCACATGGAACATGAAGATGGAGATCATCATGGTGGACATGTTCTATGGCGATGGAGATCACCATGAGAAAATGGGCCATACTGTGCCACATCTATGTGAATGTTATTCTTATGCGTTTTACTACTATGCATTCTTAGATGATAGAAGTAGAATGATCCCTCACAAAGTTTAAGTTAAACCATGCCCTTCCAACCAAACCTTGCACCATCCTATGCCCTGTACAATCGTTGGTGGGCCTATGAAATTAGGGTGCCGCGGTTTTCCTTGGCTGGATGGGTTTGTATCGGATACCTACACGCATAAGGGTTGGTGAACTTGACAAGGTCATCTTAACAGTTAAGGACCTTGGGGCATAAAGGTTGGGCGCCTAGTTTTGACATAGAGATGTCACCCAACAACAAGAATCATATGTGATATGATTAGCAAGTGTTGCTTACCGATTTACCTTGTCTTCTAGCAGTGATGCTAAAGCTCACTAGTCGACTTGTTAATTGTGGATCTTGAATCACTTAGTATCAATAGAGGGATATTGATTTAAGTGGGAGTATATGCTATTAAATTGTTTAATATGTTTTACTCTTTCATGGTTACCTGGCTTAGTATTTTGCATGTTTTCTATTGTAGATCAATGGCACCGAACACTACATCACCTTTATCTTTGCGTTCGATTCTTGAAAAAGATAAATTAAATGGAACAAATTATTCGGACTGGGTCCATAACCTGAGAATCGTTCTCAGGTCTGATAAAAAGGAAACAGTTCTGGATACCCCAATCCCCGATGAACCTGCTAATAATGCATCTACTGCCCTAAAGAATGCCTACAAGAGAGCATGTGATGATTCTCTTGAGGTTAGCTGTCTTATGCTTGCATGCATGGAACCTGAACTTCAAAAGAAGTTTGAGGATCAGGATGCCTACGATATGATCATTGCGCTTAAGGACATGTTCCAAGATCAGGCAAGGACTGAGAGGTACAATGTTGCCAAGTCCTTTGTCGAATGCAAGCTAGCAGAGGGAGCAGCTGTAGGCCCCCATGTGATCAAAATGGTTGGTTACAGTCAGACTTTGGAAAAGCTTGGTTTTCCACTAGGCCAAGAGTTGGCCACTGACTTCATTTTGGTGTCTCTTCCATCCAGCTATGGGCAGTTCATTTCGAACTACCATATGCATGGGGTGGAGAAGGGCCTTAATGAATTATGTGGGATGCTTAAAACAGCAGAAAGTGACATGAAGAAGTGTGCAGGGCATAGCCATGTGATGGCTGTGTAGAACAAGCCTAGCTTCAAGAAAAAGGGTACTTCTTGGAAGAAGAAGGGCAAGGCTAAGGATATGATCCCTAAGTCTGCACCCAAGCAAAAGGCTGGACCTGTAGAAGAAACTGAGTGCTTCTTTTGTCATGAACATGGCCACTGGAAGAGAAACTGCAGCAAGTACCAGGCTTCTTTGAAGAAGAGTGGAAGTAAGAGTACTTCCAACTCAGGTACGCTTGTTGTAAATGTTGTGCACATTCTTCTCGCTGATTCCTATGTTAACTCTTGGGAATTTGATACCGGATCGGTTGCTCATATTTGCAATTCTATGCAGGGGATAATAAGGACTAGAGAAGTGCAGAAAGGCGAAGTGGATTTTCGCGTCGGAAATAAAGCAAGGGTTGCTGCATTGTTCGTCGGCGTCATGCAACTTCACCTTCCTTCAGGATTCATTATGGAGTTGAATAATTGTTATTACATTCCAAGTATGGGTCGAAACATTTTATCACCTTCATGTTTGATGAGGGATGGTTATTCATTCGCGAGTGCAAACAATGGTTGTGTAATCTCTAAGAATGATATGTTTATGGCTAATGCTCCCATTGTGAATGGGTTATTTATTTTAAATCTTGATGATGCATCTTTTTACAATGTTAGTGCTAAAAGGCTTCGGCCTAATGATTTGAGTCCTACCTATTTATGGCATTGTCGTTTGGGGCATATAAGTGAAAAGCGCATGAAGAAGCTCCATGGTGATGGTCTTCTAACTTCGTTTGATTTTGAATCATACGAGACATGTCAGGCTTGTTTACTTGGAAAGATGACGAAGTCACCTTTTTCGGGTTTACCCAAGAGAGCGACAGACTTGTTGGAACTCATACATACTGATGTGTGTGGACCAATGAGCACGACAGCCAGAGGAGGATATCACTACTTCATTACTTTCACTGATGATTTTAGTAGATATGGTTATGTCTACTTGATGAGGCATAAGTCTGAAACTTTTGAAAAGTTCAAAGAGTTTCAGAGTGAAGTAGAGAATCAACATGGCAAGAAAATAAAGGCCTTGCGATCTGATCGTGGAGGTGAATATTTGAGTCACGAATTTAGCGATCATCTTAAGAGTTGCGGAATTGTTCCACAACTTACGCCGCCTGGAACGCCTCAAAGAAACAGGGTCTCCGAACGGCGTAATCGAACTTTGTTGGACATGGTTCGATCTATGATGAGCCAGTCAGATTTACCATTATCATTTTGGGGTTACGCTCTAGAAACGGCATCTTTCACACTTAATAGGGTACCATCTAAATCCGTAGTTAAGACACCATATGAGATGTGGACTGGAAAGAATCCCAGTTTGTCTTTTCTAAGGATTTGGGGTTGTGATGCATTTGTCAAGCGACTTCAGTCGGACAAGCTAACACCCAAATCAGATAAGTGCATTTTCGTGGGATATCCGAGGGAAACTTTAGGGTATTACTTCTACAACCGAGAGGAGGGCAAAGTGTTTATCGCTCGTAGCGGTGTTTTCCTAGAGAAAGAGTTTCTCACAAAGGGAACAAGTGGAAGGTCGGTGCGACTTGAAGAAGTTCAAGATGAGCCAGTTGGGGATGCTTCTATGAGTGATGCTATTGTAGCAGAACAAGTTGAGGAACCCGTGGCAACAGAAGCACCACAACCACGAAGGTCGGCGAGGCTCCGCGAAGCGTGGGATTATTATTGTTAGACAATGATGAGCCTGCGACCTATGCAGAAGCGATGGTGGACCCAGACTCTGAGAAATGGCTGATCGCCATGAGATCCGAGATAGAGTCCATGGGAGACAATCAAGTTTGGAACTTGGTTGACCTGCCTGATTGTTTTAAAGCCATCGAGTGCAAATGGATCTATAAGAAGAAGATTGATATGGATGGAAATGTTCACATCCATAAAGCTCGACTTGTTGCAAAAGGTTTTCGACAAGTTCAAGGAGTTGACTACGACGAGACTTTCTCGCCCGTAGCGATGCTTAAATCTATACGGATAATTCTACCTATTGCTGCACATTTCGACTATGAAATATGGCAGATGGATGTCAAGACGGCTTTCCTAAATGGAATCCTAACTGAGGGATCATCTTATTATGCTAATAAAACGCCAAACAAGCAATATAAGATGCAATCAAACATCACATGTTTATTAGTGGAATGATATGGTTCCCGCATATGATCTCTATCATGTGCATCGTGGTATGATCACTATCATACCTATATGTGTAAGTCCAAGGTCTATGGATATTACACGTTATGTGTGTTGTAAGAGTATCATCTCATACTTCTACTTACAACATCACCATATCATAACACTAGCCCAGCAACAATCTAAACTAGACGCCTCTAATTTATCCATTGCAAATTTTACGTGGCTTAGGGCTTTCGAGATAGAACCGTTCTTACCTACGAACATAAACCACAACGAGGATAACCAAATTCTTGACAACTCGTTGCAAATTAGATATTGACTATAGTAGGAGAGACAGACACCCGCTAGCCACTTATGCAAAACTAGTTGCATGTCAAGCGTGGAACAGGTCTCATGTGCGAGGACATGTAAAGTTTGTCCGGGCCGCTTCATCCCACTATGCCACCAATATCCAAAGTACAACTAAGAATCAATAAAATGATCATCATCGCCCACATACTCATATGTGTACTACCCGTGCAAAGTATCTACGCATAGATCCGGCTCTGATACCACTGTAGGGTTCGCAGCATAAAAAACAAAAAAATTCCTACGATGTGAACTATATACCAAGATCTATCTACTAGATACAAACAACGGGCGGATGTATATCCGTAGAGAACATACCCTTGAAGACCGACAAAGCTTAACGATTTCAACTCGTGGTTGATGTAGACGATCTCTTGCCGATCTCAAGATCGAGAGGAAGTCCTAGCGCCGCAAATCAGCAGCGCATCCGTGCTCGCACACACGTTCGAGGCACCGAGCAACCTCCGCCTCCTCGCTCCAGCGATGCAGCGGAAGCACAACTATTTCTTGCCGAAAAGCCACCGGGAACATGTATCTCGCTAGTCCGAGACCATGGGGAATAAATACTAGAGGGGGAGAGAGATCCTTCACGAGGAGGTGTGAGTGAGAGAGGGAGGGGGCTCCTTTTATAGGGAGAGGGGGCACCCAAGGGGCCATGCGCCCAGCCATGGGGCTGCCCCCTTCCCTCCTTTCATTCATGTGGGTGGACACTCCACTCACACAAAAGCCTTTCAATTCCCTCCACTCAAAAACCCACTCAAATTCCCATTAAATTTCCACCAAATTTAATGCAAAATCTCATTAAATAAAACTCCTTTTTATTTATTCAGAATTTTGTCAATTACTTTAATGACAAACATTCACATATAACCCCTTGCTAGTATTTCATTTCACATGCAGAAACACTTTCTGCAATTTCACCCGAAAACCCGTTTCGGTATCTAGTGAAATAAATTCCTGCGCTTGTTATTCTTTTCGGCATGAAACTTTTGCTCCAAATGGATGTCGGTGTCTCTTAAGTGTGTCACCCTACGGTTCGTGAATAATGAGGACATGATCGAGACCCCTCTCGGATCAATAATCAGAAGCGGGATCTGGAGACCCATACTGACTCCCACACATTCAACGATGACTTTCTTGTGATCGTCGGAACCTATTACGCTAGTATCTTAATCCTTTTGTTGCGCGATATATTACATGTCCGAGATTCGATCATCGGTATCTCCATACCTAGTTTGATCTCGTTACTGACATGCACTCTTTTCTCGTTCCCGTGATATAACATTCTAGTGATCAAATCACTTGCTTGCAAGCTAATCAATGTGATATCACCGAGAGGGCCCAGAGCATATCTATCCGTCATCGGGATGAACAAATTCCACTCTCGATCCATGGGCCTCAACATAACACTTTAGTAGTTCTGAATCCATCTTTATAATCACCCTGTTACGGTGTGACGTTTGATGTTATCAAGAAACTCTTCCGGTGTTAGTGATTGACATGATCTCATGGTCTAAGGATTAGGATCACTTCGTAAGTTGTTATAGCAATATAAACTCAATGACTTTGATTGTAGTGCTATACTTCGGATGAATGTTCATCACACCATTACACTAATGAACCTCGTTATTAACAACATCCAATGTCCATGATCAGGAAACCTTTGGTCATCTTGTTAATCAACGAGCTAGTTTATAAGAGAGGCATAACTAGGAACTTCCTTTTGTTTATTAAACACACATGTATTAACGTTTCCGTATTAATACAATTATAGCATGCAAAATAAACATTTACCATAAATAAGGAAAACGATAATAACCACTTTATTATTGCCTCTCGGGCATATTCCCTTCAGTCTCCCACTTGCACTAGAGACAATAATCTAGTTTGAAAACTTTGCCTATTGAACACTTATCGCTTTCCGGTGTTCCATATACGCAATTGCAAGTGGTTAAACTAATCTACGGATCTGACGCTTCAGGTCCGTGTGTATTTGCATGTCTTTGCGTCTTCACGCATCACTCATTCTCCAATGAGATGGCATTGTATAAAATTTGGTCTTTTGGTGAGACCTTTAGTTCCTTGGGTTAAACCATGTCGATACTATTGTCATACAATATATCTTTAGTGTTATCCCATTGTGAACCACACCTTAGTTTGATAACAAACTACTTGACACAAATTCCCTCCTTTGCTGCTACTATAGCAGTCATATACTTAGCCCTTTTGTTGTAGTATTCGTCACAATGTCTTAACTATGGATTTCATCCAGATCCATCATGGAAACTTTCTTTCCATTTCATTGTGCCACTCATAGTTTAAATTGAGATAAACTTAATTTTTATCTTGTGACAAAACTAGTATCAATGTAACGCTTTACAATGAACTATTTGTAATTGTTTGTCACCTCTACACAAATATATTCTTAGTTCTTCCAAAAGATCATAAGAATATCCTTACTATCGTCTAATGATCATTTTATGATTCATTCTGGTATATGCTCATAACACTTAGAGCATAGGACTTATCTGGATGTGTACATATCATGGTATGATTGATCAAAACATTCATCAAGTGTCAAAGCACTTGAATCTTGTTTCACTTATCAAGTGTCGATGCACTTGAATCTTGATTCAATTTCTTTCCATGCGACAAGAACCGTTTATAGTCGTTTCTATATTGAACTCCTTCAATATCTCATATATGTACGTTTGGCACAACCATATTGCCGTCACAGTCTATCCACTATAGACATTCACGCTAAATATTCGGGTTTTGTCTAAGTCTTTCATCAAAATGAAATTCTTAACCTTTGTCAATAAAAGATACATCATTTCCAATCAACAAGATGTCCTCCACATAATGTATTAGAAATATGTCTCGGCGCGCCCACTTAATTTCTTGCAAATGCAAGCATCTTCATCGTCTCCTGATGAAAACTCTTTTTCATCACGGTGAAGATTCCAACTCCGCGATGCTTACTTCAACCATTGAAGTTTGCATGCCCTTTTAGCATCCTTTGAATTTAACAAAACCCTCTGAACTGTGTCATGTACACGTCCTAGGTAACCATTCTATTAGAAGAACTTTGTTTTGTTTATTCATCTACCATATAACAAATTGTATGTAGTGGTTGCTACTTTAATCCGTCCAGAATAAATATCGCTATGAAAGATCAAATATTGTCATAGTCAACTCCTTGAACATTGTCATAAAATACTTTACGACATGTCGATTATTTCATAGATGTGAAACATTCATGTCTGTTTCTTTATAGATCCAAATACGACCGATAGGTTTTTACACCTTTCCAGAGGGTCTTCCAAGTTCAAAACTTGATTTCTCGTGTATGGAACTATCACGGATTTTATGGATTCAAGCCATTTGACAGAGTCAAGGCCCATCATCGCTTCTTTGCATGTAGTCGGTTCATCATTGTCAGACAATAATGATTTACTCTCAAATCTTAGCATTTGATTGTTTAACCGACCGACTTGGTTCAATAAGAACTTTAGACTTCCGTGACCGCAACCTTTGAGGCACATAAGCTATGAGCATTATGGCAGCCTCCAGAACCATTTCCGGCGCTGCGCAACTCAGCACATTTAGCTAAGGTTCGTTAACCTTATCAAAGTTCTATTGTCCTCCCACTTAATATTTATGAAATTTTCCTTCTTCAAGAAACTTCATATTTCAAGCGACAAACCCTTTTGTCCTTGGTGTTATGGAGGAATAACCAATTGTTATTCTAAATAACCTACAAAGACATGCTCATCCGACTTTGGTTGTAAACATCTTACTTACGTTTAGCATACCAAAATTTAAGAAATGACAACTTGGGTTTTACCCCAAACCATAACTCATATGGTGTCATTTCAACGGATCAAGATGGAGCTCTTTTTAGTGTAAAAGCGGTAGTCTCTAAAGCTTTAATCTTTTAAAACATAATGGCAGTTTTATAAATAACACCTTTGATCCAACCATGTCAAACAAGGTTTCCTTACAAATCTCAAACACTCCATATTCCTATGGTGTTTCGGGAGATGTAAATCTAGGTGTTTTGCTAAACTTGTAACTCAAATAAATCCCTTTTATGATAAAATCATAATTCATTTATTTTTCTTGTTACACTTGTAACTCAAATAAATCCCTTATGATAAAATCATAAACCATTTATTTTCTTTTTACAATGATTTTCACTTCATCTTGAAAGTCTTTGAAACGTTTTTCAAATATTTCATACTTCTTTCTCATTAAGTGAACATTCACTCAAATTTCCGGAGAAAGCATATGAAGTTGAAACCCATCACTTATGACTACACATAATTGGTTACATACATCGATATGTATAAATTCCAAAATTTTAGTCGTTCGTTCTTCGTTGGCCTTTGAACGAAGTTTTAATTATCCCGAGGAAAGTCTCACAAGCGTCACTTGATCAAATCAAAGACTCTAAAAATCCATGGATATGGA
Organism: Avena atlantica; assembly: GCA_910589765.1. Taxonomy (NCBI): domain Eukaryota; kingdom Viridiplantae; phylum Streptophyta; class Magnoliopsida; order Poales; family Poaceae; genus Avena; species Avena atlantica. The sequence continues at coordinate 21,665,997 of OU342734.1, read as the reverse complement.
GATTCTTCATGTTTTCTTTCCATTATAATTTAAACGACGATGTCACTTCGTAAGTGATCTTTCAATCATTTGTCTGGCGACATTTTAGCATTAGGTTTTATGGATGTGATTTCTCCAACTAGATTTGTAAATCATCCATATTATATGGAATACGATAATTATTTGAACAACCTTTGTTCTCATAATACCTGATTCAAATAACAATTATTAAAACAAATCTTGAAGTCAAGCTTTGATGTCAACGAGAAATACAAACAACGGTTTGTTTGTTTTCGATGAAAATCATCACATATTCTCTTGCTAGTTACTTAGGCCATTGTGGTTCATGAATTGCATCGTTCCGTAATGAAATTTCATACGAACCAATTCGGTATCCAATACCCAAGAACCACATTGTTTAACAAGCAAAGAATATAACCATAACATGTATATCATTCATATACCTAAATTGGATATTTCCAATCTTTTCTTTTCTGCCAAATATATTTTATAGATTCTCTTTCAGCATTTCCTTTTCCTTTTTAAAAGAATCTATCAACATCAAAAGTGGCGCCATACACATGACACATAGTCCAAAGCGTGTATATTCAAATAATAATACCTTTCGACTTGCACTTTGAAGTAGATCACCATCATCAAAATGATCGGTATTCTTTTAAAATCCATTCTTTAGTAATATTTTAGTGTAGTAAACACTTTACATACATCTTCTATTCATCCTTATCATGCCGACTTTCATGATCAAGATAATGTAGCTTATAAGGAGAATCGTGAGTATAATGTTGCTTTCCAAAACCCTTTTGGATGATTAGGATGTCTAGCACCTCCAACCTTTGTAAATTCTCATCCTATATGAGAACACATATTATACTCTATCATATTGCAACCAAAAATTTGTTTCAGATATCGTTATATCTGTCACACATGATGGTTTCCCAAACAATTCTTTCAGCTCCTAGATAAACTTGATATTAATACAATCAAGAATCATGGAGGCAAACATGATACTTAAGATACTAACACTGGAATTGTTACTCTCGATTTAATACCAATTATTAAATTTCACGGAGTAAATAGAAATTTGCTGAAAGTTTGCAATAGGACTTTAAACTTTAGATTGACACTCAACACAATACGATACCAGTTCGTAAAGTATATATCCAGAATTCTATAGTTCTATTATCTCAATTACAACTATGCATAAGGTGGTGAACGAATGCCAATGACTACAACAAATTATGCAAATTCTCTTTGATTTAATTTATGATAAATTGAGTTCTACTAATCCAAATTAGAAATGAACTCCCACTCAAAAACTACGTCCCTCGTGTCTTTTTGGTGATTACATGAACCAAATCCACTACACCAAGTCCGATCATCACGTGAGTCAGCGTAGCTTCAAAGGCGAGCATCCATATGGTCATCATATCAAAACATATGACTCATGTTTAACCTTTCGGTCCGTGTTCCGAGGCCATGTCTGTACATGCTAGGCTCGCCAAGTAAGAACCTTAGTATTCGCGTGTGTAACTGTCTTACACCCGAGATATGCTCGTGGATTCAAGTACACCCGATCATCACGTGATGTCTTGAAGCGACGAAACATTGTCGGTGCATAATTAAGGAAGAACACATTTTATCTTGATATCTAAATGAGGGATTATCTTATTATGCTAATAAAACGCCAAACAAGCAATATAAGATGCAATCAAACATCACATGTTTATTAGTGGAATGATATGGTTCCCGCATATGATCTCTATCATGTGCATCGTGGTATGATCACTATCATACCTATATGTGTAAGTCCAAGGTCTATGGATATTACACGTTATGTGTGTTGTAAGAGTATCATCTCATACTTCTACTTACAACATCACCATATCATAACAGTAGCCCAGCAACAATCTAAACTAGACGCCTCTAATTTATCCATTGCAAATTTTACGTGGCTTAGGGCTTTCGAGATAGAACCGTTCTTACCTACGAACATGAACCACAACGAGGATAACCAAATTGTTGACAACTCGTTGCAAATTAGATATTGACTATAGTAGGAGAGACAGACACCCGCTAGCCACTTATGCAAAACTAGTGCATGTCAAGCGTGGAACAGGTCTCATGTGCGAGGACATGTAAAGTTTGTCCGGGCCGCTTCATCCCACTATGCCACCAATATCCAAAGTACAACTAAGAATAAATAAAATGATCATCATCGCCCACATACTCATATGTGTACTACCCGTGCAAAGTATCTACGCATAGATCCGGCTCTGATACCACTGTAGGGTTCGCAGCATAGAAAACAAAAATTTTCCTACGATGTGAACTATATACCAAGATCTATCTACTAGATACAAACAACGGGCGGATGTATATCCGTAGAGAACATACCCTTGAAGACCAACAAAGCTTAACGATTTCAACTCGTGGTTGATGTAGACGATCTCTTGCCGATCTCAAGATCGAGAGGAAGTCCTAGCGCCGCAAATCAGCAGCGCATCCGTGCTCGCACACACGTTCGAGGCACCGAGCAACCTCCGCCTCCTCTCTCCAGCGATGCAGCGGAAGCACAACTCTTTCTTGCCGAAAAGCCACCGGGAACATGTATCTCGCTAGTCCGAGACCATGGGGAATAAATACTAGAGGGGGAGAGAGATCCTTCACGAGGAGGTGTGAGTGAGAGAGAGGGAGGGGGGCTCCTTTTATAGGGAGAGGGGGGCACCCAAGGGGCCATGCGCCCAGCCATGGGGCTGCCCCCTCCCCTCCTTTCATTCATGTGGGTGGACACTCCACTCACACAAAAGCCTTTCAATTCCCTCCACTCAAAAACCCACTCAAATTCCCATTAAATTTCCACCAAATTTAATGCAAACTCTCATTAAATAAAACTCCTTTTATTTATTCAGAATTTTGTCAATTACTTTAATGACAAACATTCACATATAACCCCTTGCTAGTATTTCATTTCACATGCAGAAACACTTTCTGCAATTTCACCCGAAAACCCGTTTCGGTATCTAGTGAAATAAATTCCTGCACTTGTTATTCTTTTCGGCATGAAACTTTTGCTCCAAATGGATGTCGGTGTCTCTTAAGTGTGTCACCCTACGGTTCATGAATAATGCGGACATGATCGAGACCCCTCTCGGTTCAATAATCAGAAGCGGGATCTGGAGACCCATACTGACTCCCACACATTCAACGATGACTTTCTTGTGATCGTCGGAACCTATTACGCTAGTATCTTAATCCTTTTGTTGCGCGATATATTACATGTCCGAGATTCGATCATCGGTATCTCCATACCTAGTTTGATCTCGTTACTGACATGCACTCTTTTCTCGTTCCCGTGATATAACATTCTAGTGATCAAATCACTTGCTTGCAAGCTAATCAATGTGATATCACCGAGAGGGCCCAGAGCATATCTATCCGTCATCGGGATGAACAAATTCCACTCTCGATCCATGGGCCTCAACATAACACTTTAGTAGTTCTGAATCCATCTTTATAATCACCCTGTTACGGTGTGACGTTTGATGTTATCAAGAAACTCTTCCGGTGTTAGTGATTGACATGATCTCATGGTCTAAGGATTAGGATCACTTCGTAAGTTGTTATAGCAATATAAACTCAATGACTTTGATTGTAGTGCTATACTTCGGATGAATGTTCATCACACCATTACACTAATGAACCTCGTTATTAACAACATCCAATGTCCATGATCAGGAAACCTTTGGTCATCTTGTTAATCAACGAGCTAGTTTATAAGAGAGGCATAACTAGGAACTTCCTTTTGTTTATTAAACACACATGTATTAACGTTTCCGTATTAATACAATTATAGCATGCAAAATAAACATTTACCATAAATAAGGAAAACGATAATAACCACTTTATTATTGCCTCTCGGGCATATTCCCTTCAGTCTCCCACTTGCACTAGAGACAATAATCTAGTTTGAAAACTTTGCGTATTGAACACTTATCGCTTTCCGGTGTTCCATATACGCAATTGCAAGTGGTTAAACTAATCTACGGATCTGACGCTTCAGGTCCGTGTGTATTTGCATGTCTTTGCGTCTTCACGCATCACTCATTCTCCAATGAGATGGCATTGTATAAAATTTGGTCTTTTGGTGAGACCTTTAGTTCCTTGGGGTTAAACCATGTCGATACTATTGTCATACAATATATCTTTAGTGTTATCCCATTGTGAACCACACCTTAGTTTGATAACAAACTACTTGACACAAATTCCCTCCTTTGCTGCTACTATAGCAGTCATATACTTAGCCCTTTTGTTGTAGTATTCGTCACAATGTCTTAACTATGGATTTCATCCAGATCCATCATGGAAACTTTCTTTCCATTTCATTGTGCCCCTCATAGTTTAAATTGAGATAAACTTAATTTTTATCTTGTGACAAAACTAGTATCAATGTAACGCTTTACAATGAACTATTTGTAATTGTTTGTCACCTCTACACAAATATATTCTTAGTTCTTCCAAAAGATCATAAGAATATCCTTACTATCGTCTAATGATCATTTTATGATTCATTCTGGTATATGCTCATAACACTTAGAGCATAGGAATTATCTGGATGTGTACATATCATGGTATGATTGATCAAAACATTCATCAAGTGTCAAAGCACTTGAATCTTGTTTCACTTATCAAGTGTCGATGCACTTGAATCTTGATTCAATTTCTTTCCATGCGACAAGAACCGTTTATAGTCGTTTCTATATTGAACTCCTTCAATATCTCATATATGTACGTTTGGCACAACCATATTGCCGTCACAGTCTATCCACTATAGACATTCACGCTAAATATTCGAGTTTTGTCTAAGTCTTTCATCAAAATGAAATTCTTAACCTTTGTCAATAAAAGATACATCATTTCCAATCAACAAGATGTCCTCCACATAATGTATTAGAAATATGTCTCAGCGCGCCCACTTAATTTCTTGCAAATGCAAGCATCTTCATCGTCTCCTGATGAAAACTCTTTTTCATCACGGTGAAGATTCCAACTCCGCGATGCTTACTTCAACCATTGAAGTTTGCATGCCCTTTTAGCATCCTTTGAATTTAACAAAACCCTTTGAACCGTGTCATGTACACGTCCTAGGTAACCATTCTATTAGAAGAACTTTGTTTTGTTTATTCATCTACCATATAACAAATTGTATGTAGTGGTTGCTACTTTAATCCGTCCAGAATAAATATCGCTATGAAAGATCAAATATTGTCATAGTCAACTCCTTGAACATTGTCATAAAATACTTTACGACATGTCGATTATTACATAGATGTGAAACATTCATGTCTGTTTCTTTATAGATCCAAATACGACCGATAGGTTTTTACACCTTTCCAGAGGGTCTTCCAAGTTCAAAACTTGATTTCTCGTGTATGGAACTATCACGGATTTTATGGATTCAAGCCATTTGACAGAGTCAAGGCCCATCATCGCTTCTTTGCATGTAGTCGGTTCATCATTGTCAGACAATAATGATTTACTCTCAAATCTTAGCATTTGATTGTTTAACCGACCGACTTGGTTCAATAAGAACTTTAGACTTCCGTGACCGCAACCTTTGAGGAACATAAGCTATGAGCATTATGGCAGCCTCCAGAACCATTTCCGGCGCTGCGCAACTCAGCACATTTAGCTAAGGTTCGTTAACCTTATCAAAGTTCTATTGTCCTCCCACTTAATATTTATGAAATTTTCCTTCTTCAAGAAACTTCATATTTCAAGCGACAAACCCTTTTGTCCTCGGTGTTATGGAGGAATAACCAATTGTTATTCTAAATAACCTACAAAGACATGCTCATCCGACTTTGGTTGTAAACATCTTACTTACGTTTAGCATACCAAAATTTAAGAAATGACAACTTGGGTTTTACCCCAAACCATAACTCATATGGTGTCATTTCAACGGATCAAGATGGAGCTCTTTTTAGTGTAAAAGCGGTAGTCTCTAAAGCTTTAATCTTTTAAAACATAATGGCAGTTTTATAAATAACACCTTTGATCCAACCATGTCAAACAAGGTTTCCTTACAAATCTCAAACACTCCATATTCCTATGGTGTTTCGGGAGATGTAAATCTAGGTGTTTTGCTAAACTTGTAACTCAAATAAATCCCTTTTATGATAAAATCATAATTCATTTATTTTTCTTGTTACACTTGTAACTCAAATAAATCCCTTATGATAAAATCATAAACCATTTATTTTCATTTTACAATGATTTTCACTTCATCTTGAAAGTCTTTGAAACGTTTTTCAAATATTTCATACTTCTTTCTCATTAAGTGAACATTCACTCAAATTTCCGGAGAAAGCATATGAAGTTGAAACCCATCACTTACGACTACACATAATTGGTTACATACATCGATATGTATAAATTCCAAAATTTTAGTCGTTCGTTCTTCTTTGGCCTTTGAACGAAGTTTTAATTATCCCGAGGAAAGTCTCACAAGCGTCACTTGATCAAATCAAAGACTCTAAAAATCCATGGATATGGAGATTCTTCATGTTTTCTTTCCATTATAATTTAAACGACGATGTCACTTCGTAAGTGATCTTTCAATCATTTGTCTGGCGACATTTTAGCATTAGGTTTTATGGATGTGATTTCTCCAACTAGATTTGTAAATCATCCATATTATATGGAATACGATAATTATTTGAACAACCTTTGTTCTCATAATACCTGATTCAAATAACAATTATTAAAACAAATCTTGAAGTCAAGCTTTGATGTCAACGAGAAATACAAACAACGGTTTGTTTGTTTTCGATGAAAATCATCACATATTCTCTTGCTAGTTACTTAGGCCATTGTGGTTCATGAATTGCATCGTTCCGTAATGAAATTTCATACGAACCAATTCGGTATCCAATACCCAAGAACCACATTGTTTAACAAGCAAAGAATATAACCATAACATGTATATCATTCATATACCTAAATTGGATATTTCCAATCTTTTCTTTTCTGCCAAATATATTTTATAGATTCTCTTTCAGCATTTCCTTTTCCTTTTTAAAAGAATCTATCAACATCAAAAGTGGCGCCATACACATGACACATAGTCCAAAGCGTGTATATTCAAATAATAATACCTTTCGACTTGCACTTTGAAGTAGATCACCATCATCAAAATGATCGGTATTCTTTTAAAATCCATTCTTTAGTAATATTTTAGTGTAGTAAACACTTTACATACATCTTCTATTCATCCTTATCATGCCGACTTTCATGATCAAGATAATGTAGCTTATAAGGAGAATCGTGAGTATAATGTTGCTTTCCAAAACCCTTTTGGATGATTAGGATGTCTAGCACCTCCAACCTTTGTAAATTCTCATCCTATATGAGAACACATATTATACTCTATCATATTGCAACCAAAAATTTGTTTCAGATATCGTTATATCTGTCACACATGATGGTTTCCCAAACAATTCTTTCAGCTCCTAGATAAACTTGATATTAAAACAATCAAGAATCATGGAGGCAAACATGATACTTAAGATACTAACACTGGAATTGTTACTCTCGATTTAATACCAATTATTAAATTTCACGGAGTAAATAGAATTTTGCTGAAAGTTTGCAATAGGACTTTAAACTTTAGATTGACACTCAACACAATACGATACCAGTTTGTAAAGTATATATCCAGAATTCTATAGTTCTATTATCTCAATTACAACTATGCATAAGGTGGTGAACGAATGCCAATGACTACAACAAATTATGCAAATTCTCTTTGATTTAATTTATGATAAATTGAGTTCTACTAATCCAAATTAGAAATGAACTCCCACTCAAAAACTACGTCCCTCGTGTCTTTTTGGTGATTACATGAACCAAATCCACTACACCAAGTCCGATCATCACGTGAGTCAGCGTAGCTTCAAAGGCGAGCATCCATATGGTCATCATATCAAAACATATGACTCATGTTTAACCTTTCGGTCCGTGTTCCGAGGCCATGTCTGTACATGCTAGGCTCGCCAAGTAAGAACCTTAGTATTCGCGTGTGTAACTGTCTTACACCCGAGATATGCTCGTGGATTCAAGTACACCCGATCATCACGTGATGTCTTGAAGCGACGAAACATTGTCGGTGCATACTTAAGGAAGAACACATTTTATCTTGATATCTAAATGAGGGATTATCTTATTATGCTAATAAAACGCCAAACAAGCAATATAAGATGCAATCAAACATCACATGTTTATTAGTGGAATGATATGGTTCCCGCATATGATCTCTATCATGTGCATCGTGGTATGATCACTATCATACCTATATGTGTAAGTCCAAGGTCTATGGATATTACACGTTATGTGTGTTGTAAGAGTATCATCTCATACTTCTACTTACAACATCACCATATCATAACACTAGCCCAGCAACAATCTAAACTAGACGCCTCTAATTTATCCATTGCAAATTTTACGTGGCTTAGGGCTTTCGAGATAGAACCGTTCTTATCTACGAACATGAACCACAACGAGGATAACCAAATTGTTGACAACTCGTTGCAAATTAGATATTGACTATAGTAGGAGAGACAGACACCCGCTAGCCACTTATGCAAAACTAGTTGCATGTCAAGCGTGGAACAGGTCTCATGTGCGAGGACATGTAAAGTTTGTCCGGGCCGCTTCATCCCACTATGCCACCAATATCCAAAGTACAACTAAGAATAAATAAAATTATCATCATCGCCCACATACTCATATGTGTACTACCCGTGCAAAGTATCTACGCATAGATCCGGCTCTGATACCACTGTAGGGTTCGCAGCATAGAAAACAAAAATTTTCCTACGATGTGAACTATATACCAAGATCTATCTACTAGATACAAACAACGGGCGGATGTATATCCGTAGAGAACATACCCTTGAAGACCGACAAAGCTTAACGATTTCAACTCGTGGTTGATGTAGACGATCTCTTGCCGATCTCAAGATCGAGAGGAAGTCCTAGCGCCGCAAATCAGCAGCGCATCCGTGCTCGCACACACGTTCGAGGCACCGAGCAACCTCCGCCTCCTCTCTCCAGCGATGCAGCGGAAGCACAACTCTTTCTTGCCGAAAAGCCACCGGGAACATGTATCTCGCTAGTCCGAGACCATGGGGAATAAATACTAGAGGGGGAGAGAGATCCTTCACGAGGAGGTGTGAGTGAGAGAGAGGGAGGGGGCTCCTTTTATAGGGAGAGGGGGGCACCCAAGGGGCCATGCGCCCATCCATGGGGCTGCCCCCTCCCCTCCTTTCATTCATGTGGGTGGACACTCCACTCACACAAAAGCCTTTCAATTCCCTCCACTCAAAAACCCACTCAAATTCCCATTAAATTTCCACCAAATTTAATGCAAACTCTCATTAAATAAAACTCCTTTTATTTATTCAGAATTTTGTCAATTACTTTAATGACAAACATTCACATATAACCCCTTGCTAGTATTTCATTTCACATGCAGAAACACTTTCTGCAATTTCACCCGAAAACCCGTTTCGGTATCTAGTGAAATAAATTCCTACACTTGTTATTCTTTTCGGCATGAAACTTTTGCTCCAAATGGATGTCGGTGTCTCTTAAGTGTGTCACCCTACGGTTCATGAATAATGCGGACATGATCGAGACCCCTCTCGGTTCAATAATCAGAAGCGGGATCTGGAGACCCATACTGACTCCCACACATTCAACGATGACTTTCTTGTGATCGTCGGAACCTATTACGCTAGTATCTTAATCCTTTTGTTGCGCGATATATTACATGTCCGAGATTCGATCATCGGTATCTCCATACCTAGTTTGATCTCGTTACTGACATGCACTCTTTTCTCATTCCCGTGATATAACATTCTAGTGATCAAATCACTTGCTTGCAAGCTAATCAATGTGATATCACCGAGAGGGCCCAGAGCATATCTATCCGTCATCGGGATGAACAAATTCCACTCTCGATCCATGGGCCTCAACATAACACTTTAGTAGTTCTGAATCCATCTTTATAATCACCCTGTTACGGTGTGACTTTTGATGTTATCAAGAAACTCTTCCGGTGTTATTGATTGACATGATCTCATGGTCTAAGGATTAGGATCACTTCGTAAGTTGTTATAGCAATATAAACTCAATGAATTTGATCGTAATGCTATACTTCGGATGAATGTTCATCACACCATTACACTAATGTTGTGACCTCGTTATTAACAACATCTAATGTCCATGATCAGTAAACCTTAGATCATCTTGTTAATCAACGAGCTAGTTTATAAGAGAGGCATAACTAGGAACTTCCTTTTGTTTATTAAACACACATGTATTAACGTTTCCATGTTAATACAATTATAGCATGCAAAATAAACATTTATCATAAATAAGGAATACGATAATAACCACTTTATTATTGCCTCTCGGGCATATTCCCTTCATTCTTGCCCATGTCTCACGGCATAAAACTCAGCAAGACTCAGTGTCCTTCGACTACTGATGAGCGTGAGCGCATGAGTAGGGTTCCATATGCTTCGGCTATTGGATCCATCATGTATGCAATGATATGTACTCGCCCAGATATTTCCTATGCTCTAAGTGTTACGAGCAGATACCAGGCTAATCCAGGTGAAGGTCACTGGACAGCGGTAAAGAACATCCTTAAGTACTTGAAAAGGACTAAGGATGTGTTCCTAGTTTATGGAGGTGAGGATGAACTCAGTGTAAGGGGTTACACAGATGCGAGTTACCTTAACGACTCAGATGATTCGAAATCGCAATCAGGTTATGTGTTTGTCATGAATGGTGGTGCTGTGAGCTGGAAAAGTTCCAAGCAAGATACGGTGACCTCCTCTTCAACAGAAGCTGAATATATTGCTGCCTCGAAGGCTGTAAAGGAAGCTGTTTGGATTAGGAATTTCCTGATCGCTCTCGGTATGGTTCAGGGCGCGTCCAATCCCTTGGAAGTTTATTGCGATAACAATGGTGCTATTGCACAGGCCAAGGAACCTAGACAGCACCAGAAGAACAAACATATTCGCATGCGTTACCATCAGATTCGAGAGTTCGTTGAGGATGGTAGTGTCATGATATGCAAAATACATACGGACTCAAATGTTGCTGATCCCTTGACTAAGCCTCTCCCGCAGCCCGCGCATAAAGCGCACACAAGAGCAATTGGTATTAGATACATTTTAGATTGACTCTAGTGCAAGTGGGAGACTGAAGGAAATATGCCCTAGAGGCAATCATAGAGATGATGATATTTCATATGTATCCATGAGTTATTGTAATGTTCCTTGAATATCCATATCAGGCAACTTGTATTGATTGGCAATTACGTGAATTGTTTGTGAAACTCTATACTTGTATGGTTATTTAAGAGTTGTCCCTAGTCGGAGTTCATGTGAGGACACACGTGAATATTAGACTAGCACATCGATTGGTTGATGACTATGTTTCGCAAGTCATAGACATGGAGATGTCAAACCAATGACGTGGACACATGTTATGAACATGGGGTTGGACTGACCCAACCTGAGACTAGCAATTAGTTGCAGCTCTCTCTCTACACATCGTGTACGTTTTGTCCTTAGACCTGAGATTGTCGCATGTACTTGAGATGTGGATCGACCTGCTTTGGGGCTATCAAACGCTGCACCGTAACTGTGTAGTTATAAAGGTAGCTTTCGGGTTTGTCCTGAAGCATGCTGCAAGTCATGGTCAATCAAGATGGGATTTGCCCCTCTCTACTTGAGAGAGATATATCTGGGCCCCTCGAGTGATCGGATCTAGAAATGCATGGCCGTGCTACATATGGTTAAGAGTTAACCTAGTAAAGGGATTCCGAATCAAGGTATCGAGAAAGGGAGGTCAGCTTGGAGCTAGACCAAATATCGTGAGGCAAAGGGAAAGACATGTACTAAACCTTGTGATGGTTCGTCCGATATGATCTTTGTATGCGTTTAGGAGTTGGCACGTCTTGCTAGAGGCCACTACCAACTATTGATAGAATAAGTGTATTCGTGTCATGTCTATACGCATATGAACCTATAGGGTCACACACTTAAGGGGCTGGAAGCCTAATGAGGATTAGATCCGAATTAGACCAGGCTTAGGGTACTAATGGGCTGCTAATGTAGAATCCCACTAGGGACGCCTATATAAGAGACGGTGGGGCGAGCTGACAAGGGTTAGACCTTAGACCTCAGATCATTCCCAGCCGCCACTCCTCACGCCTGTGTCGTGTGCGCGGACCTAGCAGTCCGGCGTCTGACGCTTCCACCCTGTACGTGTGGATACCTCGAAGGCGCTGCATCTGTAGCGCTTGGACGAGCCGTGCAAGGGAAGCTTCTCGTAGGACGAGGACAAGGAGGAGACGTGGAACGTCTGCACTGCCTCGACGCGCTTCATCGATTCCGCAACTGTGCGTCTAGTGGTAATCCTGTGATCTATGACAACAGTTATCCTGGTATACGCGGTAGAATTTTTTTTGATTTGTGCTAGTGTAGCCTACCTGTATCCCTTCAGTAATGAGATGAAGAATGGACAAAATCTCAAGCTTGGGGATGCCACCCCGTGTCACCCGAAGAAATATTTAAGAGGTACAAGCGTCAAAGCTTGGGGATGCCCAAGGCATCCCCTTCTTCATCAATAAAAACCTCAGGTCTTTCTAGACACTTTGCTTTTATTGTTTCATGCACTGTTGTGTTGTTCTTGCAGTGTTGATGTCTACGCACTTCTATTCTTGTAGACAGTTGTTGGGCCTCCAAGTGCAGAGGTTTGTAGAACAGCAGCAAGTTTCCCTTAAGTGGATTACCCAAGGTTTATCGAACTCAGGAAGGAAGTAATCAAAGGTATATCCCTCTCAAGCAATCATGCAATCTAGATACAAGAAGTCTCTTGTGTCCCCAACACACCCAATACACTTGTCAGGTGTACATGTGCACTAGTTCAGCGAAGAGATAGTGAAATACAAGTGGTAATGGTCCCAGAAAATAGCTTCTGACTTGTTGTTGACGTGGGGTAACGTGTGTAGGTGCCAGAAAATACTTTGATGGAGCTTGACGGTGAGGTACAAACTAAAGCAAGCAAACATGCAACAGATCTAGATGCAAATGGTGTTTCAATGTTTAGGCACGAGGCCTAGGGATCATACTTTCACTAGTGAACACTCTCTCATATAAATATACTCTCTTCATGATACTACTCTTAACTACTCTCCGGTTGGACAATCTAATCATTGGTAGGGCTATAACAACACTCCTCAAAGTCCGCCTTCCCCAATCTAGATAACCCCACACTGTCACCTTAAGCGCTAGATGGTTCCAACAAACACCACAATTTCATAGAGACATCCAACTCCAAATATAACTCATAACAAATATTCAATCTAGCCAAAGTGCCACACACGGTATGCATGCTGTCACTTTCACACATGTGGGTAAAAGCATAGATCTATTAAAGCACAAAGAGTATTTATGTAGACTCAAACCTAAGTGCCACCATGCCGTGCACACTGTCACTTTCACACACATGGGGAGAGCAGAGATCTATTAAAGCACTTGAGTAGCAAGATAGATCTACTTGATTACAAAGCTCATGATCACAATATGACCATGCATAGAGAGAGAAATGAACACAAAGATACCGGTAGAGCCCTTAGCCTCGAGGAAGAACTACTCCCTCCTCATCATGGGAATCAGCAACGGTGATGAAGATGGCGATGGAGATCGATGGAGATGGCACCTGGGGCACTTCCCCGTCCCGGCAGGGTGTCGGAACAGAGACTTTCTATCCCTTTCGGTGACGGCGGCGCTACAGAGTTTTTTCTGGAAGTATGATGGATTATTTAGGGTTTCTACATCGGGGGCTTCTTATAGGCGAAGAGGCGAGGCTGGGAGGCAGCCGGAGGGGCCACACCCTGTCAGGCGTAGGTCCACCCTAGCCCGCGCCTGGGGGGTGTGGTAGCCCTCTGGCACCTCTCCGTCTCCCCTTCTGGCTTCGTGACACCCACGGTAAAATATTGACTTTGGATTTTGTCCCATCCAATTCCAAGAATATTGATTTTCTGCGTTTCTGGAACCAAAAAGAGAAGAAAACAGGCAACTCGCACTGTGGCATCTTGTTAATAGCTTAGTTCCAGAAAATATATAAAAACACCTCAAAGTGTAGACAAAGAAAAGCAAAGTAGATACTAAACAAGCATGGAGCATCAAAAATTATAGATACATTTACGACATATCAAGCATCCCCAAGCTTAACTCGTGCTCGTCCTCGAGTAGGTTAGTGATAAAAATAATAATTTTTGAGGTGACATGCACCATCAAAATCAAGATCAAACCATTTGCAAACATTGAAAGCTGGGATCAAAGAACTCTAAACGTGGGCATGAAAGATGGAGTTCTAACAGTAAGACAAAGTAACTATGCATGCAACATGAAAGGTTACGAACAAAGATCATGATTAACAATGCATTGAAAGACGTTTGTTTGTTTCACATGTTGAAAACATAGCATAGTGGCATTTAGCTTGTCCCTCATGGAGTAGCAATAAATGCATATGACACCTTCAAAGTTCATAAGGGTGACTAGATACAAATAGTTCAAGAACAAGTAATATCACAATATGCATCAATCAATAAGTTTTGGGACATTGCACACAGAATGGCAACTATGCTCTGTTAATGGTGACAAAAGTAGAAGCTGGAGACTCAACATAAAAGTGGAAGAAAGGCCTTTCATAAAGGGAAGCAGGGATTTCAAGTTTCAAAAAGAGCTTCCAAAAATTATGGTACTTGTTAGCTTTCAGCCATCATTGCCCCTATCATAAGCATCTTGAAGTGATTAAGGTTAAAGTGAACAAAGATGGAGTATATGCTTGACAAAGTATAAGTTGGCAATCTCAAGTCCCTTGAATACGAGGGACACACCTCATGCTACTCAACTTTAGTAACCTGTAAGTTCTTGTCATTGTAAGTACATGCGTATCATAGAGAACCTCCAACGGGGTACCCCTTGCACATGGTACAGGAGCTATCCCATAACCAAAATGACAAGGCAAGAAGACAATGAGCATCTCAGCGATCTTTTTTATTTACTATATCCATAGCTTTTTATTGAGGATGCTTCATAGATAGCTCACTATGGTGATGCTGCAAGTTTCCACCATGATTAGGCATGGCTTAGGCTAGCGGCCCAGGCGTTTCTCTAACACAAAATACATACTCCCTGGACTTACAAGTTCCCTCTTTATTTCACACCGGTGACATCCATAGACAAAATAGCATGATATCAATTGAGTACAAAGTACAAGTGCAATGTTGAAAACCTTCCCCGTGACAGCACGGTTCTGCTAATTCCAACGTATAAGTGCAAGCATATACAACATAGATGACACAATGGTTCAAGTTTAATAGGGGCAAAGAATATAAACTATGCAATCAAGTTTATGAGGGCTTTAATCACTAAGTTTTCACATAACAAAATACTTTTTAATTGGAAGATAGCTGAAAACAAGAATATACTTGGAATGGTGTAACACACCATGCATATGACTTTATAGTGGACACTTGGAATAACTTGGTTTCTTGGGAGTTGGAAGCATGAGTAGAGCTTAATCATACAAGTGGAGGCTAGCAAAAGACTGGGAGCAACCAACTAAGAGAGCAATAATGGCCATAATCATGCAGAGCAACAAAACATTACTGATCAAAGCATAGAGTGGTACTAAAAATCAATGACTAAATGATCGTATAGGCTATGGTGATTTTTTCATAGTCATAACATGATGTGAGCATGTGCCAAGTCAACCCAAACAGAGCATCAAAGGAGAATACCACAATACTATGCTTTTGTATGCTAAAACAACGCATGATTCCTTCAAGGCACATTAAGCAATCCTAATTGTTTGGAACAAGTCATGCTACAACAATAATCACTAAGAATACGGTCAAAACAACATCTAGCATGACATGATAAAGTCTAAGCCACAGTCAAAACAAGCTCCATTTTGTACCACTTAAGGATGAAGCTTTCTACTCTTTTCCAACACCAATCGACTTATTTGAAACAACTCACAAAGATAATAATCAATAAAGATCAGTGAGCTTGTCTCACAAATCAACAAAGAAGAACTAAAAAGTTCTAAGCAAGAAGCATAAGAAAACTAAGACTAAACACAGTGCTAGCAAAAGAGAACACTCACAGAACAATAAGAGTGAAAACTAGAGCGTTCTAGGCAATGAAAACAGAGTGTGTCTCTCTCCAAAAGAAGTGTTATATGATCAAGCAAACTATACAAAATAAAACAAAAAATGAAAACTAAGACGCTCCAAGAACAACACAACTGTGCATGAAACAATAAAAACGAAGTGTCTAGAAAGACCTGAGATTTTTATTGATAAAGAAGGGGATGCCTTGGGCATCCCCAAGCTTTGACGCTTGTAACTCTTGAATATTTCTTGGGGTGACACGGGTGGCATCCCCAAGCTTGAGATTTTGTCCATTCTTTATCTCATTACATCATTCTTTCTCTACACCTACAAATTTTCCTTCATACAAAACTTCACACAATCTTCATTAGCAACATTAGTGTATTCAAAAGATAATAGACCTTTGGGTTTAGCTTTAGAACAGCAAAACTTTCACTAAAAATACAAACAACTGTATCAATTCCTTCAAAAAGCTCAATTTCCCAAAAATAACCCAAAAAAGAATCAATAAGAAGCAAATACAAATAATGGCAGAAATCTGTCAAAACAGACCAGCGGGTAGAAACCAATTTTTTTGAAGACATTCTGTTGCTCAAATCAAAAAGTGTTGAACTATCGAAAGTTATCTAACATACTGGGGGATTTATTCGTAAATTTTCAGATCAATCCGACATACAGAGACTCCTCACGAATTTTTATGGTGGAGAATAGAAATCTGTTTCGGGATAGCAACTCTCCAAATCTTACTTTCCTCTCATTAGAGGTCATTCTTGGCACAAAAAGCAAAAAAAAGGGATAAGAAGGGGTCATTACAGAAGTAATAACTTTCAAGACTAAAGAAAACTCTTGGGTTATCTCCCAACAAGTACTTTTATTTAATGCATTTAAGTTAGGCTTGATAGCTTGAGAAGATGCTCACATAAGAAATATGAATTGAAGTAAAAGAGAGCATCAAGAAGCAAATTCAAAATACATTTAACTCTAACCCACTGCCTATGCATAGGAATCTTGTAAAGAAACAAGGCATGAAAGCACAAAGCATCAAGCATAAGAAAGCAAAACAAATGCAACTTCAAAATTTTCAACATAAAGAGGGGAAACTTAATATTTTTTAGATGCATAAGACCTTGTTTCCTTCTCTCATAATAACTTTCAGTAGCATCATGAACAAAATTAACAATATAACTATCACATAAAACATTCTTATCATGAGCCACATGCATAAAATGATTATTACTCTCCACATAAGAATAGTCATTCTTATTAATTGTAGCGGGAGCAAATTCAACAAAATAGCTATCACTATCATTCGCATCACCATAATCATCAAATATAGGAGGCATATTGTAATCACAATAAATTTGATCCTCAATAGTAGGTGGACTGAAAATATCATATTCATCATTGTAATCATCATATATTGGAGGTTTGGTATCATCATAAGCAATACAATAGCTATCTTCCAAAGCTGGGGGACTAAAAAGATCATTTTCATCAAAACTAGCTTCCCCAATCTTAGATGTTTCCATAGCATTAGGAACAATGGTGTTCAAAAAGTTCATACTAATAATATTGCTATTAGCATGCAAATAAATTTCCATAGGTTTTTTAATTTTCTCTTTAAACACTTCATGTCCTAACTCAAGATAAACTCTATAAAGCTCTCTAATTTTTTGGTTGTTTTCCATTA
This sequence comes from Avena atlantica, assembly GCA_910589765.1. NCBI lineage: Eukaryota > Viridiplantae > Streptophyta > Magnoliopsida > Poales > Poaceae > Avena > Avena atlantica. The sequence goes on along the minus strand of OU342734.1, from coordinate 21,648,046 downwards.
AGCCTAACTAGTGAAAACAAGAAAAAAAAGACAAGATTGCAGAATCTAAAGGAAATAAATTTGAGCACTCACACCGGAGGATGTGAGTACCTTTTACCTTACCTCCCCGGCAACGGCGCCAGAAAAGAGCTTGATGTCTACGCACTTCTATTCTTATAGACAGTTGTTGGGCCTCCAAGTGCAGAAGTTTGTAGAACAGCAACAAGCTTCCCTTAAGTGGATTACCCAAGGTTTATCGAACTCAGGGAGGAAGTGGTCAAAGGTATTCCCTCTCAAGCAATCATCCAATCAAGATACAAGAAGTCTCTTGTGTCCCCAACACACCCAATACACTTGTTAGGTGTACAGGTGCACTAGTTCGGCGAAGAGATGGTGAAATACAAGTGGTAACGTTGCTAGAAAATAGCTTCTGACTTGTTGTTGACATGGGGTAACATGTGATGGGGATATGCCTACCGGGGTATACCCAGCAGGACGTTTCCGGCTGGCCCAGGAACTGGCGAGTGGGCCTGCAGGACGACGACTGGATCAAAGCCTGGCGTGGATCCAAGCGACTGGAAGCTGAAGGCACAGGAGAGTAGATAGGCCCAGTCGGATTAGGTTAAACGAGTGCCAAAACCTTAACTGATTTGGTTGAGATATGTAAACCCTAGGAGGGTGAGTCTATATAAACCTCCCTACAGGGCGTGTAGAGGATACGTTCCATCATCCACCCAAGCGACTCGCCGCCTAGTCGTCGAGCTCGCCCCATTGTACCTCCATCATAATACAATTTAGCAGGAGTAGGTCTTTACCCTCCGGGGGGGCGAACCTGGGTAAAACCCTGTGTCTCCGCCCTCATCTCGCACCGCAGATGGCTGGCCGCCCTTGCCCCATGTTCTACTACTCGCTGCCGATTGCAGCATCTGCCGTGGTCATTCCCACGACAGTGGCACCCACCGTGGGGCTTGGCTGGTCTGGCCGCTGTTCTGCGGCGAGATCCAATCTGCCCATCAACGAGTCGGTCGCCACCGGCCGCATGATAGCGATCGGCGAGATGCTCCAGATCTTGCCGAGCAGCTACGTCCCGGCAGCACGACCCGTCACGCATAGCATGATCTTGCCAGTCGGCACGATCAGCCTCTTCGTCGGCCTCACCGACGTCATCGCCTCAGAGGACTTGTCTCGCATCCGCGAGTCGCCGCCACGCGACCGGCTCTCCGAGAGCCAGGTCCGCAAGATCCACCGCCTCGCCTCCAAGTACAACTCGGCCCATAGTGACATGGCCGAAACCACCGCGGCCGTGGTAGACGCGGCCCTCAACGACGACGCCGACTCGGCAACTCCGGCGTCACTCGCCGGATCCATCATCGCGGCTTCGCCCGCGGGCTCCATTACCCAGGTCTCCAACGTAGGAGACTTCGAGGATCCCTCCATCCTTGGGATCTTCGACTACGACTCCGGGTCGGAGAACTCCGCCGATCTCCTCGACGGGACCGGTCGCCATGCCGCGACCTACATGGCGACTGGCACCGACCCGCCGGAGGATCCCTTCTCCACCCTGATCCCTCCTAACGCCACGGCAACGGAGGTCGAGGAACTCCGCCTGAAGCTGGCAGAGGCAATCCGCAAGGAGCAAGCCGAGCGCGAAAAATTTCGCCTCGAGCAGGTGACGGCGCAGGAGCTGTCGCGTTACCACCAGCAGCGAATCAGGTCACACTTCAACCCCACCATCCAGGGGCACGCCCTGAACTTCGATGACAAGAACGACCCGGCCCGCGTGGTCGAGCGCGCGATCTGCGAGAACGCGCCACCCGGAGGAAGCTCCCGGCCCCCACTAGGGTCGACGGCGAACGGCGCCCCACCTCCACCCAACCACGCACCCCCCAGGGACCAGCCGCGTATCGTGGTCTCCTCACGGGAGCGAGACGCGAACGGCCTATCACTGTTCTCCACCCCGATGGACAACCTCGTGGCAGGCCGAGCAGCGGCCGACAAGATCATGGCCACCGGTGATGGCGCCCTACAGATCCAGTACGTCAAGGCCCTGCTCTCAAAGGCGGTCGAGCAACAAAACGCAGGTGTCGATTCATAGGGCCGGATGTACTCGCATTCATCGGGCAGCAGAGCGGCCTCAAGCGGTCGTCCATTGGCGGCAAACACCCTCAACTGCCCGCCACCCGAACCACTGCAGCTCTAACACCGACCCACGAACGCGACACTCTCCACCAACGACCCTAGGCCAGCGACCAACTTCGTCGCCGCCAACGGTCAGCACGTCGACGCCCGCACCCACATCATCAACAACCAGAGTTGGCGCGCACGCCAGCCCGACGACCTGCGACACACCCTAACCAATCGCCGTGACGGCGAGCCGATGGGGTCGCTAAGCCGACTCGGGCCCCGATGCTTCGGACCGATGATCCGAGGCGAAAAATACCTGGCGAACTTCAAAGCGCCGAAGGAAATAGAGAAGTACGACCCTTCGTACGACCCCTCCGTGTGGCTGGACACCTACCTCATGGCGATGAGGATCGCTGGCCACACCGACCTACTAGCAGCCCGCTACCTCCCCCTGATGATGGAGGGAGCGTGCAGGCAGTGGATCAACACTCTCCCCCCGGATAGCATCGACTCCTGGGAAGAGATGCGCGATGCCTTCGTCAGGCACTTCGAGGGTTCCTACACCCGCGCCACCACCATCGAGGACCTGGAACGATGCGTCCAGGGACCCGCGAGTCGACCCGCAGCAGGGTCCAACGGTGGCAAGAACTATGGTACAACGCGGTCGGCATCCACCCGGACACCGCGATCCACTGCTTCAAGACCTCGTGCCGCTACGAGCCCTTGGTCGCCAAGCTCAAACGTGCATACCGCACACTCGACAACATACCAGACCTCCTTGAGATCGCCAAAAGATACGCGGAGGAAGACCCAAACCAGGAAATCGACGACGAGTCGGGAGGTCAACGCCGCACGAACGGCAACAACAACGGACGACGGTCCAACCTACGCTACAGCAACACTCGCCTCACTGGCAAGCGCCGCAGTGATGGGCGATTCGACTTCGTCGCCAACGCTGGGCACGCGCAGCGCGAGCCCAAGAGCTTCCGCCGCGACGGAGGGCAACGCCGCGACGGCGGCAACTACAAGGCGAAACCAAGGTTCGACCCCACGGCCCTCCTTAACCAGCCTTGTGCGTTTCATAGCAGGGAAGGGAAGCCCGCCACACACACGACCGCCGACTGCCACTCTCTCAAGGAGATCGAGAAGGCACGTCGAGCGCGGGAGGACCCCGAGAATAACCCGCCAAACAGCGGAAAATTTGGCAGTGTGGCCGGCTCGCTCCACACCTTCACAGGCTTCAACACGAAGCGCGAGAAGAAGGTCATCGCCCGCGCCATCGCCGTCAACGCGGTGGCCCAGGTGGACGTTCCCCAGTTCCTCAACTGGCCGGAGCAGCCCATCACCTGGAGCCGCCAGGACGACTCGCCACGCATCGAGTATCCAGGCCGAGTCGCCCTGGTGGTCAAGCCCAAGGTGGGAGACTACTGGCTCCCCAAGACATTGATGGACGACGGCAGCTCCATCAACATCCTGTACCTGGACAACTTCAGGCGACTTCGGCTCCTGCAGTCGATGGTCGAGACGACCTACACCATGTTCCACGGCATCGTCCCCGGTCGGAAGGCGTACCCGATCGGTAAGGTCACGCTGCCAGTCACCTTCGGCACGCCAGCAAACTTCCGCATCGAGCGGATCGTCTTCGAGCTGGTGCCCTTCGATAGCCCCTACAACTGCGTCCTAGGGCGCCAGGCGTTCTCCAAGTTCATGGCAGTGCCCCACTACGCGTACAACGCGATGAAGCTCCCCGGGCCGCGCGGCGTCATCACCATCAACGGCGACCCCGACATGTCCACCGAGTGCGAGGCCAGAGGAGCCGAACTCGCCGACGCCGTCATCACGGCAGAGGCCAACCACGCCGACGAGCTCGCCAAGTACGCGAGCGGGGTCAGCAACGACGACCCCACCATACTCAAGAAGCCCAACTCGGAGGGCGGCAACACCTCAGCCTTCGAGGCAACGACGCACACCCGCACCGTCGAGCTGGTCCCAGGCAACTCCAGTCAGACGGTAACGATCGGGACGGGCATGAGCCCAGCATAGGAAGGCGCGCTCATCGAGTTCCTCCGTGAGAACAGGGACATCTTCGCATGGAAGCCCTCTGACATGCCTGGTGTCCCTAGGGAACTCGCTGAGCACAAACTCAACGCCGACCCCAAAGTGCGACCTGTCAAGCAGTCGCTGCGGCCCTTCAATGAAGAGCGCCGCCGAGCCATCGCCGAGGAAGTGCGGCGTCTACTCGCTGCAGGCTTCAGCCGGCCAATAAAATACTCCAAGTGGCTGGCAAACCCAGTCCTGGTCGAGAAGAAAAATGGGACCTGGAGGATGTGTATCGAATACACAAATTTAAACAGCGCCTGCCCGAAGGAGCAATTCATCCTCCCGCGGATCGACCAAATAATCGATTCCACCGCGGGCTCGGAGTCGCTGTATTTCCTCGACGCCTACTCTGGGTACAACCAGATCAAAGTGGCTGTCGAGGACGAAGAAAAGACGGCGTTCATCACGCCATTCGGAGCCTTCTGCTACACCGCCATGACCTTAGGCCTCAAGAACGCTGGGGCAACCTACCAGCGGTGCATGCAGGAGTGCCTTGCGAGCCAAATTGGCCGCAATATCCACGTCTACATCGACGACGTAGTAGTGAAGTCCGCTCGCCAGAGCGACCTACTCGCCGACCTGGCGGAAACATTCGCCAACCTGCGGAAATACAAGATAAAGCTAAACCCAGGCAAATGCACCTTCGGTGTACCAGCAGGGCAACTACTGCGATACGTCGTATCCAAGCGTGGGATCGAGGCGAACCCCACCAAGATCGACACGATCGCTCGGCTCGGCAAACCCGAGTGCCTGCGCGACGTCCAGAAGCTGGCTGGGCGAGTCGCGGCTCTCAGTCGCTTCATCCCCCGATTGGGCAAAAAGGCGATGCCCCTATACCGCCTGATGCGCAAGAACCCCACCTTCCAGTGGGACAAGGAGGCGGACGACGCGCTCCGCGACCTCAAGAAGGTGCTACTCGCCGCCCCGTCGACAAAGAACCCATGTTGGTCTACGTCGCGGCTTCCGAGCGCGTCGTCAGCGCCGTCATGGTCGTCGAGCGGCCAGAGGAAGGAAAGGAGCGCCCAGTATAGCGACCGGTGTACTATATCAGCGAGGTCCTCACCGAGTCGCGCCAGCGATACCCGCAATACCAGAAACTGGTATACGCGGTCTTCAGAGCACAGCGGCGACTGCCGCACTACTTCCAGGAGCACCCAACCACGGTCGTCTCCTCCGCACCGTTGCAGGACATCATCCGCAACCGTGAGGAGACCGAGCGAGTCGCCAAGTGGGCCGTCGAAATCGGCGTCCACAACATCAAGCCATCAAGTCGCAGGCTCTCGCGGACTTCATCGCCGACTGGGAAGAGGCCCAGCAGTCGGAAAAGCTGCCGTACCTCCACTATTGGAGCCTGCACTTCGATGGCTCCAAGAATGTAGACGGTGCAGGAGCAGGGATCGTGCTCACCTCCCCGAAGGGCGACAAGCTCCGCTACGTCCTCTGCCTCAACTTCACCCCCTGCACCAACAACATGGCCGAGTACGAGGTGCTACTCCATGGCATGCGAGCTGCCAAGGAGATGAATGTCAACCGCCTACGCTGCTACGGAGACTCCGACCTCGTCGCTGGGCAAGTCGCTGGTACCTGCGACACCGTCTCCCCCACCATGGCGGCATACCGCCAAGCAGTGGACAAGTTGGGCGGACACTTCGCAGGCTATTCCGTCGAGTGGATCGACAAGCGGAAGAATGAGGAGGCCGACGCACTCTCTCGTACCGGCTCGGCTCGACTCGCACCACCCGCTGTGTCTTCCTCGACACCATCACCAAGCCTTCCGTCTCTCCCCCAAGGGAGATCGACATCGGAGTCCCGCTGCAACCAGAGGCAGCCCTGGTCGCACTCATCGCCAAGCCAGAAGACTGGACTACGCCGTACGTCGCCTACCTGTAGGGAGGCACCTTGCCGGCAGACAAAACAGACGCCCGGATGATAGCACGCCGCTGCAAATCCTTCGTCATCATCGACGGCGAGCTCCACAAGTGCAGCGTGACCGACGTGTTCCAACGCTTCATCCAATCCGTCGAAGGATGCAAAATCCTCCACGACATCCACTCTGGCGACTGTGGCCAACACGCCGGTGCCCGCTCACTGGTCGCAAAGGCTGTGCGGCACGGCTTCTACTGGCCCACCGCACACACAGACGCCATCGACATTGTCCAGCGGTGCGCCGGGTGCCAGAAGTATGCCAAACAGACACACGTGCCGAGCTCAGCGCTCAAGACAATCCCCATCACCTGGTTGTTCGCTGTGTGGGGTATGGACATGGTAGGCCCTTTCAAAAAGGCCCCCTCCGGCTTCACCCACCTCCTGGTCGCGGTCGACAAATTCACAAAGTGGGTGGAGGCCAAGCCAGTCCGGAAATGCGACGGGAAGACTGCCACCAAGTTCCTACGCGAGCTCATATATCACTACGGGTTCCCAAACAGCATCATCACGGACAACGGCACCAACTTCGCCAAAGGATCCATGGCCGAGTTCTGCGAGGAACATCACATCCAACTCGACCTTGCCTTAGTCGCCCGCCCGGAGTCCAACGGCCATGCGGAACGGGCCAACCAGAGCATCCTCCACGGCCTGAAGCCATGGCTCCATGTACCACTCGAGCGCACCGCCGGGTGCTGGGTTCGAGGAGCTACCCTCCATCATCTGGGGTATCCGCACCTCGGTCAACAGGTCGACAGGGTTCACCCCCTTTTTCATGGTGTATGGCGCCGAGGCAGTCATGCCCACCAACCTAGAGCACGACTCGCCAAGGGTCGTCCACTACACGGAGGCTGCAAACGAACTCGCACGCCAGGATGGAGTCGATCAACTCGACGAGGCACGCGACCTAGCTCGCTCTCGCACTTCCATCTACCAGTAAGGACTCCGCCGCTACCATAGCCGGCGAGTGAGGACTCGCACCTTCCAGGAAGGCGACCTGGTGCTATGCCTCATCCAGGACAAGAAGGGCATGCACAAGCTCTCCCCCCCTGCGGGAGGGACCATTCGCCATCGGGCGAGTACTCGGCAACGACGCCTACTACCTCACCGACGTCCGTGGAGACGGGAAACTTGATGTCAAGCGACCGTGGAATGTAAACCTCATACGGAAGTTCTACTCCTAGAAACTCCATACATGTACCCTCCATTAGCTATGAAATAAAATATATCGGTTACCGCAAATTGCGTCTACTCTCCGTGTCTTGAGCCACTCGCACTCGTAATAACAGCGTCAAGCTAACCGCAGAAGTCAACCTCTGGTACAGCGACCGGCACGGCCAAGTAGTGCGTTACGAGGGCACTGGGTTACCCCAAGACTCGTAACGTCCACGAAAAACGCCTACCCGAAGCCCCATTGGAGTCGCCTAGCTCGACTGGCTTAACGAGCCAAGACAACTGCCTTCGCTCCTCACAGCAACCGTGATCCTCCGCATCCTCGACACAGCTACTCGAACGGCCAAGTACCACGCTCGGGGACTGACGACAAGTTAAGCACGAGCGACTAGGAAAAAACGCCAAGTACGAGAGCGTGCCCAGGACTCGCCACGCGACTGACCCGACGGGCCAGGCAGGAGTGATGCGCTCACTCTAACGCGCCCAGTCCTCACCCACCCTAGAGCCGCGACTAGAACCACCAAGTACCACGCTCGGGGACTCGGCTACCCGACCTCGTTCGCGCAAGGGAAAACGGTCAAGTAAAGAGCACTCATGGGAGTCGCCCTGCGACTGGCTTTCCAAGCTCGGGCGAGTCGACCTCAATAACAAAACAACTGACAAAACATTCAAAACCACAAACACATAACAAACGAGGTAAACCCCATAAAAAGGGAGAACGCGCTCGAGGACTCGTCCAATCATCAATCCAAATCGCAAGACAAAATAACGCGAAATTCCATTACAGCATAACAAAGTTGTTACAAAATACAAGTTGAGCCCAATGGCCAAATTACTATTGACGCCCCAAGGCACAATGTTTCTATTCCGCAGGCTTCGACGTCGACTCGCCGCCACCCTTGCGGTTGCGAATGAAGGGAGTGTACGGGTTCGACGGGTACGTCGTCAACTCGCACCGCAGATAGGTCTTTACCCTCCGGGGGGCCGAACCTGGGTAAAACCCTGTGTCTTCGCCCTCATCTCGCACCGCAGATGGCTGCCGCCCTTGCCCCATGTTCTACTACTCGCTGCCGATTGCAGCATCTGTCGTGGTCATTCCCACGACAACGTGTGCGGGTGCCAGAAAATACTTTGATGGAGCTTGACAGTGAGGTAAAAACTAAAGCAAGCAAACATGCAATAGATCTAGATGTAAACAGTGTTTCAATGTTTAGAAACAAGGCCTAGGGATCATACTTTCACTAGTGAACACTCTCTCATATAAATATCCTCTATTCATGATACTACTCTTAACTACACTCCGGTTGGACACTCTACTCATTGATAGGGCTATGACAGCACTCCTCAAAGTCAGCCTTCCCCAATCTAGATAACCCCACACTGACACCTTGAGCGCTAGATGGTTCCAACAAACACCACAATTTCATATAGACATCCAACTCCAAATATAATTCATAGCAAATATTCAATCTAGCCAAAGTGCCACACACGGTATGCACGCTGTCACTTCCACACACACGTGGGGAAAAGCATAGATCTATTAAAGCACAAAGAGTATTTATGTAGAATCAAACCTAAGTGCCACCATTGTGTGCAAGCTGTCACTTTCACACACATGGGGAGAGCAGAGATCTATTAAAGCACTTGAGTAGCAAGGTAGATCTACTTGATTACAAAGCTCATGATCACAATATGACCATGCATAGAGAGAGATGAACACATAGCTATCGGTAGAGCCCTTAGCCTCGAGGAAGAACTACTCCCTCCTCATCATGGGAATCAGCAACGGTGATGAATATGGCGATGGAGATCGATGGAGATAGCTCTGGGGACACTTCCCCGTCCCGGCAGGGTGCCGGAACAGAGACTTTCTATCCCCCGAATCTCCCTTTCGGTGGCGGCACCGCTACAGAGGTTTTTCTGGAAGTATGATAGATTATTTAGGGTTTCTGCATCGGGGGCATCTTATAGGCGAAGAGGCGAGGCTGGGAGGCGGACGGAGGGGCCACACCCTGACTCGGTGCGGGTCCACCCTAGCCCGCGCTTGGGGCGTGTGGTGGCCCTCTGGCACCTCTCTGTCTCCCCTTCTGGCTTCGTGATGCCCACGGTAAAATATTGACTTTGGCTTTTGTCCCGTCCAATTCCGAGAATATTGATTTTCTGCCTTTCTAGAACCAAAAACAGAAGAAAACAGGCAACTGGTACTGTGACATCTTCTTAATAGTTTAGTTCCAGAAAAGATATAAAACCACCTCAGAGTGTAGACAAAGCAAAGCAAAGTAGATACTAAACAAGCATGGAGCATCAAAAATTATAGATACGTTTACGACGTATCAATTCTCTTAGTTTTCGTTTTGGGTTTTTGTTTGCTTAGTTTGCTTAAATAAATTAGTTGTACCCCCATGATACGTCAGAAACGTATCTATAATTTTTGATGTTTCATGCTTGTTAGTATCTACTTTGCTTTTCTTTGTCTACACTTTGAGGTGTTTTTTACATGTTTTCTGGTACTAACCTATTAACAAGTTACCACAGTGCTAGTTGCCTGTTTTCTATTGTTTTTAGTTTTAGAAAAGCTAGTAAGGATATATTCTCGGAATTGGACGGGACAAACGTCAAAGTCAATAACTTTTCATGGGGAACAAGAAGTCCAGAGGGGAGACGGAGAAGCGGGCCAGGACAGCCAGACCCCCCCCCCCCTCCCTAGGCGCGGCCAGGGGTGGGCCCGCGCCTAGGAAGGATGTGGACCCTATGTCCGCCTCCTCGGCCTCCCCCTTCGCCTATAAGAAGCCCCTGATGCAGAAACCCTAAGCACCCGATCAAATCTCCACGGAACCTTCTGTAGCCGCCGCCACCTTCGTCCCTAGATCAGGGGGATCTGAAGTTCTTCCCGGCACCTTGCCAGAGGGGAGATCATCCCGGAGGCCTTATCTCCGATATGATGCGTGAGTAGTTCCACCTTGGACTATGGGTCCATGTAGTAGCTAGATGGTTGTATCTCCTCCTTGTGCTTTCATGTATAGATCTTGTGATCTCCGTTCATGATCAAGATCTAATCTATTTCTAATCATGCATGTTGTGTTTGCGGGGTCCGATGGATATTGAGATTATTATGTGGTTTGATTACTGGTTTTGTCTTTATGATTCTATCATGTCTGTGTTGTTTGTGACCTTGCATGCTCTCCGTTGTTAGTAGCTATCTTGGCCAAGTAGTTGCTAGTGACTCCAAGATGGGGTATTTATGCTCGATAGTGGGTTCATGCCTCTAGTTTCCAAGGGAAGTGACAATAATCTCTTCGGTTGTAGATGTGTTGTTGCTACTAGGGAGAAAACAACGGTCTCTTGTTCATGGAACATGTGGACTGTTTACCTTACACACTTTGCTTAAAGCAGTTGTCTGTTGCTTGCAACTTAATACTGGAGGCGGTTCGGATGATAACCTGAAGGTGGACTTCTACTCATAGATGTAGTTGGATGGCGGTCTATGTATCTTGTTGTATTGCCCAATCGAATCTCATAGGATCTTTCTGACTAGTAATTGCATTGTTATGCCTTACTCAGTTCTTGTCAATTGTCCTGCTGTAATTGTTTACCCTTCATGCCATGTTGTTTATCTAAGGAGAGCACCTCTAGTGAACTATGGACCCCGGTCCAATCTTTACCATTGATACATCTTCCACTGTTACTTGTTTACTTGTTGCAAACCATTACCTTCCACACCATACGTTTAATCCTTTGTTACAGCAAACCGGTGAGCTTGACAATCTCACTGATTCGTTGGGCAAAGTCTTGAGTTTGTGTTGTGAATTTCTCCGCGTTACATGCAACACCTCTGTGACGTGTCCTTCCTCCTTCTGGTTCGATAACCTCGGTCTCTACTGAGGGAAGACTTGCTGTTGTGCTCATCACATCTTGCTCTTGGGGTTTCCAACGAAGTGCTCCATGTCAGCACCATCAACAAGTTTTCTGGCACCATTGCCGGGGAGGCTAAGGACGTCTTCACTAGGGGAGTCCTCCACTTCCTTTCTCTTTACTTTGTTTTTAGTTTGCTTTGTTTCTTTTTCTTGGTTTTGTTTGCCTCTTTTAAAAAAACCCAAAAAAATTAGTCTAGTTTGGTTTGCTTGCTTTATTCAAAAACACAAAAAAAATTAGTTCCTACTCTAGTTGCCACCTTGCTCTAGCTCACCATGTTTCTCCACAAGTTCGCCTGAAGGATCTTGCAATAGGTAGGGGCTCATTCATTGGGAAAGATAATATTAAAGAATTTTTTAATCATGTTAGCAAGCATGAGGACATTGAGGATAATTATATAGCAGAACTTGCTCCTAATTATGAGATTGCTGCAGCTTCTTTAGTTCGTATGTTGGAGGCTAGGTTTATTAGCCTTAACCCCTTCATACAATTCTTGTTCCTAAAACTTAAAGAAGAAAAGAATGCTGAAAAGAGAGAAATCATCCTTGAAACTTTATCAAAAGAATTTCATGATGTTGCTAGGGAAGCCAAAAAGGTCTTTGGGCGTTTCAATATGCTAGGCTCAAGTGTATATGTTGTGGGTATTTATGATAAAAATAATCCTAGAGAAGAATTTAAGATACCCATACACTTTAAGCTTGTTGGAATGCATGAAGCCTTTGAAAAGAATTTTGATTGGATTGCTCCTGAAAATATTTTTGATGAAAGTAGTAGACCAAAGAGAGATGACAAGGGATCCTCCAAAAACCATTTGGATTAGATACCTTTCATAGTTGAAGACTTTGCAAGTATTGATGTTACTGCTTCCTCATTTGAAAATACTTGATTCTTCTTGCTTCTTGTGCCTAACTTAAAGGCGTTAAAGAAAATTACTTGTTGGGAGATAACCCAAGAGTTTCCTTGAGTCTTGGAAGTTATTACTTCAGTAATAAACTCTCCTTATCCTTTTTGTTTGTTTTTTGTGCCAAGAATGACCTCTAATGAGAGGGAAGTAAGATTTGGGGAGTTGCTGTCCCGAAACAGATTTCTGTCCTCCGCCAAAAAAAATCGTGAGGAGTCTATGTAACTCGGCTTGAGCTGAAAATTTACTAATAAATCCCAAAGTATGTTATCTAACTTTCGGTAGTTCAACACTTTTTTATTTGAGCAATAGAAGATGTTCGAAAAAAATAGTTTTCTGCCTGCTGGTCTGTTTTGACAGATTTCTGCCATTAATTGCATTTGCTTCTTATTGATTCTTTTTTGAGTTATTTTTGGTAAATTGAGCTTTTTTAAGGAGTTACTACAGTAGCTTGTGTTTTTAGTGAAAATCCTTGCTGTTTCAAAGCTTTGCCAGAGGTTTAATATCTTTTGAATACACGAATGTTGCTAATGAAGATTTTGTGAAGTTTTGTATGAAGGAAAATTTTCAGGTGTAGAGAGAGAAAAACGCAATGAGATGAGGAATGGACAAAAGCTCAAGATTTGGGATGCCACCATGGTGTCACCCCAAGAAATATCGAAGAGGTACAAGCGTCAAAGCTTGGGGATGCCCAAGGCAGCCCCTTCTTCATCAATAAAAAGCTCAGGTCTGTCTAGACACTTCGTTTTTATTGTTTCATGCACAAGTTGTGTTGTTCCTGTCTTAGTTTTCGTTTTCTTTGCTTAGGTTGTTTAGTTTGCTTGAATAAAGTAGTTTGGACCCCCGTTCTCACTGTGTTGTTTTGCAAATAAGTTGCTTGGTGTTGGAAATGAGTAGTAAGTTCTTGTTTGTAAGTGCAAGAGGAGCTTGCATTGACTGTGACTTAGACTTTACAATGACATGCTAGGTGTTGTTTTGACCTTATGATTAGTGATTATTGATGTAGCATGTCTTGTTCCAAACAATTGGGATTGCTTAGTGTGCCTTGAAGAAATTATGCGTTGTTTTAGCATCCAAAAGCATAGTATTGTGGTATTCTCCTTTGATGTTTTGCTGTGGTTGACTTGGCACATGCTCACACCATGTTATGACTATGACAAGTCACCATTAGCCTCTATGATCATTTAGTCCTTGACTTGCAGTACCACTCTATGCTTTGATTAGTAATGCTTTGTTGCACTCCATGATTATGGCCATTATTGCTCTCTTAGTTGGTTGCTCCCAGTCTTTTGCTAGCCTCCACTTGTATGAGTAAGCTCTACTCATGCTTCCAACTCCCAAGAAAACAAGTTATTCCAAATTTTCCACTATAAACTCCTACGCATGGTGTGTCACACATTCCAAGTATATTCTTGTTTTCAACTATCTTCCAATTAAAAACTATTTTGTTATGTGAAAACTTAGTGATTAAAGCCGCCCTCACAAACTTGATGGCACACTTTATATTCCTTGCCCCTAATAAACTGAACCATTGTCTCATCTTTGTTGTATATGCTTGCACTTATACGTTGGAATTAGCAGAACCGTGTTGTCACGAGGAACGTTTTCAACATTGCACTTGTACTTTGTACTCAGTTGATATCATGCTCTTTTGTCTATGGATGTCACCTGTGTGAAATAAAGAGGAAGATTGTAAGTCCATGGAGTACGTATTCTGTGTTAGAGAAACACCTGGGCCGCTAGCCTAAGCCATGCCTAATCTTGGTGGAAACTTGCACCATCACCATAGTGAGCTATCTATGAAGCATCCTCAATAAAAAGCTATGCATATAGTAAATAAAAAGATCGCTGAGATGCTCATTGTCTGCTTGCCTTGTCATTTTGGTTATGATAAAGCTCCTGTACCATGTGTATCGTGTAACCCGTTGGCGGTTCTCAATGATATGCAAATACTTACAATGACAAGAACTTACAGGTGACTAACGTTGAGTAGCATGAGGTGTTGCCCTCGTAGTCAAGGGACTTGAGATTGCCAACTTATACTTCGTCAAGCATATAGTCCATCTTTGTTCAATTTAACTTTAATCACTTCAAGATGCTTATGATAGGGGCAATGAGGGCTGAAAGCTAACAAGTACCATAATTTTTGGAAGCTCTTTTTGAAACTTGAAATCCCTGCTTCCTTTACAAAAAAGGCTTTTCTTCCACCATTACTTGAGTCTCCACCTTCTACCTTTAGGCACCATTAACAGAGCATATTAATTGATGCATATTGTGATATTACTTGTTCTTGTGCTATTTGTTTTTAGTCACCATTGTGAGCATTGAAGGTGTCATATGCATATATATTGCTACTCTATGAGGGACAAGCTGATTGCCACTATGCTATGTTTTTTGTATGTGAAACAAACAAACATTTTTCAATGCATGTTATTCATGATCTTTGTTTGTAGCCTTTCATGTTGCATGCATAGTTACTATGTCCTATTGTTAGAACTCCATCTTTCATGCACATGTTTAGAGTTCTTTCATCCCAGCTTTCAATGCCGTCAAATGATTGGTTCTTTATTGTGAGGGTGCATGCCACCTCAAAAATTATTCTTTTTATCACTTACCTACTCAAGGACGAGCGGGAGTTAAGCTTGGGTATGCTTGATACGTCGGAAACGTATCTATAATTTTTTATGTTCCATCCTTGTTAGTATCTACTTTGCTTTGCTTTGTCTACACTTTGAGGTTCTTTTTACATGTTTTCTGGTACTAACCTATTAACAAGTTGCCACAGTGCCAGTTGCATGTTTTCTTCTGTTTTTGGTTTCAGAAAAGCTAGTAAGGAAATATTCTCGGAATTGGACGGAACAAACTTCAAAGTCAATAACTTTTCGTGGGTAACAAGAAGTCCAGAGGGGAGACGGAGAAGTGGGCCATGGCAGCAAGACCCCCCTAGGCACGGCCAGGGGTGGGCCCACGCCTGGGAGGTATGTGGCCCCTCTGGCTGCCTCCTCGGCCTCCGCCTTCGCCTATAAGAAGCCCCCGATGTAGAAACCCTAAGCACCTGATCAAATCTCCATGAAACCTTCTGTAGCCGCCTCCACCGTCATCCCTAGATCAGGGGAGATCTGAAGTTCTTCCCAGTACCCTGCCGGAGGGGAGATCATCCCAGAGGCCTTTTCCCCGGTATGATGAGTGAGTAGTTCCACCTTGGACTATGGGTCCATGTAGTAGCTAGATGGTTGTATCTCCTCCTTGTGCTTTCATGTATAGATCTTGTGAGCTCCGTTCATGATCAAGATATAATCTATTTGTAATCATGCATGTTGTGTTTGCGGGGATCCAATGGATATTGAGATTATTATGTTGGTTTGATTACTGGTTTTGTCTTTATGATTCTATCATGTCTGTGTTGTTTTGTGATCTTGCATGCTCTCCGTTGTTCGTAGCTATCTTTGCCAAGTAGTTGCTAGTGACTCCAAGAGGGGGTATTTATGCTCGATAGTGGGTTCATGCCCCTATTTTCCAAGGGAAGTGACAATAATATCTTCGGTTGTAGATGTGCTTTCGCTACTAGGGAGAAAACAATGCTCTTGTTCATGGAACATGTGGACTGTTTACCTTACACACACTACAAGAAATGTGTCAAACTATGACCTTTTGGTAGTGACCGTGTATGAAATCGTCATAAATTTATGACGATTCTAGACTACATGGTCATGGGCTGTTCGGAAGGGTCGAAACCTAGCAAAATCATGACGATTTTTTCTCAGAAACCTCGTAATTGCATAAGATAAAATCGTCATAGTGCTAGGAAGGACAAGATATAAGACGAAGAAAATTCCAGCCGTTGGATGCAAACATGATGGAGGGATGAGATGGTCCTCTGTGGAACACTAGCCATGGATCGATGACGTGGCACACCACCGGTGGATGACCTGGCTATAGGCGCGAGAGGAACCCATACCTAGCGAACCCACCAAGAATTGCATCCTCTCCTTCGTCGTTCCTGTGACGCGAACCCATACCTAGCGAACTCATTCCCCAACCTCCGCCGCCAGGGTAGATCTCGGCCAAATCCGCCTCGCCATCCACCTCCCCCGAATCCCCATCGTCTACCTCGTGGAACCACCAAACCTTGCCTCCAACCGAACCCTAGCCTAAGCCTCGGATCTACAGAGAGGAGTAGAGGTCGCCTTTTGACCTTTCCGTCCATG
Organism: Avena atlantica; assembly: GCA_910589765.1. NCBI lineage: Eukaryota > Viridiplantae > Streptophyta > Magnoliopsida > Poales > Poaceae > Avena > Avena atlantica. The sequence continues at coordinate 21,631,726 of OU342734.1, read as the reverse complement.
GCGGCGGGAGCCACAACGCCGGGTGGTGGTGTATCAGCACGGAAACCACCTGGACCATAGCTTCCATCGAGGACGCTGGCCGCACCAACAACCTCGAGGATGCGGAGGTCCTACCGCTGGACACCAGGTTCGATCCCGTCGACCCCGGATTCGCGGCCCATGGCCAGTCCCGCTTCCTCCAGCTTCGTGTCCACTACAAGAATACAGAGAGAGCGAGCAAGCGAGCCTACATCTTCTAGGGTTTCTGGTGGCGATGTAGATGGCGGCGGCAGCAGCGAGGGCGGCGGCGTCCAGGACCCCGGCGAGGTTCGTGCAGAGTCCGCTCCGCTCCTCCGGCGGCTAGGTGCTCGGCGAGGAGGAGAAGGCCGCCGAGAACGTCTACATCAAGGTATAACGACTGCTGCTCCTTCCACCTCGCCACCGCGACCTGTGACCGAGAGTTTCCGGTACGATGCGAATCCTCTTGCGCGTCTCACGACTGGTTCATCGTGTGCAGGGCTCAAGGTTTTCGTTTTTTTTCTTGTGATCTACCATCGGGTTGCGTCGTTGCTATGTAGTACGAGGTGGACTGTGATGTTCGATTGTGTAAACCCTAGCGGTTGCCTGCTTGATGTGATAAGCTGTTCCACTGGTGTTGTAGTTGAATTGAGGTTCTTCCCTAACCTGCCACTGAACTGCTTCATTTTAAAATCAAGTTCTCCGCTATTTGTGATACCATTGTTTGTGAATTCCGTCTATGATTGTCAGCTGCATTTGCTTCTGTGACTTTTTATGGTCATTTCAGGTTGTTTCGATTGTGTTAGCTACTTAGCTCCTGGGACTTTTTATGGCCGTTTTGGATTGTTGTCCTGAGATGGATATTTCAACTTTTACCCCTTAGATTTAGCTGTGCCTTGCTTTAGTTAACAGCAGCCTGTCTCTGATATATGGTTGGTTGCTCAGTTATGGTCATTTGATGCAATAGCTGTTGTAGTGCTATTGTGACAGAATTGCTGATCTTCCCAACCTGCCTCTGAACTGATAGGATTTGTTCTTCATGTTTTCTTACTATTGGACCTTCAGATGGATGGTTGCTCTGATGCGAAGCTTTAGGTGGTTTGGAATTGGGGATTGATTTTTGGTTATACAGATAGAAGTGCAAATAATACTTGATCTAGGGACTGCCAATTATATGGCAGTGTTAGTTTTTTGTGATTCTTCTAACCTTTTATTAATGTTTCAATGCCACGGTGTGACCTGTTCACTGAACCTTTATTCTTTCATTTTGAGGTCCAGTTGGACAATAATTTTGATGTGGCTCTTGTGAACTAATTGGTTATCCTGATTATTTTTATTGTTCATTAAGCAATGTGTAATTACATGACTAAATGGCTGTCCTACAATGTTTTTGGTTAGGTAGCAAAATTCTCCTACTATGCAAGTTATTTTTACTGTATGTTTCTGTTTAGTCCTGAAAACCCCCAAAAACATTTATATATCTGTTCTTTATGCAAAACATCAGTAGAAAACATGTGCTTACATGTAATACCCCATTGCTTCAAATAAGCATGTCTTAACTTATGGAACATTGAATTGGTTCTATTATCTCATCAGCAGCTTTTACTTGAGGTTTTAGACCATAACATTTTATCCTAAGCAGAAATCTTGCTTGGACAGTACAATATTCATATTTTGCAGTCATATTTTGCAGCAATCTTGCTTGGACAGTACATGCTGATGACCTATTTCTGCAGAAAATGGAACAAGAGAAGCTGCAGAAGCTTGCACGCAAGGTATGCCAACATACAGTTCCCTGAACCACTGAACTGGGACATCAGAAGATTGCGCCAGCCCCACGGCCTTCCTCCACTCCCACGCCACCAGCTTCGGTACGCCCCTCCTACTCGTCCTTCCCCCTTCCTCTCGTGACCCGCAGCTGCCTGACAAGGATGGATTATATCTTTGCTGCTATTTCGTCAGGATACAAGCAGGTGTGCGAGGACAAGAAGAGCAAGCTGGTGGGCAACGTCTTCAGCAGCGTAACTAAACTACGCCAGCCATAGCATAACTCAAAAGTTATCCCTAGTGGCAGGAGGATTATTAGAGATATATAGAGAGAGAGGTCCAAAATTGGTGGGAAACTAAACTAAAGCTCGTACATCAGTCCTTTTTCTGTATAAGATGATAGGGTGGCCTGTCTAGAGCAGCTCGGAACAGATAGTTTTGTTGTTTTAGGTACTAGATATAGCACCACTTGATTGCAGCATACATAGCTTTCTCTCTGGTATCTGTCAGAGTTTGATTATTAGGTAGATGATAAACTGAAAGAAAAGGCACTGACTAGAAGTTAGTCTGATTGCAGCATATACTCTAGTAACTTCCAGTTAGAATTTACTCTAAAAGCAATGACTATATGCTGTTAAGGTAATTTGGCAATACAGAGGAATCAGTGAATACTTGAAAGCACCATTAAATCGTGTATATTCTCCCATTGCTTGTCTGCACCCTGAACATACCAGTAAATTTTGCAGCATACCTCTGATGGTTATGTTTTGCGTACTTCTTTAAACAATGTAGCAGATTAAACTTGGTGTACAGAAGATTTGAATACGAAACCATTAATTATTGTTCCATGTACATATTTTAAGTACAAGTGTCATACTTTGAGCAAAAGTGTGTTATCTTCTGAATTTCCATTGTTTCAGTTTGACGCAATTTTTTTTCTGATTGTTACTTTAGGGTATATGCCACATGTATGTTGAAGAGTGTGCTTACTTTAGGATATATGCACGAGGGCGGCGCTGGGTGTAGGTGCGGGAGGTGGGATAACTTTTGAGCAGTACTACATGTAGGTGCGCTGGGTGTAGGTGTCTTTAGTGATTACAGTAATGACATTGTGATTGCAGTACTTGCTATTGCCTTGTTAATGTGTGCAGCTATTGCCTTCAGCTTTTAACTGTTCTATAAACACTGTGGAGTAACCTATAAACACTATGGAGTAACACTGTGTTGCCCCCATCATGTATGTATTGTTCTCCCATATCTGTCCGCTTCTCTGAATTTTGTTTTGTTTGATTCCCCTCTCGATCATGGTGGATTCCCTTATGATTTTTTTGTTTGATTCCCTTCGACAAGCTGCTCCTCCAGCTGCTGCTCAAGGCATCACGGGACAAGCAGTCCGTGGCCTGAGGAGGCCGAGAAGGCAATGTGCGCCATGTCCACGTCCATGCCTCACCTGCTGCTGCTAAAGAAGCTCGGGGCCTATGTCCACCACTCCAACCTCATGGTCAGGGCCAAGGCCGCAATCGCCAAGTCGCATGGATCGGCAATGCCACGACCTGCTACTGCTGGTCACCTCCAAAACGAGCGGCTGCTAGTCAGGTCCCTCTCCTCCTTGTTAGATTTTGTTTATTTCTTGTAATTATCTGCATGTGATCCCTCCGTGTAAAATACTTGGTCATGTGTATGTTAGCTTGCCAATCCCTAACAATTTATTCTCTTAATGGACGAACAAGGAACTAATTAGTGCACGAACAATTTATTTCCATATATGTTTTTTTGGGTTTGGTTTTGCACGAACAAGGAACTAATTAGTGCATGTGTTCATGTATAAAACAATTTGAACACACTGCAAGCATCACTAGTCTGGTAGTGTAAATATGAGTGCTCTTTTAATAGGGTTAGTTTGAGTCTTATGACTCTTACTCTTACATGATCCAGGGGCATTTGATCATACTCAGAATTATTCTGCTATCATTCATCATGTACCATGCCAATGTTATCTTCAGTTTAGTGGCTTACAAAGCTACTCCATGTAATATCATGTACAATGCCAATGTTAGCTTCAGTTCAGTGGCTTACAAAGCTACTCCATGTAATATATCATGTACCATGCCAATGTTATCTTTAGTTCAGTGGCTTACAAAGCTACTCCATGTAATATCATGTTAATTATTAAACGAGTTCTTGGAGTGGTGCCTGTAAATGAGTTATACAAGATCCATAGTATTTACAGTGATACGAATGAGTGAATAGAACTTTTTCAAATCTGATTTAAACTTAATCAAATGATTAGAAAGCTTTTGTGGATATGAAACCACTTATTATGAATGCTAATACATTATGTAAATTTTCTGCTACCCCTATTCTGGATTGCTAGAACTATATGTAAAATTTGCTGCTACCCATATTCTGAAACTACAAGCTTTGTTCATGTTTCAGCCGATCGTGCTAGAGTGGAGCTGCGCCACTTTGGGAGAGCGGAGGAGCTTGTTCGTGCAGCGATCCGAGGAGCTTGTCCGAGGTGTTGCAATTGGTGCTATTTGCTAATAAGTGAATGTAAATACTGAATTGTAATCTTGGATGTGCATTTGTGAGCCTGCTATTTGCTGATAAATTATCTGCATGCTGTGTATTTGCTGAAAATGGTGTATTTTATTGATGTATTTGGAAACTCTAGTGTATTTTCTCAATTTATTGCATGGCTGAAGCAATTCCAGAAATGAAAATGCAAATTCTAGTTAAAAAATAGCAGAAATCTGGACTGGATGAAATATATTTGGGCTCTAAAAAGGCTGTGGCCCAAAATATATTGTAACAAATCTGAAAATAAATAAGTGTACCATAAGAAGGCAAGGCCCAAAATTGACAAACCTAAAAAGGCCAAGGCCTAGCAAATAAAAGGTTAGAATTATTGGGCCAGCCCATTTAGATCACTAAAATGGACTGGGCTGATTTTGATTTAAGACGATTTCATTTCGTCACAATTTTGCCACGTAGGATCAGCCACGTAGGATCTGAGCTGGCCTGGCTAGATGGTCCATGACGATATTGAATCGTCATAGACGTTATGACGATTCAATATCGTCATAGACGGTTATGACGATTTTACCAAAAACGTCGTTATAGTTCATTTGCGACGCCCAGCTTTCGACGATCTCAAAATCGTCATAGAATCGTCATAAACGGACTACTATGACGATTCTGTGACGAAAATTGAGGGTCATATATAGACAGATTCCTTGTAGTGACACTTTGCTTAAAGCAGTTGTCTGTGGCTTGCAACTTAATACTGGAGGGGTTCGGATGATAACCTGAAGGTGGACTTCTACTCATAGATGCAGTTGGATGGCTGTAAGATCCCTCCTTTGTAAAGGAAAAGGATCCGTGTGATTGCAATGCTAGTCCCTGGATCATTACTAGCATCCACAGTTTAAGATGAAGTACATAGATACAAAGGTCATTTATTACATCCATTCCAGAGATAACATAGTCTTTTACAACTCAAGGCCACAGGCCTAATACAAGAGTTTGAATAAGTAAATAAATGTAAGTCTTCATCTTCATGTGCCACAGGCAAACATGTTGAGTGTAGACTCATGACACCTAATCCTCATCAAAGTAACCTGCAACATCACAAGTTACAGCCACAGTGGGTCAATACTTTGGAATAGTATTGGCAAGTGATACCTTAGTAAAATTTAGGTGGACTATATTACTATATGCATTTTGGCTAAGTGTAGCTTGGCTTGCTTTGCTCAAAATAGGTTTTTCCTCTTAGTTGGAATCACTAAGTTTTTCTTTGTCAAAACTTTTCCCAAGGAACCACCAATAGACATTGAGGTCCTTCACCCTTGTTCACCCAAAAAAAATTACTTAGAAATTGGGATGAGGAGATTCTTGATAGCTTCCATGCCTTGATGCTCAAGTTGTCCATTGCCATGGACTTGGCTAAGTACTTAGATTTTTCCATCTGCAGAGGTTGTGCACTTTCCCCACCAGACTTGGTTTCGCAAGACAGGACCTTTCAGAAGCCTTCCCTTAGACCAAATGGACGTGCTCCAACCTATCATTCTCACTACCACCAACTGTCCAAATGGCTAAGTTCTAGCAACTTATGTGATCCAGGCAGAGCCCATATTGCCAAGTGGCTGCACTATAAGCTTCTTAACACTTGGCCTCTAAAATCTCTTTGTTCCTGGGTGGCTTACCACAAGTGAGATACACAAGGTAAACCATAGCCATGGGCCTTGTGTAACCACTCAACCAAAATCCACCAATCAAGTCCCTTTCCACCCAGGTGATTCATTATCTTAGTTGTTTTATTAAGCAAAACAAAGTCCAAAGACTTAGAAATAATTCCATCATAGCATGTGTATTTCACCAACCCTTGTTTTCTACTAGCTAGGCTAAGCATGGCATAGATAGTAACTTAACTTAGAAATTTCCTAGCAATTCTACAACTACTTAGGATTTCCCATCATGGCATTTAGGCAAAATATTAACATGCGAGACTTAGCAAAATATTTCTAATGCTTAGTATAAAATATAGGGATAGAAATATTCATGAAGTACCACTTGCCTTGGTAGTTGGGAGAGTATCACTCTTCACAATCACAATCACTAGCACCAAAGTCTACACAAAGAATGGTAGCACAAAATTACACACAATTCATATACAAACATAAATATATGCATGCATGCAAAATGCTAAGTTATGATTTTCAAAACTCAACCAAGCAAGTGCAAGGTACTGATTCACTAACAAGACAAAAACTTGCCAAACAACCAATATTTATACCCTAAAGCATTTGATACACTCAAATTAGTCCTAAACAAGTTTCTGCAAATAAAGCCTTTTTAACAGAAGCTAAACACTAAACACATTGCATAATGTGAAAGAGTTTGCTCTCCTGATTCCAACGGTATAAAATTTGTCAAAATCTAACGTGGAAATCAAAAGTTACAAACAAAACAAATTTGAACTATAATCTGATTCAAAATCTGTTTTAAATCTAACTCACTGCCACGCGTCTGTTTCCTATTGGCCCGTACCGGTTCGGGCGGATCGATCGACGCAGATCGTTGGATTTAAGTGAACATACACAGCTCAGATCTAACGTACCGCTTCGTTTAAGTGATTCTATTACACGCGTTGGATCTAGATCCAACGGCTCTTGATCAAACGACCAAGGTCTGGCGGCGCTAGCGCGGCAGCGAGCGGAGGAGCGCTCTGTTAGTGGCGGCGCTGGCATTCTAGGTCGCACGGGGGAGGGGGAAGGGGATTTACCGAGCTCGTCGTGCGATGCTGATGCTCAAGGTGGTGTCGGCTGGTCAAGGGGCGCGCTGTAGTGGCTGGGGAAGCTCGTCGGAGTTGTGCACGGCGTCAGGTGGTTGCTGTCGAAGTCGTTGCCGAGGTTCCGCGTCACCCTAGCACGAACCAGATGGATTAGAAGATGCGCAAGACGGTGGCGAACAACCTCGTATGCGTGAGAGATCAAGGGGCGCTCGGTGCTTACCGCAATTGATCGCCGGAGTTGATGGGGTCGTCTGACGCGTGTGGTCGCCGACGTTGCCGAGGCTCTGGATGATCCTAGCATGCACCAGAGGGGTCAGGAGGTGCGCAAGGTCGTGGAGATTGCACTGGCAAATTTATACCGCAAGGGGCGACGGGGTCTTACCGGAATACCTCGCCGGAGTTAGCTCTGGCTGCGGCGGTGCAACGCGAATTAGGGGCAGCCTGGTGGCGAGAAGAGAGTGCAGCGTGGGGGAAAATGACCGCGGCGGGGTGTGGTTTAAATAGGCCGAAGCGCGACAGGAAAAACTCGCGGTATCAAGGCTAATTACGCCGCGCCATTACCGGCATCAACGGCAGCGGCGACGTGGTCTGCGGGCGCGATTTGGGGAAGAAGGAGTCAACGTGGAGAGGGCCCGCTTGTCAGCGAATAGAACAGAGAGGGAGTGGGGTCCGAGTGTCAGCGACTCTGGGGGTGCTTCTGCGCGTGAGAGAAGGAGAGAGGGGACCCGGGTGGGCTAGCTGGGCTGGATTTGCTGTTGGGCCAGAATAGTAGCGCCGACCCTTTTCCTTTTCTTTATTCCTTTTCTTTTTCTAATTTGATTTTCTGGATTGATTTTCAAATGAATTCAAACTCTATTTGAATTCAAACTTTTTCCAGGATTTTGTAGGGTGCAACATTCATATTTCTGGTCATAGAAACTTGTGGTCTCTCTGTTCAAGCTTGGTTCTTTTGAATAAACAAAATAAACAGTGCCATAGCACTTGATTTGCAAATGTTTTGAAAATGGCTTTGAAACCATTTTTATTTTGTATAATTTTGTTCAAACTCCACACTCAATCCAATCAACAAGGAAACAAACAAACTTGGTTTTAAAACACTTAAGCTCTCAAATGGGGATGGTCATTTGATTTAAGTTTGCTCACATAAAATGATAGCACTATGTGCTTCTATTTTCTTGGAATTGGTTTGAAATTGATCTCAAAACTATATGCATGCATGAATGATATGCAATCTTTGAAATCATGATTTTAGGGATATTACAATGGCGGTCTATGTATATTGTTGTATTGCCCAATCGAATCTCACAGGATCTTTCTGACTAGTAATTGCATTGTTATGCCTTGCTCAGTTCCTGTCAATTACTGTTGTAATTTGTTTACCCTTCATGTCATGTTGTTTATCTAAGGAGAGCAACTCTAGTGAACTATGGACCCCGGTCCAATCTTTACCATTGATACATCTTCCACTGTTACTTGTTTACTTGCTGCAAACCATTACCTTGCACACCATACTTTTAATCCTTTGTTACAGCAAACCGGTGAGCTTGAAAACCTCACTGATTCGTTGGGGCAAAGTCTTGAGTTTGTGTTGTGCAGGTCTCCATGTTGCTTGCAATACCTATGTGACGTTTCCTTCGTCCTTCTGGTTCAATAACCTCGGTCTCTACTGAGGGAAGACTTGCTGCTGTGCTCATCACACCTTGCTCTTGGGGTTTCCAACGAATTGCTCCACGTCAGCACCATCACCCCGCTTTCGCTGTGTTGTTTCAAATAAGTTGATTGGTGTTGGAGAGTAGGAAGTTCTTGCTTTAGTAGTACAAAAAGGAGCTTGCTTTGACTGTGACTTATACTTTATCATGTCATGCTAGATGTTGTTTTGACCTTATGCTTAGTGATTATTGCTGTAGAATGACTTGTTCCAAACAATTGATATTGCTTAATGTGCCTTGCAAAAATCATGCGTTGTTTTAGCATACAAAAGCATAGTATTGTGGTATTCTCCTTTGATGCTTTGTTTGGGTTGAATTTTCACATGCTCACAACATGTTATGACTATGAACCAGTCACCTTAGCCTCTATAATCATTTAATTTTTTACTTGTGGTACCACTTTATGCTTTGATTAGTAATGTTTTGTCGCTCTGCATGATTATGGCCATTATTGCTCTCTTAGTTGGTCGCTCCCAGTCTTTTGCTAGCCTCCACTTGTATGAGTAAGTTCTACTCATGCATCCAACTCCCAAGAAACCAAGTTATTCCAAAGTGTCCACTATAAATTCCTATGGATGGTGTGTTACACCATTCCAAGTATATTCTTGTTTTATCTATCTTCCAAATTAAACTTGTTATGTGAAAATTAGTGATTAAAGATCTCACAAACTTGATGGCACACTTTATTTTTCTTGCCCCTAATAAACTTGAACCATTGTGTCATATATGTTGTATATGCTTGCACTTATAAGCTAGGGATTAGCAGAACTGTGCTGTCACGGGGAACGCTTTCGACATTGCACCTATACTTGTTACCCAGTTGATATCATGATCTTTTGTTTGTGGATGTCGTTGGTGTGAAATGAAAGGGGAGCTTGTAAGTCCATGGAGTTATGTATGTGTGTTAGATAAACGCCTGGGCCGCTAGCCTAAGCCATGCCTAATTATGGTGGAAACTTGCAGCATCACCATAGTGAGCAATCTATGAAGCATTCTTCTTATAAAAAAGAGAGATAGAAAAAAGAGATTGAGAAAAAGAAAAAAACATGAGAAAAGAGGAAAGAGAGAAAAAGGCACCATTTTCCCATGGTAAATAAGAAGATTTCTGAGATGATCATTGTGTTTGCCTTGTCAATTCGATATGGGATAGCTCCTGTGTCATAGGGCAAGGGTTACCCCATTGGCAGTTCTCTATGATACAAATGTACTTACTATGATAAGAACTTATCGGTGACTTAAGTTGAGTAGCATGAGGAGCGGGCCTCGTACTCAAGGGACATGAGATTGCCAACTTATACTTTGTCAAGTATATAATCCATATTTTGTTCACTTTAACCTTAATCACTTCAAGATGCTTATGATAGGGACAATGAGAGCTGAAAGCTAACAAGTACCATAATTTTTGGAAGCTCTTTATGAAACTTGAAATCCCTGCTTCCCTTTGAAGGGCCTTTCTTCCAATTTTATATTGAGTCTCCACCTTCTATCCTTAGGCACCAATTAAGAGATCATAGTTGGCATTCTTAGTTCTATGTGTATTGTCCCAAAACTTATTGATTGATTCATATTGTTGATATTGCTTGCTCTTGAACTATTTGTATCTAGTCACCCATATGAACTTTGAAGGTGTCCTATGCATTTATATTTTTCTACTTCATGAGGGACAAGCTGAATGCCACTATGCTATGTTTTCTATATGTGAAACAAACAAATGTATTTCAATGCATTGTTATTCATGAATCTTTGTTTGTATCCTTTCATGATGCAGCATAGTTACTATGTCTTATTGTTAGAACTTCATCTTTCATGCTCATGTATAGAGTCCTTTGATCCCACCTTTCCATGCTTGCAAATGGTTTGATCCTGATTGTGATGGTGCATGTCACCTCAAAAATTATTCTTTTTATCACTTACCTACTCGAGGACGAGAAGGAGTTAAGCTTGGGGATGCTTGATATGTCGTTAATGTATCTATAATTTTTTATGTTCCATGCTTGTTTAGTATCCACTTTGCTATGGTTTGTCTACACTTTGAGGTATTTTTATACATTTTCTGGGACTAACCTATTAACAAGTTGCCACAGTGCCAGTTGCATGTTTTCTGTTGTTTTTGGTTCTAGAAAAGTCAGAAAATAATAATTCTCGGAATTGGACGGGACAAAAGCCAAAGTCAATATTTCACCAAGGAAAACACGGAGCCAGAAGACGAGACGGAGGAGGGCCACAAGGAGCCCACACCCCCTGGCCGCGCGGCTAGGCCTGGCTCGCGCCTGGGGGGTGCGGCCACCTCGAGCACCCCCGCGGTCCCCCCTTCGCCTATAAGAATCCCCCGATGCCAAAACCTTAAGTACCCAATCAGATCTCCACGAAACAGTCCATAGCCGCCGCCACCATCGTTCCTATATCGGGGGATCTGAAGCTCTTCCCGGCACCCTGCCAGAGGGGAGAGATCATCCCGGAGGCCTTCTTCATCACCATGCCAGCCTCCGGTATGATGCGTGAGTAGTTCCACCTTTGACTATGGGTCCATACAGTAGCTAGATGGTTGTTTATCCTCCTTTGTGCCACCATGTTTAGATCATGTGAGCTCTGTTCATGATCAAGATTATCTATTTGTAATCATGCATGTTGTGTCTGCGGGGATCCGATGGATATTGAGATTACTATGCAGATTGGTTAATGGTTATATCTTATTGCTTCGAATAGCTAAGTACTCTTCTTTGGTGTTGTAAGTGTTGTGTGGGTGAACCTGTGCTAATGTACCGACCTTACTTGGACTAATACACACTTGTGATTAAACCCCCTGCAAGCATCCGCAACTACAGGAAAGTAATTAAGATATAAACCTAACCACAGCCTTAAACTCTGAGATCCTACACTCCCTTGTGCAAAGGTGTCCTAACGAGGGTTCAGGTTTCTGTCACTCCGACAACCCCACAATTAGTATCCAAATACACAATGCATTCCCCTAGGAACATAAATGGTGAAGTATCATGTAGTCGACATTCACATGACACCACTAAAAGAATAGCACCACAACTTAAATACTAAACCATTGAATAATAACTCAACACAAATCCACTACTAACAACATGACTTCTCCCATGTCCTCAAGAACTAGACGAACTACTCACAAGACATCATATGGATCAAGATCAAAGATGATATGGTAATGAATACAATCTGAACATAAACAATAATCCAATGGTTCCACTCACAAGAATCAACTACAATAGTAATCAACACCATGAAAGTTTCCCCTAAGAACTAATGCAAGATCCAACATGATTGTTACAGCGGGACGGAGTGGTGATGATGGTGTTGGTGGAGATAATGGTGTGGATGATGATGATCCCGATGAATCCTAGCTTGATGACGGTGTTGTTGGCGATGATCTCCCCTCTCCGGGAAGGAATTTCCCCGGTAGAAATCTGTCTGCCGGAGAGCTCTTTCTCTCTTGGTGCTTTCCACCCTTCAGAGGCGGCGGAAATCTTTCTGTGGTTGCCTCCTTGGTATTAGGGTTCCGATATGAAGATATAGGCGAGAGGGCGGAGTCGGAGGCCGGCCAGGTGGGCCACACCTGCCCTAGGCGTGGGACAAGGTGGGCCCGCTACTAGGGGGTGTGGCCCCCCTATGGCCCGGCTACGCCTCCCCTTCTGGCTTCCTCCGTCTTCTGGGAAAATATAATTTTCCAATATTCTTCTGGTATTTTTCTGATCTTCGCGAAATTGCATCAAACACCTCTTTTTCCATAAAAAACCTGACTCCGGCAGTCCATCCTCCAAGAATCATCCAACATGCAAAAACAGAGGAAAAGACATAAATAACACCTCATAATAAGACATATATCAATGAATAGAGGAAAATTATGATATAGAATGGTGATGTAAATTAGACGTATCAACTCCCCCAAGCTTAGACCTTCGCTTGTCCCCAAGCGAAAACTGAGCTCAGTAAACATGTCCACAGGTTTATAGAGTGAAGTGTCTATAAAAGAATACGGATAAGAAGCATCACACTTACCATTACACAACTCATAGAAGAAAGCAACTCACCATTATATAACTTAGCTTGCAACAAGTACAGGAGTCACAATAGAGATGCATAAAGATAAATCATAATTGGAATTGTCAAACTTTGTTCTTGGTCAGAGAACAGCTGGCAAACAGTTTCACAAGAAGCTTTTTGTAGAAGTTTTATAACAGGAGCACTCTTTGCTCAAAAAGGTTTTTCAAAAAGAAGGCTTTCAAAGTAATACTCAATAGATAAGAGTTTTGTGCAAACAAGGAAGATAAATAACATGATTGAATAAATCATCATATGAATGCTTGCAACACAACAACTCAAATGCTTGCTGGAGATAGAGAGGAAGGAGGTTTACTGACTCAACTTAGAAAATAGAAGAAAGGTCCCTTCATAGAGGGAAGCAGGGATTTCAAGTCATAAAGAGCTTCCAAAAGATTATGGTACTTACTAGCTTTGAGCCCTCATTGCCCCTATCATAGGCATCTTGAGATGACTAAGGTTAAAGTGAACAATGATAGAATATATGCTTGACGAAATATAAGTTGGCAATCTCATGTCCCTTGAGTACGAGGGTTGCTCCTCATGCTACTCAACTTTAGTCACCGGTAAGTTATTGTCATTGTAAGTACATGTGTATCATGAAGAACCGCCAACGGGGTACCCCTTGCACATGGTACAGGAGCTATCCCATAACCAAAATGACAAGGCAAGCAGACAATGAGCATCTCACCGATCTTTTTACTTACTATGTGCATAGATTTTTATTGAGGATGCTTCACAGAATGCTCACTATGATGATGCTGCAAGTTTCCACCATGATTAGGCATGGCTTAGGCTAGCGGCCCAGGCGTTTCTTTAACACACATACATCACTCCATGGACTTACAAGCTCCCTCTTTATTTCACACCTCGACATCCGCAAACAAAAGAGCATGATATCAACTGTGTACAACGTACAGGTGCAATGTTGAAAGCGTTCTCCGTGACAGTACGGTTCTGCTAATTCCAACGTATAAATTCAAGCATATACAACTTCGATGACACAATGGTTCAAGTCTATTAGGGGCAAGAAAAATAAGGTGTGCCATCAAGTTCGTGAGAGCTTTACTAACTAGTTTTCACAGAAAAAATACTTTTTAATTTGAAAGATAGATGAAGCTTGAGAATTTTCTTGGAATAGCTATATATGGTGGACACAAATGGCACTGGTTTTGGTTCAAAAGGGTTGGAAGCATGAGAAGTATGCCTTCTCAAAATAGGTTTTTGGCTAGCAAGGCTGAGTAGCAAGAAAAAGAGTTGACAGAAACAAGCAAACCTACAAGTGATAAAGCCAAACATGCAATCTTCATTGAAGACTCAAAAGATCTTAAATAAAGAATACTAAGCTTATGAGCCAAAAATAAAGAAAATAAATGATACAAAATACGTGTAAGCTTTTCTCTTTTTCTTTCAAACCTCAAAAGGTATTGCTACTGACCAGAACTCGGTTTTCCAAAACCAATTTAGATCCACTTGATGATCCCAAAGTTATGCCAATACTGATCAACATGATCCATCATATAATAGAGATTGCAAACTAAAATAAGAAGTCCAAAAAGTAAAAGATGAAACTTCTCACAATATTCCATAAAGGAACTCACACCAAGGGATACATAAATAATCAACTAAAGGAGAGATACTTCGACATGCAAACCAAACTATAAGATAACTTCTCTACCAAAGATATGAATCCACTAAAAAGGTAAAAGATAAAAGATAATGATGGTGATACCGCGGAACTCCCCCAAGCTTGGAACAAGCCAAGGGGATGCCAAACCTGATGACGAATTACTCCTTCGGTGGTGGTGGTGTTCTCTTGATAAGCTCCTCAATCAGTTTCCTCAAATCCTCAATCTCGAAGGTAAGAGTACGAATCAACTCCGAATTTTTCTAAATGCGGTTCATGATCATGTCGGGCCGAGAATTCCAGTCCTTGCTATTCTTTACCCATTCTTCCTTCTTAGTATGCTCCTCCCCTGCATGGTTAGAACAAGTGGTACGAGGAGGAAGTGTCCGTGGAGCGAGGATATGACACGGAGGTTTCCCTCCTGTAGACATCCGTGTTGTCCTTCTAAGCTTGGTAGATTTTTCCACCACTCCAATGCTTGCGACGGTAATGCGGGTGTCCGGTTTCTTGTCCTCCTCCATGTATTCTTCATCCCCTACCAAAATCTCCTCCTCCTTGGGATTTTGAGGATCGTCTTCCTCGGGCTTCTTGCCTTTGTCGTTTGCGGAGACCATGGTGCTCTAAACTTGAGAAGATTTCCTGAAAGAAATAGATCAAACGAAAACACGACGAGAACATGATGCACGAACCTTGGGGGATCTGGGGGATTATATATTACGAAGTTTCAATGCATAAGGAAGGTGTCAGTATGAAAAGGAGGCGGAGACGGAGCTCGGGGGAGGCACACCCCTCCAGGCGCGACCAGCTAGGGCCCGCGCCTGGGGTGGGTTTGGCCACCCCGGCCTCCGTTTCCTCCTCTGTTCCGTCTCGTAACTTCCCTTATGTACTAAAACATCAAAAATATAAAAATATTTGTGTTTCACGAACCTTCTGTTTTCACCACTTTTACCTATTCAAAGACGAACTCTGCAGACTCCTTTTCTCCTTCTCCTGGAAATTCCTTTCCTACAAGGTCTCACACAAACCTCAATGGCAACATTAGTGTAAGAAAAAACAATAAACCTTTAGAATGATACTTCAAATGAAATCCATCAAAACAAAGGCTTCTGTAAGAGGCAAATGCAAATGATGGCAAAAATCTGTCAAAACAGACCAGTAGGTAAAGATTGATTTTTCCGAAAACCTTCTGTTGCTCAAATCAAAAAGTGCAAAACTAATGAAAGTTGGGTAACAACTTGTAGAACAAGCACAGAAAAATACAGCTCCAACCGAAGTACTGTGTTCCCTCACGAATTTTTACAATGCAGCACAAAAATCTGTCCCAGGACAGCCACTTTTCACAACTCCTCTACTTCTCAAAAGTAGTTGAACTTGACACAAAAACCAAAAAAAGGATAATGAGCGGTTATTACGGAGGTAATAACTTCCAAGACTCAACCAAATTCTTGGGTTATCTCCCAAGAAGTAGTTTCCTTTAATTGCTTTAAGTTAGGCTTGAAACTTTCAAAGATGCTCACATAAGATATATATATCTGGAGTGAAAGAGAGCATCAAGAAGCAAATAACCAACACATTTGAGTCTAACCCATTTCCTATGCATGGGGGTATCATGAGAAAACAAATTGTTGAAAAAAAAGGCACTAGCATAGGAATACAAAACAAATGCAACTTCAAAGCTTTCAACGTAAAATGGGGAAACATAACATTATTGAGATGCATAAAACCATGTTTCTCTCTCTCATAATAAATTTCAGTAGCACTTTGAATAAAGTTGACAATATAACTGTCACAAGAAACAACTTTATCATCAGAGTGAGCATACTTACAATCACCAAAAAGAGTTCCAAGGCCGTAAACTGGATCAATAGAAGCAAGTTGTTCCATCCTGAAATCTTTATTAGGCAAGCTATTTTCACAAGGAGCTTTAGCAAATTTGGAAAATTTAAACTCATAAGAATCTCCAGCAAACTTAGTTAAAACTATTTCCTTCTTAGAATCTATAATAGCTCCACAAGTGCTCAAGACAGGTCTACCCAAAAATGATAGGACAAGTTTTGCTAGCTGCTGAATTAAGCACTAGAAAATCAGCAGGATACTTAATCTTACCGCAGAGAACCTCCACATCTCTTACAATAACAATAGGGCAAATGGTCTCCTTATTAGCAAGGTGAATAACCACATCAATGTCCTCAATCTCACAAGGACCAATCTCATGCATAATTTCCCTGTAAAGCTCATAAGGAATAGCACTAGAACTAGCACAAAAATCACATAAACTATAATAGCAATGATCACCAATTTTAATAGAAAGCACAGGAACACTAGCTTTTCTAGCCTTACTAGGATGAGAGATAATATTAGAAGCGTCTTCACAGAAGACAATGTGCGCATCATCTATATTTCTAGTGACATGGTCTTTCACAATAGCTACCACAAGTTCAATATTCAATTGCTCATCAGGCTCCACAGTTTTCTTAGTACCTTTATTATATGCACCAATCATCATAGAATACTCCTTTACCTTAGCTCGGAAAGGTATTTTCTCAACATAAGGTTCATGCACAATATGATTAGTAGTACAAACTTCAGCACTTCTAACAGAAACATGATTAACAACATCTTTATAAGGTGTGTGGTACTTGTTCCACTTCTTTTTGGGAATTTCTATGTAAGAGGCAAAGTCCTTAAAACAGTTGGCAATACTTTGGTAATCAAGACCAAACTCATTACTACTATCACGGAATTCATCAGTTCCCATAAAAGATTTAATGCATTCATAACCATAGTTTATACCTGACTTTCTTCCTTTGTCATTCTCCCAAGCTTCAATGTTCTCTTGAATACGGTCTAGAAGATCCCATTTAGCTTCTTCCTTCATACGTGTGAATGATCCAGCACAAGAAGCATCTAGTAAATCTTTATCATAAAGAGAAAGCCTATCATAAAAGTTATTGATAATAATATTGTTAGGGAGTTCATGAATAGGACATTTAAGCATTAGTAACTTCAATCTCCCCCAAGCTTGAGTTGTACTCTCTCCATCATGAGGCCAAAAGTTATATATCAGATTTCTATCCTTATGAATCTCACTAGGAGGATAGAATTTAGAATAAAAGAGAGATCCCATTACCTTCCATTCCATGGATTGTCCATTCTTCAGCAGCTTATACCATTCTTCAGCTCTCCCTTTCAAGGATATGGAGAGTAACTTCTTCTTCACAAGTTCAGTTGTGATACCTGCACACTTAAACAGCCCGCATAATTCATGGATAAAAAGCAAATGATCACTAGGATGGACAGTTCCATGCCCTAAATAATAATTATCCATAACACGATCAACAATACTTGTAGGTATCTTAAAAGGATCTATCTCAACAGGTGGTGGTTCATCTACTACCCTAACAGTGGTAGTAGTTTTCCCGAACAGAAAACAAAGTGGGTTATCCATATTGGAAATAGAGTAACAAACAGAAACAAAAAGAGATACTCATAGTAGAAGTTTCCTTTACCAGTTCCACTCTTCAATAGCGCTGCACTCCCCAAAAACGGCGCTAGCAAATAGTCTTGATGACCCACAAGTACAGGGGGTGTACCGTAGTACTTTTGATAAATAGGAGTGTCGATCCCAACGAGGAGCAGAAGGTGTTGACTAGTGGTAAGGAGCAGGAAATATCTATAAATACTTAGCAAACGGATTTTGAGGGGTTTTCTGATAAAGCAACAAAAAAGTGCAGGTAATAAAGACAAAGAACAAACGAGAAAGTGGCCAAATCCTTTCTTAGCAATGGACAAGTCGGTGAAAATACTTATAAGGACCAAACGTTCTCGAGGACACATGGGAATTCCGTCAAGTGCTTTCGCTTCAAATAGCTAAGTACTCTTCTTTGGTGTTGTAAGTGTGTTGTGGGTGAACCTGTGGTAATGTACCGACCTTACTTGGACTAATACACACTTGTGATTAAACCCCCTACAAGCATCCGCAACTACAGGAAAGTAATTAAGATATAAACCTAACCACAGCCTTAAACTCTGAGATCCTACACTCCCTTGTGCAAAGGTGTCCTAACGGGGGTTCAGGTTTCTGTCACTCCGGCAACCCCACAATTAGTAGCCAAATACACAATGCATTCCCCTAGGCCCATAAATGGTGAAGTATCATGTAGTCGACGTTCACATGACAACACTAGAAGAATAGAACCACAACTTAAATACTAAACCATTGAATAATAACTCAACACAAATCCACTACTAACAACATGACTTCTCCCATGTCCTCAAGAACTAGACGAACTACTCACAAGACATCATATGGATCAAGATCAAAGATGATATGGTAATGAATAACAATCTAAACATAAACAATAATCCAATGGTTCCACTCACAAGCATCAACTACAATAGTAATCAACACCGGGAAAGTTTCCCCTAAGAACTAATGGAAGATCCAACACGATTGTTACAGCAGGACGGAGTGGGGATGATGGTGTGGATGATGATGATGATCCCGATGAAGCCTAGCTTGATGACGGTGTTGTTGGCGACGATCTCCCCTCTCCAGGAAGGAATTTCCTCGGCAGAAATCTGTCTTCCGAAGAGCTCTTTCTCTCTCAGTGTTTTCCGCCCCGCAGAGGTGGCGAAAATCTTTATGTGGTCGCCTCCTTGGTATTAGGGTTCCGAGAGGAAGATATAGGCGAGAGGGCAGAGTCGGAGGCCGTCCAGGTGGGCCACACCTTCCCTAGGCGCGGGGCAAGGTGGGCCCGCTCCTAGGGGGTGTGGTCCCCCTGTGGCCCGGCTATGCCTCCCCTTCCGGCTTCCTCCGTCTTCTGGGAAAATATAATTTTCCAATATTTTTCTGGTATTTTTCTGATCTTCGCGAAATTGCATCAAAACACCTCTTTTTCCATCAGAAACCTGACTCCGGCAGTCCATCCTCCAAGAATCATCCAACATGCAAAAACAGAGGAAAAGACATAAATAACACCTCATAATAAGACATATATCAATGAATAGAAGCAAATAATGATATAGAATGGTGATGCAAATTGGACGTATCAGATATGCAAAAATATAAGGATGTAGATAAAGATATTATTAATCTCAAATTGTTTCCTTTCTCCTTGAGAGGAAAAGCTAAAGAATGGTTGCTATCCTTGCCTAGAAATAGTATTGATTCTTGGATTAAGTGCAAAGATGCTTTTATTGGAAAATACTACCCTCCTGCTAAGATTATATCTATGAGAAGTGAAATAATGAAATTTAAACAACTTGATAATGAACATGTTGCTCAAGCTTGGGAAAGAATGAAATCTTTGGTAAAGAATTGTCCCACTCATGGACTGACTGTGTAACATCCCAGCATTAGAGCTTAGAAATAAGCTGAACACAGGTGTGTGCATTGCATTCATGCATAGAAAATCCGAATAATTTTCGCGCTTTTAAATAAAAACTTGTCAAAGTGATTGAAGCTTCTCTTAACTTGATGGAATGGAAGTAGATCATCAAGTTGACTGCGATAAGTTTCAATATGACCTTTGCTAAAACCTTATTTTGGGTAAACATGATTAGATATAAGGGTAGATCAAATGGAATAAAGTTAAAACCCTAATACAGTACTTAATGGTTTATATTTGATCCTTAGGTGATCATATCATAGTATTCATTATAATCACTCATGAGTACCAAGTTATAAATATAACACAAATAATAAGAATGTAACAAATATATCTTAATCTTATCTACTTATACCATGTGTATCATGGAAATGCCTAACTTTAACTCTTTAGTGAGATTGAGTAGGAAAGAAACCAAGTCAAGACCATTCGTTATATATCTTTATTTCCATATCAATATTTATCATCTCTACTGAATCCTATCCTTATAATTGTTGTTCATCACTATTCAGTAATCAATTATTGATTCACCAATTCTTAACTTATCAATTCCTAAACCTATCAACTCATGTCTTTATTATAGCATTCACTTAAGGCTTATAAAGAAAGAAGTCAGAAGAGGTAAATAGTGATGTTAGTTTAGATATCATCTATAGGATGGGAGTGATTGAAGGAAATCAAATCAATATGGTTACAAAGAATATTACAAGGATAAAGTCTGAAGATAGTTACTAGGAGTAGTCTTATTGGATCAAGTAGGTATAGTCAATGAATTATATCTCTTAATCCAATAGAGCTAAACAGAAGATAATTAGAATACAACTATAGTGTTGTATTGAAGAAGCCTTATTTAGTCAATTAGAAACATGAACCATAAAGGATCAAGGGATCATAATGATCATCCCTTACTCACCAATATTGAATGCTTATACCAAGTATAAGTGACATTGGTGGATAAAACATGATTGAACCATAGTATAGATTTATTATCCTAGCTTAGTCATTACAAGTCACATTAATATAATGTGAGGTTGGAATGTTAGATATTGGAGTCAAGTAGAGACAAGATACTATGATTAAAACAATGTTAGAGCAACATTGGATTAAAGAAGTAGTATTTTCCTTTTTGGAAATACTAAGCACTTGAGGTGAAGTAGGATTTGATGTAACCACTTGTTGAAGTGATATTAGTGAAGGATGATTAAGGAAGGGTATGAATGGAGTTAGAGGTAACCACTTGTTGGGTTAGAGATTATTAATAGTAGAATAGTTGTTATAGCCAAGTATAAATATGAGAATATTATGATACTTTAGTGTTAAGCTCATTGGGTTATAAATGGCTTTAGAAGAATAAAGGTGGATAAGAATATTTTTGTGAAGCAAAGCTCATCATGTTAGCACATGATGATGGATAGGGAGAAGTAATATATCTAGGAAAGGAATTCCTTAATTAGAAGTCCACAATTATGAAGTATAGAATATGGGAATCCTTGTTAAACACTAAACCCTAACCCTTTAACCAAATAGAGTATCCATCTCAAATAATGAATCTATCATCTTGTTTCCACAATGGTTTATAGAACTATTTACTATATCAAATCACCTGAGCACATCTTTGTCATTTTCAACCATCATTATCATAGGTGCTTAGGAACCATCTTCATCAATTCTTTCTCATAAGTTATCCTAGAAAGCAAGTCCACTATTTTACTTTGAATGGTGATATTATTAAAATCACCAACATAAAGACAATCTATCTTAGCCATTAATTTTTATTCACATCAATAAAGGAAATATGAGAATATTAAATCTTCTAAGAATTGATGGTAAAGCATTTTCAATTCAAACTTTAACTCATTAGTTAGTAGTAAAACATTCTGTAATAAGATTATGAATTTATGCCCAATTAAATTCATATTAAAGAGCTCTCACAAATAATAAGAGAAAAAGGATCTATTAAAAGAAAATAAAAAAGAATATAGCATTATATAATAAAAGATCATTATATGATTATAAATACACCACATTACTGCTGCAAATACTTAGCAAGTAATTTCTATAAAGAAACCTTTAACCAATTGTGTAAAATTCAAATCTAAAAGTGAAACAGAAAATATAAAATCAATACAGAAAAAAAAAGAAAGGAACCAGCATCTGGCCCATGGCCCATCTCCTCTCTGGCTTATTCGTCGCCGCAAGCAGCCGATCCCAGCCCAACTGACCCAACTCCTCGGCCCATACCGCTTCGCCCCTTCTTTCTCCTTTCTTCCTCCTCTCGCCAGAACGACGCCGTCGGTGAAGCAGCTGCATGGCGCCGCCAGAGCCGTCGCCGTGATGCTCGCTGCGAAGAGATCCACGCTACCATCCTAGACGTCGTCTACAAGATCCCCTCCTGCGCTGAGAACGAACCCTAATCCCTTTCTCTCTCGTTTTCCCTTATCCACTGAAAACCGAGCTCGCCGGAGATCATCCACCTCGCCGTTCCCGACCATCCTAGGATCAACGGAGGACACCAACGTGCTCGCCGTGCTCTTCTTGTTCATCTTCGACGAATCACGCAAGCCGGCGCAACCCCAATCGATGGGATCGAAGCATCCACCGCCGCCAAACGTCGCCGTTCATCGTCGATTGCCACCATCTCACGCCTCCTCCACCCTCTTCGACACGCTTTTCCGACTCCCGGTGAGCTACCGGTGCTCGTGAACCTCTTCGATTTGTCTCTCGAACACCACAACGCCGTGCCAACGCTCGCTTTCATCCGCCGCCGCAGTTGCTCGTCAGAGCAAGTGCTCCGATGACCATTTAGAGGCGGCGCAACCCTAGTTCGACTCGCCATCGAGTGCTGAATCTAACACACACTTGCAATGCACCACGCGCGCCCTAGATCATTGGATCGAAGTCAATCTAAGAGGATCTGTTCGTGTGACGTCACGATGACGTTATGCTGGCATCATCCTTGACCTAGTCCACCCTGTTGACTGGTCCTTGTCCATGTGGCAGATGACGTGGCCTAGGGCCCATGGGTCAGTGTCTGTGGCTAGGTAGAGTGGCAGTATAAAAAGTATGTTCATGTTTAGAAAATAATTAAAACAATATGAATTCAAATTTCAAATATTCCAGAAATTAAATAAAATGATTAAATCTTGTAAATTTAATATCTTTTGTTTTATAAATCACAAAAATACATATAATATATGAAAATGTTTAGAAAAATAAAATCTGCAACTTAAAACTATTACTAAATATAATTATATGATTATTTAAATAAATATTATTTAATAAATGCTTTACAAAGTTTTAAAACTTTGATAATTAATATTTTAATAATGGTAAAGGTTAAAAATATAAATAAAATACTAAAAATCTTAGAAAAATAAGAACTAGAGTTTAAAACTATAATTATACATTATTAAAATACTTAATTAAATATTTATTATCTATTAAGTACTTCTAAAGTAATAAACCTTATTAAAATCATATCTTATTATTTATAAATCACAAAAATAAATGTAATATACCAAAATAATCACAAAAATAATACCTACATGTTAAAAATGTGGTATTACACTTTTGAGTTAAATAAAAGTTAAACACTTTTATAACTTGAATTTAAAACCTATTTCCTTAAATTAATAATTCATATAAAAGTAAATAAAACTTGTAAACTATTCTAAAAATTAACCAATTAAATATAATAAATAGTATTAATCCTAAATACTAATTTTATGAAGTAAAAATGGTTTAACACATTTTAAATATAATTTTATTAAGTTATCCTTCAACCATAAGTATAAATTATTTTATAAAAGAATTCTTATTTAATATAAAATCTCCAAGAATAATTATAATAAGATAAAACCCCTTCTTTATATTAACCACAAGTTTATACACAAATAAAAACACTATAGTGAGTTCATAAGTAGTAAATAATATTGTTTACTTATTCATAAACCTTAAACCACACCTTATAAGGAAATAAACTCCTTCATATATTTATAATGTAAAGAAACCACTACCAAATAAAAGTATAATCCTTCCTAAATAACTCTAAAGGAAACATTATAAAGTAAATAAGCTACAAATATTATAAGCGTTATACTGTAAGTCCATCTATGTCTTTAAAGTTAACTTTAGTCTATCATACTTTAATTAATGCTAAAGACTTCAATATATACTGTATAGTTAACTTTGGTATGTTATAATTAAATTGTAAAGCGTCTTAATACCAAACCAACCCAGTTAAAAACAAAGATAGATAAGTCTCAAATACTACTAATTTTATTATTCCATTAAAGGCAATTCTTTCTAACTTAAAGACTATAACTAGAGAGAACACCTCATAAGGTTAACTTAAAAGCTTAAATGCTTCTGCTTAGTTGAGTAAGATTTTCTTCAAAAGTTATTCGTTTTTCTACTTCAGAAAAACAATAACAACTAATCACAATCACTTTACTTTATACTATACTTGCATAATAAGATTGTTCATACTTAAATTCTTTATAAGTGACATTACTTGTAAAGTAAAACTTGAAGATAAACAATTAAGATGGAAACAACCTTATGTATCATTCCATACTATGTATTTTATTGTTGTATAAATACATGTTGTATTCCACACACTCACAAGCCTTAATAAGAAGCACATGTATGAAACTTAATTTAAAAGAGCAACACATTCCAAAGAAATCCTTTCCAGTATCCAAACCCTAGATTAAAGTTATTCTCGGGATTCACGTTTATCAACTTGCATTACATTACTTATGCATAAAAGCATCTTGCTTCTTTAAACATTAGTCCTTACCGTACCAATAATGCAGATTTCCACTATTGGATCTTTTATATTTTCTTGAAGACCGTGAGTGCATAATCTTGCAATCACAAAAGGCAAGTTCACACTTGCTCATGTCCTTTGATTATTTTCTGTAAAGTATTTTGCAAATCCAGTGTTGTCATCACCTGCATTTGAAAAAGGACAGAAAACACTATTTTCATAATAATGTGATTATAGGTTTATTACCATGACGTAATAACCTACTATAAGAGTTTCGGTGGTAAAGGAACATATTATCTAGGACTTAACAACCAATGTCGCCAGTGATTCTTCCGCTGTATATTACGCGTTGACCAGGAGATTTGGAATGGGACGAAGAAGTCAGTTGTATCTTTTCCCTCTCGCATGGAGCTGGATGTGCGGGTCGTGGCTGTTATCACTCGTAGCATGCATATTATTTATGGTAATTCATAGAGTATATGCAGCATATGGGTGGGACCCCTCAACGTCCCACGATAGTTCCGGCATCTGAACGGTCTGTACTGCCATTGCCGTAATTCAATAGGTGGGCTGGCGTAGACCAAAGAGACATGCGGGGTCGCAGAGAAAGCAGTGATTGGCTTGGGTCTTAGTCTAGGCCTCACACCAAGGAAGTGTGAACAGGTTTGCGGCCCGGATCTGCAACAAAGCTAAGATCTCTCATGGGTAAAGTGACGCACCTCTCCAGAGTGTAAGAACTGTAACTTGTTACTCCCTGTTCCGGGAAGGAGCTGTGAACGCGGCGGGAAAGGAACCCCATGAAGGTTCTAGTAAACCCGTGAAGGCTAACGGACATAGCTTTTCAGAATAAAAGCAATCTTTGAAGAAATGTTTACGAAAACCTGCATTGCCTAAGACCTATGGTCTGTGGCTGTAGCTATAGTGCATCAAACACTCCTTTTCTAGTGAACTTGCTGAGTACGCTCGTACTCAAAGTATCTTCTTAACCCTTGCTAGGTTCTAAAGCTAGTACAGACGATGTCTACATCAAGTCATGCTCCAGGAATCATTATCATAAGCTAAAGCTCTTCAAGGAAGTCAAGAAAGTCAACATATACATCAACTCAAGTGAAGACGAAGTTGCTGATTAGATAAGAATAGAATTTCTAACCGTAGAACCTACTTCTATAGAGTATTGCAGCAGCAATGAAAGCCAGAAGTTCAGTTACTAGTTTTATAAGTATGGTAGCTATGAGTTATTTATTCCGGATTCTTCTTTATAAGAAGTTTCTTTCTCTCTCTTTAACCTAGAGTGTTCTCTGGATCTTGTGTAAAGAGTTGAGTTGTAACCTATAGTCATGTCTTGGACCTGCTATGTTTCTGTTGTACTACTTTGAGGGATGTAATACTAGTGAACGGTGTTTCATTGGTGTTATGTCAACGACTATAGTGTACTACATCATGAAGTGGTATCCTGGGTCACCGCAGTTGGTATCAGAGCATATGCTTTGACCTTAGGATTGAAACCCTTTTAGGAAGATCTGTAGGTTGGATAGTGACTATAGGAGCCATCTTATCTAAACCAAATATTCTTATGACTTATGATGAGTATCCACTTGAGTTTAACCTTGTCACACCTAAGTCATATGCTTAAGTCATTCTTTCTTAGGAATAATTATTTATCTTTTCTCAAGTATAGTGTTCTTTAGTGTCCTCCGAGGGAGGCATAAACCACCAAGAGACCATAGGAAAGTGTAAGCCATCAACTGAAGTAGCTTTAATGCTGTAGCCTAATTCCAGAATTTAAGTAAGAATAGTAAAATCTTATGGTTAGCTGGTAACCAAAGATAACATGATGAATGTCATTAGGATAAATGTAGATGTAATGAGTAGTAATCGTGTGGGATTCATTTGGGAATTCTACATGATGAAGTGATATTATGCTAAAACTTAATAATAGAGTAATGTGAACAAAGTTATCATGGTTATATTAGCCTTTAAATCATGATGTACATGTAAAACATAACCAGATCATGGTGAGATTAGCTCCGAAACCATGATGAGAGTGTAAATATGACAAGAAATTAGTAAATTATCCTGAAATATAAGTAAGAAAGTACCATGGTAGAGCTATGATAGAAGTCATGGGTGTTAAAAATTTCTAATAATCATTGGTTTAAGTTAGCAAATAGAATCTCATTAGTCATTTGGAGTAATCATGTGAGGATAATTTACCAATGAAGGAAGGTTGGTTATAGCTAGTCTTTCCAAAGGTGAGACAAAAGTTTAGTCAAAACCAAATTTGAGATCACTTTGCTTAAGATTATCCTATTGCAATTGAGCAATTTGGGTAAATATTGAGACAAACTATAGTTTGACACTATGTGCTAAGTATTGGAGACAACAAGTTGCAGATTGTCAAGTATAATAAGGATTCAAGGAAAAGATTTGGATATGGGATATTACAATTATTCCCATTAAGGTTAACTTGGAGTTGAGACATATCGTAATCATTTCAAGACAATCCCTTATTCCGTAGCGCAAGAGAGTGCGAACTTCGAGGACAAAGTTTATTTTAAGGGGGAGAGTCTGTAACATCCCAGCATTAGAGCTTAGAAATAAGCTGAACACAGGTGTGTGCATTGCATTCATGCATAGAAAATCTGAATAATTTTCGCGCTTTTAAATAAAAACTTGTCAAAGTGATTGAAGCTTCTCTTAACTTGATGGAATGGAAGTAGATCATCAAGTTGACTGCGATAAGTTTCAATATGACCTTTGCTAAAACCTTATTTTGGGTAAACATGATTTGATCTAAGGGTAGATCAAATGGAATAAAGTTAAAACCCTAATACAGTACTTAATGGTTTATATTTGATCCTTAGGTGATCATATCATAGTATTCATTATAATCACTCATGAGTACCAAGTTATAAATATAACACAAATAATAAGAATGTAACAAATATATCTTAATCTTATCTACTTGTACCATGTGTATCATGGAAATACCTAACTTTAACTCTTTAGTGAGATTGAGTAGGAAAGGAACCAAGTCAAGAACATTCGTTATATATCTTTATTTCCATATCAATCTTTATCATCTCTACTGAATCCTATACTTATAATTGTTGTTCATCAATATTGAGTAATCAATTATTGATTCACCAATTCATAACTTATCAATTCCTAAACCTATCAACTCTTGTCTTTATTATAGCATTCACTTAAGGCTTATAAAGAAAGAAGTCAGAAGAGGTAAATAGTGATGTTAGTTTAGAAATCATCTATAGGATGGGAGTGATTGAAGGAAATCAAATCAATATGGTAACAAAGAATATTACAAGGATGAAGTCTGAAGATAGTTACCAGGAGTAGTCCTATTGGATCAAGTAGGTATAGTCAATTAATTATATCTCTTAATCCAATAGAGCTAAACAGAAGATAATTAGAATACAACTATAGTGTTGTATTGAAGAAGCCTTATTTAGTCAATTAGAAACATGAACCATAAAGGATCAAGGGATCATAATGATCATGCCTTACTCACCAATATTGAATGCTTATACCAAGTATAAGTGACATTGGTGGATAAAAAATGATTGAACCATAGTATAGATTTATTATCCTAGCTTAGTCATTACAAGTCACATTAATATAATGTGAGGTTGGAATGTTAGATATTGGAGTCAAGTAGAGACAAGATACTATGGTTAAAACAATGTTAGAGCAACACTGGATTAAAGAAGTAGTATTTTCCTTTTTGGAAATACTAAGCACTTGAGGTGAAGTAGGATTTGATGTATACATCTATTGAAGTGATATTAGTGAAGGATGATTAAGGAAGGATATGAATGGAGTTAGAGGTAACCACTTGTTGGGTTAGAGATTATTAATAATAGAATAGTTGTTATAGCCAAGTATAAATATGAGAATATTATGATAGCTTTAGTGTTAAGCTCATTGGGTTTATAAATGGCTTTAGAAGAATAAAGGTGGATAAGAATATTTTTGTGAAGCAAAGCTCATCATGTTAGCACATGATGATGGATAGGGAGAAGTAATATATCTAGGAAAGGAATTCCTTAATTAGAAGTCCAGAATTATGAAGTATGGAATATGGGAATCCTTGTTAAACACTAAACCCTAACTCTTTAACCAAATAGAGTATGCATCTCAAATAATGAATCTATCATCTTGTTTCCACAATGGTTTATAGAACTATTTACTATATCAAATCACCCGAGCACATATTTGTCATTTTCAACCATCATTATCATCGGTGCTTTGGAACCATGTTCATCAATTCTTTCTCATAAGTTATCCTAGAAAACAAGTCCACTATTTTACTTTGAATGGTGATATTATTAAATTCACCAACATAAAGACAATCTGTCTTAGCCATTAATTTTTATTCACATCAATAAAGGAAATATGAGAATATTAAATCTTCTAAGAATTGATGGTAAAGCATTTTCAATTCAAACTTTAACTCATTAGTTAGTAGTAAAACATTCTCTAATAAGTTTATGAATTTATGCCCAACTAAATTCATATTAAAGAGCTCTCACAAATAATAAGAGAAAAAGGATCTATTAAAAGAAAAGAAAAAAGAATATAGCATTATATAATAAAAGATCATTATATGATTCTAAATACACCACATTACTGCTGCAAATACTTAGCAAGTAATTTCTATAAAGAAACCTTTAAACAATTGTGTAAAATTCAAATCTAAAAGTGAAACAGAAAATAGAAAATCAATAAAGAAAGAAAAAAAGAAAGGAACCAGCATCTGGCCCATGGCCCATCTCCTCTCTGGCTTATTCGTCGCCGCAAGCAGCCGATCCCAGCCCAACTCCTCGGCCTATACCGCTTCGCCCCTTCTTTATCCTTTATTCCTCCTCTTGCCAGAAGGACGTCGCCGGCGAAGTAGCTGCGTGGCGCCGCCAGAGCCGTCTGTCGTCGCTGTGATGCTCGCTGCGAAGAGATCTGCGCTACCGTCCTAGACGTCGTCTACAAGATCCCCCCTGCACTGAGAACGAACCCTAATCCCTTTCTCTCTCATTTTCCCTTATCCACTGAAAACCGAGCTCGCCGGAGATCATCCACCTCGCCGTTCCCGACCATCCTAGGATCAACGGAGGACACCAACGTGCTCGTCGTGCTCTTCTTGTTCATCTGCAACGAATCACGCAAGCCGGCACAACCCCAATCGACGGGATTGAAGCATCCGCGGCCGCTAGACGTTGCCATAAATCGTCGATTGCCACCATCTCACGCCTCCTCCACCCTCTTCGACACCCTCTTCCGAATCCTGGTGAGCTACCGGTGCTCGTGAACCTCTTCGATTTGTCTCTCGAACACCACAACGTCGTGCCGACGCTCGCTTTCGTCCGCTTCCACAGTTGCTCGTCGAAGCAAGTGCTCCGATGACCATTTAGAGGCGGCGCAACCCTAGTTCGATTCGCCATCGAGTGTTGAATCTAACACACACTTGCACTGCACCGCGCGCGCCCTAGATCATTGGATCGAAGTCAATCTGAGAGGATCTATTCACGTGACGTCACGATGACGTTATGCTGGCGTCATCCTTGACCTAGTCCACCCTGTTGACTGGTCCTTGTCCATGTGGCAGATGACGTGGCCTTGGGCCCATGGGTCCGTGTGTGTGGCTAGGTAGAGTTGCGGTATAAAAAGTCTGTGCATGTTTAGAAAATAATTAAAACAATATGAATTCAAATTTCAAATATTCCAGAAATTAAATAAAATGATTAAATCTTGTAAATTTAATATCTTTTGTTTTCTAAATCAGAAAAATACATATAATATATTAAAATGTTTAGAAAAATAAAATCTACAACTTAAAACTATTACTAAATATTATTATGATGATTATTTAAATAAATATTATTTAATAAATGCTTTACAAAGTTTTAAAACTTTGATAATTAATATTTTAATAATGGTAAATGTTAAAAATATAAATAAAATACTAAAAATCTTAGAAAAATAAGAACTAGAGTTTAAAACTATAATTATACATTATAAAAATACTTAATTAAATATTTATTATCTATTAAGTATTTCTAAAGTAATAAACCTTATTAAAATCATATCTTATTATTTATAAATCACAAAAATAAATGTAATATACCAAAATAATCACAAAAATAATACCTACATGTTAAAAAATGTGGTATTACACTTTTGAGTTAAATAAAAGTTAAACACTTTTATAACTTGAATTTAAAACCTATTTCCTTAAATTAATAATTCATATAAAGGTAAATAAAACTTGTAAATAATTCTAAAATTTAACCAATTAAATGTAATAAATAGTATTAATCCTAAATACTAATTTTATGAAGTAAATATGGTTTAACACATTTTAATATAATTTTATTAAGTTATCCTTCAACCATAAATATAAATTATTTTATAAAAGAATTCTTATTTAATATAAAATCTCCAAGAATAATTATAATAAGATAAAACCCCTTCTTTATATTAACCACAAGTTTATACATAAATCAAAACACTATAGTGAGTTCATAAGTAGTAAATAATATTGTTTACTTATTCATAAACCTTAAACCACACCTTATAAGGAAATAAACTCCTTCATATATTTATAATGTAAAGAAACAACTACCAAATAAAAGTATAATCCTTCCTAAATAACTCTAAAGGAAACATTATAAAGTAAATAAGCTACATATATTATAAGCGTTATACCGTAAGTCCATCTATGTCTTTAAAGTTAACTTTAGTCTATCATACTTTAATTAATGCTAAAGACTTTAATATATACTGTATAGTTAACTTTGGTATGTTATAATTAAATTGTAAAGCGTCTTAATACCAAACCAACCCAGTTAAAGACAAAGATAGATAAGTCTCAAATACTACTAATTTTATTATTCCAGTAAAGGCAATTCTTTCTAACTTAAGGACTATAACTAGAGAGAACACCTCATAAGGTTAACTTAAAAGCTTAAATGCTTCTGCTTAGTTGAGTAAGATTTTCTTCAAAAGTTATTCGTTTTTCTACTTCAGAAAAACAATAACAACTAATCACAATCACTTTACTTTATACTATACTTGCATAATAAGATTGTTCATACTTAAATTCTTTATAAGTGACATTACTTGTAAAGTAAAACTTGAAGATAAACAATTAAGATGGAAACAACCTTATGTATCATTCCATACTATGTATTTTATTGTTGTATAAATACATGTTGTATTACACACACTCACAAGCCTTAATAAGAAGCACATGTATGAAACTTAATTTAAAAGAGAAACACATTCCAAAGAAATCCTTTCCAGTATCCAAACCCTAGATCAACTTTATTCTCGGGATTCGCGTTTATCAACTTGCATTACATTACTTATGCATAAAAGCATCTTGCTTCTTTAAACATTAGTCCTTACCGGACCAATAATGCAGATTTCCACTATTGGATCTTTTATATTGTCTTGAAGACCGTGAGTGCATAATCTTGCAATCACAAAAGGCAAGTTCACACTTGCTCATGTCCTTTGATTATTTTCTGTAAAGTATTTTGCAAATCTAGTGTTATCATCACCTGCATTTGAAAAAGGATAGAAAACACTATTTTCATAATAATGTGATTATAGGTTTATTACCATGAGGTAATAACCTACTATAAGAGTTCCTGTGGTAAAGGAACATATTATCTAGGACTTAACAACCAATGTCACCAGTGATTCTTGCGCCGTATATTACGCGTTGACCATGAGATTTGGAATGAGACGAAGAAGTCAGCTATATCTTTTCCCTCTCGCATGGAGCTGGATGTGCGGGTCGTGGCTGTTATCACTCGTAGCGTGCATATTATTTATGGTAATTCGTAGAGGATATGCAGCATATGGGTGGGAGCCCTCAATGTCCCACGATAGTTCCGGCATCTAAACGGTTTGTACTACCATTGCCGTAATTCAATAGGTGGGCTGGCGTACACCAAAGAGACATGCGGGGTCGCGGAGAAGGCAGTGATTGGCTTGGATCTTAGTCTGGGCCTCACACCAAGGAAGTGTGAACGGGTTCGCGGCCCGAATGTGCAACAAAGCTAAGATCTCTCATGGGTAAAGTGACGCACCTCTGCAGAGTGTAAGAACTGTAACTTGTTACTCCCTGTTCCGGGAAGAAGCTGTGAACGCGGCGGGAAAGGAACTCCATGAAGGTTCTAGTAAACCTGTGAAGGCTGACGGACATAGCTTTTCAGAATAAAAGCAATCTTTGAAGAAATATTTACGAAAACCTGCATTGCCTACAACCTATGGTCTGTGGCTGTAGCTATAGTGCATCAAACACTCCTTTTCTAGTGAACTTGCTGAGTACGCTCGTACTCAAAGTATCTTCTTAACCCTTGCAAGGTTCTAAAGCCAGTACAGACGATGTCTACATCAAGTTATGCTCCAGGAATCATTATTATAAGCTAAAGCTCTTCAAGGAAGTCAAGAAAGTCAACATATACATCAATCAAGTGAAGACGAAGTTGCTGATTAGATAAGAATAGAATTTCTAACCGTAGAACCTACTTCTGTAGAGTATTGCAATAGCAGCAATGCAAGCCAGAAGTTCAGTTACTAGTTTTATAAGTATGGTAGCTATGAGTTATTTATTCCGGATTCTTTTTATAAGAAGTTTCTTTCTGTCTCTTTAACCTAGAGTGTTCTCTGGATCTTGTGTAAAGAGTTGAGTTGTAACCTATAGTCATGTCTTGGACCTGCTATGTTTCTGTTGTACTACTCTGAGGGATGTAATACTAGTGAATGGTGTTTCATTGGTGTTATGTCAACGACTATAGTGTACTACATCATGCAGTGGTATGCTGGGTCACCGCAGACTGCTTGGATGATTATCCAGACTTTTTATGCTGGGTTAAACTTCTTTTCAAGAAATCTGTTAGATTCTTCTGCCGGACGTACCTTTATGACCATTACATTGGGGGCAGCAACAAATCTCCTTGATAATATGATGGTCAACTATTCTGAATGGCACAATAAGAGAGCTCCACATGGTAAGAAGGTAAATTTTGTTGAAGAAACCTCCTCTCTGAGTGATAAAATTGATGTTTTCATGGCTATGCTTGTTAATGGAAAAGCTCATATAGATCCTAATAATGTTCCCTTAACCTCTTTGGTTGCTCAAGAAGATCAAGTTGATGTCAACTTCATTAGAAACAACAATTTCAACAACAATGCCTAGAGGAATAATTTTGGTAATAATAATAATTATATGCCTTATCCTCCTAATAATGGTAATACTTATGGAAATTCCTACAACAATACTAGAAGTGCTCCCTCTGAACTTGAAGTCGTGCTCAAAGAATTTATTGGTAAACAAACCACTTTGAACAAAACTGTGGAGGAAAAGCTTTTGAATATTGAGAAAAATATCTCCTCTTTGTCTGAAGCACAATCTTTTTTGATTAATAAAATGGATGCTAAACCTGAAATCTTGGAACGTACCTTTGCTGCTAGTCATTCCATACAAGTTAGTATTGATGAAAATGTTAGACTGTTAGCCAAACTACATGCTAAGTGGGGAAGAGAAGCTGAAACTGTTAGAAACAATAGTGTTTGCAGTATTACCACCACCAATATGGATGCTACCAAACCACAAGAAGCCCCCATTCCTCCTACAACTATGCCTAAACCAAATAAGTCTACTACCTGTGATGCTAAGTTTTATTTTGATCTTGATGGTTGCAATATTTCTAAAGTTATTATGTTCCAACAAAAGCTTGCTAAAAGTCCTAATGCTAGTGCTATGAATATGGCTTTGACCAAACACATTACATATGCTCTCATTAAAAGTAAGGAAGAAAAGTTGAAACAGAAAGCTTCTATTCGTAGGAAAGTAGAAGATAGTTGAGAATCCATCATTAATATGCAAGTGAATGACTTTGATCTCAAAGCTTCATGTTGTAGGGTCCGCAGCATAGAAAACAAAAAATTCCCTACGATGTGAACTATATACCAAGATCTATCTACTAGATACAAACAACGGGCGGATGTATATCCGTAGAAAACATACTCTTGAAGACCGACAAAGCTTAACGAGTTCAACTCGTGGTTGATGTAGACGATCTCTTGCCGATCTCAAGATCGAGAGGAAGTCCTAGCGCCGCAAATCAGCAGCGCATCCGTGCTCGCACACACGTTCGAGGCACCGAGCAACCTCCGCCTCCTCGCTCCAGCGATGCAGCGGAAGCACAACTCTTTCTTGCCGAATAGCCACCGGGAACATGTATCTCGCTAGTCCGAGACCATGGGGAATAAATTCTAGAGGGGGAGAGAGATCCTTCACGAGGAGGTGTGAGAGACAAGTGAGGAGGGGGGCTCCTTTTATAGGAGGAGGGGGCACCCAAGGGGGTGGCCGCCGGCCATGGGGGCTGCCCCCTCCCTCCTTCATTCATGTGGGTGGACACTCCACTCACAAAATTCCCTTTAAAATCCCTCCACTCAAAAGTCCACTCAAATTCCCATTAAATTTCCACCAAATTTAATGCAAACTCTCATTAAATAAAACTCTTTTATTTTATTCAGAATTTTGTCAATTACTTTAATGAAAAACATTCACAAATAACCCCTTGTTAGAATTCTATTTCACATGCATAACCACTTTATGCAATTTCACCCGAAAACCTGTTTCGGTATCTAGTGAAATAAATTCCTGCGCTTGTTCATTCTTTCGGCATGAAACATTTGCTCCAATTGGATGTCGGTGTCTCTTAAGTGTGTCACCCTACGGTTCGTGAATAATGCGGACATGATCGAGACCCCTCTCGGATGAATAATCAGAAGCGGGATCTGGAGACCCATACTGACTCCCACACATTCAACGATGACTTTCTTGTGATCGTCGGAACCTTTTACTTTAGTATCTTAATCCCTTTGTTTCACGATATATTACATGTCCGAGATTCGATCATCGGTATCTCCATAACTAGTTTGATCTCGTTACCGACATGCACTCTTTTCTCGTTCCTGTGATATAACATTCTAGTGATCAAATCACTTGCTTGCAAGCTAATCAATGTGATATCACCGAGAGGGCCCAGAGTATATATATCCGTCATCGGGATGAACAAATTCCACTCTCGATCCATGAGCCTCAACATAACACTTTATTAGTTCTGAATCCATCTTTATAATCACCCTGTTACGGTGTGACGTTTGATGTTATCAAGAAACTGTTCCGGTGTTAGTGATTGACATGATCTCATGGTCTAAGGATTAGGATCACTTCGTAAGTTGTTATAGCAATATAAACTCAATGACTTTGATCGTAATGCTATACTTCGGATGAATGTTCATCACACCATTACACTAATGTTGTGATCCCGTTATTAACAACATCCAATGTCCATGATCAGGAAACCTTGATCATCTTGTTAATCAACGAGCTAGTTTATGAGAGAGGCATAACTAGGAACTTTCTGTTTGTTTATTAAACACACATGTATTAACGTTTCCGTATTAATACAATTATAACATGCAAAATAAACATCTATCATATACTTGGAATACACATAATAAACACTTTATTATTGCCTCTCAGGGCATATTCCCTTCACATGTGACATTGGTTCTAGTGTGTCTATTATGCCTAGAAATATTTATAAAATGCTTGATTTGCCATCTTTGGTGAAAAAGACAAATTTCTACCGAATCGGTAGGAAGTGGGTCAGATATGAACTATAGGTACATGATCTGATGCTCATGATTTTTTACAAAAAATATTTTTAGGTTCACAATATGCTATTTAATCAGAGATACACTTCAATTTTATCGAGGCTCGGCCCCAAGCTAAGAATCTGCATGCCCGTCGTTCGACAAAGTTTGACGATAGTTTAAAACGGGCATAAGAAATTCAAAAACGATCCAAACAATACGAAACCTTCGCGTGGTATCATATTATGTGACATAGTTACAAGGAAAAATATCAAACTTATTATATTGATTCTGTCTAAAAAAAACCTTTACAAAATGACATATCTCATTCGAGGTTTCCTGGCTTTCGGGTCAAATGACCAATGTTATGGCTAGAATCAAGGCATAGTTTGTGATAATGTGTCAATATTCTGCATTCATGTGCATCATGGGATGGAGAACAATGTTGTAGGAGGAAGTTTTCCTTTTGGTCGCACCAAAAATCCATTTTCCATTTTCTGAGTGCAAAAAACGGACGGTTTTATGAAGCAACCACCAAATGGCTAATTCAAAATGCCGCCACCATATTTTTCAAAAATACTAGACCACCTTACATGGAAAATGTCCTAACAGGGGGATCTCAAAAATTTCCGTCTATACCTGGTGAAAAAGACAAATTCCCGCCGAATCGACAGGAAGTGGGTCAGATATAAACTATAGGTACATGATCTGATGCTCATTATTTTTTACAAAAAATCATTTTTAGATTGTATGCTATTTCTTCAGAGATCCACTTCAAGTTTATGGAGGCTCAGCCCTGAGCTAAGAATCTTCATGCCTGCAGTTCAACAAAGTTTGACGATAGTTTAAAACTGGCATAAGAAATTCAAAAATGATCCAAACAAAACCTTCACGTGGTGTCATATTATGTGACATAGTTACAAGGAAAAATATCAAACTTGGTATATTGATTATGTCTCAAGAAAATCTTCACAAAATGACATATCTCATTCGAGGTTGCCAAAAAGCCATTTTTTATTTTAAACGGGCAAATAAAATTATGGCTAGAATCACGACATAATTTGTGATAAGTTGATATTGATATCATATTTGGATTCCTCTCATTTTTTGGACCAATTTAGACATATTATTTGTCGAATTTCGATTATGGATTTAAAGATATTAGTTATTCCATATTAAATAGAAAAATACAAAAAAATAAAATCATTATATTTTTATCTGAATTCAATAATAATTTTACTTTTTCATTATTGTTTACTTAAATAATTGTTTGTAATTTCAAAAAATACAAACATGTGACATGATGATATAAGAGTTAATAGGATTGATATTATAGTATTGACAACAATATAAAAATTGCTTTGCAAAAATAGATTTTGAACGAGAGGAAGTTAAGCGTGCTGGAGTTGGGGTAGTGAGGATGGGTGACTGATCGAAAAGTTTGACCAAGACTGTAATTTGATCAAAGATTAAGTGTAATTTGTGTTAAAAATGTTCAAAGCGAGAGATTATTGAGTCAAACGATATAAATATTAAAAAATGAGAAAAAATTTAAAAAATACATATTTTTTTAAAGAAATATTTTTACAACCGGCCGGCAAGCTATGACGACGGCCGCTAAGTCAAGGACAGCCGTCGGCGTACGTCCGCTACGCCAAGGACAGCCGTCGGCGTACGACCGCTACGCCAAGGACAGCCGTCGGCGTAACGTACGCCAACGGCCTCCATGTGCTCCGTCGAGGAAGACCTTTGCAGAGGAGCCTACGCTGAGCGCGGCCGTCGGCGTAGCATACGCCGAGTGTTTTTGGTCTAGCCGTCGGCGTATCGTCGTGTCCTGTAGCGTAACATCTAATCCAAGACAGAGGGAGTAGAAGTAAGGTAGAATTGTTCAAAAACCGACGTCCTGTGCTACGGCCTCACTCACAAAGAAGTTGCTACAGCAAAACAAAGCACCATAGACCTGGTGGCACATGAAACCTCCGACCTCAACCATGGCTTACGGCCCGGACACAGTTGCTCTTGCGTTAAGTCATCTTATGTGGACATCTTCACGCAATAAAAGACCATTCCCACAAGAAACACACTGTCGAGCAGCTCCATGACGAACGAGCCGTTGTGCCGAAATAGAAACGCACCGCCGAGCAGCTCCATGAGGTGATGTCGTCAGTGGTACAAAATTGCTTTGCCGGAACACAATTAAGACTATTTAGTTTTGGGTTCCCAGCCAATATTATGCTTAGGCTGATGAACTCAGTCAGTACGACCGGATGTCAAATTAAGTGGTATAAACATTAGAGTAGAAATTTTGAAACCCATTCCACTTGGGAGGTATTAATTGAACCAGGAGACAAAAAGACAGACAATGACACAACACTGAATCGCCATTAGGAAAACTATTTTACACTGAGATATCAGAGATAGATGCTTGGTCTACCAAGAGTGAAGCTAATAATGTACTAGGCCCATGTCATTTATTTTCAACCCATCGGCAGTGCAAATATAGCCATATATAACAGCATTGCCGGTGGGTTGATTATTCTGCAACCTCATACGCAAATCATACCATGCACTCACGATTGTGACATGTTCTCTACTAACTTCATGTTGTTGAAGTATAAAGCTAAGATGTATCCAATCATCGAAACCCTCATTTGCTAACAATCCTCTCACATGCCCCTTTCTTAATAACTTGCAACAAAAACAAAATATCTTGTCAAGCTCTTTGTTGTACACAAGACATTCTCTGTCACATATTTCTTCATCTGGGAGCTCTCTATTATATGCCGATGCAGAAAACCTTCTAATATTTTTGTCTCTATAGGACCATGCTTAATAGAAATGTCTCTTTTAGGACCCTTTTGCAGCAATATATCAATCATTTTATGATCAAGACCATCCCAACATCTTGGATCAAACATATCATGATGAGAAGAGCTATTGGTGTCATCGTGAACAGTAGCATCATTACCTTCATCACCAGTACTAGCATCATTACCTTCATTATCAGTATTAGCATCATCACATTCATCACCAATATTACCATCGTCGCCTTCATCAAACTCTGAAGTACAAGCCTCAACTTCTACCACATTATCACCACGGTCGTGATCCACATCAACATGTGGAGTTTGATTTTCAGAATTTATTTGAGACTCTTTCACAACAAATTTATCCATAGCACCCTTTTGAGACTGAGCCGTCACTTCTAATCTCCGTCTTTTCTGCTTCTCGTAACCCCCGATTGCCTGTTTTAGAAATTTAAAAATTAATACTCTCTCTGACTCATATTAGTTGACTCAACTTTGTCTAGATACGAATACATCTTAACTAAATATATATGAATCTAGATAAACTTAAGTCAACCAATGATGGATTTCAGCGATCAGTTAGACAGTTACCTTTTTCTTTCCTCAAACAAACGATGAGGTTGCGATCAGTTTAACAGTTTTCATGTTCAGCGATTTGTTTCCTTGTTTAGCTACGAAAGTGTGAGACTGTAATTACATTATTTTCTATTGTATGTATGGATTTCAGCGATCAGTTAGACACTTACCTTTTTCTTTCCTCAAACAAACGATGAGGTTGCGATCAGTTTAACAGTTTCCATGTTCAGCGATTTTTTTCCTTGTTTAGCTACGGAAGTGTGAGACTGTAAGTACATTATTTTCTATTGTATGTATGTACTCCAATAGAACAGATCTTTACCGTGCGATAACCATGCCTGGCGATAGCTGACTCTTGAGTGGGTATTTTTTATTGCGCTACCAGGATTTAGGAAGGGAGGTCGCAGGTTGGGACTCGCTGAGCGACGGCGAGCGGCGAGCGAACAGCGGGTGCCGGCGGCGATCTCGAGAAGTGAAATGGAGGTTGGGAGTCTGGACTCAGGAACAAGCGACGTGAGTTACGCGAGGAACGGTCTCGCCATCTCGGACACCAGGCGACGCGAGACGAGCGATTTCTGCTGGAGTGCTAGGCCTGGGCCGCCACAGAGTATTAGAGAACTACACAAAATCAGGGGCCCTGTTCGGTCAGCACATCGAACATGTGCATCGACGGGCCTGTATATAAGGGGTCGGTGTCCAGCAAAAACACTCATAGTTCAGTTACTTGACAGAAATTAGAGCAAAGACATCGTGCATGTGTGTGCGTCTGTGCGACCTTCGGTTTTTCCACTCTCGGTAATATCGAGTAGGAATGAGTTGCATCAGGAAGTTGTGTTGTACATGAAAACCTCTTCTTGGTTCCTTACGCAACATGAGTTGTACATGTACATTTTCTGATGCTGATACTCAATGGACTGCTTCTTTGAGGCGGATGAACCAAACTTCAATATTGGGTTAGATGGATTTAGTGGTATACCTTATAGCGCCATTGAGGTCAAGCAATGCGATAACACAAGTCGAACCGGCCTTTTAACCGAGTACTACTATGTAAATAGACATTCATCATTCTGTAGTGATTTACAAAATGTGTTTTAGTCTTTTGAGCTAATTCGTTCTATGTCAATTTTTACAGACCCCAGCTTATTCTCCGATGTAGCAATGGCTCGATTCAAACTTTGGTAGCAGTGTTATATGTCTAACTCTGGATTAATCGATCCATCTCCTCACCCCTCCATTCTTGCAAGAAATCAACTCCTTCCAACGGCACAACACGTACTCATAATGGACTAGTAAATTTGTAGAAAGCAGGCAAAAATTGTCAATCTGTGTGTCATCATGGTTAGATATATCGATTGTACCGTGTGGTAGCAAATATAAGAAATGTCGTCTAAAGAAAATTTCTTTGATAGGACACAAATAATATTCTGTACCCAGGGAGTCAAATAGTGCATCCCTACCACATGCTGTCAAAGAAATATAAGAAATGTAGTCAAATAACGCATCCACTATATATATACAGAATAATAAGAAATGTTGTTGCACGACGTCAATGAAAGTACACATTCAGAATCAAACATATTACATGGACGGGTACACAATGAATTCAAATGCATTATGTCACCTAAGAATTTCTGGTGGGTGCGAGTGTAGAATAGGAATCCTAGCATAATGACACGACATAACTCCAATACATGGACTCCGAGGGCAGTATAAATAAGATATGGTAAACACTAACTTAGTTGTCCGTGAGAACCACTTGCCTCATTTGCAGAACAGATAAATAGTGGAATTATTCTAGTAAAAAATTAGATTCTCCAAATGGCATTATAATCCATGGAGAAAAAACCAATAACATGCTGATTTCTTTCCATTTGTCCCAATTGCCAGACTTACTAAGTTGAGAGCAGAAGTTATGCCTTTCTCACCCCAGTGTTTAGCAGTTCTTGCTTGATGCCTGAAATAGCAGAAACATTCTGCAAGAAACATCAAAAAGGATACAAAAACAAATAGCAGAAAAAATAGAAGCATTCCAAACCAAAAGAGGTAATTTCTGACTAATAGAAGGTATGACGAGCAGCTAGAAAATCACGGTGTGTTGATCTTAAACTAAAAAATACCACCAAGGAAAAGAAAGAAACAGCAAAACGGCTAATTAGCAGAAGGATATAACCACATGCATACTTTTTATTTCTACACATACCAGTTTCCAAAGACCAAGTCAGCACATAATTTCTCTTGTTGTATGTACCTAGCATTTCCATAACATTTTAAAGCTAGCCAGCAAAAAACGACAATTAAATCATAGTAGCAACAATTAAGGAAACAATATATTTGCTTGCAAAGATAACCGTTTTACATATGCTTGCAGCCTCTATGATTTGCCCACTAAACAAATTCAGAAAAAGGTTCAATCATAGCAGCAACAATTAGTAGGTATTTTATAATCAGCCCAATACGACAGTACCTGAATACATCGAGGAGAGCTCGGAGACATGGATATGGAGCTGGCGACGACATCCAGGGAGCTTTTTGCCAGAGATAGAGATGTTTTCTTGGACACCGGCAAGCTTGCTAAGGTTAGCCGTAAATCGCCGTAATGAACGGAGAAGCACATCGGCAGAAAGGAGAATTGCTGCCTCCCTCTGCGACGATCCTGCCCACCTCAAAGCCCCCTACAGCCACCAGCAGACAAGGCCACCCACAGCACCGCGCGTCAACGAGGCCACTGGCCGCTTGAAGGTCCGAAGAAACCATGGTGCCTCACCTGAAGGTCCGCTGCTCCCGTACAGGATCTGGAGGTTTGGGCATGTCAGCGACCTAGACCCACCTGCCAGCGAACCCACCGAAACCGCTACACCTACTAGGAGGGAGCACGAGTTGACCAGGCCTAGAAGGGCTAGGCGAGCTCCTGCCTGGCTTGCAGGCCACGTATTGGGCTAAACTGAACCCATGTAACAGTTATGCCTCTTCTTAGTAGTATATGTAGAACTGCTCAGGGAGAGGAGGAACTTGGCTAGGAATTGGATGAACTAGACGGCTTGGCCGTATTGTAAGGAATCTGCTCGGGGGTGGTCGGGAGGAACGGGCACTATACACCAACTTCCTGTGAATCATGTCGATTTAGTCCAGTAGATCCACTCCCTTACGTCTGGTATCAGAGACCACACTGATCCACCGATCTGGAGCTACCAAACCACCCACATAATACTCGTTTCTTCGTGCGCCGCCGTGCGGAGATCATGGAGGGCCTGTCGGCCGAATCTCGATCCGTGTACGAGATCCTCAAGGCAGAGACGAAGGAGGAGTATGAGATCCGTTTTCTCGCTCACAAGAAGGAGATCCTCGATGCGGTGAAAGGGCACATCGACAACACCCGCCAGCAGATCAAGGACGTTGCCGACAATGTCGATGCGGTCCACGCCCACATGAGCGCCGAGATCGCGGAG
The DNA here is from genome assembly GCA_910589765.1 of Avena atlantica. Taxonomy (NCBI): domain Eukaryota; kingdom Viridiplantae; phylum Streptophyta; class Magnoliopsida; order Poales; family Poaceae; genus Avena; species Avena atlantica. The sequence goes on along the minus strand of OU342734.1, from coordinate 21,588,587 downwards.
GCCAAGGCATCCCTTGGGGTGGAGTTAGGCGCTGTCAAATCCAAGCTCAGCGTTGAGATAGCACAACTGTCGTCATCGGTCAACCACGCGCTCCAAGCAATTCCGCAGCAGCCTCATGGGCAGCGCGGTGGTGACACAACCGGCCCCGATGGGCACCGCTCTTCACCAAGCAACCCGGGGAAGGAGTATGAATTTCATACACCTCCTCCGGGAGGAGGTACAAATTTCGGCCAAAAAACTTCATTTGCTCTGAATTCCCCCCATACAAACCTGCATATTGATGCATCTGCCTCTGCTCCACGGGTGGAACTACCTTCCTTTGAGGAATCCAATCCGCGGCTGTGGCAGCGTCGCTGCGAGGAATATTTCTAGCGGTGGGGCACGCCTGTGACTCACTGGGTTTCCTACGGATCGTCGCAATTCACTGGAGCAGCAGCGACCTGGCTGGAAGCGTTTCTGACAAAATTTCCACAGGAAACTTGGGCAGAGTTTGTGAAGGCGGTTCAGTTCCTGCGGAACCAACACCAGATCCTGCTGCGGCGTTTGTACCATATCTCTCAGACGGGCAAAATTGAAGACTATGTGCAGCGGTTTGCTGATTTGATTGACCTGCTGTCTGCTTATGACACTCACCCTGACCAATTGCACTATTTGACGCGGTTTCTGGATGGGCTCAGTCCGACGGTGCGTGTGCTCGTAGCTATTCAGCAGCCTGATGATTTGGATGCAGCGATGACCATGGCCTTGCTTTATGAGGAATTGGGTGGGGAGATGGAATCTGTAGTAGTAAGATCTAATTACTGCTCGTTCGGGCGTCGAGCGCCATCGTCCTCATCACCACCACCACCACCACCTCCGGCAAAATGGATTTCCAAAACAGTAGAGGAAAAACGTCAGAATGAGGCAGCTCGCTATGGGTCTGATGATAGGTGGCCATCTCTGAAAGCTTACCGCCGATTGAAAGGTTTGTGTTACCTCTGTGGGGAGAAATGGGGAAAGGAGCATGTCTGTAACAAATCCATCCAGCTACATGTTGTTCAAGAAATGCTCGACTGTTTTCAGCTTCAAGAGTCTGTTGATGAAGCCGAGGTAGAGTCTGACATTCCTGTTGGGCAGCACCTGATGATGCTATCTTTAGCTGCTGTCAGTTCTGCAGTTTCTGCAGCTCGCTCTCTGAAAATTCAGGTTGATATCCAAGGGCAGGCATTTACATTTCTGATTGACTCTGGTATTTCGTATTGCTTCCTCGATAAACGCACGGCTGACAAGTTGCACGGCATGAAACCTCTCCAACCAGCTCTGAATGTTCAAGTAGCAGGAGAAAAAATATTGACCTGTTCTGAACATTTTCCTTCGCTAACATGGGGAGCGCAAGGGTACACCTTCTGTGACAATTTCAGAGTTCTAGAGTTGCACAGTTATGATGGCATTGTGGGATTGGATTGGCTTGCTAAATTCAGTCCCATGTTGACTCATTGGGCGCAGCAATGGCTCGCGTTTCAGCAGGAAGGGCAACTGGTGGTGCTCCATGGCGAGGGAGCTCTGGAAGCTACACATGCTCTCATTGAGTTGCATGTGGTGAAGGATGATGAAAGATCGGTTAGCCTTGAAACTCGAGCTGACATTCAGACCCTCCTCGATCAGTATTCTTCGGTTTTCGAAGAACCCACAGAGTTACCACCTCGCCGGCAGTATGACCATCAAATTCCGCTTATACCAGGTGCTCGCCCAGTTTCTATGCGACCGTATCGTGTGGCACCTGCATTTCCTACCGCACCAGCCCCTCGCCGCGGTGTCGGCCACCTACCAAACTGACGAGTCAAATATTTGTGGACATGAAAAACAAAGGACACCTTGGTTTAATGTGGATTAAAACTGCGCCATATAAGAATATATTGTCATGGTCTGATGTGCCCATAAAAAAATGAAACATAAGAACTACCCGCGGGGACCCTTGGACCTAACAATTACCCGCATTGCCTTGACATGCCCATAAAATTATATGCATCATAAGAACTAAAGGAAGCCTTGGTTTAATGTATCATAACATTGCGCCATGTAAGAATATTGTCGCTATCTATTGTGCCCATAAGAAATGGAACACAAGAACTACCTGCAGCGACCCTTGGCCCGACATAAGATTACCTGCATGCCTTGACATGCCCATAAATTTATATATATGCATTATAAGAACTACTAGCATGGTGGGATGTCTGCCTAATATCACTCGATCTAAGAATAACCAGTAAGGCTTCATCCTTCATGTGCATGAGAAAGCACAACGAGTAGGAAAAACTAGTATGTCCCCATTCTCCAAACTTGCATACAATTTTTTTGTTGAAGTGTATAACTGGATTGCACTAGCCCTTTCCATCAGTTCGGACTTTTGGTTGCGTTGGCTAGTGCATGAAGCTTGACATGGTATCAGAGCCTAAGGTCTCGAGTTTGAGTCCTGACTTTTGCAATTTATCCAAAAATTGTTGTAGACCCTCTGTGTCCACGTATAGACCTCTTGAGTCATACGTGAGTTTCGCGCGCCGTCGCTCTCTTCCGGTTGCACGTGCTGACTTCTTCCCGTCACACGTGAGAGGAGGTGTTGAAGTGTATAAGTGGATTGCACTAGCCCTTTCCATCAGTTCGGACTTTTGGTTGTGTTGGCTAGTGCATGAAGCTTGACATGGTATCAGAGCCTAAGGTCTCGAGTGCTAAGTGCTACAAGATCTAGTGCACTGGACCTCGTGGTTATGGACCCGAATCCTTTAGTATGGAACATTGTCTTTTCCAAGTAAAAACCCCTAGTATATGAAAGAATGAAAAGGTGCTTTCGTTCTTGTGGAATAAGAAGCCCTCGTACCTTAATGAAAGGAAAATCGTAATTTTTCGTTAGGTATTTGACCAAATAGGATCGTCCAGTTCCTATCTTTTTGATCGGAGGTTGAATCGATCATCAGAAGAATTAGGCCAAAAATTAGGATACATTCTGGGAAAATGGAACTTCCACGGAAGAGAAGCAAATGAAACTCTTTCATAAAAATTCTCGTAGAATTGAGAATGAAGTTTTCATACCCCATGGGGAATTAGCAGCGCCTACGAATGATATAAATACTACTGTTGCTTTAGCTTTACTCACGTCAGCAGCATATTTTTATGCGGGTCTTAGCAAAAAAGGATTGAGCTATTTCGAGAAATATATTAAACCAACCCCAATCCTTTTACCAATTAACATCCTAGAGGATTTCACAAAACCATTATCGCTTAGCTTTTGACTTTTCGGGAATATATTAGCGGATGAATTAGTCGTTGTTGTTCTTGTTTCTTTAGTCCCCTTAGTAGTCCCTATACCTGTCATGTTTATCTTTTCTTTCAATTCAGGGGAAATACGGTCGGGCGGCGCTAATTCGAATAAAAGGAAATTAATTCTTTCATACTTACTTTAACTAGTTATTTCGGTTTTCTACTAGCTGCTTTAACTATAACCCCAGCTCTATTTATTGGCTTGAACAAGATAGGTCTTATTTGAATTGACTGAATAAGAGGGGTCCACGTATAGACCTCTTGAGTCATACGTGAGTTTTGCGCGCCGCCGCTCTTTTCCGGTTGCACGTGCTGACTTCTTTCCGTCACACGTGAGAGGGTGTGTTTAAGTGTATAAGTGGATTGCACTAGCCCTTTCCATCAGTTTGGACTTTTGGTTGCGTTGGCTAGTGCATGAAGCTTGACATTTTTCAGTGGCCTTGGGAATTAAGAAAGCCGTTTAACAAATAGATTTCATTTCATATACTCCAAATAACTTGATGACAATTTGGGCAAATATCAAACAATGCAATTCAACCCTATAGTCCATAGACAAAATTCGTTTGAACACAACTCAATGTCACTTGCAAACCAGCAGCAAATTTTCCAGAAAGCGCTACATTTAAAAAAAACAGAATAATTACATCAAGGTCAGGAAGAGATTACGCATCCCCAAATTTAAGTAGTTCAATTTGCATATGGCCAGAAATTTCCAGTTAGCTTCAGTTGTTCATCAATCACTCTGGCGACTGAAAAATTCTGATCCCTCAGCTCCAAGCAACATATCGTCCTATACTCCTATTAACATAAATTTCACCTTCAGGTTCACCTTTCCATCTCATCAAACATGCATTTTGCTACTGATTTTTAGCTAGTTCGAAGGTTACAAAAAAGAACAATCGTAAAACCAAAGTTCAGATTCCAAAATCACCAAAGGCACCCATGCCATTAGCTTAGTTCAGTTCTTTGTCTTAGTGGGGCTGCATTCACACAGAAAAAGAATAGAGTTGGAACCCGTAGTTCCTGATCTCTACATGTATCACTTATTAGTAATGAACAATTCAAATGCTTGTGCCTGAGCTACCAAAGAAAACTGTTTTTTCTTACCTCGTAGCATAGAAAAGTGCTAAATTTTCAGTGCTACTGCCTGGTTACGCACTAGTGTTTAATGGGTGCCTTTTTTCGCGAGAAGTGCCATTAGAACACTGTAGCTCTGATTGCACCAAGTCCTTCGAAACTGAACACTGTAGCTTCATATTTCTAACTGCAAAGACACTTGAAGCAGTGATATGTTCAAGGAGAGATTATGAATAATGAAACTGACTAATAATCAATAATCAAATATCACGGAGACACATGGTATCTTTTAATTGCAGAAAAAACTAACCAATAATGAAATATGTTGATCACTAGCTGTAAATCTGTTAATTTGCAAACTGAAAGTTCTTCCGTTCTGTAAACAACTTACAAAGAAAAATTAAGCGCTAGTTTGCATCACTAATACTATATCTCTATCGAATCCCAAAAGAACTTCTGATGCAAATAAATTGGTCATGAGATGTAATAAGCTTATGCATGTAGGCACAGGTTTTATCGCTTGAACATGAAAAGTACATTTCCTAGGCGGCAACTCATGATGTACAAAAATTACCGTATGATGTAGTACAAACTTATGTCAGTATATAAACAAGTTACATGTCATGAACACAAAAACTACACAAGCTAGAACCCCATGCATACCCCTCGGGATGAAATCTAGCTAAAATCTAAGAAATACTACACAATGATGCACGATAGAGAACAAAGAAAGGGTCAACGCCACATCGTACCTTGAGGTCGAAGCCCACCAGCGTACGCCTACATACAGCAGTGCCGGGGCTGCCCCGCCCTGGCCGCCCACCACGATGCCGCCCACGGCCACTAATTTTCGAACGTGTAAGTTAGCACTACAAGTAGACTATTGAGTAAAACAATATTGAAGCAACCAAATCAAACAATCTCGCTAGCATATGGTGGTTTATATAGAGCATAGTACTAGTATATTAAAGGAGAGCTGCCAGAGAGTATATAAACGAATGAGTTTTGCTTTTGTACTGAAAAAATCTAGCGGGAACAGACGCAGGAAACACTCCCGACGAAAGCCACGCGCCAAAATATTGGCCGAAATTCATCCAACCCAGAACGCATGATAACTTGCTTGCTTGGTATCTTGGTTTACTCTCATGGTTGGATTTATTGTAAAAATTCTTATATGTTTCCATGCTCGGATTGATACTAACATGCACACATCGCATCAAGTAGTACAGCTAGTCAGGGTCAAGTGCAAGCAAGTACAACTAGCATACCGCATATAGTTTGTTTTTTGCAACAATAGAGGTTGTTTGGTATGCTGCAATAAAGTCTGGTCTTGTCATTCTACAAACAGCTAGTATATTGGCTCTCTCGCATCTTCACAGCTAGTTCACGTGCTCTCTGTATTCAACGTCAACGCTTGCGTGCATAGGATGCTACCTGTGCATACTAATCCAACTATTGGATATTCTATAGAGCATGAAGTTGAGCAGCAGGAGCACAAAATATCTAACAGAAAACATCACCTCCGTTACATCAAAAGCATTTTTTACATGCATTGCTAGTACATGCAAGTACACAAGCAAGCTAGCACATGCATGCAAACTAGCAACAGCTCACGCATGCATGCGAGCTAGCAATACTAGTAGACCACTGAACTGGCTAAAATTTCAGCATGCATTCTAGCAATACTAGCTTTTATACTGAAAAAATCTAGCGGGAACGGACGCGGAAAGCACCGCGCTAAAACGAAAGACACGCGCGATAATATTGGCCGAAATTCGTGCAACCGAAAACGCATGATAACTTGCTTGATATGTTGGTCTACTCCCACGGTTGGTTTTATTGCAGAAATTTTTATATGTTTTCATGCTAGGATTCATGCTAACATGCACACATTCCCATCAACTAGTACAGCTAATCAGGTCTAGTGCATGCAAGTACAACTAGCAATCGCGTGCAGTTTGTAGAAATTTTTGCAACAATATAGGTTGGTTGGTATGCTACAATATAGTCTGGTCTTGCCACTCTGCAAATGGCAAATAACACCTTTAACTGCATACAAGATTTTGGCTCTCTCTCATCTTGGCAGCTAGTTCATGTACTCCTTGTATCTAACGTCAACGCTTGCGTGCATTGGTAGCATCCTATGCATACTACCTATGGATACTAATCCAACCATTTGATATTCTATAGAGAGCATGAAGTTGAGCAGCAGGAGCACAAAATATCTAACAGAAAACATCAGACCCCGTTACATCAAGAGCATTTTTTGCATGCATTTGATAGTACATGCAAGTACACATGCAAGCTAGCACATCCATGCAAACTAGCAACAGCTCACGCATGCATGGAGCTAGCAATACTAGTAGACCATTGAACTGACTAAAATTTCAGCACGCATTCTAGCAATACATTCAGACCATTGAATCTGCCAAAATTTCAGCAGGCATTTTAGAACTACATGTAGACCATTGTACAGACCATTTTTCGAGCATGTAAATTAGCAGTACACATAGACCATTTAATAGACCAATATTTAAGCAACCCATTGAGTAGACCAATATTTGAGCAACCCATATGTTGGTCTACTCCCACGTTGGTTTTATTGCAGAAATTCTTGTATGTTTTCATGCTAGGATTCATGCTAACAGACACACTTCCCATCAACTAGTGCAGCTAGCAGGTCTAGTGCATGCAAGTACAACTAGCATACCGCGTGCAGTTTGTACAAATTTTTGCAACAATAGAGGCTGGTTGGTATGCTACAATGCAGTATGGTCTTGCCATTCTACAAACGGCAAATAACATCGTTAACTGCATGCAAAATTTTGGCTCTCTCTCATCTTGGTAGCTAATTCATGTACTCTCTGTATCCAACGTTAACGCTTGCGTGCATTGGTAGCATCCTAGATAGCAAATCCGCGTTGATATATATATATATATATATATATATATATATATATATATATATATATATGTGTGTGTGTATATATATGATGGGTCGATGCATAATGAAAAAACACTCACTATTTACTTCTTACACTCGAAATAGGCTTTTGCCCCGCTTTATAAATAAAGCCACATTTACGGCCAACCGATACAAGGTAAGAGGAGAACCTCTTGTACAAGAAGATCAAAGATAAACAAAAGAGGTACAAGAAAAGGCACGACTTTGCCACCAGCGACACAAGAACGAGACCTATGAGAGTAGAGCTCCACGACGACGCCCCTAAGAGGGTAATGACGCGCCACGCCGCCGTCGACGAGACCTGCGGTCAAGGATTTTCATCTAGAGCCCTAACGTGGAACAGGTACCCACAACGGCGCCCCCAAGAGAGTAACGGCGCCCGCAGGCATTGCCGCCATTGGCATCAAAACGCGGAGCTTTCGACTGAGAAAACCTGCACCCACACCCACGTTGGACTGTCCCATGCCACCGCGCCTTGCCTTCGCAACATGATCTGGGAGATGTCATTGCCAAAGAGCCACCACCACCAGGAACTCCCGATGTCCGCTCCCTGCCACCCACATGACCAAGGGGCAGGACCATCACCGCCGCCACGTCGCCCGCCGTAGAGCCACCCGTGCAGTCCACCTTCCAGGGCGGCCGCCCCGGCGTCCACGAACTCGAGAATAGGGGCAATCAACTGCGCACCACCGGACCAACGGATCGGACAAGATAGGCAAACATGGGATGAGGGGAGCACAACCATTAGGAGGAGGTCCATCCTCCACCGCCAAAGGCGGTCGCCGACCGGACACAACAGTTAGGGCCTGTCAGGCCTTGTAGGCCCGACTAGCCCCTACCGTCGTGCTGCAGCGTGTGGCCAGTCTCCCTCCGACAGGTGCCCACCGGCTCGAGCTCTAGGCAAGGTCCGTACAGACCCAGATCAGGCCTAGAGGGCCCATCTCGGGCCCTAAGAGGCCCAGATCCGTCCCTGCACAAGGTCGGGATCAACCCACAGGATCTCGACCTGGAGATCGCGAGGCTGAGGAAGACGGCCGACCCTGCAGGCTCCCGCCGCCAAGACCGCTACTTGGTTGCAGGCCTCCGCCGCCGGAGAACCACGACGACACCATCGCCTATCGCCCCGCCGCACCACCCCGCCGTCCAAGCCACTAGTTCGTTGCGTCGTCAACCACCACCCAAGCTAAGGCCGGATCCTATGCACACCGCCGCCCGCTGGGAGACCACGCGCCTCCCTCCTAGCACGTGGGTAGTGGAAGGTCCGCCGCCGCCGGAGCCGCGTGGGCTTTGCCCGGCGACCCGCACCGGCAGCGGGGGAGGGGGAGGAGGGGACTGGGGTTAGGGTTGAGGGTCGCCCCACTGTCGCCCGCGGGGGATGACCGGGACAAAGCGTTTTTCTTTTTCCCCACTACATACTTCTTCACCGGAATTAGAGCAAAGATGGAATTCTGTGTCTGTGCAGACTTGAGTTTTCCACCCATGTTGATAGTGTCGACTAGAAATTAGTTGCATCAGGAACTTGAGTTGTAATTTGAAGGTTAGATGTGGTTCGTGGTGCAACTTGAGATGTACACTGGATAACTGATTGAGTTGCATGAGGAACTTGAGTGGTACACTAAAGCTTAGACGTGGTTCATAGTGTCACTTGATTTCTTGAGATGTACTACACTGGATGATTGATCGCCTTAGTGGGGCGATTGATCGCCTTAGTGGGATGATTTTCCGATGCCAATAAATCACTATTGGACATTGAGTTAGGGGTAATTTGTAGTACCTCTTACCAACGCAAGAGATGCCAGTTGTATGGTAACTAAAATCGAACTATTCTTTTGCACATCTACTACTATATTTGGACTTCGATCATCCAAAATAGTTTATAAATTGTATTTTGTTTTTTGAACTAGTTCATTCATTGTCAATTTTGACCAATGTCAACTTATTCTTCATTGTCTTAACTCATATTCACACAACATTCTTTGTTTTACGGGCACATAGAACATAATAACAATTATGTTATCTATATAGTTAGAAACTTAATTAATTGTTAAAATCTGAACCTTGCGACGTGTGTGATGTAAAGGTGGATTGTGATAGTGTTTTTTACTCTAATTCTCGATCGGTCCACCAAAGAATGAGTAGTACACCAAAGACGATGTACATACGTACACTGATGATAAAATACAAATACACCAAAAAATACATATACACTAAAGTCGAAGTACTAAGTACACTGAAAATGGAATAGAGATACACTTATAGTGAAGTACAAAATATATTGAAGACGAAGTACTAAGTATAGTATTGGTGAAGTACAGATACGTTGAAGATGAAGTAATAAATACACTAGACAAAGTAATAATGCAATGAACAAAGTACACTCCATTAAAAGCCAAGTACACTTACGACTACAACTCGAGCACAACTGTAATGTTGTTGAAAGTACAAAAAAAAGTTCATCAAAACCTACATCTTGGCATGAGAAACTCAGAAGTGAAAATGGTTCGTAATTTAGACGAATGGTTCTCAAGATATTTACTTTTGAGTTTTCGATTTGAAAAAATAACCTTTCGCATACCCTTCTCTCTCATGCTTATCCCACTTTTATTCTTGTTCCGCTTGGCGAGCATCGCTAGACGAGCAGAGAGCACCGAGAGCGATGGAGAAGGCGACGTTCAGAATGCCAGAGCAGGCCCTTCTCACATGTATGCATGATTTTAGAGCTTTTCAAATTGTTTTGCCAGGACACAATCAAAACTATTTAGTTTTGGGCTCCCAGCCTATATTGCTCGCCCTCGAACATAGCCACATGTGCTTGACGAGCTAATAGTGTTAGTAGGACACCTTGCCAAATTTGGTAGTATTAACTTTAGAGTGACATTATGACAGGCCTACAAGGAGAAACTTTTAAGTGACAGTTTCACAACCCATTCTACTTGGGTGAAGTTTCTATAAAAAATCTTGGGTGAAGTGAAAAACTCAATCTACTCCATCCTATTTATAATAAGTGGCATTGATTTAGTACTCCCTCCGATCTATATTACTTGACTTGGATTTGTAAAATTTGAATGAACCTATATAGTAAATAGTGTCTAGATTTATCCAAATTTAGACAAATTGAAGTCAACTAATATGGGTCAGAGGGGGTACAATGTTAAATCAGAATCGGTCGGAGTACAAGATTTGTGATCGATGCCTGATCTACTGAGAGTTAAGCTAATAATTTGCTCGGCCCATATCATTTATTTGCAACCCAAGCCCGTGTCATTTATTTGCAACTCATAGCCTATGCAAGTATAGCTAATATATAGAATCGCGTCGATGCCTAGAAAAACAACTCACAGTTTAGTTGATTCATCGAATTTAGAACAAAGAGATAATTGTACATGTATGTGCGGCCTTCACTTCTTCCATTCCTGGTGATATCAAGTGGCAGTGGCCTGAGAGACATAGCCTGGGCAAAGTACAAAGGCTCCTGGTCAACGGGCATTTTTCCCAAGAAAAAGCTGATTAATCCTTCATTAGCAGCTACCACTTTAGCAAAAGATTTCAGAGAGAGCCCGGGCAGTGCCCGGGCACGCCGGACTGAAGCTCCGCCACTGTCAAGTGGGAATGAGTTGCACCAGGAACCATGGGCGGAGCCAGTTCCCGGCGACCCTGCGCGGCTGCCCGGGCTCGTCAGTCAACTCTCCCGTGGAAATTAGCAAGAACATGATGCTTAGTAGTGATTTTTAGGGGGCAAAAGTTGGCTGCCTTTGCCCAGGCTCCGTCAGTAGTCTGAATTATACACGAAATTTTCCACTTGATTCCAAATGCAACATGACTTGTACACTTTGTGAATGAGCCTCAATGGACTGATTCTCCGATGCGGATGATGCAGACTTACACATCAGGAGAACATTTCATCGCTGTTTGGTTTCAGTTAGCACGATAACCCAAATCAAACTGGGATTTTAAGCGGGTACACTATGTATAGACTTTAATAATTCAGAAATGATTTACAAAATGTATTATAGTATATATAGTCTTTTGAACTAGTTTAGTTCCTGGTCAATATTGACCGACGCCAGCTTATTCTCCGACATAGCTTGGATCCGGTTCAAACTTTGGTTCTTGTGTTTGTGTCAAACGGGGATTACTTGAGCGCCTTCTTGTCCTCGCGCCGGGGAACACCGTCGTCTTCGATCGCGTCCCACAGTGAGGCAGCCTGCATGTTGACCTCCATCACCATCGCCCAGCTCATGTACTCCCCCGCTTCAACATCGGTTAAACGAGGCTTACGCCGCCGCTCCCACCGGCCTCGCGCACCACCTCACGTTGGACCATGATCTCGCCGCCGCCATGCCGAGCTCTGCTACGCCCGTGGCTCGGCGAGCGCCATCGTTGCCTGGTCGCTGGTGGCACGGATTGGCTTGTGGGTGGTCGAGTAGCTCCGGTGCGCTCAGCTGGTGGCGGCATCAGGCTGGTGTGCACTGCCTTCGACATTGCTCAGATCAACTAGGCTCTGATACCAATTGACGACCCTAACCTGAGGAAGGGGATCGAAATCAGAGCCAAATCGAGAGAGAGGACAAAGGAGTTTTTGTGCCGAGCAAACGTTGCGACTTTTCTGTTGTCTATTACTCTCCTTTTATTCAGACTACAAACGGCACGATCCCATGATCCACAATGCTCGCGCCATCCCACGAGCAGACCACAACTCGCACGAGAAGCGCTCCAAGTTTGTTAGGCAAGACTTGGAGCCTACTGCTACTGCTACGGAAAAACAGGAAGGAATACAGAAACGTTCAGAGCCTGAAAACGACTAAGACCTTAACTCTGAATCTAGCAAACACCTGGCAGTTGTACTGATTTATTTCAACAATCTCCTCCTAATCCAGTAACAACCGGACTACTTGACCTCGACAATCTTGATCTTCTCGCAGAGCTTCTAAAGACGAACACGTCCAAGTGCCTTGGTCAGAGCGTCTACGAGTTGGTCTTTGGTGCCAATGTACTGAACCACAACAGACCCATTCTCAATGCAGCTACGGATGAGGTGGTACCGTACCTCGATGTGCTTGCTTCGATCACGGAAGACTGGGTTCTTGCATAGCTAGATCACGGATTTATTGTCCATGTTTAACTCAGCGACAAGTGGAGGAACTCCAAGCATGTCACCAAGCAGGCGTCCAAGCCAAACACCCTGGCACGCCGCGTTGGCTGCACGCAATGTACTCTGACTCGCAGGAAGAAAGCGAGACCACCTTCTATTTCTAGCTTTGCCACGAGATCAGACAATTGCCGTAGAAGAACAAAGTCCCGGTGGTGTTTTTCCTGTCATCAATGTCGCCGGCCACATCTGCATCACTGAAGCCAAACAGATTTGCACCCTCAGTGCTGAAGTGTAGAGGCACCCATGATCAATTGTGTCGGCGATGTAACGGAGCAGGTGTTTCACATCACTCAGATGCTTCGAGGTAGGCGCTTCCATGAAGCGGCTCAGCATCCCCACGCTGAAGCTGATATCAGGCCTGGTATGCACCAGGAAGCGAAGGGATCCGATGATGCTTCGATAGAGCGATATGTCAACATGAGGGTTGGTGCCATCCTTTGACAGCTTGAGGCGGGGCTCCATCGGCACATGGATGCGGTTGTAGTCCCCCATGCCCGCCTTCTCCAGAAGCTTCGCAATGAATGCACTCTGCCTCAGTGTGATCTCACCGGGCGCCTGGCTCACCTCAATGCCGAGGTACAGAGTGAGCAGGCCCAGGTTTGTCATCGTGAAGCGCTCCAACATCTCGTGCTTGAACGAAGCGATCGCGTCGGTGCACGCTCCTGTGACGACGAGATCGTCGATGTAGACACCGAGAAGAAGCCGAGAGCTTGCCTCGCCACGCACGTACACCGCGTTCTCCGACGCGCTCTGCGTGAAACCAAGGGACACCAAAACGGCGTCAAGCTTTGTATTCCACGCTCGCGGTGCTTGCCGGAGGCCGTAGAGAGCCCTATGCAAGCGAAGGACCTTGCTCGAGTTGCCCGTGTCGATGAAGCCCGGCGGTTGACTGACATACACCTCCTCTCCGAGTTCGCCGTTGAGGAAGGCCGTCTTCACGTCCATGTGGTGGACCTCTCACTTGTGTTGTGCGGCGACAGCTAGCAGGAGGCACACAGAGTCCAGGCGTGCAACGGGGGCGAAGACTTCATCGAAATCGATCCCTGGCCGCTGGACGTAGCCTTTTGAAAAAACTTTTGGTTTTTTCACACTGGTGCAGAACACTACCTCTAACACCGGTTCAGAACACCCTCTAACAGCGGTTATAGAACCGTTGTTGAGGGTTCGGTGTTAGAGCCCCCCCTTTAACACTGGTTCTTATACGAACCGGTGTTAAAGGTTGGCGCACGTGGGGCTGCCGCAGCGCTCACCCCCCTCCCCCCTTTAACACCGGTTCATAACACGAACCGGTGTTAAAGGTTATGTGTCGCGGCAGGAAAAAGAGATAAATCTCTGCCGCGGCAGAGTTCTGCCGCCGCCCCGTTCTGGGCGTATTTATACGGCGCGGCGGGGACGGGGAGGGGGGAGGGGGAATCGATCGGGAGCGGTATATACACATACATCGTCGACGGTACATACGATTACATAAATAATTAAGCAACTATTATTATACACAAACATCGTCATTGTGTCGTATTCTCCATAAACGTAATAATAATCAATAAAGCATCATATAATGGAATTGGAAGCAGAATCAAAGAGATACACAGACCTAGCTAGCTAGTATTAATTACATTTTGGTCTACAAATTTTAGTTCTTCTGACCATTCACCCACGGCCCTGCCCGTAAACCTTTTCCAAACCCTGTCCGGCAAAGAAAATGGATAAAGGAGTAATTAATTACTTGTTGTCATGAAAGTTGCCGATCTAGTGCGATAATATGATTGAAATTACCTCTGGAGCATCTCTCTAAAGTCTGTCCATAGCTCTTTTTCTTTTTGTAATGAGTCCATGACAAGGACTTTTCCTGAGTCAGGTTGAATGACTAGCAGAATAAAGTGGAACCTGCGCACGCATAACTCATCATCAGTTACACTTAACATCGAGTAAGCCGAAACAGAATATGTACAAGAGAGGGTAATAGTACTCACGAGAAGTTGTAAGGCAATAGTATTTCCCTTTTGGTTTGTTGTCTCAGTAAGACCTTAGCAAGAAATCTTCTATTTTCCCGGGTTTGTCTCTTACCACTTGTTCATGAACTCTATTTGGGTCAACGAACCCAATGTCAAAACGGCCTCCTTTCATGCATTTCATAACATTTTTCCTGCATAATAGTATATATATATACATATATGGTGAGCATATATATAAAAATGCAATTAATTGTCAACACCCGGATTTTTCAATCCTAGATGCATGTTATATCATACATCACAATCCCAGGATTACCATTTTTGCGAGACATAACAGAATTGGATACCATAGTACATCATCCATTACAAACGATACATAAGTTCTTACACAAATAGGGATCTCATGATCCAGTTTTTAATACAACATCAAGCAGCGAAATACGCAATAATAATGGTAGCGTAGGCGAAGCTCCATCTTCGGGGTCACAGGCAATGCTGACGATGGGAGATGATCCTAGTTGTCGTAACCTTCCTGGGGTCCATCTTCCAGGTACTCCTCTTCATAGTCTGGCCATGGGAATAGCCAGGGACAAAGCCATGAGTACTCTTTAAGTACTCGCAAACTAATACTAATAGGTAATGGGGGTTTTTGGATAATAGGACACTAGGCTCTAGGATTGTTTTGCAAAAGCCAGATTTATCTCTACTAAGCTCCAAAGCTAGTCACAATTTTATAAATCCTAAGCGGGAACTTGTATTTCATATCACAACTCTGTTGTGGTCAAGTAAAAGTCTCAATTCATCTCACAGGTCATTTTGAAAAGTCTGACGGGGGAACAGTATGGCCACTCCAACTGTCCATAACCGCGGACGCGGCTATTCGAATAGTTTGACACTCTGCAGAGATTGTACACTTTCACCACAACATTCGATACACCCGTCAGGAACAAATCCTGAATTCACCATACTCAGTATGCGGATATCAATCCTAACCTTTTGATTACACGCCCTAGTACAAGCACCTCTCCTGTGAGTTTGGCCTCCCAACCATGATCAACTGTCATCTTGGGTACTGCACAGGTGGACAATCTTCACAAGGTAGCCTCAGCTCAAACCTTGGCCGTGAGGGAACTAATACTAAGGAATATAAGTTTCCAGTCAAGCCCTACCCAATGTTCGGGTATTGTGGTTGTACGATAAAATTGGAATGGTATCGCATCCAGACAACCATCAGTTTTATAAAGGGCTATGGCTCATGCCTCAATATTTTTATCACCAAAATTCTCAAGTGTTTGGAAACACATTTCCAAAACATTTCAATGGAATGATCCATCATTCCAAGGTTTTCATAACCATTTTTCCACCAAGTATTCCCATCTAAAGTTTATCAAGTTTTATGCTTAGCACTGGCATCTACAGGTGGGGGTAGTAATGATGAGGGGTGGTAACTAGTGGAGTTTCAACTAAGTACAACCTTATGTCTCAGGCTGATGTCAAGGTTTCTAACTTAGGCCAAATTTTATGCTCTTTATGCAACCTTCAGCATCTTTCCAATATCTACCAGTCACTTAAGTAAACTCTAAGTAAGCTTTGATAAATAAATAAAGTAAGAAGCTTGCACATAAAACTAGGATTGGTTTATCAAATGGGTATGATCACATATGCTTAAGGCATAGTAACAAGTAGGGGTTTGTTGCATCAGTAGGGTATCCTGCAAGTGTTAGCTTGCATCAATGTCAATATAAGCTTGCCTTGTGCAGAGCAGTGGTTGAAGTTCTCCTCGGCTTCTTCTTCGTAGTATCCTCCTTCCTCCTCGTATCCTTGGTCGGTACTAGCGTCTATGAATAAATACGAGGTACACAATCACCAAACAATACTTAAATACTTGCAATCATCACACACAAGGGTCCTATGGATGATCTAGCATCATCCCTAACATTACAAGGTTAAGGCTTGGTTTAAATCTTTTTATTTTTAGAAAAGTAATTTCTACTCATTGAAAAACTACTTAAGATTTAATATTCTCCAAACCCAACATGGGATTATGTTGACACATGTCATCACCACATATTGTAGTTCATGGGAATGTGATTTAAAGTGGTGTCACAATTTAATAAGGTTTTACCCTTTTATTTTAATTAAATAAAGTGGCTAGAAATGCTTATGTAGCATTCTTTTATTACTTGAACATTATTTCTGCAAGTAAACCTATATATTTTTATATATTCTGAAAGGTATGGTTAAATGTGATTTTTGAGAGTTGGAATCAACTCAAAAGCTATTATGGTTTAAATTTGAAAAATGTTTGAATGCAGAAAATATTCTGCCTTGTTATTTTTACAATGGGTGATCTATAGATCCAAATGACTTGAATCCAACGGGCTTGGATTCAGCATTCACAGACCTTTCCAACAAAATTGGTTTCATTCAATTTGGTGCACTGAATCGATCTGGGTTGATTTTTGAAGTTGGGTATAGAAGTGTGTTTGAATTAAAATAGAAAAAGTTTAATTTGAATAACTGGGCTGCGCGGGAAAAATTACTGGGCCGGCCTGCTAAGCGCAGTGCTCCCGCGGGCTGCTTAAGTGGGTGTCCCCACTCGTCAGTGACACGGGGCTGGGCGAAGCGGTATGGGGCGACGTGGATCGTTTGATCTAGTTCTAATCTAACGGCTGGGAGTCATCGTCGACGCGAGACAACTCCGGCGAGAACGAAACCTAGCGCGGCCAGTGAGGGTCGCTGGGGGATCACCGGGGTACTAGCGAGGGTCGGCGAGGCGGGCGAACGACGAAGTCGACGACGGCGAACTCAGGGGTGGTCGCGGCAGCTCCTGGGGCAGCTCCAATCGCTGGCTCCCTTCTTCTCCGGCAGCGGCAGGCTCCAGTGAAATTTTGGCGAGGTGGTGCTCGCCTTGCTATGAGAATGGTGTGGCACGATCAGTGAGGAGAGGGGAGTGAGATGGTGTGAAGAAATCGTGCGGGAGTGGCCTCTATTTATAGTCGAGCGAGGGGACCGTCGGGGCGCACGGTGAGCTCGTCGGGGGCGATGTTACAGGCGGCTAAAGGCATGGGCAAGGGTAGGGGACGGTGCGGTGTCTCCTGGCGATGCTCAACGACATGGTCTCGAGGCATAGGGCGGTGTGGTGTGGTCTGGAACGAGCGGTGCTCTGCGCGGCAGAGGCAGCGTATTCGACGGCGGGCGATTGCTGTGCGGCACGGGGCGGCAAACGGGGATGTCTGGCGGTCTCCTGGGTCGGTGGGGATTATGTATGCACACGGCAAGGGCGGCGCGCGGTCTGTGGGTGATGGTCAAGGGTGGCGCTCTGGCGCACACTTGGCATGGCTTGTGCGCGTGGTCCAGGGCTTGGCAACGCTCGCGGCTGGGACAGTGAGTGGCGGTGGACGGTGGGCTGCCTCCCAGACATGCTGGCTAGGCTTGCTGCTGCTCCTAGCTTGCTATCGACTATGGGGTGGCAAGAGGGTGGTCGGCTATTCACCATTGATGACAATGGCAAGCTCACAGTGGTGCTAGTGCCTGGATAATCTTCCTAGATGATCTACTGAGTTGTGTGTGAGCTAAATGGGGAACCAGTTAGGCAAGAATCACTGCTCACAATAGTGTTTGATGTATGTTTGATTTGTGTCTGCAGCCTGTTTAATGAAATGGCCGCATGAAATCAAGTTTTGAATTTTGAAATGATTTTTGGTGGGTTTGCTAGATTGGTGCTGGTGAGTCTGCAGATGCTTGGGTTTTGAAAATTGAGCTTGTTTGAGTAGTTTTTGAAAAAGTGGGATCTTCCCATATGATAAAGATTCAATTTTGAATTTTCATTTAAACTATGCATTTGAAAGTTTCTGGATGATCACAAAGTGGTCCTTGATACCTTGTTATGAGTACATTCAAGGGGTGCAAAGATCCAGAAAAGTTTCTGTTAGGTTCTGAAAGTTTGAGACAGCCAAAGTAGGCATGGGAGTTAAATTGGCCAAAATGACCATTCATTTCATATATGTGTTTTGATTTACTTGCCTTTAGGAAAAGTGTGGGAAATGTTTTAGATGATGTTTATTTCACCTAAGAAACATTTTACAAGCAATGGAACAAACAAACCAGGTGGTTTTAGAAGAATTAAAATTCCATGCATACACCTATGCATGCATTCATGATTTCATTTAGAAAAGTTTTTGTTAACCCTAATTTTGATGATTAGAATTTGATGATCCAAGCTTAGTATTTTTGGGATGTTACAAACCTTCCCCCTTAAACAAAATCTCGTCCCGAGATTTGAAAAAGGACGAAAAGATTACCTAGGATTTGAAGAGATCGGGAAACTCCGTCCTGATGTGACCTTCGCACTCCCAGGTAGCTTCCTCTTCTGTGTGGTTGCTCCACTGAATCTTGAGAAACTTGATGCTTCGGGTTCGGGTGGTTCGAAAAGCTTCTTCCAAAATGCGGATGGGTACTTCGGGATAGGTCAGGTCATCGTTGATCTCTATGGTCCGATGGTCGATATTCTTGAACACTTCGGTCTTCTCGGGGACTTCGAGACACTTGCGAAGTAACGAGATATGGAACACATTGTGCACAGCTGACATCTCTTCAGGTAGTTCCAATTGATACGATACTTCTCCTCGACGGTTCAGAATTTTGAAAGGTCCGATATATCTGGGGGCTAACTTTCCTTTGAGTTGGAAACGCTGCATTCCCTTCAATGGCGACACTTTCAGATAAACAAAATCTCCTATGTTGAAGGCGAGATCTCGACGTCTCTTGTCGGCGTAACTCTTCTGTCGGGATTGGGCGGTCTTGAGGTGCTCACGAATCTTGTGAACCTTCTCTTCTGCTTCTCGGAGGATGTCGGGTCCGAAAATCTGACTCTCTCCTACTTCCGACCAGTTCAAAGGGGTGCGACACTTTCTTCCGTACATGAATTCAAATGGGGCCATTTGCAAACTGGCTTGGTAACTATTATTGTAGGAAAATTCTGCAAACGGCAGACAGTCTTCCCACTTGGATCCATATTCTAACACACATGCTCTATGCATATCTTCGAGTATTTGGTTTACTCGCTCCGTTTGTCCATCAGTCTAAGGGTGATACGCGGTACTGAAATCTAGGCGGGTTCCTAAACCTTCTTGGACCTTCTTCCAGAATCTCGAGGTAAACTGAGTTACTCGATCCGATACGATATTCTTGGGGACTCCGTGCAAACTAACGATCCTAGCGATGTACAACTATGCTAGCTTCGAACTCTGATAGGTAGTTTTAACGGGCAAGAAATGGGCGACTTTGGACAATCTGTCCACTATGACCCAGATAGAGTCATTTCCCCTACTAGAAGTAGGTAGTCCAGTGATAAAGTCCGTTCCTACAGAATCCCATTTCCATTCCGGAATTTGCAAAGGTTGCAACAATCCAGCAGGTCTTTGATGTCCTGCCTTGACTCGCTGACATATATCACACTTGGCGATATAGCTTCCGATTTCTCTCTTCATCTTATGCCACCAAAATTGCTCTTTCAAATCTTGATACATCTTAGTCCCTCCGGGATGGATAGAATAATGAGTATCATGAGCCTCCTTCAAGATAACTTCTTTCAACTCCGAATCTGCTGGTACACAAAGGCGTCCTTTGTACCACAACACTCCTTCTTCGTCCTTGGTGAATCCGGGTACTTTGCCCGTACCGATACGACTCTTGATTCCGTCGATACTGGCATTTCCCTTCTGCGCCTCTTTAATCTGACTGATCAAAGTGGGCTGAAGTTCTATGATAGCCAAAAATCCTTCACTTACTAATTCCATTCGAAAATCTTCCATCTCCTTGTGCAAACTTGGTTGCTCCTTCAAAATCATGGAGTTCAAGCGGCACGACAATCTGCTAAGGGCATCTGCTACCACGTTGTCTTTACCAGGGTGATAGTGCATGTCCAAGTCGTAATCTTTGATTATCTCTATCCATCTTCTCTGCCTCATATTCAACTCCTTCTGAGTGAATATATACCTTAGGCTCTTGTGATCCGAATAAATCTCACAACGGTTTCCCATTAGGTAATGTCTCCATGTCTTCAGGGCTAGGACTACTGCTGCGAGTTCGAGGTCATGGGTTGGATAGTTTTGCTCGGGTTGCTTCAATTGTCGAGATAGATAAGATATAACTTTGCCTTCTTGCATTAGCACACATCCGAGACCAATCTTGGATGCGTCACAATACACATCGAAGGGCTTCGTGATATCCGGCATAATCAAGATTGGGGCTGATATCAATCTCCTCTTGAGTTCTTGAAAACTCGCTTCACACTTGTCTGTCCATTCAAACTTCTTGTCCTTCTTCAGCAATTGGGTCATGGGTCTGGCGATACTCGAGAATCCTTCTACGAATTTGCGGTAATATCCCGCCAATCCGAGGAATGCACGAACTTGGGTTTAAGTAGTTGGGGCTTGCCAATCTTCTACATCTTTCACTTTGGCAGGGTCAACGGCAATTACTTCGGCTGATACAATGTGACCGAGGAATCCTACCTCCCGTAACCAGAATTCACATTTGCTAAACTTTGCAAACAGCTGATGCTCTCTAAGGGTTACAAGAATGGTCCTTAGGTGTAGCTCATGTTCTTCTTCTGATTTGGAATAAATCAGAATGTCATCGATGAAAACAACGACAAACTTATCCAGGAAGTCCATAAAAATCTTATTCATGAGGTTCATGAAATAAGCGGGGGCATTGGTTAATCCAAAAGACATGACTGTATACTCGTACAATCCATATCTGGTGGTAAAGGCAGTCTTTTGAATATCCTCTGCACGAATTTTGAGTTGATGATAGCCAGTTCTAAGATCAATCTTAGAAAACACCTGGGCACCGGTCAACTGATCAAACAAATCTTCTATCTTGGGCAAGGGGTACTTGTTCTTGATGGTGACATCATTCAACTTCCGATAATCCGTACACAAACGGTTACCTCCATCTTTCTTGTCCACAAATAAGACATGTGATCTCCATGGTGACGCACTTGGTTGAATCAATCCAATTTCTAGCATGGAATCCAGTTGCTTCTTCAGTTCTGCTAGTTCCGACGGGTTCATACTATAGGGTCTCTGGGCTATGGGTCCTGTTCCGGGGATTAGTTCGATGATAAACTCGATATCCCGATCTGGGGGCATATCGGGCAAAACATCGGGAAATTCATCGGGGTATTCACAGACTATCCGGACTTGGTCAATGGTAGGTTGGGCTAGACTCTTGTTACACTTGAATTGGCGAGGTAAGGTTTCAGATATATGCTCGACTGATATTCCGATGGTACTGGTCATGGTGATGGCTTTCTTAGCACAGTCAATCAATACCTTATGTTTGGACATCCAATCCATTCCTAGTACTACTTCCAAACCTTTAGTTCCGAGTACTATTAGATTAGCATAAAAATCTATGCCATG
Source organism: Avena atlantica (assembly GCA_910589765.1). Taxonomy (NCBI): domain Eukaryota; kingdom Viridiplantae; phylum Streptophyta; class Magnoliopsida; order Poales; family Poaceae; genus Avena; species Avena atlantica. The sequence goes on along the minus strand of OU342734.1, from coordinate 21,566,714 downwards.
GATTCGGATAGGGACGGCTTTGCAAATTTTCCTAGCCTTGGTGGTTGATCCGGGAATTTGCACAATCATAACATGCTTCAGTTTGGTTGGTTGAATTTTACTAGTGCAGGAAAATTATTCGGTGACAAATGAATGCGATGCACCAGAGTCAAACAACACTCTTGCAAGTACTGAATTAACAGAAAACATACCCAGCACGACGTCTGGCACTTCCTGAGCTTCTTTAGCATGCATGAGAAAAAGGCGGCCATTGCGGTTGAGTGAATTCCCTGGGGAAAATCTTCTCCCTGGCTGGACACGACGCTGTTGCTGAGCTGGGGCATTGGCGTTGGGGGCTATAGCATTCTTCTTGTTGGGGCATTCGTTGGAATAGTGGCCTTTATTTCCACAGTCATAACAGGTCACTTGTGACTTGTCCTTGGCTGCGACAGGCACATCATTGCTTCCAGTCCTCGGGGCAGTGTTGGTGTTGGCGGTAGCATTGTTGGTGTTGAACTTGGGTTGGGCACGGGTGAAATTGCTAGAGTTGCCGGGGTTGTTGTGATTTCCTCCGTGTCTAGGGTTTCCACGGTTGGGGTAGGTCGGACGGGTCATAGGGGGTCTATTGGTTCTTGGGGCAAATCCTGGAGATGGGTTGGGGCGATACTTTGGGGTCTGATGGGTTCCGGGTTGATGCATCATGCGACGCTTGCGGTTCTCATTGGCTTGGTTGATCTTTCCTTCCATCTGGATAGCAGAGTCGACAAGGGCTTCAATATCAGCAAAGGGGATATTGACTAACACCGTCTGCATCTCGTCATGCAGACCATTCAGGAATCTTTCTTTCTTCTTGGCTTCGGTGTCTATCTCGTCCGGGGCATACCTAGCTAATGACAAAAATTTGTCACGGTATTCCACTACAGTCATCCTTCCTTGCTTTATCTCTCTGAACTCGTCTCTCATTCTCTTGATCAAACCTGGTGGCACATGGGTTCTGCTAAACTTGACCTTGAATTCCTCCCAGGTCATCATCTGGCCTCCGGTCATTGCACGAACACTGTTCCACCATGCCCTGGCATCTTCGGCTAGATAATGGGTGGCGAACAGGACTTTCTCGTTGGCTTCCAATCCGACGACTTCTAGGTTGTTTTCCATGGTTTGCAGACAATCATCGGCATCTAGGGGTTCTTCAGACTTGGTGAAAACGGGTGGGTTAGTATTCTAGAAATTCTTGAGCTTAGATCCATGGTTGTCCTGATTTCCGTGGCCTTGGTTGTTGTGGGCTAGCTAGGCTATCTGTTGCAGAGTGGCTAGGTTGGCTTGACGTTCCGCTCTTTCAGCTTCGAGGAGAAGTCAACATTTGCAGGATCTGCAACATCGGGTCCGGGGCTGAACCACTTCCTCCATGTGGCATCTGAAGATTGATATAGATCGTGAGAAAAGAGGGGAAATTTCTAAGGTTTTGGTTCTTGGAAAGGTTTTAAATGTTTGACTCAGATTTTTCTAGCAACTTGCTTTTTCATTCATTCATTCATAGCACACAGTACAACACACACCACAACAAAGAAAAACATATGGTTTTAAGAACCATTCTGGAAACTACGATACAGTGGGACCGACTACTACTCACTACGCTAGTGCTCAGTGCTACTACTCCTCGGAGTCTGTGGCTTCATCATGTTATGGGGTATAACCCTGGGGTTGGCCCGATCTTTCACGAATTCCACGAGAAGCGAGGGGGAAGAGGTGGTCGGAGGATGAAATCGAGGGAAACGATGAAAACCACGAACACACACATGCCTACTCCTCACGCCGGTGGCAACCGGTCCAACATAATCCCTAGGATCGGTGTTGGGCGAAGCTCGCTCTCCACGCCAACAACGGGGGATGAGGTGCTTGGTGAGATCTTGACGACTTGGGGGCGAGACACCGAGAACCCAAGGCCTTGTACAACTTGAACGCACTAGGCAAGATCCAAGAGGGGGGTGGATAATCCGGTGCTCCTTGTTAGGAGCATGAGACCAATAGATATAAGTCCTCAAAGGGTTTCCTTAATATCTATTATTATCCAAGTCTAACCGCTTACAATGGAGGGTGGGGGCTATATATAGTCCAGCCACAAAACAGGGGTAGTTTCGGAACGAAAAGGTAAATTATAGGTAGGGTTACAAGGCACAGGGCTGAACTTAGGCGATCAGGGTCAGGCAGGACCGGTAGTACCGGTCCGGCAACCGGTAGTACCGGTGGTAACCGGTAGTACCGCTTGAGAGCCTGGAGCTTCCGTCGGAGGCGCCTGTGGCGAGCGGTAGGAGGGGGCGGTAGTACCGTTGTCCGGTAGTACCGGTAGTACCGCTAGCGTCTGGGGCGTGGAGTGGTGCTTCCTGTGGCGAGCGGGAGGTGGAGGCGGTAGGACCGCTTGGAGCGATAGTACCGGTCGTCTCAACCGGTAGTACCGCTTGCGTCTGGCAGCGACTGGTTGCTTCTCCTCCGTTCCTTGGGTCCTTCTCTTCGTACCTGATGATGCACAGTGTATGCGTGTGAAGTAGCAAGCCATCCAAGGGTGTGTCGAAGTCACACAAGGAGAGGAGCGAGTTCACCTTAGCTTGAAGGAGTTTGGCTCGGGCGCAAGTCATGGGTCCACTTGGGGAGCTCGTGGGAGTAGATGTAGTAGCGGTCGTAGGACGGGCTGCATCAGCTCCCCCCCTTGGGAAAGAGTCGTCCTCGACTCTTCAACTATCACAACTTCCTCTTCGCCATGGTAGGGTGAGAGGTCCTTGACATTGAATGTCGAGCTCACAAGATACTTCGATGTTGGTATATCGATCACATAGGCGTTGTTGTTGATCCTCTTTAGCACCTTGAATGGTCCATCTCCTCTTGGCTTTAGCTTGGAGTCGCGTTCCTTGGGGAAGCGGTCTTTACTCAAGTGTATCCACACAAGGTCGCCCTCTTCGAAGATTATCTCTTTCTTGTTCTTGTTTAGCCTTGATGCTTGGCGAAGGACTTGTTGCTCGATAGTAGCTCGTGTGTCATCATGGAGTTTCTTCATTGTGTGGGCGCGCTTGACAACGTCCATATTGGCACGTTCATGAAGTGGTAGGATATCGAGCGCGGTGAGAGGCTCGAAGCCGTAGACGATCATGAACGGGCTCCTCATGGTGGTGGAGTGCTTGGCGCGGTTGTAGGCGAACTCGGCGTGTGGAATGCATTCCTCCCAGTCTTTAAGGTTCTTCTTTATCAACACCTGGAGGAGTGTGCCGAGACTTCGGTTGACGACCTCGGTTTGTCCGTTGGTTTGAGGGTGCGAGGCGGACGAGAAGAGGAGCTTGATGCCGAGCTTGGCCATGAGGGTCTTCCAGAAGTAGCTCAGGAATTTTACGTTGCGGTCGGAGACGATTGTTCTTGGCACACCGTGTAGCCGAATTATTTCCCTGAAAAACAAATTTTCTACATGTGAAGCATCATCGGTCTTATGGCACGGGATGAAATGTGCCATTTTTGAAAAGCGATACACTACGACAAATATGGAATCATGACCATGTTTAGATCTAGGCAAGCCTAACACAAATTCCATGCTAATGTCCGACCAAGGTGCATGAGGAATAGGCAATGGCATATAAAGACCAAAGGGGTTGGACTTAGACTTAGCTTGGATACATGTAGTGCATCGTTGAACGTGGCGCTCCATGTCGCGCTTCATCTTTGGCCAAAAGTAGTGAGTGGAGAGCATGTCATATGTCTTGTCACGGCCAAAGTGACCCATAAGGCCTCCACCATGGGACTCTTGAAGAAGCAAAAGTTGGAGAGACGATTTCGGAATGCAAAGCTTGTTTTGTTTGAAAAGAAACCCCTTATGCAAATAGAAATCACCAATCCCTTTGTCTATTGAACATTGTGCAAATATTGGTCCAAAGAAGGAGTCGGACGCGTACAAAGATTTAATGTCATCAAGACCCAAGACATTGATTTCGAGTCGTGTAAGAAGGCTTGTGTTTTTGCGAGACGAGGCGTCTGCTACCACATTTTCTTTGCCCTTCTTGTATTTGACAATGTAAGGAAAAGACTCCATAAACTCAACCCATTTTGCATGCCTTTTACTCAAGTTGGCTTGGCCCTTAAGATACTTCAACGACTCATGGTCAGAATGGATGATAAATTCTTTGGGCCAAAGATAGTGTTGCCACACTTGAAGAACACGAACCAAGGCAAAAAGTTCTTTGTCATAAATGGGATAATTGAGGCGTGCGCCATCAAGTTTCTCACTATGGTAAGCAATAGGACGCCCATTTTGCATAAGGACGCCACCAATGCCAATACCACTAGCGTCACATTCAATCTCAAAGGTTTTTGTGAAATCCGGTAATGCAAGAAGTGGTGCTTCGGTGAGCCTCTTTTTGAGCTCATCAAAAGCCTTTTGTTGTGCTTTTCCCCAAACGAACGTGACATTTTTCTTGGTCAATTCGTTGAGGGGGCAAGCAATTGTAGAAAAATCTTTCACAAAGCGACGGTAAAAGCCGGCCAACCCATGAAAACTACGAAGTTCACTAACATTTGTTGGGATGGGCCAATCTCGTATGTCCTTTACTTTTGAGACATCCACTTCTATGCCATTAGAAGACACAACAAAACCAAGGAAAATCAGCTTGTCTCTTGCAAAAGTGCACTTGGGGAGATTAGCATAAAGCTTTTCATGACGAAGGATTTGGAGGACCTCCTTAACATGAGTAACATGCTCCTCTAGTGACTTGCTATAGACAAGAATGTCATTAAAGTAAACAACTACACTCTTTCCAATGAGAGATCGCAAAATATGGTTCATGAGGCGCATGAAGGTAGATGGGGCATTGGATAAGCCAAAAGGCATAACCAACCATTCATAGAGACCAAGCTTGGTCTTGAAGGCGGTTTTCCACTCATCACCTTCATCCATGCGAATTTGATGGTAGCCACTACGAAGATCAATTTTCGAAAATATAGTGGCTCCACATAACTCATCAAGCATGTCATCAAGACGCGGTATAGGATGTCGATAACGCACGGTGATAGCATTGATTGGACGGCAGTCCATGCATAGACGCAATGTATCATCCATTTTTGGGACTAGAATCACGGGGACCGCGCTTGGGCTAGTGCTTACTTGGATCAAACCTTTGGAGAGGAGTTGGTTGATTTGACGCTCGATCTCCTTCGTCTCTTCCGGGTTCGTGCGATACGCGGCGCAGTTTGGAAGTGGTGCGCCGGGTATGAGGTCGATGCGGTGCTCGATTCCACGAAGAGGAGGAAGGCCATGAGGAAGCTCTTTGGGAAAAACATCTTGGAAGTCCTGCAAAATAGTCATCAAAGAAGGAGGAACATTTGTCAAGTCGTTAGTTCCTTGCGCTAGTCCCTTGCATACAAGGACATAGTGCAAGATGGATGGGTTGTTCCGCACTTCTCTCATCTCACTTTTGGTGGCAATAAGAACACTCTTAGTTTTTCTACTCGAGTTTGGCTTGTTGCTCTCACTCACTATGGTGTGGTTCTCTCGCTCACCACTCGTCTCACAAGGTGTTTTTGTGTATTGCGCCCTCGCTAAAGCCTTTGCATTGTCCGCAATTATTTGGCTAGGAGTCATTGGTTGCAACACACAAGTTTTATCAAGCCATTTGAAGGTGTAAGTGTTTGAGTGACCATTATGCAAAGCACGCTTGTCATATTGCCACGGCCTTCCGAGCAACATGTGACAAACCGTCATTGGAACCACGTCACATTCCACCGTGTCCTTGTAGTGCCCAATTGAGAACGTCACCGAGACGGTGTGCTTGATCTTGACGGATCCTTGGTCACTTAGCCATTGGATATGGTAGGGGTGTCTATGCGGATGAAGGGTGAGGTTGAGTTTCTCACACAATTCCGTGCTTGCAAGATTGTGGCAACTCCCTCCATCGATGACAACTTTGATGGACTTCCCATTGATGCCGGCACGAGTTTGGAAGATGTTCGAGCGTTGGTCTTCATTTTCATTGGCTTGGGTAGTCAAGACCCTTGTGACCACAAGCGATGGACTTGCGTCATGCTCACACACGAGAAGTTCTTGGTTCTCTTCCAAATGTTGTCTTGCCATGGCTTCCTTGACCCTTGCATCAAACTCTTCTTCACTCAAGTATTCTTCATCACCATTGTCATGGATGAACAAAACTTTCTTGTTTCCACATGCATTCGACTTGTGTCCTTTGCCTCCACACTTGTAGCATTCACCGGTGAAAGGTTGATCATCCCTTGTGTGTTTGCCACTTGGGGGATGTTTTCCTTGAGGGAGAGTTGGCTTGAAGGGAAGCTTGGTGGTACTTGAGGAGCTTCCACTTGGTGTTGTTGTAGTAGTGGTTGGCGCTTGCTTGTAGGTAAAGTACGTCTTTGGCTTGTTGTACTTGATGTCTTCTTGCACTTGACGCTCGGCCTTTGAAGCGATGTGCACAAGCTCAACCATGTTGTTGTACTTTTGGAACTCGGTGATGTGCTTGATGGGATGGTTCAAGCCATTGAGGAAGCGTGCCATTGTTTGTTCATCTCGCTCTTCAATGTTGGCACGGATCATGTTGAGCTCCATTTGCTTGAAGTACTCTTCCACGGTCTTTGTTCCTTGAATAAGCGTTTGAAGCTTGTTGAAGAGGTCACGCGTGTAGTGTGAAGGAACAAAGCGGGATCTCATATGAGCCTTCATATCTTGCCAAGTTGCGATTGGAGGCTCTTCTTTAGCTTCGCGAGCGAGTTGGACTTGTTCCCACCAAAGGTTGGCATACTCATCAAACTCGAGGGATGCCATGGCCATCATCTTCACATTGCTATAGTTGTGCATGCGGAAGATCTTGTCGACCTTGAGTTCCCAAGAGAGATATTCTTCGGGCTCATTGGAACCGGTGAACTTTGGCATGGTGAATTTGAGCTTACCGAAAGTTTCTTCTCCATTGCGGTTCCGGTTGCGTCGGTTGCCATGATTTTGGCGGTCATCATCATCATCCGAGCTCTCATGTCTTGCTTGGTGATTGTTGCGTTGCTCTTGCGGTTGTTGAGGTGCCGCGTTTGGTGGTGGAACATGTTGTTGACGACGAGCTTGGGGAGCTTGCTCGTGTTGTTGACGTGGTTGAGGACGAGGAGGAGGTTGATGGTCCTCACGGCGAGCTTGGGGAGCTTGCTATTGTTCTTGTCTTGGTTGATGTTGCGGAGCATTGTCTTGCGCCCTGTGGCGAGGAGGACGTCGAGCCACATGCGCAATGGGCTGATCTTCTTCTTCTTGGTGTAGAGGGGGCTCGTCATGACCATCATGTTGGTGACGTGTACGATCATGTCGATGATGACGCCTTGGAGGGTCTTCGAGTGCTTCCCGTCGACGGTGTTCTTGTTCGTCCTGTTCTGAAGCTTCACTAGTTGCTGAAGGGGCATGTCGACGTCGATGGCCATGGTTGTCCATGCGAGGTTGCTCTTGTTGAATCACAAGTGCCCTTGGTTGTGGCCGGTTCGCTTCGCGCCTTGGAGGTCTTGCGGAGAGGTCACCATCATAGCTTGACGTTGCGGCGTGACGCGGAGATGGTACCGCTTGCGAAGAGCTCATGGATTGAAGAACGGGTCCATCCGGGTGCCTTGAAGCGTGACGGCGAGGTGCACTTGATTCACTTGAGGAGTTCCGAGATGAGCTTGATTCGCGTGAGCGTGGCCTTGCGAGTCCATCAATGAGGCGTTGTAGCTTCTCATCCGTTGAGGCGAGTGCACGACCAAGAGCTTCATTTTGATGACCGAGGTTGTGTTGCATGGCATGCATTTGGCCACGGACTTCTTCGAAGCGGTTGTCGATGTTCTTGAATTCTACACGGGCCTCGCTAAATTGTTCATCTTGGCGCCTCTCGAGAGCTTCACAACGATAGTTGAATTCTCCTCGGACCTTCCAATGGTCCCATCTTGTCATGAATTGGTTATCATCCTCCGGAGGTGGTGGTGGTTGGGATGGCTCTCCATGCCTGTCCATCATGCAAAGCCAACAAGGGTTGTATATGGAGAGAAAGGGGGTGGAGAGTTAGCCTTTTACCTCACCTTGGAGATTATATCAAACCAATTGCCACACAAATGAGCGAAAAAGCGTGCAAAGTGAAATGGCAAGAAACTCTCAAAGGCTTTTGGTGGAAGGTTAGGATTGTGGAAAACCAAACAAAATGATCCAAGCAAAAGGTTATTGTCCTACGTGGTAAAGAACCAAAGATCAAAAAGCAAAAGGATACGATCTACAAAAACACGGAAAACACACACGTGGAGAAAAACGGGGTTAGCACGACTATGAAAATGAGCACAAAAGGTCCTAACGAAGACTACGCTCGGTTGTCGTGCCAACACAAGGAGAGACCACAACTCGTTTGCCAAAAGAGGATAAGCAATAGATTTTTGCACTTGCCTCGGTGTGCTCTTTCTTCTCTCTTGTTGGCTTACAAGCTTGGTATTCTCTATGTATTGGGGGACTATGTATTTTTTTTTGATTCTTTCTCTTTTTCTCCCTTGCTATGCTACTATGTTAGCTTTTGTATTTGGCCTCACACTCTCACTTTCCGAAGGCAAGTGCACAATGCTTAGACAAACACAAAATGAGTTGCTCTCATAGGATAGATACACACAAAGGAAGATATGGGGATGTCAAGGTGGTGCAAGTTATACCTTTGGTATTGTTGACGACTTGCAACCGTTGGTGGGGAAAGATGTTCGAGTGTCGCGGTGTCGTTGAGCGCGGTATGAAGTTGATGCGGAAGCTGTTGTGAAAATGGCGACAAACACGCGAAACACGACAAGCGAAGGTGGGAAGGTCAGCAAACAAAACTGAGGTTGCAACAGGCGAGGAAAAACGGTCAGTGGCAAGCGGTAGTACCGCTTGCGACAACCGGTAGTACCGGTGAGCAGTAGTACCGCTTGTACTACCGGTAGTACCGGTTACTTGCGGTAGTACCGCTTGCACGGCCGGTAGTACCGCTTGGCACAGAACTGGAACGCGACGATCTTTCCAAGAACCTCAAATTCATGGGAAATCTGACCGAAGGGCTGGGCTAGAAACAACAGGGGCTATAGATCGACTCCCAAAGCAACAGATCTATGGACCAAAACCACGAAAAACTCACCAAATCCAGAGATCGATCCGAAGGCAAATTGGGGCTCTTTTTGGTAGGATTTTCGTTTTTAAGGCGGATAAAAGAAAAATTGGGGGAAATTCGTGATCAACCGTGCTCTTGATACCAATATGTTATGGGGTATAACCCTGGGGTTGGCCCGATCTTTCACGAATTCCACGAGAAGCGAGGGGGAAGAGGTGGTCGGAGTATGAAATCGAGGGAAACGATGAAAACCACGAACACACACACACACCAAAACCCGATACACGCCTACTCCTCACGCCGGTGGCAACCGGTCCAACATAATCCCTAGGATCGGTGTTGGGCGAAGCTCGCTCTCCACGCCAACAATGGGGGATGAGGTGCTTGGTGATATCTTGACGATTTGGGGGCGAGACACCGAGAACCCAAGGCCTTGTACAACTTGAACGCACTAGGCAAGATCCAAGAGGGGGGGTGGATAATCCGGTGCTCCTTGTTAGGAGCATGAGACAAATAGATATAAGTCCTCAAAGGGTTTCCTTAATATCTATTATTATCCAAGTCTAACCGCTTAGAATGGAGGGTGGGGGCTATATATAGTCCAGCCACAAAACAGGGGTAGTTTCGGAACGAAAAGGTAAATTATAGGTAGGGTTACAAGGCACAGGGCCGAACTTAGGCGATCAGGGTCAGGCAGGACCGGTAGTACCGGTCCGGCAACCGGTAGTACTGGTGGTAACCGGTAGTACCTCTTCCGGAGCGGTAGTACCGCTTGAGAGCCTGGAGCTTCCGTCAGAGGCGCCTGTGGCGAGCGGTAGGAGGGGGCGGTAGTACCGGTTGTGGGACCGGTAGTACCGCTAGCGTCTGGGGCGTGGAGTGGTGCTTCCTGTGGCGAGCGGTAGGTGGAGGCGATAGGACCGCTTGGAGCGGTAGTACCAGTCGTCTCAACCGGTAGTACCGCTTGCGTCTGGCAGCGACTGGTTGCTTCTCCTCCGTTCCTTGGGTCCTTCTCTTCGTACCTGATGATGCAAAGTGTATGCGTGTGAAGTAGCAAGCCATCCAAGGGTGTGTCGAAGTCACACAAGGAGAGGAGCGAGTTCACCTTAGCTTGAAGGAGTTTGGCTCGGGCGCGAGTCATGGGTCCACTTGGGGAGCTCGTGGGAGTAGATGTAGTAGCGGTCGTAGGACGGGCTGCATCACATCATCTTCAGCATCATCGATGAAGGCGAAATCATCCTCATCGGTGAAGAAGTCCATGGCCTGATCCTCCAGAAAATCATCGTCATCGCTGAGATAAGAGTAAGGGTCTCCACGAAGATCCTCTCCGGCATTCTCCCTTTCCTCCAACTGCATGTCTCTCTCGTGGATGGTCTCCTCCAGAGATGAGATGCGGTGGCGAAGACGGGCAATAATGCGCTCCTTTTTGTCGAGCTGACGGCGGCGAGACTTGCGATCCTTTGCTAGCATGGCTATGGTCTGATCCTTCGTCTTGATGATGGCAGACTTGTGGTTGCAATAGTCACGGCAGTTGTCCACCTCCTGCGGACAATCATACATCATGAAGCTAAGGTGGTCCAATTGAGTCTTCAGCTCGGGGTGGTATGGGGCTTCCAGTGGTTGTCCATTTGCATCACGACTTGGGAAAAACTCAAAGCGAGTACCCTTGATCTGATTGATGCTCTGCCCACACAGACGGGAAAGAGCTTCCTGCATTGCTCTGGCAAGTCCATCGAGCCAGTTGTTTTCCCTCAAGGTAAACTGAATTCCCTCCACAGTGGGAGGTTCAATCTTTCCTCGAAGACTTGCAACAATTAGCCACTGCAGATCTTCTCCTCCTTGATCATTGAGCTGGGCTCCAAAGAACTTGGGGTGCGGACGCTCCAGAAGTTCCGAAAGCTGATCCAGATCCCTCTCAAAGATAAGGTCTCCCCCATTCCCAAGTTGGTAAAACTTTCTGTACTTCACGTCCATCTACAAAAATAGAGGATGATTAGATTAGCAGTGTGATCAAGTGTGTCAAAAATTTATGTATTTTGCAAGAGTTTTTGAGGAACATGAATTTTTATGAAAGAATCAAAGAGATAAGAATGAGAATAAGTTTTTGTAAATATTTGTTTTCTTTGGTTTTGAAACTAAGTTTTTGATTCAAACGTCCAGTCTAACTAGGGTCTCCTATGGTCAGGATGACTCTGATACCAACTTGTCAACACCCGGATTTTTCAATCCTAGATGCCTGTTATGCCATACATCGCAATCCCAGGATTACCATTTTTGCGAGACATAACAGAATTGGATACCATAGTACATCATCCATTACAAACGATACATAAGTTCTTACACAAATAGGGATATCATGATCCAGTTCTTAATACAACATCAAGCAGCGGAATACGTAATAATAACGGTAGCGTAGGCGAAGCTCCATCTTCGGGGTCACAGGCAATGCTGACGATGGGAGATGATTCTAGTTGTCGTAACCTTCCTGGGGTCCATCTTCTAGGTACTCCTCTTCATAGTCTGGACATGGGAATAGCCAGGGACAAAGCCATGAGTACTCTTTAAGTACTCGCAAACTAATACTAATAGGTAAAGGGGGTTTTTGGATAATAGGACACTAGGCTCTAGGGTTGTTTTGCAAAAGCCAGATTTATCTCTACTAAGCTCCAAAGCTAGTCACAATTTTATAAATCCTAAGCGGGAACTTGTATTTCATATCACAACTCTGTTGTGGTCAAGTCAAAGTCTCAATTCATCTCATAGGTCATTTTGAAAAGTCTGACGGGGAAACATTATGGCCACTCCAACTGTCCATAACCGCGGACGCGGCTATTCGAATAGTTTGACACTCTGCAGAGATTGTACACTTTCACCACAACATTCGATACATCCGTCAGGAACAAATCCTGAATTCACCATACTCAGTATGCGGATAATCAATCCTAACCTTTCGATTACACGCCCTAGTACAAGCACCTCTCCTGTGATTTTGGCCTCCCAACCATGACCAACTGTCATCTTGGGTACTGCACAGGTGGACAATCTTCACAAGGTAGTCTCAGCTAAAACCTTGGCCGTGAGGGAACTAACACTAAGGAATATAAGTTTCTAGTCAAGCCCTACCCAATATTCGGGTATTATGGTTGTACGATAAAATTGGAATGGTATCGCATCCAGACAACCATCAGTTTTATAAAGGGCTAAGGCTCATGCCTCAACATTTTTATCACCAAAATTCTCAAGTGTTTGGAAACACATGTCCAAAACATTTCAATAGAATGATCCATAATTCCAAGGTTTTCATAACCATTTTTCCACCAAGTATTCCCATCTAAAGTTTATCAAGTTTTATGCTTAGCACTAGCATCTACAGGTGGGGGTAGTAATGATGAGGGGTGGTAACTAGTGGAGTTTCAACTAAGTACAACCTTATGTCTCAGGCTGATGTCAAGGTTTCTAACTTAGGCCAAATTTTATGCTCTTTATGCAACCTTCAGCATCTTTCCAATATCTACCAGTCACTTAAGTAAACTCTAAGTAAGCTTTGATAAAGAAATAAAGTAAGAAGCTTGCACATAAAACTAGGATTGGTTTATCAAATGGGTATGATCACATATGCTTAAGGCATAGTAACAAGTAGGGGTTTGTTGCATCAGTAGGGTATCCTGCAAGTGTTAGCTTGCATCAATGTCAATATAAGCTTGCCTTGTGCAGAGCAGTGGTTGAAGTTCTCCTCGGCTTCTTCTTCATAGTATCCTCCTTCCTCCTCGTATCCTTGGTCGGTACTAGCGTCTATGAATAAATACGAGGTACACAATCACCAAACAATACTTAAATACTTGCAATCATCACACACAAGGGTCCTATGGATGATCTAGCATCATCCCTAACATTACAAGGTTAAGGTTTGGTTTAAATCTTTTTATTTTTAGAAAAGTAATTTCTACTCATTGAAAAACTACTTAAGATTTAATATTCTCCAAACCCAACATGGGATCATGTTGACACATGTCATCACCACATATTGTAGTTCATGGGAATGTGATTTAAAGTGGTGTCACAATTTAATAAGGTTTTACCCTTTTATTTTAATTAATTAAAGTGGCTAGAAATGCTAAGTCTTCCACGAGCTCTCTCTCTTTCGTAAACCGCCTCTTAAGGTCGAAGATATCAAAAATCATACTAAATATAGTAGACAGAACCAACCATTAGCCCTGTCTCTTGCTGTGATTCCATTCCCGGCACCAAGCCAAGAAAAAAAGCAAGTAAAGAATTAGCTCAAGTAAAAAGAAACAGAAAGAATCAAAAGAAAAAGAGCAGCAAAGCTGGAATGAACCTTGTCTAATAGTATACCTTCTTCGATCTCACGACCCAGGTAGCAGTAGGAAAGTAGTGAATCATACCCCATTCTCTAACTAGAACTCCGAGTGAGCTTTTCAGGGCTATGACGAGGTGCGAAGCAAGGGAAAGCGGTCTTCTTTCCTTTCATGGACCTTTATGAATCGATAATATGAGGAAACAGATGCTCCAAAGAGACAGAGTGGCAAAAAAAAGTAAAGGTAGAAGGGGCAGTCGTCGCTGAGCACCTTTTTCTTTCCATTTTTCTAAGAAAGGGGTGGACATCTTCAAGGCGGTTCCCGTGGGGCCTGGTCGCACAAAGGATGGTAATTGCACAATGGCCCGAGTCTACCCAATTAAGAAAGGGAGCCAGGAATTGTGGATCAAAAATAAGAAAAGAGAAGTGTTTAGCCGTACCAAGCAGGCACTTCTGCCGCCGACTCAATTAAGGTTGGCTACATGTCCATTCGGGGGTATATAGGGTGCCCAAGGACTCCGGTCTAAGGGCGGACTGAATCTGAACTGAAATAGGGGGATAGGCTCTCGGGCGTCCTACCTTAAGGAAATGAACCGAAAGGTTCCATCCTTTAGTAAACTAAGTTTGAACGAGTCTCCATCTCCGCCTACATGTGAGAATGGGAGTGGGAGGTCTAGGTTTAGCTCAGAGGAAAGGAGTGAAAGCGTTGTCCCGAGGGGACAAGAGAACATCGTTATTTCTGCAAGTAAACCTATATATTTTTATATATTCTGAAAGGTATGGTTAAATGTGATTTTTGAGAGTTGGAATCAACTCAAAATCTATTATGGTTTACATTTGAAAAATGTTTGAATGCAGAAAAGCTTCTGCCTTGTTATTTTTACCATGGGTGATCTATAGATCCAAATGACTTGAATCCAACGGGCTTGGATTCAGCATTCACAGACCTTTCCAACAAAATTGGTTTCATTCAATTTGGTGCAATGAATCGGTCTGGGTTGATTTTTGAAGTTGGGTACAGAAGTGTGTTTGAATTAAAATAGAAAAAGTTTAATTTGAATAACTGGGCTGCGCGGGAAAAATTACTGGGCCGGCCTGCTAAGAGCAGTGCTCCCGCGGGCTGCTTAAGTGGGTGTCCCCACTCGTTAGTGACACGGGGCTGGGCGAAGCGGTATGGGGCGACGTGGATCGTTCGATCTAGTTCTAATCTAACGGCTGGGAGTCATCGTCGACGCGAGACAACTCCGGCGAGAACGAAACCTAGAGCGGCCAGTGAGGGTCGCTGGGGGATCACCGGGGTACTGGCGAGGGTCGGCGAGGCGGGCGAACGACGAAGTCGACGACGGCGAACTCAGGGGTGGTCGCGGCAGCTCATGGGACAGCTCCAATCGCTGGCTCCCTTCTTCTCCTGCAGCGGCAGGCTCCAGTGAAATTCCGGCGAGGTGGTGCTCGCCTTGCTCTCAGAATGGTGTGGCACGATCAGTGAGGAGAGGGGAGTGAGATGGTGTGAAGAAACCGTGCGGGAGTGGCCTCTATTTATAGTCGAGCGAGGGGACCGCCGGGGCGCACGGTGAGCTCGTCGGGGGCGATGTTACAGGCGGCTAAAGGCATGGGCAAGGGTAGGGGACGATGCGGTGTCTCCTGGCGATGCTCAACGACATGGTCTCGAGGCATGGGGCGGTGTGGTTTGGTCTGGAACGAGCGGTGCTCTACGCGGTAGAGGCGGCGTCTTCGACGGCGGGCGGTGGCTGTGCGGCACGGGGCGGCAAACGGGGATGTCTGGTGGTCTCCTGGGTCAGTGGGGATTGTGTATGCACGCGGCAAGGGCGGCGCGCGGTCTGTGGGTGATGGTCGAGGGTTGCGCTCTAGCGCACGCTCGGCATGGTCTGGGCGTGGCTTGTGCGCGTGGTCCAGGGCTTAGCAACGCTCGCGGATGGGACAGTGAGTGGCGCTGGACGGTGGGCTACCTCCCAGACATGCTGGCTAGGCTTGCTGCTGCTCCTAGCTTGCTATCGACTATGGGGTGGCAAGAGGGTGCTCGGCTATTCACCATTGATGACAATGGCAAGCTCACAGTGGTGCTAGTGCCTGGCTAATCTTCCTAGATGATCTATTGAGTTGTGTGTGAGCTAAATGGGGAACCAGTTAGGCAAGAATCACTGCTCACAATAGTGTTTGATGTTTGTTTGATTTGTGTCTGCAACCTGTTTGATGAAATGGCCGCATGAAATCAAGTTTTGAATTTTGAAATGATTTTTGGTGGGTTTGCTATATTGGTGTTGGTGAGTCTGCAGATGCTTGGGTTTTGAAAATTGAGCTTGTTTGAGTAGTTTTTGAAAAAGTGGGATCTTCCCATATGATAAAGATTCAATTTTGAATTGTCATTTAAACTATGCATTTGAAAGTTTCTGGATGATCACAAAGTGGGCCTTTATACCTTGTTATGAGTACATTCAAGGGGTGCAAAGATCCAGAAAAGTTTCTGTTTTGAGACAGCCAAAGTAGGCATGGGAGTTAAATTGGCCAAAATGACCATTCATTTCATATATGTGTTTTGATTTACTTGCCTTTAGGAAAAGTGTGGGAAATGTTTTATATGATGTTTATTTCACCTAAGAAACATTATACAAGCAATGGAACAAACAAACCAGGTGGTTTTAAAAGAACTAAAAATCCATGCATACACCTATGCATGCATTCATGATTTCATTTAGAAAAGTTTTTGTTAACCCTAATTTTGATGATTAGAATTTGATGATCCAAGCTTAGTATTTTTGGGTTGTTACATTAATGAATTGAATGAGATGAGATAGAAATTAAAGAAATAGTACTTACACACAATAAAGGTTGATGGCAACTTTTTCGAGTTCCTTCTGATTGAATAGAAAATGTAAGTCTTGAATTTTGAAGCTGATCTCGTCGTCTCCGCACAAGAAAATATGATCTCTTATATGCGCCGTGATCCATTCTTCCTTTCTCGTCTTGTAGAAATCAAGGTACCACTTGTGCAATCTTCGTATCTTTGTTGGTAGATTCTTGAGATCCTCATTCTTGACGAGATTCTTCCCATACTTCCATGGCTGTATGGGGTTGGCATCGCCTTTGGGCAAGTTGTCTCCCATGATGCTCAAGTATGCAATGTAAGTAATTCCCATCTCATTGGCCTTTCTTTGTAGCTCTGCCTCGTAATCATTTACGGGAGGAGCGTCTCGTGTGTCGAACACTTGGACCGGGGCGCATGATTGGTTTTCCTGCTCTCCGAGCATGGGAACTGTTTTCTGGGGTGCCGCACGACTGCTACTTTCAGTCTCCCTACGCCTTGCATCCCCCTTCAAAATCTGGCGCTTGTAGTCCGGCACAAGTGGGGTTTCAGGTTTCAAAAGATTATTGTAAAACTTCTCCACCACCGCCGGATCTAGTTTCTCCTTTGGCTCGGCCCGTCTAGGTGCAAAGAATTTCTTGACCTCTTCTGCCGAGATCCTATTGGTCTCCTCATCACTGCAATTCCAAGGTAAAACCGGCAATGGCTTGGCGGAAGGCTGCGGGACGTAGTTTCTTGAACTCATTGGCGTATGGTTTCCTGCGGATTTCTTCGTGGCAGTGCTCTTCTGCTTACGCTGAGGAGATGGCTGGCGCGCCGAAGATGGCTGACGCGTAGGAGATGGCTGGCGCGGTGGAGATGGCTGCTGCGCAGGAGATGGCTGAAGCGCCAGAGACGACATGGGAGTATTCTGATGACTTGGAGACGGCTGAGGCGGCTCAGACTGTTGATGCTGCGGAGACGGCGGGGTGCCAGTGGCCTCCAATTTGTAAGCACGATGTGTTCCTTCTTCCAAAGAATGGTTGTTTTCACTGCAAATTTGAGTTCAGTTTCCCCTTCACCTGTAGCATGGTCAAGCTGTGCTTCCTCATATTCCTTCACAACCTCATCCACCCCGACAATAGCATAGCCATCTGGAATCGGTCGGCGGTGGTAAGTTCCACCAGCTATAGGAGGTAAGGCATAGCCGACCGCCACCTTAATGGATAAGCCCATTAATCTCACATGCAGCTTAGCGTGTTCGCTCTACGTGATCTCATCCACGGGGTATCGATGGCCCGCCATTTCAAGCGTGGGCTGGACGTTCTCCGTGGAAGCCACGCTGCTTTTCCGCACAGAGTCTGGGCCGCCGACAGCTTCCAATGCAGGCTCTTCGTGCCGCTGAGATGGGCCGGTAGCTTGCTGGCTCTTGTGTGCATTCACTTGCGCCTGCAGCGCCACAAGTGCATGTTCTATCTGTGTCATCCGCTCTGTACGTTCTTTTTATTTTCTGCCGCGCCATCTGTAATAGTCGTCCCACTCGTCAAACCCATCCTTCCATGTCATACCCCCTGTGCCTCGTGCATGTCTAGGGTGTTCTTTTTTACTGATGGCACGTGTGAGCTGGTCATTCTCTCTGTCGGGATGGAAGGTCCTGGCGGCTGTTTCCTCGTATGTCGTGATGAGTTCAGTGACGGGTTTGGCAGGGAGGGTTGGGAAGATACACAATCCCGTTTCTGGTTCCAACCTTGCCCTGATTCCGTAGAACCAAGTCTTTGCACGTAGGTCCCACCCATGTGTCTGGGGTGTGATCCCTCTAGCGCGTAGGGCCTTCTCAGCTTCCTTCCACTTAGGCCTCTGAGATATGTAGCCACCTGACCCCGTCCTCTGGTGATATTCCTTTTTCTGGGCATTTAGTGTATTGGTTTCTGACCTCTTTGTAGCTATAGCATCTTTCTTGTATGCCACAAATTCGGGTCAGTGAGGTCTTATCTTCGCATAATATGCGTCTTCGAAATCTGGAGTCTCGCGAGATTTGATAAATTTGTTCAATTTTGTCTTCCAGTTGCGGAAAGCGTCAGCCATATTCTTTAGAGTCCACTCTTTGACCTTTTCCTTTATAACCAGTTTGTTTTCATCCTCCTCTGGCGGAAGGGTGAAATTTACCAACAGCGAATTCCAAAGCGTTTCTTTGGATCTTTCATCGACAAAGGTACCGTCGCCCTTCTTTGGCTTATTCCAATATTCAATTATGATTGGGATTTGGTCCCTAACAAGAACTCCAGCCAGACGTACAAATTTATCTGTGGCCTTCTTGGGCTCCATCGGCCTGCCATCGACACGGACTGCTTCGATCGTGAACTTTGCACGATCTTTCAACCAATGGCTCGCGCCTCGCTTGCTATTTTTCGTAGAAGAAGATTGTTGCTGGCTGGTCGATCCAGAGGGCTAAAAGAAGAAAGAATTGTTAATTAATACATGTACATATATACAAATCAATCGGTGGAAGTCAGGAGAGGCTTAATCCATGCATATACCTCGACGGACTTTGTAATCACTAAAGTGCGTTCACCGGAGTCGTCATCTTCTCCATGACTACTTGAGCTGCCGTCATGTCCCTCCAATTTCAGATATTGTGAGGTGTCCTCGTGGATGATCTTCTCCATTATTTCTTCCTATTCAAGGTTTCTACTGAGTGGATCCATAGTTTCTAAAACAATAATATTATCTAGAGTAAGAGAGTAAACATTCAAGTGGACTTGGATTCATACACAAATATACATATTATTCATACAAAAATACACAAATGAAATTAAAACCCTAAGGATGCTTGATCGTTTTAAACGAGTTCCGAGGGGTCCAAACCCTAATTCGGAGAAATCCCGGATGCATATGAGAGGGTTCATTATGTTCTTATAATTAAACTTGTCATGTAAGTTGATTAACAATGAATGATTATAGCTTAAATAGATAGTTCTTATTTTTCTAAACATTTTGATATATTATTTGTATTTTTCTGACTTATAAATAATTAGTTATTGAAGTTATAGGGGCTAGCCACAGTGGCTGGCGCGTGGGACCGTGGCCACGTCACAGCCACACAGGCGCCACGCGGGCTCACCGGAGGATGCTCCAGAGGGCGGCGGCTGGCGGCGCTGGAGAGCGACCTAGGGCGCGCGAGGTAGCGGGTTCGCCTCAGCGTGATGCGGCCTACCTAAAACGGGCGGCTCCACTACATAGGGGTCACGGGAGCGACGTTAACGACGACGGCCAGCGGCGGCGCTTGCAGAGCGGCGAGGTGACGACCCTAAACTAATACTAACACTAAAATATACTAAATAACCCTAAACTAACTACACTAAATAAATAACCCTAAACTAAATAACCCTAAACTAATAACCACCCTAAACTAAATAAATAACCCTAAACTAATAACCCTAAACTAATACTAACACTAAACTACTAATAATACACTAAACTACACTTATAAAATACTAACTAATTAATTAACACTAAACTAACCTAAAAAAAGAGGCGGGCCGCATGCATCTCACCTGCGGGGCGGCCGGCCGGCAGCGCGGGTGGCGCGGGGCGCCGGTACGGTGGAGGCGCGGCTGGGGAGGCGCGGGGCGCGGGCGGCGCGCAGAACGGGTGCGGGACGGCGCGGCGTCGTGCGGCAAACGGGCGGCGGCTGGCGCGGGCGGTGGCGGCGATGAGCGATGTCGGGGCGGCGCGCGCGAGGATGACGGACGGCGATGGCGGCGACAGGCGTGGAAGGCGAGACGGCAGGACGGACGGCGATGGCGGACGCGGCGGTGGACAACAGGGCGGCAACGGCGACAGGCGTGGATGGCAACGGCGAGCTCCTCTACTTCCTCTTCTTGTTCGATCGATCTGGCTGGGGGAAGGGAGGAAGAGGAAGGCGCGCATGCGTTATAACCCCCCCCTTAAACCGGTGTTAAAGGGGGGAATTCGTTTCGTGCCCGCACCCCCCCCCCCTTTAACACCGGTTCCAGCCATGAACCAGTGTTAAAGGGGGGTGCACGCGCGAAACGAAATAAATGCCCCCTTTAACACCGGTTCCTGGCTGGAACCGGTGTTAAAGGGGGGCATTTATTTCGTACATTAAAGGGTTGTGGGCTTTTTAATTCATAAAATAGGATAGAATTTAGAAAATTCATATCTTTTTCATTTCAACTCAGAAAAATATGAATAATATATCATAATTTTCAGAAAAGTAAGATCTATCCAGTCAAATAAAAACATTTTATAGTTACTGTAGATGAAAAGTTTCAAAATGATTAAAACACTTACATATAAATTTTGATTATTCAATTAAAACAAAAATAAAATAGTCGAACCCTAAAACTTTGAACATAAGAAATATTAAGCATCTAAAAAGGAATCTAACCCTATTTTATTAGAGCAAATCATATTTTATTTTGTATTAACATTTTTGAATTGTTTGGATATTTAAATGTCGCATCTTTTGTATACTTTGGAATCTGACAAAACCTCGCTAAACTTGCATTGGATTTTTGATAAAATAGCATATTGTGAACCTAAAAATGATTTTTATAAAAAATCATGAGCATCGTATCATGTACCTGTAGTTCATATCTGACCCACTTCTTGCCGATTCGGCAGGAATTTGTCTTTTTCACCAGAGGTGGACGAAAAGGTTTCAGACAAAATCGTCCGTTTTTATGCTCGGAAAATGGAAAATGCCTTTTTGGTGCGACAAAAAGGAAAACTTCCTTTTGCAACATTGTTTGTCATGCTATGATGCACATGTATGCACAATATGGCCATATTATCACAAACTATGCCTTGATTCTAGCCATAACATTGGTCATTTGACCCGAAAGCCAAGAAACCTCGAATGAGATAGGTCATTTTGTAAAGGTTTTTTTGAGACATAATCAATATACCAAGTTTGATATTTTTTCTTCTAACTATGTCACATAATATAACACCACGCGAAGGTTTCGATCGTTTTTTCATTTTTTATCCCCGTTTTAAACTATCGTCAAACTTTGTCGAACAACGGGCATGAATATTCTTATCTCGAGGCCAAGCCTCTCTACACTTGCATTGAATTTTTGATAAAATAGCATATTGTGAACCTAAAAATGATTTTTGTAAAAAATCATGAGCATCGTATCATGTACCTGTAGTTCATATCTGACCCACTTCCTATCGATTCGGCGGGAATTTGTCTTTTTCACCAGAGGTGGACAAAAAGGTTTCAGATCCCCCTGTTGGTACATTTTACATATAAGGTGGTCTAGTATTTTTTGTAAAATGTGGTGGTAGTTTTTTGAATTAGCCATTTGGTGGTTGCTTCACAAAACCGTCCGTTTTTTATGCTCGGAAAATGGAAAATACCTTTTTGGTGCGAAAAAAGGAAACTTCCTCTTGCAACATTGTTTGCCATGCCATGATGCACATGTATGCACAATATGGACACATTATCACAAACTATGCCTTGATTCTAGCCATAACATTGGTCATTTGACCCGAAAGCCAAGAAACCTCGAATGAGATAGGTCATTTTGTGAAGGTTTTTTTGAGACATAATCAATACACCAAGTTTGATATTTTTCCTTCTAACTATGTCACATAATATAACACCACGCGAAGGTTTCGCATTGTTTTGATCGTATTTTAATTTTTTATCCCCGTTTTAAACTATTGTCAAACTTTGTCGAACAACGGGCATGAAGATTCTTAGCTCGGGGCCTAGCCACGCTAAACTTGCATTGGATTTTTGATAAAATAGCATATTGTGGACCTAAAAATAATTTTTGTAAAAAATCATGAGCATCGTATCATGAACCTGTAGTTCATATCTGACCCACTTCCTACCGATTCGGCAGGAATTTGTCTTTTTCACCAGAGGTGGACGAAAAGGTTTCAGATCCCCCTATTGGTACATTGTCCATATAAGGTGGTCTAGTATTTTTGTAAAATATGGTGGTAGTTTTTTGAATTAGCTATTTGGTGGTTGCTTCACAAAACCGTCTGTTTTTTATGCTCGGAAAATGGAAAATGCTTTTTTGCTGCGACAAAAAGGAAAACTTCCTCTTGCAACATTGTTTGCCATCCCAAGATTGATATTTTTATTATGATAGAACTGGAATTAAATTACATAATGCAACTAACAGTAAGTTATATAAAGCATGACTGAAAATTAAGATACATAAAAGAACTGAAAATTAAGATACATAGCCAGATTAAGTCACAATCGACCGAACTTGTTTCGGAATGTTGGAGTGATTCAGTCATGCTCCTGCCTACACCTGTAATACTCACCAATGTAGTCGTCGTACTCGCCGCCGCCGTGGTCGTTGTCGTCGTCGGGGTCGCCGTAATTGAACCTTGAAGGCTGAACGCGTGGGCTGGACTTGAGGGTAGCGCAGACGGGGGTTAGAGTCGGCGACAGTGTCGTAGGCCATGACGCTCTGGAGAGTCCGACCGCGCCACCACAGCCGACGGCCGGCCTCGTTGAAGTTCGGAGGAGGTAGGCCGTCCTCCTCGTGCCTGGCGAGCGCCCTCTCACGTCGATCCCCGAAGAAGGCTTCCCAAGTAGGGAAATAGTCGGGATGCCATCTGGAATTCCTCCGCTGCTCCGGCATGATCTCGAAGTAGTAGTGGTTCGTGATGGCCATCCGGCGCGCCACACCTAGAGGTACAGGAGGAACCGGCACGCCTCCGGCGCTCAGCATCCAGCCGACGGGGACACAGTAGCCCGGCGGGCAGGGGTAGTTCGAGGCGCAAAGCGCCTCCGCCTCCCTGGGGGTTAGTGGTATGGTGGAAGCCATGGGAAAGAGTGATGAGGTTGCAGATATGAGTCTTGAGATGTGCAATGACAATGGAGGCCAACCCTACACATATATATATAGTGAGAAATGGCTGGTGGGAAGAACTGGCAGAAAGAACTGGCGGGAAAAACTGGCGGGAAGAAATGGTGGGAAGAACTGGCGGGAAAAAATGGCGGGAAGAAAAATGGCGGGAAGAAAAGTGGTGGGAAGAAATGGCAGGAAGAAAAATGGCTCATTTAATACATATACTGTTAACAGAAGAAATATGACATTGATTTCCATGTTGAGATACATATGTGTGCCAAAAATGGCTCAATTAATACATATAGTCAATCTTATGATCGCGTCGGCCGTAACCATGGAGTATCAGCACCGTTTAACAGGATGGTTGGGTCAGTCTTCACTCTGAAGGGCGGAACTTCATCAAACTTATTATAATCTTCTGACATGTCTATCTTGTCCTCCACTCCCACGATGTTTCTTTTCCCTGAAAGAACTATGTGACGCTTTGGCTCATCGTGCGATGTATCTGTTTGCTTATTTTTTCTTTTTTCGGTTTGGTAGACATGTCCTTCACATAGAAAACCTGAGCCACATCATTGGCTAAGACGAATGGTTCCTCTAAGTTCTTGTCTACCTTCATAAGATTGTTGAGATCCACTGTTGTCATTCCGTACTTCTTGTCTACCTCAACCCCTCCTCCTGTTAGCTTGACCCATTTGCATCGAAACAAGGGGACCTTAAAATTAGGTCCATGGTCAAGTTCCCATATCTCCTCTATGAACCCATAATACGTGGTATTTTGCCCATTGTCTTCTGCCGCATCGAAGTGGACACCACTGTTTTGGTTGGTGCTCTTTTTATCTTGGCCTATCGTGTAAAATGTATTCCCATTTATCTCGTATCCTTGGAAAGTACATACAGTCGAAGATAGTGTCCTGGCCAACAAGTACAGCTGATCCCCAACAGTGGTGTTATTCGTGAAAAGTCTTTGCAGCGAGCCGCCAAAACTCGCCATGTGTACACTTATAATCCATTCATCAGACTGCCCCGGGTATTTGAGGAGTATTAAATTCTTGTGTCAATTGATATACGGGGCAACCAAGATAGATCTTTGTAAAATCGTGTAGTGTGCTTGATTGAGAGAATGCCCGTCCCTACATATCATTGCTTTACATCCTAGGGTGCCTTTTCCATGCAGTCTCTCCTCATGTCGTGATTCTGGAACACCAATCGCCTTAAGGTAAGGAATAAAATCAACACAGAACTCAATGACCTCCTATGTTACATAGCCCTTGGAGATGCTTCCTTCTGGCCTAGCACGGTTATGAACATATTTCTTTAAGACTCCCATGTACCTCTCAAAGGGGAACATATTGTGTAGAAATACAGGACCGAGAATGGCAATCTCTTCTACTAGGTGAACCAGGAGATGCGTCATAATATTGAAGAAGGATGGTGGGAACACCAACTCAAAGATGACAAGACATTGGGCCACATCTGTCTGTAACCCTGGTAGGCTTTCTGGATCGATTACCTTCTGAGATATTGCATTGAGGAATGCACATAGCTTCACAATGGGTACTCGAACATTTTCAGGTAGAAGCCCCCCTCAATGCAATCGGAAGCAATTGTGTCATAATCACGTGGCAGTCATGAGACTTCAGGTTTTGGAATTTTTTCTCTGCCATATTTATTATTCTCTTTATATTCGACGAGAATCCAGATGGGACC
The DNA here is from genome assembly GCA_910589765.1 of Avena atlantica. Lineage (NCBI taxonomy): Eukaryota > Viridiplantae > Streptophyta > Magnoliopsida > Poales > Poaceae > Avena > Avena atlantica. Next base: position 21,541,961 of record OU342734.1, on the reverse strand, counting down.
TTGATACTGCTCAGGCATTCAAAAAAGATTTCCTTCTCTGCTTTGGTAAGAGGGTAGCTGGCAGGAGTTAAGTGGCATCGTTTACCCTTCTCGTTCTCAGGATGCATAAGCTCTTCAGGGTCTTTCATACGTTGCTGGTCCTGTCGTGCGTCCAGTGTATCTTTTGTCTTCCCATACACTCCTAGGAAGCCTAGCAGGTTCACGCAAACATTCTTCGTCACATGCATCACGTCGATTGAAGAGAGGACCTCCAAGACTTTTCAATAGGGTAGGTCCCAAAATATAGATTGCTTCTTCCACATGGGCGCATGTCCGGCATCGTCATTCGGAACAGATAGACTGCCAGGACCTTTTTCAAAGATTACTTCTAGGTCCTTGACCATACCAAATACCTCCTCACCGGTACGGAGGACAGGCTTCCTCCGGGGTTCTGCCAGACGTTTGAAATGCTTGCCTTTCTTTCTTACTGGATGCAGGTTCGAAAGAAATCGACGATACCCTAGGTACACAACCTTCTTACATTTCTCCAAATATACACTTTCAGTCTCATCTAAACAGTGTGTGCATGTATTGTATCCCTTGTTTGTCTTCCCTGAAATGTTACTAAGAGCAGGCCAATCATTGATGGTTACGAAAAGCAACGCTCGTAGGTCAAATGGCTCCCCTTTGTGCTCATCCCAAATACGTACACCTGGTTTGGCCCACAGCTGTAAAAGTTCTTCAACTGATGACCTTAGGTACACATCAATGTCGTTGCCGGGTTGCCTCGGGCCTTGGATGAGCACTAGCATCATAATGAACTTTCTCTTCATGCACGTCCAAGGAGGAAGGTTATAGATACATAGAGTCACAGGCCAGGTGCTGTGACTGCATCTCTGCTCACCAAAAGGATTCATGTCATCTGTACTTAGACCAAACCTTAAGTTCTTTGCGTCACGTGCGAAGTCCGGGTACTCTCGCTCGACTTTTCTCCACTGTGACCCATCAGCGGGGTGTCTCAACATCGCGTCTTTCTTACGATCTTCCATGTGCCATCGCAACAACTTGGCATGCTCTTTATTTTTGAAGAGACGTTTTAACCATGGTATTATAGGAGCATACCACATAACCTTGGCAGGAACCTTCTTCCTAGGGGCCTCGCCCTCAACATCGCCAGGATCGTCTCGTCTGATCTTAGACCGCAGTGCAGTGCATACCGAGCATGCATCCAAATTCTCGTACTTCTAACCGCGGTAGAGGATGGAGTCATTAATGTAGGCATATATCTTCTGCACGTCTAATCCTAGAGGGCAGACAACCTTCTTTGCTTGGTATGTACTGTCGGGCAACTCATTATTTCTTGGAAAAAGATTCTTTATTTTTACCAACAACTTTGAAAATGCGCTGTCAGTCACACCATTCTCTGCCTTCCATTGCAGCAAATACAGTGTGGTACCTAGCTTTTTGTAGCCATCTTCGCAAGTTGGGTACAATATTTTTTTGTGATCCTTTAACATCTGCTCCAGCTTCTCCTTCTCCTTTTCAGTTTCACATTCTTCCTTTGCATCAGTAATGGCCCGACCAAGATCGTCATCAGCGGGCCCATGTGCTGCCTCTTGATCTTCATTATCTACCCCCGTTGCAGTATCATACATATTATGATAGTTGTCATCATCCTCTTTTTCTTCGTTGTCTTCCATCACAACCCCTTTTTCTCCATGCTTGGTCCAACAATTATAGTTGGGCATGAAACCGGATCGAAGCAGGTGAGCGTGAATGGTTCTGGTAGTTGAGTAGTATTTCTTGTTCTGACAGTGAACACACAGACAGCACATAAAACCATTGTGACCACGGTTTGCATTAACCACAACGATGAAATTTTGGAGGCCCGTAATGTACTCGGAAGTGCGTCGGTCACCGTACATCTATTGCCGGTCCATCTGCATTAATATATAGTATATATCAAAAATTAATAGGAAGATGACCATTTATATATAGTACATCAATGACACATGAAAGGATAGTTGCCGACCTCGACCGAGAAGGAAAGAGCAATGAGAAAACTTATTTTGAGCTCTCGGGCATTTCACCGAACACCTCTTGTGCATAGGAAAAAAACACAAACTAGCACACCTCTCACCTCTTTAACACCGGAGCCCATGCAGCAAAAAGGAGCCCCTCTTTAACACCGGTTCAAGCCACGAACCGGTGTTAAAGGAGGGGCTGCACAGGCCACTGGTGCAGGGCCTTTAACACCGGTTCGTGGCATGAACCGGTGTTAAAGAGGGGCTCCTTTTTGCTGCATGGGCCACGCTGGTACGGGCACCCCCTTTAACACCGGTTCGTAGAAGAACCGGTGTTAAAGCTCATTTCCAGGCTCAACCAAAGGCCTCGTTTTAACTAGTGTCAATCTTTCGTGATGGGGCTCCGGAGTTTATCCGCGAGGCTCTTTGTAATGATTCTATTGGATCAATAAAGTGCTGATTACCCTTAAAAAAACTAGGCGTTAATGTGTTGTCTACCGAAGACCCAGCCAGTTGTTATGCATCCTATCTCCACGACTAACAATAAAAGTACTCCACCCGAGATAGATGCCCAGTCTACCGAGAGTGATACGAATAATGTGCTGGGCGCCCGGTCATTTATCTCCATACCTATATCCAACAAAGTATAACCAGTATATATATATATATGATGGGTCGACGCCAAAAGGAAAAACACTCGCTACTTAAGCTCTTCACCGAAATGAGAGAAAAGAAGAAATTGTGTGTCTGTGCGGACTTTAGTTTTCCACTCTCGTTGATAGTATCAACTTTTAATGAGTTGCATCAGAAACTTAAGCTTTACTGTGAAGTTCTTGGGAACTTCGTGCTGCAACTTGAGATGTACACCGGACATCCGATTTAGTGGACTGATTTTTCCATGCGGACGAATCACATTTAGGCCTTGTTTTGTAAGAGTGGGTCATAGAGTTTTTGAGAATATTTTTTCAAGGGGTTTGGGTGAAAACACCCTTGCCACCCAAAACACCAAGATCCCCTGGACATACTCTCGCTGCTATTTCTGTTTGGAGGACAGCTATTGATTCCACGCCACCGGGCGGACGTTTGACGCGCGGACACCAGAAACACGAGGGGAGACTAGCGTCGTGAAAAAGCTTCTACCCGGCGTGGTTTGAGAGGATTCCCGGGGCTCAGCCCAGCTAAAACCGGACTACAAAACAGTCCACAAGTGTTTTCTAGTGTATTCGGGTTGGGCTGAGATAAAACTCTGGAAAACACTGAAAACCGCTCCAACAAAACAAGGCCTTAGGCATTGGGCTAGGAAGATACGGTTTTGGGTTAGTACTTTTATTGTACATCGCAAAAGTCTTACCACTACAAGAGACATGAGTAGTAAGATAGCTAAATTTAAACTACTCCCTCCGTTCACTAATGTAAAGTGGACTAGAAGCATAGGGTTAGGAGCATAGGGTTTTGCGTCCCTGCGCGGCTGCCCGGGCGCGTCAGGCAACTCTCCCCTAGGAATTAGTCTGAACATGATGCTTAGTAGTGAATTTTAGGCGGCCTGCCTTTGCCTAGGCTCCGTCAATGGTCTGGATTGTACACGAAAGTTTCCACTTGGTTCCAAATGTAACATAACATATTAGGAGAACATTTCAACATGACTTGATGAATGAGTCTCAATGGACTGATTCTCCGATGATGCAGACTTACACATTAGGAGAACATATCAACTTTAGAGTGGCAGAACAAATGAAAACTTAGAGTGATAGTTTTGCAACCTATATTCTGCTTGGAGTAAAAACTGAACTAGCATCTCAAAAGAAAAAGTGAACCATGAGACAAAAAAAAAACAACAGAAGATTGCAGCACCGACTCGCCCATTAGGAAAACAAAAGCTATGTTAACCTAAAACCAACAGTGAATTGTACCTGTCAATTTCAAGAGGAAATCACTCTAAGGGCAACACCAACAGTGCCCCTGTTTCGGACAGCAAAATTGTCCCAACCTATCCATTTGCGGTGGCTGGTGGACACGCCAAAAGTCTGGGCAGGACAGGCCACTGCTCCTAACGTCATCCCCCATTTGTCCACTGCTGGGATTTTTTTTTGTGCTGAAAATAGTACTCTTTATAGTAAATTAAAGTAGCAATACAATGTGCATCTTCATGCTCTACTAGTTCTACCAAGTCTACTAAAACTAACCCTAGATAGGCGTCGCTATTCATCGTCGCCCGAGCGCAGTCGCTCATATGCCGAGGTAGCCAAAGGCTGCGCTATTCATCGTCGCCAGAGCACAGGCCCTCAAATGCCGAGTGAGCGCAAGACAACCATGTTAAGCGGGTGCGGCGGTCGAACGAGGCTCCACTCCTCGAGCGAGCGCATGCTTGCCTTTTGCCTATCGAGCACCTCCTGAACTTCTTCGAGGCGGACAAGGGCGACCGCATCATCAGGTTCGCACGCACCTCAAATAGGCGCTCCAAGTGAGCCTTGTCGAGGGTCCTCGCTACTGTGCCGGGATGGAGACCTTGGCCTCCGCGTCGTGGGAGTGGCTTCAGGGTCGGCGGGGGGGCACGACGGTGGCGGCACCAGTCTTGGCCGCGGGGGGCACTGGGGGATTGACGTGGCGTCCATAGATCTAGGACAGTGGCGGGAGGGGGGCATCTAAGTGAGAGTAGGAAGAGAGTGTTTATGTGGCTGGTGGAGGACAGTTGCTGAGGAGTCATGACTCGGACGTTTGGCCAACACCCCCAGTCACTCCAGACTGACGGCTGTCACTCCAGGCAGCTCAATAGGATCTCTAGACTAACCCCACAGACCAACACTAGTCTTTTCTGCGCACTTTGTCCTCACTCGTGTGCATCCGATACCCACTTCCCGGTCGGTGACCTATCCTAGAATTTCTCTAGGCCAAGTACGCTTAACCTTAGAGTTTTCGGAAAAGAAGTTGCAACTTGTTGGTATGGGTTTTCTATCAATCCTATTGAGCCATGCGCCAGGGTCTCACATACGCCCACCCTTAGAAGATCGACGTCCTCGTCGATCAACCACAAGCCGGGAACGTTCCCTCTTGGCACACGTCTGTGCGTCCAGTGGCGGCGCATTGTCATGCCATGTCCACTCCGGGCCACACGCGCCATGCTATACATGTCCTCCACTGACCCGCACACGCCCATGTAACCGCGAGGGTCGGTTTTGATACCACTTTGTAACACCCCCCGGTCTCTCCGGACCGACGGCTGTCACTTCTGGCAGCTCAATAGGATCTCTAGACTAATCTCATAGACCAACACTAGTCTTTTCTGCGTACTTTGTCCTCACTCGTGCGCACCCGATACCCACTTCCCGGTCGATCACCCATCTAAAATTTCTCTAGGCCAAGCACGCTTAACCTTAGAGTTCTTTTCAAATGAGCTTTCGAAAAAGAAGTTGCAATTTATTGATATGGGTTTCCTATCAATCCTATTAAGCCATGTGCTAGGATCTCACACGCGTCACCATAAATCCAATCCAATTTGGGTTGGAAATGCAGCAAAAGGACCGATATATGGTGTGCAGTCTGCTTGTGGATCACCGTTGGGTCTTTTTTTCTGTTCGTGAGAGCCGTTGGAGTTACGCTGAGCCGGCGTTAAGGTGTTGTCTGCTAAAGACTCGCCCCGTTGCCAGTACATGTTATCTCCACGAAACAATTGACAGCATGACTTGACTAACAATTAAATTTCTTTTACAATTGAATTGCCCGATATTGATGCCCGGCCTACTGAGTGTGATGCTAAAAATGTGTCGGTCGCCAGGACATTTATCTCCATAACTATGTCCAATTAATGCAAGTATAACCATTTATATAAATGATGGGTCAGAAAAAACACTTGCTAATTAAGTTCTTCATCGAAATTAGAGCAAAGAGGGAATTGTTCCTCCTTGCGGACTTCAGGTTTCCACTCTCGACTAGGAATGAGTTGCATCAAGAACTTGAGTTGTACGGCAATCCTTGGTGCAACTTGAGATGTGTACACCACAACAGGAATGGCGCTATGCGCCGACGGCAGGCCGCTACATGCCCAAAGGTCGGGGCTGTCGGTGTAGGACCGAGCCAGGCTAGCCCAGGTGACCAGCTGTCAGCGTAGACAAGCCATCGGCATAAGAAATACTACGTCGACGGATACCCTCGGCATCCCGTGACCCTCGGTGTAAGGCGTGGACGTGTGGCACCTGCCGGCCGGGACGTAACGGCGCTCTCACGGTGTTCGACATACGCCGAGGGTCACCGTCGGCATAGCCTCCACCCACGTACGCCGACGGCCACCCTCGGCGTACCACCTTCCATTTTCCTTTTTTCCCACCCAACTATGAACTTATTTTATATTTGTATTTATTTATTAGTATCGATTATTTAAACATGGTTATATTTTTATCAATTAGACGGATTCGTACCCTCCAAATAGTAGTCTCCACGCCCACATAAAATGACGTTGCGAATCTTCTCTCTCACACCTGTAGGTCGATAAATTGCATGTGTGTAAGTGTTATCGCATGTGTGAAGTTTATGTATCACACATTTTAATAAGTTGTTCGAAGATTCCAAAATAAATATAAAGGTCCACCGGGCAACTCTCGTACGGAGAGAGCTATAGGGGTAGACCCGCAGGGCCCTTGTTCTAGGGTTTCGTCGGGGTACGCCCTAACGTGCGGATGGTGTACAGCTGATAAGTGGCCATGCCCAGTGTGCAGGCACCGATTTGAGTTCCTTTGGCTAAAGTCGGGTCGCAAGTATGTTGCGTTTGACATGAATCGATAGTTCCTCAAAAGAAACCATCTGTTCAGAGAAGACAGAAAGAACTTCAAGAAGGGCAAAGTTGTGCATGAAGTAAAAGAGGTATCAAAGTTCGATGGTGCAGCTGTTGATGCCGAGCTACGTGCTCTCATGCATGCGGCGCCAGAAACTGTCCATGAATTTGAGGAATATGGTGTAACGCACAACTGGACTCATGTGACAGCCTTAACGAGTCTCTTGTATTATAAGGACCTCGAACTTTCCCATAACATCGATGTGATGCACACCGAAAAGAATGTCGGTGAGTCCCTTTTTCACACATTCCTGAAAATTCCTGGGAAGTCAAAAGATAATGTCATGGCTAAAGTCGATGTTGAGAAGTTCTGTGATAGGAAGACATTACACATGCATCCTCCTTCTGTCCGTCGAAAGAATTGGTTCAAAACGCATGCCTACTACTGCCTTGATAATGTCCAAAAGAAGGAGGCATTCGGGTGTCTCAAATACGTCGTGATTTTCCCTAATGGTTATTGTTCGAATATAAGTAAGAGAGTCAATCTTTCGATGGGACAAGTCACCGGTCTCAAGAGTCACGACTATCATATATGGATTGAGCGGCTGATGCCGGTGCTGGTTCGAGGGTCTCTCCATGAGAAAGTCTGGCGAGTGCTTGCGGAGTTGAGTCATTTCTTTCCATGCTCCGTACTAAGCAGATATGTCCTAATTTACTTCGAGAAGTGCAAATTATCAACATTCCCCAAATTTTCCTTTGGAATTTAAGTTTCGAGTAACTTTAACTCCTCTTGATGAATCGGTGACCAAGCACTCTCGTTGGGCCTCCAACTCAAATCGATGCAGCCAGATCATAGGGAAAAGGGGGTCGAAAGAAGCAGAGCACAGGAGCAGAATCGAGAGATAAGAAATTGAGAAGAAAACACCAAATAAATAGAACGTGGATTGAGAGGTGCGGACTTCTATGGACGTTGCATTTATTCATTGCATAAACAGATCTGTTCTAGAAAAACCGAGACAGAACTAAATCCACAAAGGAGCTGTGATTGGAACTATGAAAGAATTGCGCTAGTTGGATGAGAAAGAGAAGGAAGAGAGAAGGGGAGGCCACCTAGGCAAATTCCTATTTTTTAACATACTATATTTGTCATTAGTAGCGCTAAATAATAGTTTAACATAAAAATTAGATCCCTCCTATTTTCGAGTTAATTCTGATGTAGAATGGTCCAATGGATTTATTAGGCACAACTAGTAAACCTCACATTAATAGCACTAAATAATAGTTTAATATAAAAATCAGGGGCCCTCCTATTTTGGAGGCCCTGTGCGGTTGAACCTCATGCACATGCGTGCGATACGGGCCTGGTAACATCTTTGTTTTTGAGGGACAAATCGAATTCAATTCCAATATGAATAATAATAATTTAAATGTGAAGTAGTAATAGAAATTGAAATTACATTAAAGCAGATGAAATAATAATAGGAAATCACATTACATTTGATTTACACAATAAATTGGAATTATTATTCCAAGAAGAATCAATATTACACTAGCATAACATTTAATAATACAAGTATATAAGAGATACACCAATTGGTAAATAGTAAAATTTACAAATGAAATAAAATGGAACATTTACTTTGCTACTATAATAATAATAATACAATGTTAAAAAAAAAATTACAACAATTGATGAAAGAATAAACTAGAACTTACAACAATTTCAACAGAAAGAAATAGAATAAAAATTTAAGACATCAAGAATGTTAAATTGTTCTTACAATATTCAAAAATAAAATAAAACTACAAAAGAGTACTAAAAGGGAAGCCTAAATTAGATTCTACACTAATAATTTAGATGATATCATCATCTTCTTGAACCTTTCCTTCCTCTGTTGAACCCTGCAAAAGAGATACATAACAAGAAAAGAAAAAGAATGAGAAAGAAAGGAAGTTTTGGGTTAGGGAACTCTCAGATTGGGGCTTAGAAGTGCTAAGCCAGCAATTCATCATCGAGTTTTAGTTAGGGGCCACTTAGTATCTGTTTTTATCGAGTTTTATGCCTCATACTTATTGCATCACTGGCTATTGGTAAAATCAGCACTTGACAAGTTCAATAAAGATCACCAGCACCAGATAATACTATCTCTTAGCTAATCCAATCCACAAAGAAGTGGGGACTTGAACCATGTGGGGCCAACTAGAAGCAGCTCATGTTGGAGATATGCCCTAGAGGCAATAATAAATGTAGTTATTATTATATCTTTGTGTTTATGATAAATGTTTACATTCATGCTATAATAGTATTAACAAGGAAACATTGATACTTGTGTGATTTGTAAACTTAATTTGAAGTCCCTAGTATAGCCTCTATACATCACTAGCTTGTTGGTTGATAAATGATTGTGGTTTCCCTATCATGAACATTGAGATGTTATCAACAACAAGATCATATCGTTAGGAGAATGATATGGTGGACATACTCCTATAGATAAGCGTAGCATAAAGATCAAGTCATTTCAATAGTTCAATTGCTATATGCTTTCTGATACATAGTAACCTAATTCCTTCGACCATGAGATCATGCATATCACCTTTGCCGGATGGATGCTTTGATGACATCAAACACTACACCGTAACTGGGTGGCTACAAAGGTGGCATTGAGTGTTCGGAAAGTATTGGTTGAGACACATGGATCAAGAGTGGGATTTGTCCATCCATATGACGGATAGATATACTCTGGGCCCTCTCGGTGGAATGTCATCCAATTAGCTTGCAAGCATGTTACTGGCTCACAAGGGATCACATATCACGAGAACGAGAAAAGAGTACTTATCGGTAACGAGGTTGAACTAGGTACGCAGAGATACCGACGATCATAACCTCGGATAAGTAAACTATCGTGAGACAAAGGGAAATTGGTATCGTATGTAAGTGGTTCATTCGATCGCAAAGTAATCGTAGAAATATGTGGGAGCCATATGAATTTCCAGATTCCTCTATTGGTTATTGTTCGGAGAAGTGTCTCGATCATGTCCGCATAATTCACGAACCGTAGGGAGACACACTTAAGGATTCGACGTTGTTTGAGTAGTTATGGAATGATGAGAAAGAGACCGAATCTTGTTCGGAGTCTCGGATGGGATCCGGGATATCACGAGAAGATCCGGAATGGTCAGGATAATAAGATTCATATAAGGAAAGTCCCGTTTTGGAGTTGGGGAATGTTTCCGGTGTTTTCATCGGGAATGTTCTAGAAGGTTCCGGAATGTCCGGCACTCCGGAGGGGAAGGGGTACATGAATGTGTCATTGCAAGTTGGAATTATTGCATCATGTACTAAGTGTCTTCGCTGTCCAAAATAAGGGGTTTATTCAAATCCTAAATTGAAAAGTCAAACGGCTAGTTTGAAAGTCAAACGGCAAGTTTTGGAAAGAGGAGGAGGAGTGGGAAACCGAGTTGGGGAGGGAATCCCTCCTCCAACCGGCGGCGCACCACCCAAGCCGAGTTGGGGAGGGACTCCCCTCCCTCCCCTTGGCCGGCCGTCCCCTCCACCTATATAAGGAGAGGCAGGGCTCCCTCCTAGGACACACAACTTCCACGCCTCAAACCCTAGCAGCTGCTGCCCACCATAGCCGCCACCGCCCCCTAGGGTTTTTGCCCTAGCCGCCGACTTGGGGTGCCCCAAACCCTAGCCGCCGGCTCTAGCACCTCCTCCTTGGTGTGTCTAAAACCCTAGATCTCTGAGGATCTCTCTCATACTCCACCATACTCGCTTCGGCTTAAGGCGAAGCCCTGCGAGATCTCCCCTCTACTTCCGGTACCACGCCTTTGTGCTGCCGGAATCGCGAGGAGAGTGCTACAACCTCCGCTGCCTGCTGGAACAAGGGAGAGGAAGGTCTTCGTCGAGTACCGAACGTGTGACCGACTGCGGGAGCGCTGCCGGAACGCAGCGCCGGAAGGATCGTCTACGCGATCTTGAGATCGGGAAGAGTACGACTACATCACCCACGAGAATCCGCTCTCGTTAAACACTTTGGAATCTTCGAGGGTGAGTTATTCCATCGACTCGTTGCTACAATCTAGTAGATAGATCTTGGCTTGTTTGTTTGTATGCGGTAGAAAATTTTTGTTTTCCATGCTACGAAACCTTACAGTGGTATCAGAGCCGTATCTATATGTAGATCTGTTGCACGAGTAGAACACAATGGTCATTGTGGGCGTTGATGCTTTTATTGTCGATTGCTTGTTGTGTACTTTGCATCTTGCGGTATGTTGGGATGAAGCGGCCTGGGCTAACCTTACATGACATCGTTCATGAGACTTGCTCCACGCTTGACATGCAACTTGTATTGCATAAGTGGCTTTGCGGGTGCCTGTTTCTCCTAGCATAGTTAAGATCCAATTTACAACGGGTGATTAACAATACTAGTATCAATGTTGTGGTTCTTGTTCGTAAGTTAGAACGACACTTATTGAAAGCCCCAAACCACGTAAAATATGCAAAGAAAGTAGAGGCGTCTAACTTTGTTTTGCAGGGGTGTGCTGTGATGTGATATGGCCATGATTGTGATTATATTTGATGTATGCAATGTTCCTTATTGTAAGTTGGCAACCGGCAGGAGCCATATGGTTGTCTTTGATTTATGTTAAGACCCGCGTGTCTATTCAAAGTAGTTGTAATAGTTGAAGCTGGTGGACGACAACCATGGAGAAGCGTCATTGACCTTGATGCAATGCCGGTGATGATGGAGATCATGTTCGTGCTTGAAGATGGAGATCGAAAGCACAAAGAAGAAAGGCAATATCATATCACATATTATGAATTGCATGTGATGTTAATCCTTTATGCATCTTGTGTTTCTTAGTAGACGACGGTAGCATTATAAGATGATCCCTCATGCACATGAATTTCAAGTCATAAAGTGTTCACCCTTAGTTAGCATCGTTGCTAAAGCTTGTTGTTTCGAAGCACCACATGATGATCGGGTGTGTTAGATTCCGCAAGTGTATACAACGTGAGCAAGCCAGATTTTCTCATGCGGAAACTAAGGTTTGATCTTGACGAGCCTAGCATGTACAGACATGGTCTCGGAACACGGATCACCGAAAGGTAAAGCATGAATCATATAGTAGATATGATGAACATGTCGATTGTTCGCCATTGAAACTATGTCAACTCTCGTGATGATCGGTGTTGATGTGGTGGATTTGGTTCGTGTGATCACTAAAACAATGTGAGGGATATTGTTTTGAGTGGGAGTTCACCTAGATTAATTTTATTGTTAATTTGAACTCAATTTGTCATAAACTTAGTCTAAACTATTGCAAATATGTTGTAGATCAATGGCAGCCCCTACCATCAATTTTAATGCGTTCCTAGAGAAAGAAAAGTTGAAAAACAATGGAAGCAACTTCGCGGATTGGTTCCGCAATTTGAGGATTGTCCTCACAGCTGGTAATTTGACCTATGTGTTGGATGCACCGCTGGGTGACCCACCTGCAGCTGATGCTCCCGATGAAGTAAAGAATGTTTACCTCACTCGGAAGACTCAGTACTCCACAGTTCAGTGTGCTATCTTGTATGGTTTAGAATCAGAGCTTCAGAAAAGGTTTGAGAATTCAGACCCATATGATATTGTCAAAGATCTCAAATTGATCTTTGAGACTCATGCGGCAATTGAAAGCTATGAGGCTTCTGAAAAGTTCTTTAACTGCAAGATGGAAGAGGGCAGCTCCGTCAGTGAGCATGTGCTTAAGATGTCTGGGCACGCAAACAAACTTCAAAGCTTGGGTATTGTGATTCCTAATGCTTTGGGGATTTACTGTGTCCTCCAATCACTACCACCAAGTTACAAGAACTTTGTGATGAACTACAACATGCAGAACATGAACAAGACGTTGCCAGAACTCTTTGCCATGTTGAAATCTACAGAAGTGGAGATCAAGAAAGAGCACCAAGTGTTGTTGGTCAATAAGACCACCAAATTCAAGAAAGGCAAGTCTAAGCAGAAGGGACACTTCAAGAAGGGTGGTAAGAAAGTTACCACGCCGACGAAGAAGACCAAGGCTGGACCTAAGCCTGATACTGAGTGCTTTTACTGCAAGGGAGAAGGTCACTGGAAGCGGAATTGCCCAAAGTACTTGGCGGATTTGAAGAACGGCAACATCAAAAAGAAAGGTATATCTGATATACATGTTATTGATGTGTATCTCACTAGTACTCGTAGTAGTTCCTAGGTATTTGATACTGGTTCGGTTGCTCATATTTGTAACTCGAAACAGGTGCTGCAGAATAAACGGAAGCTAGCGAAGAACGAGGTGACGATGCGCCTGGGAAACGGATCAAAGGTTGATGTGATCGCGGTCGGCACGCTACCCCTTCATCTACCATCGGGATTAGTTTTATACTTAAATAATTGTTATTTGGTGCCTGCGTTGAGCATGAACATTATATCGGGATCTTGTTTATTGCGAGACGGTTACTTGTTTAAATCCGAGAATAATGGTTGTTCGATTTATATGAGTAATATGTTTTATGCACATGCACCTTTGATAGATGGTCTATTCTTATTGAATCTCGATAGTAGAAATACACATATTAATAACATTGAGGCTAAACGTTTGAAATCGAGCGATAACTCGACCTATATGTGGCACTGTCGTCTTGGTCACATTGGAGTGAAACGTATGAAGAAACTCCATTCCGATGGACTTCTTGAATCACTTGATTTCGAATCACTTGATAGATGCGAAGCATGTCTGATGGGTAAAATGACTAAGACTCCATTTTCTGGTATGATGGAGCGAGCTACAGACTTATTGGAAATCATACATACCGATGTGTGTGGTCCAATGAGTGTAGCATCGCGCGGTGGTTATCGTTATGTTCTTACCTTCACGGATGACTTGAGTAGATATGGGTATATCTATTTCATGAAACATAAGTCCGAAACTTTCGATAAGTTTAATGAATTTCAAAGTGAGGTAGAGAATCAACGTAACAAGAAGATTAAATTTCTACGTTCTGATCATGGAGGTGAATATCTAAGTTACGAGTTTGGCGAGCATTTGAAGAAATGCGGAATACTTTCGCAGTTGACACCGCCGGGAACACCACAGCGTAATGGTGTGTCCGAACGTCGTAATCGAACTCTCTTAGATATGGTTCGTTCTATGATGTTACTTACAGATTTACCGCTATCATTTTGGGGTTATGCATTAGAAACAACCGCATTCACTTTAAATAGGGCACCGTCTAAATCCGTTGAAACGACACCGTATGAATTATGGTTTGGGAAGAAACCTAGATTGTCGTTCCTTAAAGTTTAGGGATGCGAAGCCTATGTAAAGAAGTTACAGCCGGACAAGCTTGAACCCAAAGCGGAAAAATGCGTCTTCATAGGATACCCGAAGGAAACTATTGGGTATACCTTCTATCATAGATCCGAAGGCAAAATCTTTGTTGCCAAGAATGGATCCTTTCTAGAGAAGGAATTTCTCTCGAAAGAAGTGACTAGAAGGAAAGTAGAACTCGACGAGATTGTCGAACCTTCTCTCGAAATTGCAAGTAGCGCAGCACCGGAAGAAGTTCCGGTGGTGCTAGCACCAATAAGAGAGGAAGCTAATGATGATGATCATGAAACTTCGGTTGAAGTTGCTACAGAGCCTCGCAGGTCAACGAGAACTCGTACCACTCCAGATTGGTATGATCCCGTTATGAGTGTCATGTTGGTGGACAACACCGATGACCCTGAGACATATGAGGAAGCGATGATGAGCCCAGATTCCAATAAATGGCAAAAAGGCATGAAATCCGAGATTGGATCCATGTATGAAAACCAAGTGTGGACTTTGGTGGACTTACCGGATGGCCGGAAGGCTGTCGAGAACAAATGGATTTTCAAGAAGAAAACAGATGCTGATGGAAATGTTACTGTCTATAAAGCTCGACTTGTCGCGAAAGGGTTTCGACAAATTCAAGGAGTTGACTACGATGAGACTTTCTCACCAGTAGCGAAGCTAAAGTCTGTGAGGATTATGTTAGCAATCGCTGCATATTATGATTATGAGATATGGCAGATGGATGTCAAAACAGCATTCCTCAATGGAGACATTGATGAAGAGTTGTATATGATGCAACCCAAAGGTTTTGTCGATCCTAAAGATGCAAGGTATGCAAACTTCAACGGTCCATTTATGGATTGAAGCAAGCATCCCGAAGTTGGAATCAACGTTTTGATAAGGTGATCAAAAGTTTTGGTTTTATACAAACTTATGGAGAAGCTTGTATTTACAAGAAAGTGAGTGGGAGATCTGTAGTATTCTTAATACTATATGTAGATGACATATTGTTGATTGGGAATGATGTAGACCTTCTTAATAGTGTCAAGGAATATTTGAATAATAGTTTTTCAATGAAGGATCTTGGCGAAGCAGCTTACATATTAGGCATAAAGATTTATAGAGATAGATCGAAACGCCAAATATCATTGTCAAAAAGTACATATTTGGACAAAGTTCTAAAGAGGTTTGGAATGGAAGAAAGAAAGAAAGGGTTCTTGCCCATGTTTCCCAATACGACCTTGAGTAAAACTCACAGTCCGACATCGGCGGAAGATAGAGAAAGGATGAGTAAGACTCCCCATGCCTCAGCCATAGGATCTCTAATGTATGCCATGCTATGTACTAGACCCGACATTGCATATGCTGTTAGTTTAACTAGCAGATATCAAAGTGATCCAGGAGTGAATCATTGGACAGCGGTCAAAAACATCCTTAAGTACTTGAGAAGAACTAAGGATATGGTTCTTTCTTATGGAGGTGATGAACAGCTCGTTGTTAATGGTTACACCGATGCTAGTTGGAACACCGATCCGGATGATTCTAAATCACAATCTGGATACGTATTTATTTTGAATGGTGCAGCAGTTAGCTGGAGGAGTGCAAAGCAAAGCGTTGTGGCGAGATCTTCAACTGAATCGGAATACATGGCTGCTTCAGAGGCTTCACAAGAAGCGATATGGATGAAAGAGTTCATTACAGAGCTGGGTGTGGTTCCTAGTGTGCTGGACCCAATGTCTATATACTGTGATAACATGGGCGCCATAGCCAATGCGCAAGAACCAAGGTCACACAAGAAGCTGAAGCATATCAAGCTACGTTTTCACGCTATTCGAGAACATATCCAAGATGGGGATATAAATATTTGCAAAGTACACACAGATCTGAATGTGGCGGATCCGTTGACTAAACCTCTCCCGAGGGCAAAACATGACCAGCACCAAACTGCCATGGGTGTTCGGTATATTACCATGTAATCTAGATTAGATGACTCTAGTGCAAGTGGGAGACTGTTGGAGATATGCCCTAGAGGCAATAATAAATATAATTATTATTATATCTTTGTGTTTATGATAAATGTTTACATTCATGCTATAATAGTATTAACAAGGAAACATTAATACTTGTGTGATTTGTAAACTTAATTTGAAGTCCCTAGTAAAGCCTCTATATAATACTAGCTTGTTGGTTAATAGATGATTGTGGTTTCCCTATCATGAACATTGAGATGTTACTAACAACAAGATCATATCGTTAGGAGAATGATATGGTGGACATACTCCTATAGATAAGCGTAGCATAAAGATCAAGTCATTTCAATAGTTCAATTGCTATATGCTTTCTGATACATAGTAACCTAATTCCTTCGACCATGAGATCATGCATATCACCTTTACCGGATGGATGCTTTGATGACATCAAACACCACACCGTAACTGGGTGGCTATAAAGGTGGCATTGAGTGTTCGGAAAGTATTGGTTGAGACACATGGATCAAGAGTGGGATTTCTCCATCCATATGACAGATAGATATACTCTGGGCCCTCTCGGTGGAATGTCATCCAATTAGCTTGCAAGCATGTGACTGGCTCACAAGGGATCACATATCACGGGAACGAGAAAAGAGTACTTATCGGTAACGAGGTTGAACTAGGTACGCAGAGATACCGACGATCATAACCTCGGATAAGTAAACTATCGTGAGACAAAGGGAAATTGGTATCGTATGTAAGTGGTTCATTCGATCGCAAAGTAATCGTAGAAATATGTGGGAGCCATATGAATTTCCAGATTCCTCTATTGGTTATTGTTCGGAGAAGTGTCTCGGTCATGTCCGCATAATTCACGAACCGTAGGGAGACACACTTAAGGATTCGACGTTGTTTGAGTAGTTATGGAATGATGAGAAAGAGACCGAATGTTGTTCGGAGTCTCGGATGGGATCCGGGATATCACGAGGAGATCCGGAATGGTCCGGAGAATAAGATTCATATAAGGAAAGTCCCGTTTCGGAGTTGGGGAATGTTTCCGGTGTTTTCATCGGGAATGTTCTAGAAGGTTCCGGAATATCCGGCACTCCGGAGGGGAAGGGGTACATGAATGTGTCATTGCAAGTTGGAATGATTACATCATGTACTAAGTGTCTTCTCTGTCCAAAATAAGGGGTTTATTCAAATCCTAAATTGAAAAGTCAAACGGCTAGTTTGAAAGTCAAACGGCAAGTTTTGGAAAGAGGAGGAGGAGTGGGAAACCGAGTTGGGGAGGGAATCCCTCCTCCAACCGGCGGCGCACCACCCAAGCCGAGTTGGGGAGGGACTCCCCTCCCTCCCCTTGGCCGGCCGGCCCCTCCACCTATATAAGGAGGGGCAGTGCTCCCTCCTAGGACACACAACTTCCACGCCTCAAACCCTAGCAGCTGCTGCCCACCATAGCCGCCGCCCCCCCCCCCCTAGGGTTTTTGCCCTAGCCGCCGACTTGGGGTGCCCCAAACCCTAGCCGCCGGCTCTAGCACCTCCTCCTTGGTGTGTCTAAAATCCTAGATCGCCGAGGAGCTCTCTCATACTCCACCATACTCGCTCCGGCTTAAGGCGAAGCCCTGCGAGATCTCCCCTCTACTTCCGGTACCACGCCGTTGTGCTGCCGGAATCGCGAGGAGAGTGCTACAACCTCCGCTGCCTGCTGGAACAAGGGAGAGGAAGGTCTTCGTCGAGTACCGAACGTGTGACCGACTGCGGGAGCGCTGCCGGAAGGATCGTCTACGCGATCTTGAGATCGGGAAGAGTACGACTACATCACCCACGAGAATCCGCTCTCGTTAAACACTTTGGAATCTTCGAGGGTGAGTTATTCCATCGACTCGTTGCTACAATCTAGTAGATAGATCTTGGCTTGTTTGTTTGTATGCGGTAGAAAATTTTTGTTTTCCATGCTACGAAACCCTACAGCTCAATCATCCATGCGGATGGTGTGATGTCAGCACAATAGAGAAGGAAGAGAAACCAGCTCAATCATCCATGCAGATGGTGTGATGTCAGCACAATAGAGAAGGAAGAGAAATCATACAAGAGAAAGCTCAGGTGTAGCTAGCAACAAGCCAACACCATATTCTTCCTTCCACACTAGAACACTACCTCTAGGACACCACTTGATCTTGCACTAGTAGAGAATTTCTTATCAGTGGAGCATTTTTTTCTATCAATGGCGCATATGGGATGCGTCACTGGTAATTATTTATCAATGGCGCATATTCAATTCAATATGCGCCATTGATAGTAGGACAACTAGTGGCGCATATTCAATATGCGGAATTGATGTTTTACCAGTGGAGCATATATCCAAATGCAGCAGCGCCACTTATGCTTCATACAGTTATACAAAATATAGGGCTCCCACGTATTTATATAGGTATTTATACAGGTACATATATAGGTATTTATACAGGTACATAGCAGTATAGAGACAGAGATAATAGTACAAATAGAATTATACATCATCACATCAATTTGAACCCGACATAGTGACAAGTGTCTGAATATTATACAAGTCTTGCATACAACAAGTTGATCATCATCTCATATATTACACATTATAACAAGTTGATCATCATTAGCTAAGTGAGTAGAGTACAACCGCAATGGTGGTGAGCAAGACCGGGAGCACGATCATCAAGGTCTTCATCCAGTTCATGTGTCTTTGCTCTCAGCAAACAAAATTCATCTGCAATAAGAAAGAAGATAAGATAACCTTCTTGAAGTTGATTGGGCGTCAATTCCTGCATAACATGAAATTTCCAGCATTAAAAGTATGAAGACTTCAAATCAATGAGTGACATGAAATCCTCTTCCATGACAAAAATCTAACAATCAATGTTGGACAGGGCCTTCCCATGTTGATCTAGATAATACAGTGGACACATAGCGTGAAAGATTAGCTTCCACACTAAATTATTGGTAATCCATGACCCTAAGTCATGTTTCTAACTTCTATATGAATGTATTTAATTATTTAGAACCTTATTAATCACTATAAAATAAGCATGGTCTTTCAGGAATGACAGTAAGAAAAGCCTGTACGGATAATAAATTCAAGGGAGACCAGAATTTAAAGGTGAACTGAATTTTGCACACCTTAGTTTATTTCGGGGACAAGTATGCAGCCATAAAGCATGCAATCTAATACGTAGTAAATGTATCTATAATTTTGATGTTTCATGCTTGTTTAGTATTAACTTTGCTTTGCTTTATCTACACTTTGAGATATTTTTATATGTTTTCCTAAACTAACTTATTAACAAGATGCCACAGTGCCAGTTGCCTATTTTCTTCTGTTTTTGGTTCCAGAAAAGCCAAAAAATAAATATTCTCCAAATTGGACGAGACGAAAGCCAAAGTCAATATTTCACCGGGGAGAACACGGAGCCAGAAGACGAGACGGAGGAGGGCCTCGGGGGGCCCACACCCCCTGGCCGCGCGGGCCAGGCCTGGTCGCGCCTGGGGAGGGGGTGTGGCCACCTCGGGCACCCCCTCGGTCTCCCCCTTCGCCTATAAGAAGCTCCTGATACTAAAACCCTAACGACCCGATCAATCTTCCACGAAACAGTATGTAGCCGCCGTCACCATCGTCCCTAGATCGGGGGATCTAAAGCTCTTCTCGGCACCCTGCCAGAGGAAAGAGATCATCCCGAAGGCCTTCTTCATCACCATGCCAGCCTCTGATATGATGCGTGAGTAGTTCCACCTTGGAATATAGGTCCATACAGTAGCTAGATGGTTGTTTCTCCTCCATACAGTAGTTCCATCTTGTGAGCTCCGTTCATGATCAAGATCATCTATTTGTAATCATACATGTTGTGTTTGTGGAGATCCGATGGATACTGAGATTACTTTGTCAGATTGATTAATGATTCTATCTTGTTGATTCTATCATGTCTGTGTTGTTTGAGATCTTGCATGCTCTCTATTTCTAGTAGCTATCTTGGCCAAGTAGATGCTAGTGACTCCAAGGGGGAGTATTTATGCTCGATAGTGGGTTCATGTCTCTATTGAATCTAGTGAAGTGATAGAAATCTCTAAGGTTGTAGATATGCTATTGTCACTAGAGAGAAAACAACAATCTCTTATTCATAGAACAATTATATCTTTTATCTTACATACTTTGCTTAACGCAGTTATCCGTTGCTTGCAACTTAATACTGGAGGGGGTTCGGATGATAACCTGAAGGTGGATTACTAGTCATAGATGCAATTGGATAGCGGTCTATATATATTGTTGTATTGCCCAATAAAGTCTCATAGGATCATGAATGACTAGTATTGTATTGTTATGTCTTGTTCTGTCTTGTCAATTATCCCGCTGTAATTTGTTTACCCAGCATGTTATGTTATCTATTTTAAGGAGAACATCTCTAGTGAACTGTGGACCCGGTCCAATCTTTATCATTGATATATCTTCTAATGTTACTGTTTACTTTCTGCAAGCCACCATTACCTTCCACACCATACGTTTAATCCTTTGATTTTAGCAAACTAGTGAGATTAACACCCTCACTTAAATTGGGACAAAGTCTTGAGTTTGTGTTATGCAGGATTCCAAGTTGGTAGCAACACCTTGGGGTTGTTTCCTTGATCCTACTGGTTCAATAACCTTGGTTTTATAATTAAGAGAAAATTGCCGTTGTGCTCGTCATACCTTCCTCTTGGGGTCTTCCAACTGAAGCTCTAAAGTTGAGCCGTGTCACAATCCCATTAACTATATCCTCTTGCTTAACGAGAACATATCCATCCTCTGAATCATCACCGACGTTCATGCTCTTATCATCCCAAATGTCTGTTTCATCTACTGTTACATGAGTAATTGTAGAACTGTTCAGTCGCAATGGGCGGATAAAAGGGAATTTGTAGAATTATGCGGCAAGGTCAGTTTATGCATTGACTGTAAGACAGATTATTCTTAAAAATTCCGGTTCCAATAGAAGGTAATAATAGTTCACGGAGAAATATGCACCTGCACCATGTTGGTATACTGACTTGTAGGTGGAGGCACGCCGTATGCGCTACAAAGGGTATGTACCTGTCGGTCATATGGTCAAGCACCATCTTCTCATGCTAGGATGGATGGTGGCGGGGCAGAGAGGACGTGGTCGGGAGCGAGCGCTGCAGGACAGCCGGCGAGGAGGGCGAGGCCTAGGCCGGTGAGGAGGTTGCAGCGCCGGCGGGGCGGCGGGTATGGACGAGGCGAGGCAACAAGGGAGGACGCGGCGGCGGGTCGACGATGGCGCAAAGGCAAGGCAGAGTGAGAGCGATGGCGGCTCTGCGCTTGCTGGGAAGAGGAGACGGGGCGGCCGACGTCGACGGGGGGAACGGAGCTTGGCGGGGAAGGCCGGACAAGGAGGGAGCCAAGGCGGTCGGCGGCCGTGAAGACGACGATGGAGAGGGAAAGACGGGCCAGGGAGGGGATCGCAGCAGGAAGAGACGGGGTGGGTGCATGGTGGATCCGTGGGGTCGGGGCGGTTCCGAGGTGGACGCGGTCTCGGATCGCGTGGGTTTGCTGTTATAGCGTGATAGGGTCATAGGGTGGTCGAACCCAAGATTTATTAGTGGCGTATTTTTTGCAATATGCGCCATTGGCAAAAAAAATCAGTGGCGCAACACCAATATGCGCCATTGATAATCCGGTCACCTTTCTAAGTGGTGGGGTCCAGGTGGGGCCCACAAATTATCAATGGCGCATATTGCGGAAGATGCGCCATTGATATACATTTGGTCCACAGCCTTTCGGGGTGTCAGGCCCACATTATCAGTGGGCATTTTTTTCGATGCGTGCCATTGGTTAAACAAAATATCAGTGGAGCATATTTTTAAATGTGCCATTGATAATTATCAGTACAGCATATTCAAAAAAATTCCACTAATAATAAATATATCCATAAGCTTTCTCTACTAGTGTTGCTAGATCATCTCCAATACAACACTAGATCCCACCATGACAACCATCAAGGTTAATTAGAAGGTACTAAGAACCAAGTCAAGCATCAAAAGGAGAAGCCAGCCAGCTGCACCTTGAGAAGAAGAATTTCTAGAAAAAAAGGATAAGAGCTGATCCAGGAGTAATAAGCTAGCAGTACAATCATAGGAACAACAAAGGATCAAGCTCACCTAGGAGGAGAAGTAATTAAGGAGAGAGCAAGTTGTAGCAGATCAAGATGCTCAAGTTACAGTGAAGCAAGCTATAGAAGAGAAGCAGGTAGAGATCTAGTAGGAGCATACCTCAACTCATGTATCATATATTTTTGTTGTTTTGCCACAAATCAATCTCTATTCAACTAACTGCAACTAGAACTTGTCTAGGAGGATTAGGAGAATATTCTTCCTCTCTATGCAGATTCATACTAGAGGTTTTTGAACCACAGCATAATATTTGTCCTTATCCAAAGTAGTGCCTCAGTCCAGGCATCCTTGAAAAGTAAGTAAACCTAATATTTGTAAGTAAAAGAGTAGCAGACCATGTAGCTGATATGTGCCACTGTGCACACTCTCAGGAGGTTCCACAACAGCATAGCCATTCTACAGATGCCATCTATTTAAGCCCAAGCAACACCTATTGTTTTCTACAAATTTGTGCCTTAGACATTGCATCATAAGCCAAGCCAAGAAATCAAGCATAGCACATGCTCTTATCAGTTTATAGAGAGAGGAAGAAAGGAAGTCAAGCAGAGAGGGGAGTTTGATCAACCAGTTGAGCTGGTGATCTCTGGTGTAACCAGGAGCTCAGATCCTAACCATATAAACATGGAACAGTAAGAAGAAGTATAGAAAGCAATACTGATGCACAACATGCATACAACATGTTCCAGAATAAAGAGAAGCATATTCCTTAAAGCATGACACATACAGATTTTTAACGACCAGCATGCACACTTTACATTTGTCCACACAAATCTGTACAAGATAAGATCACTAGAAGAACTCGAGAACACGACAAACCATAAAGTTACCACCAGTACAAGTATAATATCACATTTTTTTTACTTCTAAAACTTTATTGAAATAAAGCTTTGCTATCATCTATTTTATTACACACAAAAAAATTATTCTTATGTGATACATATATATCCAGCAAGCTTATATGTTAGTAACCAATTAGTGTTATATACATCTCCAGAAATCCATCTCTAGTCAGCAAGAACTCACTTAAGAAACAAGGAAACTAAATGCATATATTATGCCTTTTCATGCTTTGGTTCAAAGTTTGAACCAACAATTATGTACTCCCTCCGTTTCAAAATATAAGATGTTTTAGCTTTGTGAAGCAGACGTATCTAGACTATTTTTAGTATGTAGATTCACTTAGGTTTAGAATGAATCTATATACTAAAACAAGTCTAGATACATTTTCTTTACAAAGCTAAAACATCTTATATTTTGAAACGGAGGGAGTAGAAGATTGTTTACATAATTTAGTATGTCTTATACACACTCTTGCAGAACATCTACACATGAAATGCAATGAAAACAATTGGTACTCCTCTAAATTACACAATACCACAACCTACACATCACAGAGACCATAATCTACAAAGACCACAACCTAGCATAGAATTCATCATAGAACCAACAGGGGCTTAAGCAGGAACCTATTTACCAATTTAAGCATCTAAAAGATCTAGTAATCAAGTCACCAACAATAATAATTTTTCACATCACATACACATGAGTTTAATTAAGTCAGTGTGTATTTCTTTATGTACACAGTCCATGGTGTACTGAAGGATCAGGGCATCATGTTAAGCAACTAGATAAACCTGCAATATATGAAGATCAATGCACTACTAGAGATACCAAGTATTCTTAACACTGGCCAAATCACTAACCAATAATAGAACACTGCCAGTAACCGAAGATCCCAACCACAAAACCACCACCCTAATTTTACACATGGCGCCATACATCAGCACGAAGGCTGGTCACAGAGGGTCGAAGCTTACCGAGGGTGCCGAGCACCTAGAGCGTAGGCTTGGCGGAGTCATGGAACATCTCCTATCCAACACCATCACCGCATCAGAGGAAGCAATGGAGACGTCGGGGATGCGCTGTCTGTGCCGTCCCACGGGAATCAGGAGCAGGAGACATCGGGATTGCGCCTTGTACACTTTCCCATCGACGTTGAGTTGAGGAAGGTAAGGTCCAAGTCGACGAAGAGCACCAGGAGGTCGCGGACAACCATGGCGTAGGTAGCAGCAACCGCGGTACCACACCACCATGGGGAAAGCGGTAGCAGCAGGTCGTGGTGACGCGGAGGAGGCTAGGAAGTAGAGGAGAGCAGCCGAAGTCCGAGGAGAAGCCGGAGGCGCGCGCCGGCGACCAAGCTGAACACCACGGCTAGGGCTCGCCATGGATGCGCGTAGGGGGCGCGAGCGCAGACTGCGGCGGAGGGGAAACGAGGAAGGAGAAGGAGGAGGAGCCTAGCCAGCAGGCCACGGCGGCGAATGTCGGCCGGCTTTGGCTGGAGCGGCGCTGCAGCGAGCAGGCGGCGGCGCATCGTCGGTGAGCGAGGGGAATTTCTGGTCGCATATGCGTGTCTTGAACGACTTGGGCAATGTGCGTGCATATCCGTGCGTATATGCGTATGCATACCTGTGTGATTCCAATCGAATGCCCAGAGGTGAGTGCTTGTGTGTATTATGTTCGGTTGTCCACTAAGGGCAGCCACAATGTTGTGCTAAAAGTAGTTCCAAATTGAAAATTTGGCTTTTGGAACTAGTTCTTGCCATTGTAGAGGTAGTTCCAAATTCTTGAAAAGAAGGAAGCGGAGCAAGCTCCTGCTCCGGTTCTATTTTGTTGCCTATGGATAAAATATTGAGAAATAATGTGTTGGACCTCTCAGAGGAGAGAGAGATACATAGAGGTGGGCAAGAAAAGAGATAGAATAGAGATTTTTTAAAGGATTTCTGATGATGTGGGCCATAGTTTTAAAAGAATTGGGAACCTCTACGTTGTGAGAAAACTGAGAGTTTAGCATCGATGCCATATTTGATTACATGGCATATTTAGCTTTGGCAACATTGTGGCTGCTCTAAGCTTGGCCCAAGCCAATTACACGTGATAGCTAATTGGATCATTAGCTCTAACCCAGATTAGTTAACTCATTAGGATGTATAAATGAGCACTTCACTAAATAATGGAATTAGGAGATTTATTAGGTATTCTATATATTACTTTGTCTAATTTTATCCAGTTGTTTGACACGAGAATAATAAAACGTGACACGGATATTATCTCTCTACGTGCGAGGGGAAAATAAATATGCAGACGTGCCAGTGTACTAAGTACACAAATAAAGACATACGGAAACGTGCCTTTTTATTAATCTCTCTATGGATAAACAAAATTACATGATCCCTTTACATATGCGCTTCGTGGCCTGCTTGCGCGGCTAATATGACTTGGGCGAATGTGTGTTCTGGTTCACGGAGTCTTGGAAAGCTCCCGATTAATTATGTCCACGATTAAAGATCGCAAACCACCTCTGATTAAGCTGCTTCAATGGTTGTCTTCGTCGTCTTCGCTTCGCGTTCTCCATGCATGATGTGATGGTGTGTGTGTGGGTGGCGGTAGTACCCGTGTCCTTGTCGGTACACGCGTCGCGAGTAGCGTGGCCTTTGCTCCGGCCACGCTCGCCCTTGCCGTCATGCCTCGTCAGTCTTGACGGCGTCATTGTAGTTAAATTTGGAGTAGCATGGGTCCGCTTAGCTAGGACTTCTCGACGACCAGCAGCCTCGTCGGGTGTGCAAGGGTATGCCTCGCGGGAGTAAGTATTGGTGGAGATCGGCATCGGTGTGAAACCAACGCACATGTACAAGTTGGTGTAGCCAGTGTGGTCGACACCTTGTCTCGGTCCGACGCCGAGTTCACGGCTGTTGTCCTAGACAAGAGCGTCGTCTCACATGCTTTGGGAGAAGAGGTGTCGGAGGCGTTGTCTCGCATCGGAGGTGTGGTTGCCCGCCGACCGTTGTCGCCGTACCTTGGAAGAAGTGGAGTCGGGGTTTTTGCTGCGGCTCGAGGGCGACACTCGAGCTGGTGGTGTGATGATGAAGTGTAATATGGGGCGGTACGTCCGTCGCCCCGACGATGCCTAGCCGTGTTTCCCGGCTTGTCGATGTACGATGATGAAGATGCCTGTCCTCTTCGGCTCAGACAGGTGGGTGGCCTTCGCCTCGTCGGTGCCTGGCCAGGTGGTGTTCGCCTTGTCGGTGTCGGACTTGATGGCTTGCCTTCGCCTCGTTGGTGCTCAGCAAGAAATGAATTGCTTCATCGGAGAAGGACATGTCGGTGAAGTGGCCCCGCCTCGCCGGTGCTAGGTCGAGGTTGAAGAAGAGTGTTGGTGTAGGAGTCGATGTAGACTTGGGTATCACTGAGCAGTAGTATGGCTCGATAGCGACGGTGTATGGTTTTGGCGATGTAGATCTCGTGACGCCAGAGGTGTACTTGGGCTCGTCAGAGCTTGAGAGGTCGTGGTCGCGTGATTTATCCGGGAGTGGGATAAGGTGTTGATGTAGTCAGTTGTCCGGTGCCGGAGAAGATGTTGATGAACATGTTGCCGGCGCGTGTCGATGTAGTCCCTTGCAGTAACAGTCCTAGCGGCGAGCGTAGCTTCCATGGCGAGGAAGATCTCCAGACGTTTCGGGCAGCGATCTTGTATGATCATGCACGTGCGCCCTTGCATGGTTCCATCGTACCTGAAATTAGAACACCCACGCGTGTGGTAATAACTAATCATTATTCACGATACCTTGATTGGATGGGTTAGATCGACTTGATAGCTCCATCTTCACATTTGTACGTACGTGGGCATTTCTAGCTAGGTGAAATGCCTCGCTTCTCTTCATCTACCACCCCTGGTGTGTGGGTGCTCTCCGGAGCCAGCGACGAACACGAGCGCTCGGTTGTGAGCTGCTCAGACATAGGGAAGAGTACGGTGCCGGTGACGATGATGACACCCCCACGTGATGGCGGGGCCTTGGTATTAGCATCGCTGAAGCCAACGCGCCAATGGGAGATGAGATCGATGGCTGATAGAGGAAGTCGCCATACAACATCTGGAACTTCCCCACGTACTATTAGGGAGTATGAACTCATGCATGCGCACACTGTTGGAATTATGCCCTAGAGGCAATAATAAAGATGTTATTATTATAATTCTTGTTCATGATAAAGTTTATATTCCATGCTAGAATTGTATTAAGCGGAAACTTTAATACTTGTGTGGTTTATGAACAACACTGTGTCCCTAGTATGCCTCTATGGACTAGCTCATTGTTTAATAATGGTTAAGGTTTCCTAACCATAGACATGAGTTGTCGATTAATAATGAGATCATATCATTGGGAGAATGATATGATGGACAGACCCAAATCAAGCAGAGCAATTAGATCGTGTTCATCTTTGCAAAGCTTTTTATTATGTCAAATATTGTATTCCTTAGATCATGACATAATGCAACTCCCTGGTATCGGAAGAAAGCTTTGAGGTCATCAAACGTCATCCTATGAGAGGGTGATCATAAAGGTGTCTCTCAGGTGATCGGAAAGTATCTGTTGGGTTGTATTTATCGAGATGGGATTTGTCCCTCCCAAGTCGGAGAGATATACTTTGGGCCCACTCGGTAATCGATATCAACACCGCTTGCAAGCACGTGGTTAAGGAGTTAATCACAAAGTGATATCGGATTATGGAACGAGTAAAGTACTTGCTGTGAACGAGATTGAACTAGGTATGCCGATGCCGACGATCGAATCTCGGGCAAGTAAAATATCGCGTGACGAAGGGAATATATATATGAGATTGATTGAATCCTTGCATCGTGGTTCATCCGATATGATCATTGATGAATGTGTGGGAGTCAATATGGGTTTCCAGACCCCGCTGTTGATTATTGATAGAAGATCATGTCTGCATATTCTCGAACCCGTAGGGTCACACACTTAACGTGTCTCGGCGCTAGGATAGAATGGATAATTGGTTTATGAGTATTTGTTCGGAGTCTCGGATGAGATCCAGGACATCACAAGAGGTTTCGGAATGGTCCGGAGAATAAGATTCATATAAAGGAAAGCAGTTTTTGGAGTTCGGAATTGTTTCGGATTGTTCGGTATTGTACCGGAAGGTTCTAGAAGCTTCCAGAGTGGGACCAACGTGGCCCCACTTGCCGGGAGGGGGCGTGGGCCTACGAGGGAGTGCCCTGGCCGCATTGGGCCAGGGGCACAAGGCCCCATAGTCCCAGTCGGCCAAGCCCTAGGGGAAACCCTAGGGAGAGCTTCTAGAAGGGGGGAACTTGCCCCCCACTCCTCCCTTGTGGCCGCCGGCCCTAGGCTTGGAGGAGGGGGCAAGGGGCAGCCGCCCACCCCTCTATATAAAGAGGGCAGGGGCACACCCTCCCCCCACACCTCCTCAAGCCCTAGCCGCCTAGCTGCTGCCCTCCTCTCTCTCTCTCCCAACTGCGCGTAGGCGAAGCCCTGCCGCAGAAACTCTCCACCGTTTGCACCATGCCGTCGTGTTGTAGATCCAACCTGTCTCTCAACCCCACTTGCTGGACCGAGGAAGGAGGAGACGTCGAGGTGCCGTACGTGTGCATCTCTCGGAAGCATCGCCACTTGCGGTGTTGGATCGGATCGGATCGCGAGGAGGAGAAGGCTAGTACGACTACATCAACCACGTTCCGTCGAACGTCCCGCTGTGCGAATATTCATGGGTATGAAGATCTCATCTATTCCCCTCTCGTTGTTTTCATCTCCT
This sequence comes from Avena atlantica, assembly GCA_910589765.1. NCBI lineage: Eukaryota > Viridiplantae > Streptophyta > Magnoliopsida > Poales > Poaceae > Avena > Avena atlantica. The sequence goes on along the minus strand of OU342734.1, from coordinate 21,513,060 downwards.
AGATTAGATCTTGGCTTCCCCGTTCGCATCCGTAGAAATTTTTTGATTTACTATGCTACGGAACACACGAACCGAAAGGTTAAGCATGAGTCATATGAATGATATGATCGAAACTTTGTTGTCCACCATTGAAACCACATCTCTTCTCGTGAATATCGGTAGGTGTGGTGAATTTGGATCATGTTCACTAAACAACTTGAGGGATGTTGAATTTAGTGGGAGTTCATCTAGTAATTTGATTAAGTTGAACTAGTTATCATGAACATAGTCTAAATTGTACTTGCAAATTTTGTAGATCAAATGGCTAAGTCCAACTTCAACGTTTTTGCTGAGAAAGAAAAGCTTAAGAACAATGGGTCTAACTTCACCAACTGGTTCCGCAATCTGAGAATCATTCTCTCTGGCGGACAAAAGGACTATGTCCTTGAGAAAGCGCTAGGTGACGCCCCTGATGTAGATGCGCCGGCTGATGAGAAAGCTGTTTATCAGTCGCGCAAGGATGATTATGGTGTGATTAAGAGCACCATGTTGTTTGATATGGAATCGGACCTTCAAAACCGTTTTGAGGAGTTCCTCGGGCCCTTTGAGATTCTTGAGCAACTGAAAACTATGTTTCAGACTCAGGCCCGTTCTGAGAGATCTGAGATCTCTGAGAAATTCTTTAACTACAAGATGGAGGAAGGGAGTTCCGTTAGTGAGCACGCCATTAAGATGTCGGGCTACACTCAACGCCTTGAGCAACTGGACTGCAAGATTCCAGAGGAGCTCAAGATTGACAGAGTTCTGCAATCACTCCCTCCTAGCTACAAAGGTTTTGTAGTTACTCATAATCAGATTGGTTCCACTGATACGATCACCGAGCTCTTCGCTAAGCTGAAAGCTGCGAAGGTGGAAATCAAGAAAGATAATCATGTGTTGATGGTCAACAAGCCCCCCAGCTTTAAGAAAGGTAAGGGTGCAAAGAAGCCCTTCAAGAAGGGCAGCGGCAAGCACGTTGCCCCTGCTGAGAAGAATCTCAAGTCTGGACCTAAGCCGGACACTGAGTGCTTCTATTGCAAGGACAAGGGTCACTAGAAGCGCAACTGTCCGAAGTACTTAGCAGACAAGAAGGCTGGCACCATCAAAGGTATATTTGATATACATGTTATTGATGTTTTCCTTACTAGCCCTCATTGTAGTGCCTGGGTATTTGATACTGGTTCAGTTGCTAATATTTGTAACTCGAAACAAGAGCTACGGAATAGATGGCGGCTAGCGAGGGATGAGGTGACGATGCGCGTTGGCAACGGATCAAGAGTTGATGTGATGGTCGTCGGCACGCTCTCCTTAGTTTTACCTTCGGGATTAGTTTTAAACCTCAATAAATGTTATTATGTGCCTGCGTTGAGCATGAACATCATATCTGGATCGTGTTTATTGCAAGACAGTTATTCATTTAAATTGGAGAATAATGGTTGTTCTATTTATATGAGTAACATCTTTTATGGTCATGCACCTGCTATGAATGGTTTATTTCTTCTGAATCTCGAAAGCGATGAAACACACATCCATAACATTGAGGCTAAGAGATGCAAGGTATATAGTGATAATACTACTTATTTGTGGCACTGCCGTCTAGGTAATATTGGTATAAAACGCATGAAGAAACTCCATTCTTATGGACTTTTGGAGTCTCTTGATTTTGAATCATTTGACACGTGCGAGCCGTGCCTCATGGGCAAGATGGTCAAAACCACGTTCTCCGGTATGATGGAGCGAGAAACGGACTTGTTGGAAATCATACATACTGATGTATGCGGACCAATGAGTGTTTCGTCGCGCGGTGGTTATCGCTACTTTCTCACTTTTACTGATGACTTAAGTAGATATGGGTATATCTATTTAATAAAACATAAATCTGAAACATTCGAAAAGTTCAAAGAATTTCAGAATGAAGTGGAAAACCATCGTAACAGAAAAATTAAATTTCTACGATCCGATCGTGGAGGTGAATATTTGAGTTATGATTTTCTCATGCATCTTAAAGCAAGCGGAATCGTTTCGCAACTCACGCCACCCGGAACACCACAGCGCAATGGTGTGTCTGAATGCCAGAATCGAACTCTATTAGATATGGCGCGATCAATGATGTCTCTTACAGATTTGTTGTTATCATTTTGGGGTTATGCATTAGAAACCGCTACATTCACTTTAAATAGGGCACCATCTAAATCCGTTGAGACGACACCGTATGAACTGTGATTTGGTGCTAAACCTAAGTTTTCATTTCTTAAAGTTTGGGGATGCGAGGCTTACGTCAAGAAATTCATGCCGGACAAGCTCGAACCCAAAGCGGAGAAATGCGTCTTCATAGGATACCCTAAGGAAACTATTGGGTATACCTTCTATCACAGATCTGAAGGCAAAGTGTTTGTAGCAAAGAACGGATCCTTTCTTGAGAAGGAGTTTCTCTCGAAAGAAGTGAGTGGGAGGAAAGTAGAGCTAGACGAGGTTATTGAACCTTCTCTTGAGTTGGAGAGTAGAGCAACACCTGAAATTGTTCCAGTGACGTCTGCACCAACAATAGAGGAAGCTAATGACAAGGATCATGAAGCTTCGGACGATGCTACTACTGAACGTCGCAGGTCGACAAGGTCGTGTGCCCCTCCTGAGTGGTACGGCAACCCTGTATTAACTGTCTTGTTAGTAGACAACAGTGAACCTGCGAACTATGAGGAAGCAGTGATGAGCCCAAACTCTGAGAAATGGCTAGAGGCCATGAAATATGAATTGGGATCCATGAGCGAAAACCAAGTATGGACTTTGGTGGACCCTCCTAGCGACCGAAAGGCCGTTGAGTGCAAATGGATTTTCAAGAGGAAAACGGACGCGGATGGTAATGTTACTGTCTATAAAGCACGGCTTGTCGCGAAAGGTTTTCAACAAGTTCAAGGTGTTGACTACGATGAGACTTTCTCTCCCGTAGAAATGTTTGAGTCCATTCGGATTTTATTAGCAATTGCTGTGTTTCATGATTATGAAATATGGCAGATGGATGTCAAGACTGCGTTCCTCAATGGCAACATTGATGAAGAGTTGTATATGATGCAACCCGAAGGTTTTGTCGATACTAAGGATGCTGATAAGGTGTGCAAACTTCAGCGTTCCATTTATGGACTGAAGCAAGCATCTCGGAGTTGAAACCTTCGTTTTGATCAAGTGATCAAGAGCTTTGGATTTGTTCCAAATTGCTATGAAGCTTGTATCTACAAGAAAGTGAGTGGGAGCTCAGTGACATTCCTAGTACTATATGTAGATGACATATTGATTATTGGAAATGACATTGACATGCTTAACGATGTGAAGAGTTATTTGAATAAATGTTTTTCAATGAAAGACCTAGGGGAAGCTGCTTATATATTAGGCATCAAAATCTATAGAGATAGACAAAGACGCCTAATAGCTTTAATCCAGAGTACATACCTAGACAAAGTTCTGAAAAGGTTCAGAATGGATAAGGCAAAGAAAGGTTCAATGCCTATGTTGTCAGGTAAGATATTGAGAAAGGCTCAGTGTCCAGCTATGGTAAACGATAGATAAGCTATGAGCAAAGTGCCTTATGCCTCGGCCATAGGTTCTATCATGTATGCCATGCTGTGTACTAGACCGGATGTGTCCAATGCTCTTAGTTTGACGAGCAGATACCAAAGTGATCCAGGAGTGGAACACTGGACAGCCGTGAAGAACAACCTAAAGTATTTAAATAGAACTAAAGAAATGTTCTTAGTCTATGGAGGTGATGAACAACTCGTCGTAAAAGGTTACTTCGATGCTAGTTTCGACACCGACAAGGATGATTCTAAATCTCAGATAGGATACGTTTATATTTTGAATGGAGGAGATGTGAGCTGGAGAAGCTGCAAGCAAAGCGTGATCGCGGGACCTACAGTAGAAGCGGAATACATGGCTGCTGCAGAAGCGTCAAGTGAAGGAGTTTGGATCACGAACTTCATCACTGAGCTTGGTGTGGTTCCAAGTTCCTTGGACCCACTAGAGATATTGTGTGACAACACTGGCGCCATAGCACTGGCTAAGGAACCCAGATATCATCCAAAGACCAAGCATATCAACCGCAAGTTTCATATAATTCGAGATTATATAACAGATGGAGATCTGAAGATTAACAAAGTACATACGGATCTGAATGTCGTAGATCCGTTGACTAAACCTCTTCCACGAGCAAAACATGATCAACACCTTAGTGCCATGGGTGTTAGATTGTTGCCAGATGTAAACTAGATTATTGACTCTAGTGCAAGTAGGAGACTATTGGAATTATGCCCTAGAGGCAATAATAAAGATGTTATTATTATAATTCTTGTTCATGATAAAGTTTATATTCCATGCTAGAATTGTATTAAGCGGAAACTTTAATACTTGTGTGGTTTATGAACAACACCGTGTCCCTAGTACGCCTCTATGGACTAGCTCATTGTTTAATGATGGTTAAGGTTTCCTAACCATAGACATGAGTTGTCGATTAATAATGAGATCATATCATTGGGAGAATGATATGATGGACAGACCCAAATCAAGCAGAGCAATTAGATCGTGTCATCGTGTTCATCTTTGCAAAGCTTCTGCTTATGTCAAATATTGTATTCCTTAGACCATGACATAATGCAACTCCCTGATATCGGAAGAAAGCTTTGAGGTCGTCAAACGTCATCCTATGAGAGGGTGATCATAAAGGTGTCTCTCAGGTGATCGGAAAGTATCTGTTGGGTTATATGTATCGAGATGGGATTTGTCCCTCCCAAGTCGGAGAGATATACTTTGGGCCCACTCGGTAATCGATATCAACACCGCTTGCAAGCACGTGGTTAAGGAGTTAATCACAAAGTGATATCGGATTATGGAATGAGTAAAGTACTTGCTGTAAACGAGATTGAACTAGGTATGCCGATGCCGACGATCGAATCTCGGGCAAGTAAAATATCGCGTGACGAAGGGAATATATATATGGGATTGATTGAATCCTGGCATCGTGGTTCATCCGATATGATCATCGATGAATGTGTGGGAGTAAATATGGGTTTCTAGACCCCGCTGTTGATTATTGATAGAAGATCATGTCTGCATATTCTCGAACCCGTAGGGTCACACACTTAACGTGTCTCGACGCTAGGATAGAATGGATAATTGGTTTATGAGTTTTTGTTCGGAGTCTCGGATGAGATCAAGGACATCACGAGAGGTTCCGGAATGGTCCGGAGAATAAGATTCATATAAAGGAAAGCAGTTTTTGGAGTTCAGAATTATTTCGGATTGTTCGGTATTGTACCGGAAGGTTCTAGAAGCTTCCGGAGTGGGACCAACGTGGCCCCACTTTCCAGGAGGGGGCGTGGGCCTACGAGGGAGTGCCCTGGCCGCATTGGGCCAGGGGCACAAGGCCCCATAGGCCCAGCCGGCCAAGCCCTAGGGGATACCCTAGGGAGAGCTTCTAGAAGGGGGGAACTTGCCCCCCACTCCTCCCTTGTGGCCGCCGGCCCTAGGCTTGGAGGAGGGGGAAAGGGGCAGCCACCCACCCATCTATATAAATAGGGCAGGGGCGCACCCTTCCCCCACACCTCCTCAAGCCCTAGCCGCCTAGCTACTGCCTTCCTCTCTCTCTCCCGACTATGCGTAGGCGAAGCCCTGCCGCAGAAACTCTCCATCGTTTGCACCACGCCGTCGTGTTGTAGATCCAACCTATCTCTCCACCCCACTTGCTAGACCGAGGAAGGAGGAGACGTCGAGGTGCCGTACGTGTGCATCTCTCGGAGGCATCGCCACTTGCGGTGTTCGATCGGATCGGATCGCGAGGAGGAGAAGGCTAGTACGACTACATCAACCATGTTCCGTCGAACGTTCCGCTATGCGAATCTTCAAGGGTATGAAGATATCATCTATTCTCCTCTCGTTGTTTGCATCTCCTAGATTAGATCTTGGCTTCCCCGTTCGCATCCATAGAATTTTTTTGATTTACTATGCTGCGAAACCCTTGACACATCTCGTCCTTGGGACATCGCCATCTTCGGTAGAAGTACGTCGGCGAGCTGCGCAGCCAGCTCCGGCAGCGATGCACTTGTCGAAGGAGATGAATTAGAAGGAGACGTTGAAGTAGACCGCAGCGGATCCTATTGATGGACGTGATACGGGCTCCGGCGACCCGGATGAAGAGGCCGCCCATGCTCGGCGTCGTGGTCGTCCTGAGGCCGGCAGCGTCGAGCTTCGTCGGCTACTCCTCTGGAGATACCTTCTGGTCCGATGTCGACTCGCCGGCAGCGGCTCCGTGCCGGTGACGACCACCGTCTTCAAGACCCGGGCGTGCATGTCATAGACAGCCTCTCGGCATGCGCCGTGTAGCTGCCGCCATTGGGCAAGCGTGAGAACGAATGATCGCCACCTCCATTAAAATGTTTGGCACGCTGTCCGCTGCCGTTTTATGTGTGTGTCCCCTCCGGCACCGCGGCCGGATGGTCGTGCAGGACTCTTGTTCGTGGGATACAGGCATATTGATCTGCACATGGAACTGCCAGAGGAAATGAGTTAGAAATGGATGTCGAGGTAGACCATAGATGGCTCGATTGCAGGCTCCGGCGGCCCGGATGAAGAGGGCTCCCATGCGCCGTGGTCGTGACTACTTCAAGTCATTGGTGTTGTAGCAGGCAGTGTCGAGCTTCATCGACTTCTTCTACGGAGGTAACTTCCGGCCTGATGTCGAGTCGCCGGCAGCGGCGCCATGCCAGCGACGACCTCCGTCTTCAAGCCCTGGGCATGTTCACTAGTGCAAAACGCCTATATGTCCCGGTTGGTAAGGGCCTTTAGTCCCGGTTCCCCAACCGGGACGGGGCAATCGAGACTAAAACCCCAACCTTTAGTCCTGGTTGTCCCACCAACTGGGACAAAATAGCATACACGTGGCCGCTGCTCCGTGTGAGGGGGGAGGAGCAACCGTCCCGGTTCGTAACACGAACCAGGACAAATAACCCTCTGCCGCGGCAGAGATTTGGCACATTTCTCTGCCGCGGCAGAGAATTCATTTTGGCAACCTTTTCTGTCGCGGCAGCATTTTGGCCACTTTTTGTGCCGCGGCAGAGAATTCATTTATGTTGTTTAATTTTTAATTTAGCGTTTTGCACTCATCAATGAAAGAACCATTATATTACACAAGATCATCATGACAATATAGATCCAAGTGTCTAACATATTACATTCGATACACGGAGTTCATGCACTACATACAAAATAAGCTCTTTGTACAATCCCTATTGTATATACACACCCGTATAGTATTCTCCTTTTGGGTCTAGGACTTCTGCATCAAAGAATCCCGCCAATTCCTCCTGAATTTCTCGTACGCGATCCTTTGGCAAAAGACCTTTTCGTAAATGTTTGATCTGATTTAAAAAAGGAGTCAAACTATATGAATGAAACTAACACAATTTGATGGTAATTAAAAACTGTAGAAATTGTTTACATACGTTAAGTTGCTCTAAATTTCTCCCCTTCCCACAGCACGTCTGACGGATGAACTCGCAAACATAGTATCCACAAAAATTGTTCCCTGGTCCCTGCGTTAGGCACTTTATAAGAACATAGTTCAATCAAAATAATAATCAAGCATGATAATAACAGTATCAAAACTAGAATCAAAGAGATGCGTAGATATAGCTAGTGGTGCTTACATCTAGTGGTTTAAATGTAAGCTCCTCTTTCCAAACACCCCTAGCCTTCTTGGTGAACCGTTTCCAAGCGCTGCTCGGCGAAGAAAATGAATAAAAGAAGTTATTAATTACTTGATATCATAAAATGCACGAACGTTACCGATATAGTGTCATAATGATTAGAATTATCGCTGTAGAATCATCTGCATGTCCTTCCACGTCTCAAGGGGTTTATGTTTCGAGTCCATGACTAGTACACGCCCTTTATCAGGTTGAATGATTAACAAAATATAGTGAAAGCTGCACATGCATAACTCATCAATTATATACTTAACGTCGAGTAAGCGGAAAAAGAAAGTGTATACAAGACAATAACACTCACTCAAAGTTGTAAGGAAATAGTATTTCCCTTCTGGTTTCTTGAAGCCTTAACGCGTGCACGATATTATCCTCCGTATCCTGGGGGTTTGTTTTGAGATTAGCTTGATGAACCCAATATGGGTCAATGAACCCAATGTCATAGATTTGTCCTGTGCTGCATTCGAGAATCTTCATTCTGCATATTATAGTATGATTATATACATGCAATAAACAAGGTGAGATAGCTAGAGACTAAATTAATTACAGAATTATTACTTACAGACAATAGGCACTGATGATCGATTTGTCCAAGGTGTCTTGATTGAATAATTGAAATATTTCAATAAGTTCAATGACTATCATGTCATCTACTTCTTTCCCGTAATGATTTTTTGTAACCCTCAGCATTATCCAGTTAGCCCCGGCCTTTGTGGCATGCATGTACCAGTTATACAATCTTTGCATTTTTGTTGGAAGATTATTTACCTCCTTAGGTTTGACGAGAGGTTTGCCATACTGGTATTTGTATGCTACTTCGCCCACAGGAAAGTATTGTAACTGGGATAAGTAGTGGGCAATAATCATACCTTGAGCAGCGGCAACTTATCCGTATAGTGCAACTACATCTGGATCATACTGCTCTTCGGTCGCATATTTGTTCGACCCCATATTGGTATGGGAAATCACCTTGAGAAGGGCGCAAGATTGTTTTGTCTGTTCTCCGAGCTGGGCAACAGATTTCCCGCTTGCATCAGTACTGCTCTTTGATAGTTGTTGTGCCGCATGTGACTTGAGAATAGAGCGCTCAGAGTCTGATGATAGCTTTGGCTCGGGTTGGTGAAGGGCCTTTAGCATTTTGAACACTCGAGCTTTTTCTTGTTTGGTGCTGGGGAACTCTGGATCTTTCAGCTGCCTCAGCTTAGCGAAAAACGCTGTAATTTCTGCCTCAACGATCGCCGTAGTCTCCTCTTCAGTACAGTCATAAGCTCTCTTGGGAGTAACCTTCGGTAATTTTGGAAGAGGCTCCTGTTTACGTGTTGGCGATCGCTTACCACTCCGCAGAGTAGCGGTGGTACGCTTACACTTTTTTTCCTGAGGCGCCGACGATGGCTGCCGCGGCGATGGCTGCGCCGGAGACTGGTGAGGCGACAAAGATGGGTGAGGCGACGAAGACGGCTGCCGCGGCGGCGACGACCGCGCTGGAGACGGGTGAGGCGGCGGCGAAGATGGCCTTGGCGTGTGATTTGGAAGCACAATACATTCCTTTGGCCATAGAATGGTGACGTTTGTTGCTTCTCCCAGTTCAGTCACATCCCCTTCACCTGCAGGGTAGTCAAGCTTCAAACCTTGAAAGGTGGGCATGATTTTATTCACCCCGACAATAGTGTATCCCTGTGGAACCGGACAACAATGGTAAGTTGGTGTGGGTCCAATTGGTAAGGCATAGCCGACCGCCACCTTCATGGATATGTTCACAACTTTGACATGTAGCTCGCGGTGTGTCATCTGTGTGATATCATCCACTAGGTAGCCAACACGAGCCATCGTCGGTGCACCATCGTCATCATCATTGTCATCACCCGGGACCTCGGTGGAAGCCACACTGCTTTTTTTATTATTTGATAGGCTGGTAGCATAGAATGCAGGCTCTACCACCATGTGCTGCTGAGATGGGCCGATAGTACCTTGCTAGCTAAGTGCGTTAATTTGATCTTGTTGTTGCTTTATTCGTTCTACAATTATACGCATTCGCTCTTTCTGAATATCTGCTTCAACTTCCGCCTTGTCCTTTCTCCTCTTACGGCTTCTATCAGGATATTTCTTCCTCTCTTCGGGAACCCCAGTGCTCCATGGTTGGGAGCCTATTGTGCCTCGTGTTCGTCCATCATGTTCCTTATTTCCAAGGGCGAGTGTGAGCTCATCATTCTCTCTATCGGGAATGAAGTCCCCATCTTTAACAGCCTTTACTGCGTTTCTCATCTTCTCGATTGGCAAGGGGTCTTCTTTATGTCGTATGTTATATATACACTTCCCTTCCGAGTCCAATGTTCCCCCATGCCCGAAAAACCAATTCTTTGCATGTTCGATCCAATCGTCTGTCTCTGGGATGATCTTTTTAGCACGCAGTTCATCCTCAAGTTTCTTCCACTTAGGAATGTCAGCCCTGTAGCCACCTTGCCCCATAGTATGGTGATACTTCTTGTTAGCAGCATTCAACTTATTCGTTGCAGACATTTTCTTAGCTTTTTCTGATATCTTGTAATTCACAAACTCAGCCTAGAATGGTTTTAACTTCTGATACTGAATCTTCTCGAAATCTTTTCTTCCAGTTGGTGAAACACTGGGCCATCTTCTTCATAGCCCACTCCCTGACCTTCATCTCCATGGCTTTTGCATGTTCTAAGGCGTCCTCAACTGGATCTTCCGCATTTGGATCCAGCTCTACCTTCGATAATTTGAAATTAAGCATGAGCCTCTTCCACAGTAAATCTTTGGCCATGTTAGGGACAAATAAACATGTTCCCTCTTCTTCCGCATCAGCAGGCCTATTCCAATTTCGAATGGTGATCGGGACGAAGTCCCTAACGATTACTCCGCATTCTGCCACAAATTTGTTTGCGATAACAACGGGAGCCGTCGGTTTGCCGTCTTCACCGTTTTCTTTGATCCTGAACCTCTCATGGTCTCCTAACTTTTTGGTTGGGCCTCGTCCGCTCTTTTCAGTAGATTTGTTCGATCCGGAGGGCTAAAAGAAGAAAGATCGTCGTTACTATTTCTATATAGACAGCATATGATTAATAAATGAATTAATTATATTACATGCACCTCGCCGGAGCGGTCGTCTTCTCGATCACACAAGGCATCGCCTTATCCCTCGTGGAAGGCATCACCTTCAACCTCAAACAAGTCGTCTCTTCCGGCAAAAATAGGATCACCCTCACCGGAGTTGTTCAGAAACGTCGATACATCTAAATTTTCTTCCCCGCAGATCACACCTTGGATCAACTCTTCCTTTTATTCGTATCTATCGTGTGGGTCCATATTTTCTGCATAGGTGGAAAAACGTATAAGTCAAAGCGGCTAAGGGAGAATGTTAGGTAGGGTGTTGAGAGATATAAACCCTAATTTAGAGAAACTCTAATATATACATACACAATAATAAAAATGAAGAGAAACCCTAATCCCTAAAAGGAAACTATGTAGTTGATAGGTAACTCTAGCTATTGACAAAAGACCACATTGGAATCATATACATCATAGTGACAAAGTATATACTTTGTAATAGGTTCATAATGAGAGGCTACGCTTGCCCTCGGGCTCGGATCCTATCACGAAGAACCAATACCGAAAAGAAAGGAGACAAATCAAGACATGGCATAATGCAATGCGCAAACAATATGTATGACATGTCAGATTAGATACTACGCAGTAACCATAATGCATGTCGATTTAAGAGGGTTCAGAATGCCCTGGCAAAGATGCATCGTCAAACTCACATGTATATGAGGGGTATCGATGTTCTTCCAAATAAACTAGGGTTTAAAGTTGCTTTACAATGTATTATGATTACTTATACACATAGCTCTCAATTTTATGAACATTTTGATATATTATACATATTTTTATGATTAAATATGAATTAGTTATTGATTTTACAAAATTATATTAATTTCTCCTATTTTCAAACATTTCTAAAAAGGATTAAGCCATTACTGCATCACCCTGACGTCATCAACCCTATCCCTAACTTTCTACACTGGGGCTGCTCCTACCCACAGCCACTGACTAGGGGGCCCCAGGCCGAGCTGGGTCCACCCCGTGGCCATGCAGGCGCCACGTCAGACGCGGAGGCAGGAGGCGTTGGGCGATGGTCGCCGACGACGATCTGGGCCACCCCAGCACGCGCGGAGGGGTGCACTGGAAAGAGCATGACGAGGGGAACCACATAGTGGCGGTGCCGCCCTTTTAGGGTCACCGGAGCGAGGCCTGCAACGAGCGGCGCGCGGTGGCTACGAAGATCTAGGAGGCAAACGGAGGGTGCGCCCTGAGCACCAGAATCTCACCACGGTGCTCGACGTGGGGTCGTGGAATCCAGGCGAGGCCGGAGGCGAGCTAATCGATGGCGGCGAGCTTTGTCGGGGTCGGGGCTTGATTCCTTCAGTGGAACAAAACAGGGGACCGAGGCGGAGCTGCTGGCACCACCAGATGGTCGAGGGGAGGCCGAGAACGGCGGCGATGGCCGGCTACTGGGGCCGGCTAGGGTTTGGCCAGAGAGGGAGAGAAAGCACGCGAGGGGGAGAAAGAGGGAGAGAACACACGATGATGCACGGCGGCGGACAGAGGCGACGGCGGGGCGGCTGACGACGTCTCCCTGTGCGCGCGTCGGGATCATATCAACTAAAACAATCATCAACTAAAAATCATCACTAGTGCGTGCGCGCGCGTCGGGATCTACATCATCTAAATACACCTAAATCATCTAACAACTATACACTAAAATCTAAATAATATATACATACACCTAAAATAATATACACCTAAAATAATATATACATACACCTAAAATAATATATTCATACACACACACCTAAAATCTAAATATATACATCTACACATGTCAAAAAAAATATATCTACATGCATATACATGCATGCATACACACTAAAAGGAAGGGCCCTCTCGGGTGGTACCAGCGGCGGCGGTGGACGCATGCGGCGGTCGGGTAAGGAGAGGGAGAGGCGGCGGGCCGGCGCTGGACACGAGCGGCGGTGGCGGCCGGAGCGCGTGGCGAAGACGACGGAGACGGAGGGCGCGTCGCCGGAGATGGAGGACGGAGGCGGTGGACACAGGAGGCGATCGAGGAGGAGAGGGAGAGGCGGCGGGCGGCGGTGGACATGGGCGGCGGTGGCGGCTGGAGCGCGTGGCGAGGAGGACGAAGACAGAGGGCGTGCGACGAAGACGGAGAACGGAGGCGGCGACAGTGACGACGACGTCGGGCGCGGGCAGCCTGTTGGCGTCGTGGCGATCAGGGGCGGCGTCATCGATGAGAAGCAGAGAAGAAGCAGAGAAAAGAGATGGGGAAGAAGAAGAGGCGTGCAAGTTATAAAGTATGGAGTATACGTCCCGGTTGGTGGCTCCAACCGAGACTAAATGGTCATACGTCCCGGTTGGTGGCGTATGCTCCCTGTTTTCAAGCGGCGCACGCGGGGCCTTTAGTCCCGGTTGGTGGCTCCAACTGGGACGTATGACCCTGTTTTCAAATGTTTTCACGAATTATCTCTCTGTTCCCGCCTTATTTTTTATTTTGGAGTTTAAATTTGTAATGTTTTTTAAATGATAATTAATTTGGAATTTAGAAAAACTTTAACCATAAAAGGTGTTTGAATTTGACTAACTAATTCAAAACCATTTTCTGTTTTTAAAAATAATTAATATAACATTTTAAACTATGAACCATTTAAAATTAAAAATGAATTAACTTATATTTTATATATATTAATTTGGAATTTATAAAAACTTTAAACATAAAAAGTGTTTGGATTTGAATAACTAATTCAAAACCATTTTTTGAATTTAGAAAAATAATTAATGTAACCATTTAAACTATGAACCATTTAAAATTAAAAATGAATTAAATTATATTTTTTATATATTATTTTGGAATTTAGAAAAGCTTTAAACATAAAAAGTGTTTGGATTTGAATAACTAATTCAAAACAATTTTTTGTTTTTAAAAATAATTAGTGTAACCATTTAAAATGTGAACCATTTAAAATAAAAAATGAATTAACTTATATTTTTTATATATTAATTTGGAATTTAGAAAAACTTTAAACATAAAAAGTGTTTGGATTTGAATAACTAATTCAAAACCATTTTTTGTTTTTAAAAATAATTAATGCAATCATTTAAACTATGAACCATTTAAAATTAAAAATGAAATAACTTATATTTTTTATATATTAATTTGGAAGAAAAACTTTAAACATAAAAAGTGTTTGAATTTGAATAACTAATTCAAAACCATTTTATGTTTTTAAAAATAATTAATTTAACCATTTAAAGTATGAACCATTTAAAATGAAAAATGAATTAACTTATATTTTTTATATATTAATGGGTGGGAAGAAAAGGACGGAAAATAATGGGCGGGAAGAAAATTTTATTACGATAGAACTGAAATTAAAGTACATAACACAACTAACACTAAGTTACGTAAAGAACGACTGAAAATTAAGATATATAGAAGAACTGAGAAATAAGATACATGGCCAGATTAAGTCACAATCCGTCGAACTTGTTTTGCAATGTTGGAGTGATTCAGTCATGCTCCTACCTATACCTGTAATACTCGCCATTGTAGTTGTCGTACTCGCCGCGGCCGTCGTCGCTGTCGTCGTCCGGGTCACCGTAGTTTAACCTTGAAGGCTGAGTACGAGTGAGCTGGACTTGAGGGTAGCGCAGGCGGGGGTTAGAGTCGGCGGTCGTGTCGTAGGCCATGACGCTCTGGAGAGTCCGGCCGCGCCACCACAGCCGACGGCCGGCCTCATTGAAGTTCGGAGGAGGTGGGTCGTCCTCCTCGTGCCTGGAGATCGCCCTCTCACGCTGATCCCCGAAGAAGGCTTCCCAAGTCGGGAAATAGTCGTGATGCCAGTTGGGATTCCTCCGCTGCTCCGGCATGAGCTCGAAGTAGTAGTGGTTCGTGATGGCCATCCGGCGCGCCACACCTAGAGGGACAGGAGGAATCGGCACGCCTCCGACGCTCAGCATCGAGCCGACGGGGATGAAGTAGCCCGGCGGGCAGGGGTAGTTCGAGGCGCAAAGCGCCTGCGCCTCCCTGGGGTTAGTTGTATGGTGAAAGCCATGGGAAAGAGTGATGAGGTTGCAAATATGAGTCTAGAGATATGCAATGACAATGGAGGCCAATCCTACATATATGTAGTGAGAAATGGCGGGAAAAAAACTGCGGGAAGAAAAATGGCGAGAAGAAATGGCAGGAATAAACATGGGTTTAGGGTTTAGGGTTTGAGATATCCCGGTTGGGAGATATTCCATGTAAGGTGGTCTAGTAATTTAGAAAAATGGTACGGTAGCATTCTGAAACAACATTTTGGTGGTTACTTCACAAAACGACCCCTTTTTTGCGCTCGGAAAATGG
Organism: Avena atlantica; assembly: GCA_910589765.1. NCBI lineage: Eukaryota > Viridiplantae > Streptophyta > Magnoliopsida > Poales > Poaceae > Avena > Avena atlantica. Next base: position 21,497,853 of record OU342734.1, on the reverse strand, counting down.
AAAATGGCTTTTCCGTGCGATGAAAAGGAAAACTTCCTCATGCAACATTGTTCTCCATACCAATGTCCACATGCATGCATAATATGGGCACAACATCACAAACTATGTCGCGATTCAGCACATTACATCGGTCATTTGGACCGAAAGCCATGAAACCTCGAACATGATAGGTCATTTTGTGAATGTTTTTTCGAGACATGATCAATATACCAAGTCTGGTATTTTTCCTTGCAACTATGTCACATCATATGACACCACGTGAATGATTTATATTGTTCAGACTTTTTTTTAATTTCTTATGCCCGTTTTGAATTTTTTGAATTTCTAAGTATGGTCAAACCGGCGTGCATGAAGATAGGGGACGAGCATCGTTAGAACTTGCATTGGATCTATGAAGAAACCACATATTGCGAGTCTAAAAATGATTTTTTCAAAAAATAACGGGCATTAGATCATGTACCTGTAGTACAAACCGGACCCACTTCCTACCGATTCGGCAGACATTTGTCCTTTTTACCCAGGATGGACGGTTTAGGGTTTGAGATGTCCTGGTTGGGAGATAGTCCATGTAAGGTGGTCTAGTATTTTAGAAAAATGTGACGGTAGCATTCTGAAACAACATTTTGGTCATTACTTCACAAAACGACCCGTTTTTTGCGCTCGGGAAATGGAAAATGACTTTTCCATGCGACGAAAAGGAAAACTTCCTCCTGCAACATTGTTCTCCATACCAATGTCCACATGCATGCATAATATGGGCACAGCATCACAAACTATGCCGCGATTCAGCATATAACATCAGTCATTTGGACCGAAAGCCATGAAATCTCGAACATGATTGGTCATTTTGTGAAGGTTTTTTTGATACATGATCAATATACCAAGTCTGGTATTTTTGCTTGTAACTATGTCACATAATATGACACCACGCGAAGGATTTACATTGTTTGAACTTTTTTGAATTTCTTATGCCCGTTTTGAATTTTTTGAATTTCTAACTATGGTTGAACCGGCGTGCATGAAGATAGGGGACGAGCATCGTTAGAACTTGCATTGGATCTCTGAAGAAACCACATACTGCGAGTCTAAAATTGTTTTTTTCAAAAAATCACGGGCGTTAGAGCATGTACCTGTAGTACAAACCGGATCCACTTCCTACCGATTCGGCAGATATTTGTCCTTTTTACCCGGGATAGACGGTTTAGGGCTTGTGATGTACCGGTTGGGAGATAGTCCATGTAAGGTGGTATAGTATTTTAGAAAATGGGACGGTAGCATTCTGAAACAACATTTTGGTGGTTACTTCACAAAACGACCCGTTTTTTACGCTCGGAAAATGGAAAATGGCTTTTCCGTGCGGTGAAAAGGAAAACTTTCTCCTTGAACATTGTTCTCCATACCAATGTCCACATGCATGCATAATATGGGCACAACATCACAAACTATGCCGCGATTCAGCATATAACATCGGTCATTTGGACCGAAAGCCATGAAACCTCGAACATGATTGGTCATTTTGTGAAGGTTTTTTCGAGACATGATCAATATACCAAGTCTTGTATTTTTCCTTGCAACTATGTCACATAATATGACACCACGCGAAGGATTTACATTGTTCGGACTTTTTTTGAATTTCTTATGCCTGTTTTGAATTTTTTGAATTTCTAACTATGGGCGAACCGGCGTGCATGAAGATAGGGAACGAGCATTGTTAGAACTTGCATTGGATCTCTGAAGAAACCACATATTGCGAGTCTAAAAATGATTTTTTTCAAAAAATCACGGGCGTTAGATCATGTACCTGTAGTACAAACCGGACCCACTTCCTACCGATTCGGCAGACATCTGTCCTTTTTACCCGGGATGGACGGAAAGGTTTGAGATATCCCGGTTGGGAGATAGTCCATTTAAGATGGTCTAGTATTTTAGAAAAATGGGACGGTAGCATTCTGAAATAGAATTTTGGTGGTTACTTCACAAAACGACCCGTTTTTTGCGCTCAAAAAATGGAAAATGGCTTTTCCGTGCGACAAAAAGGAAAACTTCCTCCTGCAACATTGTCCTTCATACCAATGTCCACATGCATGCATAATATGGGCACAATATCACAAACTATGCCGCGATTCAGCACATAACATCAGTCATTTGGACCGAAAGCCATGAAACCTCGAACATGATAGGTGCATCTTTAGTCCCGGTTGGAGGGATTTCGGCAGGCTGGGATAGGCAGCACTAATGATAGGGGTGAGTGTCGACATTATGTCGTGCGGCTTGTACCTTGTCCCATATGGTGTCACCAACCGGGACTAAAGATGAAGCTTTAGTCCCGGTTGGAGACACCAACCGGGACAAAACACGAGTCAGCACTAATAATAGGGGTGAGTGTCGACATTATGTCGTGAGTGTCGACACTATGCTGATCTACTTGTACTATAAATAGGCATCCTTGTGAGTCCAGTCCTCCAGCCAGATTGAGGCATCTCCAATATGGTTTTCGAGAGCAGGGACACCACTACGACCAGTTTCAGGGAGATGCCGCCGGATCCCAGTCCTCCGGCATCTCCAAGAAACTGGTCATAGAGGCACTCCCTAATATGTGAAATTAGTTAGCTCCCAGGCGTATTGATCTAGTTAGAGAAGTTACATGCTTCAAGATGCACTACTAGGAAAACAGCTATAGGTAATCAGCACATCCGTGGCTCACATGGTTGAAGTGCCCCACGGCTAAAACAGGCGTGGCTCACCTGTGGGCAATGCCCTACTAGTAATGGCGAACGATGAAACCACTGATGGCGGCGAGGGCACAGGGAGTGGTAGCAACCCTCCTAAGAAGAAGAAGAAGCCGAAGGACCGGCGCCCGAACACGGTCGGCACGGTCAGGGAGGAAATTACCGAAGTGAGCCCATCAGGGGTTCCTTTGGAGCCCGCCCTTGTCGTCAAAGGGTACGGTGGGCAAGTGGCGGCGATCACCCGGACAACCATCTCGATCAACACCGAGAATCTCCGGCATAAAGATAATGGCCACTTGAACACACTCCTCTTCGAGAAGCTGCACGCCAGATACAAGTTCCCCGCTAAGTATCAGAACACAAATTATCATGGGAACGAAGTAAACAAATCCGCCCTCACAAAGATGAGCACCGCCCTGGCCAGCTGGAGAACCCGGATAAAGAAGAAGATCTATAAAGAAGGCAAAAGTCTCGAGGAGATCCAGAAGATTGACCCGCAGATCACCGAAGATCAGTTCCGGGAGTTCAAGGAGAGGTGTGAATCCGAAAGAGCCCTGGCCAATAGTAATCGGGGAAAGGTGCTGCAGGCGATGAATATAGGTCATCACCATCTCGTATCTGGTGGATACAGAACCGCGGAGGCCAAATGGAATAAGGAGGACGAAGAGTATAGATCCAAGGGGATAGAAAACCCCTTTGCTAAATTCGAACTCGGGCAGGTTCGAAACTTCATCAGGGCCCGTTACCATGTGGACCCAAAAACCAAACAACTCACCGCGGATCCTGCGGTGAAGGAATTCGAGGAAATTGTGGTAAGTATAATCTAATTACCGCGGATCAACACGATTGCAATCTAATCGATGATCTAAATGATTCACTGTTACTTCTTCTGCAGGAGGAGGAAATTGTTGCTAGTCATGGATCCCAGGGTTCCTCATCCCAGGGGTCGACGGCGGCCACCCGGTGGGATAACCCTTTTAACAGGGCGATGAACCGGGCCAAGAAAATAGAGCCGGTTACGAAGAAGCCGTCATCGGCTGGCCGTCTGGCCGGCCTCGGGGGTAAGAATTGGGTGGATCATTTTGGTCCACCGCCGAGGACGCATGTGGCGCCGTCGGGAAGGAGCGAGGAGGAAAACAGAGAGGTTCAGGAACTTAAGGCACAAGTGGCGCGGATCCCGCAGATCGTCCAAGACAACCTGGCAATCACCCTTACGTCCTTCCTGCCTACCTTGGTGGAGTCAATAGAGAACTGGAATGCGGGTGGTCGAGTAGGGCCGTGCCCGATTCCAAGCATGGTCAGCAGCCACTCGAACAACGCGGCGCCGACGAATCAGGCGAACTACGTGTTCGTGACTCCGCCCTCTAGCACCGCGGCGCCGCAAGTGTTGGTGACTCCCTCTGCCATCACCGCGGCGCCGGAGTACATGTTGGTGCCCCCTGCCATCGTCGCGGCGGCACCGGAGCTCCAAGCACCCGTCGGTAGGGTGAATACACCGGCGGCCAGCACCGCGCCATCAAGCAGCCCTTCCGTCTCTTGCACGCCCGTCGTCGTATGCGGTGCGTCGACATTAGCCGATCTCGACGCCATCACGGTAAACAAATTGCTTTAATTACCGCCTTTCATGCCATCTATATATTACTCTTGTGGCATCTCGCTCTGACGACGCCGTACATGTTTTCTGCAGACGGATGTTCCTTGCACTCTCTTATGCTACGTGAACAACGAGCTGAGGGATGTTGCCAAGGGTACCATCGTTCAACCCTTGCAGCACACGTTCCACTCAAAGCCGATGCCAGATAGCGTGCACAGGGTTAAAATTAGTTGGGTGCTAAGGGGCTGCGACGACCTGGAACCTCCCATTCAACCCCCAGGAGCGGATGAAGAAGAGTCGTCTGTCCTCAAAAGTTGCTTCGGCTTGTTCTTGCTATGGCCAAAGAGCATGATCCGTTTGGGGACGGCGGGGGCCATCACGCCACAGACAACAGCACCGCCTGTCGTGCCAGCGACAAGCGGTGGCAAGGCCCCCTTACCGCCCTCGCCGTCACCTCCACGCGGTGGGTCGGATGATCATGTTGATGATATGCACATGGCGCAGGATCCGGCCGAGGACGACGAAGACTGGAATGATCACTTCTTCAGCACTCAGTTTGGCAACGAAGAAGACCTAGCTGGTGGCCCTCACAGAGAAAGCCACTATCACCAAGCGTCTGTTTGGTTCTCAGGAGACGCCTCCAGCTTGCGCCTTTACAGAGCCAGCTGATACAACCAACCGGCCCTTTATTCTAAGCCCTGACACACTACATAGGGATGCCGGTGCTCAGATTGCGGTGCCTGCCCGCTCTCCAAAAGGAAAAAAGGGCAGGAAAAGAAAATCTAGCAGCTCGAGCCAGCCGGTGGCGTCAACAACTGCGAATCCGATCAGGTTTCGGGACGGGCCACCAAGACCCGAGGGTATTATGTGGAGGATTCATGTGGCGGGTGAGCCCATGCTACCTAAGAATTTGCGGAAGCTCGCCAGTTCGGAACTGCAGAGTGTGCATGACGGCGTGTTGACGATAGAGAGACGCTTTCTATCGGAGAAAGATCCCTCGCACCCGGTATTCGTGGTTAAGGTGCCACCAGGCTTGGGCTTCGTCGACACTGCCCCCGCGGATCTGTTCTTCCTGCGGTTCGAGGACATCTTCAATATGTTCCACCTATACCCGCTGCACTATACCATGGTCCGTCTCTTTTCTCTCAGCCTGGCCACGCAGATCATTACAGAGAACACACCGGGCATCGCTATAGTGGACCCCTACTACATGCGTGACGGCTGCGTGGGTTCCCCCGCCGAACGACGTATCGTGGCCTCGTACATAAAAAGAATCCTCGTGGCGAACAAGAAAAAGGAATACATTCTCGTGCCTTACTTTCCCGAGTAAGTCGTTATTCAGTCGCCACCGTCGATTGGCTTTATTAGATCATCATCATTCTTTTTTCAACACATTCCATTTGAATTTTTTGCGCAGAGATGAACACTGCACGCTCATCTCCTTATCGCCGAAGCATTCCCACGCCACGTATTTCGACTCGGGGAGTCTAGAAAAGAAGAAAAACTACGACAAGATCAAGGAAGTTCTGGATGATGCTCTCACTGGCTTTGCCTCGACGGAAGGCACCAGCTTTGTGCGTAAGAAGGTCAAGTTCGGCAGGCACGTCTTCAACCACGTAACAGAGTTCCCCTGCGTGAAGCAGCCGGAAAACAGTAAGAAGGAAGCCTACTACGCACTCCATCACATGAGGGCGTTCCTACTTGACCAGCAGAATTCTACGCTGCCAGATCATCTCAAACAGTGGGCCGAAGCAAAGGCCAAGATCAATGATTCGGATATTAGACAAGAGATGTATCGCATCCAGCAGCAGTTTGGGGCAATCATCTTTCGTCATGTCATGACTTCGGGGGGGATCTTCTATGGAGGAAATATCCCGAATAACCGTGACATAGAAGATCGCCTAGAGATGCAGGGTGACTATAGGAAGTTCATGACGAGACAGGGCGTCCTCCCGTTCCCTAAGCCGAGCCAGAAGGCTTGATGTTGGCCTAGTTGTAGTTGCAAACTATAGATGACCTTTGTGTGTGTGTGTGGACGACAAGTGTACTTATCTTATTAGGTTTATGAATCACCGCTTACTTATTTTGCTTATTATTATTATATATCAATCAATGCTTGGTTTTTTTGCTTACTCTTTGGTTCTCGGACGACAAGTGTGAGTTATTTTTGTCTTTTTCGAGAATATGCCGATGATTGAAATGTCGTGGCACAATATATATGTGAATGTGCTATGATGGGATTGTTAGCCTTGTGATATGCACAAGTCCAGGAATTGTGCATCCTACTTGGCTAACAGTCCCGTCATAGCATATTCCTGTGTCCAACGACCTAGCTAGTTATATATGAGGCATTCTTTTCGAGTTATTTTTGTCTTTTTCGAGAATATGCCGATGATTGAAATGGCATGGCACAATATATATGTGAATGTGCTATGGCGGGATTGTTAGCCTTGTGATATGCACAAGTCCAGGAATTGTGCATCCTACTTGGCTAACAGTCCCGTCATAGCATATTCCTGTGTCCAACGACCAAGCTAGTTATATATGAGGCATTCTTTTCGAGTTATTTTTGTCTTTTTCGAGAATATGCCGATGATTGAAATGTCATGGCACAATATATATGTGAATGTGCTATGACGGGATTGTTAGCCTTGTGATATGCACAAGTCCAGGAATTGTGCGTCCTACTTGGCTAACAGTCCCGTCATAAGCATATTCCTGTGTCCAACAACCTAGTTATATATGAGGCATTCTTTTCGAGTTATTTTTGTCTTTTTCGAGAATATGCCGATGATTGAAATGTCGTGGCACAATATATATGTGAATGTGCTATGACGGGATTGTTAGCCTTGTGATATGCACAAGTCCAGGAATTGTGCATCCTACTTTGCTAACAGTCCCGTCATAAGCATATTCCTGTGTCCAACAACCTAGTTATATATGAGGCATGCTTTTCGAGTTATTTTTGTCTTTTTCGAGAATATGCCGATGATTGAAATGTCGTGGCACAATATATATGTGAATGTGCTATGACGGGATTGTTAGCCTTGTGATATGCACAAGTCCAGGAATTGTGCATCCTACTTGGCTAACAGTCCCGTCATAAGCATATTCCTGTGTCCAACAACCTAGTTATATATGAGGCATGCTTTTTGAGTTTGCTCTTTTTGATTTAAGAGTACTTTCTATAAGTGTATCTTCATATGCGACTTTAATTATACATGTTTTTTCAATCACCGGTTAGTTATTATTGTCAACTTGTAGATGACGTGGTACGTCGTGTACAAGGGACGGGTTCCCGGAGTCTACGATGATTGGGAAGACTGCCGGAGAGAGGTGCACCGTTTCAGCGGCAATAGCTACAAAGGGTACAACACTATGGCGGAGGCGGAAGCTAGATACACGCGCTATCTAGCGGTAGTTAGGACAAGGAACCGGATGAAGACCTACACCTTCGTCGCGGCGGTGATCATGCTTATCTTCTTTGGTTATTTATCCCGCGTTTGTGTCTAGCTAGCTAGTTTAGATGTCTAGGCGAGCTTCCGAGCTCTAACTTGTTCGATCGACACATGTATTCGCATGTCACCAACTACTACTTTGTAACATGATCAAAACAATGTAACTTAGACTATGTATTCATGTATGAGACTTATCTATATGTATTTGTTTCAATCTTGTTTTTCATATTGAGTATTTATATATATAATTGTATATCTTGTATCTGTGTGTGTATATCTGCTGTAATATTGTATATAATCTGTATTGCATATAATCTGGCTTGGAAATTAAAAAAAAAACAAAAAATACATCTGTGGCGCACATGGTCTACCTTCTGTGGCGCACTACACCTAAAGCGCACCATGGATGTTTAGTGGCGCACTAGGTAGTGCGCCACAGAAGATCCAAGGGGTAGCGCACCATGCCAAACTTCTGTGGCGCACTAGGAGGTGCGCTACGCCTATCTCTACACAACCGTGGCGCACTAGGCAGTGCGCCACGGCTGAGAGATAGCCGTAGCGCAAGGCCCGTGGCGCACTGCAGGTGCGCCACATATGATGGTTTCAGGTGCGCCACTAAAGGCCGTTTTCCTAGTAGTGATGGTGTGCAAGAGCAGGGACACCACTACGGCCAGTTTGAGGGAGATGTCGTCGGAGCCCAGTCCTCCGGCATCTCCAACAAACTGGTCATAGAGGCACTCCCTAATATGTGACCACACGCGTTTGGAGATCAGATCTTAATGGTAAGTACGAATAGGGACAACTTCTTCATAGTTCAGGAAAGTCGTTCTACCAATCGGGACTAAAGGCCCCCTTTAGTCTCGGTCTATCCACAAAACGGGACTAACACTCAAGACATTTATTAATATTAAAACCAAGACTACAAAATCGGGACTAAAGGCCCCCCTATATATAGTCCCGGTCAAGCCACAAACCGGCACTAACACTCAATACATTTAAACTTGTAAAATTGCAAACATCATAAAATATCCTTCACAAAATGAGCTATCATGTCTCATGGCATTTAGGTTCACAATATGCAGCCGACCGGCCAGACATGAACTAGAGGTACACAATATGAGCATGAACTTCTTGGCGTATGTCCTTCCTTATGATCGCTTCAGACGTAACCATGGAGCATCTTCTTTACTTAACGGAATGCTTGGGTCAGTTTTCCACTGTGAAGGGCGGAATTTCATCAAACTTATTATAATCTTCTGACATGTCTGTCTTGTCCTCGATTCCCACAATGTTTGTTTTCCCTAAAAGAACTATGTGACGCTTTGGCTCATTATATGATGTATTCGTTTGCATATTTTTTCTTTTTTCGGTCTGGAGGACATGTACTTCACATAGAAAACCTAAGACACATCATTGGCTAGGACGAATGGTTCATCTCTATAACCAAGATTGTTGAGATACACTGTTGTCATTCCTTACAACTGGTCTATCTTTACCCCTTCCCCATTCAGGTTGACCCATTTACAGCGAAATAAAAGGACCTTAAAAGAGAGCCCATAGTCTAGTTCCCATATCTCCTCTATGTAACCATAGTATGTGTCCTTTTGCCCATTCTCGTCCGTTGCATCAAAGCGGACACCATTGTTTTGGTTGGTGCTCTTTTTATCTTGGGCGATCGTGTAGAATGTATTTCCATTTATTTCGTACCCTTGGAAATTCAATATAGTAGAAGATGGTGACGCGGCCAACAAGTATAGCTGATCTCCAACAGTGGTGTCATTCAAGAGATGTGCCCGCATCCAACCACCGAAAGACTTCATGTGTTCATCTGTAATCCATGAGTCAGGCTTCCCCGGGTTTTTGGAGCGTACAATATTCTTGTGTTCCTCAATATACGGAGCTGCCAAGGTGGAATTATGTAGAACTGTGTAGTGTGCTTTAGTGAAAGAATCCCCGTCCCTACATATCATTGCTTTCTTTCCTAGCATGCCTTTTCCACTTAGTTTTCCCTCATGCCGCGAGTCAGAAACACCAATCGGCTTAAGGCTAGGAATAAAGTCAACACAAAACTTAATGACCTCCTCCGTTCCATATCCCTTGGAGATGCTTCCTTCTGGTCTAGCACGGTTATGAACATATTTCTTTAAGACTCCCATGAACCTCTCAAAGGGGAACATATTATGCATAAATATAGGACCGAGAATGGCAATCTCTTCCACTAGGTGAACCAGGAGATGCGTCATAATATTGAAGAAGGATGGTGGGAACACCAACTCAAAACTAACAAGACATTGTACCACATCCTTCTGTAACCTTGGCAGAATATCTGGATTGATTACCTTCTGAGATATTGAAGTGAGGAATGCACACATCTTCACAATGGGTACTCGAACATTTTCCGGTAGGAGCCCCCTCAATGCAATCGGAAGCAACTGCGTCATTATCACGTGACAGTCATGAGACTTCAGGTTTTGGAAGTTTTTCTCTGCCATATTTATTATCCCCTTTATATTAGATGAGAAGCCAGACGTCACCTTGATACTGTAAAGGACTTCAAAAAAGATTTCCTTCTCTGCTTTGGTAAGAGCATAGCTGGCACGACTTAAGTGACGCCCTTTATCCGTCTTGTTCTGTGTATGCATGTTCTTTGGGTCTTTCATAATTTGTTGGACCTCCCGTGCTTCAGGTGTGTCTTTTTTCTTCCCATACACGCCTAGGAATCCTAGGAGGTTCATGCAAAGATTCTTCGTCACGTGCATCACGTCGATTGAAGAGTGGACACGTAGGACTTTCCAATATGGCAGCTCCCAAAATATAGATTTCTTCTTCCACATGGGTGCGTGTCTTGTAGCGACGTCGTTCGGAACTGATTGACCGCTGGGACCCTTTCCATATATTACTTCTATGTCCTTGACCATACAAAATACATCATCACCGGCAAGGAGTTCAGGATTCTTTTGATGATCTGCCTCACCTTTGAAATGCTTGCCTTTCTTTCTTACGGGATGATTGGTCGGAAGAAATCATCGATTCGCCAGGTGACGAGGTTTAATCTCGTCAATGCCCATTGTTATGGACTTGGGTTTTGGAGAAGATGGGGATGCTGGAGATCGTGGAACGGTTAGCAAACAAGCAACACGGGGACACGAGGTTTACCCAGGTTCAGGCCCCCGGAGGGAAAACTCTACTCCTGCTTGTCTTCTCTTGATTACGGCGGAACCGAAAGTACAGGGGTGCGCAGATGCAATCTGGCGTGGAGGTGTGTACGCGAAGGTATGAGGTGTCTTCCTCGATGTGCCCTCCTAGCCTTTATATAGAGTTAGGCAGGTCCCAGGCACAGATCGAGTCGGTTACAGGTTTTAGGGTTTACCCCTTTGAATTTCCTATCTACTCTAGTCTTGCTCTCCAAGGATCCAAAGGCGTCATGGGCCCTGGCCACCCAAAAATCTTCATGGGTCGGCGTATATTTGTCATGGGCCTTCCTTGGGCTAGACTAGGTATGCTGAGGTCATGTACCCGTAGGGTATAACCATGTCAGTAGCCCCCGAGTGTTCAGTCGAATCGTAGATTCGGCTGAGGACTCTTCAATCCTTCGGGTGCAACTATCTCTGTCTTTCAAGAGAAATGTGTAGGGATTGTTGATGCGTGTGCCTGACTCTCCCGACGGATCAGGGTCAGTTAACTGTCTTAGGACAAAACAACACGATCTTCTTCAGATTCGAGTCCCTCGACTCGAACCCGGAACATATGCTGGCGTAATTCGACTCAGGCCGCGGAGGACTTACAGGAGTGGAATTCCAGTGAATTTAAATGATGTACCCAACGCGTCCGTCAGGATTTTTGTCGCGCCTGCTGGCACGGATTCATACTAGCAGAGCGCAGTCGTGTGTGTTGCCAGGCCATCAAATGATATCTGTAGGTCTTATCTTTGCGTCGCAGACACAGCATCCGAATGTTTATCACCGCGGAGGTATTTCGGGTGGCCAAGGAGAATGTTGCTCACTTAGCATTAATTGGGGCAGAGTTGCCGAAAAAGTTTTGCATGCTGATCCGTAGGATCGCAGTCGAAGAATTCATAGGGTGCGCGACCAGCGCTCCCTATGGGAGTAGCCCCCGAGTGTCTGTTCGAGTCGTAGACTCGAGCAGAGACTTTAATTCAGCTGTTGTTCAGCTTCAGGTCCGTAGGACACAAATTTTTCGGATGCTTGAATCCATTCTCCCTATGGGAGTAGCCCCCGAGTCCGTAGTGGAGTCATAGACTCGACGTAGGATTCAAAGAAATAATTCAGTGATATAGTGTTTTGTTCACTTTTCGGGTGCGCGGCCAGCGCTCCTGATAGGAGTAGCCACCGAGTAGTTAGTCAAATCGTAGATTCAAGTGAGTACTCTTAATTGTATAGCCGAAGAATTGTAACCGTTGCTAGCATAGCTTTTTATGATGTTAGTGCTGACGATCTTTGACCTCAAGTGTCTGCGGCGCTAGAGATGATGTGACTGGACGAACATGGGTCCCACCTTCTAACCTTGAGTTGACCGGTCACGCGCGGCGTGGAGATAATTACGGCGTCGCCTCGATTTCCGCGCATAGTGGATGGCGTGTGAGCGACGGTTCGCTGTTGTGCTGACACGTGGACGGCCATATCTTGCTGTTGGCTCTAGGTCTTCCCGATGGACGGTCATCATGCGTCATCTTCGTCCTTATAATCATTGGGGAAAAGTTAATTTGTTTTCACCGCAGCAATTCTTGTTTCACTGCTCCAATCTGTTCTGAGCTTTCTTGCTGCGCTGGAATATCCTCGAGCCTTTCCTTCTTTGATCCTACGTTCTCTCCGGCAAGGCCGCCGCGCCGCGATGGGGAAGCCGAAGAAGTCTTCTTCTGCAGTTGGCACCAGCGCTGCTGGTGGCAAAAAAGGTTCTACCGCTCCCCGTGTTACCGACGGTGGCTGGCGGCGATCGGAGACGCGGGAGAGTGATCTCCGCAAGCTCCGTGAGCGGGGCTTGATCCCGCAGGATAGGGAGGCCGTCAAACTCCCTGGCAAGGACGTAATTCCCCGTTCCCCCGCTGGGTTTCGGGTTATGTTCCTCGCTTTTGTTCTTCGGGGATTTTCCTTCCCAGTCCACAATTTCCTTCGTGGATTGCTTTTTCTTTACGGCATCCAGCTGCATCATCTTTCTCCCAACTCTCTTCTTCATATCGCTTGTTTTGTCACTTTCTGCGAGTGCTGGCTCGGTATCGAGCCACACTTTGGCCTCTTCCGGAAACTCTATTCCGTGAAGAGGCAATCTTGTTCTGATGGTGTCTATCCCATTGGGGGTTGCATCATTTCCCTTCGATCCAATCTTCTTTTCTTCTCCTTTTCTATGTCTGAATCTGTCCAGTACTGGAGAAGGCGATGGTTTTACATCCGCGACTCCACGGTGGCTGGGCAGAATTTTGGTCTTGCTCCTTTCGACCCCTCCCAAAAGATCGAGCCGAAGAGGTCCTGGAAGAACCAGATCTTGGATGGTGAGGTGGCGGAGATAGAGGGGCTCTATCATCGGGTGGAGGATCTCCAGCTGATTCCGGATAAGGAAGTGAACGGTGTGGATATCAACCGCACTTTTCTCAAATGTCTGGTGCAGCTGCTCCAGGCTAGGGCGCACCCGATGTTCCTTTATTAGGGTCGCCGTGATCCGACTAGGGTTTCGGCTGAGGAATTCTCCAAGGGGGATCTCGACGGGATCCTTCGTCCGCTGCTGAAGTTCAAGGTTGGAGAGGATCTTCCAGGGAAGTCGCTGACTTCTCCGTTCTCTGCTTCCCGTCCGGTTCCGCAGGTGTAGAACTGGGGTGTGCGCTAGTGATATTTTTCGACTGCGTTTGTCTTTCCAACTTCTGTACTGAAATTTTTTCTATCTTTTGCGCAGGAATTCAAGGTGCCAGGCATGTCGCCTCCATTGCCCGAAGTATTCCCGGATGCTCCGGACAATGAGGTGGTGGATTCCATGTCCGAGTTGCCGTTGGCGCGATCTCCAGCTCAAGAGGCCAACGAGTCGAGCGAGGATCACACTCGCAAGCGGACGAGGAGCTCAAGCGAATCGTCGGATGCCTCGACTCCGCCGACGCCTAGGAACACGTTGTGCCTTAAGTGTCACAGTGATGGGCATGGGGGCTCTTCTTCTCTGATTCCTGTCGTCCCCGTGCGGGCTGTGGCACCGCACCCGCCGGCGAAGCGGAAGAAGGAAGAAAAGAAGGAAGAGAAGAAGGAAGAGAAGAAGGAAGAGAAGAAGGGAAGGAAAACCCCTCCTATCTTTGACTTGAGCGATCTCGACTCGTAAGTTTCCTCAGTCCATTTTTTCTTTCTCTTGTCTGTTTGCTATTGAGCTTTGCTGATTTTTTATTTTGTAGCCGCTCCTCCGACGGCTCCTCCAGTGATGGCGCTCGGGAGATGATGGGGGAGTCGAAGGTTGTGCCTCCTCCTCCTCAGACGGTGGCCACCTCTGAGGGCGTTGCTCCGAACCCTTCCCCACAGGAGGATCGGGTGGTTGTCCCTCAGAAGACTGCGAGCGGACCTGCGGAGTCACCGTATAATCACGTAAGTAATTTTTGTTTTCTGCCACAGGGGGAGCCCCCGAGCCTTTTCGAATGATCTGTTGATCCTTGTTTTTTGCTTCTTGGCTCGGGGGGGGGGGGGGCAAGCGTTTTTTGTATGTGTAACGTGCTTCTGCTCGTTCTTTTGGGCGTATCCCCCGAGCCGTTCTTTTGACGAGTTGTTCCTTTTGCAGCCTTTTGTGCAAGGCGCCAACCAGCTGGTGCAGCAGCACCTGGCATTGGAGGCCAGCTTCAAACAGCTTCAAGGTATGTTTACGACCTGGTCTTTTTGCTTCTTTATGTATTTTTTGTGTCCTTTGATCTAATAGGCGTGCTGCTGACTGCAGAGGACCACAATGCCTCTCTCTGCAAGCTTGATGCTCTCAAAAAGAGCCTTGGGCAGGCGGAGAATAAAGCCAAGGTCGCCATTGGTGCGAAGGAACGCCTCGAGCTGCAGCTATCCAACGCGGTCGAGGCCAAGGAGCACCTGCAGCAGGAGGCTATGGACCGCGAGGAGCAGCTCGCCACCGCCACGGCTTCGCGCGAGAAAGAGGTAGCCGGCAAGCTGATGGCAGCTGCCAAGGCTATTTCGGGTGAGTTTCTTCGCCTTCCCCTTTCGGCTTCCTTGTCTTTCCTTGTAGTGCTTTTATTTATGCTGCTTCCTTTGTTTCTTTAGATGTCGTGGGCATCGAGTTTGATCGCAGTGCTCTGGATGATGCTGCTGTGGCGGTCAAAGACCACTGCAGTACCGTTGTCAGCTCGCTTGCCAAGGCCAAAGAGGTCCTTAGGCGCTTCTACAAGGAGGTCGTCCCCAAGGGCGTGGCCCTCGAAGATGTCGATGCCTTGGAGGATGCGCTATCAGCCGAAGCGCCTGCAGCATACATGCGCAAGCAGAAAGGCATCGGCGCATCTGTTGGGCTGGCCATGGCCTTGGCGTCTGGAGCTGAGCTGGATCTTCCTCAGATCACCTCCCGGATGCCGACGACTGCTGACGGATCCGAGGTAGCCTTCGCCATCTATGCTGCTCGCTGTAAGCGTTATGGGCCGAAGTTGATTGACCTGCTGGCCGAGTACGCGCTGAGGCAGCAGGGAGAGGCTAAGGCAAGGCAGTCCGGTTCCGAGGCTACTCAGGATGCAGCTTCGTAGGCTTTGTAGTAGTAGGATAGTTTTAGCTTCTTTTGTTGTAATTAGTTCGATGAACAATCCTAGTGCCACGTAGTGGATTTTGCTGTACGTAATGAATTTCTGAGTTCTGTGCTCCTTGTTCATATCCTTGTCTTCTTTTACTCTAGGATCCTTCGGGTGATGACCCTGATGACACTTCGTCTGCGCCATAGCTGCGGCCATCCTTGGATGGTGCGTCGCAGCTTGTGTTTCTTCGAGACCGCATCCGTAGTATTGAGAGGTAATTGCTTGGAGTGCGTGGATATGCTGATGTTTGGAAGTCGAAGGCGGAGCGAGGCGCTGCCCGAGAGGAATATTTGATGGCGGAGTTGCTTCGTTTGTCTGAAAAGCTTGAGTGTGAGTTTTTCGAGCTGTTGCCCATTACTTCGGGTGCACCTGTTGGCCTTTCACCTTACTCTTTGCAAGTTTTGCAGGTGCTAACCTTGCTCCGAGGGAGGAAAATGAGCGCGTTGTTGTTCGGATCAATTGCTTGACTCAGCAGGACATGGAGGCCGGCGGGTTTTTCTGGATGGACCGTGATCTTGCCCTGGTCCTTGCGACAGTGCAGGATCATGTCCACTAGGTATCGCGGGTGCTGTGTCAAGTGAAGTCTTCGCTGGCGTTGGTTCTGCATGTAATGTTCCCACTGGATGATGCTCCGTCAACTCTCTCTGGCCTGCTGTCGAAGTTTCGGAGTGTGCATCGTGTCATGGAACTGGTGCGGCATCAGCTCGTCGCGGGGGTGAAGGCTGCGCTCTCCCTTGTGCGGTTACATCATCCTGATGTAGATCTGTCTATTGTAGCGGCTAGGCCGCCTCTTTGGCCAGATGGTGGCGAGTGGGATATGCGTCCACATTATGCGGCTATAAGGCAGTATGCCGAACAGATCGTAGATCTGTTTGAGCAGCGTGCTCAGGTTATTCTTCAGAATAGGTAGTACCTGTAAAAAAGATAGATGTAAAATTTGTATATATTTGACTGGGCGTGTTTTGCCCTTTGTTGTAAGGGTTTGGTTGTTGTTTTAGCACGTAGTTCTTTGTTTGTATACGTGCCCTTTTCGTTAGCCTGACGTGGTCAGCTACTCAGGTGTTCACGTGCTATCCTCAGTCGACGAAGTCGTGAGGTGGGGGGAGCCCCCGAGTGCATTTATAGCATGGAGTAAAATGTGAAATAGTAAACAAAATTTTAGGGCGAGACACTTAGCTTTATTCATATCGTAATGGAGGAGGTACATTGTTCACCTGAGTAGCCTTGGCTGAATAGCCTTATTGAAAGTAAAAGAGGGGGGTAGCTAGGGGTAGAAGCGTCACAGCTGTGCGACGTTCCATGGGTTGGAGTATGCGACTCCAGACTCCACGTGCTTGAGGCGATAGGCGCCACCTGGGATGACTTCAGTGACGATGTAGGGTCCTTCCCATGGTGACTCGAATTTCTTTGGTCGCTCTTGCTTGAGTCGTAGGACCAGGTATCCTTCGACGAAGGACCTTGGGCGCAGCCGTCGGCTGTGGTAGTTGCGGAGACTTTGTTGGTACACCGCTGATCGAGCCGCTGCTATGTCGCGTGCTTCGTCGAGTGTATCGACGACGCCTTCGAGTGCAGCCGTCGATTCGGCTTCGCTATAAGTGACGACCCGTGGGGCCTTGTGGCATACTTCTGCTGGTAGCACGGCTTCGGCTCCGTGCACATGAAGAAAGGCGTGTAGCGGGTTGAGCTGTTTGGCGTTGTGCAGGCTCCACAGGACCGAAGGTAGCTCTTGTTTCCAGGCACCCGCAAGTCACTCGAGTAGGCTCATTAGGCGCTTCTTGATGCCAGCACCAACGAGGCCGTTGGCCTTCTCGACCTTCCCATTTGTTTGCGGGTGCGCCACAGAGGCGTATGTGATGTTGATTCCGAGGTCTTCACAGAAGTCCTGGAATTCTTTGGAGATGAAGTTCGACCCATTGTCGGTGATGATGTTGTGCGGCACGCCGAACCTGTAGACAATGGATTCAAAGAACTTGACGGCAGTTTTGCCCTTTTGGTTAGTGACTGGCATGGCCTCAATCCACTTGGTGAATTTGTCGACTGCGACCAGGAGGTAGACGTGACCACCTTTCGAGGACCTTGGTAGCTTGCCGATCATGTCGAGGCCCCACTGGGCGAAGGGCCAGGCCAAAGGTATGGGCCTGAGTTCTGATCCGGGTGCGTGTGGTTTATCGGCGAACCTTTGGCACCCGTTGCATCTTCGGACGATGTCCTTGGCGTCGTTCATGGTCGTTGGCCAGTAGAATCCAACTCGTAGAGCTTTGGCGACAAGGGAGCGGCTGCCTGCATGATGGCCGCAGATGCCCTCATGGATGTCTTGGAGTATGGTTTTTCTGTCACCGATGGTGACGCACCTTTGGAGTACACCCGAAATGATGCGCTTGTACAGCTCGCCATTGATGATTGTAAAGGCCGTGGACCGGCGAGATATGCGTCGGGCATCTGTCGGGCTATCAGGTAGTTCTCCGTCTATCAGATACCTGAGGTATGGCCATGTCCAAGTTTCTTCGATTGACATGACCTGCATCAGGTTGACCACAACGACCTCTGTGTCTAGCTTTTCGAGTCCTTCCTGTCCTTCGGGTAGCGCATCCCCCGAGTGTTCTGCTTCTTCGGGTGATCCCTTTGGGAATTTCCGTTTTATGGATGGCACGCAGATCTGTTCGAGGAACACACCTGGTGGCACCCGTGCGTAGGTGGAGCCGATGTTGGCGAGTCTGTCGACCTCTTCGTTGCTTTCTCTACCAACATGCCGAAGCTCGCAGCCGTCGAAGCCTCCTTCAAGTGCGTTGTAGAGTGCGCGGTACGCGATCATGTTTGCAGCGTCCGCATCACACTCGTTCATCGTTCGCTGGACGACGAGGTTGGAGTCACAGTAGATGACGAGGCGTGTTGCGCCACAGATCTTGGCCATCCGCATGCCGTGGATGAGGGCCTCGTATTCTGCCTCGTTGTTGGAAGCTCGAAACTTCATCCGGAGGACGTACTTCATCTTATCTCCCTGCGGGGAGGTCAGTATGACCCCGACTCCTGCTCCGGCTTCACGCTTGGAGCCGTCGAAGTGCATCGTCCATGACTGTGTCATGTCTGGGGTGTCTTGCAGCTGTAGATCCATCCAGTGTACAAGGAAGTCCGGGAGGACTTGTGACTTGATCGCATGGCGTTTCTCATAGACGATGTCTAGAGGTGACAACTCGATGCCCCACAGGGCCACGCGTCCTGTGGCCTCCGGATTGTTCAGGATGCTGTTCAGGGGTGCCTCGTTGACGACCATCACCTGGTGCTCCTGGAAGTAGTGGCTCAGCCGACGAGCCGTCATGAACATGCCGTAGGCGAGTTTTTGGTAGTGAGGGTACCTCTGCTTTGTCGGCGTCAATACCTCGCTGAGGTAGTAGATTGGGCGTT
The DNA here is from genome assembly GCA_910589765.1 of Avena atlantica. Lineage (NCBI taxonomy): Eukaryota > Viridiplantae > Streptophyta > Magnoliopsida > Poales > Poaceae > Avena > Avena atlantica. The sequence continues at coordinate 21,478,911 of OU342734.1, read as the reverse complement.
GGACCCCATGGGTCTTGCCTTCCTCGGGTCGCTCGACCACCAATACGGTGCTGACCACCTGGTGTGTGGCTGCTATGTACAGCAGTAGAGGCTCGCGTTCCTTTGGCGTGACTAGGACCGGCGAGGTAGAGAGCATCCACTTTAGATCTTCGAATGCGTCGTCCACCTCAGACGTCCATTCGAATTTGTCTGCTTTGTGTAGTAGCTGGAAGAACGGCAGAGCCTTTTCGCCCATGCGGCTGATGAACCTGCTTAATGCCGCGATTCGCCCGGCGAGCTGCTGGACGCCCTTGAGGTTCTTTGGTTTTTCCATGGCCATTATGGCCCGAATTTTCTTCGGGTTCGCCTCGATCCCTCGCTGGGAGATGAAATAGCCAAGCAGCTGGCTAGATGGGACGCCGAAGGCGCACTTTTCAGGGTTAATCTTGATCCTATAGCGGTCGAGATTATCGAACGTTTCGCGGAGATTGTCGATGAGCGTTCTCGCCTCCCTGGTTTTGATGACTATGTCGTCGACATAGACTTGGATATTGCGACCGATCTGGTCCTTCAGGCATGCCTGCATGCACCGTTCGTACGTGGCACCCGCGTTCTTTAGCCCAAAGGGCATTGTGTTGTAGCAGAACACTCCGAACGGCGTGATGAACGCCGTTTTCTCCTGATCTTCGACCTTTAGTCGAATCTGGTTGATGGGGGAATACCAATCGGGGTATACCCATGAAGCGGATTCGCCAGCTGGATCGAGCCGACTGAAACCTAGCCCTGAGCGGGTCGACTCGCCCAATTCGGCGACTAGCGCATGCTGGACCCAGACGAGTGGCGCCGACTGGAGGCCCAAGGCGGCGAGTTCAATACAAAGCCCACCAAATACTTGTAAACCCTAACTGGCTGCATATATAAAGCCACCAGGGGCACCCCCACGGGACAGGCTCGCCCACAATAGATTAGATCTAGTCTCTCCCTCCGCCTACGGCGGCTCCCATGTAAACCAATCTATGATCATATACTGGATTGATAGCAGGACGTAGCGATCCTCCACCGAGGGGACATGAACCTGGGTACATCGTGTGCCAATCTCGCTCCCGGATTCTCCTACGTCGCCTTGCTCCCTCTACGTAAGCTACCCCCAGTAGCATCTGCCGTGCAATACCACGACAGTTAGCGCCCACCGTGGGGCTAGCGATGCTTGGAGGGTGATAATCTGGGCGGGATCCCTCACCATCAATGGCATCTAGATCGCATCTAGACGTTCATCCGCGCCACTCGCATGATTTCCACGTCCTGATGCGAACGATCGGCTACATACGGTCGCTGAGTTTTCTATTCAATCTCTCTCCATATTGATTACATTGAAATTTGATTATTTATTTGGAGCTAATCTCCTGCGTGCATCTGACATGTATCCATCGCTTGGAAAATTGGCTCCTGGTGCAAAACCGAATCGTTCTTCTTGCAGCCACACTGTCCACTAAGACGTGGCCGCGTACACCGATCGGTCCCCTCTGTCTAGTTTTTAATTCAATCTATTTCCAATCCATTGTTCATTGATTATTCTATTTGGATTAGCTGCTTGCATGCAATTTTTTATATGTATGGAGAGTGGACGACTGATTCCATTGCGACAGGCCTAGAATTAGGAAGTCTTGGCTCACGGCTGCGGAAAATTGATTCCTGACGAATCCACCTTCTATAGATTGGTATTGTTGTTATTTATTCAGCATCTAATTCATGTTTCTTTATTGTGTTGTCACATGTGCACAAAGACAATGAAGAAGGCATGTTACGCCGTTCCGGCCAGTCAAAAATCTAGTAGATTTCGTCCACATGTCGACCTGGTCTCGCCAGATACAAGACGGCGATCAGAGACTATCCTGCACAGCAAGACGGCGATCGGAGACTAGGCAAACACACGCACTCTCAATCGCATGCTGTCCATGCGGCCACGATCAGGATTTTTCTATTTGATTTTATCTTTCTTATTATGGACCTACCATCTGAATCAACTACGGTTTTCTATTTGATCTAATACTTGAAACTTTTATTTTTGTTATACATGCACATCGCGGTCAATCGGTCGTGGTTACTTCGCCGGATCGTTATGCTCGGTCACACCCGTCGCGAGCTCACTTGATTCACCCGCCATGAACTCGCCACGGTCGCGGAATCACCATGTCCGGTGACTCGCCCATCGCCGGCTCATCGTGCCCACGCCGGCTCGCCATGCTCGGGGAATTGTCTGACGCGGACGCGCCATCGCCAAAATGGTCTGGCGTCTTCCTCGCCACTCGCCGTGCTCGGGGACTCGGTACTTGCCGGTCGTCCGACCTCGCCACTCGCCATGCTCGGGGATTCAGCACTCGCCGGTCACCCGACCTCGCACTTGCTGCTCTCCAGACAGCGGCACTCGTCGGTCGCCTGACCTCGACACTCGCCATGCTCCGGACCTCGCCTAAACGCGGACACGCTTAAACACGGACTCGCTAGGCTCGGGGACTCGCCCGTTGCGGACTTGCCTGCCGCGCCGACATCGCCATAGCGCGAGCTCCGTCCGCCGCGGGACCCTGGTCCGCCGCGTCGACTTCGCCATAGTGCGACCCCATCCGCTACGTCAAATGCGTACGCCGCGCCTGCTAGGGGACCTTCATCGTCCGAGTCGCCAGAGAGGGTCGCATGCCACGCTGCATGGACTCACCACTGGGCTTCTCTTCCCTCCGGGAAAAATCAATTCGTCTTTGTCAACCTTTGAGAGAGCGACTCGCAATGGCCAAGTAGTGCGTACGAGGACTCGCAAAACGAGCCTCGGATCGTCCACGAAAAACGCTAACTGAGATCCATCATTGGAGTCGCCTTGCTCGACTGGCCTTCCGGGCCAAGACAAATGGTTGTGCTACACAAACAGCACCATGTCCTCCTCAACCTTAGATAGTGTGACTCGCAAGGCCAAGTGCTGCGGACGAGGACTCGCAAACCGAGCCTCGGATCGTCCAGGAAGAACGCCAAGTTGAGAGCCATCTTTGGAGTCGCCATGCGACTGGCCCCCCGGGCCAAGACGAGAGACTCACTAGCAAAAACAGTGCAATCAACATCATCGCGGACTCGCCACACTCGGGGACTCTCCCCTCGCGGACTCGCAATCATCACAGACTCGCCACACTTGGGGACTCTCCCCTCGCGGACTCGCAATCATCGCGGACTCGCCACACTCGGGGACTCTCCCCTCGCGGACTCGCAATCATCGCGGACTCACCACACTCGGGGACTCTCCCCTCGCGGACTCGCAATCATCACGGACTCGCCACACTCGGGGACTCTCCCCTCGCGGATTCGCAATCATCGCGGACTCGCCACACTCGGGGACTCTCCCCTCGCGGACTCGCAATCATCGCGGACTCGCCACGTTTGGGGACTCTCCCCTCGCGGACTCGCAATCATCGCGGACTCGCCACGCTCGGGGACTTTCCCCTCGCGGACTCGCAATCATCATGGACTCGCCACACTCGGGGACTCGGCGCTCGCCGGTCGCTCGACCTCGCCACTCGCCGCGCTCGGCAGCAACCACTAATATTTTCAGAATATGCATCTCTAAAAGAGCCTCAAGTCGCCTCTACAATCCAACTCGAGCCTCGGGGACTACTCCTAGGCATGTTGCGTGTACGCGTGGTTCCACGACCACGGCTCGCCCTCGTGTACTCAACGCGCTCGGGGACTCGGCGCGCTACAGACAGCGCCACTCGCCGGTCGCCCAACCTTGCCACTCGGCATGCTCGGGGACTCGGCACTCGCCGGTCGCTCGACCTCGCCACTCGCCATGCTCGGCGACTCGGCACGCTCCACGTTCGGGGACTCGCCACAACTGACAGCTTCACCAACACCCTGCGTCTTTCGCCAACTGGCCATCACCGACTGGCTCACGCCGACCGCCTCCCGCTTCACGGTTCTTTTCTCTGTTCAGGAGCTCATCGCCAATTTGCCACGACCCATCGTCAAGACTCTCCGTGCCCTACCTCAAGCCCGTGTCGAATCGACAACGCACTCGGGGACTACTGATGGGGGAATACCAATCGGGGTATACCCATGAAGCGGATTCGCCAGCTGGATCGAGCCGACTGAAACCTAGCCCTGAGCGGGTCGACTCGCCCAATTCGGCGACTAGCGCATGCTGGACCCAGACGAGTGGCGCCGACTGGAGGCCCAAGGCAGCGAGTTCAATACAAAGCCCACCAAATACTTGTAAACCCTAACTGGCTGCATATATAAAGCCACCAGGGGCACCCCCACGGGACAGGCTCGCCCACAATAGATTAGATCTAGTCTCTCCCTCCGCCTACGGCGGCTCCCATGTAAACCAATCTATGATCATATACTGGATTGATAGCAGGACGTAGCGATCCTCCACCGAGGGGACGTGAACCTGGGTACATCGTGTGCCAATATCGCTCCCAGATTCTCCTACGTCGCCTTTCTCCCTCTACGTAATCTACCCCCAGTAGCATCTGCCGTGCAATACCACGATACTGGTTGTAGCCTGACTAGGCGTCGAGGAAGGAGAGCTTCTTGCATCCTGCAGTCGAATCGATGATCTGATCGATCTGAGGTAGAGGGAAGTGGTCCTTCGGGCAGTGTTTGTTCAGCGACGTGAAGTCCACGCACATCCGTAGGATGTTCGTGTCCTTTTTGGGACCATCACTGTATTGGCGAGCCATTCGCTCTCCTTAATCTCCCTGATGAAGTTTGCAGCGAGTAGTCTGTTGACTTCAACTCCTATGGCTTCTGCTCGGGGCTCGGACAGCCGTCGGATAGACTGTTTGACGGGCTTGGCGTCTGGAAAGACGTTGAGTGCGTGCTCGGCGAATTCCTTGGGAACTCCTGGCATGTCCGCATGACACCAGGCGAAGATTTCCCAGCGCTCACGGAGGAATTCGACGAGTGTGCTTTCCTATGCGGAGCTGAGATCGTTGGCGATCAGCGTCGTCTTGGAGGCATCCGTCGGGTGGACCTGCACCTTCTTTGTGTTGACGGTGGAGTCGAAGGACATATCAGGTGCGTTCTGTCTTGCGACTGGGGGTGCCCCATTGTCTGACACCTCGCGGAGCCTTACGAGCTCCTCTTGCATGCCGAATAACTGGGAGATTCTGTTGAAGTCCCTGTCGCAGTGGTCCGATCGGGTGAATCTCCCGTGGACCGTGATGACGCCCCTGGGTCCTGGCATCTTGAGTAGCAGGTACGCGTAGTGCGGTACTGCCAGGAACCTTGCGAATGCCACATGCCCGAGGATGGTGTGGTATTGTGATGGCCAGTCCACCACTTCGAACTCGAGTCGCTCGCATCGGAAGTTATCCGGCTTGCCAAAGATGACGTCGAGCCATATCTTTCCCAGGGGGAATATTCCCTTTCCTAGGACGATGCCATAGAACGTTGTGTCTGACTGTTCCAGGCTGCATAGCGGGATCCGCATTGCTGCTAGGGTGCTGGCGAACATCAGGTTTATGCCGCTGCCGCCGTCCATGAAGACGTGGCTCATCTTGAACCCTCCGATCTGCGCCTCAAGCACCAGGGCAGTAGACCTGGGTGAGGGACCTGGCAAGGGTGATCCGAACGGCTAAACGTGATGCAAGATTTTGATCCGCTGAGGTACTCAGGGATGACGGGTGGTGTTGTCACAGCCAGATTGATCTGAAGGGTGATTTTATTCTGCACCCTATTCGTTGGGCGCCCTTTTTGTATCATCAGCTCTCCTTTCGGCGGGGGATACCCATGCCCACCATTATTCTGTGCGGGTGCGATTGGGTGGTTTGGGCCTCTTGTAGGTGGTGGTGGAGGAGCTCCATGCGCGATCTCGCCTGGTGCGGGTGCGTTCCCGAATACAGGGTTCGGGGCTTGCTGCCTCATCCGAGCCATGCTTTCGATGAGTTTCTGGAACTCGCGACAGTCCTTGAGCATGTGGCTTGCCTTCTTCTTACCATCCTGCTGGTCGATGTAGAAGTGGATGGTGCATGGACCCGACAGTTTTTCGTATGCTGAGGGTCCGTCGTCGCGACCGCGGCGCTGCCACGACTGTGCTGGGCGTCCTCCATCGCGGAAATTGCTTCCGCGGTATCCGCCGCTGTTGCGGTTGCCATCGCTGCGGCGGTCGGCGTAGCCAGCCGCGACCATGTCGGGTCCATCGCGATCGTCGTAGGCGCGCGATCTTCTCTTGCTACGGCGTTCACGTCGTCGACCGTAGTCGTCTTCTTCCTCCGAGTGCGCTCGGTGGACGGAGTCCTCGCCATCGGCCCACCTGTTGGCGATGTCCATGAGGTCGTCGAGTGTCTGGGGCTTGACGCGCCCAAGTTCTTCTTTGAAGTCCTGGCGCTTGACGCCGTCCTTGAAGGCGTCGATAGCCCTTTCTTCGGAGATGTGCGCCGCGGAGTTCTTGGTGTTGGACCAGCGCAGTATGTACGAGAGAATGGATTTGCCCGTTCGTTGAGTGCAGGCCCGCAACTCCTCGATCGAGGCAGGCCTCTTGCTGGTGCCTTTGAAGTTTCGGACGAAACTGTACGCCAACTCTTCCCAGCTTCGGATGGATCCAGAGGATAGGCTGCTTAGCCAGATCCGAGCTGCGCCTGTCAGCTGCAGCTGAAGGCATTGCATGGCGGTTTCCCTGCTTCCGCCGTGCAGCTTGACGGACGACAAGTGGTCGCTGAGCCATGCCTTGGGTCCTGTGTGCCATCAAACTTCGAAGGGTCAGAAGGAAGCTTGAAGTTTCGCGGCATCCTTGTCCGTCGAACAGATCTGCTGAAGCATCGGGCTCCGCAGAGTTCTCCTTCGTCTTCATCCATCTCGATTCAGACGAGCATGCACGCTTGGCGCGCGCCTTGTCGATTTTGCGCTGGGTGAGCTCGCTTTGGGCGTCATAATCGCGTCTGCGATGGTGCGAGCTCTTGTGCCTTCGAGGAAGGTCGTGCTCTTCGTCTTCGGATGAAGGCGTGGGACTGCGGTTGAATCTGACCGCAGCCTTCTTCTTTGGCTCCGTAGGAGCTTCTCCGTGGAGCGCAGCTCCAACGAGTCTGAGTCCGGTAAGCGCGGACTTGTGCATGGCCCTCTTTGGGTCCCCCTTCAGAGGTGGGTGGGACACGAGGTACGCGGTGGCTTCCATGATCACAGCTTGTGGCGTCTTCGGGATGACGTTGCCGTCGGCGTCCATCTCCATGAAGGACGCGTTGAGGGCTCGGGTCACCTCGCGACGCTCTTTGGGGTCCATATTCTCCATCCGAGAACGGTGCTTGTTGCCGTTGTTGCCGTGCGAGCTGGAGCCAATACCCATGGCGGAGAGCACATCTCGTCGCGCACTGGACTCCGAAGCTGCTTGCTTGCGCTTGTCAAACACTTCCTGCATCTTGATCTGCTTCTTGTGCTCCTCGATGAGGAACATGTGGTATGCCATCAGCAGATCTCGTGAGGCATCAGCGGGCAGGATCTTGTTTCCTGCTACGGCCTGGCGTGCTTGAGCCCATCCCTCCTCGTTGAGGTGGATGCCCCGATCATTGTTGTCCCCGTTGTGTGGGGGGATTGGCTTCTTCTGTTCCCACCGTTTCTACCCTACGGGTTGGGTGGCGGATTGTGTTCCTGATCCTGGATGACCGCGGCGCACTGGTAGCGCTCGTAGATCGGCTTGCTGCTGTCGTAGGTTTCGGATCCGGAAACGTAGGTCCATTCGTCCGATGGTGGATCGCACAGATTGGAGTTGCAGCTGTTGCTGTCATAGGACTCATCTATCGATGATGATGTGCGTAGCACAGGGTGTGAAGCCCACGAAGCGGGCCTGATCGATGGCAGGGGAACCCGCTCTGGAAGGCGTAGAGTGCCGGTCTGCCCCACCTGGAAGCAGAAGCTCCCGAACAGGATCTCGAGTCCGTCGCCAACGGGCTCGAAGTCCTTCATGGTGGCCGGTGAGTGGGCGGTGAAGTCGAAGGCGCCGAAGAGGAGATGACTCTCCGTCGCTGCGGAGTTATAGATTGCTCGGGTTGGGACCTTCACGATCGCACAATCAGCGTCCCCAGTTCCCACAGATGGCGCCAATTGACGAGGTTTAATCTCGTCAATGCCCATTGTTATGGACTTGGGTTTTGGAGAAGATGGGGATGCTGGAGATCGTGGAACGGTTAGCAAACAAGCAACACGGGGACATGAGGTTTACCCAGGTTCAGGCCTCCGGAGGGAAAACCCTACTCCTGCTTGTCTGCTCTTGATTACGGCGGAACCGAAAGTACAGGGGTGCGCAGATGCAATCTGGCGTGGAGGTGTGTACGCGAAGGTACGAGGTGCCTTCCTCGCTGTGCCCTCCTAGACTTTATATAGAGTTAGGCAGGTCCCAGGAACAGATCGAGTCGGTTACAGGTTTTAGGGTTTACCCCTTTGAATTTCCTATCTACTCTAGTCTTGCTCTCCAAGGATTCGTAGGCGTCATGGGCCCTGGCCACCCGAAAATCTTCATGGGCCGGCGTATATTTGTCGTGGGCCTTTCTTGGGCTAGACTAGGTATGCTGAGGTCATGTACCCGTAGGGTATAACCATGTCACTAGGTACACAACCTTCTTGCATTTATGAAAATATGTACCTTCAGTCTTATCTAAATAGTGCGTGTATGCCTTATATCCCTTGTTTGTCTGTCCTAAAAGGTTACTAAGAGCAGGCCAATCATTGATGGTTACGAAAATCAACCCTCGTAGGTCAAATGGCTCATGTTTGTTCTCATCCCACGCATGCACACCTGGTTTGCCCCACAGCTGTAAGAGTTCTTCAACTAATGGCCTAAGGTACACATCAATGTCGTTGCCCGGTTGCTTCGGGCCATGGATGAGCACTGGCATCATAATGAACTTACGCTTCATGCACAACCAAGGAGGAAGGTTGTAGATACATAGAGTCACGGGCCAGGTGTTGTGACTTCAGCTCTGCTCCCCAAAAGGATTCATGCCATCCGTACTTAGACCAAACCATAAGTTCCTTGCGTCACCTGCAAAGTCCGAGAAGTCTCTCTCGATTTTTCTCCACTGTGACCCATCAGCAGGGTGTCTCAACTTTCTGTCTTTCTTACGGTCTTCTTTGTGCCATCGCAACAACCTGGCATGCTCTTTGTTTCTGAACATGCGTTTCAACCTTGGTATTATAGGAGCATACCACATAACCTTAGCAGGAACCCTCTTCCGGAGGGGCTCTCCCTCAACATCACCAGAGTCATCTCGTCTGATCTTATACCGCAATGCATTGCATACCAGGCATTTATCTAAATTCCCATACTCCTTACCGCGGTAGAGGATGCAGTCATTAATGCATGCATGTATCTTCTGCACATCTAAACCTAGAGGACAGAGAGTCTTCTTTGCTTCATACGTGGAAATTTTGTTATGTTTTAGAAACTTCGGCTTCATTATTTTCAGCATATTTTCAATTGAGGAGTCAGTTAGACCACACTCTGCCTTCCATCGCAACAATTCCAGTGTGGTACCGAGCTTTGTGCTGTCATCTTAGCAATTTGGGTACAACAATTTCTTGTGATCTTCTAACATGCCCTCTAACTTCAACTTCTCTTTTTCTGTTTCACAGTCTCGCTTTGCATCAGAAATGACCCTACCAAGTTCATCAGCGGGCTCATCTGATACACGTTCTTCACCTCCTTCCTCTTCATTGTCTTCCATTGCAGTATCATTGTATTTAGGAAACATATGATGATAGTTGTTATCATCATCTTCTTTTTCACTATATTCCATCATAACCCCTCTTTCCCCGTGCTTGGTCCAGCAATTATAGTTGGGCATGAAACCTTTCATAACCAGGTGGCCGCGAATGATTTTCAAGGAAGAGTAATCCTTGTTGTTCCGACATTGAACACATGGTCAACGTATAAAACCATTCTCTTTGTTTGCCGTAACCATATCGATAAATTTATCCGCGCCTTTAATGTATCCGGGTACATGCCGGTCACCGTACATCCATTCCCGCATTCATCCGCATCATATAATTAAGTTTATCAAAAACGGGACATCATAAATAGTGAAATGACCAATTCACATCGACACATGCATTGTATCAATGACAGAGAAAAGATAAGATTGCTAACCTCGATCGAGGGAAATAAAGAGGAGAAAACTCAAGTGCGTCTCGGACACCTTCTATATTTTTGTCCTATGAGAAATTGAACGGGATCATTCACTCAAACATTTCATCAAACACCTTTAATGCATGCATAGGAAAAAAATAAACTAGCACACCTCTCACACCTTCCACCAAGAAAAAACAGAGGGGAGGCAGAGGACTGGGACGTCGTATTTATAGAAGGCGAGATCATACGTCCCGGTTTGTAACTAAAGGTGTGTGTCATGCCACGTGTCTGGCGCCCAACCTTTAGTCCCGGTTTGTGTTACAAACCGGGACGCATGACCCATCACGAACCGGGATACATGCCTCCGGACACCATGTCCGCTCGAACCGGGTCACGTGCCAGCATTAGTCCCGGTTCGTGGCGTAACCGGGACTAATGCTGTTAGGAGGGCACGAATGGATAGTCTGTTTTCTACTAGTGGTTCCATCATGGCTCCCGGGCTGCCGCCGTTGGGAAGGAATGAGCGCCGCCTCCCTTTATATTTCTGGCGCGTCGTCCGCTGCCGTAGGTGTGTTCTATGCGTGTCCTTTTTTTTTGCTCAGTTGCTGCTCGATCCCTCTTATAGACGAGCGTCGAGCGAGACTCGATAGCGATGCGCTGGGTAGGCGTTGTTGCCGAGTTGTTATGCGGTTGCTCATTTTAAGGTTCAACTGAAGACGTGTTTATCTTATTCCACAGCTGGCCTCATCCATCCGCTGTTGCACCCGAACGTTGGGATCTTGACGCGCGGAGGCAAACCGTTCTAGCCTGCGATTGGGACGCCGCTGTTGCTTCAGCTGGCTAGGATATATAGGCCCAGTTCTTTTGGCGTCTTCTTCCACAAGCTGTCCTATCCCCAGCTTTCTGGGAAAGCCGGTTCAAAAAATTTATGAGGCTTTCAAATTTGTTTAGACTTAACTATTTTGGAAGACTCGCAAAATTTTTAGTACAACTTCTCCAGGAAGCTGGGAGGAGAGCGGCTTCTCAGAGAAGCCCCAAAAGAACTGGGCCATAGACTCATACACATACATGTGTGTGCGCGTGTACGTGTACATGGACATGGCCCATAGCCAGCTTCCTGCATACATGTAAAGCTTGCAGGCATTTAATCAAGGAAATTAGTACTGGCAGATAATTAGGCCACACATTGATCTCGTTTGCTTGAAAATAATATTCATATCTAATTAATGACAATTGTGTGTCGCGTACTTATACGTGCATACACGCCAAGATGTTACGTGATTTTTTATGTGCCAAGTACAAAATCACGTCGAACCACCAGTAACTAAATTATTATACAAATACCTTAATATTCAAGAAAAAATAATATAAATTCCACTTTATTTTGAGAAAATTATTTCTTAAGTATAAAAAATAATAATCTTTAAGTTCTGGAAAACCTTTCCCAATTATTATAAATGTATAAAAATCAAGAAAAAACCACAGCTCAGTAATAAATAATATTAAAAGATTAAATTCTAGTCTTACCTCAATATTTGATGATACATAAAACTGCTTATTTTAAATCATGTTAATTTCTTGCTTATTGCAAATACTAATTTAAATTAAATTTTAAAACATGGAGAATTACTAATAAGTAAATAATGTTTTTTCAATTATTGCATGACTTCATAAATAAATAAATGTTGGTTCATGCCTTATCAAGATTTATAAGTTTAAAATAAAATTTGGAACCATTACTTTTTATCCTAGAATCTAATAAGTACTTCTTTATAGGAAATCATTAGTGAGATCTATAAAAGGAATTATAAATTATTCTAACATATTATTCTCTTAGATATTCAAGAGTTTAAGAGTTAATTAAAACTCTTAGGAGTACTTTGAATGCAAAACAAATCCAAACATAACTAAATTTTAAAAGTAATCACTTAAAGTCAAACTATAACCAAACATCAAGAGTTAATGATTTTACATCCTTAATCATGCTTAAGAGAACTTTAGGACCTAATTGTGTTATCAAAACAATATGTCATCATTCCAATTGTGTTTTATAGTTAACTCTGGTCTTTTACTCAATAAGCTAAAAGTTTACTAACTCAAGATCGTTAGGGCGATTTAGATACATATTGACTGGATTCGGAAAACAATGAGAAGTGCTTAACTTAGAGTAATAAGTATGTTCCTCAAAAGTTATTCTTTTTGCCACTTCAAACAACAACTCTATAATAATTTCCTTCAACTCTTAACAATCCAACACATGGACTTTCATCCTAGTTAACAGATGATACTTAACCTCAACATTAGATTGATTTGTACTCTACTTTTACATCTTAAATGTTAAGACTTTAGTTCCTTATAAATATATTCGCTCGTGAAGTAAAATTGAAGATAAACCAAATCATAAAGAAATCACCTAAGTTCAATTAACTTATAATATTGGGGATTCACTTTGGGAGTTTTATAAAATGCATAGAATTACTTATGCATAATAGCATATTGCTTCTTTAAATATTAGTCCTTACCAGACCAATGATGTTGTTTTCACATATTGGATATTCTGTTGTCTCGAAGACCGTGACTGCATAATCTTGTGATCACAAAGGCATGTTCACACTTTCTCGTGTCCTTTGGTTATTTTCAATCAAGTATGTAAAAATCCAATGTTGTCATCACCTGCATTTCAAAAAAGTAAAAAAAAAAACTCTATTTTCATAATTATATGATTGTGGTGGTAAATAACCTACTATTACAGTTCCATTGATAAAGGAACATAATACCTAGGATTTAACAATCAATGTCTCTAGTTATTCTTACACCGTATAATACGCGTTAACCATAATACTTGGAATGGGACGGGAAAGTCATCTGGATCTTCTTCCGTTCGCATGTGACGAACACTGTTTTGGGGCGTTTTGTAAGTTGTAGATCGTGGATAAAGTCGTGTATTCGGGGGAAGCCTACCGTGAATCTAGGCGTACAAATGAAAGATTTCTAGTGTTTATGGTTGTCATGCATATCAGACTAAGGTAAAGCCGTATTACTGGGAGGAATTCTACCTTGAGTTCTGATAGTACAACAATTGCGGGGTATGCAGGGTCGTGAAGAAGGGCAGCGAATGTCTTGGATCTTAGGTTGGGCCTGAAACCATGGAAGTTTGATAGGGACATACTACTGGCCGTGCAACAAAGATTAAGATCTCTTATGGAAAAAGTGACACACCTCTCTAGAGTGTATAAAAATTGTGACATGTTACTCCATGTTTCGGGAAGGAGCTATGAACGCTGTAGGAAAGGAACTGCACAAAGTTCTGGTAAACCTATGAAGGCTGACGGACATAGCTTTTCATAATAATAACAACTTTTGAAGAAATGTTTACACAAAACTGCATAACCTACGATCTTTGGTCTATGGTTGTAGATAGTGCATAAAAAACTCCTTTTTAGTGAACATACTGAGTACGCTTGTACTCAACCGTACTTTCTTAACCCTTGCTAGATTCTGAAGCCAATAAAGACGACATCTACATCAACTTATGTCCAAGGGAATATTCATCAAAAGCTCAAGTTCTTCATTAAAGTCAAGGAAGTTGATACGTCGTAAACATATCTATAATTTTTTATGCTCCATGCTTGTTTTATATCTACTTTGTTTTACTTTGTCTACACTTTTGAGGTGTTTTTATATCTTTTCTGGAACTAACCTATTAATAAGTTGTCATAGTGCCAGTTTCCTGTTTTCTTATATTTTTTGGTTCCAGAAAGGCAGAAAATCAATATTCTTGGAATTGGACAGAACAAAAGCCAAAGTCAATATTTTACCGTGGGGGACACGAAGCCAGAAGACGAGACGGAGAAGCGAACCAGGGCGGCCAGACCCCCCTAGGCGTGGGTGGGCCCTGCCCCGCGCCTGGGTAGGGTGTGAGGCCCCTGGCCGCCTCCCAGCCTCGTCTCTTCGCCTATAAGAAGCCCCCGATGCAGAAAACCCTAAATAATCCATCATACTTCTAGAAAAACCTCCATAATGTCACCGCCACCGAAAGGGAGATTCGAGGGACATAAAGTCTCTGTTCTGGCACCCTGTCGGGACGGAAAAGTGCCCCGGAGCCATCTCCATCAATCTCCATTGCTATCTTCATCACCGTTGCTGATTCCCATGATGAGGAGGGAGTATTTCTTCCTCGAGGCTAAGGGCTCTACCGGTAGATATGTGTTCATATCTCTCTATGCATGATCTTGTTGTGGTCATGAGATTTGTAATCAAGTAGATCTACCTTGCTACTCAAGTGCTTTAATAGATCTCTGCTCTCCCCATGTGTGTGAAAGTGACAGCATACACGCCATGGTGGCACTTAGGTTTGAGTCTACATAAATACTCTTTGTGCTTTAATATATCTATGCTTTTCCCCACGTGTGTGAAAGTGACAGTGTGCATACCGTGTGTGGCACTTTGGCTAGATTGAATATTTGTTATTAGTTAGATTTGGAGTGGATGTATCTATGAAATTGTGGTGTTTGTTGGAACCATCTAGCGCTCAAGGTGACAGTGTGGGGTTATCTAGATTGGGGAAGACGGACTTTGAGGAGTGATGTTATAGCCCTACCGTGGATTAGAGTGTCCAACTAGAGAGTAGTTAAGAGTAGTATCATGAAGAGAGGATATTTATATGAGAGAGTGTTCACTAGTGAAAGTATGATCCCTAGGACTTGTTTCTAAACATTGAAACACCGTTTGCATCTATATTTGTTGCATGTTTGCTTTCTTTAGTCTTTACCTCACCGTCAAGCTATTTTATGGCACTGTTACCACTTGTATGTCACTATCTCTTCGCCGAACTAGTGCACCTATACACCTGACAAGTGTATTGGGTGTGTTGGGGACACAAGAGACTTCTTGTATCTTGATTGCAGGATTGCATGAGAGGGAATACCTTTGACCACTTCCTCCTTGAGTTCGATAAACCTTGGGTAATCCACTTAAGGGAAACTTGCTGTTGTTCTATAAATCTCTGCACTTGGAGGCCCAACAATTGTCTACAAGAATAGAAGTGCGTAGACATCAAGCTATTTTCTGGCGCTGTTACCGGGGAGAAAAGGTAAAAGGCACTCACACACGTTACCCCACGGCAACAGCAAGCCAGAAAGCTATTTTCTGGCGCCGTTGCCGGGGAGGTAAGGTAAAAGGTACTCACATCCTCCGGTGTGAGTGCTCGAAGTTATTTCCTTTAGATTCTGTAGTTTTGTCTTTTTGTTTCTCATTTTCACTAGTTAGGCTTAATGGAAAACAACAACAAAATTAGAGAGCTTTCTAACATCTATCTTGAGTTAGGATATGAAGTGTTTGAAGAGAAAATTAAAAACCCTATGGAACTTTATTGGCATGCTAATAACAATGTTATTAGTATGAATTCTTTGGACACCATTATTGCTAATGCTATGGAAAAGTCTAAGCTTGGGGAAGCTAGTTTTTATGAAAATTATCTTTTTAGTTCCCCGGCTTTGGAAGATAGCCATTCTATTGCTTATGATGATATCAAACCTCCAATATATGATGATTACAATGATGAGTATGATATTTTCAGTCCACCTACTACTGAGGAGAAAATTTATGGTGATTACAATATGCCTCCTATATTTGATTATTATGGTGATGAGAATAATAATGATAGCTATTTTGTTGAATTTGCTCCCACTACAATTAATAAGAGTTATTATTCTTATGTGGAGAGTAATAATCATTATATGCATGTGGTTCATGATAAGAATGTTTTATGTGATAGTTATGTTGTTAATTTTATTCATGTTGCTACTGAAAGTTATTATGAGAGAGGGAAACATGGTTTTATGCATCTCAATAATATTAAGTTTCCCCTCTTTATGTTGAAAGTCTTGAAGTTGCACTTGTTTTTCTTTCCTATGCTTGTTGCTTTGTGCTTTCATGACTTGTTTATTTACAAGATTCCTATGCATAGGAAGTGGGAAGACTTAAATGTGTTTTGAATTTGCTTCTTGATGCTCTCTTTTACTTCAATTCATATTTGTTATGTGAGCATCTTCTCAAACTATCAAGCCTAACTTATTGGCGGTAAAGAGAAGTACTTGTTGCGAGATAACCCAAGAGTTTTCTTGAGTCTTGGAAGTTATTTCTTCAGTAATGACCTCTCTTTATCCTTTTTATTTGCTTTTTGTTCCAAGAATGACCTCTAATGAGAGGGAAGTAAGATTTGGGGAGTTGTTGTCCCGAAACAGATTTCTGTCCACCACCATAAAAAATCGTGAGGAGTCTCTGTAAGTCAGATTGAGGTGAAAATATACGAATAAATCCCCCAGTTTGTTAGATAAGTTTCGTTAGTTCAACACTTATTGATTTGAGCAACAAAAGGTCTTTGAAAAAATCGGTTTCTACCTGCTGGTCTGTTTTGACAGATTTCTACCATTATTTGCATTTGCTTCTTATTGATTCCTTTTTAGGTTCTTTTTGGGAAATTGAGCTTTGTGAAGGAGTTGATACAGTAGCTTATGTCTTTAGTGAAAGTTTTTCTGTTTTGAAACTAAACCCAGAGGTTTATTATCTTTTGAATACACTAATGTTGCTAATGAAGATTGTGCGAAGTTTTGTATGAAGGAAAATTTGCAGGTGTAGAGAAAGAATGATGTAATGAGATGAAGAATGGACAAAAGATCAAGCTTGGGGATACTACCCCGTGTCACCCCAATAAATATTCAAGAGGTACAAGCTTCAAAGCTTGGGGGCATCCCCTCTTCATCAATAAAAATCTCAGGTCTTTCTAGACACTTCGTTTTTATTGTTTCATGCATTGTTGTGTTGTTCTTGGAGCGTATTAGTTTTAGTTTTTGGTTTTTGTTTGCTTAGTTTGCTTGAGTAAGTTAGTTGGTTACACCACACTTCTTTTGGAGAGAGACACACTCTGTTTCCATTGCCTAGAACACTCTAGTTTTCACTCTTATTATTTTGTGAGTGTTCACTTTTGCTAGTACTGCGTTCAGCCTTAGTTTTCTTGTGCTTTCAGCTTAGAACTTTTTAGTTCTTCTTTTTGGATGTGTGAGAAAAGCTCACTGATCTTTATTGATTATTATCTTTGTGAGTTGTTTCAAATAAGTTGTTTGGTGTTGGAAAAGAGTAGAAAGTTTCATGCTTATAGTGGTACAAAAGGGAGCTTGTTTTGACTGTGGCTTAGACTTTATCATGTCATGCTAGATATTTTTTTGACCTTATGCTTAGTGATTATTGTTGTATCATGACTTGTTCCAAACAATTAGGATTTCTTAATGTGCCTTGAAGGAATCATGCGGTTGTTTTAGCATACAAAAGCATAGTATTGCGGTATTCTCCTTTGATGCTTTGTTTGGGTTGACTTGGCACATGCTCACACCATGTTATGACTATGAACATGTCACCATAGCCTCTATGATCATTTAGTCCTTGACTTGTAGTACCACTCTATGCTTTGATTAGTAATGTTTTGTTGCTCTGCATGATTATGGCCATTATTGCTCTCTTAGTTGGTTGCTCCCAGTCTTTTGCTAGCTTCCACTTGTATGAGTAAGCTCTACTCATGCTTCCAACTCCCAAGAAACCAAGTTATTCCAAAGTGTCCACTATAAATTCCTATGCATGGTG
Source organism: Avena atlantica (assembly GCA_910589765.1). Classification (NCBI taxonomy): domain Eukaryota; kingdom Viridiplantae; phylum Streptophyta; class Magnoliopsida; order Poales; family Poaceae; genus Avena; species Avena atlantica. The sequence goes on along the minus strand of OU342734.1, from coordinate 21,461,192 downwards.
TGTTACGCCATTCCAAGTATATTCTTGTTTTCAGCTATCTTCCAATTTAAAAGTATTTTGTTATGTGAAAACTTAGTGATTAAATCCCTCACAAACTTGATGGCACACTTTATATTCTTTGCCCCTAATAAACTTGAACCATTGTGTCATCTATGATGTATATGCTTGCACTTATACGTTGGAATTAGCAGAACCATGCTGTCACGGGGAACGTTTTCAACATTGCACTTGTACTTTGTACTCAGTTGATATCATGCTATTTTGTCTATGGATGTCACCGGTGTGAAATAAAGAGGGAACTTGTAAGTCCATGGAGTATGTATTTTGTGTTAGATAAACACCTGGGCCGCTAGCCTAAGCCATGCCTAATCATGGTGGAAACTTGCAGCATCACCATAGTGAGCTATCTATGAAGCATCCTCAATAAAAAGCTATGCATATAGTAAATAAAAAGATCGCTAAGATGCTCATTGTCTGCTTGCCTTGTCATTTTGGTTATGGTATAGCTCCTGTACCATGTGCAAGGGGTACCCATGTGCAAGCGGTTCTCTATGATACGCATGTACTTACAATGACAATAACTTAAAGGTAACTGAAGTTGAGTAGCATGAGGTGTGGCCCTCGTATTCAAGGGACTTGAGATTGCCAACTTATACTTTGTCAAGTATATACTCCATAGTTTGTTCACATTAACCTTAACCACTTCAAGATGCTTATGATAGGGTCAATGAGGGCTTAAAGCTAAGAAATACCATAATTTTTGGAAGATCTTTTTGAAACTTGAAATCCCTATTGACTTTATGAAAGGCCTTTCTTACACTATTATATTGAGTCTCCACCTTCTACCTTTAGGCACCATTAAGAGATCATAGTTGTCATTCTATGTAGAGTGTCCCAAAACTTATTGATTGATGCATATTGTGATATTACTTGTTCTTGCGCTACTTGTTTCTAGTCACCTTGTGAACTTTGAAGGTGTCCTATGCATCTATTTGCTACTCTATGAGGGACAAGCTGATTGCCACTATGCTATGTTTTCTGTATGTGAAACAAACAAACTTTTTTCAATGCATGTTATTCATGATCTTTGTTTGTAGACTTTCATGTTGCATGCATAGTTACTATGTCCTATTGTTAGAACTCCATCTTTATTGCACATGTTTAGAGTTCTTTGATCCCATCTTTCAATGCTTGCAAATGGTTTGATCTTGGTTTTGATGGTGCATGTCACCACAAAAATTATTCTTTTATGACTTACCTACTTGAGGACGAGCAGGAGTTAAGCTTGGGGATGTTTGATACGTCGTAAACGTGTCTATAATTTTTGATGCTCCATGCTTGTTTTATATCTACTTTGCTTTACTTTGTCTACACTTTGAGGTGTTTTTATATCTTTTCTGAAACTAACCTATTAACAAGTTGCCACAGTGCTAGTTGCCTGTTTTCTTCTGTTTTTGGTTCAAGAAAGGCAGAAAATCAATATTCTTGGAATTGGACGGGACAAAAGCCAAAGTCAATATTTTACTATGGGAGACACGAAGCCAGAAGACGAGACGAAGAAGCGAACCAGGGCGGCCAGACCCCCCTAGGCGCTGGTGGGCCCTGCCCCGCGCCTGGGTAGGGTGTGGGGCCCCTGGCCGCCTCCCAGCCTCGCCTCTTCGCCTATAAGAATACCCCAATGCAGAAAACCCTAAATAATCCATCATACTTCCAGAAAAACATACGTAGCGCCGCCGCCACCGAAAGGGAGATTCCGGGGACAGAAAGTCTTTGTTCCGACACCCTGCTGGGACGGGGAAGTGCCCCCGGAGCCATCTCCATCGATCTCCATCGCCATCTTCATCACCGTTGCTGATTCCCATGATGAGGAAGGAGTAGTTCTTCCTCGAGGCTAAGGGCTCTACCGGTAGCTATGTGTTCATCTCTCTCTCTATGCATGATCTTGTTGTGGTCATGAGCTTTGTAATCAAGTAGATCTACCTTGCTACTCAAGTGCTTTAATAGATCTCTGCTCTCCCCATGTGTGTGAAAGTGACAACGTACACGCCATGGTGGCACTTAGGTTTGAGTCTACATAAATACTCTTTGTGCTTTAATAGATCTATGCTTTTCCCCACGTGTGTGAAAGTGACAGCGTGCATACCGTGTGTGGCACTTTGTCTAGATTGAATATTTGTTATGAGTTATATTTGGAGTTGGATGTCTCTATGAAATTGTGGTGTTTGTTGCAACCATCTAGCGCTCAAGGTGACAGTGTGGGGTTATCTAGATTGGGGAAGGCGGACTTTGAGGAGTGCTGTTATAACCCTACCGTGGATTAGAGTGTCCAACCAGAGAGTAGTTAAGAGTAGTATAATGTAGAGAGGATATTTATATGAGAGAGTGTTCACTAGTGAAAGTATGATCCCTAGGCCTTGTTTCTAAACATTGAAACACCGTTTGCATCTAGATCTGTTGCATGTTTGCTTGCTTTAGTCTTTACCTCACTGTCAAGCTATTTTCTGGCACCGTTACCACTTGTATTTCACTATCTCTTCGCTGAAATAGTGCACCTATACACCTGACAAGTGTATTGGGGACACAAGAGACTTCTTGTATCTTGATTGCAGGATTGCTTGAGAGGGAATACCTTTGACCACTTCCTCCCTAAGTTCGATAAATCTTGGGTAATCCACTTAAGGGAAACTTGCTGTTGTTCTACAAACCTCTGCACTTGGAGGCCTAACAACTGTCTACAAGAATAGAAGTGCGTAGACATCAGAAGTCAACATATACATCAACTATAGTGAAACGAAGTTGCTAATTAGATAGGAGTATAATATCTAGCCATAAAACCGACTTCTATAAAGCAATGCAATATCAGCATTTGCAAGACAAATAGTTTAGATACTCGTCTATTAGTATGATAGTTATGAGTTGTTATTTCTGGTTATTGTTTGTAAGAAGTTGCTTTCTCTCTCTATAACCTAGAGTGTTCTCTGGATATTTTGTAAAGAGTCGAGTTATAACCTATAGTCATGTCTTGGACATGCTATGTTTCTATTGTACCACTCTGAGGGATATAATAGTAGTGGAACGATGTTTCATTGGTGTTATATCCACGACTATAGTGTAGTACATCATGCAGTGGTATGTTGGGTCACCGCATATCTGCACTGCGCCCCTTGAACAAATCAGCATGTATGCACTATATGATAGGATTGCTAGGATCGCTAGGGGTCAATCTAGGGAGTACACGTGAGAGAAATGCATACCGTCGGCCTTTGGCATTGACGATGAGCTCTCCATCGAGCTCGATGGAGTGGTGGCGGCGGTGAGTGGGTTGTTCCCGCCGCTACAGCGCAAGCCAGATTGGTGGCTATTGGGTTTAGGGTTTTCGGTGGGGAGAGTGGGCATGATGAACCTTGGCGTTCGTGCCCCCGGCCCCCACCTCTTTATATACGCTGCATGATGGGGGCCCACCAACAATAGCGACTTTGGGCGCCCCCGATCAGGGCGCAAGATCAATCCGTTATGGGCCGTTGGGACGAACAGTGGAAGATCAAACTAACATTCTCCCCCTTGATCTCATCTTTCATTCAACTTACACTTTAAACTTATACTTTGGCACCCATTTCATCACAGATCAATATATAGAGCATGTCTCGTCATAATGGTCAGTTACACACCATAGTTTCGATAGCCACTATACACCTCTCTATTTTGAAACAGATTCTTGTTCTAGGCCCTTAATATCCAGGTATCATAGGCTTTCCCTTAAACCCATGCCGGCTGTGTTCTCTGAACACACTGGGTGGTAATCCTTTTGTGAGCGGATCTGCGAGCAATTCTTTTGTACTTATATGCTCTAAACTTATGGTATGATGATACGTTGGAAACGTATCTATAATTTTTGATGCTCCATGCTTGTTTAGTATCTACTTTGCTTTACTTGTCCACACTTTGAGGTGCTTTTTACATGTTTTCTGGTACTAACCTATTAACAAGTTGCAACAGTGCCAGATGCCTGTTTTCTGTTGTTTTTTGTTTCAGAAAAGTTAGTAAAGAAATATTCTCGGAATTGGACGGGACAAACGTCAAAGTTAATTAATTTCCGTGGGGAACAAGAAGTCCAGAGGAGAGCCGGAGGGGACGACCAGGGGGGCCAGACCCACCCCAGGCGCGGGGGCAGGTCAGGCCGTGCCTGGCTAGGGTTTTGTGGCCCTGGCCGCCTCCCGGTCTCGCCCCTTCGCCTATAAGAAGCCCCCGATGCAGAAACCCTGAGTAGCAGATCATAAATCCACGAAACCGTCTCTAGCCGCTGCCACCATCGTCCCTAGATCGGGGGGATCTGAAGCTCTTCCTGGCACCCTGCCGGAGGGGAGATCATCCCAGAGGCCTTCTCTCTGGTATGATTCGTGAGTAGTTCCACCTTGGACTATGGGTCCATGTAGTAGCTAGATGGTTGTATCTCCTCCTTTGTGCTTTCATGTATAGATCTTGTGAGCTTCGTTCATGATCAAGATCTAATCTATTTGTAATCATGCATGTTGTGTTTGCGGGGATCCGATGGATATTGAGATTATTATATTGGTTTGATTAATGGTTTTGTCTTTATGATTCTATCATGTCTGTGTTGTTTGTGATCTTGCATGGTCTCCGTTGATAGTGGTTATCTTGGCCAAGTAGTTGCTAGTGACTCCAAGAGGGGGTATTTATGCTCAATAGTGGGTTCATGCCTCTAGTTTCCAAGGTAAGTGACAATAATCTCTTCGGTTGTAGATGTGTTGTTGCTACTAGGGAGAAAACAACGGTCTCTTGTTCATGGAACATGTGGAATGTTTACCTTAGACACTTTGCTTAAATCAGTTGTCTGTTGCTTGCAACTTAATACTGGAGGGGTTTGGATGATAACCTGAAGGTGGACTTCTAGTCATAGATGTAGTTGGATGACGGTCTGTGTATATTTTTGTATTGCCCAATCAACTTCATAGGATCTTTCTGGCTAGTAATTGCATTGTTATGCCTTGCTCAGTTCCTGTCAATTGCCTCGCTGTAATTTTTTTACCCTTCATGCCATGTTATTTATCTATGGAGAGCACCTCTACTGAACGATGGACCCCGGTCCAATCTTTACCATTGATACATCTTCCATTGTTACATGTTTACTTACTGCAAACCATTGCCTTCCACACCATACGTTTAATCCTTTGTTACAGCAAATCGGCGAGCTTGACAACCTCACTGATTCGTTGGGGCAAAGTCTTGAGTTTGTGTTGTGCAGATCTCCGCGTTGCTCGCAACACCTGTGTGACGTTTCCTTCCTCCTTCTGGTTCGATAACCTCGGTCTCAACTGAGGGAAAACTTGCTGCTTGCTGCTTCATGCCTTGGTCTTGGGGTTTCCAACAAAGTGCTCTATGTCGATCAGCCATCAAGCTTTCTAGCGCCGTTGCCGGGGAGGCTAATGAAGTCTTCACTAGGGGAGTCCTTCACTTCCTTTCTTTTTACTTTTTTTTTAGTTTGCTTTGTTTCTTTTGTTTTTTTTTGCTTGGTTTTGTTTGCCTCTTTTCAAAAAACCCAAAAAATTAGTCTAGTTTGGTTTGCTTGCCTTATTCAAAAACACAAAAAAAAATTAGTCCTTGCTCTAGCTCACCATGTTGCTCCCCAAGTTCGCCCTGAAAGCCCTTGCAATAGGTAGTGGCTCCATAATTGGGAAAGATAATATTGAAGAATTCTTTAATCATGTTAGCAAGCATGAGGATATTAAGGAAAAATCTATAGCTGAACTTGCTCCTAATTATGAGATTGCTGCAGCTTCTTTAGTTCATATGTTGGAGGCTAGGTTTGTTAGCCTTAATCCCTTCATGCAATTCCTGTTTCTAAAACTAAAAGAAGAAAAGAATGCTGAAAAGAGGGAATTCATCCTTGAAACTTTATTTAATGAATTTCATGATGTTGTTAGGGAAGCCAAAAAGGTCTTTGAGCGTTTCAATATGCTAGGATGTGACGTAGATGTTGTGGGTATGTTTGATAAAACTAAGCCTAGAGAAGAATTTAACATACCCATACCCTTTAAGCTTGTTGGAATGCATGAAGCCTTTGAGCATAATTTTGATTGGATTGCCCCTGAATTTTTTTTTGATGAAAGTAGTAGACCAAAGAGAGATGAGAAGGGATCCTCCAAAACCCATTTGGATGAGACACCTTTCATAGTTGAAGACTTTGCAAGTATGGATGTTAATGCTTCTTCATTTGAAAATACTTGATTCTTTTTGCTTCTTGTGCCTAACTTAAAGGCGTTAAAGAAAAGTACTTGTTGGAAGATAACCCAAGAGTTTCCTTGAGTCTTGGAAGTTATTACTTCTTTAATGACCTCTCCTTATCCTTTTTTCTTTGCTTTTTCTGCCAAGAATGACCTCTAATGAGAGGGAAGTAAGATTTGGGGAGTTGCTATCCCGAAACAGATTTCTGTCCTCCACCAAAAAAATTCTTCAGGAGGCTCTGTTACTCGGATTAAGCTCAAAATTTACGAATATATCCCCCAGTATGTTAGCTAACTTTCGATAGTTCAACACTTTTTGATTTGAGCAACAAAAGATGTTCGAAAAAAATAGTTTCTACCTGCTGGTCTGTTTTGACAGATTTCTGTCATTATTTGCATTTTCTTCTTATTGATTCCTTTTTGAGCTCTCTTCAGGCAAATTGAGTTTCTTTAAAGGATTTACTACAGTATATTGTGTTTTTAGTGAAAAGACTTGATGTTCCAAAGCTTTGCCAGTGGTCCAATATCTTTTGAATAAGATAATGTTGCTAATGAAGATTGTGTGAAGTTTTGTATGAAGGAAAAATTTCAGGTGTAGAGAGAGAATGATGCAATGAGATGAAGAATGGTCAAAATCTCAAGCTTGGGGATGCCACCATGGTGTCACCCCAAGAAATAATCAAGAGGTACAAGCGTCAAAGCTTGGGGATGCCCAAGGCATCCCCTTCTTCATCAATAAAAAGCTCAGGTCTGTCTAGACACTTCGTTTTTATTGTTTCATGCACAATTGTGTTGTTCTTGGAGCGTCTTAGTTTTTGTTTGCTTTTATTAGTTTGTTTAGTTTGCTTTAGTAGTTTGGAACCCGTTCTCGCTGTGTTGTTTTGTAAATAAGGTTACTTGGTGTTTGGAAAGGAGTAGTAAGTTTTTGCTTGAAGTGCAAGAGGAGCTTGTATTGAGTGTGACTTAGACTTTAGCATGACATGCTAGGTGTTGCTTTAGCATTATGCTTAGTGATTATTGCTGTAGCATGTCTTGTTCCAAACAATTGTGATTGCTTAGTGTGCCTTGAAGAAATTATGCGTTGTTTTAGCATGCAAAAGCATAGTATTGTGGTATTCTCCTTTGATATTTTGCTTGGGTTGACTTGGCACATGCTCACACCATGTTATGACTATGACAAGTCACCATTAGCCTCTATGATCATTTAGTCCTTGACTTATAGTACCACTCTTTGCTTTGATTAGTTTGCTTTGTTGCATTGCATAATTATGACCATTATTGCTCTCTTAGTTGGTTGCTCCCGGTCTTTTGCTAGCCTCCACTTGTATGAGTAATCTCTACTCATGCTTCGAACTCCCAAGAAACCAAGTTATTCCAAAGTGTCCACTATAAACTCCTATGCATAGTGTGTTACACCATTCCAAGTATATTCTTATTTTCATCTATATTTCAATTAAAAAGTATTTTGTTATGTGAAAACTTAGTGATTAAAGCCCTCACGAACTTGATGGAACACTTTATTCTTTGCCCCTAATAAACTTGAACCATTGTGAAAACTTTGTTGTATATGCTTGCACTTATAAGTTGGAATTAGCAGAAACCGTGTTGTCACGGGGAACGTTTTCAACATTGCACTTGCACCTTGTTGTACTCAGTTGATATCATGTTCTTTTGTCTATGGATGCCACCGTGTGAAATAAAGTGGCAACTTGTAAGTCCATGGAGTTTGTATCCTGTGTTAGAGAAACACCTGGGCCGCTAGCCTAAGCCATGCCTAATCATGGTGGAAACTTGCAGCATCACCATAGTGACATCTATGAAGCATTCTTCTTATAAAAAAATAGACACATTGAGAAAAGAGGAAAGAGAGAAAAAAGCATCATATTCCCATGGTACATAAGAAGAATTGTTGAGATGCTCATTCTCTGCTTTCCTTGTCATTTTGGTTATGGGAAAGCTCCTGTACCATGTGCAAGGGGTACCCCGTTGGCGGTTCTCAATGATATGCAAATACTTATAGTGACAAGAACTTACCTAGACCCAAAGTTGAGTATGCATGAGGTGTGGCCCTCGTATTCAAGGGGCATGAGATTGCCAACTTATACTTCGTCAAGCATATACTCCAGCTTTGTCACTTTAACCATAACCACTTCAAGATTCTTATGTTAGGGGCAATGAGGGCTGAAAGCTAACTAGTACCATAATTTTTGGAAGCTCTTTTTGAAACTTGTAATCACTGATTCCTTTACCAAAAAAGGCCTTTCTTCCACCATTATTGAGTATCCACCTTCTACCTTTAGGCACCATTAAGAGAGCATAGTTATCATTCACTGTGTAGTGTTCCAAAGCTTATTAATTGATGCATATTGTGTTATTACTTGCTCTTGTGCTATTTGTTTCTAGTCACCCTTGTGAACTTTGCAGGTGTACTATGCATTATATTGCTACTCTATGAGGGACAAGCTGATTGCCATTATGCTATGTTTTCTGCATGTGAAACAAACAAACATTTTTCAATGCATATTATTCATGATGTTTGTTTGTAGATTGCCATGTTGCATGCATAGTTACTATGTCCTATTGTTAGAACTCCATCGTTCATGCACATGTTTAGAGTTCTTTGATCCTAGCTTTCAATGCTTGCAAATGGTTGTATCTTTATTGTGAGGGTGCATGTCACCTAAAAAATTATTCTGTTTATCACTTACCTACTCGAGGACGAGCAGGAGTTAATCTTGGGGATGTTGATACGTTGGAAACGTATCTATAATTTTTGATGTTCCATGCTTGTTTAGTATCTACTTTGCTTTACTTGTCCACACTTTGAGATGCTTTTTACATGTTTTCTGGTACTAACCTATTAACAAGTTGCAATAGTGCCAGATGCATGTTTTCTGCTGTTTTTGGTTTCAGAAAAGTTAGTAAAGAAATATTCTCGGAATTGGACGGGACAAACGTCAAAGTCAATTAATTTCCGTGGGGAACAAGATGTCCAGAGGAGAGCCGGAGGGGACGGCCAGGGGGGCCAGACCCACCCAGGCGCGGGGGCAGGTGGGCCCGTGCCTAGATAGGGTTTGGTGGCCCTGGCCGCCTCCCGGTCTCACCCCTTCGCCTATAAGAAGCCCCCGATGCAGAAACCCTGAGTACCCGATCAGAAATCCACGAAATCGTCTATAGCCGCTGCCACCGCCTATGTATATTGTTGTATTGCCCAGTCAACTTCATAGGATCTTTCTGGCTAGTAATTTCATTGTTATGCCTTGCTCAGTTCCTGTCAATTGCCTCGCTGTAATTTGTTTACCCTTCATGCCATGTTGTTTATCTAAGGAGAGCACCTCTAGTGAACTATGGACCCCAGTCCAATCTTTACCATGGATACATCTTCCACTGTTACATGTTTACTTGCTGCAAACCATTACCTTCCACACCATACGTTTAATCCTTTGTTACAACAAATCGGTGAGCTTGACAACCTCACTGATTCGTTGGGGCAAAGTCTTGAGTTTGTGTTGTGCAGGTCTCCCCGTTGCTTGCAACACCCGTGTGACGTTTCCTTCCTCCTTCTGGTTCAATAACCTCGGTCTCAACTGAGAGGGAACTTGCTGCTTGCTGCTTCATGCCTTGCTCTTGGGGTTTCCAACGAAGTGCTCTACGTCGAGCAGCCATCATATGATCCTGGATTCTTTCTTTCACAACATAAAACTTAATGTTAATGTGTTTGGCAACAACACTTGACTTATTGTTGTTAGCATAGAATACTGCCGGCTCATTGTCGCAATACATTCTGAGTGGTCTTTGAATTCTGTCCACCACTCTCAACCCGGGTATAAACTTCTTCAACCAGTTTTCCTACCCCGTGGACTCATAACATGCTACATACTCAGCTACCATCGTGAACGATGCCGTGATGGTTTGCTTGGAGCTTTTCCACGATATAGCTCCACCTGCGAGAGTAAATATATATCCTGATGTGGATTTTCTTTCATCTACATCTCCTGCATAATCTGCATCTGAATACCCTTCTATCCCAAGGAAATCAGTTCTTCTATATGTTAGCATGAGGCCTTTTGTGCCTTTTGCATAACGCAATGCCTTCTTTACCATTTTCCAGTGATCTATCCCTGGATTACTTTGAAATCTACCAAGTACCCCGGTAAAAAAAGCTAAGTCAGGGCGTGTAAACACTTGAGCATACATCAAGCTTCCGACAGCAGAAGCATATGGAACCGCTTTCATTTGATCGATCCCATATTGGTTCCTGGGACACTGAAAATTCTGAAATCTATCGCCCTTGACTATAGGAGCAGGCGTAGGATTACTCGCATGCATACTATACTTCTTCAGAACCTTCTCTAAGTATGCCTTCTGCGATAGCCCTAAAACCCTTTTTTCTCTATCTCGGTGAATTTCAATTCTTAGAACGAATGAAGCTTCACCAAGATCTTTCATATCAAAGTTCGAGGACAAAAACTTCTTCGTCTCCAATAGTAGACTAACATCACTACTAGCGAGTAGAATGTCATCCACATATAGGATAAGGAAAATGAATGTCCCATTCTTGAACTTTGCATATACGCAATTGTCCTCCTCATTCTCATCGAACCCAAACTTTCTTATTGTTTCATGGAACTTTAAGTACCATTGCCTGGAGGCCTGTTTTAATCCATAAATGGATCTCTTTAGACGACATCCCATACGTTCTTTTCCTTCCACGACAAAACCCTTGTGCTGTGCCATGTAAACATTTTGTTCCAAGTCTCCATTTTGGAATGTCGTCTTTACATCCATCTGATGCAATTCCATTATGATTCTAAAAGAATCCTTACTTGAGACTGGAGAAAATGTCTCATTGTAATCTATTTCTTCTCTTTGGTTGAAACCCTTAGCAACAAGCCGTGCTTTATATCTTTTAATATTCCCTCTAGAGTCACATTTTGTCTTGTAGACCCATTTTCAGCCTACTGTTTTGGCTCCTTTAGGAATTTCTTCTAAATTCTAGACTTTGTTGCTACTCATGGATCTCATTTCATCTTCCATGGATTCAAGCCACTTTGATGAGTGCTCGATAGTGGGTTCATGCCTCTAGTTTCCAAAGGAAGCGACAATAATCTCTTTGGTTGTAGATGTGTTGTTGCTACTAGGGAGAAAACAACAGTCTCTTGTTCATGGAACATGTGGACTGTTTACCTTACCCACTTTGCTTAAAGCAGTTGTCTGTTGCTTGCAACTTAATACTAGAGGGGGTTCGGATGATAACCTGAAGGTGGACTTCTAGTCATAGATGTAGTTGGATGGCGGTCTATGTATCTTGTTGTATTGCCCAATCAAATCTCATAGGATCTTTCTGACTAGTAATTGCATTGTTATGCCTTGATCAGTTCCTGTCAATTGCCCTGCTGTAATTTGTTTACCCTTCATGCCATGTTGTTTATCTAAGGAGAGAACCTCTAGTGAACTATATACCACGGTCCAATCTTTACCATTGATACATCTTCCACTGTTACTTGTTTACTTGCTGCAAACCACCATTACCTTCCACACCATACGTTTAATCCTTTGTTACAGCAAACCGGTGAGCTTGACAACCTCACTGATTTGTTGGGGCAAAGTCTTGAGTTTGTGTTGTGCAGGTCTCCGTGTTGCTTGCAACACCTGTGTGACGTTTCCTTCCTCCTTCTGGTTCGGTAACCTCAGTCTCTACTGAGGGAAAACTTGTTGTTGTGCTGCTTCACACCTTGCTCTTGGGGTTCCCAACAGACTCCACGTCAAGCACCAAGTTCTCTGGTGCCATCAAGGAGTCATCAGTTACTAACAAAGATCATTATCCTTTGCCCTTTATTGATCAAATGCTTGACAGGTTGTCCAAAAAGACTCACTTTTGTTTTCTTGATGGTTATTCTAGTTTTTCTCAAATTGCTGTGAAAGTACAAGACCAAGAGAAAACTACTTTCACTTGCCCTTATGGTACTTATGCTTATAGGCGTATGCCTTTTGGTTTATGTAATGCTCCTGCTACCTTTCAGAGATGTATGTCTGCTATCTTTCATGGTTTTTGTGAAGAAATTGTGGAGGTTTTTATGGACGATTTTTCCGTCTATGGAACTTATTTTGATAACTGTTTGCACAACCTTGATAAAGTTTTGCAGAGATGTGAGGAAACCAACCTTGTTCTTAATTGGGAGAAATGCCATTTCATGGTTAATGAAGGGATTGTTCTTGGACATAAGATCTCTGAAAGAGGCATTGAAGTTGACAGAGACAAAATTGAAGCAATTGAGAAGATTCCTTGTCCTAGAGATATCAAAGGTTTTCGTAGTATCCTTGGTCATGCTGGTTTCTATAGGAGGTTTATTAAAGATTTCTCCAAAATTTCAAAGCCCCTTACTAATCTTCTTCAAAAAGATGTACCTTTTGTTTTTGATGATGATTGTAAGGAATCTTTTGAAACTTTGAAGAAAGCTTTGACCACTGCTCCTATTGTTCAACCACCTGATTGGAGTTTACCTTTTGAAATTATGTGTGATGCTAGTGATTTTGATGTGGGTGATGTCGTTGGACAACATGTTGATAAGAAGTTGAATGTTATTCATTATGCTAGCAAGACTTTAGATGCTGCTCAAAAGAATTATGCTACTACTGAAAAAGAGTTTTTAGCTGTAATATTTGCTTGTGATAAGTTTAGGCCTTATATTGTTGGTTCAAAGGTTACTATTCATACTGATTATGCTGCTATTAAGTACCTTATGCTATTCAAGGGACATGAGATTGCCAACTTATATTTCGTCAAGCATATACTCCATCTTTGTGCACTTTAACATTAATCATCTCAAGATGCCTATGATAGGGGCAATGGGGGCTCAAAGCTAGTAAGTACCATAATATTTTGGAAGGTCTTTATGACTTGTAATCCCTGCTTCCCTTTATAAAGGGACCTTTCTCTATTTTCTAAGTTGAGTCAGTAAACCTACTTCCTCTCTATCTCCAGCAAGCATTTGAGTTGTTGTGTTTCAAGCATTCATATGGTGATTTATTCAATCATGTTCTTATGCTTCCTTGTTTGCACAAAACTCTTATCTATTGAATATTACTTTGAAAGCCTTCATTGAAAAACCTTTTTGAGCAAAGAGTGCTCCTGTTATAAAACTTTTACAAAAAGTTTTTTGTGAAACTGTTTGCCAGCTGTTCTCTGACAAAGAACAAGAGTTTGCCAATTCCAATTATGATTTATCTTTATGCATCTCTATTGTGACTCCTGTACTTGTTGCAAGCTAAGTTATATAATGGTGAGTTGATTTCTTCTATGAGTTGTGTAATGGTAAGTGTGATGCTTCTTGTCCATATTTCTTTTATCAACACTTCACTCCATAAACATGTGGACATGTTTACTGAGCTCAGTTTTTGCTTGGGGACAAGCGAAGGTCTAAGCTTGGGGGAGTTGATACGTCCAATTTGCATCACCTTTCTATATCATAATTTGCCTCTATTCATTGATATATGTCTTATTATGAGGTATTACTTATGTCTTTTCCACTGTTTTTTCATGTTGGATGATTCTTGGAGGATGGACTGTCGGAGTCTGGATTCTGATGGAAAAGGAGGTGTTTTGATGCAATTTTGCAAAGATCAGAAAAATACCAGAAAATATGGGAAAATTATATTTTCCCGAAAGACTGAGGAAGCCAGAAGGGGAGGCGAAGAAGGGCCATAGGGGGCCCACACCCCCTAGGCGCAGGGCCACCTTGCCCCACGCCTAGGGCAGGTGTGGCCCACCTGGCCGGCCTTCGACTCCGCCCTCTCACCTATATCTTCCTCACGGAACCCTAACACCAGGGGAGCGACCACAGATAGATTTCCGCCGCCTCTGCGGGGCGGAATACACCGAGAGAGAGAAAAATCTCTCCGGCAGACAGATTTCTGCTGGGGGAATTCCTTCCCAGAGAGGGGAGATCGTCGCCATCAACACCGTCATCAAGCTAGGCTTCATCGGGATCATCATCATCCACACCATCATCTCCACCAGCACCATCATCACCACTACGTCCCGTTGTAACAATTGTGTTGGATATTGCTTTAGTTCTTAGGGGAAACTTTCTCGGTGTTAATTACTATTGTAGTTGATGCTTGTGAGGGGAACCATTGGATTATTGTTTATGTTTAGATTGTTATCCATTACCATATCATCTTTGATCTTGATACATATGATGTCTCGTGAGTAGTTCGTTTAGTTCTTGAGGACATGGGAGAAGTCATGTTGTTATTAGTGGATTTGTGTTGAGTTATTGTTCAATGGTTTAGTATTTAAGTTGTGGTGCTATTCTTCTAGTGGTGTCATGTGAACATCGACTACATGATACTTCACCATTTATGGGCCTAGGGGAATGCATTGTGTATTTTGCTACTAATTTTGGGGTTGCCGGAGTGACATAAACCTGAACCCCCGTTAGGACACCTTTGCAAAAGGGAGCATAGGATCTCAGAGTTTAAGGCTGTGGTTAGGTTTATATCTTAATTACTTTCCTGTAGTTGCGGATGCTTGCAGGGGGTTAATCACAAGTATGTATTGGTCCAAGTAAGGTCGGTACATTAGCACAGGTTCACCCACACAACACTTACAACACCAAAGAATATTACTTAGCTATATGAAGCGAAAGCACTTGACAGAATTCCCATGTGTCCTCGAGAAGTGCACGGGCACTGTGGCATTCCGTGTGTTGCAATCCATGATGGCACTTCGTGGGGTCCCTTATTCAGGGTCTCGCCTTACTCTTTTGAGTTCGTCTCATACAGTTTGGTCCTTATAAGTATTTCCACCGGCTTGTCCTTTGCTAAGAAAGGATTGGGCCACTTGTTGTGTTTGTTCTTTATTACTTGCACTTTTTGTTGATTTATCAGAAAATCCCTAAAAATCCGTTTGCTAAGTATTTGCAGAGATTTCCTTCTCCATACCACTAGTCAACACCTTCTGCTCCTCATTGGGATCGACACTCCTATTTATCGAAAGTACTGCGTATACCCCCTATACTTTTGGGTCATCAATGGCCTAAACGACAGTGCCATAATTTTGATGAGACATCATCAATTCTTTCCTTTTACTCTTTCCATTCAGAGATGAGGAGGCATTCTCATTCTCAGCGCTTAATGCATTCACATTCTCACAAAGTGATAACAAATAAAGCTTGTCTTGTCTAAAGGCAAGACCAACAATCTGATTATTAAACTTGATCTTACATTGTCCATCGCCAAAATGGCAAGCAAAACCACAATGATCTAAGCGCGACACACTTATTAAGTTTCAATGCAAAGAGGGTACATAAAGCACATCTACTAGTAGAAGTACAAATCCATATGATAACTCTAATGGAATATCTCCAATGGCTTCGACTTCAGCTTGGACGCCATTTGCAACTTTAATACTTCTTTCTGCTCTTTGCAGGGTCCTTCTCATACGGTATCCCTGTAATGAATTTGCAACATGAACAGTCGCACTTGAGTCAATCCACCAAGTAGATTTTGCATAACTTAAAAATAAGGATTCATCAACAAAAAAAATTAAATCCTCACCATTCTTGCACAAATACTTCAAAAAATACACATAGTCACTGATGTAGTGGCCCTTCTGCTTGCACCAATTGCAGGTGTCCTTGTCCACCTCCTGCGCCTGGTGATCATGAGCCTTTCCATGCGGCCTATAAGAAGAGGGATGCCCCTGAGGTTTCCCTTGTGGCTTCGAACCCTGAAAGTTCCTCTTCTTGGTTGGGCTTAGGTAGTTCACAGAATCACCAGATTGCCCCTTAAGCCTCTCTTCTTCTTGTACACACATGGCCATCATCTTCTCAATGCCCCACTTTTCTGGCTGTGCATTGTAGTTCACAGCAAAAACTTCAAATTGATTTGGTAGTGAGGCAAAAATCAGATGAATAATAAACTCATCTGGAAGCTCCAGGACCATGGGCTTAAGCTTGGAAGACATGTTGCTCATTCGCAATATGTGGTCCCTTACTCCACCACCAGTGTATCTTGTAGTAACAAGTTTCTTAATAAGAGAGCTTGCATAGGCCTTTGAAGACCCAGTAAACTGACTCTCTACCTTTTTCAGGTACTCACTGGCAGTGCTACACCCTGGGATTGCTCCCCTTATAGCCTCCATGATGGAGCTTTTAATCACCATCAAGCACTTTCTATTGGACGAGTCCCACTTTGCACGATCATTCTTATTGGTTCATGGTCATGGACCCTTTTGTTAAAGTCCATTCACTTTCTTTTACGCCCCTCACAGGGTAGACATGTTCTATGGGACAAGTCTTAACGAGTGCCAAGTCGAGGTCAAACAGAGCAAGCCCCATCTCAATCTTCTCTCGCCATGAGCCGTAGTTCCCTCCATTGAGGGGCTCAATAGCCGAGATGAAACTCATAGGATTGCCTGAAAGCAAAATATCGTCAAAATGAGTTAATTCAACGTTGGTTAAATTAAAACATAAAACTTCTCAATATTAATCCTACATCACCGTTGGCAGAAATAGAACTAATAATGATGAAACTAACTATTCATGATGAAAATTTTACTAACAACGTTGGTCATTAAATAAAATCATCACTTTATTGCATTCAAGCAATTACTTCTAACCATTTGCAGCGGAAAAACATGAATAAAAACATCAACTTTACATTTTATAGAAACTTTACTGTTACTGTATTATTTTTCTATATAAAATTTCGTTGGAAAAAATGCTATAGAAAAAACTGTGCAAAAGCAATCAAAACAGATTAAAAAACTGTCTAAAACCACTTCTATAAAAAGAAAAACAGAAAAAACTATTCCTGTGCTCGCGCGCGGAGCCGGCCCATGGCCTGCCGCGGCCACTCCCTAGTCTAACGCGCACGCGTTGCGTCCCTGTTCGCAGCCGCGGCCCGCTTGGCCCTGCGCCGCCATCGCCCCCAGCGCCGCTCGATCTGAGACGTTGGATGACCCTGACCTAGATCCTACGGCCATGAGCGCTTCTAGCTAGGACAAAATGACCAGATGCCGCGAGCCCCCTCAAACCCTAATCCATTTGCCCCCTCCTACTGCCCCTCTCGGTATTGCTCTTTGGCGGCTCCGCTCTCTGCGAGCAAGGCGAGGCGGCCGCGCCGCCCGGCACAGCGCCGACGGCGAGCCCCTCCCTCTCTCCAGATGCGACCCCCCTCTCCTTCCTTTCTCTCTGCCCATCCCCCACCCCGCAAGCAACAACGCAGAGAAAAAGACGGCGGTGAGCGGCAGCGTCCCCTTGCCCCCTTGCCGGCTGTGCGTGGTGGGCGCGCTGTCGTCAAGCGGTGCAGTGGCGGCGCCCTTTCCCGGCGGTGGCCGGTCTTTCCTTTTCTGTTTTTCTCTCTGGGATCTTTATAGTTCTCTGTTTCGATTTGGGATTTGGATTTGGGGCAGTGGGAGCTTTTCTTTCCTTGCTTTCTTCATTTCTAGATCGATTCTTGATCCGGGGAAAACGAGATCTGGGGGTTTTCTTTCTTTCTTCACCCTAGATGGGGTTTGTGTTCTTCTTTCCGACCTCGGCTTGCGGATGCGTCGGGGTCGAGAGGAACGGCGCGACCTCGCGGCAGTGCTTATGGAAAAACCCCTAGCCCCTTCTTTTCTTTTTCGGATTTGTACTACCTCAACTAGATCAACCTAGCTAGCTTGCTCTGATACCATTGATAGGATTGCTAGGATCGCTAGGGGTCGATCTAGGGAGTACACGTGAGAGAAATGCATACCGTCGGCCTTTGGCGTTGACGATGAGCTCGCCATCGAGCTCGACGGAGTGGTGGCGGCGGTGAGTGGGCTATTCCCGCCGCGACAGCGCAAACCAGATCGATGGCTATTGGGTTTAGGGTTTTCAGTAGGGAGAGTGGGCACGACGAACCTCGGCGTTCGTGCCCCCGGACCCCGCCTCTTTATATGCGCTGCGCGATGGGGGCCCACCAACGATAGCAACGTTGGGCGCCCCCGATCAGGGCGCGAGATCAATCTGTTCGGGCCGTTGGGCCGAACTGTGGGAGATTAAACTAACACTATATACTCTCAAGGTACCTCTCCAAATATTTAATCGTAAATTATTTGACAATTAACTCACAGTCGAAGGGTCATCCTACAACAACTTAAAGAGGATCTCACCATTCTCCTTCATCGCTGAGCACAATGATTTTCTGTTTAGACATGTCATAGTGGGGAGTAAACTTTAAGTTACCGTCTTCGTAGACATAGTTCATAATAACAAAGAGGTGGCCATTTGTACATGCGCCTCTCTCCTCATGAGAAACAAAGAGAGGCGACGGATCGGGTGGAAACCCTAGCAGACACCTCAATGTTCCTCGTTCTCGTCGTCTATGACCGGGAATCAACGGATCCCCGTTCCCTCTGCTTGCCGCTCCAGCGACGGGAGGGGGTGTGGACCTCTGACCTAATCAGTGACCCATGTGCATATTACACAGTTGCACGGACGAACAAAGATAAAGTGAAATACTAAGACTAAACCGTTAGCATGCAGTCCAAGGCACAATCAGATTGCAGTGATAAATGGTCAGACTTGAACTGCAAGTGATTGGAAATGCCAAAAACGAATCGATCATGCATAGGTAGTGCTGTGGCTATTGGACTTATTGTTGTCTCGGACCCTAGATCGCTTCAGCTTTAGAAAAAAGCTACTGTATGTTAATCTAAGAGTAATAGTTAACTTTTTTTTTCTGAAAAGAGAGTACCAGTTAACTATATGTATAAATTCAAGAGCAACCACTCTAAAGGCATGTACAATGCTAGAGATAATTTGTATAATGTATTATCTCTTATTGCTATCTCTAGTAATTAATGAGATTTAACTATTTTTAGTAAAAAATTGTTTGTTTAAGAGAAGACATATGGTATAATGGAGAAATAGTCTTCTCTTATATTTTAAGAGATCATCCCTTAGGTAAGGGAAGACAACCTACTCTTTCTTATTTCTCTTTCCTCCAACTAAGAGAAAATCCAATAGGGATGCAGAGGTGGGACAATTGGGACAAGTGGGATATCACTTTTAGACTACTAGACTAACTCTAATTTAGGTGGGATAAGTGGGATAAGCGGGATATGTCAAATCTAGTTTATCCCATTTGTCTCACTTAATTTTAAGTTAGTCTAGTAGTCTAAAAGTGGTATCCCACTTGTCCCACTTCTGCTTCCCTAAAATCCGACGTGGCAAACATAAGTGAAGACTGACGTCACCGTATTGTATATGGCCTTGTGTTGTCTACCGAAGACTCGCCGCCGGTTGCCCGTGCATCCTATCTCCACTACTAACAATTAAAGTACTCCACCCGAGATCGATGCCCGGTCTACCAAGAGTGAAGCTAATAATGTGCTGGGCGCCAGGTCATTTATCTCCATATCTATATCCAACGAAGTAGTATAACCATTATATATATACATCTCTCTATATATATGATGGGTCGACGCCTAAGGGAAAAACACTCTCTTAAGTTCTTCACCGAAATTAGAGCAAAGATGAAACTGAGTGTCCGTGCAAACTTCAGTTTTCCAGTCTCGCTGATAGTGTCAACTAGGAATGAGTTGCATCATGAACTTGAGCTATACCGTGTTGTTCTCGTGAACTTTGTGCTACAACTTGAGATGTACACTTGACGACCGCTTTGGTGGACTGATTTTTCCATGCGGATGAATCACAATTAGGCATTGGGCTATGATGATAGGATTTTGGGTTAGGACTTTTATGGTATGCCTCAAAAGTCTTACCACTGCTAGAGACATGAGTAGCACGGTAACTAAATTTTAACTACTCCCTCCGTTCACTAATGTAAAATGAACCAGATATAATCCATAATGAATGAACCTACACACTAAACCATGTTAAAATGTTAGAAAAATAGTTTATATACTGTATTTTGTCTTTTGAACTGTCCATTCTTTGTCAATTCTGCCAAACATCAACTTACTCTCCGCTGTCCTAACCTAGATAGTACTCACTCCATTCATATTTACACAACATTCTTATTTTATGTGCACTAGTTTTGACATTTAATTAGGTCAATAATATACAATTATTATTATCTTTAACAAAAAATATTAATATTGTGAAGATACCAATTACACATAGCATCTGCACTAACAAGATGTCAAAATACACCAGGGATCCTCACAGACAAGAACAAAAAAAACATCGATGTTCAACCACTCACAACAGAAGCACTCTAACCACCACCGAATACAACACATGTACTACAAACAAGGATCTCCAAAAACAACGGCTCAAGAAGGAAACAATGTACAAGCGTTGCCGTTGTCCGATCGAAGATCTTTGGTTTTCAACCCGAAGAAAACCGAGTTTCCAAAATAATAACTTTAGTTAGGCCACTGCTAGTTACAACCAATGAAAAATCAAACCTTGAGTTTTCACCCTGAAAAATACACAATAATATGCACTAGTGCAGACCCCCCCTTTAACTCCGGTTGGGAGGGCCCTCTAACAGCGGTTCTTCAACCGCTGTTGAGGGTTCGGTGTTAGAGGGGGGGGCCCTTTAACACCGGTTCTTATATGAACCGGTGTTAAAAGGGTGGCGCACGTGGGGCTGCCGCAGGCCTCAGCCCCCCTCCTTTAACACCGGTTCGGGGCTGGAACCCGTGTTAAAGGTTCTTCAGCCGCGACAGAGATTTAGGCCGTTTTCCTGTCGCGGCAGAGTTCTGCCGCGGCAGGAAAACAGCCTAAATCTCTGCTACGGCAGAGTTCTGCCTCTGCCCCGTTCTGGGCGTATTTCTGCGGGAGGGGGGGAGGGGGAATCAATCGGGAGCGGTATACACATACATCGTCATCGGTACATACGAGTACATGAATAATTAAGCAACTATTATTATACACAAACATCGTCATCGGCACATACATCGTCATCGTTCATTTTGGTGGATATCTAAAGAGTTTTCCGCCAGGCGTGATGACCTCATCAAGTATGAACCCCGCCAATTCCTCTTGAATGGCTCGTATGCGTTCAAATGGTAGGAGTTGGTCCCGCATTCGTTCGATCTGAATATATATGAAGAATGGGCCGTCAATATATATAATAAGAATAAAACTCAACACAATTGATGGTAATAAAATAATGTTGTGGACTTTGTTTACTTACTTTAAGTTGTTCTAGTGCGGCTTGGCCCGTCGCACATATCGTGTTGCGAATGAACTCGCAAACATAGTACCCACATAAGTTATTGTCGTGTCCCTGATGCGCGCACTTTACGAGAATAGAGAGTTCAATCAAAATAATAATCAATAAAGCATGATATAATGGAATTGGAAGCAGAGTCAAAGAGATACGCAGACCTAGCTAGCTAGTATTACTTACATTTTGGTCTACAAATTTTAGTTCTTCTGACCATTCACCCACGGCCCTGCCCGTGAACCTTTTCCAAACCCTGTCCGGCAAAGAAAATGGATAAAGGAGTAATTAATTACTTGTTGTCGCGAAAGTTGCCGATCTAGTGCGATAATATGATTGAAATTACCTCTGGAGCATCTCTCTAAAGTCTGCCCATATCTCTTTTTCTTTTCGTAATGAGTCCATGACAAGGGCTTTTCCTGAGTCGGGTTGAATGACTAGCAGAATAAAGTGGAACCTACGCACGCATAACTCATCATCAGTTACACTTAACATCGAGTAAGCCGAAATAGAATGTGTACAAGAGAGAGGGTAACAGTACTCACGAGAAGTTGTAAGGCAATAGTATTTCCCTTTTGGTTTGTTGTCTCAGTAAAGACCTTAGCAAGTAATCTTCTGTTTGCCCGGGTTTGGTTCTTACCACTTCTTCATGAACTCTATTTGGGTCAAAGAACCCAATGTCAAAAGGGCCTCCTTTCCTGCATTCCATAACCTTTTTCCTGCATAATAGTATATACATATATGGTGAGCATATATATATATACATGCAATTAATGAAGTGAATGAGATGAGATATAAATTACAGAAATAGTACTTACACACAATAAAGGCTGATGCCAGCTTTGTCGAGTTCCTTCTGATTGAATAGAAAATGCAAGTCTTGAATGTTGAAGTCGATCCCGTCGTCTCCGCAGAAGAAAATCTCATCTCTTATATGCGCCGTGATCCATTCTTCCTTTCTCGTCTTGCAGAAATCAAGGTACCACTTGTCCAATTTTCGCATCTTTGTTGGTAGATTCTTGAGCTCCTCTTTCTTGACGAGATTCTTCCCATACTTCCATGGTTGTATGGGGTTGGCATCGCATTTGGGCAAGTTGTCTCCCATGATGTTCAAGTATGCAATGTAACTCATCCACATCTCATTGGCCTTTCTTTGTAGCTCTGCCTCGTAATCATCTACGGGAGGAGCGTCCCGTGTGTCGAACATTTGGAGCAGGGCGCATGATTGGTTTTCCTGCTCTCCGAGCATGGGAACTGTTTCCTGGGGTGCCTCACGACTGCTACTTTCAGTCTCCCTACGGAGCCTTGCATCCGCCTTCAAAATCTGGTGCTCGTAGTCCGGCACAAGTGGGGTTTCAGGTTTCAAATTTTTTTTGTAAAACTTCTCCACCACCGCTGGATCTATTTTATCCTTTGGCTCGGCCCGTATAGGTGCAAAGAATTTCTTGACCTCTTCTTCCGAGATCCTATTGGTCTCCTCGTCGCTGCGATTCCACGGTAAAACCGGCAATGGCTTGGCGGAAGGCTGCGGGACATAGTTTTTTGAACTCTTTGGCGTACGGTTTCCTGCGGATTTCTTTGTGGCAGTGCTAGTGATGCTCTTTGTGGCAGTGCTCTTCCGCTTACGCTGAGGAGATGGCTGAAGCACCGGAGATGGCTGACGGGCCGGAGATAGCTGGCGCGCCGGAGATGGCTGCCGCGCAGGAGATGGCTGCCGCGCAGGAGATAGCTGAAGCGGCTCAGACTGCTGACGCTACGGAGACGGCGGGGGTTCCAGTGGCCTCCAATTTGGAAGCACGATGTGTTCCTTCTTCCAAAGAATGGTTGTTTTCACTGCAAATTTGAGTTGAGTTTCCCCTTCACCTGTAGCATGGTCAAGTTGTGCTTCCTCATATTCCTTCACAACCTCATCCACCCCGACAATAGCATAGCCATATGGAATCAGTCGGCAGTGGTAAGTTCCACCAGCTACAGGAGGTAAGGCATAGCCGACAGCCACCTTAATGGATAAGCCCATTAATCTCACATGCAGCTCAGCGTGTTCGCTCTCTGTGATCTCATCCACGGGGTATCGAGGACCCACCATTTCAAGCGTGGGATGCACGTTCTCCGTGGAAGCCACGCTGCTTTTCCGCGCAGAGTCTGGGCCGCCGGCAGCTTCCAATGCAGGCTCTTTGTGCCGCTGAGATGGGCCGGTAGCTTGATGGCTCTGTTGTGCATTCACTTGCGCCTGCAGTGCCGCAAGTGCATGTTCTATCTGTGTCATCCGCTCTCTACGCTCTTTTTATTTTCTGCCGCGCCATCTGTAAGAGTCGCTCCACTCGGCAAACCCATCCTTCCATGTCATACCCCCTGTGCCTCGTGCATGTCCAGGGTGTTCTTTTTTACTGATGGCGCGTGTGAGCTGGTCATTCTCTCTGTCGGGATGGAAGGTCCTGGCGGATGTTTCCTCGTATGCCGTGATTAGTTCAGTGACTGGTTTGGCAAGGAGGGTTGGGAAGATACACAATCCTGTTTCTGGGTCCAACCTTCCCCTGATTCCGTAGAACCAAGTCTTTGCACGTAGGTCCCACCCATCTGTCTGGGGTGTGATCCCTCTAGCGCGCAGGGCCTTCTCAACTTCCTCCCACTTAGGCCTCTGAGATATGTAGCCACCTGACCCCGTCCTCTGGTGATATTCCTTCTTCTGGGCATTAAGTGTATTGGTTTCTGACCTCTTTTTAGCTATAGCACTTTTTTTATGTCACAAATTCGGGCCAGTAAGGTCTTATCTTCGCATAATACGCGTATTCGAAATATGGAGTCTCGCCAGCTTTGACAAATTTGTTCAATTTTGTCTTCCAATTGCGGAAAGTGTCAGCCATCTTCTTTAGAGTCCACTATTTGACCTTTTCCTTTATAACCGGGTTGTTTTCATCCTCCTCTGGCGGAAGGGTGAAATTTACCAACAACGAATTCCAAAGCGTTTCTTTGGATCTTTCATCGACAAAGGTACCGTCGCCCTTCTTTGGCTTATTCCAATTTTCAATTATGATTGGGATTTGGTCCCTAACAAGAACTCCAGCCTGATGTACAAATTTTTCTGCGGCCTTCTTGGGCTCCATCGTCCTGCCATCAACACGGACTGCTTCGATCGTGAACTTTGCACGATCTTTCAACCGATGGCTCGCGCCTCGCTTGCTCTTTTTCATAGAAAAAGATGGTTGCTGGCTGGTCGATCCAGAGGGCTAAAAGAAGAAAGAAGCGTTAATTAATACATGTAGAAGAAGATTGTTGGTGGAAGTCGGCAGAGGCTTAATCAATGCATATACCTCGCCGGACTTTGTAATCACTAAATTGCGTTCACCGGAGTCTTCATCTTCTCCATGACTACTTGAGCTGTCATCATGTCCCTCCAAGTTCAGATATTGTGAGGTGTCCTCATCAATAATGTTCTCCATTATTTCTTCTTCTTCAAGGTTTCTACTAAGTGGATCCATAGTTTCTAAAACAATAATATTATCTAGAGTAAGAGTGTAAACATTCAAGTGGACTTGAATTCATACACAAATATACATATTATTCATACAAAAATACACAAATAAATACACAAATGAAATTAAAACCCTAAGGATGCTTGATCATTTTAAACGAGTTCTGAGGGGTCCAAACCCTAATCAGGATGAAACTATGTTGCCCGCGAACCCGCCCCGCTTGACACCCTATCTATACTACTACTCCCTCCATAATTACATGCCATCTTAGTTTCGAGTTTCTCGATTTTGACCATCAAGTTCACCACCAACACTAAGTAAACAATATTATCGATGTTACAACATCAGAAACTTTACTCAAATATGAATACACGACTATATCTTTTATACATCACACATATTCCCCACATTGTTCACCAAATGATGGTCAATATTTGTGGACGGATGGAGGTGGCGGTGGGCGACGGCGGCTCCGACGGCGAGGGCGAGGGCGGAATATGCGATGCGACAAGGCAATATAAAGCAGAACCAGGGTCCCAACAATTATTTAGTATGTTCATGTTGTTTAGATACCCACAGTTTATATGTTATATTCACAAGGCAAAACATGTCATCAGTTTGCTACACAAATTTAAATGGAGCCAATATAAGCCTAGAATATCCCGCATATGGTCTCCATGTTTAATTATGAGGTGAATCGGCATAATACC
Source organism: Avena atlantica (assembly GCA_910589765.1). Taxonomy (NCBI): domain Eukaryota; kingdom Viridiplantae; phylum Streptophyta; class Magnoliopsida; order Poales; family Poaceae; genus Avena; species Avena atlantica. The sequence goes on along the minus strand of OU342734.1, from coordinate 21,435,596 downwards.
CCCCAAACAACCACAATATGCATGCAAACATGTACAATTTATATGTAATAAGTCATAATGTCAAAGATATTGGGTTCTAAGGTTCGGTTTCGGGTTGAATAACTTAGCGTTCTGAGGGATTGAGTCCCGCCTCTGAGTACTGGGCTCATGGTCTTGATCATCGGAACCATGTTGTCGAACTCAGGTCATCGGTCCCGGAAGGAGATCTTGATGTTCCGGGTTGAATTTTTCTAGTGCCGGTGCCGGCTCGAATTCGGCGCCCATGGTTCACCAGGTTATCTTGGTCGGTGTCGATCTTGTTGTTTGGGGACACGACACTGGAATCGCATCAACACTTCTACACATTCTTCGTATGGTCAGAAACAACACTATTACCTCCACACCAACTTCTCCACTATAACATGACACACGACCACTGAGCCGAGCACACTATGGGTAAGCTCGGGGACAAGGATATTGTGGGCAGCAGGCCAACGACAGTAGCACTAAAAAACTAACACGGGCATGACACCGAACTTGACGAACGAGACGAGCTGCAGAGAGGAGGACCTCACACGGGCTCCGACGGCGAGGGCGAGGGCGGCGGCTCCGACGTACGGCGAGGGCGGCGGCTCCGACGTACGGCGAGGGCGAGGGCGGCGGCTCCGATGTACGGCGACGGCGGCTCCGACGGCGAGGGCGAGGGCGGCGGATCCGACGGTGAGGGATGGACGCGGCGCCGGCGCGGCTGCTCTCTGCGCGCGGTGGCGGTGGCGGTCTTGGCGCGCGCGAGGGCGAGGGCGGCGGCTAGCTCCGACGGCGAGGGCTGGACGCGGCGCGAAACGAAATAAATGCGCCCCCCCTTTAACATCGGTTCGTGTCTGGAACCGGTGTTAAAGGGGGGGCATTTATTTCATGCATTAAAGGGGCATTTTTAATTTAAAAAATAGGATATGAATTTGGAAAATTCATATCTTTTTCATTTCAACTCAGAAAAATATGAATAATATATCATAATTTTCAGAAAAATAATATCTATCCATTCATGTAAAAACATTTTATATTTACTTTACATGAAATTTTTCAAAATGATTAAAACACTTACATATAAATTTTGATTATTCAATTCAAACAAAAATAAATTGTTAAATCCTAAAACTTTGAACATAAGAAATATTAAGCATCTAAAAAGGAATCTAACCCTATTTTATCAGAGCAAATCATATTTTAATGTCGCGTCTTTTGTATTAATATTTTTGAATTGATTGGATATTTAAATGCCGCAACTTTTGTATACACTTGAATCTGACTAAGCCTCGCTCAACTTGCATTGTTTTTTTTTGATAAAATAGCATATTGTGAACCTAAAAATGATTTTTTATCGTATCATGTACCTGTAGTTCATATCTGACCCACTTCCTACCGATTCGGCAGGAATTTGTCTTTTTCACCAGAGGTGGACGGAAAGGTTTCAGATCCCCCTGTTGGTACATTGTCCATATAAGGTGGTCTAGTATTTTTGTAAAATGTGTTGGTGGTTTTTTGAATTAGCCATTTGGTGGTTCCTTCACAAAACCGTCCGTTTTTTATGCTCGGAAAATGGAAAATGCCTTTTTGGTGCGATAAAAAGAAAAACTTCCTGTTGCAACATTATTTGACATGCCATGATGCACATGTATGCACAATATGGCCATATTATCACAAACTATGCCTTGATTCTAGCCATAACATTGGTCATTTGACCCGAAAGCCAAGAAACCTCGAATGAGATAGGTCATTTTGTGAAGGTTTTTTTGAGACATAATCAATATACCAAGTTTGATATTTTTCCTTCTAACTATGTCACATAATATAACACCACGCGAAGGTTTCGCACTGTTTCGATCTTTTTTTATTTTTTTATCCCCGTTTTAAACTATCGACAAACTTTGTCGAACAACGGGCATGATGATTCTTAGCTCGGGGCCAAGCCTCGCTCAACTTGCATTATTTTTTTGATAAAATAGCATATTGTGAACCTAAAAATGAATTTTGTAAAAAATCATGAGCATCGTATCATGTACCTGTAGTTCATATCTGACCCACTTCCTACCGATTCGGCAGGAATTTGTCTTTTTCACCAGAGGTGGACGGAAAGGTTTCAGATCCCCCTGTTGTTACATTGTCCATATAAGGTGGTCTAATATTTTTGTAAAATGTGTTGGTGGTTTTTTGAATTAGCCATTTGGTGGTTGCTTCACAAACCGTCCGTTTTTTATGCTCGGAAAATGGAAAATGCCTTTTTGGTGCGATAAAAAAGGAAAACTTCCTCTTGCAACATTGTTTGCCATGCCATGATGCACATGTATGCACAATATGGCCATATTATCACAAACTATGCCTTAATTCTAGCCATAACATTGGTCATTTGACCCGAAAGCCAAGAAACCTCGAATGAGATAGGTCATTTTGTGAAGGTTTTTTTGAGACATAATCAATATACCAAGTTTGAGATTTTTCCTTCTAACTATGTCACATAATATAATACCACGCGAAGGTTTTGCACTGTTTCGATCTTTTTTTATTTTTTTATCCCCGTTTTAAACTATCGACAAACTTTGTCGAACAACGGGCATGATGATTCTTAGCTCGGGGCCAAGCCTCGCTCAACTTGCATTGTTTTTTTGATAAAATAGCATATTGTGAACCTAAAAATGAATTTTGTAAAAAATGATGAGCATCGTATCATGTACCTGTAGTTCATATCTGACCCACTTCCTGCCGATTCGGCAGGAATTTGTCTTTTTCACCAGAGGTGGACGGAAAGGTTTCAGAACCCCCTGTTGGTACATTGTCCATATAAGGTGGTCTAGTATTTTTGTAAAATGTGTTGGTGGTTTTTTGAATTAGCCATTTGGTGGTTGCTTCACAAAACCGTCCGTTTTTTATGCTCATAACATTGGTAATTTGACCCGAAAGCCAAGAAACCTCGAATGAGAATGCAACTAATAGTAAGTTACATAAAGCCAAACGGGAACTGAAAATTAAGATACATAAAAGAACTGAAAATTAAGATACATGGCCAGATTAAGTAACAATCGGCCGAACTTGTTTCGGAATGTTGGAGTGATTCAGTCATGCTCCTGCCTACACCTGTAATACTCGCCACTGTAGTCGTCGTACTCGCCGCCGCCGTCATCACTGTCGTCGTCGGGGTCGCCGTAATTGAACCTCTGGAGAGTACGCGTGGGCTAGACTTGAGGGTAGCGTGTGGGCTGGACTTGAGGGTAGCGCAGACGGGGGTTAGAGTCGGCGGCAGTGTCATAGGCCATGACGCTCTGGAGAGTCCGACCGCGCCACCATAGCCGACGGCCGGCCTCGTTGAAGTTAGGAGGAGGTGGGCCGTCCTCCTCGTGCCTGGCGAGCGCCCTCTCACGCCGATCCACGAAGAAGGCTTCCCAAGTAGGGAAATAGTCGGGATGCCATCTGGGATTCCTCCGCTGCTCCGGCGTGATCTCGAAGTAGTAGTGGTTCGTGATGGCCATCCGGCGCGCCACACCTAGTGGGACATGAGGAACCGGCACGCCTCCGACGCTCAGCATCCAGCCGACAGGGACACAGTAGCCCGACGGGCAGGGGTAGTTCGAGGCGCAAAGCGCCTCCGCCTCCCTGGGGGTTAGTGCTACGGTGGAAGCCATGGGAAAGAGTGATGAGGTTGCAGATATGAGTCTAGAGATGTGCAATGACAATGGAGGCCAACCCTCAAAACAAGACTAACACTCAAGACATGTATTAATATTAAAAACATGAACTAGAGTTACATAATATGAGCATGAACTTATTGGCATATGTCCTTCCTTATGATCGCTTCAGACGTAACCATGGAGCATCTTCTTTACTTAACGGAATGCTTGGGTCAGTTTTCACTGTGAAGGGCGGAATTTCATCAAACTTATTATAATCTTCTGACATGTCTGTCTTGTCCTCGATTCCCACGATGTTTCTTTTCCCTGAAAGAACTATGTGACGCTTTGGCTCATCATATGATGTATTCGTTTGCATATTTTTTCTTTTTTTTTTGGTCTGGAGGACATGTCCTTCACATAGAAAACCAGAACCACATCATTGGCTAGGACGAATGGTTCGTCTAAGTTCTTGTCTACCTTCATAAGATTGTTGAGATCCACCGTTGTCATTCCGTACGTCTTGTCTACCTCAACCCCTCCTCCTGTTAGCTTGACCCATTTGCATCGAAATAAGGGGACCTTAAAATTAGGTCCATAGTCAAGTTCCCATATCTCCTCTATGTACCCATAATACGTGGTCTTCTGCCCATTGTCTTCTGCTGCATCGAAGCGGACACCACTATTTTGGTTGGTGCTTTTTTTATCTTGGCCTATCGTGTAAAATGTATTCCCATTTATCTCGTATCCTTGGAAAGTACATACAGTCGAAGATGGTGTCCTGGCCAACAAGTACAGCTGATCCCCAAGAGTGGTCTTATTCTTGAGAAGTCTTTGCAGCCAGCCGCCAAAACTCGCCATGTGTTCACTTATAATCCATTCATCAGACTGCCCCGGGTGTTTGAGGCGTATTAAATTCTTGTGTTCATTGATATACGGGGCAACCAAGATAGATCTTTGTAAAACCGTGTAGTGTGCTTGATTGAGAGAATGCCCGTCCCTACATATCATTGCTTTACATCCTAGGGTGCCTTTTCCACGCAGTCTCCCCTCATGTCGTGATTCTGAAACACCAATCGCCTTAAGGTCAGGAATAAAATCAACACAGAACTCAATGACCTCCTCTGTTACATAGCCCTTGGAGATGCTTCCTTCTGGCCTAGCACGATTATGAACATATTTCTTTAAGACTCCCATGTACCTCTCAAAGGGGAACATATTGTGTAGAAATACAGGACCGAGAATGGCAATCTCTTCTACTAGGTGAACCAGGAGATGCGTCATAATATTGAAGAAGGATGGTGGGAACACCAACTCAAAGATGACAAGACATTGGGCCACATCTGTTTGTAACCCTGGTAGGCTTTCTGGATCGATTACCTTCTGAGATATTGCATTGAGGAATGCACATAGCTTCACAATGGGTACTCGAACATTTTCAGGTAGAAGCCCCCTCAATGCAATCGGAAGCAATTGTGTCATAATCACGTGGCAGTCATGAGACTTCGGGTTTTGGAATTTTTCTCTGCCATATTTATTATTCCCTTTATATTCGACGAGAAGCCAGACGGGACCTTGATACTGCTCAGACATTCAAAAAAGATTTCCTTATCTGCTTTGGTAAGAGCGTAGCTGGCATGAGTTAAGTGGCATTGTTTACCCTTCTCGTTCTCAGGATGCATAGGCTCTTCAGGGGCTTTCAGACGTTGCTGGTCCTGCTGTGCTTTCGGTGTATCTTTTGTCTTCCCATACACTCCTAGAAAGCCTAGCAGGTTCACGCAAACATTCTTCGTCACGTGCATCACGTCGATTGAAGAGCGGACCTCTAAGACTTTCCAATAGGTTAGGTCCCAAAATATAGATTGCTTCTTCCACATGGGCGCGTGTCCGGCATCGTCATTCGGAATAGATAGACTGCCAGGAACTTTTCCAAAGATTACTTCTAGGTCCTTGACCATACCAAATACCTCCTCACCGGTACGGAGGATAGGCTTCCTCCGGGGTTCTGCCAGACGTTTGAAATGCTTGTCTTTTTTTCTTACTGGATGCAGGTTCGGAAGAAATCGACGATACCCTAGGTACACAACCTTCTTACATTTCTCCAAATATACACTTTCAGTCTCATCTAAACAGTGTGTGCATGCATTGTATCCCTTGTTTGTCTGTCCTGAAATGTTACTAAGAGCAGGCCAATCATTGATGGTTATGAAAAGCAATGCTCGTAGGTCAAATGGCTCCCCTTTGTGCACATCCCACATACGTATACCTGGTTTGGCCCACAGCTGTAAAAGTTCTTCAACTAATGGCCTTAGGTACACATCAATATTGTTGCCGGGTTGCCTCGGGCCTTGGATGAGCACTGGCATCATAATGAACTTCCTCTTCATACACAACCAAGGAGGAAGGTTATAGATACATAGGGTCACAGGCCAGGTGCTGTGACTGCAGCTCTGCTCACCAAAAGGATTCATGCCGTCTGTATTTAGACCAAACCTTAAGGTCCTTCTGTCACGTGCGAAGTCCGGGTACTCTCGCTCGACTTTTCTCCACTGTGACCCATCAGCGGGGTGTCTCAACATCGCGTCTTTCTTACGGTCTTCCATGTGCCATCGCAACAACTTGGCATGCTCTTTATTTCTGAAGAGACGTTTTAACCGTGGTATTATAGGAGCATACCACATAACCTTGGCGGGAACCTTCTTCCTAGGGGCCTCTCCCTCAACATCGTCAGGATCATCTCCTCTGATCTTATACCGCAGTGCAGTGCATACCGGACATGCATCCAAATTCTCGTACTTCTCACCGCGGTATAGGATGCAGTCATTAATGCAGGCATGTATCTTCTGCACGTCTAATCCTAGAGGGCAGACAATCTTCTTTGCTTGGTATGTACTGTCGGGCAACTCATTATTTCTTGGAAGAAGATTCTTTATTCAGTCACACCATTCTCTGCCTTCCATTGCAGCAAATCCAGTGTGGTACCTAGCTTTTTGTGGCCATCTTCGCAAATTGGATACAACAATGTTTGTGATCCTTTAACATCTGCTCCAGCTTCTCCTTCTCCTTTTCAGTTTCACATTCTTCCTTTGCATCAGTAATGGCCCGACCAAGATCGTCATCAGCGGGCCCATCTGCTCCCTCTTGATCTTCATTATCTATCCCCGTTGCAGTATCATCATATTCAGGATACATATTATGATAGTTGTCATCATCCTCTTCTTCTTCGTTGTCTTCCATCACAACCCCTTTTTCTCTGTGCTTGGTCCAACAATTATAGCTGGGCATGAAACCGGATCGAAGCAGGTGGGCGTGAATGGTTCTGGTATTTGAGTAGTCTTTCTTGTTCTGACAGTGAACACACGGACAGCACATAAAACCATTATGACCACGGTTTGCATTAGCCACAACGATGAAATTTTGGAGGCCCGTAATGTACTCGGAAGTGCGGCGGTCACCGTACATCCATTGCCGGTTCATCTGCATTAATATGTAGTATATATAAAAAATTAATAGGGAGATGACCATTTATATATATAGTACATCAATGACACATGAAAGGATAGTTGCCGACCTCGACCGAGACGGAAAGAGCAACAAGAAGACTTATTTTGAGCTCTCGGGCATTTCACCGAACACCTCTTGTGCATATGAAAAAAACACAAACTAGCACTCTTCACACCCTCTTGCTAGGCTCCAAAATGAGATAGTGAAAAAATGAAAGAGTGGGGTGTGTGTGGGCTACGGTGGTGTCTTATATAGCCCCCCCTTTAACACCGGTTCATGCCACGAACCGGTGTTAAAGGGGGGAGCTGCGCGGGCCACTGTTGCAGGGTCCTTTAACACCGGTTCGTGGCACGAACCGGTGTTAAATGGGGGCTCCTTTTTTGCCGCAGGGGCCACGCTGGTACGGCCAACCGGGGTTAAAGCCCTTTTTCTGGATCAACAAAAGGCCTCGTTTCCACTAGTGATGTTATCAAAATATGTTGTTAGAAAACTTATGTAAATACGATTCTAAAAAATTAATATCCCCTCTATCCTAAAAACAATATCTTAGATTTATAAAAATTTAGATGTATCTACATACTAAAACGTCTCTAAATTTATTTAAAATTTATATAAATTTGCGACATTTTTTTAGAAGGGAGGGAGTAGTTGAAGTTGATGCTCGTGAGATGTGCGTCATGTACACGTGGACGGTGTTAGTAATTTTTATCTCTACTTCTAGGTCAATGGGTTCACGTCTTGGCCACTATATTGCAAGAAACTAACTCCTTCAAATGCCACAACACGTAATAAAATAATAATCCCTGCATCCAGAAAAGGATCTCATCGTATTTGGCTAGATACACATGTATCTAGACGTTTTAGCGTGTACTTCCTCCGTTTTAAAATATAAGATGTTTTAGGTTTATTAAAAAAATGTATCTAGACTTCTTTTAATGTGTAGATTTACTTTAAACCTGAATGAATCTACATACTAAAAATAGTCTAGACACATTTACTTTACAAAGCTAAAATATCTTATATTTTAAAAGGGAGAGAATAGATGTTTTTACAAATCTGGACAAATCTATGACTTTTAATTTGGACAGAGGAAATAGTCGTAAGCTAATAAATTTGTAGAATCATTCAAAAATCGACATCATGTGTCGCGGCCTGACTCGCAAAGAAATTGCGACTACAAAACATAGATCATCATAGACCCGTACATGGAACCTCCGATCTCAGCTATGGATCACGGCCCGAAGACAGTCGCTCTTGCGTTAATTCATCTGAGGTGGACATCTTCATGCAACGAACAACCATTCCCACACGAAACACACTGCTGAACAGCTTCATGGCGAAGGAGCCTTTGTGCCCAAACTTAGCCGAACCGATAGATCAATGCGCCCCCTTGAACAAACCAGCACGTATGCACTATATTTTATCTCTACTATACAAAGCCAGCTGCATGTGCATCCTATCTCCGCGACTAACAACAAAAATACTCCACCCGAGATATAGATGCCCAGTCTACCAAGAGTGATACTAATAATGTGTTGGGCGTCCGGTCATTTATCTCCGTACCTATATCCACGAAGTATAACCAGTATATATATGATGGGTCGACGCTTAAATGAAAAACACTCGCTATTTAAGTTCTTTGCCGAAATTTGAGCAAAGAGGAAATTGTGTGTCCGTGTGGACTTCAGTTTTCCACTCTCGTTGATACTGTCAACTAGGAACGAGTTGCATCAGGAACTTGAGAGCTGTACTGGGATATTCTTTGGAACTCCGTGCTGCAACTTGAGATGTACACTGGACATCCTCTTTAGTGGACTGATTTTTCCATGCGGATGAATCACAGTTAGGCATTGGGCTAGAAGCATAGGGTTTTGCGTTAGGACTTTTATGGTATACCTCTTAACACATGAGTAGTACAATAACTAAATCTCGAACTATCATTTTACCCGGCTGCTACGTACTATATATAGATTTCGATCATCCAAAATAGCCTATATACTGTGTATTTAGTCTTTTGAACTAGTTCATTCTTTGTCCATTCTGCCCAATGTCAACTTATTCTCTGTTGCTCTAAAAAAAACTTATTCTCTGCTGTCCTAACTTAGATAGCACTCATTCCGTTTTGTTTTTATGTGCACTAGTTTTGACTATCAATTAGGTCAATAACACAATAATTATGTTATCAAAATAAGTTGTTATAAACTTTGTGTACATAGGATTCTGAAAAATCAATACCCCCTCATCCAAAAATAGATATCACAAATTAGATACATCCAAATCCGGCATCTATTTTAACACCCAAGAAGTAGTTAAGTTGGAGCTCATGATATGCGTCAGGTAAACGTGGAGGTAGTTAGTAATTTTTATCGCTAATTCTAGATCAATGTGTTCACGTCCATTCCACTCAACTCTTGCAAGAAACTAACTTCTTCAAATGTCACAATACGTAAATTTATACCCCCTTCATCTCGAAAAAAGTGTCACAGATTTGTGTAGATACACATCTATCTAGAGCATTTTAGTGTATAGATATGTGTAAATCTAGTCAAATTTGTAACATCTAATCCGAGACAGAGGAAGTAGAAGTAAGGTAATAAATTAGTAGAATTGTTCAAAAACCAACGTGTTGTGCTACAGCCTCACTCACAAAGAACACTAGTGGAAACGAGGGCTTTTGTTGATCCCGAAAATGAGCTTTAACACCGGTTCTTCTACGAACCGGTGTTAAAGGGGGGGGCCGTACCAGCGTGGCCTCTGCGGCATTAAAGGAGCCCCCCCTTTAACACCGGTTCGTGCCACGAACCGGTGTTAAAGGTCCCTGCACCAGTGGCCCGCGCACCCCCCCCCCCCTTTAACACCGGTTCGTGGCACGAACCGGTGTTAAAGGGGGGGGGCTATATAAGACACCACCCCAGCCCACACACACCCCACTCTTCCATTCTTTCACATTTTGGAGCCTAGCAAGAGGGTGTGAAGAGTGCTAGTTTGTGTTTTTTTCATATGCACTAGAGGTGTTCGGTGAAATGCCCGAGAGCTCAAAATAAGCTTTCTTGTTGCTCTTTCCGTCTCGGTCGAGGTCGGCAACTATAGTTTCATGTGTCATTGATGTACTATATATATAAATGGTCATCTCCCTATTATTTTTTGATATATACTACATATTAATGCAGATGAATCGGCAATGGATGTACGGTGACCGCCGCACTTCCGAGTACATTACGGGCCTCCAAAATTTCATCGTTGTGGCTAATGCAAACCGTGGTCACAATGGTTTTATGTGCTGTCCGTGTGTTCACTGTCAGAACAAGAAAGACTACTCAAATACCAGAACCATTCACGCCCACCTGCTTCGATCTGGTTTTATGCCCAGCTATAATTGTTGGACCAAGCACGGAGAAAAAGGGGTTGTGATGGAAGACAACGAAGAAGAAGGGGATGATGAAAACTATCATAATATGTATCCTGAATATGATGATAATGCAACGGAGGTAGATAATAAAGATCAAGAGGGAGAAGATGGGCCCGCTGATGACGATCTTGGTCGGGCCATTACTGATGCAAAGGAAGAATGTGAAACTGAAAAGGAGAAGGAGAAGCTGGAGCAGATGTTAAAGGATCACAAAACATTGTTGTATCCAACTTGCGAAGATGGCCACAAAAAGTTAGGTGCCACACTGGATTTGCTGCAATGGAAGGCAGAGAATGGTGTGACTGACAGCGCATTTTCAAAGTTGTTGGTAAAAATGAAGAATCTTCTTCCAAGAAATAATGAGTTGCCTGACAGTACATACCAAGCAAAGAAGGTTGTCTGCCCTCTAGGATTAGACGTGCAGAAGATACATGCCTGCATTAATGACTGCATCCTCTACCGCGGTGAGAAGTACGAGAATTTGGATGCATGCCCGGTATGCACTGCACTGCGGTATAAGATCAGACGAGACGATCCTGGCGATGTTGAGGGCGAGGCCCCTAGGAAGAAGGTTCCCGCCAAGATTATGTGGTATGCTCCTATAATACCAAGGTTAAAACGTCTCTTCAGAAATAAAGAGCATGCCAAGTTGTTGCGATGGCACATGGAAGACCGTAAGAAAGACGCGATGTTGAGACACCCCGCTGATGGGTCACAGTGGAGAAAAGTCGAGCGAGAGTACCCGGACTTTGCACGTGACGCAAGGAACTTAAGGTTTGGTCTAAGTACAGACGACATGAATCTTTTTGGTGAGCAGAGCTGCAGTCACAGCACCTGGCCTGTGACCCTATGTATCTATAACCTTCCTCCTTGGTTGTGTATGAAGAGGAAGTTCATTATGATGCCAGTGCTCATCCAAGGCCCGAGGCAACCCGGCAACGACATTGATGTGTACCTAAGGCCATTAGTTGAAGAACTTTTACAGCTGTGGGCCAAACCAGGTGTACGTATGTGGGATGAGCACAAAGGGGAGCCATTTGACCTACGAGCATTGATTTTCGTAACCATCAATGATTGGCCTGCTCTTAGTAACATTTCAGGGCAGACAAACAAGGGATACAATGCATGCACACACTGTTTAGATGATACTGAAAGTGTATATTTGGATAAATGTAAGAAGGTTGTGTACCTAGAGTATCGCCGATTTCTTCCGAACCTGCATCCAGTAAGAAAGAAAGGCAAGCATTTCAAACGTCTGGCAGAACCCCGGAGGAAGCCTGTTCTCCGTACCGGTGAGGAGGTATTTGGTATGGTCAAGGACCTAGAAGTAATCTTTGGAAAAGGTCCTGACAGTCTATCTGTTCCGAATGACGATGCCGGACACGCGCCCATGTGGAAGAAGCAATCTATATTTTGGGACCTACCCTATTGGAAAGTCTTAGAGCTCCGCTCTTCAATCGACGTGATGCACGTGACGAAGAATGTTTGCGTGAACCTGCTAGGCTTTCTAGGAGTGTATGGGAAGACAAAAGATACACCGGAAACACGACAGGACCAGAAACGTCTGAAGGCCCCTGAAGAGCCTATGCATCGTGAGAACGAGAAGGGTAAACGATGCCACTTAACTCCTGCCAGCTACGCTCTTACCAAAGCAGAGAAGGAAATATTTTTTGAATGTCTGAGCAGTATCAAGGTCCCGTCTGGCTTCTCGTCGAATATAAAGGGAATAATAAATATGGCAGAGAAAAAATTCCAAAACCTGAAGTCTCATGACTGCCACGTGATTATGACACAATTGCTTCCGATTGCATTGAGGGGGCTTCTACCTGAAAATGTTCGAGTACCCATTGTGAAGCTATGTGCATTCCTCAATGCAATATCTCAGAAGGTAATCGATCCAGAAAGCCTACCAGGGTTACAAACAGATGTGGCCCAATGTCTTGTCAGCTTTGAGTTGGTGTTCCCACCATCCTTCTTCAATATTATGACGTATCTCCTGGTTCACCTAGTAGAAGAGATTGCCATTCTCGGTCCTGTATTTCTACACAATATGTTCCCCTTTGAGAGGTACATGGGAGTCTTAAAGAAATATGTTCATAACCGTGCTAGGCCAGAAGGAAGCATCTCCAAGGGCTATGTAACAGAGGAGGTCATTGAGTTCTGTGTTGATTTTATTCCTGACCTTAAGGCGATTGGTGTTCCAGAAGCATCTCCAGCCATGAACCGGTGTTAAAGGGGGGGTGTATTTATTTCACCTTCCTCCCCTTCGTCCTTTCTTCCCCCACTGAGCCAGATCGATCGAGAACAGATAGAAGCGCCGCCCCCGACCCGCCGTCTCGCCGCCGCCGCTTCAGAGCCCGACCCGCCGTCTCGCCGCCCCCGACCCGCCGTTTCGCCGCCGCCGCTCGGAGCTCGAGGTTCGCCGCCCCCGACCCTCTCTTCCCCGCATCCTTCCCGACCCGCTCGCTCCACCGCCGTCCCGTCCTGGCCAGGTCCGCCTCCACACCCTCCTTCGCGCCGGCGACCTCGCACCTGCTCCAGCAGTTCCGCGCCACCCTCTGTGCCGCAGCGTAAAGGGTCGTCCATTGCCGCGACGCCCCCGCGCCGGAGCACATCCACCCATGCGCCTCCCCGTGTCCCCGCCGCGACGCCTCCTCCGCGCCTGGCCGCGTGAGCTCGAGCTCCTCCTCCCGTACCTATCAAGCGCTCTCCCTGGACCTCCGCCTCGCTCGCGCGTGCCCGGTGGCGCCTGATCATGTGCCGCATGCCTCCTCCTGCGCGAGCTCGTCTCCTGTCCCCGCGCGCCTCCGTGACCACGCCGCCCTCCGCGAAGGTCCTGGGCGACCGCGCCGTTCCGCGCTCTCTTAGCCTCAGGGGCTCGCCCCAGCTCGCCGGATGCTCCCATGTCTCTCTGTGAATGGATGAAGGAAGACGACGACCCAGATGGAGGTAACGGGCCGCTAACGGCTGTCGGGGAGACGATCCGTCCCAGACTGCCACCTCATGATCTTGAGGTGGGCCCGTCCTGTCAGAATTGCGATTAAACAAGCTAACTGTTCGATTAGGCAAAGTTTGTAGTTGTTTGTAGTCTCTAGCTCCAAAATTCGTAGTTTTTTTAAGCAGTCCTTAATTGTCGTAGTTTTTTAAATCTCTACACTCAATTGTCGTGGTTTTGTGCAATTTACTCCAAATCGACAAGAAACACCTTTTCAGCGAATGCATCCACACGACGGTTCGCGCACCTGGACGCCACTCCGGCCTGTGTAGAGATCGCAACATGCAACATCTAGGAACAAATTCCGGTGCTCTGTCGCTCTCTCTCCCGCCCAGACATTGCTCTCTTTCACGGCCACATTTTCCCATTTCCCTTTCGCGGCTACACACCCCCATTCGATCATATCGGTTATGCGGCGATCTGGAGAAAGTCTAAACCCTAACTGACCACCTCGCTCTCTTCCCCGTGCAGGAGTGTCTTCTCGCTGCCGCTTCGGTCTCATAGGCCATGCCTAAACGCCGACGCCGCCCGCCGCCCGACGAGCCCGCCGCTAGCACCGCCGCATCCGTCCGACGAGCACCGCCGCCCGACGAGCACCGCCGCCCGACGAGACCAACGTCACCCCACCGGTGAGCGCCACGTGTCTGCCACGTGTATGATTGCTGACTCATCCTGATTAAAACTTGTTTGCTCGATAAATTGTACTACATGCATAGATTAAAACTTGTATACAAATTGGACCTCTGACTCATTTGTGTATTTATTTGTGTATTTTGGTATGAATAAATATGTATATTTGTGTATGAATCCAAGTCCACTTGAATGTTTACACTCTTACTCTAGATAATATTATTGTTTTAGAAACTATGGATCCACTTAGTAGAAACCTTGAAGAAGAAGAAATAATAGAGAACATTATTGATGAGGACACCTCACAATATCTGAACTTGGAGGGACATGACGACGACAGCTCAAGTACTAGTCATGGAGAAGATGAAGACTCCGGTGAACGCAATTTAATGGTTACAAAGTCCGGCGAGGTATATACATTGATTAAGCCTCAGCTGACTTCCACCAACAATCTTCTTCTACATGTATTAATTAACGCTTCTTTCTTCTTTTAGCCCTCTGGATCGACCAGCCAGCAACCATCTTCTTCTACGAAAAAGAGCAAGCGAGGCGCGAGCCAGCGGTTGAAAGATCGTGCAAAGTTCACGATCGAAGCAGTCCGTGTTGATGGCAGGCCGATGGAGCCCAAGAAGGCCGCAGACAAATTTATACGTCAGGCTGGAGTTCTTGTTAGGGACCAAATCCCAATCATAATTGAAAATTGGAATAAGCCAAAGAAGGGCGACGGTACCTTTGTCGATGACAGATCCAAAGAAACGCTTTGGAATTCGTTGTTGGTAAATTTCACCCTTCCGCCAGAGGAGGATGAAAACAACCCGGTTATAAAGAAAAAAGTCAAAGAGTGGACTCTAAAGAAGATGGCTGAGGCTTTCCGCAACTGGAAGACAAAATTGAACAAATTTGTCAAAGCTGGCGAGACTCCAGATTTCGAAGACGCATATTATGCGAAGATAAGACCTCACTGGCCCGAATTTGAGACATATAAAAAAAGTGCTATAGCTAAAAAGAGGTCAGAAACCAATACGCTTAATGCCCTGAAGAAGGAATATCACCAGAGGACGGGGTCAGGTGGCTACATATCTCAGAGGCCTAAGTGGGAGGAAGCTGAGAGGGCCCTGCGCGAGAGAGGGATCACACCCCAGACAGATGGGTGGGACCTACGTGCAAAGACTTGGTTCTACGGAATCGGGGCAAGGTTGGACCCAGAAACAGGATTGTGTATCTTCCCAACCATCCTTGCCAAACCCGTCACTGAACTCATCACGGCATACGAGGAAACATCCGCCAGGACCTTCCATCCCGACAGAGAGAATGACCAGCTCACACGCGCCATCGGTAAAAAAGAACACCCTGGACATGCACGAGGCACAGGGGGTATGACGTGGAAGGATGGGTTTTCCATCCCGACAGAGAGAATGACCAGCTCACACGCGCCATCGGTAAAAAAGAACACCCTGGACATGCACGAGGCACAGGGGGTATGACGTGGAAGGATGGGTTTGCCGACTGGAGCGACTCTTACAGATGGCGCGGCAGAAAAGAAAAAGAGCGTACAGAGCGGATGACACAGATAGAACATGCACTTGCGGCGCTGCAGACGTAAGTGAATGCACAACAGAGCCATCAAGCTACCGGCCCATCTCAGCGGCATGAAGAGCCTGCATTGGAAGCTGCCCGCGGCCCAGACTCTGCGCGGAAAAGCAGTGTGGCTTCCACGGAGAACGTGCAGCCAACGCTTGAAATGACGGGTCCTCGATACCCCGTTGATGAGATCACGGAGAGCGAACACGCTGAGCTGCATGTGAGATTAATGGGCTTATCCATTAAGGTGGCTGTCGGCTATGCCTTACCTCCCGTAGCTGGTGGAACTTACCACTGCCGACCGATTCCAGATGGCTATGCTATTGTCGGGGTGGATGAGGTTGTGAAGGAATATGAGGAAGCACAGCTTGACCATGCTACAGGTGAAGGGGAAACTCAACTCAAATTTGCAGTGAAAACAACCATTCTTTGGAAGAAGGAACACATTGTGCTTCCAAATTGGAGGTCACTGGCACCCCCGCCGTCTCCGCAGCGTCAGCAGTCTGATCCGCTTCAGCTATCTCCTGCGCGGCAGCCATCTCCGGCCCGTTAGCCATCTCCTGCGCGGCAGCCATCTCCGGCCCGTCAGTCATCTCCTGCGCGGCAGCCATCTCCGGCCCGTCAGCCATCTCCTGCGCGACAGCCATCTCCGGCCCGTCAGCCATCTCCGGTGCTTCAGCCATCTCCTCAGCGTAAGCGGAAGAGCACTGCCACGAGGAGCATCAGTAGCACTGCCACAAAGAAATCCGCAGGAAACCGTACGCCAAAGAGTTCAAAAAACTACGTCCCGCAGCCTTCCGCCAAGCCATTGCCGGTTTTACCGTGGAATCGCAGCGACGAGGAGACCAATAGGATCTCGGGAGAACAGGTCAAGAAATTCTTTGCACCTAGACGGGCCGAGCCAAAGGAGAAAATAGATCCGGCGGTGGTGGAGAAGTTTTACAAAAATCTTTTGAAACCTGAAACCCCACTTGTGCCGGACTACGAGCGCCAGATTTTGAAGGCGGATGCAAGACGCCGTAGGGAGACTGAAAGTAGCAGTCGTGAGGCACCCCAGAAAACAGTTCCCATGCTCGGAGAGCAAGAAAACCAATCATGCGCCCCGCTCCAAATGTTTGACAAACGGGATGCTCCTCCCGTAGATGATTACGAGGCAGAGCTACAAAGAAAGGCCAATGAGATGGGGATGACTTGCATTGCATACTTGAACGTCATGGGAGACAACTTGCCCAAATGCGATGTCAACCCCATACAGCCATGGAAGTATGGGAAGAATCTAGTCAAGAAAGGGGAGCTCAAGAATCTACCAACAAAGATGCGAAAATTGCACAAGTGGTACCTTCATTTCTGCAAGACGAGAAAAGAAGAATGGATCACAGCGCATATAAGAGATCAGATTTTCTTGTGCGGAGACGACGCGATCGACTTCAACATTCAAGACTTGCATTTTCTATTCAATCAGAAGGAACTCGACAAATCTGCCATCAGCCTTTATTGTGTGTAAGTACTATTTCTGTAATTTTTATCTCATCTCATTCACTTCATTAATTGCATGTATATATATATATATGCTGACCATATATGTATATACTATTATGCAGGAAAAAGGTTATGGAATGCATGAAAGGAGGCCCTTTTGACATTTGGTTCGTTGACCCAAATAGAGTTCATGAAGAAGTGGTAAGAGACAAACCCGGGCAAACAGAAGATTACTTGCTAAAGTCTTTACTGAGACAACAAACCAAAAGGGAAATACTATTGCCTTACAACTTTTCGTGAGTACTGTTACCCTCTCTCTTGTACACATTCTGTTTCGGCTTACTCGATGTTAAGTGTAACTGATGATGAGTTATGCGTGCGTAGGTTCCACTTTATTCTGCTAGTCATTCAACCCGACTCAGGAAAAGTCCTTGTCATGGACTCGTTACGAAAAGAAAAAGAGCTATGGGCAGACTTTAGAGAGATGCTCCAGAGGTAATTTCAATCATATTATCGCACTAGATCGGCAACTTTCGTGACAATAAGTAATTAATTACTCCTTTATCCATTTTCTTTGTCGGACAGGGTTTGGAAAATGTTCACGGGCAGGGCCGTGGATGAATGGTCAGAAGAACTAAAATTTGTAGACCAAAATGTAAGTAATACTAGCTAGCTTCCAATTCCATTATATCATGCTTTATTGATTATTATTTTGATTGAACTCTCTATTCTCGTAAAGTGCGCGCATCAGGGACACGGCAATAACTTATGTGGGTACTATGTTTGCGAATTCATTCGCAACACGATATGTGCGACAGGCCAAGCCGCACTAGAACAACTTAGAGTAAGTAAACAAAGTCCACAACATTATTTTATTACCATCAATTATGTTGAGTTTTATTCTTATATATATATTGACGGCCCATTCTTCATATATATTCAGATCGAACGGATGCGGGACCAACTCCTACCATTTGAACGCATACGAGCCATTCAAGAGGAATTGGCGGGGTTCATACTTGATGAGGTCGTCACGCCTGGCGGAGACCTCTTTAGATATCCACCAAAATGAACGATGATGATGTATGTGCCGATGACGATGTTTGTGTATAATAATAGTTGCTTAATTATTCATGTACTCGTATGTACCGATGACGATTTATAAGTATACCGCTCCCGATCGATTTCCCCTCGCTCCCCGCCCCCCTCCCGCAGAAATACGCCCAGAACGGGGCAAAGGGAGAAGTCTGCCGCGGCAGCAGGAAAACGGCCTAAATCTCTGCCGCGGCAGAAGAACCTTTAACACCGGTTCCAGATACGAACCGGTGTTAAAGGGGGGGCCTGAGGCCTGCGGCAGTCCCACGTGCGCCACCCTTTAACACCGGTTCGTATAAGAACCGGTGTTAAAGGCCCCCCCCCCCCCCCCCTCTAACACCGAACCCTCAACAGCGGTTGGGGAACCGCTGTTAGAGGGCACTCCCAACCGGAGTTAAAGGGGGGGCTCTGCAGTAGTGGAAGTTGCTACAGCAAAACATAGAGCACCATAGACCTGGTGGTACATGAAACCTCCGACCTCAACCATGGCTTACACGGCCCCGGAGACAGTTGCTCTTGCATTAAGTCATCTTACGTGGACATCTTCACGCAGCAAACAACCATTCCCGCAAGAAACACACTGCCAAGCAGCTCCATGACGAACGAGCCATTGTGCCAAGACAGAAAAGCACTGCCGAGCAGCTCCATGAGGTGATGTCGCCAGTGGTACAAAATTGCTTTGCCGGAACACAATTAAGACTATTTAGTTTTGGGTTCCCAGCCTATATTATGCTTGGGCTGATGAACTCGGTCAGTACGACCGGATGTCAAATTAAGTGGTATAAACATTAGAGTAGCAATTTGAAACCCATTCCACTTGGGGGGTATTAACTGAACCAGGAGACAAAAAAGATAGACAATGACACAACACTGAACCTCCATTAGGAAAACTATTTTATACTATGAGATATCAGAGATCGATGCTTGGTCTACCAAGAGTGAAGCTAATAATGTGCTAGGCCCATGTCATTTATTTTCAACCCATGGGCAATGCAAATATAGCCATATATAAGGGGTCGGCGTCCAGCAAAAACACTCACAGTTTAGTTACTTGACGGAAATTAGAGCAAAGAGGAAATCGTGCATGTGTGTGCGACCTTCGTTTTTTCCACTCTCGGTAATATCAACTAAGAATGAGTTGCATCAGGAACCTGTGTTGTACATGAAAACCTCTTCTTGGTCCCTTACGCAACATGAGTTGTACAGGTACATATTCTGATGCTGATCCTCAATCGACTGCTTCTCTGAGGCGGATGAACCAAACTTTAATTTTGGGTTAGATGGATTTAGTGGTATACCTTATAGCGCCATTGAGGTCAAGTAATGCGATAACACAAGTCGAACCGGCCTTTTAACCGAGTAATACTATGTAAATAAGACTTTCATCATTCTGTAATACAAAATGTATTTTAGTCTTTTGAGATGATTCATTCCATGTAAATTTTTACAGACCCCAGCTTATTCTCCAATGTAGCAATGGCTCGGTTCAAACTTTGGTAGCAGTGTTATATGTCTAAATTCTGGATTAATCGATCCATCTCCTCACCCCTCCATTCCTGCAAGAAATCAACTCCTTCCAACGGCACAACACGTGCTATAGTACTCATAATGGACTAGTAAATTTGTAGAAAGCAGGCAACAATTGTCGATCTCTGTGTCATCATGGTTAGATATATCGATTGTACCATGTGGTAGCAAATATAAAAAATGTTGTCCAAAGTAGAAAATTGCTTTTACAGGACACAACCAAGATTTCTTAATAGTGGGCTACAACAAGTCCACATGGATGTCACATGCTCAAAGTCAATAGGACAAGTTATTAAAGTTGGTGGTATGGACTTCAGAGTGTCGAGCTAAAAACAACCATAGAGTGCAAGTTTTGCAACCTATTCCGCTTGGAGTAAAAACTGAACAAGTGCATCTCAAAAACAAAAACTGAACTAGGAGACAGAAAAGAAACATAAAATTGCAACAATGATTGTCCCATTAAAAAAACTATGTTAACCTAAAAGTAACAGTATATTGTACCTATAAATTTTAAGAACTATCACCCTAACCCAACTAGGCGTTAAAGCCTTGTCTATCGAAGACTTACCTAGTCACATGTGTATGTGATCTTTGTTAAACAATATACAACATAAAACAACTAACAATTAAAGTACACGAGATTGATGCTCGGTCCACCGAGGGTGATGATAATAATTTGTCGGATGCCATGCCATTTATATCCAATTCAAGTATAGCCATATATATGATGGGTCGATGCATAACGAAAAAACAGTCGCTTCTTACTTCTTCACCGGAATTAGAGCAAAGATGGAATTATGCGTTTGTGCAGACTTGAGTTTTCCACCCATGTTGATAGTGTCGACTAGAAATTAGTTGCATCAGGAACTTGAGTTGTACTTTGAAGGTTAGATGTGGTTTGTGGTGCAACTTGAGATGTACATTGGATAACCGATTGAGTTGCATGAGGAACTTGAGTGGTACACTAAATCTTAGACGTGGTTCATAGAGTCACTTGATTTCTTGAGATGTACTACACTAGATGATTGATCGACTTAGTGGGATGATTGATCGTCTTAGTGGGATGATTTTCTGATGTAGATAAATCACTATTGGACATCGAGTTAGGGGTAATTTTTAGTACCTCTTACCACCGCAAGGATGCCAGTTGTATGGTAACTAAAATCGAACTATTTTTTTGCACAGCTACTACTATATTTGGACTTCGATCATCCAAAATAGTTTATAAATTGTATTTTGTCTTTTGAACTAGTTCACTCATTGTCAATTTTGACCAATGTCAACTTATTCTTCATTGTCTTAGCTCATATTCACACAGCGTTCTTTGTTTTACGTCCACAACTTGATCAATAATACATAATAACAATTATGTTATCTATATAGTTAGAAACTAAATTAATTGTTAAAAGCTGAACCTTGTGACGTGTGTGATGTAAAGGTGGACTGTGATAGTGTTTTTTTACTCTAATTCTCGATCAATGGTTCCACCAAAGGATGAGTACTTAGTACACCAAAGACGATGTACATAAGTACACTGATGATAAAATACAAATACACCAAAAAATACATGTACACTAAAGTCGAAGTACTAAGTACACTGAAAATGGAATAGAAATACACTTATAGTGAAGGACAAAATATATTGAAGACGAAGTACTAAGTATAGTAAAAGTACAAATACATTGAAGATGAAGTACTAAATACACTAGACAAAGTAATTGTACAATTAACGAAGTACACTCCATTAAAAGCAGTACACTTACGCTACAACTCGAGCACAACTGTAATTATGTTAAAAGTACAAAAAAACGTTCATCAAAACCTACATCTTGACATGAGAAACTCAAAAATGAAAACAATTCGTAATTTAGACAAATGGTTCTCAAGATATTTACTTTTGAGTTTTCGATTTGAAAAAATAAAAATAAAAAATCGCATACGCCCTTTCGCATACCCTTCTCTCTCATCCTTATCCCACTTTTATTCTTGTTCCGCTTGGCGAGCATCGCTATACGAGCAAAGAGCACTGAGATGGAGAAGGCGGCATTCAGAACGCCAGAGCAGGCCCTTCTCACATGTATGCATGATTTTAGAGTTTTTCAAATTGTTTCGCCAGAACACAATCAAAACTATTTAGTTTTGGGCTCCCAGCCTATATTGCTCGTGCTCGAACATAGCCATATGTACTCGACGAGCTAACACTGTTAGTAGGACACTTTGCCAAATTTGGTGGTATCAACTTTAGAGTGACAGTATGGCAGGCCTACAAGGAGGAACTTTTAAGTGACAGTTTCACAACCCATTCTACTTAGGTGAAGTTTCTATAAAAAAATCTTGGGTGAAGTGAAAAACTCAAGCTACTTCATCCTATCCATAATAAGTGTCATTGATTTAGTAGTACAATATTAAATCGGGATAGTGGGAGTACAAGATTTGTGATCGATGCCTGATCTACTGAGAGTTAAGCTAATAATTTGGTCGGCCAATATCATTTATTTGCAACCCAAGCCCATGTCATTTATTTGCAACTCATAGCCTATGCAAGTATAGCTAATATATAGAACGTGTCCATGCCTAAAAAAACAACTCATAGTTTAGTTGCTTCACCGAATTTAGAACAAAGAAATAATTGTACATGCATATACGGCCTTCAGTTCTTCCAGTCCTGGTGATATCGAGTGGAAATGAGTTGCACCAGGTACCATGGGCGCAGCCAGCTCCCGAGGACCCAGCGCGGCTACCCGGGTTCGTCAGGCAACTCTCCCCTGGGAATTAGCATGAACACGATGCTTAGTAGTGATTTTTAGGGGGCAAAAGTTGGCTGCCTTTTCCCAAGCTCTGTCAGTGGTCTGGATTGTACATGGAAGTTTCTACTTGGTTTCAAATGCAACACAACTTGTACACTTGATGATTGAGTCTCCATGGACTGACTCTCCGATGTGAATGATGCAGACTTACACATTAGGAGAACATTTCATCGCTGTTTGGTTTCAGTTAGCACGATAACCCAAATCGAACTGGGAATTTAAGCGGGTACACTATGTATATAGACTTTAATAATTCTGAAATGATCTACAAAATGTATTATAGTCTTTTGAACTAGCTCGTTTCTTTCCAGTATTGACAGACCCTAACTTATTCTCCGACATAGCTAAGAGTACTAGTGTTTGTGTCTAACTGGGGATTATTCGATCCATCTCATCACCACTCCACTCTAGTATAATACTACTTAGTAATAAATTTACTCCCTATGTTTCTTATAAAGGGGAACACAGGAAACAACAAAGTTTGTGGAAAACAGGCAACATGTGTGGATCTCTGAGTCATCAAGATTAGGTTTATCGCCCGTACAGTCGTACCATATGCATATGGTAGAAAAAAATAAGAAATATTCGTTCAGAGTCGAAAATTGCTTTGAAAAACACAACCGATAGTTCTGAACTCCATCCTTGAGATGGAAGAAGACCACATGGACGTCAGGAGCTCAAAGTCAATATGACACGTTTTCAAAATTGGTGTTATCAACTTTAGAGTGGCAGATCAAATGAAAACTTAGAGTGCTAGTTTTGCAACCTATATTTCGCTTGGAGTAAAAACTGAACATCTCAAAAAGAAAAACTGAACCATGGGACAGAAAGAAAAACAGAAGATTGCAGCACCGACTCGCCCATTAGAAAAACAAAAACTATGTTAACCTAAAAGTAACACTTAACTATACCTCTAAATTTCAAGAGGAAATCACTCTAAAGGCAACTCCAAAGGTGCCCCTATTTCGGACACCAAAGGTGTCCGATCTATCTGTTTGCGGTGGACCACGGACAAGCCGGATGTCCACGCAGGACATGCCACTGCACCCAACTCTGTCCCCCATTTGTCCGTGGCTGGGCTTTTTTTTGCTAAAAATGGTACTATTCATAGCAAATTAAAGTAGCAATACAAGGTGCATCTTCATGCTCTACTAGTTCTACTAATTCTACTAAACCTAACCCTAGATTGGCAGTGCTATTCATCGCCGCCCGAGCGCGATCGCACATACGCTGAGGTAGCCGAAAGTTGTGCTTGTTGAAGTGTATAAGTGGATTGCACTAGCCCTTTTCATCAGTTCGGACTTTTGGTTGCGTTGGCTAGTGTATGAAGCTTGACATGGTATTAGAGCCTAAGGTCTCGAGTTCGAGTCCTGGCTTTCGCAATTTATCCTAAAATTGTTGTAGACCCCTCTGTGTTCACGTATAGGCCTCTTGAGTCATACGTGAGTTTCGCGCGCCGTCGCTCTCTTCCGGTTGCACGTGCCGACTTCTCCCCGTCACACGTGAGAGAGGGTGTTGAAGTGTATAAGTGGATTGCACTAGCCCTTTCCATCAGTTCGGACTTTTGGTTGCGTTGGCTAGTGCATGAAGCTTGACGGTGTTATTTGTAATCGAGACGAAGCGCATGCCCTTAGATGCAGAGGGAGCGGAAGACAGCCTTGTTAAGCGGGTGCGGCGATCGAACGAGGCCCCACTCCTCGAGCGAGCACCGGGTTACCTTCTGCCTGTCGAGCTCCTCCTGAACTTCTTCGAGGCGGACGCGTCGTCAGGGTTCGCGGGCTCCTCACGGAGGCGCTCCAAGTGAGCCTCGTCGAGGGCTCACAGACGCTTCAACACTGATAGGAAGAGTTCATCGAGGACGTCCCAGCCGAAAGGGTGGCCGGTGGTCCGGGAAACAGGTCCTCGTTGTTGCGCCGGGACGGAGCCCCTGGCCTCCGCGTCATAGGTGGCTTCGGGGTCAGCACGATGCACGATGGGGGTGACAGGCTCGGCCACGGAGGACACGACAGGGGTGGCGTGGCGTCTGCCAGGTTAACTCATATAGAAGGGACAGAGTCAATTAAAGGACATAGTCAATTAACGTTAAGTTAAAGAGGCCCACGAACCAATCGTTCGGGATTCCAATGTACGTAAGGAAAACGTCTGGATCGGGGCACCCTAAACAACTAATGATTTCAAGTCAAAAAAAAACTAATTATTCTATAACTTAAGCGTGAGCAAAAGCAAGACATCTGAGAACACTTACGTGCGTTTTACCGATTTTGATGCATGTCCACGCGTTTGTTTCGGGATAGTCTGGGTGCACGGCGTTTATCTTAGGCTGGTCCTAGTGCTAGTATCATAAGGTGTATCATGCATGCCAACTTGGCAAAAATCTGATGTGACGTCATAATTAATGAAGAGAGAGGTGGTTAGTGTATCATAGGTAGATACCGTGTCATAGCACGTAAAACTAAAAATCATAATGACAAGTAAATCTTGTACACACATTTTACATAGAGATTCTACAAATCAATAAACATATCACTACTATGATACTACTACATGATACAATGCACTAGAGACATAGTATCATACACTAGTATCATATGCATGATACTAGTATTATGATACTCCCACTAGAACCAGCCTTATCTCTTCATGAGTGATGGGTGGCCCGAAGTTTATTGGCCACACTTGTCAGGCACCATGTAATTTGGTCGATTGGTCTTTCTGGTGCTATTCCCCCACGGGTGGGGAGTTGTTTTTAGTCCTCTCCGCTGCTTTGACCCGGACGAGATGGTTGGATCTCTGGTTGTGGCTTTGGACGGTGGCAGCTTTGTCGGCGGCGGTGTATTCCTTATCGTCCGCGGCTGCCTCTTCTGGTTCCCTATTTGTTTGCCGGCTCGGCGGGCTGCCTCTCCGTGGATTGCCGCTTCGATCTCTCTGATGGCCTGCGTGATTGCCGGTTCGAAGGTTTCTTCGTCTTGATCTCCTTTGATTGCTGCCTTATTTTTGGTTTATTTTGGTTCCACCGGAGATGCAATCCGTCATTGCCCAGACAGGTTCCTAGCCATACCCGTCCGATTCCCACACCTCCAGCCCGCCATGGTCGACGCTGTCCCGACAGCACCGGCCCGGGAACGGCGGCCTGCCGGGCTCGGCGAATGGTGCGTCGCGGATACCCCCTCTCATGGAGCCGCAACGGCGGCCGGATGTCCCTGTATCCAGCACATATGTGCTTGTGCTTCTGCGCGCTGATGTCCATGCAGCCAATGAAGGTTACATTGTATCTGTATCCTGGTATCTCTGTATCCGCATCTCCGTCGTCGTGTTAGTAACATTGTTATATAGCAATCAAGTTAATTATGTAAGAGACAAAAGGAGGCATAACATTGTAGTTGCACTATTTTTTTGGTCACATGCTTCTGTATAGCTACCAGAAGTTGCATGATTCTGTAGTTGTTGTTGGAGAAAATGTTGCTTCCAGTAATTTTTTGGAAACCTGCACTACAGATATTAGTTGTGTAATCTCCGCTACATTGTAGCAAGCCACCTGGACCATATACCTACCCATACATTGGTACAGCGAAAGCATATAGATTAGATTCAGTGAGATTTTTTTCCATGTCCATATGGTTTCTCTTCTCTTTTTATACATTTTCTTCAGTAAAATACTTGGTGCATGTGCAATTTATCTTTACCTCCAAGTGGCATCTAATAGGGAAAAATCCTTCTGTATGGATTGATTCCAATAGTATTGAGGTTTTTTTTTCAGCATTCTTGATTCGTACTTATTACTTCCCTTGGAAATTTGTCATGATTCAGTGATGACCAAGGGACTTTTTTTATTTATATTGGTTGACTGTATCTATCTTGATTACTATTTTTCTATAGATAGTGCATCTTCTTGCTCAAGCGTGTCAAGAGCCATGTATTTCGCTCATGATTTCACTACTGGTTGTTTAGAAGGACTATATTTATTTATTTATAGAAATTTATAGGTGAGAAGCAGTAGACATTTGCAAGTTGGATATGTCGTAAGTGTCAGACATGCCAAATTCATGTATTATATTCCTAATTGATCTTGGTCTCACTGAATGTTTGATGTAAATTTCCTTAGATGACACATTTGACATGTCATCCACACATACAAATCATAGCGGTAGTTGTTTTTTTATGTTGAGACGTTGATCACTTCTCCCTGTTTTAGCTTCGCGATCTATCACTAAGGTTCCTTATTCTTAACGTTGTTCGAACCAATTATATAATGTGTTTCTTTAATGTTTTTGCCTTGTTGCAGTGATGGATAATTACTGTATGGCTTAAGTCCTGCCCAGATGGAAATGTTTATGACTGATGACAACCCTTATAATCGGCAATCAAATAAAGCTTCAAAGGTTAGTGAAGTTACGTAAATTTATGTTCATTTGTCATTTTGTTCTGAAGCAGTAATTCATAAATGCCGACATAAAGTTTACCTCCTATTAATGTACGAAAGCCTTGCTACTTCTAGGAGTTACGATTGAATTTAGTAGGTACTCCTTATCAGGCTCCCATGAGGGTCCTTCAAGTCACATTGTGTGTGGGCATGCCCATCATGAACATGGTTAGTGCATGGTGAAGATATAGAAAAATTAGAAGCTCTGCCCTAGAAGTGCAATTATTGTCTGTCTTGGGGATGGAAGCCTACATAGGTCCGTAACTAATATATGGTGAGATAATTGAGTTGATACCTTTACTTTGGTTGATTAAAAGTAGTAGATTATGGTTAAGTGATATCGGACTATAATTTATATCAAGTGTACTAGGATGTGTGCAACAGGGTCATACACACTATTTTTAATTTTGAATGCAGAAATTAGCAAATTCGATTACATACTGAATCTTCCTGTCAAACGGTTGTAGGCACTTCCAGCCATATACTTTATGTCCATTTTATCGAACCATTGATTAATGTGGAATATATCGAGTATTATGATGCATAGAATTTTCATGTATGGATAACTTAATTTTCTCTATTGTTGTTTAACAACACATTTTTATTCTTCTCTAAACTTCTTCTCAATGTTTTGAGAATATGCATAGTACGAGTTGTTATATTCTGAGTTCGAAACCTTGAAGGCTCAAGATGGTTTAGTGCCTTTGCGTTACTGCGGTAGTTCTTTACTGGAATGGAGTACAGTCAGCTGCAAGGCTACATATATGTAAATGAGGTACTTCATAGCTCAATTTTGTGAATTCCGAATATCATTTGACACTCTAAATGATTATAACTTCTTAATACCAAGGTGTATCTTACTATATCAACATTAGCCTAAATATCCATAGCATGTTTAGGAGACAAGGAATTTAAGTTGCCGCTGAAAATTACTTTACTAATTAAGCACTTCTCCTTTGTGATATATATCACCATACCAGCAATTCGAATAACTAAAGAGGTGTGGATTAAACTGCTTTTCCTGTTTTCAGTTATGGGGTGTTGTTGGCGAAAATTTATAAGTTTACCTACAAGAGTTTATACATTTTTTTTCAATATTATTATCGGAAATGTTGCATGTTCACAACGCCTGCAATCTACTATGGTACGGCCACTCGAGGGGTGGGGATTAGCAGTGCGGTGTATAGACCTGACACCTTTTCTTGACCCTAACGACCGGAGGACGCAGATTCCGGCATGGGGGTGTCAGGGGAACCTGGGTGAGCTGCTTTTCGTGTTATGGGTTGGGCCTAGAGGTGGATGCCAAAAAGAGCTAGGGGCCACCGCCACCAAGGACGACACGCGCAAGCACGATCTGGTGGCACCCCAGGACCGAGGATCAGGTACACGCTGACTGGATCTTGTGAATTTTTGTGATAATTTTGGGAAACTATATTGGTCTGGTTAGTATATACATTTTTGGGGAATACTAGAACTCTGAGAAACGATGGATATACTGTTACCAGTCCTTGAACTCCAAGTACGCAATGGGAGATGATACAAACACATGATGTAGATGTCACTTTGGTAACACATTATGATATTTAAGCAGTAGATGTCACTAGGTAGAAATCCTTCAATGGAAATTCAGTTACTGATGGCCTATAAGATATTACTGGATCTCACTTATAATTTCTTGATACCTGCTCATCGGTTATCAACGCTTTGAGTTTCACCAGATTGTCATGGCTATCATAGTTTAAATATTTAGTATTTAGTGCAAGCCACAAGATATACTCCTATAGAATTTAGATGCCT
The DNA here is from genome assembly GCA_910589765.1 of Avena atlantica. Classification (NCBI taxonomy): domain Eukaryota; kingdom Viridiplantae; phylum Streptophyta; class Magnoliopsida; order Poales; family Poaceae; genus Avena; species Avena atlantica. Next base: position 21,406,711 of record OU342734.1, on the reverse strand, counting down.
AGACATGACACATTCGAGACTGCATTTCCCAAATAACAAGAACCTATTTTATACATGGGCTGACTCAAAAGATTGTATATGCGGTTGTTTTTGAACTAAAATGCTGGTAAAATAATTTAGTTGGATCATTATGGGTTTGCATGTTTGCTAGAGTCTTGTGAGTGGCTGCAGGGCTGAACTTAGTGCAAGACAGAAGAGTGTGAATCTATATGGCTTAATCCATATCTAACACTATCCTTTGTCATTCTTGACTGTTGTTTCCATGTTTACCGTAGGAAACCTCTACTGGAGAACCCTCTAGCCATGATGTGAAGAACGAGGTCATGCTTGATGATGCATTGTTGTGCTCTGCTGAAAGCAAACAAGAAGAGGTGAAGAACAGAAAACCTTGATTACTACTGTGGACCTTTAGTTTTCTATTTTCAAACCGTGTGATAGATCATTGACTTGCACTTGCAAGAGAACAAATCATAAGGTTTGCCAGTGTCAACCGGACTAGCTTTAGGTGTTAAGAGTGTTGAGATAGCGGTTACAACTGTCTTGAACATGATGCTAGGCCACAATAAATTTCCACTAGCAGGCAAAGAGATTGAAAATAGGGCATTTGAAAGTATGTACTTACACAGTGTGTATATAATTATATATTCATATTATGGCATTCCATTTGTTCCTTAGTTCAACGGTATTACTTTTGTTGATCAGTGTATTGCTTATATCCTTGGTGTAGATGAGTGTAAAGGTTATGAGCTAAACATACGATGTTTATGTTTGTGCCAGATGTATAGTTTTTGAAAAATTACTTGAAGGATTAACACAATTCAGGAGTACCTGACAAAAACCAGCTATTACATATTCAACTATTTAATTTCTAGGTGGCACTAAAACACCAAAAAAAAAAAAAAGAAACATGTTATCATCTTGAGGTCCATCACGCCTACCATGCAATGCAAAAAAATAATGCAGACGGCGAGGCGAAGCTCGCCTATCACACCTAGTGCTTTTGATCCCCCATTGCATACGCATATACTATGAAAAGGGAAGGGCCTAGCAACTAGCGATCTAACCTGGTTAGCGCTAGTTCTCTCAACCCTCCTAGATCTCTATAGTCTACACCAACCGTAGCCTGTGCAGAAGCAACGGAAAGACTGGAGCCACGCTGTGCTGTTAGGACAGTGTCGCGGGAGGCCTGAGGAGATTCGCACCTTCACCATACCATCTCCAACGATAGCAGATCAAGTCTGCATCAGCCAAACAACTTTGGCATCATCATCAACTCCTGCCCCAGTAAAGATCTACTCCCTCCGTTTCAAAATATAAGATGTTTTAGGTTTATAAAGAAAATGTATCTTGTCTTATTTTAGTGTGTAGATTCACTTAAAACATGAGTGAACCTATTTACTAAAACTAGTCTATATATATTTGTTTTATAAAACTAAAACATCTTATATTTTAAAACAGAAGGAGTACTACTTCTCCCTCTTTTACGAGCTGGATGAGACGCCCATGTCGTCGTCATCGCCCGTGTCTGTACTACCCTCTTCGATGGCCTCCAGGAAGAGTGGAAGACTGAGGCGTCGCTACTGCATGGCATGAGTGATGCAGCGGCAGAGCCTGTGCTCGTCCGTGTATCTACTTCTTCGGTTCTTCCTCTACGGGTCTTCACTAAGCCAGGAAGAAGGGCGTAGCACTGACTCGCCATTATAAGAAAAACTATCTTGACCTAGAAGTAGCAGTAAAGCTGTAGTAAACTATATTCAGGAGAACAGAGTCGGAAAAAAATAGTTACAAGGAAGATGCTGATTTTTAAGCCTAGAATTCTGCCATGGTAATGTACTACTCCACGCTGTTGTTTTTGGTGAAACGTTGCGTATCCTCTCGGGCCATCGGTTGCTTGTTTATATAGGCAGGGAAGAGCCCCCTGCGTGGCCATACATGGAGGTACGTGATTCCGTACACCATACGCGTATAGTATTACATACTCTAACATCCCTCCTTAATCTAAAGCTCGGGAGAGATTTAGATTACGCTTAAACTCATCTAAACCTTTTACAGGAAGAGCCCTTGTGAAGCCATCAACAATCTGATCTTTGGTGGAGATAAACTTGATATCAAGACGGCTGTTTGCAACACGTTTACGAACAAAATGATAGTCTATCTCAATATGCTCAGTACGAGCATGAAAAACTGGATTAGTAGAAAGAATAGTGGCACCAAATTATCACATCATAAGCAGGGCTTCTCACGAAGCTTGACACCAAGTTCTGTAAGCAATGCTTCAATCCATATAAGTTATGTAGTTGTATTAGCCAAAGCCTTGTATTCAGCTTCAGTGCTAGAGCGAGACACAGTGGCCTGTTTGCGAGCGCTCCAAGAGACCAAGTTTGGTCCTATAAAAATAGCAAAACCTCCAGTAGAGCGCCTGTCTTCCAGACAACCTGCCCAATCTGCATCTGAGAAAGCATTAAGAAGTGTAGATGCCGAGGATCTGAATGTTATACCAATTTGAGATGTATCTTTAACATAACGAACAATATGTTTTGCAGCTGTCCAATGAGCAGTAGTAGGAGTATGAAGATATTGACTGACCTTATTAACAGAAAAAGACAGGTCTGGACGAGTAAGAGTAAGATACTGGAGAGCACCAACAATGCTTCTATACTGAGAGCTGTCCTTAGGGCCAAGTGGATCACCTCCACGAAGGGATAGGGGCTCGGACGATGACAGGGGTGTGGGTGTAGCCTTGCAGTCAAGCATACCAACTTTGGCAAGAATATCACATGCATATTTTTCTTGTGTAAGAAGCAAACCTCCTGATGTTCTTTTTACTTCAACACCAAGGAAGTAGTGAAGATCACCCAAGTCTTTGATAGCAAAGTGGGCATTAAGATCTCTGAGCAACACTGTGATAGCATCATCTGAGGAGGTAGTTACAATAATGTCATCAACATAGATCAAGACAAAAATAGTAACACCAGACTTATTATAGAGAAAAAAGGAAGTATCGGCTTTGGATGGAATGAAACCAAATTCCTGAAGTTTAGCACTCAACCGAGAGTACCATGCTCGAGGGTCTTGTCTTAATCCATAGAAGGCTTTATCAAGCCTGCAAATATAATGAGGTGCATCAGGATGTTCAAAACCAGGTGGCTGTTTTATATAAACTTCCTCTTCCAGAACACCATGAAGAAACGCATTCTTGACATCTAGCTACCGAAGATTCCAACCACGAGAGACAGAAATAGAAAGAACAATTCTAATAGTGGCAATTTTAACAACTAGGCTGAAAGTATCTTTATAGTCAATACCATACATTTGCTTGAACCCTTTTGCAACTAACCGTGCCTTGTATCTATCAATAGTACCATCAGCATGTCGTTTGATACGATAAACCCACTTGCAATCAATTAAGTTTTTATTTGTGCTAGAAGGAACAAGAGTCCAAGTCTTGTTAGCCATAAATGCATCATACTCATCTTGCATAGCAGCACGCCAGTGGGGATCAGTGAGAGCAGCATGAAGATTGCGAGGTTCTCCTGTAGAAGCAAGCATACCATATCGTATAGTACCATCGGTATTTTTTCGGTTGACGGATACCTTGTTGAAGGCGTGTACGTACTCCAGGAGGCGGCGCAGGTGGTGCAGCAGAGGGTGCACCAGAGGGCGCCGCAGAGGATGCATCCGGTGCGGCCACAGGGGCGCGCACAGGCGCACGGGACAGGCGCCGTAATGGCAGCTGTGGATTGGCGCGGCCGACTGCGTGCAGACGCGATAGGTGGGGGGGCGCAGGGTCGCTGGAAGGTGGCGACGTGGCGCGCGCGGACTAGGGCGGAGGCGAGTGTGGGCCGACGACCATCGTGGAGGGCGAGGAGGAGACAAGATCCACCTCAGGATCGCTGTCAGGACCATGGGAATGTCCCCCAGAATCCACCTCGGAGTCCATGTCGCTGGTGTTGTCGGTTTGAGCTTGATAAGATGACTGCGGTGTCATGGCAGCACCGTTTTGAGTGAGATTTTCACCAGCAGCTGTGTTTTCCTGTGAATCATCATAGAGGGGAACAGTAACATGCACAATAGTTGGCATATGATCATCAATATTTTGTGCACCCTCAAGAGGAGTTTGAGTGGGGAGGAGTAAAATTTTTGTTTGAGGATAGCCCCGGCGTTAGGATGCAAGGCTTGGAAGGGGAAGACATTTTCATCAAATACAACGTCATGAGAGATGTAAACACGTCATGTAGACATATCAAGACACTTAACTCCTTTATGCATGGGACTATATCCAAGAAACACACAGCGTTTAGAACGAAAAGAAAGTTTGTGTGCGTTGTAGGGGCGAAGATTGGGCCAACAAGCACAACCAAAAGTGCGAAGCGCATTATAATTGGGTGTAACATGAAGGAGATGCTCAGCAAGAGCATCAAGATTAATGACCTTGCTAGGAAGCAAATTAATGAGAAGGTGCCAGTGAGGAAGGCTTCATCCCAATATTTTAGAGGCATAGATGCATTAGCAAGCAAGGCAAGATCAACTTTAACTATATGGTGGTGTTTTATTTCAGCGGAGCCATTTTGTTGATAAGCATATGGACATGAGACATGATGTGTAATACCAGCTTTTTGGAAGAAGGAGTTGAGTTTCTCATACTCACCCCTCCAATTAGTTTGCATAGTAACAATTTTCCTATCAAACTTGCGCTCAACATATTGCTGGAAATTAAGAAAAGCTTGATAAATATCAGAACACTTTTTGAGCAAATAAATCCAAGTGAATTTACTGAAATCATCGATAAAGCTTACATAGTATGCATGTTTTCCAACAAAAAGAGGTGCAAGCCCCCAAACATCAGAAAAAACTTGTTCCAAGGGAACAGTGGATCTACTAGTAGAGATGGGATATGGAAATTGATGGCTCTTAGATAACTGGCAAGAGTCACATACATAAGGAGTAGTTTCTGGGGTGTAAGCTATTTTATTTCTTTTAAGAACTTGTTGAACGACAAATGAAGATGGATGTCCTAGGCGACGATGCCACATGGATGAAGACGGCTTTATTGTGATGAATGCATGCTTGGAGGACTCATAGGTGGTGGGAATCAAAGGATAGAGACCTCCATGGCAAGGGCCTCTAAACAGGATTCGTCGTGTTGCTTGGTCCTTAATCAAGAAAAATAAAGGATAAAACTCAATGCAGACATGATTATCAAGTGTAAATTGGTGAACAGATATCAGATTTTTGGAAACACTAGGAACATGTAATATGGAATTGAGTAAAGGAGTTATGAGGGGTGTGCAAAATTGAGTGAGCAATATGACTAATGTGCATAATTGTTCCTTCAGCTATGCGAACACGATCCTGACCATGGTAGGTGTCATGAGTGGAGAGCTTGTTCAGCTCCCCAGCGATGTGGTTGGTGGCGCTAGTGTCGTAGTACCAGTTGGTGTCAACGCCATGAGAAGCAAAATTGGCGACTTTTTTGCCACGGTCTCCATTATTGCCACGATCATCGGCATAGCGCCACCAACAATCACGAGCAGGGTGCCCGTGGATGTTGCATATCTGACAGGTGGTGTCGACGTAGGGAGTGGGATGGCGGTCACGACGGCGACCACCATCATCCTGGTGATGCCGATCGTCGTCGTAGCGGCGTGGGCGATCATCACGACCACGGTAGTCCTGGCGATCATCACGACCAAGAAGATCATCAAGGGTTGTACTTGGGTTTGCCCCAACGGTAGTGTGAAGGGTGTTGTAGTGGTTGCCGAGGCCGTGGAGAACATAATGAACCATCTCGTCATCATCGAGCGGTTTTCTAGCAGCAGCGAGCTCGGAGGCATTGCACTTCATCTTCATGAAGTACTTGTCAGCGGAGATATCGCCCTTGCGAGTGTTGGTGAGGGCGGAGCGAAGCTGTTGGATGCCTGTCTTGGACTGGGCCGAGACATGGGCATTGAGAGCCGCCCAGACCCCGACAGCGGTTTCATGGCCGAGTACGTGTGCAAGCATGTCCGGCGAGAGGGCATTGAGGAGCCACCATAGGACCTGTTGGTCATGGGAGATCCATGCCTCGTACTCCCTCTGTCCTGAAATACCTTGCATTCTAGGTTTAGTCAAGGTCAAACTTTGTAAATTTTAACCAAACATGTTGAAAATTTTATGTACACCTATAATACAACATAAGTACCATTAGAATCGTCATAAAATATATTTTCATAATATATACATTCGGTGCTATAAATGTTTATAGTTTTTTATATATTCTACCAAACTTTATAAAGTTTGACTTTGACTAAACCTAGAATGCAGGGTATTTCAGGACAGAGGGAGTACTCCGGGTTGGAGGTGACCTTCTTCTTGTTAACATCCTCGGTGTCAAGGAATTCCTCGGGCGGCTCGTCCTTCCCTTCGACAAGATCGAGAACGCGAGCACCGCGCAGTGCGGGGATCACCAGCGCCTTCCAAACAAGCGCGTTTTCACGCGTCAAGGGCTGCGACGGGGGCGAGCCGAGAGCGTCAGTTAGGGTAGTAGCCGACATGGATTTGGAGGAGACCATGGGATAGGGTTTTGGGGGTTGATCGTGGGTGTATAGGGTTTATTGGGTTCTGAAGGCGGCGGCGACTGCACGAACAGCTGCGGCGGCGATGGTTTTAGGCTTGGCGGCGGTAGAAAAACGATATGCGGCGGCGGCTGGGTCATGGCTTCTTAGGCCCAGTTCTTTTGGTGGCTTCTCCGAGAAGCCGCCCTACCCCTAGCTTCCTAGGGAAGACGGTTTCAAAATTTTGTAAGGCTTTCAAATTAGCTTAGCCTTAACCACTTTGGAATCTTCATAATTTTTTTGAACCGGCTTCCCCAGAAAGCTAGGGGTAGGGCAGCTTCTCGGAGAAGCCGTCAAAAGAACTGGTCCTTAGCTTTATTTGTTTTGGGTCGTAGGTGGCGGCGATAGGAGTGATCTGCGGCGACGTAGGTGTGCTGGTTTGCTTTGGCGGCGACGGTAGATGCGACAACAGCAGAATAAGGCGGCCGGCTACGACGTCGGTTTAGGTTTAGGGTTTTGTGGCAGCTAGAGGAAGGAGGCCTGCTCTAATACCATGTTGTTTTAAGGCCATCGATTGCTTGTTTATATAGGCAGGGAAGATCCCATACGTGGCCATACATGGAGATACGTGTATGGTCAGAGTACTACTCCGTATACCGTACACATACAGTATTACATACTCTAACACACGCACCAGTGGCGAACACAGCTAACACGCCTGGGTGTCCTGCACAAACGTCAAAAGAACATGGATCTTTACAATTCAGTTTTACAGTAGTAGGGATATTTCAGATCTGATACAATTCATGTTCCGTATATTAGGGGATGGTTAGATGGGTCAAGGTTAGTTCGAATGTATGGATGTACACACGTTCCATTACACCACTAGTAGAAAATAGGGCTTTTGTCGGATTAGTCCCAGTTCGTAAGGCCAGGACGACGCACAGGACAGGGCAACGATCGTCCCAGTTCATGGGGGACTTTTAGTCCCGGTTCGTAGCAGGAACTAAAACTAAAAGGGTTTTAGTTCCCTCTCCCCTAGGAGGGGCCGGTGGGCAAAGCCCAGACGCCCCTAGGAGGGCGGCGGCGGGGATCCCTCTCCCCTAGCCAGTGGTGTGTCACGGGTCGTTGTTGCCGGGAGTGCGGGTTGCCGCCAGCGTGGCAGGCGTAGGTGGAGGATGGTAGTGGGCGCCATGGAGGCGGCGATGGGATGACCAGTGGAGATCTAGTGGGTGTGGTCGACTGGCCCTTGGCCCAGATGCGCCCGCCCCCGCATCCGATCTTTGGATTTCGGAGGATCTCCACAGGTCTCTTGGCGTCAGGTTACAGTCATCGCGGCCCGGGCTGCCTACTCCTCCGTCGGCCTAGATGGTGGGGAATTGGGTGGCCGGTCCCATGGGGAGCCGGCGGGCGGCGGCGCGGGGGCCGACGATCTGTCTAATAAAGATGGCGGTCCTTGATCCCTTTCAAGCCAAGACGAAGATCTGCCTGATGTTTCTCTACATTGATCTGGTTAATGTGTCATGTTCTGAAAAGCTCCGCCGGCGTACTCCATAAGTGCGCTTATGCCGAGAGATTGCTGGATCGGATGGGATTCGATCATGCGCATCCATGTTTAACTCTGACCATTTGGTTTTAGAGGGTGCGCTTCAAAACTTTGTTGACTGTTAAGATCATGGAGCATGTTCTCGTTCCATGGTGCTGACGAAGAATGTCATAGAGACCAAGATCTGTGGACTGACAATGGTGGTTCGAGTCTGGGTGGTGATGAGAAATTGGCTTGGAGATTCGTGACTTGGAGCAGTGGCATGGAAGTGGAGGCGGCTGCACAGGAGAGGTTCACGGTTCTATTTTCAGGGTAAAAACCTAGGGTCTGGCCTTAACTGGTTGTGCATGGCAATGGTCTTGTTTAAGGCATTGTTCTGAGAGTGTGGGCTTTCTTCAGGATGAAAACCTAAGATCTTTAATTGGGCGATGACGGTATTTGTGCACCGTTTCCTTCTTGAAGACGTCGTTTTTAGAGAAGTTGAACTTCTGGTGTATCTTGGTGGTGGTAGTACCGTTGTTCCAATCAATGGGTCACTATAGCGGGACTTTTTTTTTCTTTTTGGATGTGTGCATCCGTATGGCCGCTAGGACAATGCGTTGTTGCAGAGGCTGGATATAATGGGTATCTTTTGATATTAATATATGCTTCTTTCTAAAAAAAATCCGTGATGGTCTTTTTTTTCTTCAGCTGTGTGCATCTTTAATGTCTAGATTTCTTTTAGTCATTATGTTGTTTCAAATGCTGGGTATAATTTATATTGTCTTGTTATTCATATATTCCTTTTATCGAAAAAAAAATGATTGAAGTGTTGTTGTACCAGATGTCGGGTCATAAAAATATCGGGAGCAGAGCAAAGCTCTTGCAGCATGTTCCGTGCGTGCTTTTTAGATCGAGGTGAAGTAGCACTCAGCGCTGATGCATTTTCCTTTCTGCTAACCTTAACGTTGTCATCATCTATGATGCTCCAGCGATGAGTGACTGCAACAAGACGTAGACAACACGAGGTCTTGCGGGACCAAAAATGAGAGTTCGTCAACAAATGACTGAAAGTACAGCAGTCACCACCTTCAAATGATTTTTTCTTCGGAGTATTTTCACACCGACGAGGCGCGTGCTCTGTAGTTGCTCGGGATTTGTGGAGCCGAGGAGGCTACCGATGCTTGCTGCTGCGGGAGATGGAACAGAAGTGCAGCTTCTGCCCAGCTTTCGGCGCGACGGCGAAGATTCAGCTCGACAGTCACGGGCGGCACAACTTCCCTCTCACCCGGCGCTCGCCCGGGCTTCACCTCCTGCGGCTGCAGCGACCGATCTCAGCTACGAAAATCGCAGCAATCCATCGGCAAAAACCAGTTGACCATGATGGGCATTCCGCATTTCGCTTGGGCCGCGAGTCCAGTAAACGCTCGCATGGGGATGTCTTACTCCACCACATCGAGTAGACCCCGCCAACCCAAGTTCCCTATAGCTGCATGCACAAACCCAGTCCACCAGGCTTTTTACGGGTGCTGACGTGACATTTCACAGCTCGAGCAGATGTTGGTATCATAATTTTTTTTTTGGCACGCCGTAAACAACCCCCCCTCCCCGGGCATATATGCGGAATGCGAGCGAGCATGCCGTAAACTTTCTGGCCCATTCATGCCCCCGCTGGCGATTTCCCTGCCCGATTTCGGTCTGCCGAGGAACGCGCCTCTGGCTCAGCATGTTCGACACGCTCGAGCTCGCGGCACGCACCTTGGACGTCGCTACGTGGTGGTTCGTCCGGCCACTTCGGCTGATGAACTTTCCCGAGTGCCAAACTCTGGCCGATGTTGAGCTGCTGGCGACGAAGGTGCGTTACACCAACTCCAAGGAGGAGAGGGAGCACCGATGGGCGTTGCACCAGATCATGACATACGGAGCCTAAGAGAGAAGGATGGCTCGCTATGCGGTGTCACATCCGCAAGAGGTGCAAGTGGAGCTCGACTTCTACGCGAGGAGGAAGGACTCCGAGAAGAAGAAGAAGAAGAAGAAGAAGAAGAAGAAGAAGAAGAAGAAGAAGAAGAAGAAGAAGAAGAAGAGGTCCATGCTCGTCGTCGCGCCTGGTGTCGCTTGACTCCGACGAGTCCGAGGGTGGATCGACTACTACTTCTATGATTCAAAGGAAGAGGAGTAGATGTTTGGAGTCTAGAATGGGTATTTAGATTAAATTATGTTTAAATTTTGAAGTAGTAGGTTAAATTATGTTTTAATTTCAAAGTGTCAGTTGAAAAGTGGTTACATTTCGAATTTTCAGTTAAAATGTAAAATATGTTGTGGATGTGTAATTCACTCTCATGTTTCCACACCAAAATTATTGTGAAAAGTCCGAGAATTTTTTTTAGTTGGCTTGCGAATGCGCCCAGGCTTCGGCAATTTCTTGCATCCGCCCCTGTCGACAGTAGATATGTGTGCACACCGTGCCGCAAATATCCAGTGCGAGGCCGTTTTTTCTGACGTGCCTCAAAAATTATTGGACACCGGCAGATGTTGGAGAAGTGATTTGAGTTGCCCGCGCTGTAAAAAGAACATTTATTGGGCACCAGTGGCGTCTCTTAGGACTTATCCAGTTGTCGGTGCTTTCTCACCTGAACGTGACGAACTGGTTATTTTTGCCAAGTCTGCCTAAATCCGGTAACTTCAACCAAATCTGACCCCTCTCCGAAACTAATTCGGAATTTGACCCCTAGGATCAACGCCATTTAAAATAACGTCGAAGTTGTGCATGTCGGCGCCAAATTATACCAGCTGGGAGGAAGGCCAAAGAGGTCGGCGTCATTTGATATGACGCCGAGGTGAGTTCGGCGCCGTATCAAATGGCGCCGACCTCTCTGGCCTTCCTCCTAGCTGGTACAACTTGGCGCCGACATGCACAACTTCGGTGTCATTTTAAATGGCGCCGACCCCAGGGGTTAGATTCCGAATTAGTTTCGGGGAGGGGTCAGACGTGAAATTAGTTTCGCCAAAATGTCAGATTTGGCAAAAAATACACGAACTGGCGCGAGTAACAATTAAAGTAGCGGAAATAGATGCCCGGTCTACCAAAAGTGATGCTAATAATGTGATAGGCCCCTGGTCATTCATCTCCATACCTATACCCAATGCAGTATAACCATATAAGATGGGTTCACGCCTAAAGAAATAACACTCACAACTTAGCTCTACAACGAAAATAGAGTTGAGACTGAATTGTGCGTGTGCGGCCTTCGGTTTTCCACCCACCATAGTAGCGTCAGCTAGAAATGAGTGGCATCGGGAACTTGAGTTATACACTCGAGCTCCGATGTAGTTCGTGGTGCAACTTGAGATGTACACTAAAGGTCTGGTTAACTTCGTGGTGCAACTAAAGCTCTTCCAGCATGATGTGTCTCGGTGTGCTTTTTGGATCGAGTTGGAGTTGCACTCACCGCCGATGCGTTTGCCCTTTTGCTAATTTTATCACTGTCATCGCGTATGATGCTCCAGGTGATGAATGACTGCAACAACAAGATGCAGACGGGGAGTGTTCCAGAACCAATTGGCTAAACCGCACCTAGTGAAAAGGAAACTTTTTTTTTAGATCGAAAGGGATTCTGTCCCCTGTTCCATTATGAATAGTGAAACAAACCAGTTCCACAAGTAACAGAAAAAGAAAACGACAGAAAAGAGCTCTTAAGCGCTCAAACCTAAACGTCTGAAGAAAGTTTTCGGCTCAGAACAAAGCCAGCTGCTCTACAAACTATCTCTAACAGCCAAAAGACTCATGGAAGTAAACGAAAGATAGACTAGAACACCACATGAATATTCTCCTCCTCATCAGGATGATCTTGGAGGTGCTTCAGCGATGCTCTCCCTCCATAGCTTGATGACGCAGTAGTCTTCCAAGTGGAAATCCACTCGAAGCCGGCACAGATCATTTCGCCATGAGCGTTAGAGGGTTTCTCAGTCTGTCGATCATCTTCTCCATGAAAAGGGCGATCTTCCCCCCCTCCAGGTCCTTGAATGGTTTTTGCCATGTCTTTAGGAAGGAAAGGACCAGACGCCAAACCTGTTTCATATTAATCCAAGTTGTCTTGTTAAAGACAAGGCTATTCCTATTGTTCCAAATACTCCAAAGAACAGCAGAAGAAACCACATTCAAATGAAGATGTTTCTTATTAGCAATCCATTTCGAAGCAAGGGACTCAAAGTCTACAATACTAACACCAAAAATATCATGCACATCCTTCCAAAGTAAGCTAGAGACAAGGCATTCAAAAAATAAATGATGCACAGATTCTATTTCTTTGTAGAGATTGCATTCTAAAGGTTTTGGAATTCCCCTGGCTCTAAGATTATCTCTAGTCAGAATCTTATTTTGAGAAAATAACCAAAGGAAAATCTGGATCCTGGGTGGAATAAGTAATTTCCAAACAGCAGGAAGATAAACCTGAGTGATACCTCTAAAATTGACCAGTGAATACATAGAACTTGAGGAATAATTACCCTTAGATTCATACTGCCAAATTAGCTGATCATCTTCTTCAGAGAATCTAATTGACTGAACAATGCCCAGAAGCTCATGCCATTGCAGCATTAAATCCTCATTAAAAGTTCTTCTAAAGTCGCATCTAAGATGTGTGCCATCCCATAACTCAGCTAACGTTTTAGTTTGCTGATTAGAAATCAAATAAATTTCCCAGAACTGGGTAGCTAAATTAGAATTTCCAAACCAGATATCCTCCCAAAATCTAATAGTTTTACCATTCCCCACATGCCATTTATATCCAATCTCAACCGCCCTAGATGCCCACATCACCCCTTTCCAAAAGGTAGATGGATGGACATCATGACAACAAAGGATATTAGGTGACTTAGTCCTATATTTAGCATCTATCACTTTTTTCCACAGAGCCCCCTCTCCCTGGATATACCTTTTAATCCAGGAGCCAAGGAGGCAGAGATTCAAATCATGCAGATTTGGAATACCCAAACCTCCAAACTCTTTCTTCATGCATACTGATGGCCAATTAGCTAGATGCAACCTATGATTACCTTCTTCATCATTCCAGAAGAAGTTAGCTAAATGTGAATCTAGGAGTTTCAAAGCCCATTTGGGAAACTTAAAGAAAGAAAGCAAATAAATAGGAATGCTAGAGAGACAGGCTTGAATAAGCACCTTCTTAGCAGCATAAGATAGGAGTTTGCCCCTCCAACCTGTGATTCTATTCAACAGGTTTTCTATCAGAGGCTGCAAATCTTCTCTTTTTAGCTTCTCAAAGTGAAGAGGAATTCCCAAATATTTAACAGGGAAGTTACCCCTAATACATTCAAAAATGTCTAGGAAAGGTTTAGTATCAGACTCTGACATGTTAATAGGAATGAGTTCACTCTTATGGTAATTAATACGCATCCCAGAAATCTGCTCAAAGCAGGTGAGGATCCATTTAAGATGAACAGCTATTGACTCACTAGGCTCCAAGAAGAGGAGTGTGTCATCTGCATATTGCAAGCAGACAATCCCTCCTGGAAAGAAATTAGGACAGAGACCTTTAATGGCCCCACAACTAACCCCTTTAATTAACATCCTAGAAAAAACATAAATCATCAGATTAAACAACAGAGGGGCAATGGGATCACCCTGTCTAAGACCTTTACCAGTCAAGACAAAATCACTCTCAAAATCATTGACTTTAACCCCCACAGATCCCCCTAAAGTAATCTGCTTAATAAATCTAATAAAGGTAGGACAAAAGCCTATTAGCTCTAAAATCTCAAACAAAAAGTCCAAATTAACTCTATAATAGGCTTTCTCATAATCTATTTTGAGCACTAGGCCCTGCTCCTTGTTCCTATGCACCTCATGCACAACCTCATGTGCAGTAACCACACTCTCCAAAATGAACCTACCCCTAATAAAAGCAGACTGACTAGGAGAGATTAATCTACCAATTACAGTAGCAAGTCTGTTAGTCAGAACCTTGGTAAAGATTTTGAAAGAACAGTTCAAGAGACTAATTGGTCTGGATTTTTTCATTGTCCTAGCTTCATTTTCTTTAGGAATCAAAGTAATCATAGCAAAATTAAGCCTAAAGATATTAAATTGATCTTCATGCCAGGACTGGAACATAGCAATAAGATCATACTTCAAGATATCCCAAAAAGATTGATAAAACATAAAAGAAAGACCATCAGGGCCAGGGGCCCCATCAGCATAAGAAGTAAAGACAGCTACTCTAATTTCTTCCTCAGAGAAGCTTGAACCTAAGTTCAAATTTTCAACCTCATTGACCTTTTCTTCTTCAGAAAAAAAGTCATGTTTCAGCTGAATATTTGGCCTAGGTTCCCAAGCAAACAACTCCCTATAGTAATCAGTTGCCACTTTAATCATGTCTTTAATGTCAGTAACAGGCCCATCAGGACCATCAAGAACATTAATTAACTTTTTTCTTCTACGCTGGTTGGCCACTGCATGAAAATAAGCAGTGTTTCTATCTCCTTCTAACACATTTCTATCTCTAGACCTTTGTCTAGCCTTAGTCTCCTCTAAAATCCAATATTTATGGAGTTCAGAAAAGATGAAATCTAGTCTAATTTTCTCCTCCTCAGACAGGGGTTGAGTCTCAGCCTTAATGTCTAAAGTATCATATTCCTCCATCATTTCTCTTCTGTCTTTCCTAACAGCAGCCTCTATGTTAATGTTCCAACCTTTGGCCAACTTCCTAAAGAATCTCACTCTTTTTTGCCAAATCTCTATTGGATCATCACTTTCTACTTTTAAAGACCAAGCTTTAATGACAATCTGTCTAAAGTCAGGCCTACTAAGCCACCATTTTTCAAACTTAAATCTATTAGGTTTCAGTAAAACTTTTTCCCCTGAATCCCAAACAATAGGAGTATGGTCACTCCCAATTCTAGTCAAAGCTCTAGCACTAGCTAAAGGAAATTGATTATCAAAACCAGTAGTGCAGAAAATCCTATCTAGCTTACACATAATAGGTTCAACTTGGTTATTACCCCAAGTATAAGCTCTACCAGCTAGACCAATCTCCATAAGGGCCCACAAGTCAACCCAAATGTTAAACTTGTCCACCCACTTATAATCTACATTCCTAGAGGATTTATCTTCAGGGGATCTAATAAGGTTGAAATCACCCCCAATCATAGCAGGGCCATCCCAACAGATAAAGAGATCATGAAGTTCAGAAATGAAATCCTGTTTCTTTTCCTCATAAGCAGACCCATAGACAGTAGTAATTCTACAAGTGAAAGCAGTAACTTTGTTTTTAAGCACTACACTAACAGAGAAGGATCTAATATCCCAAGACACAACATCAAAAAGATCTAAATTGACCCCAACTAATATACCACCAGCAGTTCCCTGAGAAGGGAGAAAATTCCAAGCAAAGTTTCTATTCCCTAACAGATTCTTCAAAAAAGAATTGCTAAAACTATCTTTCTTGGTTTCCTGAAAACCAATGTAATCTACTTTAAGAGGTGAGATATTCTCAGAAATGAATTTTTGTCTACCAGGAGCACTAAGGCTCCTACTATTCCAAAAAAGACTAATCATAACTTTTTTTTCCTGGGGTGCTTGCCCCGAGATTTATTCAAGACTTCTATCCAACCCTCTGCCACATCCTCTTCAGAAGAAGAGTTTGTACCTAGAGGTGAACTATGTAAAACACCACTAGATCTATCTAAGTCATCAGCAGGAATATCAACTCCTACACTATCAGCTAAATTTTCTAAAGTAGTGACAGATATCACAGAGAAAGGATTTGTAGACATTATACCTTTCATGCTCTTAGGGATTTCCAAATTAGTGACTTTCTTCAGATTCATGGTCTTCTCAAGTATGGTTTTGGATCTATCCACCCTGGAGCTCTGCCTTGTTGGTTGCACAGGCCCCCACTGTTTCTGTTTCTTGGCAGCTTTCTGGAAAACAGACAAGTCCTCTTTTTCCCTCACAACCAACTCCTTGAAGCTAGGCATGATGTCATCAGGGAGAGCACCCACTTGATCAAGCAACCTCTGAGGTGACCCCCTAGCTACCTCCTGAGAGAACTCCAATTCTTCAGACTGACCATCTAGCCAAAATCTCTGAGCTTCTTCTTCAGCACCAGGAACCAGAGGAGATCTATCCCAGATGAAATTACCTTCAGCATCCACTAAACCTCTTTGCACAAGCAGTTGGAACACAGCACTAGAGTTGCTAGGAGAGTTAGTAGCCATTCTGACCCTGTTAGAAGACTGACCACCCTCACTAACAGAAAGGTTACCACTTATAGATGAGTTAGCACCAGTTCCAGACAGCCCCACATTACTACCATTACCAGTCTGTCCAGCAGGTTCATCCTCATTATTTTTATCTTGTCCACCTTGATCATCAACTCCTAGATTCCCAGTCTCCTCAACCAAAGGAGCAGCAGCATCTAAAGTGAATCCTAACTGAAAAAGTTGATCCTGGAAATTGAAGAGCCTACTAGCAGGGAGCTTAGATGGGTCTTTGCACTTGATACATACTCTAACTTCCTTAGCATTGTTCCTGAAAATACTGAGCCAGTCAACTTCCTCTAGAATGCCACATGTGGAAACAGCCTGATCCAAAGTATTCCATTCACACCACTTAGTCTGCAAACCAGTGATTATCACCCAAGCCTTCTTCAAGACCTCAACAGGTTCAGGATCATCACACCAAGCTTCCACCTTGACCCACACCCCTGGTTTGGAAACTCCAAACTTTGGGTACCCAATCACTTGTTCCACCACAATGTGTGGGGGGAATTTGACCAGAAAAGTATTCTCTGAGCCTAGTTCCCTAATTTGCCAGGGCCAGTTGGTCTTGTAGATCTTGGAAAACTCAATAGCTAACTCTTGTTCAGACAAAGATCCTTCTTCCACCAGAATAATCCCACAGTTCTTAGTAGAGGCAATGGGGTTCACCACATTTTCAGGCATTTCAATGTGATAGAATCCCAGGCCAGGAGCACCACTACCAACATACTTAGCCACCTGATGTGGTCTCTTCCTCACTGGGCACTTATCCATAGGATGGGCAGCACTTTTGCAAATAAAACAAACCAGAGTCTTCTCACAGCTAGTTTGCACATGTCCAGGCTCCCCACAACACAAGCAAATATCATCAACATAGTTCCACTGAGCATTAGCACTTTGACCTGAAATATTTTCCTTATGGGCAACATGCATTTTCTTCTTGCTTTTATGCTGACCCAAAATCTTAGGTTTCTCACCCTGCTCATTACTCAGAGAGTTTTGCTGTTGAGGAGGGGCAATCCACTGATTTGACTGCACCCCAAAATGCTGCTGAGGTGGGAAAGGAGGAAAAGGGTTGGAGAAACCCCAAGGAGGTGGCATATTACCTGGTGGAAAGCCAAAAGGAGCCTGGTGAGGAAAGAACTGTGGATTGAAATTCCCAAACTCATAAGGATTCTGAGGCTGCTGCTGCATCTGAGGCTGCTGCTGCATCTGAGGCTGTCCAACTTGCTGCATCTGCCAGCTGTCTTGGCCATTGTTCCCCCCCTGCCTTTTCCTTTGCCTCCTCTACCTCTATCTCCTAGAAAAAAAAGGAAACTTTTCGATCTCCGCAAGCAAAACACTTGGATTACCAGTCAGATCTGGTAACATTTTCAGTAAATGAACAACACACTATTGATAGTTCGAATGCGTGTATCATGCGAAGTAAATGCAACATGTGTGAGAAGGTTCTCACCCTAGCTGCAGTACTGAACACCACTTCCCTCTGTGTGCCGGCGGAAACCCTAGGGCTAATCTCTAGTCCGGACAGCAGCGGTCGCTTTCTCTCTTGAATGTGCTGCTTGGTGCTTGACGAGTCGGGATTAGAAACGGGGTGAGCATTCTTCAGAGGGCGCAGCGGTTGTAGTCTTTCTCGTCTAGTTGATCTGTCTCCGTCTTCATTCTTTTTTGTTTTTCCTTATTTTAGTTCGGGCTTGTGTGTTGCTGCCCAGCATCTTGTATCGTGTTGAGTCTCTCTCTTTGGATGTTGTGTTGTTTGACCCAACATCGGTCTCATCGTGCTTTATTATAAAGCGGGACGAAACCTGGGACGAAACCTGTTTCAAGAGAGAATGAGACTGAAAATGTGTGGGAAGGTTGCCACCTTCAAATGATTTTTCTTTGGAGTATTTAAAAACACCGACGAGGCGCGTGCTCTGTAGTAGCTAGGGATTTGTGGGCCGAGGAGGCTACCGATGATTGATGCTGTTGGAGGTGCAAGTGTAGCTTCTGCGCGGCTTCGGCGTAATCAGGCAACCCGCGCTAACTAAGAAGCTAAAAACCATCATTGCTTCTGGGAAAGGAGCAAGCAGTCAACTTTACCGTGACTACACGCTAGTGGTGGTTACCTCAATTGAGGTGTGCTCACTTTTGTTTCTTCTAACGTCCTCTTTTGTTTGTATGGATGATTTTGTACAGTTTCAAGGATTGAGATTATTTTCCTATAAGGCCCGTCCAATATGAACCATACTTTTAGCTTATGATTACAATTTTCAATTTTTCCCAATAAACCCTATGTTTTTGTGGTAAGCATCGATCACTCGTCTAAGTCCTAGAAGAACCTTGACGTCACAGGGTGTATTGAAATATATTATCCATCTATGATATGCTCGAGCTTTTAAGTGAATCGGCTAGGTACATGCAATTCAATGTTTATTGTAATTTTATTTGCGTGTGAGAAAGCTATGGAAATAACGAGTGGTTACAAGATCATTTTATCAACACGTAAAGCTATCTAAGAAGACCAACATTTTTATGTGGCAAATGAGTTTTTCTTTGAATTGCTCAGAAAATATATTGTTATCTTGCTCCACTGGACACAACTGTAAGGATAACTTCATGCTAGCGGTGGTTGCAAAGTTCTATATCTGATTTTTTAGTAATTTATATATCCATACATGGAAATAAATAAGTACATGTGAAAATATTTTCTCCTTGTTTTGCCCAATGTTCCATAGAAGGCTATCAATCCAGTTTGAGCATTATCCTTTGTCAACGTGCGCGAGAGGTGGTGCTCGTCCCAATTATATGACATTAGATTTTTTTTAGAGAAATTATAAGGCACTAGTGTTCCGGTGGCTTATCTCAAATAACTTTGGGAATTATTGTGTGTTTGCTAGTGAAAAGTGGGACACAACAAGCGCACAAACCACCTGTTCCTATGGGACAACATACGACGACCAACTTACAAGTTGGAGGGAGACGAAAGCCAACCAGTCCACCATGATTGGTTAGCATGCAAAGCAAGCAGTTTAACAAGAGCTGATTGTTCAATCCTTGTATACGTTTGAAGCCTAACCTCGTAAAATTTCAGATACACGTGGATTATTTTTGCAAAAAAAAAAACAAGTTTGTTACCTGTGCGCAGCACATAAGTGGGCATGTGTTTCCACCATTTTTTATTGATATATTGGTTCTTTCGTCCTTATTTGAATGAAATTATAATACACTATATGATTTGCTAATAAAGAGGGAAAATATGACATCACAAGGGGCTTGTGTAAGCAAAAAAAACATTGTTAGAAATTTCTTCACAGAGAAACATTGGCAAAAGTTTGCTTGTACTCTCTTAGCATGCAAAAGCAAGCAATTCGGATTACTAGCAGAAATATTTCCTAACATTATTGTTAGATTATATTTACTTGCATATCAAATTAGGGTTTAGGCCGGTGCGCTGCACCTCCTCTCCCCCCTCTCCTATATAAACCATTGTATTCTCTCATTGTAAAATCATCAATTATTATTATTATCACAAACTTACATGGTATCAGATTAAGGTTAGATTCTAGGGCATGGCTCCCACGCCTCCCACCCCGCCGCCGCCGCCCCCTCCGGGGTTCTTCAAGTGGCACGCCGCCATGGCCGCCGTCGCGGCTGCCAAACCATCCACCTCATCCGCCCCACCTCCTATCGCCACCACCATC
The DNA here is from genome assembly GCA_910589765.1 of Avena atlantica. Taxonomy (NCBI): domain Eukaryota; kingdom Viridiplantae; phylum Streptophyta; class Magnoliopsida; order Poales; family Poaceae; genus Avena; species Avena atlantica. The sequence goes on along the minus strand of OU342734.1, from coordinate 21,386,693 downwards.
AACTTCGCCGATACAATCACCGACGTTACTCCATTGATTCCCATCACTTTAGGTCTCCCCAAACACAACTACTACCATTGGAGGCATCTTTTTGAGGTGCACTTGGGCCGCTGCAACCTCCTGGCGCACGTCGACCCCAACATCCCGCCGTCTCCCTCGGATCCCCGCTGGGTCAAGGATGATCTCGCTGTGATACAGTGGATCTACCAGCGGCTGAGCACCGAGATTTCAATCTCGTTTTCAGGGCTGCCACCAGCGCCGCCGCCCTTTGGTCAGCCCTCCGTCAGCTTTTTCAGGACAACGCCGACGCCCGTGTCAACACGCTCAACACGGAGCTTCGAAACACCGCCCAGGGAGACTTGCACATGGGGGTATACTGCCAGCGCCTCCAGACCATCGCCCATGAACTCCGTGAACTCGGTGATCCCGTTGAGGACAAACAGCTCATCAAGATCCTCCTCGTCGGCCTCAATCAGCGCTTCGACAAGAAGCAGTCCTTCATCCCCATGATACGGCCGTCTCCTTCCTTTGTAGAAGTCCGCTCCATGCTCTCCTAGGCGGACCGCGCCATGACCACTCAAGATTCTCGGCCTCAGGCCTATGCTGCTGCTCCACGGCCTCCTGCACCGCCACCGCCTCCGGCGCCGCTTGCGCCTGTTCCACCGCCAGGTTGGCGCCCTAGCCCCAACTATATGTTGGAATTATGCCCTAGAGGCAATGATAAAGATGTTATTATTATAATTCTTGTTCATGATAAAGTTTATATTCCATTCTAGAATTGTATTAAGCGGAAACTTTAATACTTGTGTGGTTTGTGAACAACACCGTGTCCCTAGTATGCCTTTATGGACTAGCTCATTGATTAATGATGGTTAAGGTTTCCTAACCATAGACATGAGTTGTCGATTAATAATGAGATCATATCATTGGGAGAATGATATGATGGACAGACCCAAACTAAGCGGAGCAATTAGATCGTGTCATCGTGTTCATCTTTGCGAAGCTTTTCTTATGTCAAATATTGTATTCCTTAGACCATGAGATAATACAACTCCCTGGTATCGGAAGAAAGCTTTGAGGTCATCAAACGTCATCCTATGAGAGGGTGATCATAAAGGTGTCTCTCAGGTGATCGGAAAGTACCTGTTGGGTTGTATGTATCGAGATGGGATTCGTCCCTCCCAAGTCAGAGAGATATACTTCAGGCCCACTCGGTAATCGATATCAACACCGCTTGCAAGCATGTGGTTAAGGAGTTAATCACAAAGTGATATCGGATTACGGAACGAGTAAAGTACTTGCTGTGAACGAGATTGAACTAGGTATGACGATACCGACGATCAAATCTCGGGCAAGTAAAATATCGCGAGACGAAGGGAATATATATATATATATATATATATATATGGGATTGATTGAATCCTGGCATCGTGGTTAATCCGATATGATCATCGATGAATGTGTGGGAGTCAATATGGGTTTCCAGACCCCGCTGTTGATTATTGATATAAGATCATGTCTGCATATTCTCGAACCCAAAGGGTCACACATTTAACGCGTCTCGACGCTAGGATAGATTGGATAATTGGTTTATGAGTTTTTGTTCGGAGTCTCAGATAGGATTCGGGACATCACGAGAGGTTCCGGAATGGTCCGGAGAATAAGATTCATATAAGGCAATGCAGTTTTTGGAGTTCGGAATTGTTTCGGGTTAATCGGTATTGTACCGGAAGCTTCTAGAACCTTCCGGAGAGGGACCAACGTGGCCCCACCTGCCGGGAGGGGGCATGGGCCTATGAGGGAGTGCCCTGGCCGCATTGGGACAGGGGCACAAGGCCCCATAGGGCCCAGCCGGCCAAACCTAGGGCAAACCCTAGGAGAACTTCTAGAGGGGGGGAAACTTGCCCCCCACTCCTCTCTCCTTGGCCGCCGGCCCTAGGGCTTGGGGGAAGGGCAAGGGCTGGCCGCCCACCCCTCTATATAAAGAGGGATGGGGGCGTACCCCTCCCACACCTCCTCCTCAATCCCTAGCCACCCTGCTTCCCTCCTCTCTCTCTCTCCCTCCCGACTGCGTGTAGGCGAAGCCCTGCTGCAGAAACTCTCCACCACTTGCACCGCACCGTCACGTTGTAGATCTAATCCATCTCTCCACCATACTTGCTGGACCGAGGAAGGAGGAGACGTCGAGGTGACGCACGTGTGCATCTCTCGGAGGCATCGCCACTTGCGGTGTTAGATCGGATCGGATCGCGAGGAGGAGAAGCGAGTACGACTACATCACCCACGTTCTGTCGAACGTTCCGCTGTGCGAATCTTCAAGGGTATGAAGATCTCATCTATTCCCCCTCGTTGTTTGCATCTCCTTGATTAGATCTTGGATTTCCCCGTTCGCATCCGTAGAAAATTTTGATTTACTATGCTGCGAAACCCTTCACTATAGGGGCACCCGGCCTATCTATCGGCCGCCTGCACCACGGCCTCCTCCAACAGCATCGGCTCCTCCACCTGCCCCGGCACCACCACCCGCTCCACCTGCAGCACCAGCTTGGCGATCTTATCAGTACCCTTGGACTGGCATGGTTCAGGCTTGGCCAATGCCCTGGACCGCGCCCTCTCCTGTTGGCGCGCCACCTGCCTACACTGGTTCGTGGCAGCCCGGCGTGCATCCTCATACAGGCTCACCTGGCCTCCTTGCACCACGGGTCCCTGCACAAGCTCATTACGCCGCTCCTTCACCGCCCATGTATGATGCACCATCGCCGGCTCCCTATGCCTCGCCGATGCACTCGCCGATGCCCTTTGCTATGGGTCCTTATGGCCCTTCGGCACCGGTCACTTATAATCCTGGAGGCTACTACTCGCCATACACCATGTACTCGACTCCTGCTGCACCACCTGCGCCAGTCCCTGCTCCGTCAACTGCACCGACTCCCTCTACTCCGAGCTGGGACCAAGCTGTGTTTCTACAGGCCATGAACAATTTTGTTGCTCAAGGTAACTCAGGTACTGATTGGATTTTCGATTCTGGTGCTTCTAGTCACATGTCTTCATCGAATACTATGCTGTGAACTTGCATACCATCTCATTTTTCATCCATTACATTAGGCGATGGTTCCTCCATACCAATTTCATGTGTCGGTCATACAAACCTTGCATCTTCCACTTTCAAACCACTCCTACTTAAAGATGTCTTAGTTGCACCAGCCCTCATTAAAAATTTAATCTCTGTTCGTTTTTTCACCAAAGACAACTATGTTTCCGTCGAATTTGATCCTTTTGGCTTGTCTGTAAAGGATTTCATGACCAAGGCGGAGATCGCTCGCTTCGATAGCTCTGGCGACCTCTACTCTGTTCATGGCGCTCCTGCGGCCTCGTCTCCATCATCCATGCTCGCCTCCGTAGATCTATGGCATACACGCTTAGGTCATCCGAATAAAGCCACTTTATCCTCTCTACTTAGTGATTTTTCGATCCCTTGTAATAAAGAGGTTCATAATTCCTCCGTTTATGAGTTTTGTCAACAAGGAAAACATGTTCGTTTACCATTTGCGCATTCTACTTCTCATAGTACTTATCCCTTTGAACTTTTGCACTGTGATCTATGGACCTCTCCAACTGTGAGTCTCTCCGGTTTCAAATACTACTTAGTTATTTTAGATGATTTTACACACTTCGTTTGGACTTTTCCACTTCGCAACAAATCTGATGTCCACTCACTTTTTATCAACTTTAAAACCTATGTCAACACACACTTCTTTTTACCCATAAAATTTATCCAATGTGACAATGGAAAAGAATTTAACAACTTTGCAAACCGTAATTTGTTTCTCCAACATGGCATTCTCCTTCGTTTCTCTTGCCCTTACACTTCCCCACAAAATGGCAAGGCTGAGCGATCACTCCGCACCATCAATGACATAGTTTGCACACTCCTCATTCAATCATCTATGCCCTCCACGTTTTGGGCTGAAGCTCTTAGAACCGCAACCTATCTCCTCAATATTCGACCATCTAGCACTAACCCAAACACCACACCTTTCTACTCCCTTTTTCTCTCTCACACAAACTACACTGAGCTTCGCGTTTTTGGTTGCCTTTGCTTTCCCAATGTCTATGCAACTTCCCCAAACAAACTCTCTCCACGTTCCCTTCCTTGTGTCTTCCTAGGTTATTCAGATGAACACAAAGGCTACCGGTGTTTTGATCTTGTGACCGGTCACATTCACATCTCTAGGCATGTCACTTTCGATGAAAACACCTTTCCTTTTGCCACTAGAACCCCTACATCTCCTCCCACCACATCCACCCCTCGCCCAGCCAATTCCATAAAACCTCACTTTTTCGTTCCTAACCTTCCCTACAACCCTGCCACAGCTGCCTCCTATCCTGCCTCGACCAATACCGCTCCCGATTCTCCTACCACGGTAGTCCCTAACCCTGCCCTGGCCGACTCGGCTGCCCCGACAGCCCCATCAGCACCCGTGTCTCGACCACCCATAACCCAGGTTTACGCTCGCCGCCCCAAAACTCCTGCCCCCGACAATCAAACTACCCAATCCTCTGCCCCTCATGCTGTTGCGTCCTCCTCCTCTACTGCGCCGGATGCAGCAGTTCCTCCTTCACATGCCGTTCCCATTATCGCACCTAACAACGACCATTCCATGCGCACACGTTCCAAGTCTGGTTTTTGACTTCCTAAAACACGCCTCAATCTTCATGCTTCTCCAACTCTCTCACCTCTTCCCAAAACATACAAATCTGTTCTTGATCTGAACTGGTCCGCTGCCATGCGCGATGAGTTTCAAGCGCTCCAATCCAATAACACATGGCAACTTGTTCCCCGACCTCCTAATGCAAATGTTGTTTTTGGAAAGTGGGTGTTCCGTCAAAAATTTCATTCTGATGGCACTCTCTCTCGGTATAAAGCGCGTTGGGTTTGTCGTGGGTTCTCTCAACAACACGGTGTCGATTACGACGAAACTTTCTCTCCAGTAGTTAAACCTAGCACCATCCAAACCATTCTTAGTCTTGTTGTTTCCTCTTCCTGGCCCATTCATCAACTCGATGTAAAAAATGCTTTCCTCCATGGTTCCTTAAGCGAAGTCGTCTATTCTCAACAACCTTTCGGTTTCGAAGATTCTTCTTTTCCTGATCACGTTTGCCTTCTCCAAAAATCTCTATATGGCCTCAAACAAGAACCCCGAGCCTGGTTTCAACGTTTTTCTACCTTTATTCAAACTATAGGGTTCATTCCCTCTCGTTCTGACTACTCTCTTTTTGTTACCACTCTAACACCCAGGTTGCATATCTCCTACTTTATGTTGATGATATAGTTCTCACTGCCTCCTCCACAACTTTTCTCACTCATATTATTTCTCTCCTACAAACTGAATTCTCTATGACTGATCTAGGTTCCCTTCATCACTTCTTAGATATAGCTGTCACTCGTGATTCTTCTGGTCTTTTTCTCTCTCAACGTCAGTACTCTGTTGATCTCCTAACTAGGGATGGAATGTTAGATTGTCAACCATCCCGTATACCTGTAGATACTTCTTCTAAATTTTCCTCGGATGGTGATATTTTTCCTGATCCAACTCTATACCGTAGCTTAACTGGAGCCCTTCAGTATCTCACCATTACACGTCCAGAAATATCATATGTTGTCCAGCAAGCTTGTCTTTACATGCATGATCCAAGAGTCTCGCATTTTAACCATATCAAACGCATACTTAGATATCTCAAAGGTACATTAGATCATAGTTTGCATATCAACCACTCATCACCATATCATTGACAGCATATTCCGATGCAGATTAGGCTGGTTGTCCAGACACTCGTCGATCCACTTCAGGATACTGTGTTTTTCTTGGCAATAATTTAATTTCTTGGTCTTCGAAGCGCCAGCTTATGGTTTCTCGCTCGTCCGCAGAGGCTGAGTACCGTGCTGTTGCTCACGCAGTTGCTGAAACAGTTTGGTTGCGCAGTTACTTGTTGAGTTACATCGACCTATTGGTCAGGCCACAGTGGTATATTGTGATAACATTTCAGCTGTTTACATGTCTGGAAACCCAGTTCAGCATTGGCGGACAAAGCATATCAAGATTGACATCTATTTTGTTCGAGAGAAGGTCGCTTTGGGAGAAGTGCGTGTTCTTCATGTGCCTTCTACGGTCCAGTTTGCAGATATTTTTACCAAAGTACTTGCTACTACACCATTTACAGAGATTCGTTTCAGTCTCAACGTTGTCGAGCCCACGGTTGAGACTACGGGGGATGTTAGATTATATTTACTTGCATATCAAGTTAGGGTTTAGGCCGGTGCGCTGCACCTCCTCTCCCCCCTCTCCTATATAAACCATTGTATTCTCTCATTGTAAAATCATCAATTATTATTATTATCACAAACTTACAATTATTTAGTTTTGGGCTCCTAGCCTATATTATGCTTGGGCTCGAACATAGCCACAAGGGCCCTGGGGAGCTAACACACTCAGTAGGACACTTGATTCTCAAAACAAAATTCAGTAGAACACTTCGCCAAATTTGGTAGTGTCTACTCCCTCTGTTCGGAAATATAAGACGTAATCTAATGTATCTAGACGTCTTTTAGTGTATAGGTTCGTAGAGATTCGGAGTGAACCTATACCCTAAAAGATGTCTAGATACATTCGTTTCACAAAGCTAGAATGTCTTATATTTCTGAACGGAGGGAGTACTTTAGAGTGGCATTGTGGCACGCCTAAAAGGAGAAAGTTCTAAAGTACAACCCATTCCACTCGGGTGAAGTTCCTTAAAACAAACTTGGGTGAAGTGAAAAACTGACAAGTTACATGATCCGTGAAGGATTCCTGGTCTACCCATGAGATTTATTTGCATCCCATAGCCTATGAAACTATAGCTATCTAGAACGACCTCTAAAAAAAGCTATATAGAACATGTCGACTCCCAGAAAAACAACTCGTAGTTTTGTTGATCCACTATCGGATAGCTGCATTGGAGTTAGTGGCACAACTTGCGGAGCTTCTCAGCCAGAAAACGTCATTTGGATCTTGCAGCATTGAGCATAGTGTGTTGAACGAAGCTATCGCTTGAGCAGAACAACAGAGTATCCAATCCAATAACACAACCAACGACAACATTGTACGGTTGATCGCAGACGAATTCTCTCAATAGAGGTTGGCGAAGAATCAGGCAGAACTTCAGGGTGAGCCTTCTTTCTTCTTGTTGGAGACTCGTTTCCTTTGCTAGACAGACCCTGTAATTTAGTTTGACATTTTTTTTAGATCAACAGGGAATCATCCCCGGTTCCATTTCAGGAAATGAAACCAAAACATCAACCAGTACTTCAGGTGCCGATACAAACAAAAGAAACTAAAAGCTAAACTGAAAACTACTAATTCCAGGACCCTTAAGGGGAAGCCCAGAAAGCACAAAAGCGAGCAGAAAAGCTAGATATTCAGAATTTTAAGAGATTACATTCAGAACAGAGGGAGACAGAAGAGAGAACAGGCTAAGCTCACGAAACTCTGACTCAAAGAACCACATGAACCTCATCAGCAGCCTCAGGATGTGTCTCCAGGAACGACAGAGAGGCACGTCCCCCATAGCTCGACGAAGCAGTGGTTTTCCAAGTAGAGATCCACTCGAAGCCATTGCAGATCAGGTTGCCATGAGCTCCAGTGGGTTCCTCGGCCTGCTTATCATCCGTTCCATGAACAGAATGAACCTCCCCTCCTCCAACTCTTTGAATGGGACCTTCCAATTCCTTAGATACGAAAGGACGAGACGCCAGACCTGTTTCATGTTAATCCAGGGGGCATGATTAAAGACTATGTTATTCCTATTAGTCTAGATGCCCCAAAGAACTGCAGCAGAAACTACATTAAACTACATTAAACTGCAGCAGAAACTACATTAAACTACATTAAACTGCAGCAGAAACTACATTAGTCCAGATGACCTGTTTGACATTTTTATGAGCTACATGATTTTCTTCGTGAATCAAATCCCTTTCGGGCACATATAGATGGAGACATGGTCCCTCTCAAGCTCATAATTGGTAGCACACGTTGTGTAATTTGGTGATATCAACTTTGGACAGGGAAAATAGACAAGGACGCATCACTTACCTAGCTTTAGAAAAAAAAACTCAATAAGGCAATAAAGGCTATATGCATCGGTCGATGCAGAGGCCGGGGTTTTTATCCCCTTTTCGAAAAAAAGCTTTAGAAAAAAAAAGACTTTTACATCAAATCATTTTAGACCGTTTATGCTGGTGTTCCAATGGTTCAGATGAAAAAAACTAGAATAAATTTTCTATAGTATAATTGGGCGCCTCGGGCATTTTGGGCAGTTCACTTCACCGTTTAAAATTCCGCAGCGAGGTTTGAGTTAGAAACCACGGCTACCGACGCACTCGCCAACTGGATCCAACATGATGATATAGTGTGGATAAATCCAGCATTCTCTTTAGTTCTTGTCCATCCGTTGAAACAAAGGAAGCTATATGCATGGAGCTCAATATTCTTACTGAAGCAATTACAGATAAGTACCTAGGGCTACCTCCCCTTGTGGGTATTGATAGGACAGATTGCTTCATGCACTTGGTTGATAAAATTTTCCGTAGATTGAGTAGGTATAAGGAGAAGTTGCTCTTATATGGAGGGTAGGAAGTTCTATTGAAATCTATTGCGAAATCTATTCTAGATACTAGACTTCTCTCTACGCCCCTTCAGGGCGCAGCTGCTAGAAAAAACGTTAAATGATAGAATCGTTTGATGGCCAAAACATTCAGTGACTCTTTTGGCTACAACCGTCACATCGATATCCATTTTACGGGATAGGTGTTTCACTTGATGACACGATCGTCCCGCTTTCTAAGGAGTTGGAAACAAACACAGAATATGCTCACACGTTGTTGTACGCATATATCGAGAATCATGTTGTTGCGCATGAACGCGTTTCGGAAAGTGTTTTGATCGGAGTGCGATTCGAGGCAGGTCGTTAATCATCAAAGCCATGGGGCTGAAAAGCTACATCCATTACTCACGTAAGAAAAACTGAAATATGTAAAGTTATAAGGATAGCAACTCTAAATATGCCGCCACGGAGTTAAAAAATAATAAGAACATATAAAGGTTTCACACTTAAAAAAAATACAATATGAGCTACTCAAAAGACCGATCGCTAAAGAAATAAAGATAGACATCGAGGAAGAAGGCTAAAAAAAACTGCGCAGGTATAATAAGACAGACACGTAGACACAAAAGAAATCGCATGTAACAACATAAATAGAGCAGACACATAGAAAAAAGAAAGCGTGAACACAAACAAAAAAAAAATCATACACGTTTAGATGTTTCAGTCGAAAACAACTCGGACAATCACATTATATTCATGTTTCATAGTCGAAAACAGCTAGGATGTTGTAAGCATACATACTTCCAACCACGTTGGGCAATCATGTTACATCTGACTTTGTTGGACGTAAATAAATGAGATGTTGCATGTGAACATTAAGAAAGATGAGAAAACGCAAGATGCGTACATAGTCTCAAACCGTATGATTTTTAAGTTACGCTATACCTATTTCTAAGCTAAGCTAGACCCGGAGATCTACTCCTAACCGCTATCGCCAATCCATCGAAGTATGTATTGGCAGAGAACATTGCGAAGAAAAGAAGGCAAGCTATCCGTAGTTGCGGCTGGCGCGACAGAAGCTGCCGAAGAAAAAGCCTCGGACGTAATAGACGAACCGCCTGCACACTAACGACGTCGTGAACCGCCATGCTGTTGTTTCCGCTCACGCTCTTGGGCAGGGGCATCTCCAGCTACGGGTGTGTTCACTGGAGCGCCGCATACGACTGACCACGCAAGCGAGAGGAAACACAAAGGAGGTGAAATGAGCAGAGAGGATAGCTATCGCATTGGGTAGAGAAGGGGTCAGAACGCGTCTTTTGATATCCAAAGTTTCAACACTAAACTCCGGAAGGAGCGGCGCCTCTCCGTAATCTCAGAGTATGGCGGTTCACGTTAGCAACAAAGCTATCTTGACCTAGAAGTAGCAGTAAAGTTGTACTAACTGTATTCAGGAGAACATAGACATGAAAAAATAGTTAGGAGGAAGATGCTAATTTTTAATCCTGAAATTCTGCCACGTTTATGCAGTACTGCTCTATGCAGCAGCGGCAAACACAGCCAACCCATATATGGGTGCCCGGCACAAACGTAAGAAGAATATGGATCTTTACAATTCAGTTTTATAGTGGTAGGGATATTTCAGATATGACGCAATTCATATTCTGTATATTAGTGGATGGCTAGATGGGTCAGTATTAGTAGTTCGAATGTATAGATTTACGCACGTCCCATTACACAACACAAGATCTTATTCCGGTTTATGTTGCGAAAGCCAGCATTGCACGTGTTTAATAAAGGACCAAATCTGTCGATGTCACCTGGTTAAAAAATTGATGAGTTTAGTTGGCTAATACAGCAGCAGAAAATCGTCCCAAACCTTAAATTCCAAAAGTAATCGCTCTAATATAACGTGGTGTTATCTACCGAGGACTTATCCAGTTGCCGGTGCTTTTTCCACTAATCAATTGGCAACGTGACGCGAGTAACAATTCAACTACTACCGTAAATTGATGCCTGGTCTATCGAAAATGATGCTAATAATGTGATAGGTCCCCAGGTCATTCATCTCCATACCTATACCCACTGGAGTATAATAACCATATGAGATGGGTCGACGCCGAAAGAAAGAACACTCGCAACTTAGTTCTTCGTGGAAACTAGAGCAAAGAGGGAATTGTGCGTGTGCGGCCTTCAGTTTTCCATCCACGGTAGTAGAGTCGGCTAGAAATGAGTTGCATTAGGAACTTGAATTGTACGCTGAAGCTCAGATGCGGTTCGTGGTGCAACTTCAGATGTACACTAGAGGTCTGATCGTCTTAGTGGACTGATTTTCCAGTTTGGATGAATCACACTTAGACACTGGGCTAGGGGAAATTCCATGATACCTTTTACCAGTGCTAGAGATACTAAGTAGTACGATGACTCAAATCGGACGGTCTCTTCCATCTGGCTAACACTATACATAGAGCAACCCATGCCACTTGCCACTTGGACACAGTAAAAACTTAACCAGGAGCCATTGGTAGCTGTAGAACTGTACTAGGACTAACTCTATTCCATCTATCGTCAAGGGGTAAAAAAATTAGAGATATATGTTAGAAATAATGGGGCTAATCCATTTAGGCCCATGAGTATTTCAGATTTTCCCTAAATCTCAAAGCCCAAATTTGTGGCAGCCCATATGTGTTTGGGCCCATGTTTGTGGCAGCTCACATGGGAGTGGAGTGGGAGCTAAAGTTTAGTCCCACATGGAAAGTTGGAGGAGAGTTGCACCACCTTATAAGGTGGAGTGTTGCACCACTTTGTAAGTGAGTGGAAATAAGAGAGATACACACGCGCGCTCCTCCTCCGACGACGCCGCTCGCACGCACGCACGCACGCTCGCCACGCCTCGTCACGACGCGACGCGACGCGCGCACTGAGGAGAGTATTTTGTAACCCTCTCTATGTGAAGATGCATGACTCTCATAATCTGTAAGGCAGGTTGGCAACATGCCTTAATGTGTTTCTGTTGGCTTTAATTAGCAAAGATGACGTCCTACAGGGCATTCTTGAAAGAACACACCTATATGAACTCGACTGTAAACGTCGCGGTCTATGAGATCTGGGTGATCTCTAGTAAACTCATGAAGAGACCAGGGAGTATGACGCATATGCTCCAACCCGCGGGGTAGGCTACTGACAGCCAAGTACTAGTTATGATTTTGAACGAAATCTATTGGCACCAAACTTGCAATTCAAGGTTCGTCCATTGTTCAAGTTGTTGATAGACGTAGTTCAAGATTCTAGGCGGAAGTTCAACTTAACAGTCTCTGCTGAAACACTGGTATATAAACAAGTAGCAAGGATTGGCAAATCTTCAAATGGGCATTTGAGATCTGGTGGGGGATTGTTAGAAATAATGGGGCTAATCCATTTAGGCCCATGAGTATTTCAGATTTTCCCTAAATCTCAAAGCCCAAATTTGTGGCAGCCCATATGTGTTTGGGCCCATGTTTGTGGCAGCTCACATGGGAGTGGAGTGGGAGCTAAAGTTTAGTCCCACATGGAAAGTTGGAGGAGAGTTGCACCACCTTATAAGGTGGAGTGTTGCACCACTTTGTAAGTGAGTGGAAATAAGAGAGATACACACGCGCGCTCCTCCTCCGACGACGCCGCCGCTCGCACGCACGCTCGCCTCGTCTCGTCACGTCACGCGCGCGCGCGCGGGTTGCGGGAATCTCGCCGAGCCGAGCTTTATTTTGCTGCTCAGGAAAAATGACAGACGTGTCAAACGGTTAGCTTATTCGGGTGGCTCCCGGATCGTGGGCTACTGTAACCGACCCGAACGTGCGTAACGTGGACTCGGCCCACGTTCGCCTCCGTTAGGGTTTCCTGAGCCGCTCTATATAAAGTCCTGCGCGGCTACCACCGGAAAACCAATCTAGGGTTTTGTCATCCTCTCTACTTGCACCGTCACCGTAGTCTACTCCATCCCGCTTGCCGGCGTGCACCGGCGGACGGGAGAGCAGGTCTCCGGAACCACTCGCCCTTGCGATCCTGTACGGGAGAGGGCGAATAAGGTTTTTGGGAAGCGCTCTGCGCGACTGCTCGAGTTCTTCATCACGGGTCGTCTTCCATCCAAGTCAGGCGGTGCTGCCTACCGCCGTCTTCATCGCCATCTGCTGCGATCACTCTTCCCCAAAGTTTCTACTACGACAACCGAACGGTACGTGATCCTGTTTGGTTATTCATCATGTTCTGCGAGTACATGTTAGGCTGCTGTTTGTTTCCGATCATCCTGTTGTTTAGTACATCTTGTATGTTCGAGTTACATGAGCTAGTAGCTGGTTTTGTCATGATTTATATTCTGGAATTAATTGTGGAAATTATGCCTAATAATCCAACAATCCAAAAACCTTATTGTAGGCAATTTCCTAAATTAACAATGGCTGGTTTTACCGATGCACTGAGGCCGGATAAGTTTACCGGTGTGCACTTTAAGAGGTGGCAGTACAAGGCTGAGCTTTGGCTGACCACAATGAAACTGTTCCACATCAGTAAAGGCAAACCTGAGGGAACTATATCTGACGAGGATCAGAAGAAGTTCGAGGATGCTAATACTGTCTTTGTGGGATGTATTCTGAGCATTCTTGCTGACCGTCTGTGTGATGTGTTTAGCCACTGCTGGTTTATCAAAGGCATGGTGGGGGGAGGCTTTGTTGACTTCATGTCATGTCCTGAATAGAGTTCCTAACAAGAATAAAGAAAAGACTCCTTATGAGGAGTGGGTTGGGAGAAAACCATCACTTTCGTATCTGCGTACTTGGGGGTGTTTGGCGAAGGTCAACATACCGATTCCCAAGAAAAGCAAGCTCGGACCCAAGACAGTGGATTGTATCTTTCTAGGATATGCTCCACGGAGTGTAGGCTATAGATTTCTAGTGGTTAAATCTGAGGTACCTGATATGCATGTTGATACTATAATGGAATCTCGTGATGCAACATTCTTTGAGAATATTTTTCCTATGAAAGATATGCATAGCATTGGTAGGATTTCTTCTGAAATACTTCCTGAATCTAGTGCATCTATTGATAATTCTGAACAACCACATGAGGAATTTCTTGAGAAGGATGACGATGAACCTCTCACGAGGAGTAAGAGACAGAGGGTTGCAAAATCCTTTGGCAATGATTTCATCGTGTACCTTGTGGATGATACTCCCAGATCCATTACTGAGACATATGCATCTCCTGATGCAGATGATTGGAAAGAAGCTGTCCAAAATGAGATGGACTCGATTCTTTCTAATGGAACTTGGGAATTATCAGAACGACCCTATGGTCGTAAACCTGTGGGATGTAAGTGGGTGTTCAAGAAGAAGCTAAGGCCTGATGGTACTATTGAGAAGTACAAGGCACGGCTTGTAGCTAAGGGCTACACACAGAAAGAAGGCGAAGATTACTTTGACACATATTCACCTGTCGCTAGACTAACCACCATTCGAGTACTACTGTCCCTGGCTGCCTCTTATGGTCTTCTCGTTCATCAAATGGACGTGAAGACAACTTTCCTTAATGGAGAGTTGGAAGAGGAGATCTATATGGATCAGCCGGATGGGTTTGTGGTAAAAGGTGAAGAGACAAAGGTGTGTAAGTTATTGATATCTTTATATGGCCTGAAACAAGCACCTAAGCAATGGCATGAGAAGTTTGACAGAACTCTACTTTCTGCTGGCTTTGTCATTAATGAGGCTGATAGGTGTGTTTACTATCGCCATGGTGGGGGCGATAGCGTTATATTGTGTTTGTATGTGGATGACATTCTGATATTTGGTACAAACATGAAAGTGATAAATGAAGTCAAGTCTTTCTTGTCAAAGAGTTTTGATATGAAAGATCTGGGAGAGGCTGATGTGATTCTGAACATCAAGCTTATTAAGAACGAGAATGGGATTACTTTAACGCAATCTCATTATGTTGAGAAGGTCTTGAGCCGATTTGGCTTTAATGATGGCAAGACTTCTCCAACACCTTATGATCCCAGTTTGACATTACGAAAGAATAAGAAGGAACCAACAGATCAGCTAAAATATTCACAAGTTGTTGGTTCTCTCATGTACTTAGCAAGCGCTACAAGACCCGATATCTCTTTTGCTGTGAGCAAGTTGAGTAGATTCATGTCTAACCCGGGTATTGATCATTGGCATGCACTTGAAAGGGTCATGCGCTATCTATGTGGTACAATGAGCTATGGGATTCACTATTCAGGAAATCCTGCTGTGCTTGAAGGATACAGTGATTCGAATTGGATCTCTGACGTTGATGAACTCTACGCCACGAGCGGGTATGTGTTTACCCTTGGAGGTGGCGCAGTGTCATGGAGGTCTCGTAGACAAACCATATTGACGAGGTCAACTATGGAAGCAGAACTTACTGCTTTAGACACAGCCACTGTTGAGTCAGAATGGCTGCGTGAGCTCTTGATGGACTTGCCTGT
Source organism: Avena atlantica (assembly GCA_910589765.1). Classification (NCBI taxonomy): domain Eukaryota; kingdom Viridiplantae; phylum Streptophyta; class Magnoliopsida; order Poales; family Poaceae; genus Avena; species Avena atlantica. The sequence goes on along the minus strand of OU342734.1, from coordinate 21,371,575 downwards.
GGTTGAGAAACCTGTGCCGGCAATCCTTTTGAATTATGACAACCAAACTGTTATTGTCAAAGTGAACAATTCTAAGGATAACGCTAAGTCATCAATACACGTGAAAAGACGTTTGAAATCTGTCAGGAAATTGAGAAACTCCGGAGTAATAACTGTTACGTATATTCAAACAGACAAAAACCTGGCAGATCCCTTTACAAAGGGACTATCACGAAATGTGATAGAAAGTGCATCGAGGGAGATGGGGTTGAGACCCATGGATGTCACACCTTAGTGGTAACCCAACCTATGTGATCGGAGATCCCGTGAATTAGGACCTGGGAAGAACAAGCTAGTGGTTTGACTGAGGAGAGTATTTTGTAACCCTCTCTATGTGAAGATGCATGACTCTCATAATCTGTAAGGCAGGTTGGCAACATGCCTTAATGTGTTTCTGTTGGCTTTAATTAGCAAAGATGCCGTCCTACAGGGCATTCTTGAAAGAACACACCTATATGAGCTCGACTGTAAACGTCGCGGTCTATGAGATCTGGGTGATCTCTAGTAAACTCATGAAGAGACCAGGGAGTATGACGCATATGCTCCAACCCGCGGGGTAGGCTACTGACAGCTAAGTACTAGTTATGATTTTGAACGAAATCTATTGGCACCAAACTTGCAATTCAAGGTTCGTCCATTGTTCAAGTTGTTGATAGACGTAGTTCAAGATTCTAGGCGGAAGTTCAACTTAACAGTCTCTGCTGAAACACTGGTATATAAACAAGTAGCAAGGATTGGCAAATCTTCAAATGGGCATTTGAGATCTGGTGGGGGATTGTTAGAAATAATGGGGCTAATCCATTTAGGCCCATGAGTATTTCAGATTTTCCCTAAATCTCAAAGCCCAAATTTGTGGCAGCCCATATGTGTTTGGGCCCATGTTTGTGGCAGCTCACATGGGAGTGGAGTGGGAGCTAAAGTTTAGTCCCACATGGAAAGTTGGAGGAGAGTTGCACCACCTTATAAGGTGGAGTGTTGCACCACTTTGTAAGTGAGTGGAAATAAGAGAGATACACACGCACGCTCCTCCGACGACGACGCCGCCGCTCGCACGCTCGCCTCGTCTCGTCACGTCACGACGCGCGCGCCGCGGGTTGCGGGTTGCGGGTTGCGGGAATCTCGCCGAGCCGAGCTTTATTTTGCTGCTCAGGAAAATTGACAGACGTGTCAAACGGTTAGCTTATTCGGGTCGCTCCCGGATCGTGGGCTACTGTAACCGACCCGAACGTGCGTAACGTGGACTCCGCCCACGTTCGCCTCCGTTAGGGTTTCCTGAGCCGCTCTATATAAAGTCCTGCGCGGCTACCACCGGAAAACCAATCTAGGGTTTTGTCATCCTCTCTACTTGCGCCGTCACCGTAGTCTACTCCATCCCGCTTGCTGGCGTGCACCGGCGGACGGGAGAGCAGGTCTCCGGAACCACTCGCCCTTGCGATCCTGTACGGGAGAGGGCGAATAAGGTTTTTGGGAAGCGCTCTGCGCGACTGCTCGAGTTCTTCATCACGGGTCGTCTTCCATCCAAGTCAGGCGGTGCTGCCTACCGCCGTCTTCATCGCCATCTGCTGCGATCACTCTTCCCCAAAGTTTCTACTACGACAACCGAACGGTACGTGCTACGTGATCCTGTTTGGTTATTCATCATGTTCTGCGAGTACATGTTAGGATGCTGTTTGTTTCCGATCATCCTGTTGTTTAGTACATCTTGTATGTTCGAGTTACATGAGCTAGTAGCTGGTTTTGTCATGATTTATATTCTGGAATTAATTGTGGAAATTATGCCTAATAATCCAACAATCCAAAAACCTTATTGTAGGCAATTTCCTGAATTAACAATGGCTGGTTTTACCGATGCACTGAGGCCGGATAAGTTTACCGGTGTGCACTTTAAGAGGTGGCAGTACAAGGCTGAGGTTTGGCTGACCACGATGAAAGTGTTCCACATCAGTAAAGGCAAACCTGAGGGAACTATATCTGACGAGGATCAGAAGAAGTTCGAGGATGCTAATACTGTCTTTGTGGGATGTATTCTGAGCATTCTTGTTGACCGTCTGTGTGATGTGTTTATGCACATAAAAGACGGAAAGGAGATCTGGGATGCACTGGATGCCAAGTTTGGTGCTGCAGATGCTGGCATTGAACTGTATATCATGGAGAGCTTTCATGATTTTAAGATGACTAAGGACCTTCCTGTGGTTCAACAAGCTCATGAGATACAGTGCATTGCCAAGGAGCTCGAACTCCTTAAGTGTACCTTACCCGACAAGTTTGTGGCGGGATGCATTATTGCTAAGTTGCCCCCTTTATGGAGGAACTTTGCCACAACTCTCAAACACAAGAGACAGGAGATATCAGTTGAAAATCTGATAGCGTCCCTTGATGTTGAGGAGAAGGCTCGGGCTAAGGACACTACTGAGAAAGGAGAGGGTCTTGCTACTGCTAACTTTGTGCAGAAAGGCAAATCCGTAGGCAAGAACAAAGGGAACTTCAAACCCTCCTTTAACAAGCCTGTAAAGACTACAACCTTCAAGAAGAAGAAGACGAACAGGGACAAGAGTGAACTGTCTTGTTACACTTGTGGAGAGCCCGGCCATTTTTCCAAGGACTATCCAGAACGCGCAGACCGCAGAGGGAAAAAGGCCAAGACTGTCAACGTCGTGACCGCTAGCAATACTGATGGGTATGGTAATTTATTTACTGTTCTTTCAGTATTTCAATCACCGTGTTGGTGGCTTGATACGGGTGCTAATGTTCATGTGTGTGCTGACATCTCTATGTTCACTTCTTATCAGGTCGCTCGGGATTCATCCGTCCTAATGGGGAATGGATCACATGCTTCTGTTCGTGGTGTTGGCACGGTGGATCTGAAGTTTACTTCCGGAAAGATCGTGCAGCTGAGGAACGTGCAGCATGTCCCTACTATGAACAAGAATCTCGTTAGTGGCTCCCTTCTTTGCAGAGATGGGTTTAAGGTTGTCTTAGAGTCTAATAAAGTCGTTGTTTCGAAACATGGACAATTTATTGGTAAAGGTTATGAGTTCGGAGGCTTGTTCCGGTTTTCACTTTCAGAGTTTTGTAATAAATCCGTGAATCATATTTGTGGTGGTGTTAATGATGATACCAGTGTTTGGCATTCTCGTTTATGTCACATTAATTTTGGTTTGATGTCTCGGATGTCCAGCATGAGTTTAATTCCGAATTTCACTATTGCCAAAGGTTCTAAGTGCCATAGTTGTGTGCAATCAAAGCAACCTCGAAAGCCTCACAAGGCTGCCGAGGAGAGAAACTTGGCACCTCTAGAGCTCATACATTCTGATCTATGTGAGATGAATGGTGTGTTGACAAAAGGTGAAAAGAGATATTTCATGACGTTGATAGATGATGCTACTAAATTCTGCTATGTTTACTTGTTTCAAACTAAAGATGAGGCTTTAGACTACTTTAAAATCTATAAGGCCGAGGTTGAAAATCAACTAGAGAGAAAGATCAAGCGTCTTAGGTCGGATCGTGGTGGTGAGTATTTTCCCAAAATATTTGATGAATTCTGCCAGGAACACGGAATTATTCATGAGAGGACGCCTCCCTACTCGCCCCAATCAAACGGGGTTGCCGAGAGGAAAAACCGCACGCTGACTGACTTGGTGAATTCCATGTTAGCCACTGCTGGTTTATCAAAGGCATGGTGGGGGGAGGCTTTGTTGACTTCATGTCATGTCCTGAATAGAGTTCCTAACAAGAATAAAGAAAAGACTCCTTATGAGGAGTGGGTTGGGAGAAAACCATCACTTTCGTATCTGCGTACTTGGGGGTGTTTGGCGAAGGTCAACATACCGATTCCCAAGAAACGCAAGCTCGGACCCAAGACAGTGGATTGTATCTTTCTAGGATATGCTCCACGGAGTGTAGGCTATAGATTTCTAGTGGTTAAATCTGAGGTACCTGATATGCATGTTGATACTATAATGGAATCTCGTGATGCAACATTCTTTGAGAATATTTTTCCTATGAAAGATATGCATAGCATTGGTAGGATTTCTTCTGAAATACTTCCTGAATCTAGTGCATCTATTGATAATTCTGAACAACCACATGAGGAATTTCTTGAGAAGGATGACGATGAACCTCTCACGAGGAGTAAGAGACAGAGGGTTGCAAAATCCTTTGGCAATGATTTCATCGTGTACCTTGTGGATGATACTCCCAGATCCATTACTGAGGCATATGCATCTCCTGATGCAGATGATTGGAAAGAAGCTGTCCAAAATGAGATGGACTCGATTCTTTCTAATGGAACTTGGGAATTATCAGAACGACCCTATGGTCGTAAACCTGTGGGATGTAAGTGGGTGTTCAAGAAGAAGCTAAGGCCTGATGGTACTATTGAGAAGTACAAGGCACGGCTTGTAGCTAAGGGCTACACACAGAAAGAAGGCGAAGATTACTTTGACACCTATTCACCTGTCGCTAGACTAACCACCATTCGAGTACTACTGTCCCTGGCTGCCTCTTATGGTCTTCTCGTTCATCAAATGGACGTAAAGACAGCTTTCCTTAATGGAGAGTTGGAAGAGGAGATCTATATGGATCAGCCGGATGGGTTTGTGGTAAAAGGTGAAGAGACAAAGGTGTGTAAGTTATTGAAATCTTTATATGGCCTGAAACAAGCACCTAAGCAATGGCATGAGAAGTTTGACAGAACTCTACTTTCTGCTGGCTTTGTCATTAATGAGGCTGATAGGTGTGTTTACTATCGCCATGGTGGGGGCGATAGCGTTATATTGTGTTTGTATGTGGATGATATTCTGATCTTTGGTACAAACATGAAAGTGATAAATGAAGTCAAGTCTTTCTTGTCAAAGAGTATTGATATGAAAGATCTGGGAGAGGCTGATGTGATTCTGAACATCAAGCTTATTAAGAACGAGAATGGGATTACTTTAACGCAATCTCATTATGTTGAGAAGGTCTTGAGCCGATTTGGCTTTAATGATGGCAAGACTTCTCCAACACCTTATGATCCCAGTTTGACATTACGAAAGAATAAGAAGGAACCAACAGATCAGCTAAAATATTCACAAGTTGTTGGTTCTCTCATGTACTTAGCAAGCGCTACAAGACCCGATATCTCTTTTGCTGTGAGCAAGTTGAGTAGATTCATGTCTAACCCGGGTATTGATCATTGGCATGCACTTGAAAGGGTCATGCGCTATCTATGTGGTACAATGAGCTATGGGATTCACTATTCAGGAAATCTTGCTGTGCTTGAAGGATATAGTGATTCGAATTGGATCTCTGACGTTGATGAACTCTACGCCACGAGCGGGTATGTGTTTACCCTTGGAGGTGGCGCAGTGTCATGGAGGTCTCGTAGACAAACCATATTGACGAGGTCAACTATGGAAGCAGAACTTACTGCTTTAGACACAGCCACTGTTGAGTCAGAATGGCTGCGTGAGCTCTTGATGGACTTGCCTGTGGTTGAGAAACCTGTGCCGGCAATCCTTTTGAATTGTGACAACCAAACTGTTATTGTCAAAGTGAACAATTCTAAGGATAACGCTAAGTCATCAAGACACGTGAAAAGACGTTTGAAATCTGTCAGGAAATTGAGAAACTCCGGAGTAATAACTGTTACGTATATTCAAACAGACAAAAACCTGGCAGATCCCTTTACAAAGGGACTATCACGAAATGTGATAGAAAGTGCATCGAGGGAGATGGGGTTGAGACCCATGGATGTCACACCTTAGTGGTAACCCAACCTATGTGATCGGAGATCCCGTGAATTAGGACCTGGGAAGAACAAGCTAGTGGTTTGACTGAGGAGAGTATTTTGTAACCCTCTCTATGTGAAGATGCATGACTCTCATAATCTGTAAGGCAGGTTGGCAACATGCCTTAATGTGTTTCTGTTGGCTTTAATTAGCAAAGATGCCATCCTACAGGGCATTCTTGAAAGAACACACCTATATGAGCTCGACTGTAAACGTCGCGGTCTATGAGATCTGGGTGATCTCTAGTAAACTCATGAAGAGACCAGGGAGTATGACGCATATGCTCCAACCCGCGGGGTAGGCTACTGACAGCCAAGTACTAGTTATGATTTTGAACGAAATCTATTGGCACCAAACTTGCAATTCAAGGTTCGTCCATTGTTCAAGTTGTTGATAGACGTAGTTCAAGATTCTAGGCGGAAGTTCAACTTAACAGTCTCTGCTGAAACACTGGTATATAAACAAGTAGCAAGGATTGGCAAATCTTCAAATGGGCATTTGAGATCTGGTGGGGGATTGTTAGAAATAATGGGGTTAATCCATTTAGGCCCATGAGTATTTCAGATTTTCCCTAAATCTCAAAGCCCAAATTTGTGGCAGCCCATATGTGTTTGGGCCCATGTTTGTGGCAGCTCACATGGGAGTGGAGTGGGAGCTAAAGTTTAGTCCCACATGGAAAGTTGGAGGAGAGTTGCACCACCTTATAAGGTGGAGCGTTGCACCACTTTGTAAGTGAGTGGAAATAAGAGAGATACACACGCGCGCTCCTCCTCCGACGACGCCGCCGCTCGCACGCACGCACGCACGCTCGCCTCGTCTCGTCACGACACGACACGACACGCGCGCCGCGGGTTGCGGGAATCTCGCCGAGCCGAGCTTTATTTTGCTGCTCAGGAAAATTGACAGACGTGTCAAACGGTTAGCTTATTCGGGTGGCTCCCGGATCGTGGGCTACTATAACCGACCCGAACGTGCGCCTCCGTTAGGGTTTCCTGAGCCGCTCTATATAAAGTCCTGCGCGGCTACCACCGGAAAACCAATCTAGGGTTTTGTCATCCTCTCTACTTGCGCCGTCACCGTAGTCTACTCCATCCCGCTTGCCGGCGTGCACCGGCGGACGGGAGAGCAGGTCTCCGGAACCACTCGCCTTGCGATCCTGTACGGGAGAGGGCGAATAAGGTTTTTGGGAAGCGCTCTGCGCGACTGCTCGAGTTCTTTATCACGGGTCGTCTTCCATCCAAGTCAGGCGGTGCTGCCTACCGCCGTCTTCATCGCCATCTGCTGCGATCACTCTTCCCCAAAGTTTCTACTACGACAACCGAACGGTACGTGCTACGTGATCCTGTTTGGTTATTCATCATGTTCTGCGAGTACATGTTAGGCTGCTGTTTGTTTCCGATCATCCTGTTGTTTAGTACATCTTGTATGTTCGAGTTACATGAGCTAGTAGCTGGTTTTGTCATGATTTATATTCTGGAATTAATTGTGAAAATTATGCCTAATAATCCAACAATATATACATTTTTAGTCCCATATCTTGTATCGTAAGAGTATTTTAGTCCCACATCTTGCAAAATGAGCAAAACTAGTCCTACAACTTGCATTATTAGAACATTTTATCCAATTTGATTAAATTTCAGCAAGTTTGCTAAATTCGTCCATAATTTTTTTAAATGATTCCTATATATTTTCTTCTGGCATTTGTGTCCTTGGCGCGGACAGACGGACCCCCACCTGTCAGTACAGATTATACAAATAAAATAGTTCAAACTCCAGCCACCAGAGGGACCTGAACTCAAAACCTTTGGGTAGCTACACCAACACAATTCACTACGGTAACAAATGCTATTGGTTAAATAGTAGTACGTAATTTCCTATATAACATGAAAGCACACATCGGACGGTAAAAATGCTACTGAAAGTATCAAAAACAACTTTTTTAATATATATATATATATATATATATATATATATATATATATATATATATATATAGGGAAATAGCCTGCTAAACACGGGCATAGCTGCGCATAGCCTATCAACCGTTGATTCTATCCTCTTTTGATATAGGGAGCATATGTATCCAGACCCAGGATTTGTCTAAAAACTAACGCCGTTAGTGTTTCTTTGGCATGCATGCATGAAGCCCTAACAAAACATGTCTAATTTCGTTTGCATGAGGCAAATCCTAACGAGCAACATGCAAAACAAAGCTTATCTAATTTCGTTTGCATGAGGCAAACCCTAACGAGCAACATGCAAAACAAAGCTTGTTTAATTTCGTTTGCATGAGGCAAACCCTAACGAGCAACATGCAAAACAAAGCTTGTCTAATTTCATTTGCATGAGGCAAACCCTAACGAGTAACATGCAAAACAAAGCTTGTCTATTTTCGATTGCATGAGCCAAACCCTAACGAGCAACATGCAAAACAAAGCTTATCCCTGCTAAACATGGGCATAGCTGCGCATAGCCTATCCACGGTTGATTCTATCCTCTTTTGATATAGGGAGCACATGTATCCAGACCCAGGATTTGTCTAAGAACTAACGCCGTTAGTGTTCATTTGGCATGCATGCATGAAGCTCTAGCAAAACAAACTTTATCTAATTTTGTTTGCATGAGGAAAACCCTAACGAGCAACATGCGGTAAACACTAAACCAAATATACTACACGGTAAACTGTAATATACTACATGAAGCCCTAACAAAACAAAGCTTATCTAATTTCGTTTTGGTTAGGCAAACCCTAATATACAACATGAGGTAAACCCTAACCCTAATATACTACATGCATGAAGCCCTAGCAAAACAAAGCTTGTCTAATTTCGTTTGCATGAGACAAACCCTAACAAGCAACATGCAAAACAAAGCTTATCTAATTTCGTTTAGGTGAGGCAAACCCTAACGGATAACATGCTGAGAAACCCTAACTTATTTAATCCTTGTTCACAATCCCTTCTCATTTTAGATGCTAAAATTTTTGTAGCCAAAACAGTGTGTTAATTTGGAACCCATGCCAAACCCTAGATTCTTGCATGCATGCACAAACTAACACCGTTAGCTCATCCATGTTCCACCTCACTTCCATCTAGAGGTTGCATGCATTTGATCCCTAAATCCAACGGTGCTCTGCCTATGCGCAGCTACGCCAGTGAGTAGCAAATCCGCGTCGATATATATATTTATGATGTACGGATTTTTATTATGCAAAATTTCAACCCAACTTATTTGTATTTGGCTACACACACAAAAATACAATTCTAACTTGATTTGAAGGAGCACATTTTGCAAACCTAGCTCTAATTTTGTCTTTTCTATGTAATCGAGAATACAAATCATTTTGGATTAAAAATTTGCATCTCTTTTTTTAGAATTTTTCACGACTTTAGAACAGTACTTTTGAGAAGTTCCATTTTGCCACGTCGTCGAAAGACCTCGGCCGCGCCGCCGTAGCCGCACTCTTCCTAGCAGGTCGTTGGCCAAGGCCCGAGCGTCCCTGCCAGAAGCAGCCCCTCCGCCGCACCGTCCTGGGACCACGTGCCCGTCGTGCCGCCGCCAGACGAGTCCATCGTCAACTCCATGCCACACCGCCGCCAGCAGCGCCACCCCGCGATGGCTCTCCAGCACCGGGTAGTGGAAGTTTCGCCGCCTCCGGACCGCTCGGACTTTGTCGGGCGGCGGCGAGATAGGAGGGGAGGAGGAGGGACGGTGCGGCAGGAGCAAGGGTTAGCGTCTCCGTCGCCCTCGCGGGGGGCGACACGAGATGCGAGGGGGGAATCCCTCTGTCGTCGGGCAACACGCTAGCTTGCTCAACGAACATGAAACAAGAAAGTTATGTATACTAAAAGCAAACGCATGAGTGAAGTGAATCTTGATTTAGTTAGCGTATACGCCCGGGCTACATGTAATTCTTTATTTTGGATATTAAAAATATTGTTTTAAAGTTGTGGAAAATTCTAAAAAAAATGCAAATTTTTAATCCGAAATAATTTGTATTCTAGGATAGATGGAGAAAAACAAAATTAGAGATGTAGGTTTGCAAACTATGCGCCTTTAGATCATGTTAGAATTGTATTTTTTGCGTATAGCCCAATACAAATCAGTTGGATTGAAATTTTGCACAATAAAAATCCTTACATGATTACCCACATGGATATATATTTTTTGAAGGTGTTCTCGATACTTTTAGTTGCATTTTTTACCGTACGTACGTGCTTTCATGTTATATAAAAGAATTACCTCCTTGATTTTAATCAATAGTATTTGTTGCCATAGTGGCTTGTGTTGATGTCTATCTATACACAGGTTTTGAGTTCTGAGTCCCTTTGACGTTTTGTAGTTTTAACTATTTTATTTCTACATGTCTGTCTTTCGTGCTAAGGACACAAATGCCAGAGAAATATACGTAGGAATTATTTTGAAAAAATTATAGACGAATTTAGTCAAACTTGTTGAAATTCAATCAAATTGACCTAAATATTTTAAGAATATAAGTTGTTGAACTAGTTTTGCTCACTTTGCAAGATGTAGGACTAAAAGGCTCAAGTGATACAAGATGTGGGACTAAATACCTCACAAAATTACAGTACTCAGCTTGAACCACAACAAAGACAGTTTAGGGTGTGTTTGGTAGCTTGGCTCCACACAGAAATTCCCACCTCAACCCAGTTTTAGGTGTTTGTTAGCTCGGTTATGTCCTTTCGGCACTGCCCACCTCATACAGAAAATCCCTCTCAGCCCTGCCCGCATGCGAAGCTGAAATCAGGCTTCCCTCCCCGGCACTGTCGAGCTCGTACCGAAAAGTAGTCCCTCCTGCCTCCCCCACCCCCGACTCCTCCTCCTCCCCGAGCCGGCACTCCCGTCCTGAATCCCGCCCTCCTCCTTGCACGCCGTGGACAAGAAGGCCGGCTTCCCCGACCTCCAACCCGATCTCCTCTGTGGTCCCCATCCCTGACCTGCACGACGGCTTATGGTGGACAGGAAGGCCGCCGTCTTCGTCCTGCACAAGCATGGAACGACCTGAGCCTCTCCGACATGTACGGTCGCCGCCCACCTTCCCCCATGGCGCCGCCCAGCTCCCTCATGGCGCCGCCTAGCTTCCCCCATGGCGCCGTCCAGCTTCCCCCATGGCGCCGCCCAGCTCCCCCTGGACGCCGCCTAGCTTCCCCCATGGCGCCGCCCTGCTCCCCCTGTCCACCGCCGGCCAGCACGCCATTAACGCCACGAACCAGCTGGTCAAGGATGAGAAGAGGACCCGATTGCTTTTCGTCTTCTTTGTTCAAGGTCTTTTCTGCAAGAAAGTTGGACCTGGTTGTAAAATCTGCTAGATAAAAGTTTAGAGCATGTCTCAACAAATGCATGCCACCAAACAGCATCTCGACTCAACACGTCTCAGTGGACACGGGCTACCAAACACACATCATTTGTCTCTCTTGAGCTTGTATGGAGTCGGCATGTCTGAGCTGAGATAGTCATTCTCTAGTCACGCAGGCTACCAAACACACCCTTAGTATTGGGCTCCGATCCAATGCTATGCTTGGGCTGGAACATGAGCACATGGGCCCTGACAGGCTCAAAGTCAGTAGAACACGATGTCAAAATTTTGTGGTATCAATCAACTATGAAGTGACGGACCTAAAAAAAAACTAAAATTCAAAAAAAAAAAAATAGAGTGTCAATGTCGCAACCCACTCCACTTGGAGGCAGCAAAAACTGAACCAGGAGACCCAAGAAGATCAGAAGGCCACTGGAAGAAGACTATCTTAACCTAGAAGTAGCAGTAAAGCTGTACCAGTAACTAATTCAGTTAGCATCGTTTAACAAAAGGAAAACTAGTTACAAGAGTGGAAAGCTAGCTATTCTCCTCCTTTTATGGTAAAGCAACGGCACATCTTTCAGGCCATTTTCAGGCGCCGGAAAAGCCTTCGCGCTTACCGATCCTGAGTGCATCGCAGCGCAGCGCAAGGGGAATTTGGCAATTGTGAAAGACCTGGATAAAGCTCGCGTGAAAAGGATGGAAAGGAGTTTGGGCGAGGGTAAACTAATGGAGTAATTGGTGGATTACGCTGGTCCTCGTCTGACTTTGGCTCGCGCTGCAAGTCTTCGAGCATCCATCCATGGTCCATGTTTTTTTTTTAACATCGGAACGTCCAGAAGGGGTCGGAGCATTTCATTAATTATCTCATAGGGTGTACAATGAAAATACAGAAGACCCCATAAAAACAGCAAATAACACATGAGTCTCTGACATTTGCAGATAGGACCTTGCTGAAGGATTGGCAATTGCAATCTAGTCCTATATCTTTCCTGTTGTGGAGCAGAGGAGGACGGACGCTGCAGCCAAGGTCGGAGGCGGGGACGAGATCACTTGTCATCAGCCCAGTGAAATCCTCAGCGCCCGACTCTGAAAAGGGCCTCCGAGTGGAGGTAGAAGCAGTGCCGGAGCTCACCGGGTTTGGATTGGCCGTCTTGGCCATGAGAATCTGCGTCTTCTTGGACGCCATGGTAGTGCTCCAGAGAGGATAGGCTACTGTGCTCCTATGCCGACCTGGCTAGAAGCAAGCTCGTCTATTCCCTTGTTCCCCCATCCCCGCCATGAAGATCAAAGAGAAGAGGGGAATCAGAGCAAGCAGCAAAACCAGAGCGGTCGCGGCACACCGACATCGAAGCGGAGAAATCGGCTCACCGAACCCATGGAACCTGCCACAGACCAGGAGAGATGGGCGTAGATGATTGAAAGAGGCTTCACAGATCTGCTTATTGAAAGAGGCTTCACAGATCTGCCTTCGGAGTCAAGCTCCCACCATGGAAGCTTTTCAGTCAGCAGCAGCGGTGACCGTCCGGCCAATGGCGGAGCTTGCCAAGACTGGCTGGGGGGGCCAAAATGTAAATGTTGAGTTCTTGGGGGGGGGTAAAGCAGACAAAAATTTCTTATCTAAGCCCTCCTAGAAATATTTTCTTCATGCATGTGTCCAATCTTGGTGGGAGGGGGGGGGGCGGTGGCCCCCCTGAACTGCACTAAGCTCCGCCATTGCGTCCGGCATCGCGACAGAGCGCCAGATCGGAAGGCCTCCAGAGGAAGGGGAGGACGACCTTATATTGTCGAAGATGCCTTGCTTCCGCCTCTTCCCAAGCCACTGCTTTTGCCACCAAAGGAGGGCTGCGAGGACGAAGAATCCATGGACGCACCGAGCTCGGCCGATGAAGTTCAGCGACCTACTCCTAGACGGCACTAGGGCACAAGATCTAAAAAAACTAAACCTAGGTCCTACACTACTGAGACCGGCGCTTCTCTTCAGCTTCCACTGCCCGGCATCGCCGCCGGTGGGAGCGTCAGATCGGCCCAGGAGCGGTGGGTTGACTCTCAAAGGGAAAATTTCGTGTTATAAAAATACCGGGAGCAGAGCAAAGCTCTTCCAGCATGTCTCTGTGTGCGCTTTTTGGATCGAGGTGGAGTTGCACTCAGCGCTGCCGATGCGTTTTCTTTTTTGTTAAGTAATTTTATCACTGTCATCACGTATGATGATGCTCCACTGATTAGTGACTGCAACAAGATGTAGACGCAGGACCAATTTTGGCTAACCGCACCTTTTTTGTGAAAAGGAAACTTTTTGATCTCTGCAAGCAACAGCACTTGGATTACCAGTCAGATCCTTCAACGTTTTCAGGCTGAGCTGGAGTTCCGCCACGATTATTAAAAAAATCGAGAGTTCGTCAGCGGCCATATTATTTTCCTCTGCACGTTTGATAGGTCGAATGCGTGCATCACGCGAAGCAAATGTAACATGTGCGAGAAGGTTCTCACGCCAGCTACAGTACTGAAGATTGGAGTACTGGTGCAGCCGTACTGCAGCCTGTAGTAGTTACCAACTTCAAATGATTTTTCTCGCGTGCTTCTTCAGCTCGGGATTTGTGGGTGCGAGGAGGCTACTGATGATTGCTGACTCGTGCTCAGAAATAGGCTAAAACTCATCATTGCCTCTGAGGAAAATAGCAAGCCTCAAACTTTACCGTGACTACACGCTATGGTGGGTTACCTCAATTTTCTTCCCCTCTTTCCTCTAAACGAGGAGGAGAGCAGTCTCGATTTCTAGTTTTATTGAACAAAAAAATAGGGCTTGGAAGCAGTTTGTCTTGATTTTAACTTGGCTCCTCCCATGTTAGAATTATTGTTTTTCCAATCCTATACTAGGAAATAGAACAAAAGAATTACTCTCTCCATTGACAATTACCTCGCGTCCTAGTTTCAGTCAAAGTCAAACTTTGTAAACTTTGACCATGTATTTAGAAACAATTTACAATACTAATAATATAAAACATACTTGTACTTCCTCCATCTCAAAATAGATGTCATAGATTTGTCAAATTTGGAGTATTTAGTTTATATATTTATCAAAAATTTGACAAATTGAAGACATCTATTTTGAGACAGAGGAAGTATTAGAATTGCTATGAACTATACTTTCATATTATATTCATTTGAAATTATAAATGTTTTTGAATTTTTTCTTATATTCTTGGTTAAACTTTGAAAGTTTGATTTTAAATAAACACATAACACGAGGTAATTGTGAACGGAGGGAGTACTTCCTCCAATCCAAATTAATGACTCTGTCTAGCACTAAAACATGACTAGCTACATCTGAATCTATACATAACTGAGTCCATTAATTTAAACGGAGAGAGTATTAAGTATATATCTTTTTTTCAAAAACGGGAACAAAGCCTCGGCCTCTACATCGAAACGATGCATACAACCCGTTTATTAAGAGTGCGAGAATTACAAAGTAAACAAACCCAAGGCCAAAGCCCTGCGACAGTAACTTCACCAGATTACCACTAACCCTATGGCAAAGACTACACGAAAGAGAAAAATACACAACTTCTAGACACAGCCTTCAAGAAGGAAAATTCGCACACGCGCCGATAGTGACGAGTCCAATCAACGGTCGAGCTCAGGATTTTCATCCCCGAAGACGAGCTTCAGGACACCACCTTCAGCAAGGACATGACACGAGCATACGTCCACAGTGTCATCAATGTTTCCACGGAAGTGTGTAGACTCGATCAAGAAGTGTACACCATCATCACCTGTCTGGCAACGACAATTCGCTGACCAGATACCGCTAAAGAAGAGACTGAAAACGAGACGTCCCATACCGCCACGCCTCTAGCACTGTCGCACCGCCTTCGATCGACCAAACATGCATGACTTGACGCCCTAGAGGAGACGTCGTGCGTAGCACCTGCCGGGATCAGGCCAAACATGAAGTCTCCAACGAGACACCACGTCGCCACTTCCGGTCAGGCATGACTTGACACCTCCTCTAGGACCATCGTGCGTAGCACCTGTTGAGTCGAAACAAACCCGATCTCGAAGTGGAAACCACTAGCGAAGATCCAACCTTCGCGCCATCCACATGACCATAGAGGCTGCCGCCGTTAAAAAAGCAGGCCTGCCGCCGCTAGACTGACTGTGGCATCCCGCAAAACCACTACCAGAAAATCGCGTTGTTTTTGTGCATTGCATCATCATGACATCAGCATGCATCTGTTTGCTTAAAACTATTTTGCTAAAAGACCTACTTTGTTTTCTATATTAATATCCTCCCCTCTTTGTTCAAACCAAAACCGTCGGTCCGCCGGATCTTTTATTTATCTAAACTATTTACAAAAAGTTTATTTTAAAATAAAAGGAATAAATAAAATGTTAAATATTTTTTTAGGGGGCAGCCGAACCGGGCCGATCCGACCTAGTCGGCCACCCCCAGAATAAAACCGGCCTACCCAAAAATCTAGTCCTACCCAATCCTAGTCTACCCAAACCCCCTCCACCTCACCCCACCCAATCCTCTCTCGCCACCTCACCTCTCATCCCTCCTCCCGCCACTCCCAGCCTGCCACCTCACCAACCCCACCCCATATCCCCACCTAATCCCTGCCCCCCTCTCTCCCCTGGTCCCACCACCTGGATACGCACACCACGCGCCCACCCTCCCTGTCACACACCGACCCGCACTCACCCATCCACCCCCGGCCCTACCTCCTCTACACGCACGCGGTCAACCACCACGCCACCACCTCCTGACGCCCCCGTCCCGTTCCCTGGCCCCACCCCGTGGCACCATCTCTCCCTCTAGCCCACCACCGTCGCCATCCTCGCTCCCTCTCTCTCCTTTCCCCGAGCCGCCCCAGGCAAGCCCCACCCCATTCGTCCCATCGGTCTTCCTCGCCGCCGCCGGCGAGCCCGCCTCCGGCCCGCGTCTCCTGCCTCCTCGCCGCCCGCCTCTGCTCCCCTTCGCCGACCTCGCCTCCGCCCGAGCCTGAGCTCCGCCGGGACGCCGCCTCGCCTAGGCCGCATCCGGGCAGAGCCCGCCGCCGGTCGACCTCGCCTCTCCCCGCTGCGGCCTTCCTCCTCCTCGCCAAGCTCGCCACGGGCCCGCCTCGTCGCCGTCGGCCAGTACACCGACCTCGCCCCTGACGCTGCCGCCGCCGCCCTCTGCTTTCCTCGCCGTCCTGAGCTCCTCTCATCGGTGTCGTCCGCGTCGAGCCCTCACCCCGTCAACCTCCTCGTCGCCCCGCCCGACCGCCTCCACCTCGCCTCGTCCCACTCCACCAAGCTCCGCCGCTGGGACGAGCTCTCCGCCCGCTGCCTATCTTTGGCCGCGAGGTTGCGGGTTCCCCTCCCTCTGCGCCGCACCTCTGCAGGCTCGCCTCCCCGCGAGGGCCTCCCCCCGAGCCCGCGAGGCCCCTCCTCGTCGACCCCCTCCTCCACGTCGCCGCCTCGCTCGGGCCGCCGGCCAGTCCGGCCTGACCTCGCCTCCAGCAGGTCCCCGACGCCGCCCGGCGCCTTGGCCCCGTCCGCCGCCGAGCCTTCCTCTCCCTGCGCTCGCCCGCTTCCTCCTGTAGTCCCGCGCTCGGCTGCCCTCTGCACAGCAGCGCCGTGCGCCCGACCGTCGCCCCTGGCCGCTGCCCCGACGCCGGCCGGCGCCCTCGCTCACCGCTGGTGCTTCCCGCCATGGCTGCATCGCCGGACGCCGTCATCCACCCCGTGGTACCCAGACGCCTCAACCGGCGCCACCGATCTTGGCTCTCTGCCGCCTCCTGCTGACCTCCGTGTTTGCGTCTGGAGTATGAAGTGATACAAGGGGCAACCGTGTACTGTTGGCGTGGATACATCTGTGTTGATGATCAAGTTTTTGTTGGGAACAAGTGCCAAGTTTGGTCAATGTTGTCAGTAATGCTCGGATGACCCCTCGCCACTTCCGCTCCGGCGATTTAAGCAATACATGATACCACTTGAAGACCACCGTTGCCAAGCCCAAGATCGACACCGGCAATCGAAGCCGCAAGACCTCTTGAACACGGACATCGAGCGACAAGATCTCCTTCATGGGTTGGATGGAACCTCCATGACCTTCTTCAAGGATCCGAAGACCAAACCCCGAAGCCCGATCCCGGTGATCCGAAGACCAAGCCTGAACCCCGTCGAACCCCTGAACCAAGTTCACCGAACCCAGATGTGTGACCTCTTTGCCGGAACCCTATTTTATAAAGGATATATCTGATGCATATTAAATTGTTCATGCATGCATATTGTCATGTGGTTTGGGGGCCTTATGCCGATTCACTTCATAATTAAATATGGGGCCCATATGCGGGCAAATCTAGTCTAATATTGGCCCCATTTAATATTGTGTAGCGCACCGGTGATATATTTTGCCTTGTTAATACAACATTTAAAATGTGGGGTATCTAAACAACATGAACGATATAATTAATGTCGGGACCCCGGGTCCGCTTAATATGGCCTAATTACATCGCACCTTTGCCATGTCATACATCATACATGCATCATGCCCGATCTTCTGTCATAGTATTAAATAGTGCATCCGATGTTTCTTCTAGTGTTTTGCTTCTTCGCGGACTAGGCCGTTGAGTTGATGCGAGTGTCGACCCGATCTTCGGATGAACCTTCGGCAATGTTTTCAGGCGAGCATCTCCCCCTTTCTACCTATCTTACTTTTATAGTATTTATTCCCTCCTGTTGATCTATTGCTATCTGTGTTGCGATGCTCTAGTTTTCGTACCCGTGATATCCCTTGCAGCCTTATATTGCCTTGGACACCTCCTATACCTGTTGTTTGGTAGATAGTTGGACCTGTGCGTCGTAGTCGCTTTCTCAAGTGCTGTTGCGTGTCGCCGAGTACCACAGTTGTTGGAGTATTGCCATGTGTTTATTGTTGGAGGTGATCAAGACTTTAATTACTGTTTAACAACTAAAATTGAAGTAAGTAAGCAGAGGCATAGGTGGGCAATAGATGTTATTTGGTTGTTAACTGTCCACTTGTGTCCCGTAGGACCCCGAGTACTTGATACCTGTTCCTTGAATATTCGCGCTATCCACATCCGGGAGGATTATGGGACCCCCCTGAGCCAGAGCTTGATTCATTCTTATTTCTTGGGGCCACAAACTAGTTTGAGGTTTTATTTACGATCCTGTACTTATGCCATGCTTTACTGCTTTATTACGATTGTGCGAGGAGCACCTCTAATGTTTAGGTAAGCGGAGTGTTTTCGCGGTATCGACAAGCCCAGTTTTGGGTTCCCAGTCGTTTACAGCCACTGGCGCAAACCTTGAGTCCGTCTCGGAGTCAGCTAGCTTCGTTGCGGGTGTACTCAATGGGGTGGCCCCCTGAAATATTTCTGAATCTTGTGATTGCTTTGTCGTGAAGGCCTCGTTGGGTTTTGATTTGGTTTTTCCGAGGTTGATCGAGTGTGTGTTGCTATTTGTGCACCCCTGCAGGGTAAAACTTTCTGAAAGCCGTGTCCGCGGTTATGGACGACTTGGAGCACAGTATCTCGATCATAGACAACTATAACTAAAGTAGTGCTATAAATTTGACTTTATAATGACTAGTAATCAGCTTCACTACAATGGAATGGCTAAATAAAACTGCCAACAATTGCTTGTTTGGGTTGTCGCTTGCGACCATTGTATCTGACTAGTAAGTATTGCAACTATAACGGAATGGCTAAATAAAAGTACCAACAACTGCTGGGTTTTGGGATATCTCATGCTAACTGTATCTGACTAGTAAGTGCCGCAACTACAATGGAATGGTTAAATAAAAGTGCCCACTGCTTATTTTATCAGGATGACTATCTATACCTGACTAGTAATTGCTACAACGATAACTGAATAAATAAAACTGCCAACGGTGTGAGTTCCTCGGTTGACTTCCTCGTTTGGTCTCGAGGGGGGAAACACCAGGATGGGTATGTTTGGTGGTACTACCAGGTGGGTTCCGAATAGGTCTTTCTTACCCCTCTCTAACAGCCGCCAGTTGTATCGAGTCTCTATCGGTTGTTTAGTGCATGCTGCCGCTGCCGCTTCAGTCCACCATACCTATGTAGGCGAGGACCGCCGAATTCTAGTCTCGCCGTGTACTGGCCTCAGTACTGACCGCTCTCTCTTTTCCTTTGCCCTTTGTCGGCACCCCTTTTTGTTTAAGCAGGTTTTGAGATCGACGTCGTTAGCAGGGTTACCCTTCCGGCTTGGCCTGGGCAGGGTTATGGACGCCATTGGTTATTCGTCAGGGCTCTTAGCCCCCTTTGCATATTGTCCGTAGTCGGACGCTCTATCGTTTAAAGGTGATTTGGATCTTTGTTCTGTATATCTGTATTCTTGACTCATGGAGTCGTGTTGTATATATATATTTGTTCTGTGGGTCCTATCGAGGACTGTTGTGTAATGTTATTACTTCGTTTTCCACCCGCACGCAAGTGCCTGGTGGGCACCTTTGAATCGTTTCTATGCAGGTTTGGCGGGAAGCGCTGAAACTTGCATAGGCTCGATTCTGAGGGTGTTACAGAGTGGTATCAGAGCTCACCAGTTGCGATACCCCACAAGTCCAGCCTGTAGGATAACCTAGCTAACGGCCGAAGTAGAGTGTCAAAACTATTTTCGCAAAATCGGTTGGATAGTTCTGATTAGGTCTGATTTTACTCCTTACCCCTCTGCTGCTCTCCTCTCACCTCTGCGTGTTTTGAATCCGCTCTCTTCTCTCTCTTCGAGTCCAGGATTTCTCGTGGTGGGGTTTCTGTCGTACCTTCAGGGTTCCGCTTTCTCCCTTTTATAACGGCGGTGCTACGATCATCAAATCTGCAACTTGTCTGTTGTACCCTTCATCCAATCTTTTGTTCTTGAACTCTTTATCTATATGTGTACCTTGCTGGATATCCGTATCGTTGAAAAACATATGAGAAGGACGAGCATTGGTGAAGTTGGAGTATACCTTGAGCATGTGTTGTTCATGCCAATGGAACCATCGCGGAACCTAATCATTGTGTCTTTCATACGAGTTCTGTTGTATCTTCCGGTGTTTTCCGATGTGATGACCTCATCTACATCAGATCCAACGCAGAGCTAGCATCATCCCTTTGTTCCGAATACCGCTTATGAAAGTCTTCATTCTAAATTTTGAGAGTTGAGTTGCTTGATTTTCCTATTCATGTATAGGGTTGATAGTTTGGGTACGGGATGGACTGATCACCCTACCCGACTCTTACTGTTCACTCTTGTACATCAAACTGGTGGATCAATGTAACTTTTCCTCTTCTCGTGGAAGTTAGAGGTGGCCTTATCTTTTGAGACCTCTACCTTCGTCCTTTGTTTCTCCGGAGTGTTCTCTTGACGAACGTGAGCACCGACCATCGTTGGTGGTGTCGCCGATTTCAAGATGGAGAAGGAATCATTGTTAGTGGTGTCGCGAAGATCTACCCGAAGCAAGAAGATTCAGACCGTCGGCTTTCTTCCCCGTACCATGAGGCGGATCTCGAGGGCGAGATCCATTGTTAGTGGTGTCGAATTGTGGCATCCCGCAAAACCACTACCAGGAAATCGCGTTGTTTTTTGTGCATTGCATCATCATGACATCAGCATGCATCTGTTTGCTTAAAACTATTTTGCTAAAAGACCTACTTTGTTTTCTATATTAATATCCTCCCCTCTTTGTTCAAACCAAAACCGTCGGTCCGCCGGATATTTTATTTATCTAAACTATTTAAAAAAAGTTTATTTTAAAATAAAAGGAATAAATAAAATGTTAAATATTTTTTTAGGGGGCAGCCGAACCGGGCCGATCCGACCCAGTCGGCCACCCCCAGAATAAAACCGGCCTACCCAAAAATCTAGTCCTACCCAATCCTAGTCTACCCAAACCCCCTCCACCTCACCCCCCCAATCCTCTCTCGCCACCTCACCTCTCATCCCTCCTCCCGCCACTCCCAGCCTGCCACCTCACCAACCCCACCCCATATCCCCACCTAATCCCTGCCCCCTCTCTCCCCTGGTCCCACCACCTGGACACGCACACCACGCGGCCACCCTCCCTGTCACACACCGACCCGCACTCACCCATCCACCCCCGGCCCTACCTCCTCTACACGCACGCGGTCAACCACCACGCCACCACCTCCTGACGCCCCCGTCCCGTTCCCTGGCCCCACCCCGTGGCACCATCTCTCCCTCTAGCCCACCACCGTCGCCATCCTCGCTCCCTCTCTCTCCTTTCCCTGAGCCGCCCCAGGAAAGCCCCACCCCGTTCGTCCCATCGGTCTTCCTCGCCGCTGCCGGCGAGCCCGCCTCCGGCCCGCGTCTCCTGCCTCCTCGCCGCCCGCCTCTGCTCCCCTTCGCCGACCTCGCCTCCGCCCGAGCCCGAGCTCCGCTGGGACGCCGCCTCGCCTGGGCCACATCCGGCCAGAGCCCGCCGCCGGTCGACCTCGCCTCTCCCCGCTGCGGCCTCCCTCCTCCTCGCCAAGCTCGCCACGGGCCCGCCTCGTCGCCGTCAGCCAGTACACCGACCTCGCCCCTGACGCTGCCGCTGCCGCCCTCTGCTTTCCTCGCCGTCCTGAGCTCCTCTCATCGGTGTCGTCCATGTCGCGCCCTCACCCCGTCAACCTCCTCGTCGCCCCGCCCGACCGCCTCCACCTCGCCTCGTCCCACTCCACCAAGCTCCGCCGCTGGGACGAGCTCCCCGCCCGCTGTCTATCTTTGGCCGCGAGGTTGCGGGTTCCCCTCCCTCTGCGCCGCACCTCTGCAGGCACGCCTTCCCGCGACGGCCTCCCCCCGAGCCCGCGAGGCCCCTCCTCGTCGCCGCCTCGCTCGGGCCGCCGGACAGTCCGGCCCGACCTCGCCGCCAGCAGGTCCCCGACGCCGCCCGGCGCCTTGGCCCCGTCCGCCGCCGAGCCTTCCTCTCCCTGCGCTCGCCCGCTTCCTCCTGTAGTCCCGCGCTCGGCTGCCCTCTGCACAGCAGCGCCGTGCGCCCGACCGTCGCCCCTGACCGCTGCCCCGACGCCGGCCGGCGCCCTCGCTCACCGCTGCTGCTTCCCCGCCATGCCTGCATCGCCGGACGCCGTCCTCCACCCGGTACCCAGACGCCTCAACCGGCGCCACCGATCTTGGCTCTCTGCCGCCTCCTGCTGACCTCCGTGTTTGCGTCTGGAGTATGAAGTGATACAAGGGGCAACCGTGTACTGTTGGCGTGGATACATCTGTGTTGATGATCAAGTTTTTGTTGGGAACAAGTGCCAAGTTTGGTCAATGTTGTCAGTGATGCTCGGATGACCCCTCGCCACTTCCGCTCCGGCGATTTAAGCAATACATGATACCACTTGAAGACCACCGTTGCCAAGCCCAAGATCGACACCGGCAATCGAAGCCGCAAGACCTCGTGAACACGGACATCGAGCGACAAGATCTCCTTCATGGGTTGGATGGAACCTCCATGACCTTCTTCAAGGATCCGAAGACCAAACCCCGAAGCCCGATCCCGGTGATCCGAAGACCAAGCCTGAACCCCGTCGAACCCCTGAACCAAGTTCGCCGAACCCAGATGTGTGACCTCTTTGCCGGAACCCTATTTTATAAAGGATATATCTGATGCATATTAAATTGTTCATGCATGCATATTTTCATGTGGTTTGGGGGCCTTATGCCGATTCACTTCATAATTAAATATGGGGCCCATATGCGGGCAAATCTAGTCTAATATTGGCCCCATTTAATATTGTGTAGCGCACCGGTGATATATTTTGCCTTGTTAATACAACATTTAAAATGTGGGGTATCTAAACAACATGAACGATATAATTAATGTCGGGACCCCGGGTCCGCTTAATATGGCCTAATTAGATCGCACCTTTGCCATGTCATACATCATACATGCATCATGCCCGATCTTCTGTCATAGTATTAAATAGTGCATCCGATGTTTCTTCTAGTGTTTTGCTTCTTCACGGACTAGGCCGTTGAGTTGATACGAGTGTCGACCCGATCTTCGGATGAACCTTCGGCAATGTTTTCAGGCGAGCATCTCCCCCTTTCTACCTATCTTACTTTTATAGTATTTATTTCCTCATGTTGATCTATTGCTATCTGTGTTGCGATGCTCTAGTTTTCGTACCCGTGATATCCCTTGCAGCCTTATATTGCCTTGGACACCTCCTATACCTGTTGTTTGGTAGATAGTTGGAGCTGCGCGTCGTAGTCGCTTGCTCAAGTGCTGTTGCGTGTCGCCGAGTACCACAGTTGTTGGAGTATTGCCGTGTGTTTATTGTTGGAGGTGATCAAGACTTTAATTACTGTTTAACAACTAAAATTGAAGTAAGTAAGCAGAGGCACAGGTGGGCAATAGATGTTATTTGGTTGTTAACCGTCCACTTGTGTCCCGTAGGACCCCGAGTACTTGATACCTGTTCCTTGAATATTCGCGCTATCCACATCCGGGAGGATTATGGGACCCCCCTGAGCCAGAGCTTGATTCATTCTTATTTCTTGGGGCCACAAACTAGTTTGAGGTTTTATTTATGATCCTGTACTTATGCCATGCTTTACTGCTTTATTACGATTGTGCGAGGAGCACCTGTACTGTTTAGGTAAGCGGAGTGTTTTCGCGGTATCGACAAGCCCAGTTTTAGATTCCCAGTCGTTTACAGCCACAGGCGCAAACCTTGAGTCCGTCTCGGAGTCAGCTAGCTTCGTTGCGGGTGTACTCAATGGGGTGGCCCCCTGAAATATTTCTGAATCTTGTGATTGCTTTGTCGTGAAGGCCTCGTTGGGTTTTGATTTGGTTTTTCCGAGGTTGATCGAGTGTGTGTTGCTATTTGTGAACCCCTGTAGGGTAAAACTTTCTGAAAGCCGTGTCCGCGGTTATGGACGACTTGGAGCACAGTATCTCGATCATAGACAACTATAACTAAAGTAGTGCTATAAATTTGACTTTATAATGACTAGTAATCAGCTTCACTACAATGGAATGGCTAAATAAAACTGCCAACAATTACTTGTTTGGGTTGTCGCTTGCGACCATTGTATCTGACTAGTAAGTATTGCAACTATAACGGAATGGCTAAATAAAAGTACCAACAACTGCTGGGTTTTGGGATATCTCATGCTAACTGTATCTGACTAGTAAGTGCCGCAACTACAATGGAATGGTTAAATAAAAGTGCCCACTGCTTATTTTATCAGGATGACTATCTATACCTGACTAGTAATTGTTGCAACGATAAGTGAATAAATAAAACTGCCAACGGTGTGAGTTCCTCGGTTGACTTCCTCGTTTGGTCTCGAGGGGGGAAACACCAGGATGGGTATGTTTGGTGGTACTACCAGGTGGGTTCCGAATAGGTCTTTCTTACCCCTCTCTGACAGCCGCCAGTTGTATCGAGTCTCTATCGGTTGTTTAGTGCATGTTGCCGCTGCCGCTTCAGTCCACCATACCTATGTAGGCGAGGACCGCCGAATTCTAGTCTCGCCGTGTACTGGCCTCAGTACTGACCGCTCTCTCTTTTCCTTTGCCCTTTGTCGGCACCCCTTTTTGTTTAAGCAGGTTTTGAGATCGACGTCGTTAGCAGGGTTACCCTTCCGGCTTGGCCTGGGCAGGGTTATGGACGCCATTGGTTATTCTTCAGGGCTCTTAGCCCCCTTTGCATCTTGTCCGTAGTCGGACGCTCTATCGTTTAAAGGTGATTTGGATCTTTGTTCTGTATATATGTATTCTTGACTCATGGAGTCGTGTTGTATATATATATTTGTTCTGTGGGTCCCATCGAGGACTGTTGTGTAATGTTATTACTTCGTTTTCCACCCGCACGCAAGTGCCTGGTGGGCACCTTTGAATCGTTTCTATGCAGGTTTGGCGGGAAGCGCTGAAACTTGCATAGGGTCGATTCTGAGGGTGTTACACTGACTGCAGGCTATTTCCCCACCACCTCCCCGCCACAAGTTGCTCCAGATCTCGCACTCGAAGCCTAGCGACGCGAAGAAACTAGGCCACCGCAACCTCGGCACCACCGCCGTTGGTACCTACAGCCGATGAGAACTCCAAAACCTCAATAGGGGGACGATGCACATGACACCGCCATCACTTGATACCGTGGGATCCGAGGTTTCCTCTGTAGTTTTCTTGGCTAGATGGACGAGGGGCATCAAATCGTCGTTCGCCACTCCGGCCATGCCGCTGCCGTCCCACGCTAGAGATGCCACGCCGCTGAGGTTCCCAACGTGCACCCCATCCGCAACGAGGATTGGAGTCCCATGCCGTCGATCTATGCCGAGGAAGACAAGAAATCCCCCTCCCTCCTCTGCCAGCAGCGCCTAGGCTTTGCCTGGCCACGACCATGGTGGCAACAGGGAAGAGAGGAGGAAGGGGAGTTGGGGGGCTGAGGCGGCGGCGGCTAGTGTTGCCCCCCCCCCCCCCCCCCCCCTCCTCTGCCAGCAGCGCCTAGGCTTTTCCTGGCCACGACCATGGTGGCAACAGGGAAGAGAGGAGGAAGGGGAGTTGGGGGGCTGAGGCGGCGGCGGCTAGTGTTGCCCCCCCCCCCCCCCCCCCCCCCCCCGTCGCCACACGGGGTCGAGAGGAGGTGCCTAGAGCTTAAAATGTCGGGAGGATTTCACTTCCCCGGTCTCTATACCAACTAAGGATACAATACACGCAACCATAAGGATTTGAACTCAGGTGTTGGGTTTGTACATCTACTTCCCCAACCAGTTGAGCTAGGCTTACTCCTAGTAACTATAGGTCTTGGGATGTCGCTTAGTAAACAGTAGGGTTTCGGTAGTTTTGGGAAACAATATGCATCGGGACTTTCAATAAAAAATCTAGGTGTGCTCACTTTTTGGTTTTTTCCAACGTCCTCTTTGCTTTGCATGGATGATTTTCTACCGTTCCAAGGGTTGACATTACTCCCTACCTCCCAATATAGGATGTGCATAGTTTTTGAAACGTATACCAATGAACCACATGCAGCGTTGTGGTAGAATTTATTTGGATTGAAATAGCCTCCTCTCCTATTGACATGCATGCAACACTGCCCATCCTCCTCCATTAGTACTCACGCATGCATTGGACGTTGGCTCTCCCGTCTCTTCGTCTTCCTCCTCTCTTCTTTCCATGTCTTTGAGAGGTAAAACATTTTCATGGCTTTGCAAACAGAGCACACTGGAGGGAACGGGCTGCGAAATTTTTGTTTGCATTTCACTAAGAGAGCTGCAGTTAGGAGGGAACTAAACAATGGTGGCAGCTTATGATTACAATTCTCCATTTTCCCCAATTAACCCTACGTTTTTGTGGTAAGTATCGATCACTCGTGCGAGTTATAGAAGAACCATGACATGAGAGGGTATATTGAAATATATTATGCATCTATCATATGCTAGAGCTTTTAAGTGAATCAGTTAGGTGTGTGCAATTCAGTGTTATTGCATTTGGAAGGAGAAAAATAAGAAACCTATGGAAACAACGAGTCGTTATATGGTCGTTTTATCAACACGCTAAAGCTATCTAAGAATGCCAACATTTCAATGTGGCAAAGGAGTTTTTCTTTCAATTGCTTGGAGAATATATTTTTTCTCTTGCTCCATTGGACACAACTGCAAGGATAACTTCATGCTAGCGGTTGCAAAGTTCCATAGAAAGCTATCTATCCAGTTTGAGCATTATCCAATCCTTTGTCAACGTGCGTGAGAGGTAGTGCTCATCCCAATTATATGTCACTAGTGTTCGGGGATAGCTCATCCCAAATAATTGAGTGTTTGATAGTGAAAAGTGGGACACAAGAAACGCACAATCACCTGTTGGGTTGTTCCTATGGGACAACGTACGACAACCAAGCTACAAATTGGATGGAGACGAAAGCCAACTAGGCCACCATATTGGTTAGCATGCGACGCAAGCAATTCGGATCAGTAGGAATTTTTTCTGAAATTAGACCTCACTGTATATGCGGGACTTCACAAATGAACATACTTTGCTGCTTTTCTAAAATAATGGATATATCTAGACATGTTTTTGTGCTACGTACATTTATTTTAGCGATAAGTAGTATGAATATTATATGGATGTTTTGCAACACTATTTGAAACTTCAACAAGATAAGTAGTATTCTCTCCACCTGGAAAAGAATGTCTAGACTCGCATGTATGATATTGCCAATCTTGACAAATCTAGGACATATCTTTTCGGACGGTGGTAGTACTATGAATTTTCTAACATTTGGGAAAGGGGACAATAGTAACCTTTGGTCAGATGAAATAGCAATTTCTAAAATCACACCACAATGTAATTTTGTATGCAAAAATACCCGCAGGAACTTCTCCAAAGTAAAACATGGGCAAATACTGTAGTAGTCAGGGCTCTTCGGTGCCTTGGGCACGTTCGGGTAGCGACAGGAAGCTACGGAGCCAATGGCTGGTGGAAACGTTGTGTGGGGGCGCCGGATCGTTTGGGCAGTGCCAAAGCGGGGCCAAGGCCAAAGCGGGCGGCACAGGTAGGTCCCACGTGTCAAAGTACACGCTGTATTGAGTGCGGAATCTTCCTAGGTCTCGCCGGAATCCGTACCCACCGAGCCGCAACTGTCGGCATTGGTGATTTCGGAACGTGATCGGCCTGTCGCCCTGTCCTCATTTACCACGCCCGGCCCGATCGTCCAGGAACGAGCATGCGAGAGAGACCAGACCAGGCACGAGCACGACCCATCGCCTTTTACTCGCGCCAGAAAAAGCCATGATCACTTGATCAGGCCGAGCTGAACACGGGCGCAGATGAGAGTGAGTACAGTACTAGTACGTACGTAAAGATAGGGTACTACTACTACTATCTGTACGTACGGTTTGGCTTGTACCGTGGCAAGATTGTTTTTTTTTTGTGGCAAGATTGTTTGATGGAAAGCGCTCGCGACGTAGTAGTATATGGAGTGTACTATACTTAAAACCACGGTTACTACTAACTTGACTTGAATGTGGCCGAGCTTTCTTCAGCCTCCCATTACTGTGTCCACCAGTAAAATTGGTCGTATAAAGGACAATTCAAGGTGATTCGGGAGATCACGACATTCAGGCTACTCCCCTTGGGTCAAGTTTATTAAACATATACGTGATTTAAAAAAATCGTTGATCATCAATTTTGATTAATAAAATATGCGATATATGTTCAATAATATATGCAATATATGTCCAATAAAATATACATAATCTATATGTACACTTATTTACGAACATTTTTTTAAATTGATTAATTATTGGCATTTTTCCACATAAACCATGTAAAATCGGTGGATGCGACATGTGCTAATACACATCAAGATCATATAAAGCAATGGTTGATTACGCCGGGATCGCCTATGGCCTTTCTCGAATGATCACCTCTCTGAGATTTTGTTCTCACCCGTCATACTCCTACAGTCCTATTTCCTCCTTTAGAAATAGCATAAGACATTTTAGCTTTATAAAATAAAAGACTAAAAGACGTATAGATACTTTCAACTCATAAAACTAAAACGTCTTGTATTTCTGAACGGAGAGAGTACCTTCCACGACTCATCTCTACTCATCCTTTTCAGGAGTAGATGGCGCTAGCGGTATTCGCGAAGCTCGATCATATGTGTAAAAGAGCAGTAATTAAATACTCCACGACTAACTGTAGCTAAAAATGGCATGGCTTACAATGTCTTCACTATTTATAGCAATGGCAAAAAACTGAATCCTATGTTACTTGCATCATTACTAACATGAATTCTAACCAAAATCAGTACTATGGTTAATTAAGCATGCAATGTTCGTAACCTAAGTACTATTAATTTTGGGGTGCTTAGAAACTGAAGAAGGAGACTGAAGAAAAACAGAAGGCCGCACTGCCGCCTGCCCATTATTAGAGAAAACTGTCTTTACGTACAGTATCAGTAAAGCTGCACGGACTGTATTCCGTTGGCATCGTTTCACAAAAGCAAGATTAGAAAAACGAAAAGAAAAGGAAAACTAGCTACTCCAGGAAAGATGCTGATTCCAGGCCCGGAATCCTTCTTCCACGGCAACGTACTACTCTAGTCCTTCTCACAGCAGGCGGCAGAAGCAGCCAACGTGCCTGGGTGGCCTCCACTCCACTGCAAGGCTGCAACAAAGGAAAGCTCCCTTATTTGGGCAAAGCAACGGCACCCCTTTCCGGTTCCTTTTCGAACAAACCCGCGGTAGTATGGAGGGCCAACGAAGAAGCCCGAGGCGCCGGAAAAAGCCTTCGTGGTTACCGATCCTGCGTCGTTAATTGGCAATTGTCAAAGACCTGGATAAAGCTCGTGTGAAAAGGATGAAAAGGGTGGCACTGGCCAGGGTAAACTAATGGAGGAATCTGTCTACTGTATTATGCTGGTCCTCGTTTGGCTTTGGTAAAAGGTAGAGCGACCTGCCGGGTTATAAAAATACCAGCTGCTTTTTTGGATCGAGGTGGAGTTGCACTCAGCGCTGATGCGTTCTCTCTTTTTTCTAATCTGACTCATAAATCATGAAAAAACCAGCTACTAGCTCATGTAACTCGAACATACTAGATGTACTAAACAACAGGGTGAACGGAAACAAACAGCAGCTAAACATGTACTTGCAGAACATGATAAATAACCAAACAGGAGCACGTAGCACGTACCGTTCGGTTGTCGTAGTAGAAACTTTGGGGAAGACTAATCGAAGCAGACGGCGACGCAGACGGCAGTAGGCAGCACCGCCTGATTTGGATGGAAGACGACCCGTGATGAAGAACTCGAGCAGTCGCGCGGAGCGCTTCCAAAAACCTTATTCGCCCTCTCCTGTATAAGATCACAAGGGCGAGTGGTTCCGGAGACATGCTCTCCCGTCCGCCGGCAAGAGGGATTGAGTAGACTACGGTGATGACGCAAGTAGAGAGGATGACAAAACCATATATTGGTTTTCGGTGGTATTGTGGCGGTAGCCGCGCAGGACTTTATATAGAGCAGCTCAGGAAACTCTAACGGAGGCGAACGTGGGCCGAGTCCACATTACGCAGGTTCGGGTCGGTTACAGTAGTCCACGATCCGGGAGCGACCCGAATAAGCTAAATGTTTGACACGTCTGTCAAAACCTCACAGTTTTCCTGAGCAGCAAAATAAAGCTTGGTTCGGCGAGATTCCCGCAACGTGACATGACATGACGAGACAGGCGGGCGGGCATGCGGGTGGCGTCGTCGGAGGAGGATCGCGTGCGTGTATCTCTCTTATTGCACTCACTTACAAAGTGGTGCAACACTCCACCTTATAAGGTGGTGCAACTCTCCTCCAACTTTCCATGTGGGACTAAACTTGAGCTCTCACTTTACTTCCATGTGAGCTGTCACAAACATGGGCCCAAACACATATGGGCTACCACAAATTTGGGCTTTGAGATTTAGGAAAATTTTGAAATGCACATGGGACTAAAGGAATTGGCACATTATTTTTAACATTGGGTGGCTAAATGCACCTAGTGGAAAAGGGAACTTCTCGATCTCCACAGGAACACTCGTATAACTGACAAGAAAATCTTGAGTGTTGTTTTTTAACCCCAAGTAGAGACAATACAACATTTGTTCTTTGATTGTCCTTTGGTTAAGTTGATGTGGCTTATTGTGCATATAGCCTTTAATATCTCGCCTTCAACTAGCACAGATAATTTATTTGGTTCTTGGTTTAAAGGAGTCAGTAAACCTGAGAAAGTACAAATCCGAGTGGGTGCATGTGTTTTATTTTGGGTAATTTGAAATACGAGAAATGACTTAACTTTTAACATAATGTCAAAATCATTTTTTTGCAGATTATCCCAAGAACTACCCATTGGATACGCACGTGGTCACTGCTACAATGTATGGACCAGAGACAAGCTATGGAGCATGTATGCAACCAATTAGAATCGGCTGCATCGAAGTTATTCAACCAGTTAGGCTGGCAGCATGTGACTAGAATAGAACTTTGATCAACAGTATCTTTATGTATCGTTTAGAGATTTTGCAGGTGACTGATATTTGTATCCAATTTGTGTGACCAATGAGTTATAATAAGCTACAGATTTTAATAAGTTAATAAAAGAAGGCTACATGCATCATTTTGACGCAGAGGCTTCAGGGCACCCAATTGTGCTAAAAGTAGTTCTATATTGACTTTTTTGTGTTTTGGAACTCCTTCCTCTTATTGTGGGGATAGTTCCAAAATTTAGAAAGCAGGCAACGGAGCAAGTCCATGGAGATTGTTTGAATGAACGAATGCTTGGTGTTGGGACCCACGATACAGAGATTTGGCTATTGCCAACGCCGTGGAGTTCTTGCCATTTTTGCCTCATTGCCAAATTGCTCCTTGTGTCAGATTTGGCCAATCCAACGCTGTGGCTGCCTCAGCGCAGTCCATCGACCCATGCTCGAAAACCGGCTAAAAACCATCATTGTTAATGTCAAAGGACCGAGCACCCAACTTTACCGTGACTGCATGCTACTACTCCCTCGGTTCATAATTACCTCGTGTTTTGGATTCAGTCATAATCAAACTTTGTAAAATTTGACCAACAATGTATGAAAAAACATCAGCGTTCATGATTTCTAATTGATATAATATAGAAATATAGTTTATGACAATTCTAATACAATCTATTTTTATTTTTAATATTGATATTTTTTTCTAAATATATGGTCAAAGTTTATAAAAATTGATTTATCTAAACCTAGGATGGGAGGTAATTTTGAATGGAGGAACTAGTGGTTACTGTTGGGAAACCGGGCCGGTAGAGGCCCACTCGGTATGGCCTCTACCAGGCTAGATTTGGCCCATGTGGGTATCGTATCACCCTTTTGCCTATAAATAGAGGAACAACCTTTGTACGTGAGTTACCAATAAAAGTTCCCTGTTTCATCTACTTTATACTGTGTGTGCCTTCTCCTAGTCTTCTCTTCCGGCGTGGAACAGCCCCGGGACCGGCCAGTCGGCAGGGGGTGTTTCAACACGTTATCAGCACGTGTCTCTCCGTCGAGCCTCCGTCAAGCCACCGTCGAGCCTGCATCACGCAGGCTTTGTTAAAGGTAACACAAATCTGACCGCAAAAATGGATCCCTCTCGCGTTTTTCTTTTAAGATTTGCGTTCAGATTTTAGATCAGATCCCATCTAAGGTGCGGATTTTTCTTTCCGGGAGTCGAGCTGACCTGCTGTCGCCGACTAATGTCGATCTAATCACTCCCAGATTAAAAATTTGTTGTCTGTACCGTCGATGCGTGCACCTGCTGTGCAGATCTGAATTTTTTTCTTAGCAGATCGGGCTGATCTAGACCGTTTTTGGATCGGATCTTAATTTTTTGCACGTATTTTTTCATAACCGGGTACGTAGTACCTTGCAAATGGAGAGGCCATGGCTATGGAGCAGCCCAGCTGGCTGCTCGCACCGCGCACGCTCCACGCACGACGGGCTGGCCCCGTTGGCCGTCGCCGGAGTGCGCCGCCGCGCCGGCCGACGCTCCCGCGACCCGCCGCTGCCGCCCCTGGCCGCCGCCGCCGGGCCTCGCTCGCACAGCCGCGTCGCAGCAAGCGCCGCCGTGCCGCTCGGCCCTGCTGGCCCTGCGCCGCCGCGCTGCCACCTCCGGCCGCGCCGCTGCGTGCTGCTGCTCTCTGCACCGCGCGCCGCGCCGTGCGCCGGCGCGCGCCGCCGCCCCGTGGTCACCACGCCCGCATGCGCCGCCGGCTGCCGCACTGCCGCCGCCTCCGGCCCGCGCCGACCGCCGCGCCGCCACCTCCGGCCGCGCCGCTGCGCGCTGCTGCCTGCTGCATCGCGCGCCCGGCTGGCTGCGCCGTGCGCCGGCGCGCGCCGCCGCCCCGTGGCCACCCCGCCCGCTGGCGACGCCGGCCGCCGCACAGCCGCACCGGCCGCCGCGCTGCTGCCGGTCACCGCCTCCGGCCCGCGCCAGCTGCCGCGCGCCAAGGGCAGCCGCCAAGCGCCACGCGTGTTGCGCCCTGCTGCTGCGCGTGCGCCGCGCCAAGCGTCGTGCGCTCGCCGCCGCGTGCTGGCAGCCGCGGGCTGGCCGCCGCCGCCGCCGTGTGCCCACCGCCGCGAGCCAGACGCCGCGCGCCGAGCCATGCATGCAGCATAGCTCCAGCTGAGGCAGTTGGCCCGCATGGACCGTTTTTTTTATTTGACCGTATTTATTATTTTCGACCGCGTCTGCGACCTTCGCCGGCTACGCCCACACGCTAATCGCGCCGCTGGTTCGGCCCGCTGCCGACACCGCCGCCCCAGTCGGGAGCTAGCTCTGCTAGCTCCGTTCCCCCGCTTCGCGGGCAGGGACAGTCTGGAGCTGACCGGCCGCGCAGAGACAAGGGTAGCTTGGCCGTTTGGTAGCACGCGATCACGGGCGGTTGGACCGTTTTTGGCTCTATCTTTCGATCCGTTTTTACACAAGCTTTTGAACTATGTTTTACTATAGTTATTAATTACCGCATGTCTTTAATACTTTGTATCTCATAGATAGCTTGCACCGTTTTTAAATTTTGGAACACCATCATATTTGAATTATTGTATCGATTATCGCATTTATGCAACCGATTACCTGCTGTAATCTTACACACTTTGCATAAATTGCAGATGACCGGAATCGTCAGCCGCGAGTTCCCGGAGTTGACCCAGGATGGGCTTAACTACCTGACTTGGGCCTCGGACGTTGAGATCGTCCTTGAGGGCCGATGCATCAAGGATGCGTTGATTGAGGGGACCCCGACGGCCCCCAGCAAAACCATCCCGGCGGATAACGCCAAAGCCCTGCACTTCCTCCGCCATCACATGTGTGAGACTCTCAAGAATGAGTACATGGCAGAACGGAGTGCTTCTGCCCTTTGGACCGCCCTCAACAAGCGGTTCTCTAGGCTGAAGTACACCATTCAGCCACAGGCGGAGGCAGATTGGATACGTCTGAGGTTTGCGGACTTCAAGACGGTGGGAGAGTACAACTCCAGGTTGCACCGGATTTGTACTATTCTTCAGCTGTGTGGGACCAGTACCACCGATCAGCAGAAGATAGACAAAACCCTCTCCACATTCCATCCGGACAACATCCAGTCCTCGCTAAACTTTCGCCAGGAAGGATTCACGGAATATGCAGCGCTTATTGATGCTCTCCAGGTGGCCGAGGCGCAGGATAATGTTTTGAAAAAGAACTTCTCCGCGCAACCCTTCACAGGGGGCCCAAGTCATGAGGCCAATGCTGGTGCCTACAAGGTGCGCAAGCCCATCCACAAGAAGAGAAGCAAGAAGGGCAAGAAGGGACCCAACTCCTCCAACCCGGCCAAGCAACGCAAGGCGAGCAAGGGGGAGGCGAGGCCCCAGGACTGCTTCCGCTGTGGCTCCAAGACTCACTTCTCCAGGCAGTGTTTGGCCCCTAAACACGTCGTCGACGCGTTCAAGGCCAACAAGAAGGCGCGCGAGGCGCATCTTGTCCAGGTTGAGGCACCACTGGCGCCCGGAGCGGCGCCTGTGCAGAACGTCACGCACATAGTGGCGCAGGACGTAGCACAAGTGGCAGCACCCTCGGCGGTCCCCACGGACGCCACTGTGCCCATGGAGGTTGAGCATGTTGTGCCCCCGCCACCTCAGCCAGGCCCCTTGTCCATGATGATGGCCAGCGCAGAGCCCCCCACTGACCTTGAGATACTGGCTGAGCTTGGTGATTTCCTCGCAGAATCCACCCGAGCTCCATTTTGTTGTGATGATTCCTTTTCCGCAATAATCAGATACAATTACTCGATATGGTTGTAAGCTCTATGAGAGCATAACATTTATTTGTTTTCTGGCGATTGGATGACATTTATTCATTTATTCCATTATTTGATTATGTGATGTTCTGAAATGTTTCTGTGTTTTACTTACTTGATGTAGCATCTTCCTCGCTCCATTATATTAATTAGGCACTATATTTTAGAACGCGTGTGGCGCCCAAATGGAGGAAACGTGCCTTGCTGATAGCGGCACCACCAATACCATCTTGAGAGAAACAAAGTATTTTGAGTCAATTACCAAAAACCCTGGTAACATAATGACGATCGCCGGCTGCGGTCCGAATGTAGTTGGCTCCGGAAGAGCAACTATCATACTCTCAAACGGAACAACTCTGATCATTGAAGAGGCATTGTTGTATCCGGAGTCGACTCGTACTCTCTTAAGTTTTAGAGACATCCGCGCAAACGGTTTCCATGTCGAAACCGATGATGATGAGAATGGAAAGGAATTCCTACTCATTACCAAGCGCAACGAAAATGGTAAACATGTTGTCGAAAGACTCCCTTCATTAGCTACTGGGCTGTACTACACTAAGATAGTAGCACCACCTATTTACACTACCATTAAGACTGTCTTTAGAAGCTCCGAACTATTCTGCCTTTGGCATGATAGGTTAGGCCACCCCGGTCTTAGGATGATGAGAAATATAATTAACAACTCGAATGGTCATAATGTTAATGTGAAAAATTTCCCGAATCCCGATGATTTCGTGTGCTCCGCATGCGCTACGGGGAAATTGATCATTAGACCGTCCCCCCTAAAGGTGAAGGATGAACTCCCCGCGTTCTTGGAACGCATTCAAGGGGATATATGTGGTCCAATTCAGCCCCTCTCTGGGCCGTTTCGGTACTTCATGGTTCTCATCGATGCTTCCTCTAAATGGTCCAATGTTTGCCTGCTGTCAACAAGGAACCATGCTTTTGCAAAGTTGATCTCCCAGATCATACAAATAAGGAATAAATTCCCTGATTATCGTTTAAAGTCTATTCGAATGGACAATGCCGGAGAATTTACTTCAAAGGCATTCGATGATTATTGCATGGCAACTGGAATCAAACTTGAGCACTCCGTACCGCATGTCCACACTCAAAATGGACTCGCGGAGGCATTGATTAAAAGGATTAAATTCATTGCCAGACCACTCCTTCAGGGTTGTAATTTACCAACTACATGTTGGGGACACGCGGTGTTACATGCCGCTAATCTCATCAACTTTCGACCATCGGCCTACAACATCCACTCTCCCATCCAACTTGCGCAAGGGTCGGCACCGAAAATTTCCCACCTACGTAGGTTCGGATGCCAGGTATATGTACCTATACCACCACCCCAGCGATCAGCAATGGGACCGCTCCGTAAGTCGGGGATATACGTTGGTTATGAGACTATGTCCATAATCAGGTTCTTGGACCCCTTGACAGGTGACTGTCACACGGCCCGTTTTGCTGACTGAATTTTTGACGAGGATCTTTTCCCGACTTTGGGGGGAGGTAATCAACCCCTGGATGACAAAAGTCGAGAAATCACGTGGAAAGCCACGGGGATCCACGCTCATGACCCGCGCACTGTTGAGACTAATAGAGAAGTCCAAAAGATACTAGATTTGCACTCCCTAGCGAATCAACTGCCCGATCATTTTAGTGATTTAAAGACTGTAACAAAATCGCATGTGCATGCGCGCAATGCACCGGAAAGGGTTGAAATACCAAAGAAAAATGATGGTATACCCGCTCCTGCTCCAAGGCCTAAGAGGACGCGGATTCCGGTTTCTCAAATCCCAAGTACCCGGGGACGCCCGAAGAAAAAGGATAAGAGAGATTTATTACAGACTACCCCTGTTGAGGGGAGCCAGTTGAGACCTGGCACGAGTACGGATATTTCAGTGCACGAAATTCCGGACTTAAACTTTCCTATATCGGAAATACCCAGCGAAGTTGTGTGCGCACACATCGGAGCGGGAAAGCTAAAGGACCTAGCTCCTGGATTGGGAAATCCGGTGGAGCAAGAGGATGTGCCTGATGCACTCCATGACGAAATGGCCATTAACTA
Organism: Avena atlantica; assembly: GCA_910589765.1. Taxonomy (NCBI): domain Eukaryota; kingdom Viridiplantae; phylum Streptophyta; class Magnoliopsida; order Poales; family Poaceae; genus Avena; species Avena atlantica. The sequence continues at coordinate 21,334,587 of OU342734.1, read as the reverse complement.
TGTTAATTCGGGCGAGTCATACAACCGAGCCATGGCAAATGTCGATGTTAATTTTGCCAAGAAAATTGCTTCAATCATAGATCTTGACCCTGAGCCTAACACGCTCGCTGATTGCAAGAAAAGGTCGGATTGGAAAGATTGGCAGAAGGCAATTACCGCTGAATTATTATCGTTAAACAAAAGAGAAGTATTTGGACCTGTTTGTCTAACTCCTCCCCACATTCGCCCCGTTGGCCATAAGTGGGTTTTTGTTCGAAAGAGAAACGAGAATAATGAAGTAGTAAGGTACAAAGCAAGGCTCGTTGCTCAAGGTTTCACTCAGCGACCAGGTGTCGACTTTGAGGAAACTTACTCCCCAGTCTTTGCTGGAATTACCTTTAGATACTTGATCTCAATGGCAGTAAACATGGACTTAAAAATGAAACTAATGGATGTTGTCACCGCTTACCTATATGGTAACTTGGATTCGGACATATACATGAAAGTACCAGAAGGTATCCCTGTCCCGAATCAGGATAGAGCAAACAGGAGCTTATACAGTGTTCAGCTTAAGAAGTCATTGTTGGAGATATGCCCAAGAGGCAATAATAAAGTGGGTTATTATCATATCTTCATACTTATGATAAATGTTTACATACCATGCTATAATTGTATTAACCGGAAACATTAATACTTGTGTGATTTGTAGACTAAAATAAGAGTCCCTAGTAAAGCCTCTTGTTAAAGTAGCTTGTTGGTTAATATATGATCATGGTTTCCTGATCATGAACATAGAGATGTTATTAACAACAGGATCATATCATTAGGAGAATGATGTGATGGACATACTCCTATAGATAAGCGTAGCATAAAGATCAAGTCATTTCAATAGTTCAATTGCTATATGCTTTCTGATACATAGTAACCTAATTCCTTCGACCATGAGATCATGCATATCACCTTTGCCGGATGGATGCTTTGATGACATCAAACACCACACCATAACTGGGTGGCTATAAAGGTGGCATTGAGTGTTCGGAAAGTATTGGTTGAAACACATGGATCAAGAGTGGGATTTGTCCATCTATATGACGGATAGATATACTCTGGGCCCTCTCGGTGTAATGTCATCCAATTAGCTTGCAAGCATGTGACTGGCTCACAAGGGATCACATATCACGGGAACGAGAAAAGAGTACTTATCGGTAACGAGGTTGAACTAGGTATGCAGAGATACCGACGATCAAAACCTCGGATAAGTAAACTATCGTGAGACAAAGGGAAATTGGTATCGTATGTAAGTGGTTCATTCGATCGCAAAGTAATTGTAGAAATTTGTGGGAGCCATATGAATTTCCAGATTTCTCTATTGGTTATTGTTCGGAGAAGTGTCTCGATCATGTCCGCATAATTCACGAACCGTAGGGAGACACACTTAAGGATTCGACGTTGTTTGAGTAGTTATGGTATTATGAGAAAGAGACCGAATGTTGTTCGGAGTCTCGGATGGGATCCGGGATATCACGAGGTGATCCGGAATGGTCCGGAGAATAAGATTCATATAAGGAAAGTCCCGTTTCGGAGTTCGGGAATGATCCGGTGTTTACATCGGGAATGTTCTAGAAGGTTCCGGAATGTCCGGCACTCCGGGGGGGGGGGGGGGTACATGAATGTGTTGTATCAAAGTTGGTATGATTGCATCATGTACTAAGTGTCATCGCTGTCCGAAATAAAGAGTTAATTCAAATCCTAGTTTGAAAAGTCAAACGGCTAGTTTGAAAAGTCAAACTGCGAGTTTTCGGAAAGAGGAGAAGGAGGATTGGTGGAGGCCGAATTGGGGGAGGGTTCCTCCCTTGGCCGGCGCACCACCAAGCCGACTTGAGGAGGGACTCCCCTCCCCTTGGCCGCCGGCCCCTCCCATCTATATAAGGAGGGGCAGGGCTCCCCTCCTAGCACACACAAGTTCCTATCCTCTAATCTCCGGTTTAGAGCCGTTTTGGTTTAGAGCTTCTAATTGCCCTAGCTTTCGGTTTAGAGCCTTCTAATTGGTGTGTCTAATCCCTAGACCACTAATAGTACTCTCTCATACTCCACCATACTCGCTCCGGCTTAAGGCGAAGCCCTACGGGATCTCCCCTCTACTTCCGGTACCACGCCGTTGTGCTGCCGGAATCACGAGGAGAGTGCTACAACCTCCGCTGCCTGCTGGAACAAGGGAGAGGAAGGTCTTCGTCGAGTACCGAACGTGTGACCGACCGCGGGAGCGCTGCCGAAACGCAGCGCCGGAAGGATCGTCTACGCGATCTTGAGATCGGCAAGTGTACGACTACATCACCCACGAGAATCTGCTCTCGTTAACCGCTTTGGAATCTTTGAGGGTGAGTTCCTCTATCGACTCGTTGATACAATCTAGTAGATAGATCTTGGCTTGTTTGTTTGCATGCGGTAGAATTTTTTTGTTTTCCATGCTACGAACCCCTACAGTGGTATCAGAGCCGTGTCTATATGTAGATCTGTTGCACGAGTAGAACACAATGGTCATTGTGGGCGTTGATGCTTTTATTGTCGATCGCTTCTTGTGTACTTTGCATCTTGCGGTATGTTGGGAGGAAGCGGCCCGGGCTAACCTTACATGACATCGTTCATGAGACTTGCTCCACGCTTGACATGCAACTTGTATTGCATAAGTGGCTTTGCGGGTGCCTGTTTCTCCTAGCATAGTTAAGATCCAATTTACAACGGGTGATTGACAATACTAGTATCAATGTTGTGGTTCTTGTTCGTAAGTTAGAACGACACTTATTGAAAGCCCCAAACCACGTAAAATATGCAAAGAAAATTAGAGGCGTCTAACTTTGTTTTGCAGGGGTGTGCAGTGATGTGATATGGCCATGATTGTGATTATATTTGATGTATGCAATGTTCCTTATTGTAAGTTGGCAACCGGCAGGAGCCATATGGTTGTCTTTAATTTCTGTTAAGACCCGCGTGTCTATTCAAAGTGGTTGTAATAGTTGAAGCCGGTGGACGACAACCATGGAGAAGCATCATTGACCTTGATGCAATGTCGGTGATGATGGAGATCATGTTCGTGCTAGAAGATGGAGATCGGAAGCACAATGGAGAAAGGCCATATCATATCACATATTATGAATTGCATGTGATGTTAATCCTTTATGCATCTTGTATTGCTTAGTAGACGACGGTAGCATTATAAGATGATCCCTCATGCACATAAATTTCAAGTCTCAAAGTGTTCACCCTTAGTTAGCACCGTTGCTAAAGCTTGTTGTTTCGAAGCACCACGTGATGATCGGGTGTGTTAGATTCCGCAAGTGTATACAACGTGGGCAAGCCAGATTTGCTCATGCGGAAGCTAAGGTTTGATCTTGACGAGCCTAGCATGTACAGACATGGCCTCAGGAACACGGATTACCGAAAGGTAGAGCATGAGTCATATAGTATATATGATGAACATGTTGATTGTTCGCCATTGAAGCTATATCAACTCTCGTGATGATCGGTTTTGATGTGGTGGATTTGGTTCGTGTGATCACTAAAACAATGTGAGGGATATTGTTTTGAGTGGGAGTTCACCTAGATTAATTTAATTATTAATTAGAACTCAATTTATCATAAACTAAATCAAAGTGAATTTGCATAGTTGTTGCAGTCATTAGCATCCGTTTACCACCTTGCGCTTAGTTATAATTGAGATAATAGAACTATAGAATTCTGGTTAGTTACTTTACGAACTGGTATCGTATTGTTTTGAAGTGTTAATCTAAAGTTTAAAAGTCCTATTGCAAACTTTCAGTATGTTCCGGTTACTCCATGAAGTTTAATAATTGGTATTAAAACAAGAGTGACAATTCCAAGTGTTAGTGTATAAGTATCATGTTTGTCTCCATGATTCTTGATATTCAAAGGATTCTCTTAATATCAAGGTTATATAGGATTTGAAAGAGTTGTTTCAGAAACCATGATGTGTGGAAGATATTGTGATATCTGAAACGAAGTTTTGGTTACAACATGATAGAGTATAATATGGCAAAGTTCATGTTCTCATATTTTGATGAGAATTTGCAAAAGGTTGGAGACACTTATTGTCCTAATCCTCCAAAAGGTTTTGGATAGCAACATTATACTCATAATTCATCGTTATAAGCTAAAAGTAGCTTGATCATGGACGATTCCATGATAAGGGTGAATATTTGATGTAGGTAAAATATTTACTACACCAAGAGATTACTAAAGAAAGGAATTTGGAAGAACACCAAACATTTGATGATGGTGATCTACTTCAAAGTGCAAATCCAAAGACATTGGTATTTAATTATACACGCTTTGGATTATGTGTCATATGTATGGCTCCACTGTTGATGTTGATAGATTCTTTCAAACAGAAAAGGAGATACTAAAAGAGAGTCTCATAAATATATGGCAGAAAAGAAAAGACTAGAATTGTTCAGTTTAAGTATATAGATGATATACATGTTATGGCTATATTCTTTGCTTGTTAAACAATGTGGTTCTTAAGTATTTGATACTGAATTTCTTGGTGTGAATTGTCATACAAAACAACAGAATTCATGAACTACAATGGCCTAAGTAACTAGCAAAAGAATATGTGATGATGTTCATTGAGAACAAATAAAGGGTTATTGTGTTGCTCGTTAAACATCAAAGTTTGCCATCAAGATTTGTTTTATCAGGTATTATGAGAACAAAAGGGTTGTTCAAATAATTGCCGTAATCCATAAAAGATGGATGATTCACAAATCTCGTTGGAGAAATCACATCCATAAAACTAGTGCTAAAAATGTCGAAAGACAAATTGATTGAAAGATCACTTAGGAAGTGACATCGCCGTTTAAATTATATTTGAAAGAAAACATGAAGAAACTCCATGTGTATGGAATTTTGGAGTCTTTTGATTTTGATCAAATGACGCTTGTAAAACTTTCCTAGAGATAATTGAAACTTCGTTCATAGGCCAAAAGGGAACGAATGACTAGCCTATTGGAACTTGTACACATTATTGTACGAAGTCCATTATGTGTAGTCAAGAGCGATGGATTTCAACTTCATATGCTTTCTCCGAGAATTTGAGTGAATATATGAATATTTACTTAATAAGGATAAAGTAAGAAACATTTGAAAAGTTCAAAGACTTTCAAGATGAAGTGCAAAACCATTGTAACAAGAATATAAATAGTTTATGATAAAGATCATAAAGGAAGATATTTGAGTTACAAAGTTTAGCATAATACCTAAGATTTAAGGAATCGTTCCGTGGATTTGCATTTCCCGAAACACCATAAGAGTATGGAGCGTTCGAGATATGTTAAACCTTGTTTGACATGGTAAGATCGAAGGTGTAATTCATAAAACTGCCATTGTATTATAAAGATTAAAAGCTTTAGAGATTACCGTTTTTCCACTGGAAAAAACTCCATCATAATCCGCTAAAATGACACCATATAAAGTTATGGTTTGGGATAAAACCCAAGTTGTCTTTTCTTAAACATTGGTATGCTATGCATAAGAAAGATGTTTGCAACCAAAGTCGGATGAACCTGTCTTTGTATGTTATTTCGAATAACTGTTAAGTATTCCTCCATAAACACCAGAGACAAAAGTGTTTGTCGCTTAGAACGTCAAGTTTCTTTGAGAAGGAATTTTTCGTGAAAAGTTAAGTGGGAGGACAATAGAACTTTGATAAGGTTAAAGGAACCTTAGCTATATGATCAAAGTTGCACAGCGCCGAAAAGTGTTCCGGAGGCAGCAACAATGCTCATGGCTTACGTGCCTCAAAGGTTGTGGTTACAATAGTCAAAGTTTCTATTGAAACAAGTAGGTCGAGTAAACAATCAAATACCAAGATTTGAGGGTTGAATCATTATTTGAGAATAATGAACCGACTACATGCAAAGAAGCGATGATGGGCCCTGACTCCGTCAAATGGCTTGAAGCCATAAAATCCGTGATAGTTCCATACATGAGAAATCAAGTTTTGAACTTGAAGGACCCTCGAGAAAGGTGTAAGACCTTACAGTTGTGTTTGGATCTATAAAGAAATGGACATGGATGTTTCGCATCTATGAAATGGTCGACATGTTGGGAAAGAGTTCACAACAATGTTCAAAGGTTGACTATGACAGGATTGGATCTTTCATAGCGATATTTAGTCTAGACGGATTAATGTAGCAACCACTACATATAAATTTTTGTTATATGGTAGTTGAATAAACAAAACAAGTTCTTCTAATAGAATTGTTACCTAGGACATGTGAGTAACATGGTCCATAGGGGTTTTGTTAATTCAAAGGATGCTAAAAGCATATGCAAACTTCAATGGTTGAAGTAAGCATCGCGGAGTTGGAATCTTCACTATGATGAAACTGTTAAAAGAGTTTAATTTCATCAGAGACAATGAAGATGCTTGCATTTGCAAGAAATTAAGTGGGAGCGCTAAGACATTTTTCTAATACGTTATGTGGAAGACATATTGTTGATTGGAAATGATGTATCTTTTATTAACACATATTAAGAATTTCATCTCGATGAAAGACTTAGGCAAAACCCAAATATTAGGCATGAATAGACGCTAATATGGTTGTGCCAGAAGTACATAGACGAGATATTGAATGAGTTCAATATAGAAACTACAAGAAAGTTTCTTGTCGCACAGAAAGGATTGAATGAGTTCAATGTTGATGATATATTCAAGTGTATTGACATTTGGTAAAGTGAAACAAATAATCAAGTATAGATTGATACTTGATGTATGAAATCACAAAGAATATTTATATCAATCATACTGTGATATGTACAAATCCAGATATGTCCTATGCTCTAAATATTATGAGCATATACCAGAATGATTCATAAGATAATCATTGGACAATAGTAAGGATATTCTTATGATCTTTTGGAAGAACTAAGAATATATTGTTTGTAGAAGTGACAAATAGATGGTTAGTTCATTGTAAAAGTACTACATTGATACTAGTTTTGTCACAAAGTACAAATTAAGTTTATCTCAATCTAAACTAAGGGTGGCACAATATAATGGAAAGTGAGTTCCATAATGGATTTGGATGAGTTCCAAAGTTAAGACATTGTGACAGATACTACAACAAAAGGCTAAGTATATGACTGCTATCATAGCAGCAAAAGAGGGCATTTGTGTCAAGTAGTTTGTTATCAAACTAGGTGTAGTTCATAGCGGGATAATACTATGAAGATATATTGTACGACAATATTATCAACATGTTTTAACCCCAAAGAACTAAAGGTCACACCAAAGGACCAAATTTTTACGAAGCCATCTCATTAGAGAATGAGTGATGCGTAGAGACGCAAATACATGCAATTACACACGGACCTGGAAGTGTCAGATCCAGAGATCAGTTGACCACTAGCAATCGTGTACATACAACACCGGAAAGCCATAGGTGTTGAATATACAAAGGTTTGAAACTAGATTATTGACTCTAGTGCAAGTGGGAGACTGTTGGAGATATGCCCAAGAGGCAATAATAAAGTGGGTTATTATCATATCTTCATACTTATGATAAATGTTTACATACCATGCTATAATTGTATTAACCGAAAACATTAATACTTGTGTGATTTGTAGACTAAAATAAGAGTCCCTAGTAAAGCCTCTTGTTAAACTAGCTTGTTGGTTAATATATGATCATGGTTTACTGATCATGAACATAGAGATGTTATTAACAACAGGATCATATCATTAGGAGAATGATGTGATGGACATACTCCTATAGATAAGCGTAGCATAAAAATCAAGTCATTTCAATAGTTCAATTGCTATATGCTTTCTGATACATAGTAACCTAATTCCTTCGACCATGAGATCATGCATATCACCTTTGCCGGATGGATGCTTTGATGACATCAAACACCACACCGTAACTGGGTGGCTATAAAGGTGGCATTGAGTGTTCGGAAAGTATTGGTTGAAACACATGGATCAAGAGTGGGATTTGTCCATCCATATGACGGATAGATATACTCTGGGCCCTCTCGGTGTAATGTCATCCAATTAGCTTGCAAGCATGTGACTGGCTCACAAGGGATCACATATCACGGGAACGAGAAAAGAGTACTTATCGGTAACGAGGTTGAACTAGGTATGCAGAGATACCGACGATCAAAACCTCGGATAAGTAAACTATCGTGAGACAAAGGGAAATTGGTATCGTATGTAAGTGGTTCATTCGATCGCAAAGTAATCGTAGAAATATGTGGGAGCCATATGAATTTCCAGATTCCTCTATTGGTTATTGTTCGGAGAAGTATCTCGATCATGTCCGCATAATTCACGAACCGTAGGGATACACACTTAAGGATTCGACGTTGTTTGAGTAGTTATGGTATTATGAGAAAGAGACCGAATGTTGTTCGGAGTCTCGGATGGGATCCGGGATATCACGAGGTGATCCGGAATGGTCCGGAGAATAAGATTCATATAAGAAAAGTCCCGTTTCGGAGTTCGGGAATGATTCCGGTGTTTACATCGGGAATGTTCTAGAAGGTTCCGGAATGTCCAGCACTCCGGGGGGGGTGCTACATGAATGTGTTGTATCAAAGTTGGTATGATTGCATCATGTACTAAGTGTCATTGCTGTCCGAAATAAAGGGTTAATTCAAATCCTAGTTTGAAAAGTCAAACGGCTAGTTTGAAAAGTCAAACTGCGAGTTTTCGGAAAGAGGAGAAGGAGGATTGGTGGAGGCCGAATTGGGGGAGGGTTCCTCCCTTGGCCGGCGCACCACCAAGCCGACTTGAGGAGGGACTCGCCTCCCCTTGGCCGCCGGCCCCTCCCATCTATATAAGGAGCGGCAGGGCTCCCCTCCTAGCACACACAAGTTCCTATCCTCTAATCTCCGGTTTAGAGCCGTTTTGGTTTAGAGCTTCTAATTGCCCTAGCTTTCGGTTTAGAGCCTTCTAATTGGTGTGTCTAATCCCTAGACCACTAATAGTACTCTCTCATACTCCACCATACTCGCTCCGGCTTAAGGCGAAGCCCTGCGGGATCTCCCCTCTACTTCCGGTACCACGCCGTTGTGCTGCCGGAATCACGAGGAGAGTGCTACAACCTCCGCTGCCTGCTGGAACAAGGGAGAGGAAGGTCTTCGTCGAGTACCGAACGTGTGACCGACCGCGGGAGCGCTGCCGGAACGCAGCGCCGGAAGGATCGTCTACGCGATCTTGAGATCGGCAAGTGTACGACTACATTACCCACGAGAATCTGCTCTCGTTAACCGCTTTGGAATCTTCGAGGGTGAGTTCCTCTATCGACTCGTTGCTACAATCTAGTAGATAGATCTTGGCTTGTTTGTTTGCATGCGGTAGAAAATTTTTGTTTTCCATGCTACGAACCCCTACAGTCATTGTATGGACTAAAACAGTCAGGTAGGATGTGGTATAATCGTTTAAGCGATTTCCTTCGTGAGAAGGGCTACGCGAGCAATGAAGATTCCCCATGTGTTTTTATACGGAGATTCCTGGATGGTTTCTGTATTATCTCGGTGTACGTGGACGATTTGAATATAATCGGTACACCTGACGATATTGAGGAAGCGAGTTCCTACCTGATGTCGGAATTCGAGATGAAAGACTTAGGCAAAACCAAGTTCTGCCTTGGTCTGCAACTTGAGCATTCCCCTGCTGGGATTCTAGTTCACCAGTCGGCCTACACCCAGAAGGTGTTGGAACGATTTGGGTTTGAAAAGGCATATCCTTCTAAGACCCCGATGGTCGGAAGATCTTTGCAGCAAGACAAGGACCCGTTCAGACCTAAAGAAGAGGGGGAGGAAATTCTGGGACCGGAATTCCCCTACTTAAGTGAAGTTGGCGCACTTATGTACCTCGCAAATTGTACACGGCCGGATATTGCATTCGCCGTCAATTTGCTTGCAAGGTACAGTTCTGAGCCTACCAAGAGGCATTGGAAAGGCGTTAAAGACATCTTTAGGTACATACAAGGGACAAAGGACCTTGGCTTGTTTTACCAAAAGAACCAAGACCTATCTGTTGTAGGCTATGCAGATGCTGGGTACCTTTCGGACCCGCATACATCCAAGTCGCAGACTGGATATGTTTTCCTTTGTGGTGGAACAGCTATTTCCTGAAAATCGTCTAAGCAAACTCTTGTGTCGACTTCGACGAACCACTCGGAAATCATAGCATTATATGAAGCATCACGAGAATGTGTATGGCTTCGACGCGTAGTCAGTCACATCCAGATATCATGTGGACTGAACACCGTACAAACCCCAACAATTATCTATGAAGATAATGCCGCTTGTGTTGCACAAGTCCAGACGGGTTACGTGAAGAGCAATCTCACAAAGCATATAAACCCCAAGTTCTTCTATGCACATGAGTTGCAAAAGATGAACGAAGTGAAAGTCTTGCATACTAAGTCATGTGAAAATCTCGCTGATTTGTTCACTAAATCATTGCCAGCATCTTCTTTCGAGAGATGTGTCCGAGGGATCGGCATGATGAGACTTAGGGAGATGCAGGGTTCAGGGGGAGAATCTTCACAAACTCATCGCTGAAATCTTGATCCCGATGATTGAGTACTTAACTTTATCGTTAAGTGAATTGTACTCTTTTTCCCTTAGTGAGTTTTTATGAAGTTTCTCACATGAGGTTTTTAATGAGGCAATTCGTGCAACATAGCAAGAAGTATACCGTGTGCATTTCTTCGTATTTTTCCCACTGGGTTTTTCGGAGTTTTAAGCCATGGTTATACAGATAAGATACCCAGGAGGAGTGTTGGGAAACCGGGCCGGTAGAGGCCCACTCGGTGTGGCCTCTACCAGGCTAGGGTTGGCCCATGTGGGTATCGTATCCCCCTTTTGCCTATAAATAGAGGAACAACCTTTGTACGTGAGTTACCGAGAGAGTTACCAATAAAAGTTCCCTGTTTCATCTACTTTGTACTGTGTGTGCCTTCTCCTAGTCTTCTCTTCCGGCGTGGAACAGCCCCGGGACCGGCCAGTCGGCAGGGGGTGTTCCAACAGTTACCTCAACTTTTTTTCCTCTCTTCTCTCGAAATTCTTTTCTAATGCTTTCCTTGTAAACGAGGAGCACTCTTAGATTGGATGGAAGCTTGGTCTCTCATTATAATTAAATAATATAACTTCGTGAGATAAACTAGATGTTCAAATTTGAGGTTTAATCCCTGCTAAGTTCGGTACAACCGTCTTCAGCAATATATTGGCTGGTTGTCTGATTTTCTGTACTTATACTAAGCCATTCGGTCCAGGATATAATTGATCGTGGTAGATAGGTGGGATTCCGAAAATGCAAGACTAGGGTGTCACCCTCTCCGTCAAACTTACGAAACTAAAGAGACAAAGACGGCTAGAATTTGCTGATACCATTCGGTCCGGAATGCATGAAGGGATATCGCCTAATCCTGTATGTCCTTATGTTTTTAGTTTCATAAATTTGGAGGAGAGGGGGGACACCGAAGCACACCTCGCGGGACTATTAACACTTCAAATAAAATGTAGGACTATGAAAAACATGGGAATTATAATTTGGTAGCTCCTATAGGAACCAAATATGCGAGAACTGTTAAGAACAAGAATAAGCATTTGGATGTCGCTTGGTAAGACTACATGATTATAGGTATTACTTCCGGGACACAATATACATTAGGGCTATCAACTATAAAAACATAGGTATGCTCATGTATGGTTTTTTCTAAGGTCCTCTCTGGTTTGTAAGGATATTTTTGTAACCTTCAAAGCATTGAGATTATTTTCCTGTAAGACCCTTTGAATCATATGGTTGTGTTGCAAAATTGATACGGAATGCATTTGTAGTGGCCTAATAACTTAGACCTCATCTTATTACTTTTCTTGAGAAGTGTATGAAAAATAACTCTAGATATCGGCACAAGGAGTAAGAAAATAAAATAAAATACTTCATCAGAGAGCAAGGTATGAGACTAGAAGTATGAGGTAGTGGGAGGCACCAAAAGGAATGAAACAACGGAAGGAATAGTGTGTTTGGTGCTCTCTCTCTCTCTCTCTCTCTCCAATTTTCAAATATTATGTTTGTATCCTATGCACCATTCGAAGGCATCACCTCCTAAATGTGTTTGAATTTCTTTAGTTCCATAGTAAATGACATCTCTATCTCACATTTTTCACATTCCTAGGTTTTATAATCCATGTAGTCCAATGAGCGATGAAATTTCTACGGAATTTTCTCGTGACATGATTTTTGTGTGCAATCTTTAATTTGATCCATACAAGAGAATATTGATTCCCCCTTCTGACTACAATTCTTCATTTCCCTCAAAAATATATTCTAACTTGAAGAGATTATAAGTTTTGGACATTTCCAACTTGATCAAAAGTGTAAGCCTTCATCATGTCCAAAGCTATTTTTATCGTATTATTCATATTAGCTATTAATTATTCATCAATAATTGAGCCAAGAACTCCAATACTAATAACCTAAATATATTTTCAACATATTCCATTTGGTCGACCTTTCTAGGTGAACCCGTTAGGTGATGAAATTCAATATGACGTAAAAGCAAAATATCTCGACTTTATGAACCGACCAACACATAATTAATAGTGCAAATATTTGTGACATATATCAATCCCCACGTCTAAGTCCTAGAGGAACATTGACGCAGGGAGGTGTTGAAATTTATCTCCCATCACCTATCATCGGCTTGAAGCTTTTAGGTGAATCGGTTATGTGTATGCAATTTAATATTTATTGCATTTGGAAGAAAAATAAGACAAGCATGTAAACAATGGAGAGTTACATTGTCATTTTATCTAGACCGAATACTGTCTTGGAGAAACAATTTTCTCTTTCTCTGTTGGATCTAAATGCATGGATAACTTCGTGTTGGCATTAAAATGTACTTCCTCCATTCATTAATGTAAACTGTTTTGGCTAACTAAGTTAGTTTTCCAAAACATCTTATATTAGTAAACGGAGGGAGCATATTCGATTTCGTACATAGGTTTTTAGTGATTGGTATATCCACACATAGTAATAATGAGCATTTGATAAAATATATTTCATATTTTAATATTGTTGTGCACAAATTGATCAAATATTATAACCCATAGAGCACCTAAACTTTATAATCTTCCAACTTTTTACTTTTGAGAAACACAATACAGACACATACGCTCACAAAACACTCACCCCTAAATTTTCTAGTCTTCCAACTTGATCAAAAGTGCAAGTCTCTAAGTTATTCTACCGTCCTTAATACTACTTATGGAAAGCTCGGTTAATTCCATTGATAATTGAGCCTATAAGGCCATATCTCTAGCATTAATTGACGAAGCATTAATTGTCATAGTATTCGATTTTTTTGTGATGCAATTCAATATGGCATGAGGGGAATTTGTCTAGAATTTAGGCTGGTCATAGTGGGGAGTAACTTAGATTAGTAACATGCACATGTTACTAGTCTAAGTTACTATCTTCATAGTGAAAAATAACTTAGATGTGATAACATGCAATGCCACATCAATTAGGTTGTAGACACACTTTGTCTTGGTATGTGTGATGTTACAGTAACATAGCTAGTTACTCAATCCATCTCTCTCCTCATTAAATCATTGCCACATAAGCAAACATGGTGACATGGACTCTTAGTTCTAGTGAAGTTACCTCCACTATGACCAGCCTTATGAACGGTCCATTGCAATATTAATAATGGTATTGTAACACCCTCAAAATCGACCCTATGCAAGTTTTAGCGAAACTCGCCAAACCCGCATAGAAGCGATTCAAAGGTGCCCACCAGGCACTTTCGTGCGGGTGGAAAACGAAGTAATAACATTACACAATAGTCCTCGATGGGACCCACAGAACAGATATATATAACAGCGACTCCATGAGTCAAGAATACAGATATAATATACAAAGATCCAAATCACCTTGAAAACGGTAGAGCGTCCGACTACGGACAAGAAGCAAATGGGGCTAAGAGCCCTGAAGAATAACCAATGGCGTCCATAACCCTGCCCAGGCCAAGCCGGAAGGGTAACCCTGCTAACGGCGTCGATCTCAAAACCTGCTTAAACAAAAATGGGTGCCGACAAAGGGCAAAGGAAAAAGAAGGAGCGTCAGTACTGAGGCCAGTACACGGCGAGGCTAGAATTCGGCGGTCCTCGCCTACATAGGTATGGTGGACTGAGCGGCAGCGGCAGCATGCACTGAACAACCTATAGAGACTCGATACAACTGGCGGCTATCAGAGAGGGGTGAGAAAGACCTATTCGGATCCAACCTGATACTAGCATCAACAAACCCATCCTGGCGTTTCCCCCTCGAGACCATCGAGGAAGTCAACCGAGGAACTCACACAGTTGGCAGTTTTACTTATACAGTTATCGTTGCAGCATTTACTAGTCAGGTTTAGATATTCATCCTGATAAAGTAAGCAGTGGGCACTTTTAGTTAATCATTCCGTTGTAGTTGCAACAATTACTAATCAGATACAGGTAGCATGAGATAAACCCAAAACCCAGCAGTTGTTGGTACTTTTATTCAGCCATTCCGTTGTAGTTGCAATACTTACTAGTCAGGTTCAATTGTCGCAAGCGAAAAATCAAGCAAGCAATTGTGGCCAGTATTATTTAGCCATTCCATTATAGTGAAGCTGATTACTAGTCATTATAAAGTCAAATTTATAACAGTAAACTTTAGTTATGCTTGTCTATGGTCGAGATACTGTGCTCCAAGTCGTCCATAACCGCGGACACGGCTTTCAGAAAGTTTTAACCCGGCCGGGGTGCACAAATAGCAACACACACACGATCAACCTCGGAAAAACCAAATCAAAACCCAACGAGGTCTTCACGACAGAGCAATCACAAGATTCAGAAATATTTCAGGGGGCCACCCCTTAAAGTAGATCCGCAACGAAGGTAGCTGACTTCGAGACGGCCTCAAGGTTTGTGGGGCCGGCTGTAAACGACTGGGAACCCGAAAGTGTGACTGGGCTTGTCGATACCGCGAAAACGGGTCACAATTCCTAAACAGTACAGTGTGCTCCTCGCACAATCGTAAATAAAGCAGTAGCATGGCATAAGTACAGGATCGTAAATAAAACCTCAAACTAGTTTGTGGCCCCAAGAAATAAGACGGAATCAAGCTCTGGCTAAGGGGGGCCCATACTCCCCATATGTGGATAGCGCGATAAATCAAGGAACAGGTATCAAGTACTCGGGGTCCTACGGGACACAAGTGGGCGTTCGGAAACCAAATATTCTCTATCACCCACCGATGCCTCTGCTTATTTCAATTTTAGTTATTAAACAGGAATTAAAGTGTACGATAAATAAAGACGAGATCATCTCCAACATCAAACATGTGGCAATACTCCAACAACTATGGTACATGGCGACACGCAACAGCACTTGAGCAAGCGACTACGACGCGCAAGTCCAACTATCTACCAATCAACAGGTAATAGGATGTGTCCCAGGCAATATATGGCTGCAAGGGATATCACGGGTACGGAAACTAGAGCATCGCAACACAGATAGCAATAGATCAACATGAGGGAATAAATACTATAAAAGGAAGATAGGTAGAAAGGGGGAGATGCTCGCCTGAAAACATTGTCGAAGGGTTCAACCGAAGATCGGGGCGAAGCTCACATCAACTCAACGGCCTTATCCGCGAAGAACCAAAACACTAGAAGAAACACCGGATGCAATATTTAATACACGGCAGAAGATCGGCATGATGCATGTATGATGTATGGCATGGCAAAGATGCGATGCGATTAGGTCATATTAAGTGGAACCGGGGTCCCGACAATTAATTAAATGGTTCAAGTTATTTAGCTACCCCGCAAGTTAAATGTTGTATTAGCATGGCAAAAGATAGCACCGGGTTCGCTACACAAATTTAAATGAGGCCAATATACGACTAGATTTGCCCGCATATGGGCCCCATATTTAATTATGAGGTGAATCGGCAAAAGGCCCCCAAACCACATGACAAATATGCATGCATGAACATTTAATATGCAACCAGTTGTATTAGATTATAAAATAGGTTTCGGGAAGGGGTTCACACATTTAGGGTTCGGCGGATCTTGGGGTTTTCCGGGGTTCGGGGTCCGGGGTCGGTCCAGGGTTCGACGGCCTCGGCGGGATCGTTCTCGGATATCGGGGTAGATCTTGTCGCACGAGTGTCAATGCTCCCGGGGGAAGAACTTGTCGTCCAGGGTGTCGGTGTCCGGGGTGAGGTACTCGGCGTTCTCGAGGGAGTACTTGTCGCACATGTGGTCTTCAGGTCTATGTAGACGGTCATGGCGTTCCGATGAGAAGGTCTTGGTTCCATTGTCGATGACGATCTTGGCTCCGGGGTTTGGTGCGGTCTCGATGCCGGGAACGGTCCTCAGGGTCTTCGGTTCCATGAAGGAGATCGAAAGGCGTCGTGGCTTCAATTGGCGATGGCGACCTTGGGTTCAAGCTTCTCGCATCGGTTCCCTCCACGTCAGATTGCGTCAAATATCTTGCGAGTCTTGGGTAGATCTTGGCGATGTCCTTGTCCGACTTGTGGTGCATTTCCGAGGTAGATCCTGGGGAAAAACCGCACAGATTCTGAACGAGGCAGGGGCAGCTGGCCGAAACTTTGGTCACGGGCAGGCTGGCAGGCTAACAAGGCCTCGCGTGTGCCCTCACGTGAAGAACCACAGAGGCCCACCAGGACAGGCATGGCTGAGGCCCGACGACGAGGTAGGGAGGCGGCCACGGCGGTCTTGGCAGCAGGACACGCGGGGCGCAAGAGCTGGCGACAGAGCGGCTCGGCAACCGGCGCAGGCGGAGGCGGCGGAGCAAGGCGGGGTGGTGCCGGCGCGGAAGGGGGAGGCGCGGGGCCTGCAGGGCGGCGCCGGCGGCAGACGCGCGGCGGACGCGGCGGTGGCCGACGAGGTGCTGGAGGGCGACCGGGCGACGCAGGGGACGGGCGGCTGCTCGAGGCGGGCTCGTCCACGGCCGAGGCGGCGCGGTCGGCGGAGGGCAACGGGGGCCGGAGGCGGAGGTCGGAGCGTGCGCGGCGGCGCAGGCGAGGTGGGCGAAGCTCGACGCGGGCCGCGCGGGAGGACGGAGGCGGCAGCGGCTCGCTGAGACGGCCCGGCGGCGGCGGACGCGGGTGAGGACGGGCGCAGGCGCGGCGTCGGGGTCCGGCGAGGCAGGCGGAGCGGCGGCGCGAGGCGGAGGCGGCCGGCTCGCGTGCGGTGGCGCAGGGAGGCGGCCAGGCGAGGTGGAGGAGCTGCGGGGGTCGGGGGAGATGCGGGCGCGGTTCGAGGACGTGAGTGGGAGGCGGTGAGGGGGCCGCGGCCGGCGGAGCTCCTGCGAACGGCAGCCTGAGCGGCGCCAGGAGGGGAGAGCGCCGGCTGCGAGAGGATGGTGGGAGAAGGCATGCGGGAGAAGAGGAACAGGAGCGGGGGAGGGAGGATCCCGTGCGGGAAGATGGGTCCGCCGGGTGGGGCCACGCGGGCTGGCGTGGTGGGGGTTTGGCAGAGGCGTGTAGCGCGTGGCTGGGATGTGTGGTTGAGAGAGAGAGGTGGAGAGAGGGAGTGGGGGTGAGGTGGCGACGTGGCGGCGTGTGAGTGGGTGAGGGAGGGGGAGGAGGTGAGGTGGCGCATACTGATTGGGTGGAGTGATGTGGAGGGGGAGAGAGGGTAGATAGTTTGGTAGGAATAGGAAAAGGGTGGACCGATTTAAAAAACCTGGGGGTGGTCGTTCGGGTCGATTTGGCCCGTTCGACTGCCCCCACTAAAAAAAATAAAAAAAAATTTATTTGTTTTGTTAATACCGTTTGCAAACCGATAGCACTCAAACAAAAATAATCCGGAGACCGGGCTTTGCATTTGAATTAAGATGGGGCGTTTTAGAACAAAACGGGCTTGCGAAAATAGTTTTATGCGAACAATGCATGATGATGACGATGCAATGCACAAATACAACGCGATTTTCTAGTAGTGATTTTTGCGGGATGCCACAATTCGACACCACTAACAATGGATCTCGCCCTCGAGATCCGCCTCATGGTACCGGAAGGAAGGTCGGCGAACTGCGTCTTCTCGCTTCGTGTAGATCCTCACGACACCACTAACAAGGGTTGTTGTCCGTGATCGTCGAGAGAACACTCCGGGGACAAAAGGTCGAAGGTAGAGGTATCCACAAATAAAGCCACCTCTAGCTTCCGTGGACGGAGTAAAATCGCTGGATCCACTGATTCGATGCACAAGAGCGAATGATAAGAGCAGTGGTAGGGTAGCTACTCCATCCCGCACTCGAACCATTACTCTGCACACGAATAGGCAGATTAAGCAACCAACTCTCGGAATCAGACTGAAGATCTCGACAAACGAGGTTCGGAACAAAGGAGTGATGCAGACTCTGCTTCGGATCTGGCGTAGATGATGTCATCACATCGGGAAACACCGGAAGATACAACAGAAATCGTATGAAAGACACACTGATTAGGTTTCACGATGGTTCCATTGGCATGAACAACACATGCTCAAGGTATACTCCAACTTCACCAATGCTCGTCCTTCTCATATGTTTTTCAACGACACGGATATCCAGCAAGGAACACATATGGATAAAGAGGTCAAGAACAAAAGATCGGATGAAGGCACAACAGACCAATTGCAGATTGATGATCGTAGCACCTCCGTTACAAAAGGGAGAAAGCGAAAACCCTGAAGGTACGACGGAAACCCAACCACGAGAAATCCTGGACTCGAAGAGAGAGAAGAGGGTGGATTCAAAACACGCAGAGGTAAGAGGAGAACAGCAGAGGGGTAAGGAGTAAAATCAGACCTAACCAGAACTATCCAACCGATTTTGCAAAATAGTTTTGGACACTCTACTTCGGCCGTTAGCTAGGTTATCCTACAGGCTGGACTTGTGGGGTATCGCAACTGCTGAGCTCTGATACCACTCTGTAACACCCTCAAAATCGACCCTATGCAAGTTTTAGCGAAACTCGCCAAACCCGCATAGAAGCGATTCAAAGGTGCCCACCAGGCACTTTCGTGCGGGTGGAAAACGAAGTAATAACATTACACAACAGTCCTCGATGGGACCCACAGAACAGATATATATAACAGCGACTCCATGAGTCAAGAATACAGATATAATATACAAAGATCCAAATCACCTTGAAAACGGTAGAGCGTCCGACTACGGACAAGAAGCAAATGGGGCTAAGAGCCCTGAAGAATAACCAATGGCGTCCATAACCCTGCCCAGGCCAAGCCGGAAGGGTAACCCTGCTAACGGCGTCGATCTCAAAACCTGCTTAAACAAAAAGGGGTGCCGACAAAGGGCAAAGGAAAAAGAAGGAGCGTCAGTACTGAGGCCAGTACACGGCGAGGCTAGAATTCGGCGGTCCTCGCCTACATAGGTATGGTGGACAGAGCGGCAGCGGCAGCATGCACTGAACAACCTATAGAGACTCGATACAACTGGCGGCTATCAGAGAGGGGTGAGAAAGACCTATTCGGATCCAACCTGATACTAGCATCAACAAACCCATCCTGGCGTTTCCCCCTCGAGACCATCGAGGAAGTCAACCGAGGAACTCACACAGTTGGCAGTTTTACTTATACAGTTATCGTTGCAGCATTTACTAGTCAGGTTTAGATATTCATCCTGATAAAGTAAGCAGTGGGCACTTTTAGTTAATCATTCCGTTGTAGTTGCAACAATTACTAATCAGATACAGGTAGCATGAGATAAACCCAAAACCCAGCAGTTGTTGGTACTTTTATTCAGCCATTCCGTTGTAGTTGCAATACTTACTAGTCAGGTTCAATTGTCGCAAGCGACAAATCAAGCAAGCAATTGTGGCCAGTATTATTTAGCCATTCCATTATAGTGAAGCTGATTACTAGTCATTATAAAGTCAAATTTATAACAGTAAACTTTAGTTATGCTTGTCTATGGTCGAGATACTGTGCTCCAAGTCGTCCATAACCGCGGACACGGCTTTTAGAAAGTTTTAACCCGACCGGGGTGCACAAATAGCAACACACACACGATCAACCTCGGAAAAACCAAATCAAAACCCAACGAGGTCTTCACGACAGAGCAATCACAAGATTCAGAAATATTTCAGGGGGCCACCCCTTAAAGTAGATCCGCAACGAAGTTAGCTGA
The DNA here is from genome assembly GCA_910589765.1 of Avena atlantica. Lineage (NCBI taxonomy): Eukaryota > Viridiplantae > Streptophyta > Magnoliopsida > Poales > Poaceae > Avena > Avena atlantica. Next base: position 21,314,385 of record OU342734.1, on the reverse strand, counting down.
CTTCGAGACGGCCTCAAGGTTTGTGGGGCCGGCTGTAAACGACTGGGAACCCGAAAGTGTGACTAGGCTTGTCGATACCGCGAAAACGGGTCACAATTCCTAAACAGTACAGTGTGCTCCTCGCACAATCGTAAATAAAGCAGTAGCATGGCATAAGTACAGGATCGTAAATAAAACCTCAAACTAGTTTGTGGCCCCAAGAAATAAGACGGAATCAAGCTCTGGCTAAGGGGGGCCCATACTCCCCATATGTGGATAGCGCGATAAATCAAGGAACAGGTATCAAGTACTCGGGGTCCTACGGGACACAAGTGGGCGTTCGGAAACCAAATATTCTCTATCACCCACCGATGCCTCTGCTTATTTCAATTTTAGTTATTAAACAGGAATTAAAGTGTACGATAAATAAAGCCGAGATCATCTCCAACATCAAACATGTGGCAATACTCCAACAACTATGGTACATGGCGACACGCAACAGCACTTGAGCAAGCGACTACGACGCGCAAGTCCAACTATCTACCAATCAACAGGTAATAGGATGTGTCCCAGGCAATATATGGCTGCAAGGGATATCACGGGTACGGAAACTAGAGCATCGCAACATAGATAGCAATAGATCAACAGGAGGGAATAAATACTATAAAAGGAAGATAGGTAGAAAGGGGGAGATGCTCGCCTGAAAACATTGTCGAAGGGTTCAACCGAAGATCGGGGCGAAGCTCACATCAACTCAACGGCCTTATCCGCGAAGAACCAAAACACTAGAAGAAACACCGGATGCAATATTTAATACACGGCAGAAGATCGGCATGATGCATGTATGATGTATGGCATGGCAAAGATGCGATGCGATTAGGTCATATTAAGTGGAACCGGGGTCCCGACAATTAATTAAATGGTTCAAGTTATTTAGCTACCCCGCAAGTTAAATGTTGTATTAGCATGGCAAAAGATAGCACCGGGTTCGCTACACAAATTTAAATGAGGCCAATATACGACTAGATTTGCCCGCATATGGGCCCCATATTTAATTATGAGGTGAATCGGCAAAAGGCCCCCAAACCACATGACAAATATGCATGCATGAACATTTAATATGCAACCAGTTGTATTAGATTATAAAATAGGTTTCGGGAAGGGGTTCACACATTTAGGGTTCGGCGGATCTTGGGGTTTTCCGGGGTTCGGGGTCCGGGGTCGGTCCAGGGTTCGACGGCCTCGGCGGGATCGTTCTCGGATATCGGGGTAGATCTTGTCGCACGAGTGTCAATGCTCCCGGGGGAAGAACTTGTCGTCCAGGGTGTCGGTGTCCGGGGTGAGGTACTCGGCGTTCTCGAGGGAGTACTTGTCGCACATGTGGTCTTCAGGTCTGTGTAGACGGTCATGGCGTTCCGATGAGAAGGTCTTGGTTCCATTGTCGATGACGATCTTGGCTCCGGGGTTTGGTGCGGTCTCGATGCCGGGAACGGTCCTCAGGGTCTTCGGTTCCATGAAGGAGATCGAAAGGCGTCGTGGCTTCAATTGGCGATGGCGACCTTGGGTTCAAGCTTCTCGCATCGGTTCCCTCCACGTCAGATTGCGTCAAATATCTTGCGAGTCTTGGGTAGATCTTGGCGATGTCCTTGTCCGACTTGTGGTGCATTTCCGAGGTAGATCCTGGGGAAAAACCGCACAGATTCTGAACGAGGCAGGGGCAGCTGGCCGAAACTTTGGTCACGGGCAGGCTGGCAGGCTAACAAGGCCTCGCGTGTGCCCTCACGTGAAGAACCACAGAGGCCCACCAGGACAGGCATGGCTGAGGCCCGACGACGAGGTAGGGAGGCGGCCACGGCGGTCTTGGCAGCAGGACACGCGGGACGCAAGAGCTGGCGACAGAGCGGCTCGGCAACCGGCGCAGGCGGAGGCGGCGGAGCAAGGCGGGGTGGTGCCGGCGCGGAAGGGGGAGGCGCAGGGCCTGCAGGGCGGCGCCGGCGGCAGACGCGCGGCGGACGCGGCGGTGGCCGACGAGGTGCTGGAGGGCGACCGGGCGACGCAGGGGACGGGCGACTGCTCGGGGCGGGCTCGTCCACGGCCGAGGCGGCGCGGTCGGCGGAGGGCAACGGGGGCCGGAGGCGGAGGTCGGAGCGTGCGCGGCGGCGCAGGCGAGGTGGGCGAAGCTCGACGCGGGCCACGCGGGAGGACGGAGGCGGCAGCGGCTCGCTGAGACGGCCCGGCGGCGGCGGACGCGGGTGAGGACGGGCGCAGGCGCGGCGTCGGGGTCCGGCGAGGCAGGCGGAGCGGCGGCGCGAGGCGGAGGCGGCCGGCTCGCGTGCGGTGGCGCAGGGAGGCGGCCAGGCGAGGTGGAGGAGCTGCGGGGGTCGGGGGGAGATGCGGGCGCGGTTCGAGGACGTGAGTGGGAGGCGGTGAGGGGGCCGCGGCCGGCGGAGCTCCTGCGAGCGGCGGCCTGAGCGGCGCCAGGAGGGGAGAGCGCCGGCTGCGAGAGGATGGTGGGAGAAGGCATGCGGGAGAAGAGGAACAGGAGCGGGGAAGGGAGGATCCCGTGCGGGAAGGTGGGCCCGCCGGGTGGGGCCACGCGGGCTGGCGTGGTGGGGGTTTGGCAGAGGCGTGTAGCGCGTGGCTGGGATGTGTGGTTGAGAGAGAGAGGTGGAGAGAGGGAGTGGGGGTGAGGTGGCGACGTGGCGGCGTGTGAGTGGGTGAGGGAGGGGGAGGAGGTGAGGTGGCGCATACTGATTGGGTGGAGTGATGTGGAGGGGGAGAGAGGGTAGATAGTTTGGTAGGAATAGGAAAAGGGTGGACCGATTTAAAAAACCTGGGGGTGGTCGTTCGGGTCGATTTGGCCCGTTCGACTGCCCCCGCTAAAAAAAATAAAATAAATTTTATTTGTTTTGTTAATACCGTTTGCAAACCGATAGCACTCAAACAAAAATAATCCGGAGACCGGGCTTTGCATTTGAATTAAGATGGGGCGTTTTAGAACAAAACGGGCTTGCGAAAATAGTTTTATGCGAACAATGCACGATGATGACGATGCAATGCACAAATACAACGCGATTTTCTAGTAGTGGTTTTTGCGGGATGCCACAGGTATATGCGTCATATATCGATCTCATGTTTTAATCCTAGAGGAACCTCGACGTTAGGTGATTTGGTTAGTTGCATGCGCTTAATATTTATTGTATTTGGAAGAAAAGAAAGAAAGCTATGTAAACAATGAAGAGTTACATTGTCATTTGACCTACATTTTTGTGTGACGGGGTAGTTTTTCTTGCAGTTTCATGGAGGAATGATTTTAATCTTGCTCTTCCAAGACCCACCTGCTGGGATAACTAGACGCCGCTGCAAATTTGGCTATGTTTTTTCTATGTATTTGTTTGATGATTGGTATATCCATACATAGAAATGAATAAGCACTTGAGAAAATATACTGGATATTTTATTTCAGGCATTACTTTACCAGACGTTGGTTATCATACTATCTATCCAAAGTGTATGCGCGTAGTTTGAACGCTTGCGTTTGTACTGTTTTTTCAAACAAAACAAAAGTTGAGCATTATCCTTTGTCAACGTGTCCGAGAGGTAGTGCTCGTCCCAATTATATGCCACTAGTGTTCGGGGGTGGCTCATCCCAAACAATTGTGCGTTTGCTATTGAAAAGTGGGACACAAGAAGCGCACAATCACCTGATCCTATTGGACAACATACGACGACCAAGCTACAAGTTGTAGGGAGGCCACCATGGTTAGCATGCAAAGCAAGCAGTTCAGATTACTATTTTTTTAAATTAGAGATGATTGTTCAAGCCGTGTATACTTCTAAAGCCTAAACCTAGTAAAATTTCAGATACACATGAACTATTTTGCGAAGAAACAAGTTTGTTGAACACAGAAGTGCACTTGTTTTTCTACCATTTTTTTCATGGATACACGGGTTCAAAAAATAGTACTTAAAGGGGACAAGTAGGAGAGGATTTGCAACACCTGGGAACCATGTTGCCCTTTATTTTAAAACTTGTACTTTTGGTTAAAAAAATCATATAAATTATTCCGGGGATACATGTACATGGTCCAAATACCCATGGCAAGTTCCTGTATTTTTTTATTTGGGGGTATAGAAAAACGTAAATTTTTTGACTTTATATAGGAGTAAAAAGGACATTTTTTTTGTTAGAAATTTGTCTTTTTGTATTTCCCAAAATATAACTTTTTTGTCGAAATTTTTACCATACCATTAGAATGTGTATACATTAGGGTTCATATTTTTTGAGTTTTGGAAATGGGGTGCTGCTGTCGATTTCTCATCGCAAGGGGCTTGTGTAAGCAAAAAGGCATCGGTAGAAATTTCTCCACATAAAAACATTGGCAAAAGCTTGCTTGTACTCTTGTGTGTCTTGGACAGGTACGGGTAGCGACAGGGAGCTACGGAGCCAATGGTTGGTGGAAACGTGATCGTTTGGGCGCAACAGGCAGGTCCCACATGTCAAAGTACTACACACGGTGTTGAGTGCGGAATCTTCCCCAGGTCTCGCTCTCGCCGGCCGGAATCCCTACCCACCCAGCCGCAACTGTCCCCGTTGCCGTTGGCTGAGCCTATACAGCGCCACGTTGGTGTGGAGCCTACAGGGTACAGACACTCTTGCACATGTGCTACTAGTATGCTGTACAGCACAGGAAACGGGATAGGACAGTAATGGGTTGTGTTGTACTCCAGTAGTAGTACTTTCAGTGTTTCTTGCAAATAATCTTGGAAAATAACCTCACTTCTCACATGAACAGAGAGAGTGTGTACAAATTTCTGTCTAGTACATTTTTCATTTGTAATAACCTTTTTTTCACATCAACATGAGTATGTCAGAAGTCTCTGTGCTCTCATAAACCCCAGCTTCCGCTCTGAGATTTCGGAACGGGATCAGGCGGTCTACGTGTATTCACCACCCCCGGCCCGATCGTGCAGGAACCGATGAAGTGAACGGAACGGGGAGAAGCGGGCACGCTAGCTCGTACTAAATACGTGCATGCGAGACAGACCAGACCATGCAGCCTTTTTTGACCCGATACTTGACTGAACGCTCCACCCTGACCCTGTATCTCTGGGCACCATTTACCGTGACACACACGCGGAGAAGAGTAGCCTCCGACCGCCCGCCTGCCTCGACGTCTCGTCACGTGCGTACGCGTGCACTGTACCGGTGTAGTAACTGCACGCGGCAGTACGTACTACTTAGAAAAGTTTGATCGGTAGAAACTTTTTTACTTGCCAACGAGCGCTCTTCCTATGCTTGCATACGTACGCACCTAGAGATATGTGAGTACGTACGTACGGTTGGGCTTGTGCCGTGCCGAGATTCTTTGATGCTTCCACACGTTTGGCAGTTCAAATGCGTGCTTGTCTTCTCAAAATAAATCAGTTCCAATGCGTGTGCCATGTGAAACAAATGCAGCCGCAGCCTGTACGTGTAGTAGCTCTCACGATCCAGTACCAAACGCGTGCAATATATAGCACCCAAGTGGGACTGAAAAAATTCTACTCCATCTGTCCTTTTAGTCGCAGATTTTTATAAAATTCGAATTTATCTAGACACTGTTTATTAGTACTATATAGATTGTCTAAATTTAAATAAATTTGTAACATTTTTTTCAGGGTCGGAGGGAGTACTACTGGTATAGACTTCAGAGGTGGTGCGTGGCACCGAGACGCGTGCTCTGTTTCTGTACCTTGGCATTTGCGGGGCCTGAGGAGACTACTGATGATTGATGCTGCGGGAGAGAGATGGATGGAAGTGTAGCTTCAGCGAAATCCATCACTCGTGCTCAGGAAGAGGCTAAAAACCATCATTGCTTCCGGGAAAGGAGCAAACACCCAACTTTACCGTGACTACACGCTACTAGTGGTGGTCAATTAAGAAATTTGTAGTACGACGTGACCCCTTCTCCTTCTCCCGACCCCTCCTCCTCCCGCATCCGCCCGACGGCGCCGCGCCGCGCCAGGCGGCCTTCTCTTCCCGTCGAGCCCTTTCTCCCGTGGTCTCTTCTCCCCGCCGTCGTCGTCCGGATCGTCGCCAGGCAAAGACCTGAGGGCGTGGCGGCGGCGGCATCCCTGATCGCGATCTGGCGGGAAGGCGGTGGCGTTCGTCCCGGCTGGTTTGGCGGTGGTGTTGCGACGAGCGGCGAACGGTGATCCTCGGCCCGATGGCGGCAGGAGGCGGCGGGGATCTGGGCCTAGTCGTGATTTGTCCCGTCCGTTGGCCTCGACGTCGGCGCCTAGGCGACCCAGGCCTTGTCCGTGACACTAGGGCGCTTGGGGCATCTGCCCCCGATATGGTGGTGGTGGCCTCCTTCTCCGTCGGAATGGTCGGCCGGGTGGTCTTGCCGTCTTGCGGCGGATCCTGCTAGTTTTCGGCGGGTAGCGTGGGGGCTGCTGGCTCAGTTTCAATAAAGGAGGTGGTCCTGGATCCCTCTCAAGCCAAGACGATGATCTGCCAGATGTTGGTCTGCATTGATGTGGTTTCCGTGTCGTGTTCCGGAAGGCTCCGTCGGCGAACTCCATAAGTGCTATCATGCCGTAAGTTTGCTGGAAGGATTGAATTTGGTCGTACGCACACATGTTTTATCCTGGACGTTTGGTTTTAGAGGGTTTGCTTCGAAGCTTTGTTGGATGTTATTATCATGCGACATGTTCTCGTTCCATGGTGCTGACGGAGAAAGTCATGGACACCGAGATCTGAGGACAGACAATGGTGGTTCGAGTCTGGGTGATGATGAGGAATTGGCTAAGTGACTTGTGAATTAGAGCAGTGGCATGCAAGTGAGGACGAATGCACAGAAGAGGTTCATGGTCTTACCTCTCAGGGTGAAAACCCAGGGTCTGGCCTTAATTGGTTGTGCCTGGCAATGACCTTGTTGAAGGTATTGTTTTAAAAGCCCGGACTTTCTTCAGGGTGAAAACCTAGATCTTTGATCGGGCAATAACGGTGTTTGTGCACTGTTCCCTTCTTGGGGCGTCGTTTTTGGAGAAGCTGGACTTCTGGTGCTGTCTTGGTGGTGAAAGTACTGCTGTTTCAATGAATGAGTCACTATAGCGGGACTTTTTTTGTAATTCCTCTTTCTTTTTTTTGGCTGTGTGCATCCGTGTGGCCGCTAGGGCAATGCGTTATTGCAGAGGCTGGGTGTAATTGGTATCGTCTGATATTAATATATGCTCCTTTCAAAAAAAAACACGCTACTAGTGTTACCTCAACGTTTCTTCCTCTCTTCTCTAAGATTTCTTTTCCATTTAAACGAGGAGCACTCGATTTGGATGGAAGCTTGGTCTCTCATTTTTAAATAATCCAATTTGGTGGAAAAAAACAAGATATTCAAATCTATGATGGGATTCCAAAAAATGCAGGACTATCCCCTCGTAAAAAATAGGAGAAAAACATGGGAACTATAATTTGATAGCTCCTATAGGAACCAAATATGCGAGAACTGTTAAGAACAAGAATAAGCATTCAAATGTTGGTAAAACTGCATGATTGTCCGTATCAATTCTGGAACACAATATGCGTCTGGACTATCAACTACAAAAATATAGGGGTGCTCATGTATGTTTTTTTTCTTAATTGTTCTTTGGTTTGTATGGATATTTTTATTACTCTTCAAATGAATGAGATTAATTTCCTGTAAGACCCTTTGAATCATATGGTTGTGTTGCAAATTTGGTATGGAATGCATTTGTAGGGGTCTAATAACTCAAACCTCATCTCATTTTCTCTCTCCAAATAGAGGAGTAAGAAAATAAAATAAAAGACTCGATCAGGGAGCAAAGGTATGAGATTGAAAGAAACAACGGAAGAAACAATGTGTTTGGTGCTCTCTCTCTCTCTCTCTCTCTCTCTCTCTCTCTCTCTCTCCAAATCTCAAATAGTATGTTTGTGTCCTATGCATCACCTTCTTAATGTGTTTGGAATTCTTTTAATTGACATCTTGGTCTTGCATTTTTTACATTGCTAGATTTTCTAATCCATGCAGTCCTGAGAGCACTGAAATTTGTAGGAAGTTTTCTCGTAAGGTGAAATTTCTTTTGTCCAACCATTTGATCCATACAATAGGAATAGGGATTTCCCCGATTATAATTCTCCATCCCCCTCCCAAAAAAATCTAAATCAAACAGGTTATAAGTTTTTGTACATTTCCAACTTGATCAACAGTGTAAGCCTTCACCATGTCCAATGTTCTCATATTATTCATATTAGCTAGTAGTTAATTCCACCTACAACTCTAACATTAATAGTCAAAATATATTTTCAACCTCTTCCGTTTGCTCGACCTTTGTAGGTGAACCAGTTAGGTGATGCAATTCGATATGACGTAAAAGCAAAATATATCGACTTTATGAACCGACCAACATATAATTAATAATACAAATATATGTGGCATGTATCGATCCCTATGTCTAAGTCCTTGAGGAACGTTGGCGCGAGGAGATGTCGAAATATATCTCCCATCACCTCTCATCGGCTTGAAGCGTTTAGGTGAATAGGTTATGTGTATGCAATTCAATATTTATTGCATTTGCAAAGTAAACACGACAAACATGCAAGCAATGGAGGGTTACATTGTCATTTTATCTAGATCCAAAAGCTATGTGAGGACCTACATTTTTACATGACGAATTACTTTTGCTTTGCTCGCAGTATCTTGGAGGAACATTTTTTTCTCTTTCTCTGTTGGATCTAACTACAGGGATAACTTCATCTTGGTGTAAAAGTGTTCTTCCTATGTTCACTAATGTTTATAGTTTGGCAAACTAAGTTAGTTTGTCAAAACGTCTTTTATTAGTGAACGAAGGGAGTATATGATTTTGTACAAATGTTTTACTTGTTGTCTTGTTGATATGTCTGTACATAGTAATAATAAGCACTAGAGAAAATATGTTTTCATACTTTATTCCAAATATTGATCTGCACAACTTGATAAATATTATAACCCATAGAGGACCTAAATTTTCTAGTCTTCTAACTTTTCATTTTTTTAGGAAACATAGTGCAGACGCAGACTCACTTCTAAACAATGAAGGGTTACATTGTTATTTTCTACACCTTACATCTATGTGAGAAGAAAAGAAAGAAAGCTATGTGAACAATGAAGGATTTTAATCTTGCTCTCCTAGACCCACCTGCTAAGATAACTCGATGCCGTTGCAAATTTGCCTATGTTTTTCTACGTATGTTTGATGATTGGTATATCCATACGTAGAAATGAATAAGCACTTGAAAAATATCTTAGTACATATTTTCTTCCAAATATTGTTTTGCCCAACGTTGGTTAGAAAGCTATATATCCATATCCAGTTTGAGCATTATCCTATGTGCGCGAGAGGTAGTGCTCGTCCCAATTATATGCCACTATTGTTCGGGGTGGCTCATCTCAAATAATTGTGTGTTTGCTAGTGAAAAGTAGAACACAACAAGCGCACAATCACCTGTTCCTATGGGACAACATACGACCACCAATCTACAAGTTGCAGGAAGACGAACGCCAGCCAGGTCACCATGATTGGTTAGCATGGAAAGCGAGCAATTCAGATTACTAGTTTTTTAACGGAGCTGATCGTTCATGCCTAGTATACATCTCAAGCCTAACCTAGTAAAATTTCAGATACACGCGGACTATTTTGCGAAAAACAAGTTTTGTCAGATGTGAGCATGTTCTTCCTACTTAAAATAGGCCTTCACCCTGTTTTATAAATAAAGCTATACGGCCAAACAGAAGAGTTTTTCTTACAAACAGATCAAATATACACTCGAAAGCCTAAGAAGCATCTAGCTTGCCACGAAGACGACGAAGCTAAGGAGACAGGAGCTCCACGGCAACACCTACAAAAAGGTAACGACGCCTCAAACGCCGCCGCTGCCGAGATCACAGGGGTTTAGGTTTTCACCTAGAGCCCTAATTTGATGGAGTAGCCACAACAACGTCCCAAGAGAGACACGATACCCAGGGGTCGTCGCTGTTTTCGGCGCCAAAGCGCTAGGCTTTCTCCTGAAAAAACTCTCACTAAATTACAATAAAGAGGGAAATATGACATCACAAGGGGCTTGTGTAAGCAAAAGAAAACATCTGTAGAGTTTTCTTCACAGAAAAATATTGGCAAAGGTTTGCTTGTACTCTTGTGCGTCTTGGCCACGTACGGGTAGCGACAGGGAGCTACGGAGCCAATGGTTGGTGGAAACGTGGTGTAGGGCGCTCGATCGTTTCGGTGGCACAGGCTGGTCCCACATGTCAAAGTACACGCGGTGTTGAGTGCAGAATCTTCCCCAGATCTGGCTGGCCACCCAGCCGCAACTGTCGCCATTGCCATTGGCTGAGGCTATATAGTGCGACATGTTGCTGTGGGGCCTACAGGGTACAGACACTCTTGTCAGTATCTGCGAGCTGCATCCAGCACGGGAAACGGGATAGGACACTACTGAGCTGTATGCAAACTACTGTAATGATAAGTTCTTGCACGTTGTAATACTACTTCTTCTCTTAGGGATTATAAGGCCAAAGAGTCTATACTATTAAATGGGAGTTGGTGGCTCACCTTGGGGTCAAACATTGAGAGCAACCATCTAATGAAAATGTCAAACTTTGGGCACATTCGGACCGCACACTTACCACCAAACAACAGTTTAGGAAGTTTAAATCATGGTCATCAATACTTGGAAGAAAATCAATCACGGTCACCGATACTACCAAGGGAATATTAGGAAGGAAATCAACCACATGCGCTGGGAAGGGAATACTAGGAAGGTAGTACCATCTAATTTGGTCACTATTAATTCAAAAAACAATCACGGTCGTTGGGAAGGAAATCAACCATGTATGTCAACTCCGCATCCTAGAAGGCTAGAACCCATTACGCTCGGGAACCTGGGGATCGGCAGCTGATGCGTCGCGTGGCACATCGGGGACCGCAGCAGAGCGGGAGAACAGGCGCCGCTGGCGGCTGGCGCTGGTTGTGGAAGCAACAAGGGCCTCACCAGAGGCTGCAACGGCTTGGTTTGATAAGCGTCATCGCCCGGTTCTTCGAGGCACCACGCCAGCGACTGTGTCGAGGATCAACACGGACTCAGTCCGGCCGACGATTGGGGCGCATGGGAGTTTGTGGATGGGGGCCCCATCATGGGGCGCAATCAGAAGATTTTGGTGTGTGGTCATGCCGTGGGAGACGAGGCGGCGAGGTGTTGAGGCTGTGAGAGACTAGGTGGAGAGGTGAGCAGCGGGAGGGGAGAGCAGGTGGTTGGGCAGACCGAAGGCGTGGAACAGCGGCCAGCGGTGATAGACCGTTCATGACCCTGGGAGAATTGGGGAAATTAATTAGTGACCGTGCGTTTGGTTGCTTTGCTCCGGCCTCGACTAGCCCAGCTCGGCAAAGCTAACCTTGCCTCATCGACACATTTGGTCGATTGCATAGCAAGGGTGAGCCGTTTACTTGGATTAGTAGCTTTTGACCATTCAGTAAGTTCAATACTTGTGCGTATATATTGTACCGGATCTGAAGCTTTTTTTCTAACTGCAATCATCGAGGAAATCGACTATTCCACTTAATTTACATTTTCAAGATTTGTACTGAGCTAGCTCGTTTTAGTTAGATCCCATTTTATTATTCTAAGAGCATATCTAGCATACACCGTAAAAGGGCGAACTGAAAAACGCGTTCTCAGGTCGCGTTTGGCGGGTTTTTCATGCCGCGAGCGATGGGGCGGAACTGACCCCTCAAAACCAAACCAGAAAAGGGAATATTCTCTTTTTACAGTTTCACGCACACGGTTTCTATCAGGACAAAAATGATACGAAACCGTAAAAATAAACCACAAATGACAGAATTTAAACAAATTCGACCATTCAACCGCGACAATCATAAGTTTTAACCAAATTTAACAAAATCATGTCGCAGAACATCATCCAAAATATGAATCATCACCAAAACCCACGATGATTATCAAGCATCGAAGCCAAGAGAAGCATCACCACCACCACTTGCTGAAGCACCACCATGGCCACCACTTGTCGGAGCACCATGTACACCACCATCCTTTGCCCGAGCATTGCCTCTTGCCAGCGTCGCTGACCTCCTTCTCTCCAAGATGTCCAGCCTTGCTTGATCATGCCACGCCAAGGTGAGCTCGTCCATGATGCTCCAATTCGAATTAATTGTTCATACCTAGGTCGGCGGCTGCGGCAGAAGGGGGAAGGGAATTGTTCATACCTAGGTCGGCTAGCCGAGGCCATTTGGCGGATTTCACAACGGCCGATGGTTTCTCGGGGGCTGCCTTCCGCTTCACGGTCGTCCTCTTCACCTTGCCCGACGCCAGATTCGACTTGGAGGCAGGGACGACACTCACTTGAGCATGGGGATCAGCAGGACCGGCGGGAGAGGCCGGAGCGCCCACGCTGCCATCCTGGATGAGGTCGGAGCCCTGCCGCTTCCGCTTCGTCGTAGCCGCAGCAACCCCGGCTGGGGGACCGGCGACGGGGACATAGACGACGGTGGTGGCTATCAGATCTAGCAGACCCGTCGGAGGGGTCGCCGGAGGTGGAAGGGGCGGGATGGTATATCGTGTGTGGCGGCTGCGGGAATGGCGCGGCTGAAACTTCCCTCCCTCCAACAAAATCTGCGGATATGGTTCGCGTCCAGGCCAGCCTAGAAAATTGGGTTTTCTCGGTTCCGCAGGGGTGTTTTCTCGGGGGCCCTAAATTTTTTTTCCGGTTCGGTCGAGTTTGAGGCGTCTGTTCTAGCCACTTTTCTCACGCGAAACAGAAAAGTGGCGGCTATTTTCTCGGTTCCGCCCTTTACGGTGTCTACTAGAGATGCTCTAAGTATATGCAAAATTCTGTTTTTAATATTTCTTCCATTTTATTATTTTATTAAGATATGTCTGTGGAAAATTTATTTCATTTTATTATTCTGAATATATGCCAAATTCCTAATGTAACATCAAGTAAACTTATGGAGACAATGGACCCCGCCACGTCGATGTCAGAAGGAAACATAAATGCAGTGAGCTTAACGGGGTCAAAAGAGGTGCAACGAGATAATTTTCTTCGTATCTTACAATATTTCAATTTATATATTTGGTATATGCTTCACGTTTGCAGATCATGGGCGAAGGGGATATGGATATTACCAACACTCAGAACAAACCCATCGACACATGCGACAATGTGATGTTGGTAGCAGGGATAGAAAACTCATCGGGTTTTACACGGTCAAAGGAGGGGATTATCTTTACGACATTGGCATGAATTTTTTCCTCTCTAGCAGATGTCAGCGCTGTATAATTTTTTTGGTACGTCATAAAAAGCTGGCATCGGCTGTATATATCATACACACGGCTGGGCATGCCCAAAAATATCTCACCCCGTAGCTTCTTCCAACTGTCATGAAAAATACCTTCCCCTTTCCTATCTCTTATGTGCAATTCCAAAATTATTCCGCTCGATTTGCAATTCCAAGATTTGTACTGAGTTAGCTCATTTTAGCACAACCCGGTTAGCATGCCTCTTCTGTATCTATTTAGCATGTCTCTTTAGTATCTGTTTTTGATCGACTCTCCCTATTTCCATCGGTGGACAGTAAAACATGTCGATCTCATAACATGTAATTAAAGTTACAAAGAACTGGAATCTACTTAAGCAAAGCACTCGGATTAGCACAACCTGGTTAGGATGGCGATATATTTTTCTAGCCACGTAGATCACCAGTTGGTATTCCAGAAAATCCAGACACATGTGAATGTCTCTTAAAATAAATTTATTTGTTTTCTTTGCCTTTTACTATTCAATAATATAATATTGAGGCATTTATATATAGGAATGCTTATGCTTATTTTATTTTTTACATTATACTCTTGTGAAATGGTGAAGAATTGGCTCGTCTAACATGCACGATCGGTATTCTGACTTGCATATATTTATGTTTTTCACTTTAACATACTCAGCCTAATAAGACAGATTGTTTATGCAGAATGTTTATGAGTCGAGAAAGAAATTTTTGGTGTACTAATGTATCGAGGAGTAGATATAATTATATTAGTTAATTAGTCCGAGTGCTTATTTCATATGTGAATGATATTGATTAGAAAAAAAGATATCGATTATCGAAATATACATCAAACATGTGTGGAATACTATGGGTTTGGATATCTTGTGGTTGTTTTTTCATACATGTGAATTTTGCATGTACTATATTGATATATGTGAAAGATTAATTATGAAGCCGTAGCAACGCACGGACATTCAACTAGTTTTTTTAAATTGTTAGGAATTACAAGGCCTTTCTCATTTATTATTATCTCTCATCCAATGTATGGTCTTCTTTTTCTTTCTCTTCTCTCATGCATGTATAACTATTGGTGCATGTAGTAATCAAGAGGGTGAGTTATTGCTTTTCTTAATCCTACCAAAATGGTCCATAGGCCTTATAATCCCTAACAGAGGGAGTACTCCCTTCTCCGATCACGGTTTAAAGAGCGTTTTAGAGAGATTGTTAGAACCTAGGTGAGCGCTGATTGGACCAGATTTGGGTCAAAAACAAGCGCTCATTAATTATTCGGCGCCCTATTAAAGATAATTACTCAATGAAAACGAGGAGTTTAGACGCATGCATTGGTGGAGTTGCATGCAAGAATTAATTTTTTAACTGCATGGAGTAGTAAGTGGGGAGAAAAAAAAGACATTAATGATGTAATTAAGTCTAGCGTTGGCTAAGAGGAGAGGAGTTTTGGAAACGCATGTCTTTTGTAAGACGTCCTCCAAACCGTGACGTAAGGAGTATTTCTAGGGTTTGTTGCAGGTAACCTTGGAAAATAAACCTAAGATACGGCGTTCACTTTTCACATTATGAGAGAGTATATGTATAAATTCGCATCTACTATATTTCTCATTTTGTAATAACATCTCGTTTTTTGGGGAGTATGTCAAGAAGTTTGTGTGCTCTCGTAAGGACATCTCCAGCGGGCTACCTAATTTTTTTCTCGGTGGCACAGCACAGCGCAGCGAGCTTGGGTTGGGCGGGGCAACAGAGAGGCGCAGCAGCGTTGCAGGAGCTTGCAGTGGAGGGAGAGCGGGGAGATGGCCACGTTGCCGACAACATCGCTGTGTTGGATGGGGATGGAGATGGCCGAGACGAGGCGGAGGGTGAAACATGTTTGGTGGACGATGGAGACATGGATGTCATTGGTCGCCATGGCAAGGGTCGACTGGTCAGAGCGGTTCACACGACGTGGCCAGGGCGACCTCGGCCGGTCGTGGACGGGCACGAGGCGGCGCACGGGGCGAGGGCGAGCTCGACGAGGCTGCTCGTTCAAGGTCAGATCGGCTGCGTCGTGGTCTCTGAAGACATTGATTTTTTTTTCACTAGAAAGTGGGCCAGGCTATGCGTTCGCGTCTGTGTTCGGACTAACCCATCGATGGACCAAATTTGGGTGTTGGATGGACAGCACAGAGAGGTTTGCCCGTTTAGATCGCCTCGCTAGGCCTATTTTTTAATCCAGCGGTCCGTATGAACCAAAAAAAAGAACCAGATTGAACCGTTTGGGTCTCCCCGCGGGGAGGGAGATGCCCCGCCTATGATATTAGTGTATAATATTATCTTTATAGTGTATGGTATCATATGATAGTATCATACTAGTACTATATTTAATGATTTGTAGAATCTCAATATAAAATTATATATAAGATTTATTTGTATGAAGATTTTTTAGTTTTACGTGCTATGATACTCGAATCATCTATTTCTTCATTAATTGTTGTGTCACGTAAGATTTTTGCCAACATGAACATGCATGATAATACTCTCGCAAAACCATACTAAACGCCAGCTTTCGCTTTGGGAGTTCGGAACGTGATCAGGCGGTCGACATTTATTCACCACTCCCGGCCTGATCGTGCAGGAACCGATGAAATGAATGGAACGGGGTCCGAAAGCGGGCAGGCCGTGGCAGGCACCATTTACTCGCGGCTCTTTTCACTCGCGGTCGCGGCATGGCCGAGCCAGGAACCGATGAATGGGACGTAAAAATACGTGCACGTGCATGCATGCGAGAGAAAGACCAGACCACGCAGGCCTTTTTGACCCCGTTTGTTTGAAGAAAGCTCCATGCTGCGTCTCTCTCTCTCTCTCTGTCTCTGCGTCTCTTGAGTATGATGACTTGATCGGGCCGAGCTGAACACGCTTAGCTAGCACCGTCCATGCGCAGAAGAGAGTGAAGTGAGTAGCAGATGTACGGGTACAGTACAGCGGCAAAGTAGCAAAAGCAGCTGCGGCCACGTACGCATGCACTGCGCTGCACTGTACCGGTTTAACTGCAAGCGGTAGTACGTATTCAATCGAGCGGTACTTACTACTTGGAGTAGTAGTAAAGCTTACTCAGTACAAACATTTCTCTAAGTATTTTTTATTTTTTTCATTTCATATTTTAAAATTTCATATTTTATTCGCTAATACTAAAACTGCACAAACAATTTTTTTTTGCGAAAGCACAAACAATTGTTTTAAACGTGCCAACCAGCGAATCTTCTTCGTATACCAGCTGGCTCGCCCGTGCGTACTATACCGTGCCAAACAATTTTTTTCTTCTGTAAGTATTTTTAATTTTTTTATTTCATTTTTTAAAATTCATTTTTAGTCGCAAAAAGAAACTGTACAAACATTTTTCTAAACGTGCCATCAAGCGAATCTTCTTCGTATGCCAGCTCGCCCGTGCGTACTATACATACGGACGTACGTCGTACGTACGGATAGATGTGTACGTTTGTATTCCTTCCGTTTTAACTCCCTGCGTCTAATCAAATTTTAGTTTTTCCAAAACTACAAAGTTCCTAGACGCATAAGCATTAATTATTGATTAATGTGATAGCTTTTCTCCCAACTTTCTATGCATGCAACAGTCTCCCACCACTGCATGCGTCTTAACCGCTTATTAATATGTATAATTTTCAGCCAATACGTTCACGCCAAGGTTTGTGAGATTTTTGTAAAGCGCCCTGCAAACCATGAAGGAGGTAGTAAGATGTTTTACATTTATAAAGCACATGTATCTAGACTATTTTTAATATATAGGTTTACTTATGTTTAAAATAAATCTACACATTAAAATAAGTTTAAATACATTCTCTTCATGGAGTACGTGATACGATTGGACTTGTGCCGTGCCGAGATTCTTTGGTGCTTTTCTTCACGGGCAAAGATGGAAGCACTCGGTAGTGCTACTAGTATTATTTTTTTATGTGCTGGGAGTACCGGTACCGTGGCATGATGTACTCCCTCTATCCCAGTTTATAAGACTTACGTGTATACCTAGGTCGTCCGGATGAGCTATATAATATAAATTATATAATATAAAAATTATATCATTAGAAAATATAACATTTAAAGTTCCTAATAATATAATTTTTATCTTATGTATCTCATGCTAAGTTGGTTAATTTGTTAATCTAGAAATACGTGTAAGTCTTATAAACCGAGACTGAGGGATTAAACCAGAGTTATTACTAACCTAACATGAATGTGGCCATACTTTCTTTAGCCTTCAGTGATTACTGTGTGTCTATCAATAAATTAGTCGTAAAAAGGACAATAAATTGGATCACGGCATTCGTAAAAAAGACAGCTTTTAATGATGGAGACAAGGTAGAGAAATGCACACCATCATTCATTTTATTGTTGTTGGAATGCGCCATATCTCTCTCACCACCACCACCGTACTCATGCTGGTGCTGAAAGGAGAGGGCACATTGAGGAGACCGACGATGCCACTTGGAATATGAGAGGGGACCCCCAGCTATGGCCATGTGCATGATACATCAGGACAAATATATGGGCTAGTGATAGATGTGACCTTCGCCTGCCTCTAGGATTAGGAATAGGATGGTGTTTGGGGTTTTGCCTCTACTCCTACATAGGATTCAGCCGAAAGCTAGCCGATCACAATGTGGTCCATGCATGCTGTGGAGGCAAACACACACATAGAAAGAATAACAAGCCTCAAATGTGTGACGTAAGAGGGTTTGTCTTAGTTGGCACGTCAAGTACACTTGCATTTGATGTTTTGCTCTTTGCATATAGTGGTGGATATGTTGGGTTAGTGGGGGTCCTCAAAATATACCTTGGAGTATGGTAGCTAAGGCGCTGCAGGTGAAGTCTAATTCTATCTCTTTTGTTTATGTAATTTTGTAATTTAGGGGGGGGGGGGGGGGGGGGGGTATTCCTTCGGCCCCTCTCCGGACCTGACAATATCCCTGTCCTGACCTAACCTTAGGCATCGCCGTTGTCGCTTCCCCTCGCCCCTGCCGGAGGGGCCAAGAGCAAAGCCCGGGTGCCCCAAGGAGGGTAGCAGCGGGGATCCTTCTCCACTGGCTGGTGGTGCGGCGCTAGCCCGTTGCTGTCGGGAGTGCGGGTTGCCACCGGCATGGCAGGTGTAGGTGGAGGATGTTTGTTGGCGCCAAGGCATACGGTGGCGTTGGGGATGACCGACATGGATCTCTGGTGGTGGTGTGGTCGCCTGGCCCTTGGCCAAGAGATGTGCCTGCCCCTACATCTAATCTCCGTCTGACGGATGGTGCGGTGGTGTGGTCGGACATCTAGGTGCCTCTGCTCGTGCACTTTCTCTGCCTATCGGATTTTGGAGGATCTCTGCGGGTCTCTTGGCGCCAGGTTTCGGTCATGGCGGCCCGATCTGCCT
Source organism: Avena atlantica (assembly GCA_910589765.1). Lineage (NCBI taxonomy): Eukaryota > Viridiplantae > Streptophyta > Magnoliopsida > Poales > Poaceae > Avena > Avena atlantica. Next base: position 21,295,676 of record OU342734.1, on the reverse strand, counting down.
ACTCCTCTGTCGGCCTTGCTGGTGGGGAATTGGGCGGGCGATCGGTGGTGGTGGAGTGGGGGGGGGGGGGCGACGATCTCTTAATAAAGGTGGCGGTGCTAAGATCCCTCTCAAGCCATGATGATCTTCTTCTTTTCACTTGTCATTAGTGATCTAGCCCGAGTGCCGAGTTCCGGAGTGCTACGCTGAAGAACTCCAAATGGACGACATGCCTAGAGTTTGCTAGATCGGATGGATTTCGGTCGTGCGTATCCATGTTTTTCTGGACGTTTGGTTTCAGAGGAAGCGTTGTGAAGCTCTTTGGTCTGTTGTCATCGTGGGACATGTATTTAGTCTCACAGTGAAGTCAGTCATGGAGAAGAGCATGGAAGCTGGAGATTTGAGGATGTGTAAGAATGGTCCGAGTTCTATTCATGATGAGGTTTCAGCTAGGTGATTTGTGACTTGGAGCAGCGACAGCGGAAAGTGGGGGCAACAACGCATGAGGAATTCGGGGTCTAATCTTAGGGTGAAATCCTAATGTCTAGACTTAGTTGGTTGTACCTGGCAATGACCCTGTTGGAGGCATTGCTTTGTGAGTTCGGACTTTCTCGTCGGTGAAAACATATGATCGATGATCAGGGCGATGACGACGCTTGTGCGTCGTTTTCTTCTTAGAGGCGTGGCTTTTGGAGAAGTTGGATTTCTAGTGTTGTCTTGGTGGTGGTTGGTCCGCTGCAACAAGTAGTAGATCACTTTAGCGGGACTTTTCTTCTATTTTGTAAAAAAAAACTGGGATGTATGCATCCGTAAGACCATTACATGCATTGTTGCAGAGGCTGTATAATTGGTATCTCTTTGATATTAATATATTCTCTTTAAAAAATAGTAAATATGTTATATTACTAGAACATATTCTTTAATTATCTATCGTATATGTTAGGAGAAAATACACTAACGCCTAATTTTTTTCACATGGTTACAATAATATATATTTATTAAGTTCTAACTATAATAAATTGTTTGCAAACTTTTCATCACATACAACTTATGCAAATTTTTGTCAAATAATATAGTCATTTCCTATGCTTTCAAATATGAGAAAACTGTTTTTTGAATTTTTAGATTCTTGGCACCTGTGGAACATCGACATGACTCACCGCGAGTTTGACATACCTGAGAACTCATTTTTTTGTGAATTGAGAGAGAATATTGATTAAATGACAGGATTACAATCACTAATAAGAGTACCTGCGAGAAAACCTGGGTTATAATTTATCCACAAGCATCTCTTCCTATCAGAACTAGCTTGCTTAGCACATAAATGAGCCGCCATGTTTGCTTCACGCCCACCGTAAACAATTGCTAATGCTAGAAAAGGCTCTCTTAATCTCTCTAATCTCCTGGCAGATAGGCATCAATTCCCATCTGGTTTGGTCATCTCCATTATAGAAGTTACACACTAAAACATCGTCCATATACTCCCTCCGTTTAGAAATATAAGATGTGCACAAACCTAAAACATCTTATATTTTCAAATGGAGGAAGTACATGAAAAAAAAGGCTAGAATGTCTATGTACAGATGGGAGTAGTTTTTCGAATGGTGCATATATAATATTGAAAACTATTGATGCATTTTATTGGGTATAAAGATGTACTGACTCCTTCACCTAGAAGTAGCAGTAAAGCTGTAGTGACTGTACTCCGTTAGCATCGTTTTGACAAAAGCAGCGGTTAGAAAAAGGAAAAAGAAAAGAAAAACTAGTTACAAGAAAGATGCTGATTCCAGACCCGGAATCCTGCCACGGCAACAACGTACTCCTCCGCAGCCAACGCGCCTGGGTGGCCTGCACTCCACTGCAAGTCTGCAACAAAGGAAAGCTCCTCTTTTTTGGGCAAAGCAACGGCACCTCTTTCCGGAGGCGCCAAATTGCGAACCCTCGGGTGTGTATCCACTATCCAGTGAGTGCAAGCGTCGGAGCCGCTGGAAAAAGCGTCCGGGGTTACCGATCCTGCGTCCTTAATTGACCTGGATAAAGTATAGCTCGTGTGAAAAGGATGGAAAGGACGGGACGGGAGTGCGAAGGGTCCTCGTTTGTGCTGCAACTCTTTTTGCTAATCTTATTACTTAGCTGCTCACCAACAGGGAAGTCTTCCGGGACCAATTGGCTAACTGCACAAAAAAAAGGAAACTTTTCGACCAAAAAAAAGGTAAGAGATACCCTAATGTTGAGCCACTTGCATCTCTAGGTGCTCACTCTCCTCCGACCCCGTTCTCTCTAATTCTCCAATATTACGTTTGTGTCCTATGCACCATTCGAAGGGGCATTACCGCCTAAATGTGTGTGAAACTCTACAGTTCCATAGTAAGTGACATCTCCATCTCACATTTTCACACTCCTATTTTATAATCCATGTAGTCCTAAGAGCACTGAAATTTGTAGGACATTTTCTCGTGAGATAAAATTTCTTTGTGCAACCATTTGATCCATAAAATAGGAATTGGGATTTCCCCTTCTTATTACAATTCTTCGTTCCCACCCCCACCCAAAAAATTCTAATCAAAATAATTATAAGATTTTGTACATTTCCAACTTGATCATAAGTAACCTTTCACCATGCTCAGTGTATCGTTTCTCATATTATCCATATTAGCTACTGATAATTGAGCATACAACTCTAACATTAGTAGTCAAAATATATTTTCCACCTCTTCCATTTGCTTGACCTTTGTAGGTGAACCATTAGGTGATGAAATTCAATATGAGTAAAAGCAAAATATCTCGAATTTATGAACCATCCGACACATAATTAATAATACAAATATAAGTGGCCTATATCGATCCCTACGTCTAAGTCCTAGAGGAAGGTTGACACGATGAGGTGTTGAAATATATCTCCCATCACCTCTCATCGGCTTGAAGCTTTTAGGTGAATCACTTCTGTGTATGCAATTCAATATTTGTTGCATTTGGAAGGAAAATAAGACATACATGTAAACAATGGAGTGTTACATTGTCATTTTATCTAGGCCCAAAAGCTATGCGAGGACCTAAATTTTTACATGACAAATTACTTTTGCTTTGCTCGCAATGTCTTGGAGAATTTTTTTTCTCTTTTTTGTTGGATCTAACTACATGGATAACTTCATGTTAGCGTGAAAATGTACTTCCTCTATTCACTAATGTAAGTCGTCTTGGCAAACTAAGTTAACTTGTCAAATCGTCTTAAATTAGTGAGCAGAAGAGAGTATTTGATTTTGTACATAGTTTTTTAGTGATTGATATATCACCACATAGTAATAATAGGCACTTCAAATATTGGTGTGCACAACTTTATCAAAATATTGTAACCCGTAGAGGACCTAATTTTTCTAGTGTTCTAACTTTTTATTGTTGAGAAACAAATTACAAATATTGATTGTTTTCATCCTCTACATTTAGTGCGCAAGTATTAATCTTACTGATTATGTGATCATGTCAATGTTTGAGGATAGCTTTATCAATGCACCAAGCAAGATCCCGCTCATCGCTGGCGCCACAATCTCACGCTCCCGCCGTAACCCACCGGACACTAACAACACCTTCTTCACCAACTATTCATTCAGAGGCATTTCCCTCACAGATGGACACTCATGTATCTTGTAGGCACTCTATGGTGGTGTCAAAGTGGCAATCATATACGTACTTGATAATTGGGTTACCTCCAATTTCTCATGAGCATGTCTCAAGAACTACACTTTTAGGTGGCTAGGGCATCTATACTTAAGTCATATCTCAGAATTTCTTCATTGAAAAACACACACAAAAGAGCTAAGATCCTATATATTTTCCCATGTTCCTATACTTTGTCCAAGACCTATCACAAAGTCTGAAGTTCTAGTATTACTCAAAGCCTTAATTAGTAGTATCTTCTACTTGGAAGTTGGACACATTTTTTGTGACATTTTTCGCTAAGCACCAAGCACGAATATTGTATGTACACTTCTAGAACTAGTTTAGAAACTCATCTTTAATTACAAAGCATCAAAATTATATGAACCCATAACTGAATGGAAGACATCTATTCAGTTAGCTGCTTGACTAAGAAATGGCTAGAACTTAGAAGCTTTACCTAGTTGCTTCACATATTTCTTATTTATATTCTTTTTGCTTACACAAATTATCACATTTTTTGTATGTCTCTTTAGAAATGACACTCGTGTACATGACATGTATGATTTTTAGGCCGTCTATCAACAACACAAAGTGTTTTTTAGTCAATTTGCAAATAGGGTATGCCATTTTTGTCAACAACAAAACAAAATCCATTCTAGTGACATACAAACGCTCACAAACACGCATTTACAATCACACCTAAATTTTCTAGTATTCCAACTCGATCAAAAGTGCAAGTCTTGAAGTGTTTTCTACATTAATTGTCGAAATATTAATTTCCACCACTCCCACCTTGCTTGATATTTTTGTAATGCAATTCAAAATGGTATGAGGGGAGATTGTCTAGAATTTACGGACGGTCCATTGCAATATTAAAAATGGTATATCGATCTCAAGTTCAAGTTTTAGAGGAACCTCAATGTAGGTGAATTGGTTAGGTGCATGCACATATTTCTTGTATTTGGAAGAAAAGAAAGAAAGCTACGTAAACAAAGAAAGATTGTCGTTAAATTGGTACTTTTCTACACCCTACGTCTATATAAGAAGACCTATATATATGTAACGAGGTCGTAATATTTTGCAGTTTCTACGAGGAATAATTTTTCTTTTTCCTTGACCCACGGCAGGCTGCAAGGATAACTTCATGCTGATTCAAATTTTCATATGTTTTTTACACATGTGTTTTATGATTGGTATATCCATACACAGAATAAGCAATTACCAAATATATTTGCATATTTTATTCCAAAGATTGTTTTGCCCAGCGTTGGTTAGAAAGCTATATATATATATATATCCAGTTTGAGCATTATCCGATCGAACATCTAGGCAGAACTTAGATACACATGATCCCATAAATAGTAAAAATGATAAAAAAATACAAATTATTTTGTGTGTAGAGGATGTTGCATGCATGTGCGAGCCAGGTTTTGCTTCTAAATTCAGAAGTATGTAAATAATGTGAAAATGACAAATTTCCCAGCGAACAATATGAGTGTTTTCTTTTAAATTTTCCTGATTTCTTGTAACTTAAGTTCAAGATAATTCGTAACTTAATAATGGGAGTGTGAAACTTAACTAATTTAAATTTCAAACAGCATAAAACTTTAGATTCAGGAGTACTCAGGTTGTGAAAATTCACTCTGATTATCAGATCCTTTTGCAAACGTGCACTAGGGGGTAGTGCTCTTCCCAATTATATGCCACTACCCACCAGTGTTCGGGGTGGCTCATCTCAAGTAATCGTGTGTTTGCTAGTGAGAAGTGGGACACAGCAAGCGCACAATCACCTGTTCCTATTGGGACGACAACATACGACGACGGCCAAGCTACAAGTTGTAGGGAGCCGAACGCCAACCAGGCCACCATGATTGGTTAGCATGCAAAGCAAGCAATTCAGGTTAACAGTTAGTACTACTCCCTCCGTCCCGGTTTAAATGACACAATTTGCAAACCATGCAATCCCAAAATACTTAGACACAAAAGCATTTAATCTCTATAATTACTCCTGTGTGAAAGCAATAAAATGATTGCATGCACATGTGTGAACAAATGTGAACACTTTCCTAACTCTATTTCTCCTTATGCATGTTCTACTCCATACTATTAAATGGACCAAATTAGATGACACCTAGGGCTCAGAGAATTGCAAATTGTGTACTTTAAACCGGGACGGAGGGAGTACTACTTACTATTTTTTAATTGGAGCTGATTGTTCAAGCCTTGTATATGTCCGAAGCCTAACTTCTTAAAATTTCAAATACACAAGGACTATTTTGCGAAAACAAGTTGTTTTCCTACTAATACACGGGTTCCTTCGTCCTTATTTGAAAGGAATTATAAAATGCAGTACTAATACTCCCTCCGACCCATATTTGTTGACTCAAAATTATCTAAATTTGGATAAATCTAGACACTATTTAGTATATAGGTTTATCTAAATTTTGACAAATTCAAATCAACTAATATGGGTTGGAGAGAGTATATGATTTGCTAATAAAGAGGGGAAGTATGACGTCACAAGGGGCTTGTGTAAGAAAAAAATCGGTAGAAATGTTTCCGCTGAAAACATTGGGCAAAGTTTGCTTACACTCTTTGTTGTCTACGAGTAGCGACAGGGAGCTACGGAGCCAATGGTTGGTGGAAACGTGATCGTTTGGGCGGCACAGGCAGGTCCCACATGTGAAAGTACTACACACGGTGTTGAGTGCGGAATCCTCCCGGGTCTCGCCGGAATCACTACCCACCCAGCCGCAACTTTCGCCGTTGCCATTGGCTGAGCCTATATAGCGCCATGCATGTTGCTGTGGGGCCTACAGGGTACAGACACTCTTCACATCTACGAGCTGCATCTGCTAGTATAGTGCACAACACGGGAAACGGGATAAGACAGTACCGAACTGTGTACCAGAAAGTGTTTTGGCTCCCAAGCTCTAGTGTTCTTTCATTTTAAAAAAATCATAAGTCATATTTATAAGTTTTAAACAATTTTGAAAATAATTTTGGGTGTAATCAATGTTGTATCGCACAAGCATGCAAAATCGTAACAACTTTTTCTTAATTTTCGGCTACATAAATTTGGCAAAACTGGATAAAGTTTGCGGGTTTCGAAAATACATGCACATATCCATATTTTTGTCATTTTGTGTAGCACAAATACAAAGTATTTAAAATTCATATTTTGCACGTTTGTGGAAATAATCATTGGCTACATACGTGAGGATATATGTTTTTAGAATCTTATAACTATGATTTTCAGTTTTAAAAAATAGCACGAGCACCCAGTGCTCTGGAGCCAATCTTCACTCCTGTATACAAACTCTAAAGTTCTTTCACATTGTACTACTACTCCCTCTGTCTCAAAATAGATGTCGCATGTTTGTTAAAATTTAAATACATCTACTTTCTTCGTTTAAAATATAAGATGTTTTAGGTTTATAAATAAAATATATCTAGACTTCTTTTCGTGTATAGATTCCCCTAGGTTTGGGGCGAACCTACACAGTAAAACAAGTCTACATACATTCTCTTCACAAGTCTAAAACATCTTATATTTTAAAACGGGGGAGTATATACTAAATAGTCTTTAGATTTATCTAATTTTTACTAAACCTGCTATATCTACTTTGAGACGGAGGGAGTAGTATTTTCATGGTTATTTTCATATAATATTAGAAAACAAACCTAATATATCATGTAACGCTAACAGAGAGATTTTGTACAAATTCCCGTCTACATTAATAACATCTCAATTTTTTTGTGAGTGTGTCAGAAGAAGTCCCTCTGTGCTCTCATAAACCCCAGCTTCCGCTCGCTCTGGGATTTCGGAACGTGATCGTGCATGAACCGATGGATTGAACGGTGGAAAAGCGGGCACGCTAGCATCGCATGGAGTAAATACGTGCATAGTACATGCGAGAGAGACCAGACCATGCATGACTTTTTTTTTTTTTGACCCATTTGTACTCCACGCTGCGTCTCTGGTCACCATTTACTCGCGCCAGAAAGGGCAAAGCTATGATCGCTCGATCAGACCGAGCTGAACAAGCGCAGCCACACCAAGAGAGTGAAGTGAGTAGTAGTAGTAGATGTACGTACGGGTACAGCGGCAAACTCGCAAAAGCAGCTGTCCCGATTGCCCTACCCGCCTCGTCTCATCACGTGCGTGCCTACCGTGCACTGCGCTGCTGCACTGTACGGCTTCAACTGCACGCGGCAGTACGTACGTATTCAATCGGGCGGTAGTAGAAAAGCTTATTCGGTAATCCCTCCGTCTAAAAAAACTGTCGCAAATTTAATTAAAATTAAAGAAATCTAAATATGTTTTAGTGTATTGATACATTCAAATTTTAACAATCTAAGACATTATTTTTTTATGCCAACGCGTGAATCTTCTTCTTGAAATAGGCTTTCGCTCCTATATAGCGACGAGGAGTTCATCTTACCTGCTGATCAAATATAAACTCAAAAGCCTAAGAAGTATCTAACTTCCACCCAAGACAACGAGGCTAAGATGACCGGAGCTCCACAACAACGCCTCCAAAAAGATAACGATGCCCCAAGCGCCGCCGTCACCGAGATGACGTGAGTCTAGGGTTTTCACACGGAGACCTAATAGGGTGAGAGTAGCCACAACAACGCCCCCCAAGAGGGACACGACACCCACGGGCGTCGCCGTTATCGGCGCCGAAGCGCTAGGATTTTGCCCGAAAAAACTCTCGCCATATTAAGTACCTCGGACCACCACCACTCCTCGAGTCGAGCTTCCAACCGCGATCTGTGTGCTACCACCACCAGGAGCCCCCGAAGTCCACTCCTTGCCCCCGCATGGACCAAAGAGAGGAGCCATCACCATAGAAACATCGCCCCGCTATCGAGATGCCCGTGTAGTCCCGCTATCGAGATGCCCCCGCTAGAAGCAGGCCCGCCGCCACACCGCCCTAGGACCACGTGCTTGTCGCGCCAACGCCAGACGAGTCCGTCGTCTTTTCCATGCCGCACCGCTGGTGACACCCCGTGTTGGCTCTCCAAGTCCTGCCGCCATCGCACCGCTCGGACTTTGCCGGACGGCCCTCGCCGGCGGCGACAGATAGGATGGGAGGAGGAGGAGGAGGTGGAGGGATGGGGCGGCGGAAGCGGGGGTGACATGAGACATGAGGTTTTTTTTTTCCGCCACGCGGCCATGAATCTTCTTCCACTGCTTGCCCGTGAGTAGTACGTACGTGGAGATAGATCCATGAGTGCGTTTGTACGTATTACGGTTGGGCTTGCGCCGTGCCGATATATTCTTTGATGCTTCATCATGACCAAAAATGGAAGCGCCCAGTACTACTATACGTTCTGCGACTGTGAGTACTAGTAGTATTTTTTTGTGTGTGTGTGCTGGGTCCTGGAAGTACCAGTACCATGCTGTAGTTAAACCTGAGTTATTACTAACCTGACATGAATGTGGCCATACTTTCTTTAGCCTTGAGTGATTAATGTGTCTATCAATAAATTGGTCGTAAAATGGACAATTTAAGGTGATTCGGAAAATCACGGCATTTAATGTGTAGCTTTACAACAAAAGTGTGCCTTTTTCCTATGATGTGGATCACTATCGTTGATCATTTGGGAGATTCTAACGTTCGCATCGTCTTAAGTTGGTAGAGTAGTCCGGTAGAATATACTCCCTCCATCCCAAAATATAAGACGCCTAAGCATTAGATAAAAGTTAAATTTTACTAAATTTGACCACATATTTAGAAAAACATATCTATATCTATAATATTTAATAAAAACATTAAGAAAATATATTTTATGGTGAATCTAATGATATTGATTCAGTATTATAATTTTTCATATTTTTCTTATAGAATCTTGATCAAACCTAGAAAGCGTTGACTTTTGACTAATCCTTAGACGCCTTATATTTTGGGATGGATGGTATCAGGTAAGGTATGTTGCCAACCTTTGCTAGGCTTAAGTTTAGTAGTAGTACAGATCTATTCTTAGTCCCTTATTTGGTTCTTTAGCATGTTATAGTAGTTGTGCAATTAACGTATGCTTCATTTTTTCATTTAATACCAATAGTGAAGATCATTGTAAGCCACAACATTTTTAGCTACAATTAGTCGTCACGGTGAACACATAATAAATTTAATTGGTATTTGTTTTACACATATGATCGAGCTTCGAGAATATCGCTAGCGCCATCTACTCCTGAAAAGGATGAGATGCATGAATCCAACAAGGCATGGAGTACAACGGGTGGCGATAAAAGGCTCGGAGAGGTGATCATTCGAGGAAGACCATAAAAACATTCATAGTCTCTATCAGAATTTGTCCGTGTGAAATTGATGTATTTTATCTTGCTCTCATCCACCAAGAAATTTTATACATGGTTTATGTGGGATAGTGCTAATTCTTAATCAATTTGGGCATGAATACCATGGATATACATGTGTGCATCCCGCCCAAGCTTACAAGAAAAAAGACAAGCTATTCATGATGGAGACAAGCTAGAGAAATGCACACCATCATCCATTTGTTGTTGGAGTGCGCCATATCTCTCACCACCACCATACTTATGCTGGTGCTGGAAGGAGAGGGCACATTGAGGAGACCGACGATGCCACTTGGAATATGAGAGGGACCCCTGGCTATGGCCATGTGCATGATACATCAGGACAAATATATGGGCTAGTGATAGATGTGACCTTCGCCTGCCTCTAGGATTAGGAATAGGATGGTGTTTGGGGTTTTGCCTCTACTCCTACATAGGATTCAGCCGAAAGCTAGCCGATCACAATGTGGTCCATGCATGCTGTGGAGGCAAACACACTGAGAAATAAAACACACCAGATTCCTCAAATATGAGAGTGAGAGGGGCCATCAAGTACACTTGCATTTGATATTTTGCTCTTTGCATATGGGGCTGGATATGTTGGGTTAGTGGGGGTCCTTAAAATATACCTTGGATTATTGTAGCTAGGGCACTGCAGGTGAAGTCTGATTCTATCTCTTTTATTTATTTAATTCTGTAAATGGAATATATTGCCAAAAATATTCTTTGGTTATTTATCATATATATGGCAGGGAAAAATACACTACTTTTAATCATCGACGTCTATAAAAAATATATTTTCACAAGGTTAATGTAAGTACATTTTATTTATCTATACTCCTTAACTATTGTCTTTATTACGTACTCATTATGTCACCTTTATGTCACAACTTTTCCACACGTACAATTTGCACGTTCTCGAATCGGCCTAGCAGCTGGCTGACTGCTCTGACAATGACCTCCAGATTTTTTATGAGCTAGCTAGGCTATTCATCTTTGAGTTTACATGGAGCTTAAAATCGAAGAAAACAACAGCAGCACTCTGTGTCCACGAGATTCCGCGAGGGCAAGTCGACGTGTACTAATACATTAGAGTATTGCCAACGGAATAATCATATGCACACAGTGGAAGGAAAAATATATTATCACAAGTACAAACACAGGGTGTGAACCAATGATATAGTACTGGCATTGGAGTACTTGGTGATCAGTATTATAAACAGCAGCGATTTCCTGTGTATTTAATTAAGATCTTTGGGGTTGGGTGCCAAACTTGAGGGCAACTTGGGTGCGCTATATTATTGAGATCTCTATATTATTATTCCTGTAGAAGTAATCGGGTTAGATCCACGTCCTATTTTTCGGGAGGGGTTAGATCTACATTGGGTTCAGAAAGCATGGATTCTTTTTTTTTTGCAAAAAGTTCCATCGATCTATTAATTATTATTATTATCAACTATATAGTAGTAAAAAAGATCTAAAAGTAATACTCCCTCGTCCCAAAATAAGTGACACATCTTTGTTTGGATATGCATGTAGAAATTATAAATGGTGTGTTTGAGAAAACAAGGAATTTTGACCATATGGGCATTAGATGCAATAACACTTAATAGTGAGATAGTAGAACTCTAGATTAAAAAATGTTCTTTGATAGTTAGAAAGAGGTGTGGGGCATGGTTAGTAGCGGATCCAAAAAAAAAAAATCTAAATCTTAGATAAACAAGGTTAAGATGCCAAAATTTTGGGTAAAATTCGCTATAGAAAATCGTAAAACACAAGCTTTACACGCTAGATCCGCAAGTGGGTAGCGTGATGATGACTCTACTTGTCCGTGTGACGAGAGTTCGTTGTCGTAAAAAGAAGTTTACTAGTACAATTCTTATGCAGATGGAATTTAAGCCATGCTTTAAATTTGAAGAATTCAAATTAATGAATACATATATAGAAGGAAATAACTGGACTTTGAGTAAAACAATTCCTTCATTGGAATAGCGCAAATAAATACTTTACTTAAAGTGATGAAGAGAGAGAGAGAGAGCGCGCGATCTATGATCGTGCCGTGCTGTTTATATTTAGATAAAATGAAACGTAAACAAACAAGTCTAATCTAAAATGTATAGACGGGTGCAATGTCTAGCTGTCGTGCATCACTAATCTTATCACGTTCATAGTATAATCAGCTCCCACGAAGCAGCAAGGCTCGCTGGCGTGGCCAACTCGACCCACGTCGGCATCAAACCATATAGTAGAACGAAAAAAAAAAGAAATCACTGAAAGGTTATTAATTAAAGGGGTGGACGCCAAAACCATTGCTATCCCTGCCTCCTCCCCAGGCGGTCGCTGCATAATTGCGGCTCCATTTTTCTTTTCTTTTCTGTCGTCGCGTCGCGACTGCCCAACGACCGCACGAAAGAAAATAAAATCGATGGAAAACAAGTATATTATATTACTACGTGGAAAATCCAAGGGTGGAATATACGGAGGCGAATTAACCGGGCGCAATTAATCAGATCCGGTAAGCTCGTAACGGACGGACGCAAAACAGGAAAAGACCCGAAAGTTGACTACGGAATTAGCCTGGACGGGGGAGGCCGAACGGCGGCGAGCGAGGAAAAGGAAAGGAATCGCGGTGACCATAAAACGATAAAACGGAGGTAAATAATAAAAGAGGAAAACGAATTAAAAAGGTTGCCATCTTTGCACCGCACGAAAGAAAGAAAGAAGGAAAAATACTCCGATTCCATCATATTCCATTCCATTCCGCTCGCCCCAATCACCGATCCGTTTCACGGCCCTCTCTCTCCTCTCCTCTGCCTCTGCCCCCCCCCCCCCCCCCTCCGAGTATATTATTGCGTCCCCCTCCCCTCGCGTCGTCTCCCTCTTCATCTGCTTTGGTGCGTGCCTCCCTCCCCCACCCCTGCCTGCTGCTTTGACCTTGCTGGCTTTACCCTCCTCCGTCCGCGCGCCTTTCCTTTGCCCCGCCGTGCTTCGATTTGCCGAGAAGATGACGGTCAGCGGGGACGGCGGCTGCGCCGGCAGGGACCAGTTCCCGGTCGGCATGCGCGTGCTCGCCGTCGACGACGACCCCACCTGCCTCAAGCTCCTCGAGAACCTACTGCGCCGATGCCAGTACAACGGTACGAACACTCCTACCACACCCCCATCCTCCCTGTTTCACGAGATTTCTCTACTAGCGCAGACTCGTTTCCGTTCCCTGATACTACTAGTACTAGTGTAGTAGTAGTAGTAGTATTTTGATCTTAGATTCAGTCGATTGTTTTGGCTGATGAGATTTGCTGGCCTAGTTTTGCATTTACGGCGGTACTTTTATGGGATTTCTACGCCCTCTCTCTATTAGTACTATTTTCTCCCCTGTTTCTGTCGGTCTATTTTCTTCCCTGCCTCGTGTAATGTCAATTTATGATTGGATTTTTGTCATTATTGTTGTCTAATTTCTCTTTTTTTTTGTCATTATTGTGTTTCCCGATTTCTAGTCTCTTCCCTTCTTTTTTTGCGGCCCCCTTTATCGGGAACATCCCTGTTTCGGAATCTGTGTTTTTCCGTCCGATACGTAGGGAACGAAGATCGGACCCATGTTCCGATATCCGCTCTTCTCCTGGTGGTTTAATTTTAGTGTGACAAGTGGCAGTAATTTTTTTTGGTTAGATTTTCTTTTTTCAACCCTTCGATCTTCTTCTTGCTCTTAATATTTTCCAGATTAGACTTTGTGTTTGTCAGTGTGTGCGTAGATTTTCTTCTTTCAACCCTTCGATCTTCTGCCCTCTCTTTTTATTTCCAAGATTAGACTTGTGTGTGTGTCAGTGTGTCTGTGCAATGTCTTGTTGTGGGGTGATCTAATATTTTCAGATCGGATGCGCTGTTTTTGGTTAGATTTTCTTCTTTCAACCCTCCGATCTTCTGCTCGCTCTTCTTATTTCCAAGATTAGACTTGTGTGTGTCAGTGTCTGTGCAATGCGTTGTTGTGGATTGATCTAATGTTTTCGGATCGGATTGTTATGTTGCAGTGACTACAACTGGGCAGGCAGCCACGGCCCTGAAGCTACTCAGGGAGAACAAAGACAATTTCGACCTGGTGATCAGCGATGTCCACATGCCCGACATGGACGGTTTCAAGCTCCTCGAGCTTGTCGGCCTCGAGATGGACCTCCCGGTCATTAGTAAGCACCACCTTCTTACTCTTCTATACTGCTCTTTTTAATCCATGCTTAAAGAATGGCATGGCTGGAAAATATGGCTGTCAGATGGTAGATTTTGTGAATTTACTTTCTTGGTTATGTCTAGCAGTTTGCAAAGATCGCATCATGTGGTTCAGATCTATTTTAACCCATGCTTAAAGAATCGCATGGCTGGAAAATGATTGTCAGGTGGTAGATTTTGTGAATTTACTTGCTTGGTTATGTCTAGCAATTTGCAAAAATCGCAACATGTGGTTCAGATCTATTTTAGGCTACTTGTATATATATTTCTGCATTGCTATTGGATTAGTGCATGATGGGTGAGAAAACCAATGACAGTCTCCTGTATTTGACAGGTTGTGCTCGCCCATGTGCTACTCTCGATTAATTATGTAACATATAGTATGTTCATACCAAACACCACTTGTAAATTGATTCTAAGAATTTCACGTAATCATGTTGCACAATTACAAGCTGTATCATCCTATGGATCAGCCAGTTTATTAGTTCGAGAAAGCAAGCTCTCATGCAAACTGACTATGACATTATTGCCCGACATGTGGAACAACTGGACAAGAAATGAGAAAGTACAATGTCTGCAACAGCAATGAAGGGCAATTTATTTTTAGCATATCTCCTAGTTAATGTTTCATATGAGTTGGTGTCAGATTATATCAACAAAGTGTGAACTTATAATTTTGTTATTCATTCTGAAACTGATCAATGACTATCTGTCCTGCAGTGTTGTCTGCAAACGGGGAGACACAGACAGTCATGAAGGGCATAACCCATGGAGCATGTGACTACCTGTTGAAGCCGGTTCGTCTTGAGCAGCTGAGGACGATATGGCAACATGTCGTCAGGCGGAATACCAAGAACCGTTGTAGTGACAACGATGATGCTGGTCAGAAGGCGCAGAATGGTGAAGGTGAGAATGGAGGTACTAACCGTAACAAGAGGCAGTCACGGAGGGATAGAGATGAGAATGAAGACGATGGTGATGATTCTGATGATAACAGTAATGAGAATGGAGACTCGTCGTCCCAGAAGAAGCCAAGGGTTGTGTGGTCTGTGGAGCT
Organism: Avena atlantica; assembly: GCA_910589765.1. Lineage (NCBI taxonomy): Eukaryota > Viridiplantae > Streptophyta > Magnoliopsida > Poales > Poaceae > Avena > Avena atlantica. The sequence continues at coordinate 21,280,440 of OU342734.1, read as the reverse complement.
CCACCGGAAGTTTGTTGCTGCTGTTAACCAGCTTGGCATTGACAGTAAGAGTTTATGCTTAACATCTTTGTTATCATAAATGTGGGCTAGTTCATTATGTCATCTGTAATGACATATCTCCTTTGATGAACGCAGAGGCTGTTCCAAAGAAGATACTGGATCTCATGAATGTAGAGAATATAACCAGGGAGAATGTTGCTAGTCATCTGCAGGTACAATTTCTATCCATGCTTTTGTACCAAGTTTGTTATGAGCCTAGATTTTATTTGTCATATGCCAATTATAACCTCTAATGCTGTACACTGAAAGAGGATTTGATTCTAATAAATGTTAAAAGAACGTTTTCCTACCCCCAGTATGTTACATGTCCTGTATTTCCTTGAAATCCTTTCCCAACTTCATAGACATATGCTACATGTATTATATTTTCTTGAGATTATTTTGTCCCAATAAAACAACTTATATGACCATATTTCTTCCCTAATATTTGCAAAAGATGGAAGTTATTCTGTCAGCACATCTGTTAAGCTATTCAGTTGACTTCCCTCTGGAACTATTCATTTGAAGATTTGATCATGTCTTAGGCTTCATTCCTTTCTTGTTTTGCTTTTGAAGCTCATTCTAACTCATTGATTCTTGGTCTCTTGTAATTGCAGAAGTATCGTCTGTACCTGAAAAGGATGAGTATGGATGCAAGCAGACAGGCTAACTTAGTTGCTGCACTTGGAGGAAGAAACCCTGCTTACAGCAATATGAACTCACTTGATGTCTTCAGGCAGTACAACAATGCTTATGGGAGATACCGACCAGTCCCAACAAACAGCCATTCTCAGTCAAATAACTTTGTTGCTAGGATGAACTCCCCTGCTGCATACGGGATGCATGGTTTGCTGTCTTCACAGCCTCTTCAGCTTGGTCATGCGCAGAATTCTCTGGGCACTTCCTTGAACGATTTGGGGGTCAATAATGGTAACCTGATCAGGGGTGCACACATGTCAACGCTGGTGACTGGTACTTCTGGTAACTCTTTTGCCAACATGTCGAATGGTGTATCACTGGCTCCTGCAAATAGGTCAGTTCAGCCTCTTGAATCAAGCAACAGGCAACACCTAGGTCGGATAAATTCATCGACAACAGACTCATTTAGTTCATTTGCTGGCGAGTCTCCCCACTTTCCAGATCTTGGAAGAAGTAGTAACACCTGGCACACTGCAGTTCCATCCAACATTCAGGAACTTGGTCAGAATGGCAGCATGTCCCAAGCAACCTTGCATGTGAATGGCCCCAGGATGGAATCTGTCCCAAGCTTTACATCACCATCAAACCAGATTACATCTCTGGGAAATGAGATGCAGAGCCAAGTAGCATCACTAGCTAGCAATACCCTTCCGATGGTATTCAAACAGGATGCAGCACCATTCAGCTTTACAAGCAGCACAAACTCAAGAGAAATGCTGAATAACAACCTTGCCTTCAGCAATTCAGGCATCAACACTTCATTACCTAACCTTCACATAGACAGTTCGGTTGTGCCAAGGCAGGGTCTGGATGGCGGTAATGCAGGCGGTGTTGCCTCTCTGCAGGGTGGCAGGATTGATCAGCAAACTGCCGGTAATCAGCTCAATTACACCAATGATCTCATGGGTTCAAGCAGGCTGCAAAGGGGTCTCAGCGGCGGCTTGGATGACATTGTTGTTGACATGTTTAGGCCGGTAAGACCCTCTCTTTGCATCTTTTTGAGCATAATATATGTTATGCTAAGGTGTTATTTCATATTTCTATTACTTCTCACAAGCATTTGCTTGCTATGTCTGAAAATAATATCTTAATCTCTACCTACGTAATAATCTTGACTAGCTTAGGAAAATATAGTAATCTTGATAAACTATTTCTTACTGGATAACCTTTCTTATGGTGGTGCACTGAAGCCTTACATGCATTTTCTTTTTGAGTCCGCGAGCATCTTGTATTCCTTTTAAGATAGGATAAGATTGTACTTTTACAGTGTTATTACTACATTTGATTCCTGTAAGCTGAACACTTACAGTGCCGAAGATATTTTTTCTTGTAGCTTATCCACTGTCTGCTTAATCTTTATGTGATTTTACATGTTGGGAACTTAAAGTAATGGCTATCTCATGCAACATTCACAGCTTTTCTATTAACAGGGTGTGAGCGTCTAACAATGCCATTCTTCTCCATGCAGGATAATGATAATGGCGGTCTTTTCATCGATGGGGACTGGCAGCTGGTCTAGCCGGTCTCTGTTCACCAAGTCCATGCGTTGAGATTTTCCGGCGTTTGTGGTGTCTGCTGCTGATTTGTCCGCCGTGCAATCGCCTGCTCGAAGCTGTTCATAGTAGCAAGCCTTCACCACAGATGTCTTTTGGATTTGTTTTTTTCTTTTCAGTTTAGCGTTCAGGTTCCTTGGTTAGTCGTCGTCGTCGTCCAGCATGCAGAGTTATGTCGAGTAACAACTATGTGCTGTTTGGGTCCGAAACTCGTATAACTATGTCAGTTCAGGTATAAACCTGTTATCGTAAGATATGGTATGCTTGGTATGCAAGTCTGATGCTTCGTGTTAATTGTTTGAGATGTTTTTGCTTCTTTACTTTGTTATATTCTCTTTGTCCAAAAATAACTAACTTGGGTTTGTCTAGATTCAAATGTATCTATATACATTCAAATCTAGATGAACTCAAGTCAGTTATTCCTGGACGGAGGGAGTACATCTTCTTCTGCTACATAGTTTAGGTAGTAGCTAGATTTTCAGCACATAGCTGTCTGCCCTGTGGAATGCATTGGACTTCTGGTTATTTGCATGATCCTTGGCAGTGCGAATTTTTTTGGATGGCTCAGATCTCTGTGGACGTGCATAATTTCTGAGGTGGGTTTTGGTTCATATTGGTGGTATTTCGACGGTTCTTCACAAATGTCAGTTATGCTACATCTATTTTTGCTCTGTTTTTTCTCTTTTAAAATGGAGTTAAGACCGCTGGCCTCTGCATCATTTTATGCACCCAGCCTGTTTTATATATCAACAAACCCTTTACAAGACGAAAACAAAGATCAACCTGAAGAGACCAACAATGTGACAACCGTTGGTACACTTCAGGAGAGGGTTGTCATGTTGGAGCCACTCACACCTACGCGCATCATCTAAAACTAGTACCCTGTTGTCCTGCTGCTTTGCATACCGATATCATGGCAAGCATGAGGTGAACCACACCCACTCACTTTTTCAGGTAGAGTGATTGGCATATTCCATTGAAAGACCTCAAGGCGCTAGCAGCTAGCTACTGTAGTAATCCTCCCTACACATTCAGCTTAAGAACACAGCAACAGTTTCACATTATTCTGCTGCCACTTGCTAACGATAGTATGTTTGTCATTCTCCAGATACCTAATGACAACCCATCAATAACCAGACTTGCAGGTGTGGTAGTGTCCCTCCAAGCTCCATAAGCACCAGGGGAATCAGAGAGTGAAGTGCATCTCTGGTTAGTGGCCTGTAACACACAGAGCACAGCCACTGCAGCAATCTGAAGGTACTAAACTACTCCCTCCGTTACAAAATATAAGATGTTTTAGTTTTGTAAAAAAAATGTATCTAGACTTCTTTTAGTATGTAGGTTCACTCAACTTTGGGGTTAATCTACACACTAAAAGAAGTCTAGATTTATTTTCTTTACAAATCTAAAACATCTTATATTTTGTAACGGAGGGAGTAGCGAATAACAACAATGAGTTGTACTTGGTCACAGGGTCAATGATGGTTGGGGCATTTGATCGGTCAATTAGCTGAGGAAATGGCCTGCATTTGATCTCAAATGTGTAAGAATGTAACGGAGCGTACAAATGCAAATTGCCTGGATTCAGGCGGTGAAAATCGAAAGTAATCTATGCATACTGAAAGTGAACTGCTCTACTGTTCAATAGGACGATTCTAGGATGATGCATATTAGAATAGTGTGTAGCCATGTAACAATTGATTGGCATTGAGATGCTGCCATCTTCTCAATTTGGCCTCCTTCCCTACAAAAGCTCAAGCAGTAATACCCCGAACGCATATACATCGCTCTTCTCCGTCAACTTCCCTGTATTGAAACACAGTCACACGTAAAAAAAAAGGACACCATCATCATAAATAACGTGTAGAAGCATAAGAAAAAGGAGAGGACATAGCCCAAAGTTCCGAAAAGCTTCGGATTGCCTTCGATGCGATTTCCACTTATACTGCAGGCTGAAATGCGAAATCAATAGTAGTACTATTTTAGTTGACCAGAAGAAAAATATGTAGTCATACCTTTGGCCCTGAAATCTGAATTGAAAAGTATTTTAGATGACTTCAGATCCCTATGGATAATTGGGGGATTGCAGAGCTCATGAAGATACTCTAATCCCCTGGTCAGGTTTAGTTTATAGATACATATTAGAATGACCCATTATTAGTATCTAAAATGTTCATTATTCACGAAAGGTGAAGCAAAGCACAAGACGGGGAACCTTGCTGTGTCAAGAGCACATCTTCATCCCGATGTCCCAACAGATCAATGTCACGGGCCTATGCAACCACACAGATATCTATCAATACTTCTTATACTTATCTAACATCACAGTTCTAGATAAAAAACCTAACTCATTCTGCTAAATTCAGCAACAAAAAAGCATTTTAAGCAAGATCACATACTGATCAAGAACAGTAATACTAAGAACACTTACTTCTTGGGAGCGCTTAGCAGGTCGTATATATTTTTCACCATCTTCTAGTTTCTTCAGGAAGTAACGAACAATTCGATCTTCATAATTGAAGACAGTTTTCCCACTAGTGCAGTCAACATTTGCTCCTATAGTACTAAGAAATGGTCTCCCCAAGAATGATAGAAAGTTTGTCACCTTCGGGCATATCAAGTATGATAAAATCAGTGGGTATAACATGTTGATCAATTCTAAGAACATCTTCAATCATCCCAACATCTCTTTTGGTGGTTTTATCAGCCATTTGCAAAGTAATGGAGGTAGGAGAATACTTGCCAAGATCTAGATTTTTATATAGTGAATAAGACATTACACTAACACCTGCACATAAATCACATAAAGCATTGTATATGCTAGTTTTTCCTGTTGCACAAGTGATAGTTGGTATACCGGGATCAAGCTTAGCGGTAAGTTTATCACCATAACTGGTCATTACCGCAACGGTCTTAGTTACTTTTTTCTTCCTATTGAGAATGTCTCGCATGAACTTTATATAGGTGGGTACTTGAATAGCATCAGTTATAGGAAGTTCTAGACGCAGTTTACTAAGAGCTTCAGCAAAATAATCATATATGTTCTTATTAGGCTCATGATGGATTCGATCAGGATAGGAAACTTTCTTTACCGTTACCTTTTATTTTACCTTTGGTGTCGACTCAGGATCCTTCGTCGTTTTCTTCTTGGACTTTTGCTTGTCAAGTTGTTTATCTTTTGATATTATTACTTCCTCTTCTTGTTCACGGCTAAGTTCAGATTTCTCTCTTGGATCAACTATTTCAGCATCTAAATTGCAAGACCAATCTTGATCCCCTGCATTGTCTTCTTTATTTTCCTTTGAAACTTCGTGTTGCTTTATTTGTGCTTCAAGGTCAATATCATCTTGAGGATTGACGAGATTTTCTTCTTCCAAGGTCATATCTTGAGTTTCTTTCGCTTTACGCGCTTGTTCTTCTTGGTACCAAGGTGGCCCCTATGGTTCCTGTGTTTATGTACCTCGTCTAGTAATGATGTTAGTATAGATGGTTTTACTAAAATTATTTTGACTTAAAATTAAAGCTTGAGTATTAGATATTTGATCACACTGGACTTTAACCACCCTAATGTATTTGTCTTGGTGTCTAGTAGCATCACCTAGATCATCAAAAGTTGTTGTTAACTCATTAATATCTCTTTCATGAAGCATAAGATGTTTATTAAAATGATGACGAAATTGGATTTGTTGATGCTTGCATTATTGCAACGCTAAGCTCAATTATCTTTAGTTATAAAGCTTTATTCTCTTTAGCAAGTCCAACCAGTATACTTTTTTCCTTCATTGACTTCTTAATCTCAGGCATGAGTTCAGGTGTTATAAACGCATATCTTTCTTTGGTTCGACTTCCACATTGGAATATATATTGTTCATCATTGATAGATCTTAACGAGAAGAGGTTCATTGCTTCTTTCATCGTTAGCTCATTCAGAGATCCTCCTACAGTTGTATATCATTTGTTTAGATTTATCAGTGAGTCCATTATAGAAGTATTGCACAATTAATTCTTCTTGAAAACCATGGTGGGGGATCCTCATAAGTATTCCAAAGAATCTGGTCCAAGCTTATGCGAAACTATCTCCAATATTCTAAAAGGAATTGGTTATATCATGCTTGACCTGCAACATCTTATTAAACAAAGTGAATCTTTGCATAAATTCTCTAATACAATCCTTCCAACTAGTAATAGTTTTATCAGTTGATACGTCGGAAGCGTATCTATAATTTTTGATAATTTTTGATGTTCCATGCTTGTTTAGTATCTACTTTGCTTTGCTTGGTCCACACTTTGAGGTGCTTTTCATATGTTTTCTGGTACTAACCTATTAACAAGTTTCCATAGTGCCAGTTGCCTGTTTTCTGCTGTTTTGGTTCCAGAAAAGCTAGTAAGGAAATATTCTCGGAATTGGACGGGACAAAAGCCAAAGTCAATATTTTACCGAGGAGAACACGGATCCAGAGGAGAGACAGAGGGGCGCCACAGGGTGGCCACACCCCCCAGGCGCGGCCTAGGGTGGGCCTGCACCAAGGCAGGATGTGGCCCCCCTGGCTGCCTCCCAGCCTCACCTCTTCGCCTATAGGAAGCCCCCGATGCCTAAACCCTAAGTACCCGATCAATATTCCACGAAACCGTCTATAGCCGCCACCACCATCGTCCCTAGATTGGGGGGATATGAAGCTCTTCCCAGCACCCTGCCGAAGGGGAGATCATCCTGGAGGCCTTCTTCTTCATCATGCCAGCCTCCGGTATGAAGCGTGAGTAGTTCCACCTTGGACTACGGGTCCATGTAGTAGCTAGATGATTGTATCTCCTCCTTGCGCTTTGATGTCTAGATCTTGTGAGCTCCGTTCATGATCAAGATCTCATCTATTTGTAATCAGGCATGTTGTGTTTGCGGGGATCCGATGGATATTGAGATTACTATGTCAGATTTGATTAATGGTTTTTTCTTATTGATTCTATCATGTCTGTGTTGTTTGTGATCTTGCATGCTCTCTGTTGTTAGTAGCTATCTTGGCCAAGTAGTTGCTAGTGACTCCAAGAGGGGGTATTTATGCTCGATAGTAGGTTCATGCCTCTACTTAATCAAGGGAAGTGACAAAAATCTCTACGGTTGTAGATATGCTATTGCCACTAGGGAGAAAACAACGGTCTCTTGTTCATGGAACAAGGTGATTGTTTACCTTACACACTTTGCTTAAAGCAGTTGTTTGTTGCTTGCAACTTAATACTGGAGGGGGTTCAGATGATAACCTGAAGGTGAACTTCTAGTCATAGATGTAGTTGGATGGCGGTCTATGTATATTGCTGTATTTCCCAATCGAATCTCATAGGATCTTTATGTCTAGTATTACATTGTTATGCCTTGCTCAGTCCTGTCAATTGCCCTGCTATAATTTGTTTACCCATCATGCCATGTTTTTATCTAAGGAGAACACCTCTAGTGAACTATGGACCCTAGTCCAATCTTTACCATTGATACATCTTCCATTGTTACTGTTTACTTGCTGCAAACCACTTTCACCTTCCACACCATACAGTTAATCCTTTGCTACAACAACCAGTGAGATTGACAACCTCACTGTTAGTTGGGGCAAAGTCTTGAGTTTGTGTTGTGCAGGTTTCCACGTTGCTTGCAACACCTTTGAGACGTTTACTTCCTCCTACTGGTTCAATAACCTCGGTTTCTTACTGAGGGAAGACTTGCTGTTGTTCTGCATCACACCTTGCTCTTGGGGTTTCCCGACGAAGCGCTCCATGTTGACGCAGCGCCATCAAGATTTTCTGGCGCCGTTGCCGGGGAGGCTAAGGACGTCTTCACAAGGGGAGTCCTCCTCAACCTTTCACTTTACTTTGTTTTTAGTTTGCTTAGTTTCTTTTGCTTGGTTTTGTTTGCCTCTTTTTATCAAAAACTCCAAAATAAAATAGTTTAGTTTGGTTTGCTTTCTAGCTGCTGCTGTTTTTGGCTTGCTTCACTTTTGCCAAAATGAACTCTGCTGAGAACACCAAGTTGTGTGACTTCACTAGCACAAAAAACAATGATTTTCTAAGCACTCCTATTGCTCCACCTGCTCCTGATGCTACCTTTTATAAAATTAAGCCTGCTTTGTTGAATCTTGTGATGAGAGAGCAATTTTCTGGTGCTAGTTTTGATGATGCTGCTGCCCATCTCAATAACTTTGTTGAACTTTGTGAGATGCAGAATTATAAGGATGTAGATGGATATATTATTAAGCTTAAGCCGTTTCCTTTCTCCTTGAGAGGAAAAGCTAAAGATTGGTTGCTATCCTTGCCTAGAAATAGTATTGATTCTTGGATTAAGTGCAAAAATGCTTTTATTGGAAAGTACTACCCTCCTGCTAAGATTATATCTATGAGAACTGATATTATGAAATTTAAACAACTTGATAATGAACATGTTGCTTAAGCTTGGGAAAGAATGAAATCTTTGGTTAAGAATTGTCCCACTCATGGACTTACTGCTTGGATGATTATCCAGACTTTTTATGCAGGTTTGAACTTTTCTTCAAGAAACCTGTTGGATTCAGCTGCTGGAGGTACCTTTATGACCATCACCTTGGGTGCTGCAACAAAACTCCTTGATAATATGATGGTTAATTACTCTGAATGGCACACTGAGAGAGCTCCACATGGTAAGAAGGTAAATTCTGTTGAAGAAACCTCCTCTTTGAGTGATAAGATATATGTTATTATGGTTATGCTTGTTAATGGGAAAGCTCCTTTAGATCCTCATAGTGTTCCCTTAGCCTCTTTGGTTGCTCAAGAAGAGCAAGTTGATGTGAACTTCATTAGAAACAACAATTTCAACAACAATGCCTATAGAAATAATTTTGGTAGTAACAACAATTATAGGCCTTATCCTTCTAATAACGGCAATACCTATGGAAACTCCTACAACAATGCTAGAAGTTCCCCCTCTGAACTTGAAGTCATTCTCAAAGATTTTATTAGTAAACAAACCACTTTCAACAAGACTGTGGAGGAAAAACTTTTGAATGTTGAGAAAAATATTTCCTCTTTGTCTGAAGCACAGTCCTCTTTGATTAATAAAATGGCTGCTAAACCTGAAACCATGGAAAGTACCTTTGCTGTTACTCATGCCATACAAGTTACTATTGATGAAAATGTTAGAATGTTAGCCCAACTTCATGCTAAGTGGGAAAGGGAAGCTGAAATTGAAAACAATAGTGTGTGCACCATCACCACCAGCCATATGGATGCCACTAAACCACAAGAAGTCCCCATTCCTCCTCCTACAATGCCTAAGCCCATTGAGTCTACTACTAGTGATGCTAAGTTTGATTTTGATATTGATGGTTGCAATATTTCTGAAGTGATTATGTTCCTGCAAAAGCTTGCTAGAAGTCCCGATGCTAGTGATATGCATGTTGCCTTTACCAAACACATTACAGATTCTCTTGTTAAGATTAAGGAAGAGAAGCTAAAACACAAAGCTTCTATTCCTAGGAAAGTAGAAGATAGTTGGGAGTCCATTATTAATATGCAAGTGAATGACTTTGATCTCAAAGCTTCATGTGATCTTGGTTCTAGTGTCTCTATTATGCCTAGGAAGATTTATGAAATGCTTGATTTGCCACCATTAGAAGATTGTTATTTGGATGTCCCACTCAATGATAATGCTAAAAAGAAACTCATGGGGAGTATTAATGATGTTCTCATTGTGGTTAACAATGCTTATGTCCCTGATGATTTCTATGTTTTGGATATTGAATACAATGCTTCTTGTCCTATTACTTTGGAAAGACCTTTTCTTAGAACTGTTGGTGCCAACATTGATATGAAAGAAGGCACCATTAAATACCAATTTCCATTTAAGAAATGTATTGAACACTTCCCTATGAGGATAGAGGAGTTGATTTTTGCTCCTCCTTTGAAAGCAAGGTTTGATGTTAATGCTTATTCATTTGAAAATACTTGATTTCTTGCTTCTTGTGCCTAACTTAAAGGCGTTAAAGAAAAGTACTTGTTGGGAGATAACCCAAGAGTTTTCTTAAGTCTTGGAATTTATTACTACAGTAATAACCTCTCCTTATCCTTTTTGTTTGATTTTTGTGCCAAGAATAACCTCTAATAAGAGGGAAGTAAGATTTGGGTAGTTGCTGTCCTAAAATAGATTTCTGTCCTCTACCATAAAAATTTGTGAGGAGTCTCTGTAAGTCGGATTGAGCTGAAAATTTACGAATAAATCCCCAGTATGTTAGATAACTTTCGTTAGTTCAACACGTTTGATTTGAGCAACATAATGTCTTCCACAAAATCGGTTTCTACCTGCTGGTCTGTTTTGACAGATTTCTGCCATTATTTGCATTTGCTTCTTATTGATTCCTTTTTGGGTTCTTTTTGGGAAATTGATATTTTTGAAGGAGTTGCTACAATAGCTTGTGTTTTTAGTGAAATTTTTTGCTGTTCTAAAGCTAAACCTAAAGGTCTATTATCTTTTGAATACACTAATGTTGTGCGGTGACCCAGCATACCACTGCATAATGTAGTACACTATAGTCGTTGACATAACACCAATGAAACACCGTTCACTAGTATTACATCCCTCAGAGTAGTACAACAGAAACATAGCAGGTCCAAGACATGACTATAGGTTACAACTCAACTCTTCACACAAGATCCAGAGAACACTCTAGGTTAATGAGAGAGAAAGAAACTTCTTACAAAGAAGAATCAGGAATAAATAACTCATAGCTACCATACTTATAAAACTAATAGCTGAACTACTAGGCTTGCATTGCTGCTATTGCAATATTCTACAGAAGTAGGTTCTATGGTTAGAAATTCTATTCTTATCTAATCAACAACTTCGTCTTCACTTGAGTTGATGTATATGTTGACTTTGTTGGCTTCATTGAAGAGCGTTAGCTTTTGATGATGTTTCCTGGAGCATAACCTAATGTAGACGTCGTCTCTAATGGCTTTAGAACCTAGCAAGGGTTAATAAGATACTTTGAGTACGAGCGTACTCAGCAAGTCCACTAGAAAAGGAGTGTTTGATGCACTATAACTACATCCATAGACCATAGGTCGTAGGCAATGCAATTTTTCGTAAACATTTCTTCAAAGGTTGCTTTTATTCTGAAAAGCTATGTCCGTCAGCCTTCACGGGTTTACCAGAACTTTCATGGAGTTCCTTTCCCACCGCGTTCGCAGCTCCTTCCCGGAACAGGGAGTAACAAGTTACAGTTCTTACACTCTGCAGAGGTGCGTCACTTTACCCATGGGAGATCTTAGCTTTGTTGCACATCCGAATTGCTGGTTCGTTCACACTTCCTTGGTGTGAGGCCCAGACTAAGATCCAAGCCAATCACTGCCTTCTCCACGACCCCGCATGTCTCTTTGGTGTACGCCAGCCCACCTATTGAATTACGGCAATGGCAGTACAGACCGTTCAGATGTCGAAACTATCGTGGGACGTTGAGGGCTCCCACCCATATGCTGCATATCTTCTACGAATTACCATAAATAATATGCACGCTACGAGTGATAACAGCCCCGACCCGCACATCCAACTCCATGCGAGAGGGAAAAGATATAGCTGACTTCTTCGTCCCATTCCAAATCTCATGGTCAATGCGTGATATACGGCGCAAGAATCACTGGCGATATTGGTTGTTAAGTCCTAGATAATATGTTCCTTTACCACCGAAACTCTTATAGTAGGTTATTACCTCATGGTAAATAACCTATAATCACTTTATTATGAAAATAGTGTTTTCTGTCCTTTTTTCAAATGCAGGTGATGACAACACTGGATTTATAAAAAATACTTTACAGAAAATAATCAAAGGACATGAGCAAGTGTGAACTTGCCTTTTGTGATTGCAAGATTATGCCCTCACGGTCTTCAAGACAATACAAGATCCAATTGCGAAAATCTGCATCATTAGTCCGTTAAGGACTAATGTTTAAAGAAGCAAGATGCTTTTATGCATAAGTAATGTGATGCAATTTGATAAACGCAAATTCCGAGAATAACGTTGTTCTAGGCTTTGGTTACTGGAAAGGGTTTCCTTGGAATGTGTTACATGTTTAGATTAAGTTGCACACATGTGCTTCTTATTAAGGCTTGTAAGTGTGTGAAAAACAACATGTATTTATACAACAAAAAATACACAGTATGGAGTGCTACTCGAGGTTGCTTACATATTAACTGTTTATCTTCAAATTTTACTTTACAAGTAATGTCACTTATAAAGAATTTAAGTGTTATTAATCCTAAATATATAAGTAAAGTATATAGTAAGGTGTTTACTATTAATTGTCATATGTTGATTGAAGTGGCAAAACGAATAACTTCTGAAGAAAATCTTACTCAACTAAGTAGAAGCATTTAAGCTTTTGAGTTAACCTTATGAGGTGTTCTTTCTAGTTATAGTCTTTAAGTTAGAAAGAATTGCCTTTATTGGAATAATGAAATTAGTAGTATTTTAGACTTATCTATCTTGGTTTTTAACTGAGTTGGTTTGATATTAAGATGCTTTATAACTTAATTACAACAGACCAAAGTTAACTATAAAGCATATAGTAAAGTCTTTAGTATTATACTCAAAGCTTGGTAACAATAAGTGACTTTAAGAATGTAGATAGACTTAGGGTGTATTACTTATGATACTTGTATCTTGTTCACTTTGTATTGTTTCCTTAGAGTTACTTAAGAATGGCATTATTTCTTTTGAATAGTGGTATCCTAATTGATTAGTGGGATAGAATCATTTTCCTTTTTATGGATGAGTGGTTATAGTTTGTAAACAAAGAAATAATATTACTTAACTACTTATGGATTCAATATAGTGTTTTGGTTTGTTTATAAACTTGTGGTTAATATAAAGAATGGGTTTTATCTTATTATTATTATTCTTGGAGATTTTATGTTAAATAAGAGTCCTTTTATAAAATAATCTGCATTTATGGTTGAAAGATAATTTAATAAAATTTGTATTAAAATGTTTTGAAGCGTTTTAACTTCATATTATCAGTATTTAAGACTAATACTATTTATTAGACTTAATTAGTTAATTTTCAGAACTATCTACAAGTTTTATTTACCTTAATACAAATTATTAGTTAAGGAGATAAGTTTAATTTCAAGTTATAAAAGTGTTCAACTTTTTATTTAACTCAAAAGTGGAATATCACATTTTAAACATGTAGGTATTATTTTTGTGATCATTTTGGTATATTACATTTATTATTTTTGTGATTTAAAAATAAGAAGATATGATTTTAATAAGGTTTATTACTTTAAAAATACTTAATAAATATTAAATATTTAAGTAAGTAAAATAATGATGCATGATTATAGTTTTAAACTCTAATTCTTATTTTTCTAAGATTTTTGGTATTTTATTTTTAATTTTATCATTTACCATTATGAAAATATTAATTATCAAAGTATTAAAACTTTATAAAGTATTTATTAAGTAATATTTATTTAAATAATCATCATAATAATATTTAGTAATAGTTTTAAGTTGTAGATTTTATTTTTCTAAACATTTTCATATATTACATGTATTTTTCTGATTTATAAAACAAAAGATATTAAATTTACAAGATTTAATAATTTTATTTTATTTCTGGAATATTTGAAATTTCAATTCATGTTGTTTTAATTATTTTCTAAACAGGCACAAATTTTTTATACCGCAACTCTACCTAGCCCCAGACACTAACCCATGGGCCCTAGGCCACGTCACCTGCCACATGGGCAAAGACCAGTCAACATGGTGGACTTGGTCAAGGATGACGCTAGCAGAACGTCATCATGACGTCACACAAACCCTCACCCCCAAATCGAAGCTCGATCGATCGATTGGGTGGATGCGGGCACGCGGAAAGGGTGTTGCTATTGGGGATATGCTATATGGGTATCCTCATAGCATGTCTCTTATCCGACTAACCCGGGTGGCCCATAGTCGGTAGCATGGCCTATGGCCTGCTGGGCGGCCCAGTTAGGTGGATCCATAAGGGAGGCCCATGCCGGATAAAGGAAGGCTACGGTGGAGTCACCAGCGTACCCAGATCCTTGGAGAGCAAGATACACAAGACTAGTAATAGACGGTGTAGAACTCTGTAACCTGTCCGGCTAGGACTTTTCCCTGTAACCCTAGGACCTAGCGACTATATAAGTCGGGCCTATTGGAGCCTTTAGGGCATAACCTAGTATCATTTTACACACACCTCGCACAGCGAACCTATCTCTGTAACTCGACGTATTGCCATTATAGTGATTTATAGCACGAGTAGGATTCCGCCACCGTTGTGGGATCTGAACCTGGGTAAGCTATGTTACCTCGTACCCGTCAACCGTCCGCCTTACCCCACGTCTCTAAACACGCACTGTGAGGACCCCTCCATGGCGTACTCGTCGGCAATACCACGACAGTTGGCGCCCACCGTGGGGCAAGAGGCGCTTTAGGCTCTTCAGTGGGCGAGGACCAAGATCTTCGCGGGAATTGGCGAAACCGTAGCCATCAGTCGCGTTCTCTTCTCCGGCAATGTTCCGATCGTCCCCCCCGACGAGTTCTGGATCCTGGCGAAGACGAACCCTACGCGGTGTTCGATCGTTCCTATCGGAGACATCCACCTCTTCATCCGTGAAATCGACTCGGGCACTAGTTCCCTGGGAGTCGGAGGAGCATCAAGATCCGCACGGACCGCCTAGGGGCAAGATACGTTCGTAGAAGGATCGATGTCGGATCTCACCTTGGAGTTCGCCGGCAAAGATCGGAAAAATTCAATATAGATGCAAAACCAATGGTTTTCCGTCTACATCCTCGGGGGCTATAGTGGGATACTCATACGAAATGCAAAAGGTAAAAGTAAAACTTACAAGTGCGATGATCTTGAGGTTTGTAGCGCTCTCGGCCAGCAGCTTTCCAAATGAAATGCTATTTCCTCGCAAGATGTCTACTTGACGGAGTAGCTCCTCAAGACCGCACGTCGGAGATGATGGCACTCCTCCAGGAACCATAGTTGTGTTACCCGGCGTAAGCACCGGGTAAATAATTTTCGGCAATTCGAAGGGTTTCTCGGGAGTAGAGGCGCCGCCTTCGGCAGAAGTACCAGCACCCACGACCGCCTTGCCGCTACCGATGGCATCCTTAGCCGGAATCCACTTCCATGGCGGAAGGGCCATTTGAAGAGCAGCGCTCTCCTGCGTCGCCTGCTCACCGACAACTGCGAGTTCGGTAGAGGCGCCAGAATCCACTTCTATGGCGGAAGGGCCTGGTGCCTCCTGGACTTGGGAGCTTGTCGGAACGGAGGAGGGCTTGACGGCAGGAGTAGCAGGGGCGATGGCGGGGGAGGAGTCGCGATGCAGCATATCTTTGATATTTCTAGAAGCCCCAAGAGTCTTGGAGGACTTCTTGAGGCTGGTTGTGGCTTTCTTCCTGAAACGTGCAAAATGCATAAGTATAGGAATAAGACAGATAAAATAAGACAATGTCAGAGAATAAGAAGCTTACACTAGGGGGGGGGGCGCTTTGGCAAACATCCCGGTGGCTTTCTTCTTTTCCGCCTCTAGGGCGGCAGTACTCTTTTTGGAGGCTCCACCCTCCGTCTTCTTCTTCTTACCTCCGTCGGCAGCGTCAGAGGTGGAGCTCTTCCGCTTTCGCGCCAACGGGGCATCATCGTCGGACACGACCGTGACTTCCTTCATCTTGGGATCGTAGATTTGGGCGGCCAGGTTGCCCTCCTCTAGATCGCTAAGCTGTTAAGTGAGAAATCATCGCGTTAGACAAGATGATATTGGCAAGACGGAAAAATTGGAGCAATGTCATACACGGAAAATAAATACCTACCTTTGGGCACTTTCCGTCTACGAACATTTCGTAGATGAGGGTGAAGCCACGCTTCTTGTCCTTCACCTTGACAATGTCCTTAAGGCAGAACTTGACGGAGTCGCTCGAGAAGTTGTCCTCGGAGATCCGGAGGTTATCCCTTCGGTCGCCGGTGTACTCGTGCATAACCTTCGTACGATTCTACAGAGGTTGGATCCGCCTGATGAACCAGCACATGGCTAGGTCCAAGCCGGTGAGACCCGTCTCTACGAACCACTCGATCCGCCTTATTGAGCGAGAAACGTTGAGGTCGGAGGGAAGGGAGGCATGGGACTGCCATGTGGGGACTTCAGCGGCGGCTCCATCCACGAAATCCGGGTACGTTACTTCTCGGCCCGCCAAAGGAATGTCGGGGCCATAGAAGTACGCCCCCTGCCAGTTTTTTGCATGACTCGTGGCCGACGATGTCGGGGAACCGCCGGCCATATGGTGCCGCAGTTTCTAAGCTCCTCCCTACTGTGTCCGGCTTCACGTTTGACGGTGAAGATGTAGACAAACAAGTCTAACCTAGGCCTAATCCCTATGTAACCCTCACAAAGTGCCGCGAAGTTGCTAAGCACTAAGATACTATTGGGGGAGAGGTTATGGGGTTAGACCTTGAAGTGATTCAAGACGGACATAAAGAAGTGAGAGATGGGCAGAGAAACACCGCGTACCAATTGAGCCTTGAGGTATACTTTCTCTCCGTCTTGGGGAGAAGGGGTCACCTCGCCGGCCGGTGCCGCCCGCCAGGCGAGCCCCTCCGTCGCGGGAAGATAACCCTCAACGACCATCTCTTGGATGTCGCGACTAGTGATGTCCGAGCCGCGCCAGTCGCCTTTGTGCGAGTCTGGCTCCTCTTCCAGGGGCTCCAGCGCCACCAGATTGTGGTCGCCGCCGGTGGTTTTAATCACCGCCGATGCAGGGATGACCAGGCCCTCTGGGGGCACGACGACGGAGCTCGCCGGCTTCGCTGTGGCTTCGGTCGACGCTGCCATTGACGGGGATGAGCTGCTGCTAGCCATGGAGGAGGGAAAGAACGCGACTGGTGCAGGGAGAGGCTAGGGTTTCTCGAGGTTTTCCACGGAGAGCTCGAGGAGGCGTATGGCCGGAGGAAGAAGACGATGACGCGAGAGAATGGGGTGAAAAAGTGGCAAGTGTCCCACGATTACTATTTATCTTACTCTGCATCAAGATTCGTGCAGCTAATCGGACGGTTTCCGCGTAGGCGACGTGTTCGTGAACGTGCGCGGTAATTTCACCACGTCTCCAACCGCCGCCGCCAAAGGTTCGTATCGCTCGCGCGGGAAAATCGGATATGATTATGTTCTATGCATGTGTGAGTTACGAGGCGTCGCTGACCTACAGCCTACGTCGTCATAACTGACATGGTAAATGAGCCGTCCCATCGAAGATTCCGGCATGGACGGATTTAATCCGACAACGGGAGCGTACGATGGAAGATTCAGCGTTTCTCCGACTTACTTATAGAAGACGGAGAAAAATTTTGCAGGGTTCTTTGGGAGGACTACAAGATGTTGCTTGACGATTTGCTGGCATCCATCTAGACGGAGCATTCCACGGGAAGAGGCAAGACGGCGCAAGATCTCGGAGTTCTCCGGGGGCTACTGTTGGGGATATGCTATATGGGTATCCTCATAGCATGTCTCTTATCCGACTAACCCGGGTGGCCCATAGTCGGTAGCATGGCCTATGGCCTGCTGGGCGGCCCAGTTAGGTGGATCCATAAGGGAGGCCCATGCCGGATAAAGGAAGGCTACGGTGGAGTCACCAGCGTACCCGGAGCCTTGGAGAGCAAGATACACAAGACTAGTAATAGACGGTGTAGAACTCTGTAACCTGTCCGGCTAGGACTTTTCCCTGTAACCCTAGGACCTGGCGACTATATAAGTCGGGCCTATGGGAGCCTTTAGGGCATAACCTAGTATCGTTTTACACACACCTCGCACAGCGAACCTATCTCTGTAACTCGGCGTATTGCCATTATAGTGATTTATAGCAGTAGGATTCCGCCATCGTTGTGGGATCTAAACCTGGGTAAGCTGTGTTACTTCGTACCCGTCAACCGTCCGCCTTACCCCACGTCTCTAAACACGCACTGTGAGGACCCCTCCATGGCGTACTCGTCGGCAATACCACGACAGTTGCTGGACACGGGCGAACACGCTGAGTCGAATGGTGGAGGCGCCGCTCAAGTTTGGTCACCGGAGCTACTCCGGCGACCCTCAACTGCGGTGGTCGGCGGTGGTTCATGGTGGAAGAACAAACGAGGAAGCAAAAAGGAGATTGAGGAGGTGCGTGAGCACCGGCAAATTACTGCGAAGCTGAAGAGCGTGACGACGTGACCGGGGGAACCTTGTGGCGGTGGCAATCGTCGATTGAAGAAGATGACCGGAAAGGGAATGATACGTCGATTAGGTCGACTGGGAGCTCTCCGGCTTCCATGATCTGCCAGGGAGAACGAGGGTGATGAGGCGACCCTCCTGGACACCTCAGATAGACGCGGGGAGGTATATATCGACGAACTCCGGTGAGGTTTGGGGTGAGTGTGTCGATCACTGAGAGAGAACGGAGAGGAAGAAGAGGAGCGAGTGGATGCGGATGGGACGGAGCATCGCGGTGGAGTTCTTATCCCTCAGGATGACGTCGGTGGCTGCACGAATCGTAACGCAGCGACGACGTACGACGGAGCTTGAGCCAGCGAGCTGCTTCGTCGGCGGCGTCCTTCTAGCGAGAGGAGGAAGAAAGGAGAAAGAAGGGGCGAAGCGGTATGGGCCGAGGAGTTGGGCCAGTTGGGCTGGGATCGGCTGCTTGTGGCGACGAATAAGCCAGAGAGGAGATGGGCCATGGGCCAGATGCTGGTTCCTTTATATTTTTTTCTGTTTTGATTTTCTATTTTCTATTTCATTTTTAGATTTGAATTTTGCACAATTGGTTAAAGGTTTCTTTATAGAAATTACTTGCTAAGTGTTTGCAGCAGTAATGTGGTGTATTTAGAATCAGATAATGATCCTTTATTATATAATGTTATAATTTTATTTTCTTTTAATAGATCCTTTTTCTCTTATTATTTGTGTGAGCCTTTAATATGAATTTAATTGGACATAAGTTCATAAACTTATTATAGAATGTATTACTACTAACTAATGAGTTAAAGTTTGAATTGAAAATGCTTTACCATAAGTTCTTAGAAGATTTAATATTCACAAGTTTATTTTATTGATGTGAATAAATATTAATGGTTAATAACATTGTCTTTATGATTGTGATTTTAATAATAGCACCATTTAAAGTAAAATAATGTATTGGTTTTCTAGGATAAGTTATGAGAAACAATTAATAAAGATAGTTCCATAAGCAACTATAATACTGATGGTTGAGAATGTCCAAGGTGTGCTGAAATGATTAATATAGGAAATTATTCCTATCAACCATTATGGAAACAAGATGATAGATCAACCATAGAAAGTGGATATTAGGTTTGGTCTTAGATTTAGGGTTTAGTGTTTGGAAAGGATTTCCTATCTTCCACACTACATAATTCTGGACTTCTGATTAAGGAATTCCTTTCCTAGATATATTACTTATCTATATCCATCATCATGTGTTAACATGATGAGCTTTACTTTATAGAGACTTCTTATCCACCCTTTATTATTCTAAATCCATTTATAAAAGCAATATGCTTAACACTAAAGCTTTCATAATATTCTCATGTTTATACTTGGCTATAACAGCTACTCTACTGCTGATAATGTCCCAATCCAACAAGTGGTTACTTCTAACTCCAATCATACTCTTCCTTAATAATCCTTCACTAATATCACCTCAATATATGTATTCATCAAATCCTACTTCACTTTAAGGGTTTAGTATTTCCAAAGAGGAAAATACTACTTCTTTAATCCAATGTTGCTCTAATATCATCTTAATCATATTATCTTGTCTCTACTTGACTCGAATATTAAATATTCCAACCTCACATTATATTAATGTGACTTGTAATGACTAATCTAGGATAATATATCTATACTATGGTTCAATCATGTTTTATCCACCAATGTCACTTATACATGGTATAAGCATTCAATATTGGTGAATAAGGCATGATCATTATAATCCCTTGATACTTTATGGTTTAGGTTTCTAGTTGACTAAACAAGGCTTCATCAATACAACACTACAGTTGTATTCTAATTATCTTCTATTTAGCTCTATTGGATTAAGAGATATAATTCATTGACTATACCTACTTGATCCAATAGGACTACTCCTGGTAACTTATCTTCAGACTTCATCCTTGTAATCTTCTTGGTTACCAAATTGATTTGATTTCCTTCAATCACTCCCATCCTATAGATGACATCTTAAACTAGCTTCACTATTTACCTCTTCTTACTTCTTTCTTTATAAGCCTTAGGTGAATACTATAATAAGTACAAGAGTTGATAGGTCAAGAATTGATAGGTTAAGAATTGGTGAATCAATAGTTGATTTTTCAGTATTGATGAACAACAAATATAAGGATAGGATTCAATAGAGATGATAAAGATTGATATGGAAAGAAAGATATATGGTGAATGATCTTAACTTTGGTTTCTTTCCTACTCCATCTCACTAGAGAGTTAAAGTTAGGTATTTCCATGATACTCATGGTATAAGTAGATGAGATTAAGATATAGTTGTTATATTATTATTATTTGTGTTATATTTATAATTTGGTATTCATGAGTGATTATAATGAATACTGTGATATGATCACCTAAAGATCAAATATAAATCATTAATTAATGTATTAGGGTTTAGTTTTATTCCATTTGATCTACCCTTAGATCAAATCATGTTTACCCAAAATAAGGTTTTAGCAAAGGTCATACTGAAACTTATCGCAGTCAACTTGATGATCTACTTCAATTCCATCAAGCTAAGAGAAGCTTCAATCACTTTGACAAGTTTTTATTTAAAAGCGCGAAAATCATTCAGATTTTCTATGCATGAATGCAATGCACACACCTGTGTTCAGCTTATGTCTAAGCTCTAATGCTGGGATGTTACATGTTGCTAATGAAGATTGTGTGAAGTTTTGTATGAAGGAAAATTTCAGGTGTATAGAGAGCATGATGTAATAAGATGAAGAATGGACAAAAGCTCAAGCTTGGGGATGCCACCCCGCCGTCACCCCAAGAAATATCCAAGAGGTACAAGAGTCAAAGCTTGGGGATGCCCAAGGCTTGGGCATCCCCTTCTTCATCAATAAAAATCCCAGGTCTTTCTAGACACTTCGTTTTTATTGTTTCATGCACCGTTGTGTTGTTCTTGGAGCGTATTAGTTTTCATTTGATTTGCTTAGTTTGTTTAGTTTGCTTGAATAAAGTAGTTTGGACCCCCATTCTCGCTGTGTTGTTTCAAATAAGTCGATTGGTGTTGGAAAGGAGTAGAAAGTTCTTGCTTGAAAAGTGTAAGAGGAGCTTGATTTGACCATGACTTAGACTTTAGCATGTCATGCTAGGTGTTGTTTTGACCTTATGCTTAGTGATTATTGTTGTAGCATGACTTGTTCCCTCTTTATCAATACATACTCCATGGACTTACAAGATCCCTCTTTATTTCACACCGGTGACATCCATAGACAAAAGAGCATGATATCAACTGTGTAAAGTACAAGTGCAATGTTGAAAGCGTTCCCCATGACAGCGTGGTTCTTCTAATTCCAACGTATAAGTGCAATCATATACAACATAGACGACACAATGGTTCAAGTTTATTAGGGGCAAAGAATATAGAGTGTGCCATCAAGTTTGTGAGGGCTTTAATCACTAACTTTTCACATAACAAAATAATTTTTAATTGGAAGATAGCTGAAAACAAGAATATACTTGGAATGGTGTAACACACCATGCATATGAATTTATAGTGGACGCTTTGGAATAACTGGGTTTCTTGGGAGTTGGAAGCATGAGTAGAGCTTACTCATGCAAGTGGAGGCTAGCAAAAGACTGGGAGGAACTAACTAAGAGAGCAATAATGGCCATAATCATGGAGAGCGACAAAACATTACTAATCAAAACATAGATTGGTACTACAAGTCAACGACTAAATGATCATAGAGACTATGGTGACTTGTCATAGTCATAACATGGTGTGAGCATGTACCAAGTCAACCCAAACAAAACATCAAAGGAGAAAACCACAATACTATGCTTTTGTATGCTAAAACAACGCACGATTCTTTCAAGGCACACGAAGCAATCCCAATTGTTTGGAACAAGACATGCTATAGCAATAATCACTAAGCATAAGGAAAAAACAACACCTAGCATGTCATGCTAAAGTCTAAGTCACAGTCAATGCAAGCTCCTCTTGCACTTCCAAGCAAGAACTTTCTACTCCTTTCCAACACCAATCGACTTATTTGAAACAACACAGTAGAACTGGGGTCCAAACTATGTTATTTAAGCAAACTAAACAAACTAAGAAAAGCAAATGAAAACTAAGACGCTCCAAGAATAACACAACAGTACATGAAACAATAAAAACGAAGTGTCTAGACATACCTGAGCTTTTTATTGATGAAGAAGGGGATGCCTTGGGCATCCCCAAGCTTTGACGCTTGTACTTCTTGGATATTTATTGGGGTGACACCGGGGTGGCATCCCCAAGCTTGAGCTTTTGTCCATTCTTCATCTCATTACATCATTCTTTCTCTACACCTGAAAGTTTTCCTTCATACAAAACTTCACACAATCTTCACTAGCAACATTAGTGTATTCAAAAGATAATAAACCTTTAGGCTTAGCTTTGGAACATCAAAAAATTTCACTAAAAATACAAGATACTTTAGCAACTCCTTCAAAAAGCTCAATTCCCCAAAAGAGAACTCAAAAATGTATCAATAAGAAGCAAATGCAAATAATGTCAGAAATCTGTCAAAACTGACCAACAGGTAGAAACCGATTTTTTTCGAAAATCTTATGTTGCTCAAATCAAAAAGTGTTGAACTACGAAAGTTAGCTAACGTACTGGGGGATTTATTATTAAATTTTTAGTCCAATCCGAGTAACAGAGACTCCTCACGAATATTTATGGTGGAGGAAGGAAATCTGTTTTGGGACAGCAACTCCCCAAATCTTACTTCCCTCTCATTAGAGGTCATTCTTGGCACAAAAAGGAAATAAAAAGGATAAGTAGTGGTCATTACTGAAGTAATAACTTCCAAGACTCAAGGAAACTCTTGGGTTATCTCCCAACAAGTTTTCTTTAACGCTTTTAAGTTAGGCACAAGAAGCAAGAAGAATCAAGTATTTTCAAATGAGGAAGCATTAACATCAATACTTGCAAATTCTTAAACTATGAAAGGTATCTCATCCAAATGGGTTTTGGAGGATCCCTTCTCATCCCTCTTTGGTTTACTACTTTCATCAAAAAGATTTTCAAGAGTGATCCAATCAAAATTCTTTTTAAAGGCTTCATGCATTCCAACAAGCTTAAAGGGTATGGGTATCTTAAATTCCTCTCTAGGATTAGTTTTATCAGAAGTACCCACAACATCAACACTTGAACCTAGCATATTAAAATTCTCAAAGACCTTTTTGGCTTCCCTAGCAACATCATGGAACTCTTTTAGTAAAGTTTCAAGAATGAATTCTCTCTTTTTAGCATTCTTTTCTTCTTTTAGTTTTAGGAACAAGAATTGTATGAAGGGGTTAAGGCTAACAAACCTAGCCTCCAACATATGAACTAAAGAAGCTACATCAATCTCATAATTAGGAGAAAGCTCTGCTATAGATTTATCCTCAATATCCTCATGCTTGCTAACATGGTTAAAGAATTCTTCTATTATCTTTCCCAATTATGGAGCCACTACCAATTCAAGATCTTTTAGGGAGAACTTGGGGAGCAACATGGTGAGCTAGAGTAAGGTGGCAACTAGAGTAGGAACTAATTTTTTTGTGTTTTTGAATAAAGCAATCAAACCAAACTAGACTATTTTTTGGGGGGTTTTGAAAAGAGGCAAACAAAACCAAGCAAAAGAAACTAAGCAAACTAAAAACAAAGTAAAGATAAAGGAAGTGAAGGACTCCCATTGTGAAGACGTACTTAGCCTCCCCGGCAACGGCGCCAGAAAAGCTTGATGGCTAACGTGAGCCGGTTGGGAACCCCAAGAGCAGGGTGTGAAGAAGCACAACAACAAGTTTTCCCTCAGTAAGAAACCGAGGTTATCGAACCAGTAGGAGGAAGGAAACGTCACACAAGTGTTGCAAGCAACGCGGAAACATGCACAACACAGACTCAAGACTTTTCCCCAACGAATCAGTGAGGTTGTCAATCTCACCGGTTGTTGTAACAAAGGGTTAAACGTATGGTGTGGAAGGTAATGGTTTGCAGCAAGTAAACAAGTAATAGTGGAAGATGTATCAATGGTAAAGACTGGACCGGGGTCCATAGTTCACTAGAGGTGCTCTCCTTAGATAAACAACATGGCATGAAGGGTAAACGAATTACAGCAGGGCAATTGACAAGAACTGGGCATGGCATAACAATGCAATACTAGACACAAAGATCCTATGAGATTCGATTGGGCAATCCAACAATATACATAGACCGCCATCCAACTGCATCTATGACTAGAAGTCCACCTTCAGGTTATCATCCGAACCCCCTCCAGTATTAAGTTTCAAGCAACAAACAACTGCTTTAAGCAAAGTTGTAAGGTAAACAATCCACTTGTTCCATGAACAAGAGACCGTTGTTTTCTCCCTAGTAGCAACAACACATCTACAACCGAAGAGATTTTTGTCACTTCCCTTGGAAACTAGAGGAATGAACCCACTATTGAGCATAAATACTCCCTCTTGGAGTCACTAGCAACTACTTGGCCAAGATAGCTACTAACAATGGAGAGCATGCAAGATCACAAACAACACAGACATGATAGAATCATAAAGACAAAACCATTAATCAACATGCATGATTAGTCTGACATAGTAATCTCAATATCCATCGGATCCCCACAAACACAACATGCATGATTACAAATAGATTAGATCTTTATCATGAATGGAGCTCACAATATCTATACATGAAAGCACAAGGAGGAAATACAACCATCTAGCTACTACATGGACCCATAGTCCAAGGTGGAACTACTCACGCATCATACCGGAGAAGAAGGCCTCCGGGGTGATCTCCCCTCCGGCAGGGTGCCGAGAAGAACTTCAGATCCCCCTGATCTAGGGACGATGGTGGTGGTGGCTACAGACGGTTTTGTGGAGTTTTTAATTGGGTCCCCAGGGTTTCTGCATTGGGGGATTCTTATAGGCGAAGAGGCGAGGCTGGGAGGCGGCCAGGGCCCCCACACCCTACTTAGGCGCGCCTAGGTAGGGTCTGGACGCGCTGGTTCGCTTCTCCGTCTCATCTTCTAGATTCGTGTCCCCACAATAAAATATTGACTTTGGCTTTTGTTCCGTCCAATTCCGAGAATATTGATTTTCTGCCTTTCTGGAACCAAAAACAGAAGAAAACATGCAACTGACACTGTGGCAACTTGTTAATAGGTTAGTTCCAGAAAAGATATAAAAACACCTCAAAGTGTAGACAAAGCAAAGCGAAGTAGATACTAAACAAGCATGGAACATCAAAAATTATAGATACGTTTCCGACGTATCACTTAGTGTGCCTTGAAGGGTTCATGCGTTGTTTTAGCATACAAAAGCATAGTATTGTGGTATTCTCCTTTGATGCTTTGTTTGGGTTGACTTGGCACATGCTCACACATGTTATGACTATGAACAAGTCACCATATCCTCTATGATCATTTGGTCCTTGACTTGTAGTACAAATCTATGCTTTGATTAGTAATGTTTTGTCACTCTGCATGATTATGGCCATTATTGCTCTCTTAGTTGGTCGCTCCTAGTCTTTTGCTAGCCTCCACTTCTATGAGTAAGTTCTGTTCATGATTCCAACTCCCAAGAAACCAAGTTATTCCAAAGTGTCCACTATAAATTCCTATGCATGGTGTGTTACACCATTCCAAGTATATTCTTGTTTTCAGCTATATTCCAATTAAAAAGTATTTTGTTATGTGAAAACTTAGTGATTAAAGCTCTCACGAACTTGATGGCACACTTTTTATTTCTTGCCCCTAATAAACTTGAACCATTGTGTCATCTATGTTGTATATGCTTGCACTTATACGTTGGAATTAGCAGAACCATGTTTTCATGGGGAACACTTTCAACATTGCACTTGTACTTTGTACATAGTTGATATCATGTTCTTTTGTCTATGGATATCGTCGGTGTGAAATGAAAGGGGATCTTGTAAGTCCATGGAGTTATGTATTTTGTGTTAGAGAAACGCCTGGGCCGCTAGCCTAAGCCATGCCTAATCATGGTGGAAACTTGCAGCATCACCATAGTGACATATATGAAGCATTCTTCTTATAAAAAAGAGATTGAGAAAAAAGAGACATATTGAGAAAAGAGGAAAGAGTGAAAAAAGCACCATATCCCATGGTAAATAAGAAGAATGCTGAGATGCTCATTGTCTGCTTGCCTTGTCATTTTGGTTATGGGAAAGCTCCTGTACCATGTGCAAGGGGTACCCCGTTGGCGGTTCTCTATGATACACATGTACTTACTATGACAAGAACTTGCAAGTAACTAAACTTGAGTAGCATGAGGAGTGGCCCTCGTATTCAAGGGACATGAGATTGCCAACTTATACTTTGTCAAGCATATACTCCATAGTTTTCACTTTAACCTTAATCACTTCAAGATGCTTATGATAGGGGGCTGAAAGCTAACAAGTGCCATAATTTTTGGAAGCTCTTTTTAAAACTTGAAATCCCTGCTTCCCTTTATGAAGGGCCTTTCTTCCACTATTATATTGAGTCTACACATTCTACCTTTAGGCACCAGTTAAGAGATCATAGTTGCCATTCTTAGTTCTATGTGCATTGTCCCAAAACTTATTGATTGAAGCATATTGTTGTATTACTTGTTCTTGTGCTATTTGTATCTAGTCACTCTTATGAACTTTGAAGGTATCCTATGAATCTATTTGCTACTCTATGAGGGACAAGATGAATGCCACTATGCCATGTTTTGTGTATGCGAAACAAACAAACGTTTTTCAATGCATG
Source organism: Avena atlantica (assembly GCA_910589765.1). Lineage (NCBI taxonomy): Eukaryota > Viridiplantae > Streptophyta > Magnoliopsida > Poales > Poaceae > Avena > Avena atlantica. The sequence continues at coordinate 21,253,114 of OU342734.1, read as the reverse complement.
TTATTCATGATCTTTGTTTGTAGCCTTTCATGTTGCATGCATAGTTACTTTGTCTTATTGTTAGAACTCCATCTTTCATGCATATGTTCAGAGATCTTTGATCCCAGCTTTCAATGCTTGCAAATGGTTTGATCTTGGTTTTGATGGTGCATGTCACCTAAAAAATTATTCTTTTTATCACTTAACTACTCGAGGACGAGCAGGAGTTAAGCTTGGGGATGCTTGATACGTCGGAAACGTATCTATAATTTTTGATGTTCCATGCTTGTTTAGTATCTACTTTGCTTTGCTTTGTCCACACTTTGAGGTGCTTTTCATATGTTTTCTGGTACTAACCTATTAACAAGTTGCCACATTGTCGGTTGCCTGTTTTCTGCTGTTTTTGGTTCCCGAAAAGATAGTAAGGAAATATTCTCGGAATTGGACGGGACAAAAGCCAAAGTCAATATTTCACCGAGGAGAACACGAAGTCCAGAGGAGAGACAGAGGGGGGCCACAGGGTGGCCACCCCCCAGGTGTGACCTAGGGTGGGCCCACGCCTAGGCAGGGTGTGGGCCCCCTGGCCACCTCCCAGCCTCGCATCTTCGCCTATAAGAAGCCCCCGATGCCTAAACCCTAAGTACCCGATCAATATTCCACAAAACCGTTTGTAGCCGCCGCCACCATCGTCCCTTGATCGGGGGGATCTGAAGCTCTTCCCGGCACCCTGCCGGAGAGGAGATCATCCCGGAGGCCTTCTTCTTCATCATGCCAGCCTTCGGTATGATTCCACCTTGGACTACGGGTCCATGTAGTAGCTAGATGGTTGTATCTCCTCCTTGTGCTTTCATGTCTAGATCTTGTGAGCTCCGTTCATGATCAAGATCTCATCTATTTGTAATCGTGCATGTTGTGTTTGCGGGGGTCCGGTGGATATTGAGATTACTATGTCAGATTGATTAATGGTTTTGTCTTATTGATTCTATCATGTCTGTGTTGTTTGTGATCTTGCATGCTCTCCGTTGTTAGTAGCTATCTTGGCCAAGCAGTTGCTATTAACTCCAAGAGGGGGTATTTATGCTCGATAGTGGGTTCGTGCCTCTACTTAATCAAGGGAAGTGACAGAAATCTCTATGGTTGTAGATGTGATGTTGCCACTAGGGAGAAAACAACGGTCTCTTGTTCATGGAACAAGTGGATTGTTTACCTTACACACTTTGCTTAAAGCTGTTGTCTGTTGCTTGCAACTTAATACTAGAGGGGGTTCGGATGATAACCTGAAGGTGGACTTCTAGTTATAGATGCAGTTGGATGGCGGTCTATGTATATTGTTGTATTGCCCAATCGAATATCATAGGATCTTTATGTTGCATTGTTATGTCTTGCCCAGTCCTGTCAATTGCCCTGCTCTAATTTGTTTACCCAGCATGCCATGTTTGTTTATCTAAGGAGAACACCTCTAGTGAACTATGGACCCCGGTCCAATCTTTACCATTGATACATCTTCCATTTTTACCGTTTACTTGTTGCATACCATTTTCACCTTCCACACCATACAATTAATCCTTTGTTACAGCAACTAGTGAGATTGACAACCTCACTGTTAGTTGGGGCAAAGTCTTGAGTTTGTGTTGTGCAGGTTTCCACGTTGATTGCAACACCTTTGAGATGTTTCCTTCCTCTTACTGGTTCGATAACCTCGGTTTCTTACTGAGGGAAGACTTGCTTCTGTGCTGCATCAAACCTTGCTCTTGGGGTTTCCCGAGGAAGCGCTCCATGTTGACGCATCGCCATCATCAGGTAAGTATTGTAACCATTTAAAAGTTTTATCTTCCAAGGACCAATGGAAAAGTTTAAGAAGGACAAGCTCTTTAGGTAGTCATGTCGGTCCGAGAAGATTACACATATCATGCACCTTTGTTAAATGCTGACCTGGATATTCATTGTCCCTTCATGCAAAATCCTCTTCTTGCATCATACGAATTAGTTTAGGGTCTAACTGAAATTCCATGCTTTTTATATCAAGAATAGATAACAAGCATAGAAGGATATCCACATTCCTTCAATGTTTTACTAGACCTTTCTGCCCTGGTGACGATAGATAAATTTGCCATCATAGGAATCAAAGCGCTCACGTCTGCAACACGTGAGTTAGAAAGGTTTTCAATAAATTCAAAGCGTCTCTCGCCTGGTACATCTTCAGTATAAGAGGGTAAGAAATTTCTTCCTCAATGCATAGATCCTCTGTCTTCAAGAGAGATCATCTATGGTTTCAACACTTGCAATTTTTAAGAAACATACACTTGGCACTTAGCTCCCAGCAACGGCGCCAGAAAGTAGCTTGATGACCTGCAAGAGCACATGTTTGTTAGAGCATGTTTTCACTAAAGTATTGTTTATAGTTTTAATATCAGATCCCAACAAGGAGCTTAGGAAAGTGTTTATTTGTGGCGTTTCTGTTGCACTCAAGGTGTCACTGGTCTTGAGTGATGGACTACAAGAGTTGAGGTGGAAAAGGGTGTGTGTGAATGAAGGAGTTTTATATATAGAACGGTGCTTAAATTAAAGAACATAAATGTAAACAATGCGAAGGTTATTTGGAGTTTCCCGTAGATGAAAGATTAGGTGCAAAGAGGTACAGTTCATGGTGATAGTGAATGTGACAAATGAAATAAGCAGAGTAAGTCATCATAATACTTCTTATAAATATGTGAGTAGGTGTAACATCCCAGCATTAGAGCTTAGAAAAAATCTGAACCCAGATGTGTGCATTGCATTCATGCATAGAAAATCCGAATAATTTTCGCGCTTTTGAACAAAACTTGTCAGAGTGATTGAAGCTTCTCTTAACTTGATGGAATTGAAGTAGATCATCAAGTTGACTGCGATAAGTTTCAATATGACCTTTGTTAAAATCTTATTTTGGGTAAGGAAGATTTGATCTAAGGGTAGATCAAATGTAATAAAATTAAAACCATAATACATTTCTTAATGATTAATATGTGATCCTTAAGTGATCATTCCATAGTATTCATTACAATAACCATGAATACCAACCTATGAATATAACTTAAGTAATAAGAGTGTAAGAACTAAATCTTGATCTATCTTAATCTCATATACTTATACCATGAGTATCATGGTAATACTTAACCTTAACTGTTTAGTGAGATTGGGTAGGAAAGAAACCAAGTCAAGATCATTCACCATATATCTTTCTTCCCATATCAATCCATATCATTCCTATTGAATCATATTCTAATATCTGTTGTTCATCAATATTGAGTAATCAACTATTGATTTCCAATTCTTAACCTATCAATTCTTGATATATCAACTCTTGACCATATCATAGCATTCACGTAAGGCCTATAAAGAAAGAAGTAAGAAGAGGTAAATAGTAATGCTAGATTTAAATATCACCTATAGGATGGGAGTGTTGAAAGAGAATAAGATCAAAGTGATAATTGATGGAGTTAACTCACTCTTGAAATGATAGGAGAGTTATTTGGAATATATAATTATATGGTGATAAAGAAGATTACAAGGATGAATCCTGAAGAAAGTTACTAGGAGTAATCCTATTGGATTAAGAAGGTATAGTCAATGAATAATGTCTCTTGGTCCAATAGAGATAAACAAAAGATAATTATAATACAATTGTAATGTTGTATGGATGAAAGCCTTGATTAGCCAACTGGAAACTTAAACCATAAAGGATCAAAGGATTATAATGATCATGCTTTAGTCACCAAGATTGAATGCTTATATCATGTATAAGTGACATTGGTGGATAGAACATGATTGAACCCTAGTATAGATATGTTATTCTAGGTTAGCCATGACAAGTCACCATGATATAATGTGAAGTTTAAGTTAAGATATTGGAGTCAAGTAGAGATAAGATAGTATGATGCTAGAGCAACATTGGATTATAGGAGTAATAGTTTCCTCTTGGGAAATAATAAACACTTGAGATGAAGTAAAGTTTGATATATACATCTACTGGAGTAATATTAGTGGTGGATGATTAAGGAAGAGTATGAATGGAGTTAGAAGTAACTACTTGTTGGATTGGAGGTTATCATCAGTAGAGTAGTTGATATAACCCAATATGAGCTATGAGAAGATTATGAAAGCTTTAGTGTCAAGCTCATTGGAATTATAAATGGTTTTAGAAGAATAAAAGGTGGATAAGAATATTCTTGTGAAGTAAAGCTCATCATGTTAACACATGATGATGGATAGGAAGATGTAGTATATCTAGGAAAGGAATTCCTTAATTAGAAGTCCATGATTGTGAATTATGGAAGTTCTTGATAAACACTAAACCTTAAATCTAGAATCAAAATTAATATCTATTTCATCTGACTGATCTATCATCTTATCTCCACAATGCTTTATAGGAATATTTTCCTATAGCAAATCACTTAAGCACATCTTTGTCATTCCCAATTATCATAACCATATGTTCTTAGGAGTTATCTTTATCAATTCTTTTCCATAAGATATTCTTGAAACTAACTTTCTATTTTAAAGGGTGATGTTGAAAGTACAGAGGAAGTCGCCTAGAGGGGGGGGGGGGTGAATAGGCTTTTAAAAATATTACGGTTTAGGCTCAAGTAAATGCGGAATAAAACTAACGTTTAATTTATTGAGTACAAAACCTAGCCACTAAGTTCACCTAGGTGCACCAACAACCTATGCTAAGCAATACAAGCAACAAGGTGATAGCAAGGTATAAATACTTCAAGCACGATGGCTATCACAATGTAAAGTGCATAAGTAAAGGGTTCGGTTGAGAGATAACCAAAGGAAGCAGAGACGAAGATTTGTTTCCCGAAGTTCACTTCCAAAGAAGCTACGTCTCCGTTGGAGAGGTGCGATGGCGCAATGCTCTCCGAACGCCAAAAATGGATCACCTCGAGGTGTGGTGGATCAATGCACACCCAACGCCACACAAGGCCTCACCCCGGATGCGGAAGCACGCAACTCACCGACGCCACAAAAGGCTCACCCTATTCTCCCAAGTGCGCACCACAAAAGGCGGGCACTTGCTCCACTATGGGACGCTTGAGGGCGGTCACCGAACCCGTACAAGATTGGGGCTAACTCCACAACTCAATTGGAGGCTCCCAACAACAAAGCCACAACAGGCCAACAATGCCACAAAAGGCCAACAACGCCACAAAAGGCTACAAGACCACAAAAGGTCAACAAGACCACAAAAGGTCAACAAGACCACAAAAGGTCAACAATCCAACCACACAACCGTCTAGGGTTCCAAGGAACCCAAGAGAAACAAGCTCTCAAGCTTGAACTCGCCGAATCTCCGAGGAGAACTCAAACCTATGCACCAAATGCAAGGGCAAGTCCTTCTCCCCCAAATTCCAACAAAGCTACAAAAGCTATTGGGGAATAAGGGAGGAAAAACACAAGAGTAGAACTCAAACCTATGGACCAAATTAAGAGCAAGTCCTTCTCTCCCAAATTCCAACAAAGGTACAAAAGCTATTGGGGGAATAAGGGAGGAAGAACACAAGAGGAGAACACAAAACTCTCCAAGATCTAGATCCCAATGATTCCTTCACAAAGAAGGGATTTGACTTGGGGGGATTGTAGATGTAGATCTCCTCTCTCAAATCCCTCAAAAAGATGCAAGAATCATAGGAGGGGGAAGGGAGAGGGAAAGCTTCTTCAAGGTTGACAATGGAGGAGAGATAGAAAGCCAAGAACCAAGAAGAAAAGCTAATGCCCACGAAGGGGAAGAGGAGCCCCTTTTAAAGGGCTCCCAGATCTGCCCGTTATGGGCATTCGCGACACCTGGCCGGAACTTCCGGTGGGAGGCCGGAAGTTCCGGTGGCACCCAGCCAACAGACGAAAACTGCGGAGTGAGAAACTGAAAAAACGAATCATGGCCGGAACTTCCGTCTCTGGGGCGGAAGTTTCGCCCAGCCTGGCTCCAACGGTCATCAGACCGTTGACGCCCGCTCCAGAAGCACAACCGGAAGTTCCAGTCAAAACAGACCGGAAGTTCCGGTGAACTTCCGAGCAAGTTCCGACAAATTTTCGGCAAATAGAACGCTTCAAAACAGAAGGTTACTGAGCCTTCACCGGAACTTGGGGCGGAACAAGGGGCGGAACTTATGAGTCGCAAAGCGAGTCTAACCGGAAGTTCCGGCCTTCAGGCGGAAGTTCCGCTCAAGAACTTTTGCCAGGACAAGTTCCGGCCAAGTTCCGGCCAAGTTCCGGCAAATAGCACACTTCAAAACAGAAGGTTACTGAACCGCCACCGGAACTTGGGCGGAACTAGCGTCGGAACAAACTGTAGAACAGCCCGCAGAAAGAAGTTTGAGCGGAACTTCCGGTGGGAAGCCGGAAGTTCCGGTCAGGGAAATTCCAGAAACCAGAAAACCAGAAACGCAATAACTTTTGCATCCGAACTCCAAACGGGATGAAACCAATTTTGTTGGAAAGATAACGACGAAATATTGGGTATCACCTTGGGAGAAAATATCATGAATATATATGTGATCTATCCCCCAAGGTGTGGAGCCAGAAAACTCGCAAGATCAAAAACCGCAATAAGATATGCAAGTGAAATCCTTAGATGATGAGCTAGAGCTTGTTATGATGGTGACCACAAGCTCTAGATCCTCTCATGGACAAGAACCAAATAATAACCAAGAAAGATGATGATATGAATGCAAAGGTTTGAGCTTTCTCCGAGCGATGCAAATGAGACACCCGCTTGAGAGCCCCTCTTGATAGTACGGCCATCTATCCTAAACCCGATCTCCCAAACAACAACACGAGACCAGCAAAAGAGAAGCCCTATCAACATACCTTTGCCTTGAGCGTCCCACTTGAACTTGATGTAGACCGTCTTGTTCTTCTATAGTGGGAACACCTTTCTTGTTTGCTCTTGCCGCTCTTGCTTGATGAAGACTTGCAAAATGCTCCCCCATACTCCATGGGGAAACCTCTGCTTTGAACTTGTCTTCATCATTCCATGAGCACGAGGATGGCAAGCTTCAAGCATGAGATCTTCTAGAGATGGCGCATCTTGAGCTCGTCCTTCTTCATCCTTACTTGAGGTTGATCCATCTTGATGCAACTCTTTGCACATGCCTTGATCGACCTTCAAGCTCCTTCTTTCTTCATGATTCCAATGGGCACAAAGCCCTTGGACATTCCTTCATCTTCCAACCTTGAGACCAACACATGGACCAAGCGATGCCAATGGACAAATCTACAAGTGAAACTTAATTTACACATTAGTCCATAGAGATTGTCATTAATTACCAAAACCACACGTGGGGGCATACATGCCCTTTCAGATGTTATTAAGGATCATAAACATAAAGACAATATGTTTAAACATTAATCTTTACTCACATCAACAAAAGAATATAAGTATATTAAGTACCCTAAACCCTAGGGTAAGCATTTACAATTCAAACCCTAACTCCTATGTTCAGTTATAATAAAATATATACATTGCTATTTCCTAAATTTATGAGAATAATACTAACCATATTAATTACTCAAAACTTTATGTATAAAGAAATAATGAAGGATCATTATATATAAAAGTTTCTTTAATATTATAAGTTAATAAGAATCAAATCTCAGGAGTTAATAGTAATGCATTCTTTATAGCTAATGAGTTAAGAATCAAATCTAATGAGTTAATAGTTAATAAGAATCAAATCTCAAAAGATCCTAAAAATACTAAAAGGAAAAGTATATATATAAAGAGAATAAAGAAATGATAACACTATATAATAAAATCTCACAAAATGACTTTAAATACCATTTATTATAGCTGCAAGTAAATATCAAAGAAACTTCATGAAGAAAATTCAAAACAATTGGTTACATACAAAAGCTAGAAAAGAAAACAAAAAATAATAAAATGGAAAAGAAAAATGGAGCAGCATCTAGCATGCAGCCCATCTTCCCTCCTTCTTATATGTCACCGCTAGCAGTCGCAGCAGCCCATCTGGAAAACTTTGCCACGGCCCAACTGGCCCAATTCCACATCCCATACCATTTCATCGTTTCTTTTCCTTTCTTCTTCCTCTCGCCAGAAAGCAGCACCGGCGAAGCAGCTGCCTGGCACATCGACCGCCGTCCACCGTCGTTGCAATGCCCGCTGACGCCAAGATCCGCGCCACCGCTGTTCGTCGCCTATAAGAAGACCACTGTCGCGCCGGAGAGCCTTATTTCTTTCTCTCCCTCATTTTCCTCCTCTGTTTTGAACCCTAGCTACAAAGGCCGTAAATCATTTTATCTCGCCGTAAATCACCGTTGCACCGTGCACCACCGTCGGCCGCCGCAATAGGTGGTCGCCGGAATAGCTTCGGTGACCTAAAGTGGGCAGCGCCACCACTATTAGGCTCGCCTCGACCTCCTTATTCTAACACAACCCTCCATAATCACGTGCACACGCTCAATCGATCGATTGATCCTCAACCAGTGAGGATCATCTCGTGTGATGTCAGCATGACATCATGCCAACGTCACCCTAGCCCAGTCAACACGTTTGACCTAGTCTTTACCCATGTGGCATGTGACGTGGTATCGGGCCCATCTGTCAATGGCTATGAGTAGAAGTAGGGCCGATAACAAAAGTATTCACTAACCTGAGAAGATGATGTGGCCATTGGCCCACCAGTCAGTGATTGTGTCTAGAGTAGTATCGGTGTAAAAAGTATTTATCATTTAGAATTTAATTAGAAAAGAATAATCTTGTAAATTTAATATCTTTTGTTTTATAATTCAGAAAAATATGTTTAATATATGAAAAAATTCAGAAAAATAAAATCTATAACATTAAACTATTATCACATATTATAATGTTAAATATTTAAATAAATATTATTTAATAAAGGTTTTATAAGTAATAAAACTTTGATAATTTATAATTGAATAATGGTAAATGATAAAAATATAAATAATACACCAATAATCTTAGAAAAATAAGAACTATAATTTAAAACTATAGTCATGCATTATTATTTCACTTAATTAAATATTTATTGTTTATTAAGTATTTATAGAGTAATAAATCTTATAAAATCATATCTTATTATCTATAAATCACAAAAATAAATGTAATATACCAAAATGATCACACAAATAATACTTACATGTTAAAAATATAATAATCCACTTTTGACGTAAATAACAACTTAATACCCTAATAACTTGAATTTAAATCTAATTTCCTTAGTTGATAATTCATGTAAGGGTAAATAAAAATTACTAATATTTCTAAAATTAGTCAATTGAGTCTAATAAATATTATTAGTCTTAAATATTGATAATATGAAGTCAAAATGGTTCAACACATTTTAAATACAAACTTATTAGATTATCATTCAAGTATAAGTGTAGATCATTTTCTAAAAAGATTCTTATCAATTATAAAATCTTCAAGAACGATATTTTCAACCAAATAAAACCTTTTACCATTGTTTCAATCACTACTTTATAATTGAATAAATCTAAAGATAATTCATAAGTAGTAAATAATATTATTTACTTATCCACAAGCCATAACCACACCCTTATAAGGAGATAAATCCTTTTATACATTTATAATGTTAGGAAACCACTACTCAAATAGAAGTAATGCCATTCTTAAATAACTTTAAGGAAATATTATAAGATGAGCAAGTACAATATCATAAGCATTACACCTTATATCCATCCATGTTCTTAAACTTAACTTTAGTCTATAAGACTTTAAGTACAATGCTAAAGACCTTATTATGTGTTTTATAGTTAACTTTGGTCTATTATAATTAAGTCGTAAAGAATCTCAAGTCCAAACTATTCAAGCAAGCACAAACAACATCGACCATATTTGATTAACCACAAAGATTGTTTAGACCTTAGAAAATAAATCTTTTCTTCAAATGTTATTCTTTTTGCCACTTCAATCAACAGATGAAAATTAATCATAATCACATTATTTTATACTTTACTTGTATATTCAAGATTGTTGGCATTGAAGTCCTTTATAAGTGACATTGCTTGTAATGTAAAATTTGAAGATAAACTATTATTGTATAAGCAATCTTGAGTAGCATTCCACATTTGTGCATCTCATTGTTTTATGATCTTATAATTACATGATTGTTTCACACACAATCACAAGCCTTAATAAGAAGCACAAGTGTGAAGCTTAATCTAAAAGGGCAACACATACCAAAGAAACCATTTCTAGTGTCTAGACCCTAGAACAACGTTATTCCGGGGATTCGAGTTTACGAAATTGCATTACATTACTTATGCATAATAGCATCTTGCTGCTTTACACATTATTCATTACCGGACCAATGATGCTGATTTCAGATATTGGATCTTTTATATTGTCTCGAAGACCGTGAGTGCATAATCTTGCAAACACAAAAGGCAAGTTCACACTTGCTCATGTCCTTTGATTATTTTCTGTAAAGTATTTTGCAAATCCGGTGTTTTCATCACCTGCATTTGAAAAAGGTTAGAAAACACTATTTTCATAATAATATGATTATAGGTTATTTACCATGAGGTAAAAACCTACTATGAAAGTTTCGGTGGTAAAGGAACATATTATCTAGGACTTAATAACCAATGTCGCCAGTGATTCTTGCACCGTATATTACGCATTAACCATGAGATTTGGAATGGGACGGAGAAGTTAGCTGGATCGTCTCCCTTTCGCATGCATTGGACACTGTTCTGGGCATTTGTAAGTTGCATATTGTGGGTATAGTCGTTTTATACGGGGAAAGGTCTACCGTGGATCTGGGCTTACAAAAGACATATTTCTAGTGTTAATGGTTGTTGTGTGTATCCAACTCAGGTATAGCCGTTTTATACTACAATTGTAATGTTGTATGGATGATAGCCTTGATTAGCCAACTAGAAACTTAAACCATAAAGGATCAAAGGATTATAATGATCATGGTTTAGTCACCAAGATTGATTATATCATGTATAAGTGACATTGGTGGATAGAACATGATTGAACCCTAATATATATATGTTATTCTAGGTTAGCCATGACAAGTCACCATGATATAATGTGAAGTTTAAGTTAAGATATTGGAGTCAAGTAGAGATAAGATAGTATGATTAAGATGATGCTAGAGCAACATTGAATTATAGGAGTAATAGTTTCCTCTTGGGAAATACAAAACACTTAGGTGAAGTAAAGTTTGATATATACATCTACTAGAGTAATATTAGTGGTGGATGATTAAGGAAGAGTATGAATGGAGTTAGAAGTAACTACTTGTTGGATTGGAGGTTATCAACAGTAGAGTAGTTGATATAACCCAGTATGGATATGAGAAGATTATGAAAGCTTTAGTGTCAAGCTCATTGGAATTACAAATGGATTTAGAAGAATAAAAGGTGGATAAGAATATTCTTGTGAAGTAAAGCTCATCATGTTAACACATGATGATGGATAGGAAGAAGTAGTATATCTAGGAAAGGAATTCCTTAATTAGAAGTCCAGGATTGTGAATTATGGAAGATAGGAATTCTTGATAAACACTAAACCTTAACTCTAGAATCAAAATTAATATCTATTTCATCTGATTGATATATCATCTTATCTCCACAATGCTTTATAGGAATATTTTCCTATAGCAAATCACTTAAGCACATCTTTGTCATTCCCAATTATCATAACCATATGTGCTTAGGAGTTATCTTTATCAATTCTTTTCCATAAGATATTCCAGAAACTAACTTTATATTTTAAAGGGTGATGTCATTAAGGATCACAAACATAAATATAATATGTTTAGACATTAATCTCTACTCACATCAACAAAAGAATATAAGTATATTAAGTACCCTAAACCCTAGGGTAATAATTTACAATTCAAACCCTAACTCCTATGTTAAGTTATAATAAAATATATACATTGCTATTTCCTAAATTTATGAGAATAATACTAACCATATTAATTACTCAAAACTTTATGTATAAAGAAATAATGAAGGATCATTATATATAAAAGTTTCCTTAATATTGTAAGTTAATAAGAATCAAATCTCATGAGTTAATAGTAATGCATTCTTTAATAAGTTTATGGGTATTAGATAGGTTAAATTCATATGAAAAGACCCTACAAATACTAAAAAGGAAAAGTATATATATATATAAAGAGAATAAAGAAATGATAACACTATATAATAAAATCTCACAAAATGACTTTAAATACCATTTATTATAGCTGCAAGTAAATATCAAAGAAACTTCATGAAGAAAATTCAAAACAATTGGTTACATACAAAAGCTAGAAAAGAAAACAGAAAATAAAAAAAATTAAATGGAAAAGAAAAATGGAGCAGCATCTGGCATGCATCCCATCTTCCCTCCTTATCTGTCGCCGCTAGCAGTCGCAGCAGCCCATCTAGCAAACTTTGCCATGGCCCAACTGGCCCATTTCCACAGCCCATACCATTTCACCGTTTCTTTTCCTTTCTTCTTCCTCTCGCTAGAAAGCAGCGCCGGCGAAGCAGCTGCCTAGCACATCGACCGCCGTCCACCGTCGTTGCAATGCCCGCTGACGCCAAGATCCGCGCCGCCGCTGTTCTTTGCCTATAAGAAGACCACCGTCGTGCCGGAGAGCCTTATCTCTTTCTCTTCCCCAGTTTCCTCCTCTGTTCTGAACCCTAAATACAAAGGCCGACGAATCGTAGCCGTTCCAGACCTCGTCTCGTCTTGCCATCATGCCTGGAAGAAGCCCCGCGTCACGCTCAGCGTTCTCGTGGAGTCTCGCAAGTCGGGGCGTTGTCGTTTGCGTGGAATCGAGGTCGGCATCTCGCCGGCCACTGCAGCCATCGCTAGAAATACACCGTCTCCGGTCCTCCCCACACCTCTTCGACCTCTCCATCTTCATCAGGGTGAGCTCCTGGATCTTCCAGTAACCTCCAAACATTTTATCTCGCCGTAAATCACCGTTGTACCGTGCACCACTGTCGCCCGCCGTAGTAGGTGGTCGTCGGAGTAGCTCCGGTGACCAAAAGTGGGCAGCGCCACCACTATTAGGCTCGCCTCGACCTCCTTATTCTAACACAACCCTCCATAATCGCGCGCACAGGCTCAATCGATCGATTTATCCTCAATCAGTGAGGATCATCTCGTGTGATGTTGTCACATCCCAAGATTTTCCAAATCTTGTAATGTGAAAAATAAATGAATAAAATAAAACTTTGTTGATTTTCAGGGTGAGAAGAAACTTTTTGATTCCAAATTGGAAACCATCAAACTTATTTTGATCAAATAAAATCCTAAAAGGATTTAAAAAGATAAATAAACAATAGAGTTAAAAATATTTGAAAGTACTATTTTGGAAACTTTTAATAAAAAGATTTGGTTTTCAAAAGCAAAGGATAGAATTATAAATAAGGATTATTTTATAAGCCAAATTAAAACTTGGCCAAGCCTTTGAAATAAAATATTTCTACTGGATAAAAATAGTAAAGGTTTATTTAAAATAAAATAATAAGGATTTATTATCCAAGTTTATTAAAAATAAAGGTTTTACTATTTTAATTAAACATCAAAACTTATTTATTTATTTTAAACAAGTTTTCCAAGTATTCTTTATTTTCAAATAAAACCTACTGATTTGGTTTTGATAATATTTAGATTTCAAAATGGAGTTTGAATAAATCAAAAATCTATTTGATTTAATAACAAAGGTCTATTTATTTAATTATTAATGGACCCTAAAATAAAAATATTGTTTTGATTTTGGACTCTGGTTTATTGTTGTTAGACAGAACCAAAACTCAATGCAAAGTTTGGAAGAGTTTTGAATTGATTTGAATGTTTGAGTAGTTGTTTGAATTCCAAAACAGAAAATAGAATTAGAAAAAGATAAAGTTATCAGGAAGAAAAAATAGAATTGGACACAGCCCAGCCGGCCAGCCCAACAAGCCCAACAACAAGCCCACCCCACTCTCTCTCTCTCGCGGAACGTTTTCACCAGGAGATCCACCCGCACAGACACTGACCAGTGGCCCCTCTTCCCCTCTCTTTTCCCCACTGATGACAGGACCCCACACCACTGTTCATCGTCTTCAACCCGCGCTAATTCCTCCTCGCCGTTTCCTGTCCTTTACTCCGGCGATCAATTCGCGTTGATAGCGGCCATTACTCCACCCCGCGACCACGCTGTTTTAAACGCCTGCGTCTTACCTCTCTTTCCCCCCAGACAGCTCTCTTTCTCTGCCCCCAGGCCGTCGTAATTTCGAGCTAGCACATCACTGCTCCGACGAGCTCGCCGACAAAATTCTGACGAACTCGAACCACACCACCATCCCTGCTTCACACTATCTTGCTCACCAGACCCTTGCGCACCTGCCCGTGTCATCCGTTCACCCGCGGGCGCCCCAGAACGTCGACTTCGACAATCTCCGAGCGCCGCCACGTCTGCTACTTTCTCCGGTGACCTTCCCTTGGTAAGACAGACCGCCCCACGCCCTCTCGTTCATGCTCCTGCACTCGCCACACTCGGCTGCATCTAACCGTGCCCTTGTTTTCCCTCGGGGCGAACCGTAGCACCGCCCTCGACGACCACCAGACGAACCCGACGCCGCTTCAAGCTCCGGCGAGCGATTAATCCCACTCCAGTGCGCCCCTCGCCCAGACAGCACCACCTTGAGCTTCCCCAATACCCTGCGAACACGGTAAGCATCTCCGTTAGCCTCCTTTCTTCCTGCATCGCTGGCTCCGCCGTAGGCAGACACGCCGCCACCAGCGCCGCTCTTTTTGGTCATTGCGTAAGAGCCGTTAGATCTGAATCAGACGCGTAGGATTAGAATCAACTCGAAGGGGTACGAGTGGACCTGAGCCGTGCGATTTAACTAAGATCCAACGCACCAGAGAGGCTAATCCGCACGAAGCGGTACCGCCCAATAAGAACACGACGCGTGGCCAGTCTGTGATTTAAAACAAATTTTGAATCTGATTTAGATGCAGATTTGAAAACCTTGTAACTTTTGATCCACACGGGAATCAGTGGAACAAGACCTAGCCAACCATGCAATTTGTTTATTAAAAAGCTTCTGGTAAAATGTTTGTTTTTGCAGAAACATTTGTATGCTTGTTTAGGTTATAAAAATTATTCCAAAAATGATTTTGAGATTGAAATCTTTGCAAATTGGATTGTTGTGAACCTACTGACCCTAGGAACCAACCCATGGATTTAAAAATGTATTTTGTGGAGTTTAGGAATAAAAACTTGAATTAACTCATTTCTAGCCAAATAGAAATATTGATTTTGCTATGAAAATGATTTTGGAGTAAAAACTTTTGGAAAATGATTTGAATCAAACCTACTGACCCTAAACACCAAGTTTTGTGAATTAACACCTTATTTGGTGAACATTATAAAAATTGTTGCTTTGCTAAAAACATTTTCCACCACATAAAATAATGATTGGATTTAAAAATAATTTATGGATAAAACCTTTTTGCAAATGACTTTGCCACTTAGGAAAATGACCACTTTTTAACCTTACAATGTGTAGAGCCTAGTAGAGACCACCTTGGCAACCAAAACTATCTTTTGCATGCTTGCATGCATGACTTGGTTTCTATTATTTTATGTGTGTTGAATTGTTTGAATATTGGTTGGAATGCTAGTTGATTTTGTGTTTGCTTGATTGATTGATTTGTAGAGAAGTTAGAAAAGTGTGAAACTAGCAAGATCAAGAAGTGAACCAACATTCCCTACTAAAAAGGCAAGTGACACTATCATCTAAAGTCCTACTATTTTCATTATACTTAGTGGATTTTGAAACATGCATGAAAATAATTTCTATACTTATGCTATGCTAAATCCTAATAGGATACCCTATACATTCCTTAGTGAAAACAATGTGGTTGTAAAATGCTTAGCCAAGCTATATATTTTGAGAAGAGATACATGTTGATATTTTTATGAAGTTGAGAAAAGGACTTATGTTTTATATAATAAAACAAGTACTCAATGAACCACCTGGGTGGACAAGGATACTCAAGTTTTGGACTAGGTGGCAACAAAAGGAACCATGTCAATGGCAATCTCTTTGTGTTGTGCACCAAAAGAAAACCACCCAGAGACTTAGAGATCGAAAATGTTTCTCCAACTGTGGCTTTCGTGTACAGCCACATGCTATTATGGCTCTGGCTTAGTCAACTACATTGGGAAGACCCATGTATTGTCTTCAGGTTAACTGAAAATGAGGGAACTCGAAACCCTACATGGGTGCCTGAAGACAAGCTAGCAATGATGTATGGGAGGACCCTCTGGAAAGACTTCGTCACATTCTCAATCTGCCAGTACTCCATCTTGGTGAGTACTTATCCAGCGGCCACTGGTGGCAACAAGATGAGAGTGTGTCATGTGGGTAAAGTGTACAACTTCTGCAGAAGATAATAAAATCTAAGCACTTAGCCGTGTCCCCGGTTATGGACAATACTGAGCAACTAAAGCTTGAAGCTATGGGAAATCTCGACATTCCAATTTCTAAAAGAAAAACTTTAATGTCACAACAAAAGACTTGAAGCACTTGGGGGTACCAAGGAGCTCAAGATATTTTTGATAAAAACTTGAAGTACTTGGGGGTACCAAGGAGCTCAAGAGATTTTTGATAAAAACTTGAAGTACTTGGGGTGTACCAAGGAGCTCAAGAGATTTTGATAAAAACTTGAAGCACTTGGGGATTTACCAAGGAGCTCAAGAGATTTTGACAAAGACTTGAAACACTTAGGGATTTACCAAGGAGTTCAGAAAGATTTGACAAAAGATCAAAACTATTTGAAAAGATAGGATAAATTATTGCTTTCTGCAAATGAGCCTAAAACCCTACTTAGCCAAATATGCATGTAATGATAGGATCCACCTATATTCAACATAGTAGTGAAACTTGCCAATACAATTCAAATGTATTGACCCTTGTGGCTATAACTTGTTATGTTGCAGGTTTTGTTTGATTTAGTGAAGTTGATTGATTAGGATTACAAGTCTACAACCAACATGTTTGCCTGTGGCACTTTGAAGATGAAGGACCCCATGCTTATAGATATTCTGCTGCAATGTAATGTAATAGCCAAATGAGCTATGTAAGATGTAATAAAATTATGTTATTCCTGGTTATAAAGTTATATTATGACATTTGTTTCTTGATATTATATCTTAATTGTGGATGCTAGCTATTGATCCAGGGACTAGCATTGTGAACACAGGGATCTCTACCTTATTGAAGGTTGGGACCTCTACAGATGGTATCAGAGCATTGTGTTGCCTGTAGGATTTGTAAACCTAGGATTGTATAAAGACCCTTAGAAAAATAGGAGTTGTATTTGTTCCAAAACTTATTTACAAACAATCTTGTAAACTCTTTCCTCAACCATTTTGGTTTCAACTCTACATCTCTTCTATTTCAACTTGATGGAAAAACCTACACCATGGCCAAAGACTTCACCATGTGCAAAGGACATCTTCAACTCTAATGACTTCAACATCTTCCACTCTAATGACTTCAACATCTTCAACTCGAATGACTTCAACATCTTCAACTCTAATGACTTCAACATCTTCAGCATATTCACCAAGGACTTCAACCTTATATATCACTAAGGACTACAAGTGAGACAAGAAATCTTGCTCAAGATTTGGAGACTAAGGAAACACAAGTTAGAAGGAGCCCACATCACTTGAAGTTTTGTGACCAAGAGTTTTTCCCAAGAAAGCCAAGACTCATGCAAGAAGGAATCAACCAAGAAGGATGGAAAGATCTCAAGTGAACCATATAGATGGACCACCATATTTAGTTAAGTCAAACACACCAACTTATGTGGTGTAACCAAAATATTTTGTTGCCTAAGTATGTGCTTGAACTTTGTTGTTTGAGTGAAAAGTTGTTTGTGAATGCTTGCACATTGCTTGTGTGAATTGTGATGTGTGTGATTAGAACTATTTCCTTAGAAATATTTTGCCTATTCTAATCTCCATCCAATCCAAACAGATGACTACTCCAAGAAACCCCAACATCAAGGTTGATGACACCAACACCAACCAAGAGGACAACATGGAAGAACTCATAGCAAACCAAAACCAGTTGAACCAAATGACAGCTCAGTTCATAGCCAACACCAGTGGGGAAGATCCAACCCTGCAAAAGTTTTTGGAAGACCAAGCCCAAATGTTGCATAAGGTGACAGACCAAATGCTCAACATGGAAAGCAACTTCAAGGATGACAAGGATGTTATTCTAAAAGGAGCCAAAGCTTTCAATATTTGTGGAGACAAGGAACACACTTCCAAGGAGCATGGAGATCAATGCCCCAACTGTGAAGAGAAACATCCTGTTGGCCAATGTCCCACCTCTCAAGCTACTTGCTACCTATGTGAAGGAAACAACCATGTCCCTATCCAGTGCCCCATCTATTCCATAGTTGAACAAAGGAAACAAGGTGGATTGCAACAAATAATTGCAAACTATCAAGAAGGATCTAAGTCTACCAAGAAGAATGAGGACAAAGGAAAATCTCCACTTATACCTCCATGCAATACAACCCAATTCAAAGGACCAAAGAAGAGGCATATGAATTATCGAAAGAGCAATAGAAGGTCCAAGAAGCATGTAGACATTCCTACCTACCAGATAACATATGAACAACATGAACTAGATGCACTCCTAGCTTTGGAGAATCCCAAAAAGAAAAAAAGGACAAAAGCCATGTGCAATGTCATCATTGTAAATAAATGGGACACTATTCCAGTGAATGTCTAGAGAAACAGAAGTATAAGGAGATTGGTCAAGTATGGCGCAACAATTGCAAAGGACTAGGCCATTATGCAGCAACTTGTCCACAAGAGACACGTGAAGAACTCAAAATTATCATATGTTTCAATTGCAAAAACCCAGGACATTATGCAAGCAATTGTCCAGAAAAGATGAAGAACAAGATAAACAAGCCTATGAAGGATCTCAGCCTTGTCACATGTGGAAACAAAGGACACTATGCAGATGTTTGCCCAGAGAAGTTTCCCCAAGATCCCAAGCAAGCCAACATGTAATTTAGTTTGGAAATTTTTTAAGGGTGGTAGTACCCTAGATGCTTTGAGCCTACTTGTAACCCTAGCCTTTCCAAATCTCGGGACGAGATTTATTTTAAGGGTGGTAGCCTGTCACATCCCAAGATTTTCCAAATCTTGTAACGTGAAAAATAAATGAATAAAATAAAACTTTGTTGATTTTCAGGGTGAGAAGAAACTTTTTGATTCCAAATTGGAAACCTTCAAACTTATTTTGATCAAATAAAATCCTAAAAGGATTTAAAAAGATAAATAAACAATAAAGTTAAAAATATTTGAAAGTACTATTTTGGAAACTTTTAATAAAAAGATTTGGTTTTCAAAAGCAAAGGATAGAATTATAAATAAGGATTATTTTATAAACCAAATTAAAACTTGGCCAAGCCTTTGATATAAAATATTTCTACTGGATAAAAATAGTAAAGGTTTATTTAAAATAAAATAATAAGGATTTATTATCCAAGTTTATTAAAAATAAAGGTTTTACTATTTTAATTAAACATCAAAACTTATTTATTTATTTTAAACAAGTTTTCCAAGTATTCTTTATTTTCAAATAAAACCTACTGATTTGGTTTTGATAATATTTAGATTTCAAAATGGAGTTTTGAATAAATCAAAATATATTTGATTTAATAACAAAGGTCTATTTATTTAATTATTAATGGACCCTAAAATAAAAATATGATTTTGATTTTGGACTCTGGTTTATTGTTGTTAGACAGAACCAAAACTCAATGCAAAGTTTGGGAGAGTTTTGAATTGATTTGAATGTTTGAGTAGTTGTTTGAATTCCAAAACAGAAAATAGAATTAGAAAAAGATAAAGTTATCAGGAAGAAAAAATAGAATTGGACACAGCCCAGCCGGCCAGCCCAACAAGCCCAACAGCAAGCCCACCCCACTCTCTCTCGCGCGAAACGTTTTCACCAGAAGATCCACCCGCACAGACACTGACCAGTGGCCCCTCTTCCCCTCTCTTTTCCCCACTGACGACAGGACCGCACACCACTGTTCATCGTCTTCAACCCGCGCTAATTCCTCCTCGCTGTTTCCCGTCCTTTACTCTGGCGATCAATTCGCGTTGATAGCGGCCATTACTCCAACCCGCGACCACGCTGTTTTAAATGCCCGCGTCTTACCTCTCTTTCCCCCAGACAGCTCTCTTTCTCTGCCCCCAGGCCGTCGTAATTTCGAGCTAGCACATCACTGCTCCGACGAGCTCGCCGACAAAATTCTGACGAACTCGAACCACCCCACCATCCCTGCTTCACACTATATTTCTCACCAAACCCTTGCGCACCTGCCCGTGTCATCCGTTCACCCGCGGGCGCCCCAGAACGTCGACTTCGACAATCTCCGAGCGCCGCCGCATCTGCTACTTTCTCCGGCGACCTTCCCCTGGTAAGACAGACCGCCCCACGCCCTCTTGTTCATGCTCCTGCACTCGCCACACTCGGCTGCATCTAACCGTGCCCTTGTTTTCCCTCGGGGCGAACCGCAGCACCGCCCTCGACGACCACCAGACGAACCCGACGCCGCTTCAATCTCCGGCGAGCGATTAATCCCACTCCAGTGCGCCCCTCGCCCAGACAGCACCACCTTGAGCTTCCCCAGTACCCTGCGAACACGGTAAGCATCTCCGTTAGCCTCCTTGCTTCCTGCATCGCTGGCTCCGCTGTAGGCAGACACGCCGCCGCCAGCGCCGCTGCTTTTTGGTCATTGCGTAAGAGCCGTTAGATCTGAATCAACTCTAAGGGGTACGAGTGGACCTGAGCCGTGCGATTGAACTAAGATCCAACGCACCAGAGAGGCTAATCCGCACGAAGCGGTATCGCCCAATAAGAACACGACGCGTGCCCAGTCTGTGATTTAAAACAAATTTTGAA
This sequence comes from Avena atlantica, assembly GCA_910589765.1. Taxonomy (NCBI): domain Eukaryota; kingdom Viridiplantae; phylum Streptophyta; class Magnoliopsida; order Poales; family Poaceae; genus Avena; species Avena atlantica. The sequence continues at coordinate 21,232,141 of OU342734.1, read as the reverse complement.
TCTGATTTAGATGCATATTTGAAAACCTTGTAACTTTTGATCCACACGTCCAAAATTTGCAAACTTTATATCAATGGAATCAGTGGAACAAGCCCTAGCCAACCATGCAATTTGTTTAGTAAAAAGCTTCTGGTAAAATGTTTGTTTTTGCAGAAACATTTGTATGCTTGTTTAGGTTATAAAAATTATTCCAAAAATGATTTTGAGATTGAAATCTTTGCAAATTGGATTGTTGTGAACCTACTGACCCTAGGAATCAACCCATGGATTTAAAAATGTATTTTGTGGAGTTTAGGAATAAAAACTTGAATTAACTCATTTCTAGCCAAATAGAAATATTGATTTTGCTATGAAAATGATTTTGGAGTAAAAACTTTTGGAAAATGATTTGAATCAAACCTACTGACCCTAAACACCATGTTTTGTGAATTAACACCTTATTTGGTGAACATTATAAAAATTGTTGCTTTGCTAAAAACATTTTCCACCACATAAAATAATGATTGGATTTAAAAATAATTTATGGATAAAACCTTTTTGCAAATGACTTTGCCACTTAGGAAAATGACCACTTTTGAACCTTACAATGTGTAGAGCCTAGTAGAGACCACCTTGGCAAGCAAAACTATCTTTTGCATGCTTGCATGCATGACTTGGTTTCTATTATTTTATGTGTGTTGAATTGTTTGAATATTGGTTGGAATGCTAGTTGATTTTGTGTTTGCTTGATTGATTGATTTGTAGAGAAGTTAGAAAAGTGTGAAACTAGCAAGATCAAGAAGTGAACCAACATTCCCTACCAAAAAGGCAAGTGACACTATCATCTAAAGTCCTACTATTTTCATTATACTTAGTGGATTTTGAAACATGCATGAAAAGAATTTCTATACTTATGCTATGCTAAATCCTAATAGGATACCCTATACATTCCTTAGTGAAAACAATATAGTTGTAAAATTCTTAGCCAAGCTACATATTTTGAGAAGAGATACATGTTGAGATTTTTATGAAGTTGAGAAAAGGACTTATGTTTTATATAATAAAACAAGTACTCAATGAACCACCTGGGTGGACAAGGATACTCAAGTTTTGGACTAGGTGGCAACAAAAGGAACCATGTCGATGGCAATCTCTTTGTGTTGTGCACCAAAAGAAAACCACCCAGGGACTTAGAGATCGAACATGTTTCTCCAACTGTGGCTTTAGTGTACAGCCACATGCTATTATGGCTCTGGCTTAGTCAACTACATTGGGAAGACCCATGTATTGTCTTCAGGTTAACTGAAAATGAGGGAACTCGAAACCCTACATGGGTGCCTGAAGACAAGCTAGCAATGATGTATGGGAGGACCCTCTGGAAAGACTTTGTCACATTCTCAATCTGCCAGTACTCCATCTTGGTGAGTACTTATCCAGCGGCCACTCGTGGCAACAAGATGAGAGTGTGTCATCTGGGTAAAGTGTACAACTTCTGCAGAAGATAATAAAATCTAAGTACTTAGCCGTGTCCCCGGTTATGGACAATACTGAGCAACTAAAGCTTGAAGCTATGGGAAATCTCGACATTCCAATTTCTAAAAGAAAAACTTTAATGTGACAACAAAAGACTTGAAGAACTTGGGGGTACCAAGGATCTCAAGAGATTTTTGATAAAAACTTGAAGTACTTGGGGGTACCAAGGAGCTCAAGATATTTTTGATAAAAACTTGAAGTACTTGGGGTGTACCAAGGAGCTCAAGAGATTTTGATAAAAACCTAAAGCACTTGGGGATTTACCAAGGAGCTCAAGATATTTTGACAAAGACTTGAAACACTTGGGGATTTACCAAGGAGTTCAGAAAGATTTGACAAAAGATCAAAACTATTTGAAAAGATAGGATAAATTATTGCTTTCTGCAAATGAGCCTAAAACCCTACTTAGCCAAATATGCATGTAATGATAGGATCCACCTATATTCAACATAGTAGTGAAACTTGCCAATACAATTCAAATGTATTGACCTTTGTGGCTGTAACTTGTTATGTTGCAGGTTTTGTTTGATTTAGTGAAGTTGATTGATTAGGATTACAAGTCTACAACCAACATGTTTGCCTGTGGCACTTTGAAGATGAAGGACCCCATGCTTATAGATATTCTGCTGCAATGTAATGTAATATCCAAATGAGCTATGTAAGATGTAATAAAATTATGTTATTCCTGGTTATAAAGTTATATTATGACCTTTGTTTCTTGATATTACATCTTAACTGTGGATGCTAGCTATTGATCCAGGGACTAGCATTGTAAACACAGGGATCTCTACCTTATTGAAGGTGGTGACCTCTACAGATGTCAGCATGACATCATGCCAGCGTCAACCTAGCCCAATCAACACATTTGACCTAGTCTTTACCCTTGTGGCATGTGACGTGGTATCGGGCCATCTGTCAATGACTGTGAGTAGAAGGAGGGTCGATAACAAATGTATTCACTAACCTGAGCAGATGATGTGGCCATTGGCCCACCAGTCAGTGATTGTGTCTAGAATAGTATTAGTGTAAAAAGTATTTACCATTTAGAATTTAATTAGAAAATAATTTAGAGAAAAGAATAATCTTGTAAATTTAATATCTTTTGTTTTATAATTCAGAAAAATATGTTTAATATATGAAAATTTTCAGAAAAATAAAATCTATAACATTAAACTATTATCACATATTATGTTAAATATTTAAATAAATATTATTTAATAAAGGTTTTATAAGTAATAAAACTTTGATAATTCATAATTAAATATTGGTAAATGATAAAAATATAAATAATACACCAATAATATTAGAAAAATAAGAACTATAATTTAAAACTATAGTCATGCATTATTATTTCACTTAATTAAATATTTATTGTTTATTAAGTATTTATAAAGTAATAAATCTTATAAAATCATATCTTATTATCTATAAATCACAAAAATAAATGTAATATACCAAAATGATCAGAAAAATAATACTTACATCTTAAAAATATAATAATCCACTTTTGAAGTAAATAACAACTTAATACCCTAATAACTTGATTTTAAATCTAATTTCCTTAGTTGATAATTCATGTAAGGGTAAATAAAAATTACTAATATTTCTAAAATTAGTAAATTGAGTCTAATAAATAGTATTAGTCTTAAATATTGATAATATGAAGTCAAAATGGTTTAACACATTTTAAATACAAACTTATTAGATTATCATTCAAGTATAAGTGTATATCATTTTCTAAAAAGATTCTTATCAATTATAAAATCTTCAAGAATGATATTTTCAACCAAATAAAAACTTTTACCATTGTTTCAATCACAACTTTATAATTTACTAAATCTAAAGATAATTCATAAGTAGTAAATAATATTATTTACTTATCCACAAGCCATAACCACACCCTTATAAGGAGATAAATCCTTTTATACATTTATAATGTTAGGAAACCACTACTCAAATAGAAGTAATGCCATTCTTAAATAACTTTAAGGAAATATTATAAGATGAGCAAGTACAATATCATAAGCATTACACCTTATATCCATCCATGTTCTTAAACTTAACTTTAGTCTACAAGACTTTAAGTACAATGCTAAAGACCTTATTATGTGTTTTATAGTTAACTTTGGTCTATTATAATTAAGTCGTAAAGAATCTCAAGTCCAAACGATTCAAGCAAGCACAAACAACATCGACCATATTTGATTAACCACAAAGATTGTTTAGATCTTAGAAAAGCAATCTTGTCTTCAAATGTTATTCTTTTTGCCACTTCAGTCAACAGATGAAAATTAATCGTAATCAAATTACTTTATACTTTACTTGTATATTCAAGATTGTTGGCATTGAAGTCCTTTATAAGTGACATTACTTGTAAAGTAAAATTTGAAGATAAACTATTATTGTATAAGCAATCTTGAGTAGCATTCCACATTTGTGCATCTCATTGTTTTATGATCTTATAATTACATGATTGTTTCACACACACTCACAAGCCTTAATAAGAAGCACAAGTGTGAAGCTTAATCTAAAAGGGCAACACATTCCAAAGAAACCATTTCTAGTATCCAAATCCTAGAACAACGTTATTCCGGGGATTCGAGTTTACGAAATTGCATTACATTACTTATGCATAATAGCATCTTGCTTCTTTAAACATTAGTCCTTACCGGACCAATGATGTTGATTTCAGATATTGGATCTTTTATATTGTCTCGAAGACCGTGAGTGCATAATCTTGCAATCACAAAAGGCAAGTTCACACTTGCTCATGTCCTTTAATTATTTTCTGTAAAGTATTTTGCAAATCCAGTGTTGTCATCACCTGCATTTGAAAAAGGTCAGAAAACACTATTTTCATAATAGTATGATTATAGGTTATTTACCATGAGGTAATAACCTACTATGAAAGTTTCAGTGGTAATGGAACATATTATCTAGGACTTAATAACCAATGTTGCCAGTGATTCTTGCGCCATATATTACGCATTAACCATGAGATTTGGAATGGGACAGAGAAGTTAGCTGGATCGGCTCCCTTTCGCATGCATTGGACACTGTTCTGGGCATTTGTAAGTTGCAAATCGTGGGTATAGTCGTTTTATACGGGGAAAGGTCTACCGTGGATCTGGTCTTACAAAAGACAGATTTCTAGTGTTAATGGTTGTTGTGTGTATCCAACTCAGGTATAGCCGTTTTATACTACAATTGTAATGTTTTATGGATGAAAGCCTTGATTACCCAACTGGAAACTTAAACCATAAAGGATCAAAGGATTATAATGATCATGGTTTAGTCACCAATATTGATTGCTTATATCATGTATAAGTGACATTGGTGGATAGAACATGATTGAACCCTAGTATAGATATGTTATTCTAGGTTAGCCATGACAAGTCACCATGATATAATGTGAAGTTTACGTTAAGATATTGGAGTCAAGTAGAGATAAGATAGTATGATTAAGATGATGCTAGAGCAACATTGGATTATAGGAGTAATAGTTGAAGGGAATATGCCCTGAGAGGCAATAATAAAATGTTTATTATGTGTATTCCAAGTATATGATAGATGTTTATTTTGCATGCTATAATTGTATTAATACGGAAACGTTAATACATGTGTGTTTAATAAACAAACAGAAAGTTCCTAGTTATGCCTCTCTCATAAACTAGTTCGTTGATTAACAAGATGATCACGATTTCCTGATCATGGACATTGGATGTTGTTAATAACGAGATCACAACATTAGTGTAATGGTGTGATGAACATTCATACGAAGTATAGCATTACGATCAAAGTCATTGAGTTTATATTGCTATAAACAAACTATGAAGTAGTCCTAATCCTTAGACCATGAGATCATGCCACTCACTAACACCGGAAGAGTTTCTTGTTGACATCAATCGTCACTTCGTAACTGGGTGATTATAAAGATGGCTTCAAAGCTACTAAAGTGTTATGTTGATAATCATGGATCAAGAGTGGAATTTTTTCATCCCGATGACGGATAGATATGCTCTGGGCCCTCTTGGTGATATCACATTGGTTAGCTTGCAAGCAAGTGATTTGATCACTATAATGTAATATCACGGGAACGAGAAAAGAGTGCATGTCAGTAACGAGATCAAACTAGGTATGGAGATACCGATGATCGAATCTCGGACATGTAATATATCATGAAACAAAGGGATTAAGATACAAGTGTAAAAGGTTCCGACGATCACAGGAAAAGTCATCGTTGAATGTGTGGGAGTCAGTATGGATCTCCAGGTCCCGCTACTGATTATTGATCGGAGAAGGGTCTCGATCATGTCCGCATTATTCGCGAACCGTAGGGTGACACACTTAAGGGACACTGGCATCCATTTGGAGCAAATGTTTCGTGCCGAAAGAATAAACAAGCGCAGGAATTTATTTCACTAGATACCAAAACAGGTTTTCGGGTGAAATTGCATAAAGTGGTTATGCATGTGAAATGGAATTCTAGAAAGGGGTTATTTGTGAATGTTTGTCATTAAAGTAATTGACAAAATTCTGAATAAAATAAAAGAGTTTTATTTAATGAGAGTTTGCATTAAATTTGGTGGAAATTTAATGGGAATTTGAGTGGACTTTTGAGTGAAGAAAATTGAAGGGACATTTTGTGAGTGGAGTGTCCACCCACATGAATGAAGGAGGGGAGGGGCAGCCCCCATGGCCGGCGGCCACCCCCTTGGGTGCGCCCCCATCCTCCTATAAAAGGAGCCCCTCCTCTCACTTGTCTCTGACACCTTCTCGCGAAGGATCTCTCTCCCCCTCTAGAATTTATCCCCCATGGTCTCGGACTAGCGAGATACATGTTCCCGGTGGCAATTCGGCAAGAAAGGGTTGTGCTTCCGCTGCATCGCTGGAGCGAGGAGGCGGAGGTTGCCCGGTGTCTTGTACGTGTGTGCGAGCACGGATGCGCTGCTGCTTTGCGGTGCTAGGACTTCCTCTCGATCTTGAGATCGGCAAGAGATCGTCTACATCAACCACGAGTTGAACTCGTTAAGCTTTGTCGGTCTTCAAGGGTATGTTCTCTACGGATATACATCCGCCCGTTGTTTGTATCTAGTAGATAGATCTTGGTACTTAATTCCCATCGTAGGAAATTTTTTGTTTTCTATGCTGTGAACCCAACAGTGGTATCAGAGCCGGATCTATGCGTAGATGCTTTACACGGGTAGTACACATATGAGTATGTGGGCGATGATGATCATGTTGTTGCTCGTTCGTTGTAATTTTGGATATTGGTGGCTTAGTGGGATGAAGCGGCCCGGACAAACTTTACATGTCCTCGCACATGAGACCTGTTCCACGCTTGACATGCAACTAGTTTGCATAAGTGGCTAGCGGGTGTCTGTCTCTCCTACTATAGTCAATATCTATTTTGCAACTAGTTGTCAACAATTTGGTTATCCTCGTTGTGGTTCATGTTCGTAGGTAAGAACGGTTCTATCTCGAAAGCCCTAAGCCACGTAAAACTTGCAATGGATAAATTAGAGGCGTCTAGTTTAGATTGTTGCTGGGCTAGTGTTATGATATGGTGATGTTGTAAGTAGAAGTATGAGATGATACTCTTACAACGTACATAACATGTAATCTCCATAGACCTTGGACTTACACATATAGGTATGATAGTGATCATACCACGGTGCACATGATAGAGATCATATGCGGGAACCATATCATTTCACTAATAAACATGTGATGTTTGATAGCATCTTATATTGCTTGTTTAGCGCTTTGTTAGCATAATAAGATGATCCCTCTTTTAAATATCAAGATAAGAATGTGTTCTTCCTTTAGTATGCATCGATTATGTTTTCGTCGCTCCAAGACATCACGTGATGATCGGGTGTTCTTGGATCCACGACCATATTTCGGGTGTAAAACAGTTACACACGCGAATACTAAGGTTCTAACTTGGCGAGCCTAGCATGTACAGACATGGCCTCGGAACAGGGACCGAAAGGTTAAGCATGAGTCATATAGTTGATATGATGCCCATTTGATGCTCGCCTTTGAAGCTACACCGACTCACGTGATGATCGGACTTGGTGTAGTGGATTTAGTTCATGTAATCACCAAAAAGGCACGAGGGATGTCGTTTTTGAGTGGGAGTTCATTCGTAATATGGATTAGTTGAACTCAATCTATCATACACTTAGTCTAAACTTTACAAATTCTGTTGTAGATGGCACCACCTGCTTTTAATTTCAATGTGTTCATGGAGAAAGAGAAACTTGCAACGAACGGTAGCAACTTTACCGAATGGGCCATGAATTTGAGGATTCTCCTCTCTGCTGCACAAAAGCAATATGTGCTAGAAGCGCCGGCCCCCCACCTTTTGATGATGCCCCTGACGAGGAGAAGAATGTCTATCAGACTCTTCAGGAGGACCACAACTTAGTTCATTGCGGCATATTGTATGGGCTAGAGCCGGAACTTCGAAAGCGTTTTGAAAATGACAATGCTTTTGATACAATGGGTGAGTTGAAAATGATTTTCGACACACATGCTGCTGTAGAGAGCTACAACTCTTCAGAAAAGTTCTTTAGCTGCATGATGGAAGAGCACAGCTCCGTTAGTGAGCATGTACTCAAGATGTCGGGTTACGCCGATAAGCTTGTGTCCTTGGGAATATCGATTCCCATTGAATTAGGCATCCATCGTGTTCTGCAGACTCTTCCACCTAGCTATAAGATCTTCGTGATGAACTATAATATGCAAGGCATGAAGAAGTCTCTCCCCGAGCTTCTGTCAATGCTTAAAACTGCAGAAGTGGAGATCAAAAAGGAACATCAAGTGTTGATGATCAATAGGAACACTGGTTTCAAGAAAGACAAGAAGGGAAAACGGAAGGGAAGTAAGGGCGGCAAGCCTGTTGCCGTGCCTGAAAAGAAACCCCAAGTTGGACCTAAGTCTGATACCGAGTGCTACTATTGTAAGGGGACTGGCCACTGGAAGCGCAACTGCCCCAAGTATTTGGCAGACAGGAAAGCCGGCAAGGCAAACAAAGGTATATATGATATACATGTTATTGATGTGTACTTTACTAGTGCTCGCAGTAGCACCTGGGTATTTGATACCGGTTCAGTTGCTAATATTTGTAACTCGAATCAGGGGCTACGGAACAAGCGACCGCTAGCAAGGGGTGAGGTCAAGATGCGTGTCGAGAATGGATCAAGCGTTGATGTGATCGCCGTCGGAACGCTGCCTCTCCACTTGCTGTCGGGATTAGTTATAAACTTGAATAATTGTTATCTGGTGCCTGTACTGAGCATGAACATTGTATCTGGATCGTGTTTGATGCGAAGTGGTTATTCATTTAAATCCGAGAACAATGATTGTTCCATTTATATGAATGAAATCTTTTATGGTCATGCACCGATGATGAATGGTTTATTTCTTTTAGATCTCGATAATAATGTTACACATATTCATAATGTTGATGCTAAAAGGATTAATCTAAATGATGATATATCCGCATATATGTGGCACTGCCGTTTAGGTCATATTGGCGTTAAACGCATGAAGAAGCTCCATTCGGATGGACTTTTGGAATCACTTGATTATGAATCATTTGATACATGTGAGCCATGCCTTATGGGCAAGATGACTAGAACGCCGTTTTCCGGTTCAATGGAACGGGTGACAGATTTATTGGAAATCATACATTCTGATGTATGTGGTCCAATGAGTGTGTCGGCGCGAGGTGCATATCGTTATTTTGTTACTTTCACGGATGATTTGAGTAGATACGGTTATATCTACTTGATGAAACACAAGTCTGAAACCTTTGAAAAGTTCAAGGAGTTTCAGAATGAAGTGGAAAATCATCGTAATAGAAAGATCAAATTTCTATGGTCCGACCGTGGAGGTGAGTATCTAAGTTACGAGTTTAGCACTCACATGAAAGAGTGTGGAATTGTTTCACAACTCACACCTGCCGGAACACCACAGCGAAATGGTGTGTCGGAACGTCGTAATCGTACTTTATTATATATGGTTTGATCTATGATGTCTCTAACGGACTTGCCATTGTCATTTTGGGGCTATGCACTAGAAACTGCTGCATTCACTTTAAATCGGGCACCATCTAAATCCGTTGAAAGACACCGTATGAATTGTGGTTGGAAACAAACCTAAGCTGTCATTTCTTAAAGTTTGGGGATGCGATGTTTATGTGAAGAAACTTCAACCGGATAAACTCGAACCCAAAGCGGAAAAATGCGTCTTCACAGGATACCCTAAGGAAACTATTGGGTATTCCTTCTATCACAGATCCGAGGGCAAGGTTTTTGTTGCCAAGAATGGATCCTTTCTAGAGAAAGAGTTTCTCGCGAAAGGTGTGAGTAGTCGGAAGGTAGAACTCGAAGAGGTTATTGAACCTTCTCTTCAAAGTATGGCGAGTAGCGCAGCGCCGGAAGTTGTTCCGGAGTTGGCTCCACCTGTTGAAGAGGGAACTAATGATAATGATCATGAAACTCCAAAAGAGAGTACTACCGAACCTCCCAGGTCAAGCAGGACGCGTGCAGCTCCCGAGCTGTACGGAAATCATGTCATGAATTTCATGGTTGATGAAAATTATAACCCTGCGACGTATGAAGAAGCGATGATGAGCCCGGATTCCAACAAATGGTTAGAAGCCATGAAATCCGAGATGGAATCCATGTATGAAAATCAGGTTTGGAACTTGGTGGACTTACCTCACGACCGAAAGTCCGTGGAGAACAAATGGATTTTCAAAAGTAAAACTGATGCTGATGGTAATGTAACCGTCTATAAAGCTCGACTAGTCGCAAAGGGGTTTCGACAAATTCAAGGAGTTGACTACGATGATACATTCTCTCCCGTAGCGATGCTAAAGTTAGTTAGGATTATGTTAGCAATTGCTGCATATTTCGATTATGAGATATGGCAGATGGATATCAAAACCGCGTTTCTCAATGGTAATATTGAAGAAGAGTTGTATATGATACAACCAAAGGGTTTTGTCGATCCTAAGGATGCTAACAAGGTGTGCAAGCTTCAGCGATCCATCTATGGATTGAAGCAAGCATCACGAAGTTGGAATCTCCGCTTTGATGAGGTGATCAAAGAGTTTGGATTTGTCCAAACTAATGGAGAAGCTTGTATTTACAAGAAAGTGAGTGGGAGCAATGTGGCATTTCTGATATTATATGTGGATGACATATTATTGATCGGAAATGATATAGATCTTTTAAACAGTGTTAAAAGTTATCTAAACAACAAATTTTCAATGAAGGACCTAGGTGAAGCGTCATACATATTAGGCATAAAGATCTATAGAGATAGATCTAGGCGCCTAATAGGGCTATAGCAAAGTACATACCTTGATAAGATTTTAAAGAAGTTTAAAATGGAAGATAGTAAGAAGGGGTTCTTACCTATGACACAAGGCACGACATTGAGTAAGACTCAAAGTCTGGCTTCGGCGGAAGAAAGAGAGATAATGGGCAAGGTCCCCTATGCTTCAGCCATAGGCTCTATAATGTACGCCATGCTATGTACAAGACCGGATGTGGCACATGCTATTAGTTTGACTAGTAGGTACCAATCAGAACCAGGTTCAGAACACTGGAAAGCGGTCAAGAATATCCTTAAGTACTTGCGAAGAACTAAGGATATGTTTCTTGTATACGGAGGTGAAGAAGAGCTCGTCGCTATGTGTTATGTCGACGCTAGCTTTGACACCAATCCGGATGACTCTAAGTCTCAATCCGGATAGGTATTTCTCATGAATGGCGGAGCGGTTAGTTGTAGGAGCTCCAAACAACCTGTGGTGGCGGTATCAACAACGGAGGCCGAATATGTTACTGCTTCAGAAGCGGCTCAGGAAGCAGTTTGGATGAAGGAGTTCATATCCGAACTAGGTGTGGTTGCAAACGCGTTGGACCCAATGGTGATCTATTGTGACAACAATGGTGCCATTGCCAATGCCAAAGATCCAAGGTCTCACAAGCATTCCAAGCATATTAAGCGCCGGTTTCACTCCAGCCACGAGCATGTCAAGGATGGAGATATAAAGATTTATAAAGTACATACGGATCTCAATGTTGCAGATCCGTTGACTAAAACTCTCCCTAGGGCAAAACATGATCTACACTAGAACTCCATGGGTGTTAGATACATCACAATGTAACTAGATTATTGTCTCTAATGCAAGTGGGAGACTGAAGGGAATATGCCCTAAGAGGCAATAATAAAATGTTTATTATGTGTATTCCAAGTATATGATAGATGTTTATTTTGCATGCTATAATTGTATTAATACGGAAATGTTAATACATGTGTGTGTAATAAACAAACAGAAAGTTCCTAGTTATGCCTCTCTCATAAACTAGTCCGTTGATTAACAAGATGATCACGGTTTCCTGATCATAGACATTGGATGTTGTTAATAACGAGATCACAACATTAGTGTAATGGTGTGATGAACATTCATCCGAAGTATAGCATTATGATCAAAGTCATTGAGTTTATATTGCTATAAACAAACTACAAAGTAGTCCTAATCCTTAGACCATGAGATCATGACAATCACTAACACCGGAAGAGTTTCTTGTTGACATCAAACGTCACTCCGTAACTGGGTGATTATAAAGATGGCTTCAAAGCTACTAAAGTGTTATGTTGAGAATCATGGATCAAGAGTGGAATTTGTTCATCCCGATGACGGATAGATATGCTCTGGGCCCTCTCGGTGATATCCCATTGGTTAGCTTGCAAGCAAGTGATTTGATCACTAGAATGTAATATCACGGGAACGAGAAAAGAGTGCATGTCAGTAACGAGATCAAACTAGGTATGGAGATACCGATGATCGAATCTCAGACATGTAATATATCGTGAAACAAAGGGATTAAGATACAAGCGTAAAAGGTTCCGACGATCACAGAAAAAGTCATCGTTGAATGTGTGGGAGTCAATATGAATCTCCAGGTCCTGCTACTGATTATTGATCGGAGAAGGGTCTCGATCATGTCCGCATTACTCGCGAACCGTAGGGTGACACACTTAAGGGACACTGGCATCCAGTTGGAGCAAATGTTTCATGCCGAAATAATAAACAAGCGTAGGAATTTATTTCACTAGATACCGAAACAGGTTTTCGGGTGAAATTGCATAAAGTGGTTATGCATGTGAAATGGAATTCTAGCAAGGGGTTATTTGTGAATGTTTGTCATTAAATTAATTGACAAAATTATGAATAAAATAAAAGAGTTTTATTTAATGAGAGTTTGCATTAAATTTGGTGGAAATTTAATGGGAATTTGAGTGGACTTTTGAGTGGAGAAAATTGAAGGGAAATTTTGTGAGTGGAGTGTCCACCCACATGAATGAAGGAGGGGAGGGGGCAGCCCCCATGGCCGACGGCCACCCCCTTGGGTGCCCCCCCCCTCCTCCTATAAAAGGAGCCCCTCCTTTCACTTGTCTCTGACACCTCCTCGTGAAGGATCTCTCTCCCCCTCTAGAATTTATCCCCCATGGTCTCGAACTAGCGAGATACATGTTCCCGGTGGCTATTCGGCAAGAAAGGGTTGTGCTTCCGCTGCATCGCTGGAGCGAGGAGGCGGAGGTAGCCCGGTGTCTTGTACGTGTGTGCGAGCACGGATGCGCTGCTGCTTTGCGTCGCTAGGACTTCCTCTCGGTCTTGAGATCGGCAAGAGATCGTATACATCAACCACGAGTTGAACTCGTTAAGCTTTGTCGGTCTTCAAGGGTATGTTCTCTACGGATATACATCCACCCGTTGTTTGTATCTAGTATATAGATCTTGGTACTTAGTTCCCATCATAGGAAATTTTTTGTTTTCTATGCTGCGAACTCAACAATAGTTTCCTCTTGGGAAATACTAAACACTTAGGTGAAGTAAAGTTTGATATATACATCTACTGGAGTAATATTAGTGGTGGATGATTAAGGAAGAGTATGAATGGAGTTAGAAGTAACTACTTGTTGGATTGGAGGTTATCAACAGTAGAGTAGTTGATATAACCCAGTATGGATATGAGAAGATTATGAAAGCTTTAGTGTCAAGCTCATTGGAATTACAAATGGATTTAGAAGAATATAAGGTGGATAAGAATATTCTTATGAAGTAAATCTCATCATGTTAACACATGATGATGGATAGGAAGAAGTTGTATATGTAGGAAAGGAATTCCTTAATTAGAAGTCCAGGATTGTGAATTATGGAAGATAGGAATTCTTGATAAACACTAAACCTTAACTCTAGAATCGAAATTAATATCTATTTCATCTGATTGATATATCATCTTATCTCCACAATGCTTTATAGGAATATTTTTCTATAGCAAATCACTTAAGCACATCTTTATCATTCCCAATTATCATAACCATATGTGCTTAGGAGTTATCTTTATCAATTATTTTCCATAAGATATTCCAGAAACTAACTTTCTATTTGTAAGTTGCAGATCATGGGTATAGTCATTTTATAGTCGTTTGTAAGTTGTAAGTTGCAGATCGTGGGTATAGTCATTTATAGGACACTGTTCTGGGCATTTGTAAGTTGCAGATCGTGGGTATAGTCGTTTTATACGGGGAAAGGTCTACCGTGGATCTGGGCTTACAAAAGACAGATTTCTAGTGTTAATGGTTGTTGTGTGTATCCAACTAAGGTATAGCCGTTTTATACGGGGAAAATTCTACCTTGAGTTTGGGCATACGACAATTGCGGTGTATGCGGGGTCGCGGAGAAGGACAGTGATTGGCTTGGATCTTAGTCTGGGCCTCATACCAAGGAAGTATGAACGGGTCGGATGTGCAGCAAACTAAGATCTCTCATGGGTAAAGTGACGCACCTCTACAGAGTGTAAGAACTGTAACTTGTTACTCCCTATTCTGGGAAGGACCTACGAACGCGGCAGGAAAGGAACTCCACGAAAGTTCTGGTAAACCTATGAAGGCTGATGGACATAGCTTTTCAGAATAAAAGCAACCTTTGAAGAAATGTTTACGAAAACCTGCAGTGCCTACTGTTGGAGATATGCCCTAGAGGCAATAATAAATGTAGTTATTATTATATCTTTGTGTTTATGATAAATGTTTACATTCATGCTATAATAGTATTAACAAGGAAACATTAATACTTGTGTGATTTGTAAAAGAAATTAGAGTCCCTGGTAAAGCCTCTTCATAATACTAGCTTGTTGGTTAATAAATGATTGTGGTTTCCCTATCATGAAGATGGAGATGTTATTAACAAAAAGATCATATCGTTAGGAGAATGGTATGATGGACAAACTCCTATAGATAAGCGTAGCATAAAGATCAAGTCATTTTAATAGTTCAATTGCTATATGCTTTCTGATACATAGTAACCTAATTCCTTCGACCATGAGATCATGCTTATCACCATCACCGGAAGGATGCTTTGATGACATCAAACACCACACCGTAACTGGGTGGCTATAAAGGTGGCATTGAGTGTTCGGAAAGTATGGGTTGAGACACATGGATCAAGAGTGGGATTTGTCCATCCATATGACGGATAGATATACTCTGGGCCCTCTCGGTGGAATTTCATCCAATTAGCTTGCAAGCATGTGACTGGTTCACAAGGGATCACATACCATGGGAACGAGAAAAGAGTACTTATCGGTAACGAGGTTGAACTAGGTATGCAGAGATACCGACGATCAAAACCTCGGATAAGTAAAATATCGTGAGACAAAGGGAAATTGGTATCGTATGTAAGTGGTTCATGAATTTCCAGATTCCTCTATTGTTTATTGTTCGGAGAAGTGTCTCGATCATGTCCGCATAATTCACGAACTGTAGGGAGACACACTTAAGGATTCGATGTTGTTGAGTAGTTATGGAATGATGAGTAAGAGAACGAATGTTGTTCAGAGTCTCGGATGGGATCCGGGATATCACGAGGAGATCCGGAATGGTCCGGAGAATAAGATTCATATAAGGAAAGTCTTGTTTCGGAGTTGGGGAATGATTCCGGTGTTTTCATCGGGAATGTTCTAGAAGGTTCCGGAAGGTCCGACACTCCGGAGGGGAAGGGTACATGAATGTGTCATAACAAGTTGGAATGGTTGCATCATGTACTAGGTGTCATCGCTGGGCAAAATAAAGGGATAAATCAAATCCTAGTTTGAAAAGTCAAACGGCAGTTTTGCTTGGTGGAGGGAGAGTAGGAAACCTACTTGGGGAGGAGTTCCTCTCCCTCCACCCGCCGGCCAAGGAGGCCGACTTGGGGGAGGACTCTCCTCCCCTGGCCGGCTCCCTCCCACCTATAAAAGGAGGGGCAGGGGTGCCCCTCTAGACACACACCTCTCTCCACCAAACCCTAACCATAGCCGCCGGTCACCAAGTCAACGCCCCCGCCCTAGGGTTTGCCCTAGCCGCCGACTTGGGGCTTTCCCCTTGCCCTAGCCGCCGGCCTAGCCCTCTCTCCTTGGTGCCTATAAACCCTAGATCACCAAGGCCTCTCTCATAGTCCACCATACTCGCTCCGGCTTAAGGCGAAGCCCTGCGAGATCTCCCCTCTACTTCCGGTACCACGCCGTCGTGCTGCCAGAATCGCGAGGAGAGTGCTACAACCTCCGCTGCCTGCTGGAACAAGGGAGAGGAAGGTCTTCATCGAGTACCGAACGTGTGACCGACTACGGAAGTGCTACCGGAACGCAGCGCCGGAAGGATCGTCTACACGATCTTGAGATCGGCAAGAGTACGACTACATCACCCACGAGAATCTGCTCTCGTTAAACACTTCGGAATCTTCGAGGGTGAGTTATTCCATCGACTCGTTGCTACAATCTAGTAGATAGATCTTGGCTTGTTTGTTTCTATGCGGTAGAATTTTTTTGTTTTCCATGCTACGAACCCCTACACCTACGACCTATGGTCTGTGGCTGTAGATATAGTGCATCAAACACTCCTTTCTAGTGAACTTGCTGAGTATGCTCGTACTCAACATATCTTCTTAACCCTTGCTAGATTCTAAAGCCAGTACAGACGATGTCTACATCAAGTTACGCTCTATGAATCATCACCAGAAGCTAAAGTCTTCAATGATGTCAAGAAAGTCAACATATACATCAACTAAAGTGAAGACGAAGTTACTTATTAGATAGGAATATAATCTCTAGCCATAGAACCTATTTCTATAGTGTATTGCAATAGCAGCAATGCCAGACCAATAGTTCGGATACTAGTCTTATTAGTATGATAGTTTTTGAGTTGTTTATTTCTGATTCTTCTTTGTAAGAAGTTTCTTTCTCTCCCTTTAAACTAGAGTGTTCTCTGGATCTTGTGTAAAGAGTTGAGTTGTAACATATAGTCATGTCTTGGACCTGCTGTGTTTCTGTTGTACCACTCTGAGGGATGTAATACTAGTGAACGGTGTTTCATTGGTGTTATGTCAACGACTATAGTGTACTACATCATGCAGTGGTATGCTGGGTCACCGCAGTAGGCAAGGAACACGTGTGATAGTCAAGACTCCTCTTGGTAGATTCGCCCGACTCCAATGATACGTCTGTCTACTACTAAAACCATGGTCAACATATCAATTAAGGCTATGAGACCAGATCAAGGCTTTAAGCTTAATGGCTCATTGTCCTTGAGTTATAATAGCTACTCTTTGATATCGGTTGTATCACTCGGGGATCGCTGATTCACTAGCAAACAAGTTCATGTTGTGAGTTCTCAAGTGAAGGGAATATGCCCTGAGAGGCAATAATAAAGTGTTTATTATGTGTATTCCAAGTATATGATAGATGTTTATTTTGCATGCTATAATTGTATTAATACGGAAACGTTAATACATGTGTGTTTAATAAACAAACAGAAAGTTCCTAGTTATGCCTCTCTCATAAACTAGCTCGTTGATTAACAAGATGATCAAGGTTTCCTGATCATGGACATTGGATGTTGTTAATAACGGGATCACAACATTAGTGTAATGGTGTGATGAACATTCATCCGAAGTATAGCATTACGATCAAAGTCATTGAGTTTATATTGCTATAACAACTTACGAAGTGATCCTAATCCTTAGACCATGAGATCATGTCAATCACTAACACCGGAAGAGTTTCTTGATAACATCAAACGTCACACCATAACAGGGTGATTATAAAGATGGATTTAAAACTAATAAAGTGTTATGTTGAGGCTCATGGATCGAGAGTGGAATTTGTTCATCCTGATGACGGATAGATATACTCTGGGCCCTCTCGGTGATATCACATTGATTAGCTTGCAAGCAAGTGATTTGATCACTAGAATGTTATATCACAGGAACGAGAAAAGAGTGCATGTCGGTAACGAGATCAAACTAGGTATGGAGATACCGATGATCGAATCTCGGACATGTAATATATCGTGAAACAAAGGGATTAAGATACTAGCGTAAAAGGTTCCGACGATCACAAGAAAGTCATCGTTGAATGTGTGGGAGTCAGTATGGGTCTCCAGATCCCGCTTCTGATTATTGATCCGAGAGGGGTCTCGATCATGTCTGCATTATTCACGAACCGTAGGGTGACACACTTAAGAGACACCGACATCCAATTGGAGCAAATGTTTCATGCCGAAAGAATGAACAAGCGCAGGAATTTATTTCACTAGATACCGAAACAGGTTTTCGGGTGAAATTACATAAAGTGGTTATGCATGTGAAATAGAATTCTAGCAAGGGGTTATTTGTGAATGTTTGTCATTAAAGTAATTGACAAAATTCTGAATAAAATAAAAGAGTTTTATTTAATGAGAGTGTGCATTAAATTTGGTGGAAATTTAATGGGAATTTGAGTGGACTTTTGAGTGGAGGGAATTTAAAGGGCATTTTGTGAGTGGAGTGTCCACCCACATGAATGAAGGAGGGGAGGCGGCAGCCCCCATGGCCGGCGGCCACCCCCTTGGGTGCCCCCCCTCTTCCTATAAGAGGAGCCCCCCTCCTCACTTGTCTCACACACCTCCTCGTGAAGGATCTCTCTCCCCCTCTAGAATTTATCCCCCATGGTCTCGGACTAGCGAGATACATATTCCCGGTGGCTAGGACTTCCTCTCGATCTTGAGATCGGCAAGAGATCGTCTACATCAACCACGAGTTGAACTCGTTAAGCTTTGTCGGTCTTCAAGGGTATGTTCTCTACGGATATACATCCGCCCGTTGTTTGTATCTAGTAGATAGATCTTGGTATATAGTTCACATCGTAGGAAATTTTTTGTTTTCTATGCTACGAACCCTACAGTGGTATCAGAGCCGGATCTATGCGTAGATACTTTACACGGGTAGTACACATATGAGTATGTGGGCGATGATGATCATGTTGTTGCTCCTTAGTTGTAATTTTGGATATTGGTGGCATAGTGGGATGAAGCGGCCCAGACAAACTTTACATGTCCTCGCACATGAGACCTGTTCCACGCTTGACATGCAACTAGTTTGCATGAGTGGCTAGCGGGTGTCTGTCTCTCCTACTATAGTCAATATCTATTTTGTAAGCGAGTTGTCAACAATTTGATTTTCCTCGTTGTGGTTCATGTTCGTAGGTAAGAACGGTTCTATCTCGAAAGCCCTAAGCCACGTAAAACTTGCAATGGATAAATTAGAGGCGTCTAGTTTAGATTGTTGCTGGGCTAGTGTTATGATATGGTAGTGTTGTAAGTAGAAGTATGAGATGATACTCTTACAACACACATAGCGTGTAAAATCCATAGACCTTGGATTTACACATATAGGTATGATAGTGATCATACCACGATGCACATGATAGAGATCATCTGCGGGAACCATATAATTTCACTAATAAACATATGATGTTTGATAGCATCGTATATTGCTTGTTTAGCGCTTTGTTAGCATAATAAGATGATCCCTCATTTAAATATCAAGATAAGAATGTGTTCTTCCTTTAGTATGCATCGATTATGTTTTCGTCGCTCCAAGACATCACGTGATGATCGGGTGTTCTTGGATCCACGACCATATTTCGGGTGTAAAACAGTTACACACGCGAATACTAAGGTTCTAACTTGGCGAGCCTAGCATGTACAGACATGACCTCGGAACACGGACCGAAAGGTTAAGCATGAGTCATATAGTTGATATGATGCCCATTTGATGCTCGCCTTTGAAGCTATACCGACTCACGTGATGATCGGACTTGGTGTAGTGGATTTGGTTCATGTAATCACCAAAAAGGCACGAGGGATGTCGTTTTTGAGTGGGAGTTCATTCGATTAGTTGAACTCAATCTATCATACACTTAGTCTAAACTTTACAAATTCTGTTGTAGATGGCACCACCTGCTTTTAATTTCAATGTGTTCATGGAGAAAGAGAAACTAGCAACGAACGGTAGCAACTTTACCGAATGGGCCATGAATTTGAGGATTCTCCTCTCTGCTGCACAAAAGCAATATGTGCTAGAAGCGCCGTTAGGCCCCCCACCTTTAGATAATGCCCCTGACAAGGAGAAGAATGTCTATCAGACTCGTCAGGAGGACCACAACTTAGTTCATTGCGGCATATTGTATGGGCTAGAGCCGGAACTTCGAAAGCGTTTCGAAAACGGCAATGCATTTGATACAATGGGTGAGTTGAAAATGATTTTCGACACACATGCTGCTGTAGAGAGCTACAACGCTTCAGAAAAGTTCTTTAGCTGCATGATGGAAGAGCACAGCTCCGTTAGTGAGCATGTACTCAAGATGTCGGGTTACGCCGATAAGCTTGTGTCCTTGGGAATATCGATTCCCATTGACTTAGGCATCCATCGTGTTCTGCAGTCTCTGCCACCTAGCTATAAGAGCTTCGTGATGAACTATAATATGCAAGGCATGAAGAAGTCTCTCCCCGAGCTTCTCTCAATTCTTAAAACTGCAGAAGTGGAGATCAAAAAGGAACATCAAGTGTTGATGATCAATAGGAACACTAGTTTCAAGAAAGACAAGAAGGGAAAACAGAAGGGAAGTAAGGGCGGCAAGCCTGTTGCCGCGCCTGAAAAGAAACCGCGAGTTGGACCTAAGTCTGATTCCGAGTGCTACTATTGTAAGGGGACTGGCCACTGGAAGCGCAACTGCCCCAAGTATCTGGCAGACAAGAAGGCCGGCAAGGCAAACAAAGGTATATATGATATATATGTTATTGATGTGTACTTGACTAGTGCTTGCAGTAGCACCTGGGTATTTGATACCGGTTCAGTTGCTAATATTTGTAACTCGAATCAGGGGCTGCGGAACAAGCGACCGCTAGCAAGGGGTGAGGTCAAGATGCTTGTCGGCAATGGATCAAGCGTTGATGTGATCGCCGTCGGAACGCTGCCTCTCCACTTACCGTCGGGATTAGTTATAAACTTGAATAAATATTATCTGGTGCCTACACTGAGCATGAACATTGTATCTGGATCGTGTTTTATGCGAAGTGGTTATTCATTTAAATCCGAGAACAATGGTTGTTCCATTTATATGAATGAAATCTTTTATGGTCATGCACCGATGATGAATGGTTTATTTCTATTAGATCTCGATGATAATGTTACACATATTCATAATGTTGATGCTAAAAAAATTAAACTTAATGATGATATATCCGCATATATGTGGCACTGCCGTCTAGGTCATATTGGCGTTAAACGCATGAAGAAGCTCCATTCGGATGGACTTTTGGAATCACTTGATTATGAATCATTTGATACATGTGAGCCATGCCTTATGGGCAAGATGACTAGAACGCCGTTTTCCGGTTCAATGGAACGGGCGACAGATTTATTGGAAATCATACATTCTGATGTATGTGGTCCAATGAGTGTGTCGGCGCGAGGTGGATATCGTTAGTTTGTTACTTTCACTATTGATTTGAGTAGATACGGTTATATCTACTTGATGAAACACAAGTCTGAAACCTTTGAATAGTTCAAAGAATTTCAGAATGAAGTGGAAAATCATCGTAATAGAAAGATCAAATTTCTACGGTCCGACCGTGGAGGTGAGTATCTAAGTTACGAGTTTAGCACTCACATGAAAGAGTGTGGAATTGTTTCACAACTCACACCTGCCGGAACACCACAGCAAAATGGTGTGTCGGAACGTCGTAATCGTACTTTATTAGATATGGTTCGATCTATGATGTCTCTGACGGACTTGCCGTTGTCATTTTGGGGTTATGCACTAGAAACTGTTGCATTCACTTTAAATCGGGCACCATCTAAATCCGTTGAAAAGACACCGTATGAATTGTGGTTTGGAAACAAACCTAAGCTGTCATTTCTTAAAGTTTGGGGATGCGATGTTTATGTGAAGAAACTTCAACCGGATAAACTCGAACCCAAAGCGGAAACATGCGTCTTCATAGGATACCCTAAAGAAACTATTGGGTATTCCTTCTTTCACAGATCCGAGGGCAAGGTTTTTGTTGCCAAGAATGGATCCTTTCTAGAGAAAGAGTTTCTCGCGAAAGGTGTGAGTAGTCGGAAGGTAGAACTCGAAGAGGTTGTGGAACCTTCTCTTCAAAGTATGGCGAGTAGCGCAGCGCCGAAAGCTGTTCCGGAGTTGGCTCCACCTGTTGAAGAGGGAACTAATGATAATGATCATGAAACTCCGAAAGAGAGTACTACCGAACCTCGCAGGTCAAACAGGACGCGTGCAGCTCCCGAGCTGTACGGAAATCCTGTCATGAATTTCATGGTTGATGAAAATGATGACCCTGCGACGTATGAAGAAGCGATGATGAGCCTAGATTCCAACAAATGGTTAGAAGCCATGAAATCCGAGATGGAATCCATGTATGAAAATCAAGTTTGGAACTTGGTGGAATTACCTCACGACCGAAAGGCCATGGAGAACAAATGGATTTTCATAAGGAAAACTGATGTTGATGGTAATGTGACCGTCTAAAATGCTCGACTTGTCGCAAAGGGGTTTCGACAAATTCAAGGAGTTGACTACGATGAGACTTTCTCTCCCGTAGCGATGCTAAAGTCAGTTAGGATTATGTTAGCAATTGCTGCATATTTCGATTATGAGATATGGCAGATGGATGTCAAAACCGCGTTTCTCAATGGTAATATTGAAGAAGAGTTGTATATGATACAACCAAAGGGTTTTGTCGATCCTAAGGATGCTAACAAGGTGTGCAAGCTTCAGCGATCCATCTATGGATTGAAGCAAGCATCACGAAGTTGGAATCTCCGCTTTGATGAGGTGATCAAAGAGTTTGGATTTGTCCAAACTTATGGAGAAGCTTGTATTTACAAGAAAGTGAGTGGGAGCAATGTGGCATTTCTGATATTATATGTAGATGACATATTATTGATCGGAAATGATATAGATCTTTTAAACAGTGTTAAAAGTTATCTAAACAACAAATTTTCAATGAAGGACCTAGGTGAAGCATCATACATATTAGGCATAAAGATCTATAGAGATAGATCTAGGCGCCTAATAGGGCTATCGCAAAGTACATACCTTGATAAGATTTTAAAGAAGTTTAAAATGGACGGAAGTAAGAAGGGGTTCTTACCTATGACACAAGGCACGACATTGAGTAAGACTCAAAGTCTGGCTTCGGCGGAAGAAAGAGAGATAATGGACAAGGTCCCCTATGCTTCAGCCATAGGCTCTATAATGTACGCCATGCTATGTACAAGACCGGATGTGGCACATGCTATTAGTTTGACTAGTAGGTACCAATCGGATCCAGGTTCGGAACACTGGATAGCGGTCAAGAATATCCTTAAGTACTTACGAAGAACTAAGGATATGTTTCTTGTATACGGAGGTGAAGAAGAGCTCGTCGCTAAGTGTTATGTCGACGCTAGCTTTGACACCGATCCGGATGACTCTAAGTCTCAATCCGGATACGTATTTCTCATGAATGGCGGAGCGGTTAGTTGGAGGAGCTCCAAACAACCTGTGGTAGCGGGATCAAGAACGGAGGCCGAATATGTTGTTGCTTCAGAAGCGGCTCAGGAAGCAGTGTGGATGAAGGAGTTCATATCCGAACTAGGAGTGGTGGCAAACGCGTTGGACCCAATGGTGATCTATTGTGACAACAATGGTGCCATTGCCAATGCCAAAGAGCCAAGGTATCACAAGCATTCCAAGCATATTAAGCGCCGGTTTCACTCCATCCGCGAGCATGTCAAGGATGGAGATATAAAGATTTGTAAAGTACATACGGATTTCAATGTAGCAGATCCGTTGACTAAAACTCTCCCTAGAGCAAAACATGATCAACACCAGAACTCAATGGGTGTTAGATTTATCACTATGTAACTAGATTATTGTCTCTAGTGCAAGTGGGAGATTGAAGGGAATATGCCCTGAGAGGCAATAATAAAGTGTTTATTATGTGTATTCCAAGTATATGATAGATGTTTATTTTGCATGCTAT
The DNA here is from genome assembly GCA_910589765.1 of Avena atlantica. NCBI lineage: Eukaryota > Viridiplantae > Streptophyta > Magnoliopsida > Poales > Poaceae > Avena > Avena atlantica. Next base: position 21,208,201 of record OU342734.1, on the reverse strand, counting down.
AATTGTATTAATACGGAAACGTTAATACATGTGTGTTTAATAAACAAACAGAAAGTTCCTAGTTATGCCTCTCTCATAAACTAGCTCGTTGATTAACAAGATGATCAAGGTTTCCTGATCATGGACATTGGATGTTGTTAATAACGGGATCACAACATTAGTGTAATGGTGTGATGAACATTCATCCGAAGTATAGCATTACGATCAAATTCATTGAGTTTATATTGCTATAACAACTTACGAAGTGATCCTAATCCTTAGACCATGAGATCATGTCAATCACTAACACCGGAAGAGTTTCTTGATAACATCAAACGTCACACCGTAACAGGGTGATTATAAAGATGGATTCAGAACTAATAAAGTGTTATGTTGAGGCTCATGGATCGAGAGTGGAATTTGTTCATCCTGATGACGGATAGATATACTCTGGGCCCTCTCGGTGATATCACATTGATTAGCTTGCAAGCAAGTGATTTGATCACTAGAATGTTATATCACAGGAACGAGAAAAGAGTGCATGTCGGTAACGAGATCAAACTAGGTATGGAGATACCGATGATCGAATCTCGGACATGTAATATATCGTGAAACAAAGGGATTAAGATACTAGCGTAAAAGGTTCCGACGATCACAAGAAAGTCATCGTTGAATGTGTGGGAGTCAGTATGGGTCTCCAGATCCCGCTTCTGATTATTGATCCGAGAGGGGTCTCGATCATGTCCGTATTATTCACGAACCGTAGGGTGACACACTTAAGAGACACCGACATCCAATTGGAGCAAATGTTTCATGCCGAAAGAATGAACAAGCGCAGGAATTTATTTCACTAGATACCGAAACAGGTTTTCGGGTGAAATTGCATAAAGTGGTTATGCATGTGAAATAGAATTCTAGCAAGGGGTTATTTGTGAATGTTTGTCATTAAAGTAATTGACAAAGTTCTGAATAAAATAAAAGAGTTTTATTTAATGAGAGTTTGCATTAAATTTGGTGGAAATTTAATGGGAATTTGAGTGGACTTTTGAGTGGAGGGAATTTAAAGGGCATTTTGTGAGTGGAGTGTCCACCCACATGAATGAAGGAGGGGAGGGGCCAGCCCCCATGGCTGGCGGCCACCCCCTTGGGTGCCCCCCTCCTCCTATAAAAGGAGCCCCCCTCCTCACTTGTCTCACACACCTCCTCGTGAAGGATCTCTCTCCCCCTCTAGAATTTATCCCCCATGGTCTCGGACTAGCGAGATACATGTTCCCGGTGGCTATTCGGCAAGAAAGAGTTGTGCTTCCGCTGCATCGCTGGAGCGAGGAGGCGGAGGTTGCTCGGTGCCTCGAACGTGTGTGCGAGCACGGATGCGCTGCTGATTTGCGACGCTAGGACTTCCTCTCGATCTTGAGATCAGCAAGAGATCGTCTACATCAACCACGAGTTGAACTCGTTAAGCTTTGTCGGTCTTCAAGGGTATGTTCTCTACGGATATACATCCGCCCGTTGTTTGTATCTAGTAGATAGATCTTGGTATATAGTTCACATCGTAGGAAATTTTTTGTTTTCTATGCTGCGAACCCTACATTAAGATCATGTTATCTGGACCCTTAAATTAGATAACAATTATTAGCCGTACATAGACAATCATTCTCACATAGAATAATTACAATAATAATCACAAATAGATGAAGATAAAATAGGCACATTACATCTCACCAATTTCCTACATCTCCCACGCCTATAAGAATTACTCGCACATGAGAGGAAATAACATAATGATATTATAACAATGTAAATAGAGTTCATCTTGATATTACCGTAGCAATCCATAATAAAGTTGAAGATTGAATCAAATACAAACCAAAGTATAAATAGAGGTACGGATCCCTAATCTTACAAATGTGAATCTCTCTCTCTCCCTCTCTCTCTATCGGTACAAGTGGGAAATTGTGGAGGAATGGATGATGTAGAGGTTGGAGATCTTGGGAAATTCGATGGAATTGTTCTTCTCCTTCGGATCCAATTTCCTTTGTTCTGGGATGTTTCGTCGTGGTTGTGTTTGTAATTCGCTCTCTCCTCCTCTACGAAAAGTGCTTGGTTTGATAAGTAGAAGATGATGGCACATGGTACGGGCGAACAGTACGGGCTCACCCGTACTGATTGTCATTCCCTATACACTTCGAATCAAAACATCTTCAATTGGTGATTTGCTTGTTTTGCTCTAAATAGATCATAAATGTCTTAGGATCCTTCCATAAGTGTCAAATGCCTGAAATGCATATTGTAGAACAAGGTTTCACTAAATTGCGATAGTAGAATTAGTTGAAAGGTGAAAATCCAACGAAACCCGATAAAAAACAATGAAAAAACCCTCAGTGAAAAGTGTTAATATTTAGAGCTCTCAACAGGCACACCAACTTCCATAGATTTTCCTAAGCCATTGCCGCACCTCATGCCAAAGATTTCAACCTTCTATTTTCCCCATTGAACATCATATATACGTACACAAATCAGTATAGAGTCTAGGATCATCTCAGATGGTCTAGCTGCCTCATCCACGACCTTCACTAGTAGCGCGTTCGTGTCGAAGATCCATGGTTCGCCTCTCATAACAAAATCATAGTCCCCTTGCGAGAATAGAGTGATCATATAGTAGTTATTGTCTCATTCCAAGTACCTTATGCCATTGTGGAGGAACCAAACATCATTCGCAAAGTGCATAATCATGGTCGCCGTGCTTGGCTTGAAGTTTGCGATGTATCTAGCCAACAACTGCAATGTATCTGGGTCATTCGGATCAGTCAACGCTTTCTCCTCATCATCAATTTCAAGGAATACATCATCCTCCATGTTGATAGTACCATCGATATGTGATTCCGAGTCTTGCCAAAACCCCGCTTCCTCTTCCATGCCATTGTTGTCCTCCCAATTGTCGTCTTCATCCAGCTCCTCTCTATCATACCTCCCATGTCGGTGTTGCAGTGGTACCGTCGAGACACCACCGGTCGGCTTCGGGCGGGCGAGTCTCTCAACGAGACCACCTTGATCACCCCCACCAACCGTCGGCGCCATCAACATCATCACTGGGTTTGGCACCATCCACTGTTCCACTTGATGTACGTTCAGATCCACACGAGTATGTTGTCCAGTATTGGCTAGGCCTCCAATGCCAGATTTCACACTCCGATGGGATCTGACGTTCCCCGCCCTTGCACTCTCTCATGGCGTCGCAATGGCCTTTGAAGCAGATCGATCTGATCGCCGATACAGGTCGGGTTGTGAGTATGTTGCGGGAACCCACTGTTTTGGATACCTAGGGTCTCACCACCAGATGGTTTTAAGGATCGCTTATCCATGTCCTCGTCAAAGTCGAGTTCCTCTCGGACTCCAACATTTTATTCTCCTTTCTGTATCTCGTGATGCGTGTGCTTGCCCTCCGATGGGCAAATAATGACCCACAAGTATAGGGGATCGCAATAGTCTTCGAGGGTAGTATTACCCAATTTATTGATTCGACACAAGGGGAGCCAAAGAATACTTATAAGCCTTAACAACTGAGTTGTCAATTCAGCTGCACCTGAAAATAGTCTTGCTCACAGTAGTTTATCAGTAGCAACAATTTTGTAGTAGCAATAGCAAAGTAACAGCAGTGGTAAAACAAAAGCAATAGTAACAAAAGTAGAAAACAGTAGGATTTGAGTCCGATAGGCATCGGAATGGATGGACATGCGTTGCATGGACAAGACTATTCATATAACTTCAAGATCTAGGGAATTTGCAGATAAATAAGATAAAGCATCCAAGTACTAAACAATCATAGGCATGTGTTCCATATATAGTCATACGTGCTCGCAATGAGAACTTGCACAACATCTTTTGTCCTGTCAGCCCGTTGCAGCGGGGCCTCAAGGGAATCTACTGGAAATTAAGGTGCTCCTTTTAATAGAGCACCGGACCAAAGCATTAGCACTTCGTGAACATATGTGATCCTCATATCACAACCATCCCCTCCGGCTGTCTCAATTGCTGTCACTTTGGGTCCTTTGCTTCCGGACAATAATATGTGTACACAACTTGCATATAAGATCAAAAACAATACTATCGTCATGAATCAATAATAAGTTCAGATCTGAGATCATGACACACGGGCCCTAGTGACAAGCATTAAGCACAACAAGTTGAAACAAAGTCAAATAGCACTAATAAAGATACTAGGCACCATGCCCTAACAATATTATTCGATTACATGATAGTTCTCATCCAATCCCTACCATCACCATAGCCTATAGCGGGGGATTACTCACTCATAGATGGGGGAAACATGGATGGTTGATGGAGAGGAGTCGATGATGATGATGGTGATGATCTCCTCCAAATCCCCGTCCCGGCAGGGTGCCAGAACGGAGTTTCTGGTTCCGAATCACGGATTCTGGTGGTAGCGTCGCAGCGGAACTCTCTCTGGAAAAACGTCGAACCCTCCCGGAGTTTTTAGGTCAGGAGGCTTTATGTAGGTAAAGAGGGGGGACGAGGGGGTGACCGAGGTGGCCACACCCCCAGGCGCGAGCCAGGCCTGGCCGCGTGGCCAGGGGTGTGGGGACCCTTGCAGCCCTCCTCCGTCTCGTCTTCTGGCTCCGTGTTCTCCTCGGTGAAATATTGACTTTGGCTTTTGTCCCATCCAATTCCAAGAATATTCATTTTCTAGTTTTTCTGGAACCAAAAACAACAGAAAACAGGCAACTGGCACTGTGGCATCTTGTTAATAGGTTAGTCCCAGAAAAAGTATAAAAATACCTAAAAGTGTAGACAAAGCAAAGCAAAGTGGATACTAAACAAGCATGGAACATCAAAAATTATAGATATGTTTACGACGTATCAAGCATCCCCAAGCTTAACTCCTGCTCGTCCTCGAGTAGGTAAGTGATAAAAAGAATATTTTTTAAGGTGACATGCACCATCACATCAAGATCAAACAATTTGCAAGCATTGAAAGCTAGGATCAAAGTACTCTAAACATGAGTATGAAATATTAAGTTCTAACAATAAGACAAAGCAACTATGCTGCAACACGAAAGGATACAAACAAAGATCATGAATAACAATGCATTGAAAGACGTTTGTTTGTTTCACATAGAGAAAACATAGCATAGTGGCATTCAGCTTGTCTCTCATGGAGTAGAAAAACATAAATGCAAATGACACCTTCAAAGTTCATAAGGTTGACTAGATACAAATAGTTCAAGAGCAATAAATATCAACAATATGAATCAATCAATAAGTTTTGGGATAATGCACATAGAACTAAGAATGACAACTATGTTCTCTTAATTGGTGCCTAAGGATAGAAGGTGGGGACTCAATATAATAGTGGAAGAAAGACCCTTCATAAAAGGGAAACAGGGATTTCAAGTCTCATAAAGAGCTTCCAAAAATTATGGTACTTGTTAGCTTTCAACTCTCATTGCCCCTATCATAAGCGTCTTGAAGTGATTAAGGTTAAGGTGAACAAACTATGGAGTATATGCTTGATAAAGTATAAGTTGACAATCTCATGTCCCTTGAGTACGAGGGCCGCTCCTCGTGCTACTCAACTTTAGTCACCGGTAATTTCTTGTCATAGTAAGTACATGTGTATCATAGAGAACCGCCAACGGGGTACCCCCTGCACATGATACATGAGCTATCCCATATCAAAATAACAAGGCAAGCAGACAATGAGAATCTCGGCAATCTTCTTATTTACCATGAGAAAATGAAGATTTTTTCTCTCTTTCCTCTTTTCTCATTTTTTTTCTTTTTCTCAGTCTCTTTTTTTATAAGAAGAATGCTTCATAGATTGCTCACTATGGTCATGCTGCAAGTTTCCACCATGATTAGGCATGGCTTAGGCTAGTGGCCCAGGAGTTTCTCTAACACACATACATAACTCCATGGACTTACAAGCTCCCTTTTCATTTCACACCGACGACATCCATAAACAAAAGAGCATGATATCAACTGGGTAGTATTTACAGGTGTTGAAAGCATTCCCCGTGATAGCATGGCTCTACTAATCCCAACGTATAAGTGTAATCATATACAACATAGATGACACAATGGTTCAAGTTTATTAGGGGCAAGAAAATAAAGTGTGCCATCAAGTTTGTGAGAGCTTTAATCACTAATTTATCACATAACAAAGTTGGAAGGTAGATAAAACAAGAATATACTTGGAATGGTGTAACACACCATGCATACGAATTTATAGTGGACACTTTGGAATAACTTGGTTTCTTGGGAGTTAGATGCATGAGTAGAGCTTACTCAATACAAGTGGAGGCTAGTAAAAGACTGGGAGCGACCAACTAAGAGAGCAATAATGGCCATAATCATGCAGAGCGACAAAACATTACTAATCAAAGCATAAAGTGGTACCACAAGTCAAAAACTTAATCATCATAGAGGCTAAGGTGACTGGTTCATAGTCATAACATGGTGTGAGCATGCGCCAAGTCAACCCAAACAAAGCATCAAAGGAGAATACCACAATACTATGCTTTTGTATGCTAAAACAACGCATGATTCTTTCAAGGCACATTAAGCAATCCTAATTATTTGGAACACATCATTCTACAGTAATAATCACTAAGCATAAGGTCAAAATAACAGCTAGCATGACATGATAAAGTCTAAGTCACAGTCAAAGCAAGCTCCTCTTGTACTACTAAAGCAAGAACTTCCTACTCCTTTCCAACACCAATCAACTTATTTGAGACAAAACGGCGAAAACGGGGGTCCAAACTACTTTATTCAAGCAAACTAAGCAAACAAATACCAAAAATGAAACTAAGATGCTCAAAGAACAACACAACAGTGCATGAAACAATAAAAACGAAGTGTTTAGAAAGACCTGAGATTTTTATTGATGAAGAAGGGGATGCCTTGGGCATCCCCAAGCTTTAACGCTTGTACCTCTTGAATATTTCTTGGAGTGACACTGGGTGGCATCCCCAAGCTTGATATTTTGTCCATTCTTCATGTCATTACATCATTCTTTCCCTACACCTAAATTTTTTCCTTCATACAAAACTTCACACAATCTTCATTAGCAACATTAGTGCATTCAAAAGATAATAGACCTTTGGATTTAGTTTTAAAATAGCAAAAATTTCACTAAAGACACAAGCTACTATCGCAATTCCCTAAAAAATCTCAGTTTCCCAAAAAGAACCCAAAAAGGAATCAATAAGAAGCAAATGCAAATAATGGCAGAAATCTGTCAAAACAGACCAGCAGGTAAAAACCAATTTTTGCCGAATACCTTCTGTTACTCAAATCAAAAAGTTTTGAACTAACGAAAGTTAGCTAACAACCTGGGGGATTTATTCAGAAAATTACAGCTCAATCCGACTTACAGAGATTTTTCAAGAATTTTTACAGTGGAGCACAAAAATCTGTGTCCGGACAACAACTCCCCAAATCTTACTTCCCTATCATTAGAGGTTATTCTTGGCACAAAAATAAAAAAAAAGGATAATGAGAGGTTATTAAAGAAGTAATAACTTCCAAGACTCAATAAAACTATTGGGTTATCTCCTAAGAAGTACTTTTCTTTAACGCCTTTAAGTTAGGCTTAGAGCAAAGATTGGAAAGGAGAAAAATAAAAAGTGAGCAAGGATAACAAGATGAAAGCATTGTTTTGTTTATTAAAATCCCTTTGTTAACAAGGCTGATCAAGTCTTGTTACCAAAACAATCGTATATGAAACAAAACTTTGCATCTCACAAAATGATTATGTTACCTCAATCTTGATAACAATAGTCCCAATCATAATAGTTTCAAAACTTTCTTGTGGAATGGGACAATATATTTCTCCAACTTTGATGTTCTCAATATTTTCAATGGAATTCAGGTCATAGCTCTTATCAATATTCTTGGGGAAATAGACAGTATGCTCTTTATCATTAATATTAAAAGTTACTTTTCATTGATTACAATTGATGACATCACCTGTAGTATTAAGAAAAGGTCTCCCAAGAATAATAGACATATTATCATCTTCAGGCATCCCAAGCACAACAAAATTAGTTAAAACCAAGCAATTATGAGACACTTGAACCGCAACATACTCACATATACCAACAGAAATAGTAGTTGACTTATCAGCCATTTGCAAAGATATATCTGTTGGTATCAATTTTTATAGCTGAAGTCTCTTGTAGAGAGAAAAAGGCATAACACTAACTCCAGCTCCCAAATAACATAAAGCAGTTCAAACATAATTATTTTTAATATAGCAAGGAATAGTTGGAATACCTGGATCACCAAGTTTCTTTGGAACCTTACCATTGAAGGAATAATTAGCAAGCAAAGTATAAATTTCTTTATTAGGAATCTTCCTTTTATTAGAGACAATATCCTTCATATACTTATAATAAGGAGGCAACTTAATAGCATCAGTCAAAGGGATTTGCAAAAATAAAGGTTTCATCCACTCACAAAACTTGTTATAGTATTCTTCCTCCTTTGACTTGTGTTTCTTGTTAGGAAAAGGCATTCGTTTCTGCACCCAAGGTTCTCTTTCACTACCATGTTTATTAGCAATAAAATCTTCCTTAGTGTACTTAGTGTTCTTAGTGTGCTTCTCAGGTTCTTCTTCAATTTCTTCCTTATCAGGAGCATCATTGTTATCATTACCACTTTCAGTTTCAACATCAGAGACAGATATACTATTAGGATCTACAGCAGGTTCAAGAGGTTCCTCAACTGTTTTATGTTTCTTTTTCTTTCTCTTATGAGGACTACCACTATTTTCAGCTTGTTGAGAATCCTGCTCAATTATTTCAGGATGTCCCTCAGGATATAAAGGATCTTGAGTGGCTGCACCACTCCTAGTTCTAATTTCATAAGCATGTTTATCTCTAGAAGCATTAACTAGCATATCTTTTTGTACTTTAGCAAGTTGATCAATTTGGGTGAACCATTTGGAAGTGTTTAACAAGCATTTTAACATCATTAGAAGTTCTTTCCACAATATCTTTCAACTCATTAATAGATCTAGAGTTTTCCAATAAATTATTCTGAACTTGTTTATTAAAATTACCTTGTTTAACAATAAAAATGTCAAGTTCCTCTAAGCATTGATCAAGAGGTTTACCATAGGGGATATCACCTTCATCAAAGTGTTGGAGAGAGTGTACCTCAATAGTGGATGAGTGGGGAATTGGCTTACATAATTCTTCTATAGGAGGTAAATTCTTCACATCTTTAGATCTAATACCTCTCTCCTTAAGACATTTCTTAGCTTCTTTCATCACTTCATCATTTAATTCAATCACTCCCCTCTTCTTTGGTATTGGTGTTGGAGTTGGTTCATGCACAATTGATTCAGGAGTAGTTGGCTCAGGTGTAATTGGCTCAGTTGTAGTCCAATCATCATAATTCTTGCTTATTTTAGCCATTAATTATTTAGCTTCTGAAGGAGTTCTTTTCCTGAAAACACAATCAACAAAACTATCCAGGTATGTCCTAGATTCATCAGTTAGTCCATTATAATGATATCAAGAAGCTCATTTTTAGGTAATGGACATCCAGAATGTGCATGAATCAAGGCACAGAACCTTGTCCATGACTCAGGCAATTTCTCCTCTTCTCCCTGTTTAAAATCAAAAAGTTTATGCAAAGCAGCATGTCTATCACTAGGAGGGAAATATTTCTGAAAGAAAGTAACAATCAAGCAATCAGGGCTATCAATGGATCCAGGAGGTAAATTATTAAACCAAGCTTTAGCTTCTCCTTTTAGTGAAAACGGGAAGATTTTAGCAACAAAGTAGGTACGCATCTTAACATTATCAGAAAATAAGGCACTCATAGTAGAAAGCTCATTCATATGTGCCACAGCCCTTTCATTCTCACTCCCACAAAAGGTTCTTTCTCAACAATGTTTATATAGGATAAATCAAGAGAGAAGTCATAATCTTTATCCTTAATGTTTATGGGAGAAGTAGCAAACTTAGCATCAGGATACAGTTTAGGTATAATAGTACATTTCTCAAGGAAACTCCTAATAGCACTAGCACCACGTGTGTTTAAGTACTCTTCAATAGATTCATCAGTCATTTCAATGTAACATCATTAATATCATAGCTCTCTCTAGACTTAGGTGAGCTAACAGGAGTAATAGTGTCTTCACTAGGAGTTTCAGTGTTTCCCAATATAGTTCTAGTAATAGTAGCATCTAGGAAAGGACCTAATGAACTACTCTCATCAAGCACAGTAGAAGTATCATGAGTATCAGAAGCAATTTTAGATTTAGCAGTAGTAGCAGTGTGTGTAGCATGTTTATGTGGTGGTGGTGTGACAAACTTACTTAGAACATATAGTGAATCAAGAGCAGCAAAGGTGTTTAGGACTATACCTCTTCTTTTAGTGGATGGTAAAATAGGAAACTTTCCATCACGAGTTTTCCCCATGATGAAAGGAATAGCAGCGAACACCAATAGATCCAAGTGAACTTACAAGTAAAGCTATGTTCCCTGGCAACGGCGCCAGAAAATAGTCTTGATAACCCACAAGTATAGGGGATCGCAACAGTCTTCGAGGGTAATATTACCCAATTTATTGATTCGACACAAGGGGAGTCAAAGAATACTTATAGGCCTTAACAACTGAGTTATCAATTCAGCTGCACCTGAAAATAGTCATGCTCACAGTAGTTTATCAATAGCAACAGTTTTGTAGTAGCAATAGCAAAGTAACAACAACAGTGAAACAAAAGCAATAGTAACAATAGTAGCAAACAATAGGATTTAAGTGCGATAGGCATAGAGATGGATGGACGGGCATTACATGGACGATACTATTCATATAACTTCAAGATCTAGGGAATTTGCAGATAAATAAGATAAAACATCCAAGTACTAAACAATCATAGACATGTGTTCCATATATAGTCATACGTGCTCACAATGAGAACTTGCACAACATCTTTTGTCCTGCCAGCCCGTTGCAGCGCGGCCTCAAGGGAATCTACTGGCAATTAAGGTGCCCCTTTTAATAGAGCACCGGAGCAAAGCATTAGCACTCCGTGAACACATGTGATCCTCATATCACAGCCATCCCCTCCGGCTGTCCCAATTTCTGTCACTTCGGGGCCTTTGGTGTTGGAATTATGCCCTAGAGGCAATAATAACGATGTTATTATTATAATTTTTGTTCATGATAAAGTTTATATTCCATGCTAGAATTGTATTAAGCGGAAACTTTGATACTTGTGTGGTTTATGAACAACACCGTGTCCCTAGTACGCCTCCATGGACTAGCTCATTGATTAATGATGGTTAAGGTTTCCTAACCATAGACATGAGTTGTCAATTAATAATGAGATCATGTCATTAGGAGAATGATATGATGGACAAACCCAAATTAAGCAGAGCAATTAGATCGTGTCATCGTGTTCATCTTTGCGAAGCTTTTTCCTATGTCAAGTATTGTATTCCTTAGACCATGAGATAATACAACTCCCTGGTATCGGAAGAAAGCTTTGAGGTCATCAAACTCATCCTATGTGAGGGTGATCATAAAGGTGTCTCTCAGGTGATCGAAAAGTACTTGTTGGGTTGTATGTATCGAGATGGAATTTGTCCCTCCCGAGTCGGAGAGATATACTTCGGGCCCACTCGGTAATCGATATCAACACCGCTTGCAAGCACGTGGTTAAGGAGTTAATCACAAAGTGATATCGGATTACGGAACGAGTAAAGTACTTGATATGAACGAGATTGAACTAGGTATGCCGATACCAACGATCGAATCTCGGGCAAGTAAAATATCGCATGAAGAAGGGAATACATATATGGGATTAATTGAATCCTGGCATCGTTGACATGGTTATACCCTACGGGTACGTGATCTCAGCATACCTGGTCCAGCCCAAGGAAGGCCCACGGCAGATGTATGCCGGACCATGAAGATTTTCGGGTGGCCAAGGCCCATGACGCCTTCGGATCCTTGGAGAGCAAGACTAGCGTAGATAGGAAATTCAAAGAAGTAAAACCCTAGAACTTGTAACCGACTAGGTCTATGCCCGGGACCTGCCTGAGTCTATATAAAGGCTAGGAGGGCACGACCTAGAGCTCTCTCTCATATTTTCGCATACACACCTCCACGCCAGATTGCATCTGCGCACCCCTGTAACCTTCGGTTCCACCGTAATCAAGAGCATACAAGCAGGAGTAGGGTTTTCCCTCCGGGGGCCTGAACCTGGGTAAACCTTGTGTCCCTGTGTTGCTTGTTTGCTAACCGTTCCACGATCTCCAGCATCCCGTCTTCTCCAAAACCCAAGTCCATAACAATGGGCATTGATGAGATCAAACCTCATCAATTGGCGTCGTCTGTGGGAACTGGGACGCTGATTGTGCGGTCGTGACGGTCCCAACCCGATCGATCTACAACTCCGCGGCGATGGAGAGTCACCTCCTCTTCGGCGCTTTCGACTTCACCGCCCACTCACCGGCCACCATGAAGGACTTCGAGCCCATAGGCGACGGACTCGAAATCTTGTTTGGGAGCTTCTGCTTCCAGGTGGGGCAAACTGGCACTCTCCGCCTCCCTGAGCGGGTGCCCCTACCATCAATCAGGCCCGCTTCATGGACACCACACCCCGTGCTACGCACAACATCATCAGCAGATGATTCCTACGACAGCAGCAGCTGCAACTCCGATCTGTGCGATCCGCTGTCGGATGAAGGAACCTACGGTTCCGGATCTGAAAGCTGCGGTAGCAGCGGGCCAATCTACGAGCGCTACCAATGCACCATAGTCATACAGGCCGACGGGGATCATCAAACACCCAACCCGCCGCCCAACCTACCACCTAACCCGCCAGATCGAAACGGCGGGAATAGAAGAAGCCAGTCTCCCCCACCCGAAGGGAAAACAACGGCCATGTCATCCGCCTTAGCAAAGAAGGATGGGCCCAGGCCCACAACACCGTGGCAGGCAACATAGTCCTGCCTGCAGACTCCTCTCGGGATCTGCTGATGGCCTACCATCTACTTCCTGATCGAGGAGCACAAGAAGCAGGTCAAGATGCAGGAGGTGCTTGACAAACGCAAGCAAGCAGCCTCAGAGTCCAGCGCGCGACGAGCCGCGCTCTCCGCCATGGTCATCGGCTCCAGCTCGAACGACAACCAAGGAAATAAGCACCGCTCTCGGATGGAGAACATGGATCCCCAAGAGCGCCGTGAGGTGACCCGAACCCTCCACACATCCTTCATGGAGATGGACGCCGATGACAACGTCATCCCGAAAACGCCGCAGGCTGCGTCATGGCAGCCACTGCGTACCTCGCGGCCCACCCACCTCCGGAAGGGGACCCGAAGAGGGCCATGCACAAGTCCTCACTTACCGGACTCGGACTCGTCGGAGCGGCGCTCCACCAGGAAGCTCCTACGGAGCCGAAGAAGAAAGCTCCGGTCAGGTTCGACCGCAGCCCCACCCCTTCATCCGAAGAAGAGGAACATGACCTTCCTCGAAGGAAGAAGAGTTCGCGCCACCGCAACCACGACTACGACGCCAGAGACGCGCTCACACAGCGCAAAATCGACAAAGCGCGAGCAAAGCGCGCATGCTCATCTGAATCCGAGATGGACGAAGACGAAGGAGAACTCTGCGGAGCCCGATGCTTCAGCCGCAATTTCAAGCTCCCTTCGGATACTCCGAAGTTCGACGGCACACAGGACCCAAAGGCATGGCTCAGCGACCACCTATCGTCCGTCAAATTGCACGGCAGAAACAAAGAAACCGCCATGCAATGCCTTCAGCTGCAGCCGACAGGAGCGGCCCGGATCTGGCTCAGCAGCCTATCTTCAGGGTCCATCCGAAGTTGGGATGAGCTAGCTTACAGCTTCATACGAAACTTCAAGGGCACTAGCAAGAGGCCCGCCTCAATCGAAGAGTTGCGCCTGCACTCAACGAACAGGTGAATCCATTCGCTCGTACATACTACGCTGGTCCAACACAAAGAACTCCACAGCGCACATCTCCGAAGAGAGGGCCATCGACGCCTTCAGGGACGGCGTCAAGCGCCAAGACTTCAAGGAGGAACTTGGGTGCGTCAAGCCCAAAACACTCGACCACCTCATGGACATCGCCAACAGGTGGGCCGACGGAGCAGACTCCATTCACCGAGCACAATCGGAAGAAGAAGACGACTACGGTCAACGACGAGAGCGCCATAGCAAGAGAATATCGCGCGTCTACGATGATCGCGACGGACCCGACATGGTCGCGGCCGGCTACGCCGATCGCTGCAACGACGCCAACCGCAACAGCAGAGGATACAGAGGAGGAAACTTCCGCGATGGAGGACGCCCAGCACAGTCGTGGCAGCGCCGCGACCGCGATAACGGACCCTCAGCATACGAAAAGCTTTCGGGTCCATGCACCATCCACTTCTACATCGACAAGCAGGATGGCAAAAAGAAGGCGAGCCACATGCTCAAGGACTGCCGTGAGTTCCATAAGCTCAGTGAAAGCATGGTGCAGATGAGGCAGCAAGCCCCAACCCATGCGTTCGGAAACGCACCCGCGCCAGGTGAAATAGCGCATGGAGCTCCTCCACCACCACCTGTAGGAGGCCCGAACCAACCAGTCGCACCAGCACAGAACAACGCTGGGAACGAGTATCCCCAGCCGAAAGGAGCACTGATGATCCAGAAGGGGCGCCCCACGAATAGGGTGCAGAAGAAAATCACCCGACAGATCAACCTGGCCGTGGCAACTCCACCCGCCATCCCTGAGTACCTCAGCGGATCGGAGTCCTACATCACGTTCAGTCGTTCGGATCACCCTTGTTAGATCCCTCGCCCAGGTCATGCTGCCCTGGTGCTGGAGGCGCAGATCGGAGGTTTCGAGATGAGTCGCGTCTTCATGGACGGCGACAGCGGCATCAACCTGATGTTCGCAAGCACTCTAGCAGCAATGCGGATCCCGCAGTGCAGCCTGGAAAAATCAGACACAACGTTCCACGGCATCGTTCCAGGGAAGGGCATATTCCCCCTAGGCAAAATATGGCTCGACGTCATCTTCGGCAAGCCAGACAATTTCCGACTGGAGCGGCTCGAATTCGAAGTAGTGGACTGGCCATCACAGTACCACGCCATCCTCGGGCGTGTAGCATTCGTAAGGTTCTTGGCTGTCCCACACTATGCATACCTGCTACTCAAGATGCCAGGACCAAAGGGCGTCATAACAATCAACAGGAGGTTCACCCGATCGGACCAATGCGACAGAGATTTCAACAGAATCTCCCAATCATTCGGCATGCAGGAGGAGCTCCTAAGGCTCCGCGAGGTGACGGACAATGGGGCACCCCCAGTCGCACGACAAAACACACCTGACATGTCTTTCGACTCCACCGTCAACACAAAGAAGGTGCAGGTCCATCCGACGGATGCCTCCAAGACGGCGCTGATCGCCAACGACCTCAGCCCCTCATAGGAAGGCGCGCTCGTTGAATTCCTTCGTGAGCACTGGGAAATCTTCGCCTGGTGTCCTGCAGACATGCCAGGAGTTCCCAGGGAATTCACCGAGCACGCACTCAACGTCTTTCCAGACACCAAGCCCGTCAAGCAGTCCATCCGGAGACTGTCCGAGCGACGGGCCGAAGCTATCAGCAAAGAAATCAACAGATTACTTGCCGCAGACTTCATCACGGAAATCAAAGAAAGCGAGTGGCTTGCAAATATAGTGATGGTCCCAAAGAAGGACACGGACATCCTGCGGATGTGCGTGGATTTCATGTCGCTAAACAAGCGTTGCCCAAAGGAACACTTCCCTCTTCTTCGGATCGATCAGATCATCGATTCGACTGCAGGTTGCGAGAAACTCTCCTTCCTCGACGCCTACTCAGGCTACAACCAGATTCGACTCAAGGTCGAAGATCAGGAGAAAACGGCGTTTATCACACCGTTTGGAGTGTTCTGCTACAACACAATGCCCTTCGGTCTAAAGAACGCAGGCGCCACGTACCAACGATGCATGCAAGCATGCCTCAAGGACCAGATCGGTCACAACGTTCAATTCTATGTCGATGACATAGTCATAAAAACCAGGGAGGCGAGGACACTAATCGACGATCTCCGCGAGACGTTCGACAACCTCGATCGCTACAGGATCAAACTCAACCCCGAAAAGTGCGCCTTCGGCGTCCCATCGGGTCAGCTGCTTGGGTACTTCATCTCTTAGCGAGGGATCGAGGAGAACCCTAAGAAAATCAGAGCCATCATGGCGATGGAGAAGCCGAAAAACCTCAAGGGTGTCCAGCAGCTCGCAGGACGAATAGCGGGGTTGAGCAGATTCATCAGCCGCATGGGCGAGAAGGCCCTGCCATTCTACCAGCTGCTACGCAAGGCAGATAAATTCGAGTGGACGCCCGAAGCCGACGATGCGTTCGAAAGCCTCAAACGGCTACTCTCCACCTCGCCCGTCCTGGTCACGCCAAAGGAGCGCGAGCCTCTGCTGCTGTACATAGCAGCCACACACCAGGTGGTCAGCACCGTGCTAGTGGTCGAACGACCCGAAGAAGGCAAGACCCACGGGGTCCAACGCACAATCTACTACCTCAGCAAGGTACTGACGCCAACAAAGCAGAGGTACCCTCACTACCAGAAAATCGCCTACGGCGTGTTCATGATGGCTCGACGGCTGAGCCATTACTTCCAGGAGCACCAGGTGATGGTCGTCAACGAGGCACCCCTGAACAGCATCCTGAATAACCCAGAGGCCACAGGACGCGTGGCCCTGTGGGGCATTTAGCTGTCACCTCTGGACATCATCTACGAGAAGCGACTCGTAATCAAATCTCAAGTCCTCCCGGACTTCCTCGTACATTGGATGGAGCTGCAGCTGCCAGACACCCTAGACATGTCGCAGTCATGGACAATGCACTTCGACGGCTCCAAGCGTGAAGCTGGAGCAGGAGCCGGGGTCATACTGACCTCCCCGCAGGGCAACCAGATGAAGTACGTCCTCCGGATGAAATTCCGAGCTTCCAACAACGAGGTCGAATACGAAGCCCTCATCCACGGCATGAGGATGGCAAAGATCTGCGGCGCAACGCGCCTGGTCATCTACGGTGACTCCAACCTCGTCGTCCAGCAGACGATGAACGAGTGTGACGCACACGCCAAAAACATGATCGTGTACCGCGCACTCTACAACGCACTCGAAGGAGAATTCGAGGGTTGCGAGCTTCGGCACGTTGGAAGAGAAAGCAACGAGGAAGCCGACAGACTTGCCAACATCGGCTCCACCTGCGCAAAGGTGCCACTGGGTGTGTTCCTCGAACAGATCTGCGTGCCATCCATCAAGCGGAAATTCCCCAAGGGATCACCCGAAGAAGCAGAACACTCGGGGGCTACGCTGCCCGAAGGACACGAAGGACCCAAGAAACTGGACACAGAGGTCGCTACGGTCAACCTGATGCAGGTCATGGCAGTCGAAGAAACTTGGACGCGACCATACCTCCAGTTCTTGATAAACGGAGAACTGCCTGATAGCCCGACAGATGCCCAGCGCATATCTCGTCGGTCAAAAGTCTTCACCATCATCAATGGCGAGCTGTACAAGCGCAGTATTACGGGTGTACTACAAAGGTGCGTCACCATCGGTGACGGGAAAGCCATCCACGAAGACATCCACGAGGGCATCTGCGGCCATCACGCAGGCAGCCGCTCCCTTGTCGCCAAAGCTCTACGAGCCGGATTCTACTGGCCAACGGCCATGAGCGATGCAAAGGACATCGTCCGAAGATGCAACGAGTGCCAACGGTTCGCCGATAAACCGCACGCACCCGGGTCAGAGCTCAGACCCATACCTATACCCTGGCCCTTTGCTCAATGGGGCCTCGACATGATCGGCAAACTGCCAAAGTCCTCGAAAGGGGGGCACGTTTACCTCCTGGTCACAGTCAATAAATTCACCAAGTGGGTCGAGGCCATGCCGGTTACCAACCAAAAGGGCAAGACCGCCGTCAAGTTCTTTGAGTCCATTGTCTACAGGTTCGGCGTACCGCACAGCATCATTACCGACAATGGATCGAATTTCATCTCCAAAGAATTCCAAGACTTCTGTGAAGGCCTCGGGATCAACATCACATACGCCTCAGTGGCTCACCCGCAAACGAACGGGCAGGTCGAAAAGGCCAACGGCCTAATCGGCGCTGGCATCAAGAAGCGCCTCATGAGCCCACTCGAACGAAAGGCCGGAGCCTGGACGAAAGAGCTGCCATCCGTCCTATGGAGTTTGCGTACTACGCCAAACAGCTCCACCGGCTACACACCGCTCTTCATGGTGCATGGATCCGAAGCCGTGCTACCAGCCGAAGTACGCCACCAGGCCCCCCGGGTCGTCGCTTACAGCGAAGCCGAATCCACGGCTGCACTCGAATACGCCGTCGACACACTCAACGAAGAAAGAGACGTAGCAGCAGCTCGATCAGCGGTGTACCAGCAGAGTCTCCGCAACTACCATAGCCGCCGGCTGCGCCCAAGGTCCTTCGTCAAAGGAGACCTCATCTTGCGACTCAAGCAAGAGCGACCGAAGAAATTCGAGTCACCATGGGAAGGACCCTACATCATCACCGAGGTCATACCAGGTGGCGCCTATCGCCTCAAGCACGTGGAATCTAGAGTCGCATACTCCAACCCATGGAACATCGCGCACTTGCGACGATTCTACCCCTAGCTACCTACCCCTTCACTTTCAATAAGGCTTTTCAGCCAAGGCTATTCAGCCGAACAATGTACTTACTCCACTACGATATAAATAAAGCTAAGTGTCTCGCCCCAAAATTTCGTTTCGCTATCTGCAACCTTACTTTATGCTACAAACGCACTCGGGGGCTCCCCCCACCTCACGATTTCATCGACTGAGAATCAAACGTGTACACCCTGAGTAGCTGACAACGTCAGGCAAACGAAAAGGACACGTACGCAATCAAAGCACGACGTGCTCAAACCACAAACAAACCTTTATAACAAAGGGCACAACACGCCCAGTCGAAATATACAAATTTTACATCTATCTCTTTTACAGGTACTACCTATTATGGAGAATAACTTGAGCACGCTGCTCAAACAAATCTACAACTTGTTCGGCATACTGCCTTACAGCCGCATAATGCGGACGCATATCCCACTCGCCACCATCCGGTTGAAGAGGTGGCCCAGCCGCTACAACAGACAGATCTACATCAGGACGATGCAGCCTAACAAGGGAAAACGCAGCCTTCACCCCTGCAATGAGCTGCTGCCTCACCAATTCCTGGACACGAGTCATGCTCCGAAATCTAGACAGAAGACCGGACAGGGTTGTTGGCACAACATCCAAAGGAAACATCACATGCAGAACCGAAGAGAGCAAAGTCTGCACTTGAAGAAGCACTCACGATACTTGGTGAACGCGATCCTGCACCGTTGCCAGAGCCATGGCACGGTCGCGATCCATCCAGAAGAACCCGCCAGCTTCCATGACCTGCTGAGTCAAACAATTGACCCGAACAGCAACACACTCTTTCTCCTCCCTGGGAGCAAGGTTAGCACCTGCGATACTCGCACCAAAGTAAGAAGCAAGCCAAGCATACGCATCCGAAGAACCGAGCTGCAGCTCGAAAAAGAAAACAACTTACATTGCAGCTGCTCAGACAGTCGAAGCAGCTCTACCATCAAATACTCCTCCCTGGTTGCACCGCGATCTGCCTTGGACTTCCAAACATCGGCGTGACCACGCACCCCAAGCAACTCCTTCTCAAGACTACGAACACGGTCTCGAAGAAAAGAAAGTTGTGATGAATCATCCAAAGATGGCCACTGCCGCGTTGCAGGCGAGGTGTCAACGGGATCGGCACCCGAAGGAACCTAGAGCAGCAGAAAAGAAAAAGACATAAACATTCAGACGGAGAAGAGCACAACTCAGCAAAATTCATTAAGTGGATAAACGCCACAACGTGGCACATGGATTTTTGTTTCTTCCACATAATTATAGCAAAAGAAAATTAAAAACTATCCTACAGCTACAGCGCCTAAGAAGCGGCGCCCTGAGTCGCCTCGGAGCCGGATTGCCTCGCTTTGGCTTCCCCTGTTGCCGTAGCGCGTACTCGGCCAGCAGATCAATCAGCTTGGGCCCATATCGCTTGCAGCGAGCAGAATAGGTAGCGAAGGCTACCTCGGATCCATCCGCAGTCGTTGGCATTCGGGAAGTGATCTGGGGAAGATCCAACTCCGTTCCAGCCGCCAAGGCCATCGCCAGCCCGACGGACGCGCCGATGCCCTTCTGCTTGCGCTTGTACGCCGCAGGCGCTTCGACTGACAACGCCTCCGCCAAAGTGTCAACGTCATCAAGAGCCGCGCCTTTGGGGACAAGCTCCTTGTAGAAGCGGCCAATGACCTCCTTGGCCTTGGCAAGTGAGCCGATGACGGTGCTGCAGCGATCTTCGACCGCTGCAGTAGCATCATCTAGAGCACTCCCATGCTCTAGAGCGCTGCGGTCAAACTCGATGCCTGCGGCATCTGAGACAATAAAGAAAAAGAATGAAGAAAGCACCCAGAAGAAAGGCAAGAAAAATAAAAGGGGAAAAAGAAGACACTCACCCGAAACAGCCTTGGCAGCAGCCATGAGCTTATCAGCCACTTCTCTTTCACGCGTAGCCGCAGCAGTGGCAAGCTGCTCCTCGCGGTCCGTGGCCTCCTGCTACAGGCGCTCCTTAGCCTCGGCCGCAGTAGCCAGCTCCAGCTCAAGGCGCTCCTTCACACCAACGGCAACCTCGGCCTTCTTCTCCGCTTGACCAAGGCTCTTTTTAAGAGCATCGATCTCACGCAGGGAGGTGTTATGCTCCTCTGCATCCAAAAAGTACAGGTGTCAGATAACAGGACAAGAATATACGAAGAAGCAAACATCAAAGGCATAATAGTACCTTGAAGCTGTTTGAGGCTAGCCTCCAACACCAGGTGCTCCTGCACCAGTCGCTTGGCATCCTGCACAAAAGGCTGCAGGAAGAAGACCTACCAGTCAGAAAAAAGGACTCGGGGGCTACGCCCACCAGAAAAGAACAGAATCAAGATACACACATGAAAACACTCGGGGGCTCCCCCCGAGACTCGAAGAACAAAACAAGAAAACTCTTTTACAAACGCTCGGGGGCTCCCCCCGTGGCAGGAGACTTACATGATCCAATGGTGACGTCGAAGGTCCGCTAGCAAAATTCTGAGGCGCAACCACCTGAACCTCCTGCAGAAGAGGATTCGGAGCAGCGCCCTCAGAAGTTGCCACCGTCTGAGGAGGAGGAGACACAACTTTCTACTCCCCCATCATCACTCGAGCACCATTACTAGAGGAATCATTGGAAGAGTGCCTGCACAAGGACAAATTAGCACAAGCACAAAGTCAGCAGCACAAGAAAAGCAGTACAGAAGAAACTTACGAGTCCAGCGAGCTCAGGTTGAAGACAGGAGGGTCCTTCGGACTCTCTTCTCCTCTTTCTTCTCTTCCTTCTTTTCTTCTTTCTTCCGCTTCGCTGGCGGGTGCGGCGCTACAGCCCGCACGGGGATAGCAGGAATAGGAGAGGAAGAGCCTCCATGCCCGTCACTATGACGCTCAAGACACGAAGGGTTCCTAGGAGTCGGAGGAGTCGAGGCATCCGAAGACTCGCTGGATCTCCGCAACCGTTTGCGAGTATGGTCCTCGCTCGACTCGTTGGCCTCCTCAGCCGGCGATCGTGCTGAAGGCAGCTCGAACACGGAATCCACCACGTCATTATCCGGAGCATCCGGAAATAATTCGGGCAATGGCGGCACCATGCCCGGCACCTTGAAGCTCTGCAAAAAAGAAGTAACTTTGTTAGCAAACAAAGGAAAATAAATATGCAGTCGACAAAAAGCGCTACGCGCACGAATCTACACCTGTGGAACGGCCAGTGTCGAAGAAAACGGCAGAGTCAGCGACTTCCCCGGGATATCCTCTCCAGCCTTGTACTTCAATAACGTACGAAGGGCCCTGTCGATATCACCCTGGGAAAGCTTCTCGGTCGAAACTCTTGTCGGATCACGGCGCCCAGCATAAAGAAACATCGGGTGCGCCCTAGCCTGGAGGGGCTGCACCCGATGACGAGGTTTAATCTCGTCAATGCCCATTGTTATGGACTTGGGTTTTGGAGAAGATGGGGATGCTGGAGATCGTGGCACGGTTAACAGACAAGCAACCAGGGGACACGAGATTTACCCAGGTTCAGGCCCCCGGAGGGAAAACCCTACTCCTGCTTGTCTGCTCTTTGATTACGGCGGAACCGAAGGTTACAGGGTGCGCAGATTCGATCTGGCGTGGATGCGTGTGCGAAAGTATGAGTCGAGTTGCCCTAGGACGTGCCCTCCTGGCCTTTATATAGACTTAGGCAGGTCCCGGGTGTAGTCCTAGTCGGTTGCAAGTTCTAGGGTTTTACCCCTTTGAATTTCCTATCTCCTCTAGTCTTGCTCTCCAAGGATCCGAAGACGTCATGGGCCTTGGCCACCCGAAAATCTTCATGGGCCAGCGTATGTCTGTCGTGGGCCTTCTTTGGGCTGGACTAGGTATGATGAAGTTACGTATCCGTAGGGTATAACCATGTCAGTAGCCCCCGAGTGATCAGTCGAATCGTAGATTCGGCTGAGGACTCTTCCATCCTTCGGGAGCAACTATATGTTAATAGTATATGTGTGTAGGGATTGTTGATGCGTGTGCCTGACTCACCCGACGGATCAGGGTCAGTTAACTGTCTTAGGACGAAACAACACGATCTTCTTCAGGTTCGGGTCCCTTAACCCGGGCCTGGAACATATGCTGGCGTAATTCAACTCAGGCCGCGGAGGACTTATAAGAGTGGAATTCCAGTGATTTTAATTGGTGTACCCAACGCGTCCGTCAGGATTTTTCATCATACCTGCTGGTACGGATTCATACTAGCAGAGCACAGTCAGGTGCGTTGCCAGGCCATTAGATGATATCTGTAGGTCTTATCTTTGCGTCGCAAACGCAGCATCCGAACATTTATCACCTCGGAGGTGCTTCGGGTGGCCAAGGAGATTGTTACTCACTTAGAATTTTGTTGGGGCAGAGTTGCCAAAAAAGTTTTTGCATGCGAATCCGGAAGATCGCAGTCGAAGATTTCATAGGGTGCGCGACCAGTGCTCCCTATGGGAGTATCCCCCAAGTGTCTGTTCGAGTCGTAGACTCGAACGGAGACTTTTAGTTCAAGCATTGTTTCAATCATTAGGTCCGCAGGACTCGAAAATTTTCGGATGCTTAAATCCATCCTCCCTATGGGAGTAGCCCCCGAGTCCGTAGTGGAGTCGTAGACTCGACGTAGGACTCAGAGAAGTAATTTTGTCCTCATTTGTCTGTCAGGTGCGCGGCCAGCGCTCCTGATAGGAGTAGCCCCCGAGTATTTAGTCGAATCGTAGATTCGAGTGAGTACTCTTAGTTGTGGAGCCGAAGTGGTGCTAGTATAGCTTTTGATGACGTCAGTGCTTACGATCGATGACCTCAAGCGTCTGCTACGCCAGAGATGACTTGACTGGACGAAGCGTGGGTCCCACTTGCTGACTTTGAATTGACCGGTCACGCGCGGCGTGGAGATAATTACGGCGTCTCCTCGATTTCCGCGCGTAGTGGACGGCGTGGTAACGACGGTTCATTTTGGTGCTGACACGTGTACGGCCAGATCTACCATTGGCGTTAGGTCTTCTCGATGGACGGCCAGCGTGCGTCGTCTTCGCTGTTATAATCTCTGGTGAAATCATGGTTTGTTTTTCACCGCAGCAGTTCATCTATTCACTGCCTCTTCGTTCTTGAGCTATTCTTGCTGCGCGCTGAGAGTTTCCTCCACATTTCCTTTGTCCTTTGTCGTTGCCAACGCCACCACCGTTGTAGCGTCATGGGGAAGACAAAGAAATCCTCATCTGCGATTGGGACCAGCACCGCCGCTGCTCGCGTCACCGATGGTGGCTGGCGGCGATCAGAGACACGGGAGAGCGATCTCCGCAAACTGCGCGAGCGGGGCCTGATCCCGCAGGATACGACGGCCGTCAAACTCCCCGGCAATGAGGTAATCCCCCGTCCCCCATCTGGGTACCGGGTTATGTTTCTTGCCTTCGCCTTGCGTGGGCTTTCGTATCCAGTCCATGACTTCCTTCGTGGACTGCTCTTCTTCTATGGGGTTTAGTTGCATCATCTGTCTCCCAATTCTCTTCTCCACATTGCTTGTTTTATCACCCTTTGCGAGTGCTGGCTGGGCATTGAGCCGCACTTTGGCCTCTTCCGGAAGCTTTATTCCGTGAAGAGGCAGTCTGGTTCGGATGGTGTGTATCCCATTGGGGGTTTCATCATCTCCCTCAGTCCCAATGTGCAATTCTTTTCCTTTTCCATGTCCGAATCTGTCCAGTACTGGCGGAGGAAATGGTTTTACATCCGTGACTCCGTACTGCCTGGGCAAGATTTTGGTCTCGTTCCTTTTGACCCTTCCCAATTGATTGAGAAGAAAAGATCCTGGAAAAAACAAATATTAGACGGTGAGGTGGCGGAGATAGAGGCCCTGTACCGTCGGGTGGAGGATCTCCAACTGATTCCTGAGAAGTAGGTGAACGGTGTTGACATCATCTGGACGTTTCTTGAGCGTCGGGTGCAGCCTCTCCAAGCGAGGGCGCATCCGATGTTTCTTTACTCTGGGCGCCGTGATCCGACGAGGGTTTCAAGTGAGAAAATCTCCGAGGTGGAACTTGACAAGGCTCTTCGCGCGCTGTTGAAGTTCAAGGCCGACGAAGAAATCCCGGGGAAGTCACTGACTCCTCCCTTTTCTTCGACGTTGGTCGTACCGAAGGTGTAGATTTGCGCACGTAGTGCTCCCCTTTTGTTTTTGTCAGCTGTGTACTTTTTCCTTTGTTTGCTAACAAAGTTCCTTTTCCTTTTGCAGAGCTTCAAAGTGCCGGGCATGGCACCACCGTTGCCCGAAAGGTATCCGAATCCCCCGGATAATGAAGTGGTGGATTCCGTGTCCGAGCTACCGTCAGCGCGATCCCCAGCGGAGGATGCCGACGAATCGAGTGAGGACCATTCGCGCAAGCGATCACGGAGCTCTAGCGAGTCGTCAGATGCCTCGACTCCTCCGACTCCTAGAAATCCTCTGGGCCTTGAGCGTCATGATGATGTTCATGGGGGTTCTTCCTCTCCCCTTCCTGCCATTCCTGTGCGGGCTGTTGCTCCGCACCCGCCAGCAAAGCGGAAGAATGAAGAAAAGAAGGAGGAGAAGAAGGAAGAAAAGAAGGAGGAGAAGAGGGACCGAAGGGCTTCTCCTATCTTCGACCTGAGCGCGTTGGGCTCGTAAGTTTTCTTGTTGCCACTGTTGTCCTTTGTTCCTTTGTTATTTTTGCACCTGTTGTTGATTGGTTCGTATGCAGGCAATCCTCCGACGGCTCTAGTGATGGTGCGCGCGAGATGATGGGGGAGTCAAACATTGCGTCGCCTCCTCCTCAGACGGTGGCTACTTCTGGTGACGCTGTGCCAGTTCCTCCTGTGCAGGAGAGGCTGGTGGTTGCGCCTCAGAATTTCGCAGGCGGGCCTACGGGTTCGCCTTTGGAGCACGTAAGTTTTTCTGCTTGCTGTTACGGGAGGAGCCCCCGAGTGTCTTCGTATGCTGATGTTGTTGATGCTTCTTTGTGTCTTTTACTACTATTGCCTTTTGCTGCAGCCTTTTGTCCAAGAGGCCAAGCGGCTGGTGGAGGAACGCCTGACGCTGGAGGCGAAACTGCGGCAGCTTCAAGGTATTCGTCTGCCTTGTAGTACTTCTCTTGCTTATCCTGGTCCTGTTCTTTGACACTTGCTTGTTGTAAATGCAGAGGAGCATAACGACTCTCTCCGTGAGGTCGATGCTCTGAAGAAGAGCCTTGGCCAATCGGAGCAGAAGGCCGAAGCTGCCGCTGGTGCGAGAGAGCGCCTTGAGCTGGAGCTGACGAAGGCAGCCGAAGCGAAAGAGCGTCTGCAGCAGGAGGCCGCAGATCGTGAGGAGCAGCTGGCCACCATTCCGGCTGCTCGTGAAAAAGGGGTGGCGGAGAAGCTCATGGCTGCTGCCAAGGCTATTTCGGGTGAGCGTTAGCTTTTGTACTTGCTTCTTTTTCTACGGATCTTCTTCTATGTTGCCTTTCTTCATGTTTTCTTCTTTTTTGTCTCAGATGCCGCAGGCATCGAGTTCGACCGTGGTGCTTTGGAGCACGGGAGTGCTCTATATGATGCCACTGTAGCGGTCGAAGACCGCTGCAGCACCGTTGTCAACTCCCTTGCCAAGGCGAAAGAGGTCCTTGGTCGCTTCTACCAGGAGCTCTTCCCGAAGGGCGCATCCCTTGAAGATGTGGATGCCCTGGCAGAGGCTCTGTCAGCCGAAGCGCCTGCAGCGTATAAGCGCAAGCAGAAGGGCATCAGCGCGTCCGTCGGGCTGGCGATGGCCATGGCGGCTGGGGCGGAGCTGGACCTGCCCCAGATTACTTCTCGGATGCCTACGGCTGCGGATGGATCCGAGGTAGCCTTTGCCGCCTACTCCGCTCGTTGCAGACGATATGGTCCCAAGCTTATTGACTTGCTGTCTGAGTATGCATTGCGGCAGCAGGGCGAGGCCAAAGCTAGGCAGTCTGGTTCTGAGGCGACTCAGTGTCCTCCGCCTTAGGAATAGTAGACGTAGGGTAGTTTGTAGTCTACTTTTGTTGTAAATATCTGTTGTAGTACCATCCTTATGCCACGTAGTGGCCTTATATATTTTAATGAATTCCTCCGAGTTGTGCTCTATCCTTGGCTGAATGTTGGTGTGCCTTCTTTTTTTTCTGCTGCTATAGGATCCTTCGGGTGCTGACCCAGTTGACACTTCATCCGGAAGGCCCTTGCGACCATCATTGGATGATTCCTCGCAGCTCGCTTTTCTTCGAGATCGCGTGCGCAGCTTGGAGAGGGATTTTCTTGGGTTACGCGGTCGCGCCGACGTTTGGAAATCCAAGGCAGACCGTGGTGCAGCCAGAGAGGAGTATTTGATGGCGGAGCTGGGTCGGCTGTCCGAGCAGCTGCAATGTAAGTTGATCCTTCTTTCGGGCTGTAGCTCAGTTCTTCGGGTGAGCCTGCTGGCCTTATTCTTGTTTTGTGCGGTTGTCGCAGGTGCCAATCTTGCTCCGAGGGAAGAAAAGGAGTGTATCGTTGTTCGAGTCAATTGCTTGACTCAACAGGACATGGAGGCCAGCGGCTTCTTCTGGATGGATCGTGATCGCGCCATGGTTCTAGCGACGGTGCAGGATCGTGTCTACCAGGTTTCGCGGGTGCTCCACCAGGTGCAGACATCACTTTCCTCGGTGCTGCACGTCATGTTTCCGTTGGATGCCATGCCAACGACCCTTGCAGGTCTTCTGACGAAGTTTCGGAGTGCCAGCAATGTCAAGGAGCTGGTACGGCAGCAGCTCGTCGCAGGGGTGAAGGCTGCCTTGTCTCTTGTGAGGGTGCACCGCCCTGACGTAGATTTGGCTGTTGTGGCGACTGGGCCACCTCCTCGACCAGATGGTGGCGAGTGGAACATGCGTCCGCATTACGCGGCTGTAAGGCAGTATGCCGAACAAATTGTAGATTTGTTTGAGCAGCGTGCTCAGGTTATTCTTCAGAATAGGTAGGACCTAAAAATAAACAGATAGATGTAAAATTTGTATATTGCGGCTGGGCGTTTATGTGCCCTTTGTTGTAAAGGTTTGCTTGTTTGTGAGTACGCAGTGCTTTGATTGAGTACGTGCCCTTTTCGTTTGCCTGACATAGTCAGCTACTCAGGTGTACACGTTTGGTCCTCAGTCGATGAAATCGTGAGGTGGGGGAGCCCCCAAGTGCGTATGTAGCATGTAGTAAAGTTGCAGAAAATAGTCAACCGAAGGTTGGGGGCGAGACACTTAGCTTTATTTATATCGTAATGGAGGAGGTACATGGTTCGGCCGAGTAGCCTTGGCTGAAAACCTTATTGAAAGTAAAAAAGGGGCGGTAGGTTGCTACGGGTAGAATCGTCGCAGGTGCGAGATGTTCCATGGGTTGGAGTATGCGACTCCAGACTCCACGTGCTTGAGGCGATAGGCGCCACCTGGGATGACTTCGGTGATGACATAGGGTCCTTCCCATGGTGAATCGAGTTTGTTCGGTCGCTTTTGCTTGAGTCGCAAGACGAGGTCTCCTTCGACGAAGGACCTTGGGCGCAGCCGGCGGCTGTGATAGGTGCGGAGACTCTGCTGGTACACCGCTGATCGAGCTGCTGCTATATCCCGTGCTTCGTCGAGTGTGTCGACGGCGTCTTCGAGTGCAGCCGTGGACTCGGCTTCGCTGTAAGCGACGACTCGTGGAGCCTGGTGGCGTACTTCGGCTGGTAGCACGGCCTCAGCTCCGTGTACCATGAAGAACGATGTGTAGCCGGTGGAGCTGTTTGGCGTAGTACGTAAGCTCCACAGGACAGACGTAGCTCTTTCGTCCAGTTTCCAGCTTTGTGCTCGAGTGAGCTCATGAGGCGCTTCTTGATGCCAGCGCCGATTAGGCCGTTGGCCTTTTCCACTTGCCCGTTTGTTTGCGGGTGTGCCACTGAGGCATACGTGATATTGATCCTGAGGCCTTCACAGAAGTCCTGGAATTCTTCAGGAGATGAAGTTTGATCCGTTGTCGGTGATGATGCTGTGCGGTACGCCAAACCTGTAGATAATGGATTCGAAGAACTTGACGGCGGTTTTGCCCTTCTGGTTGGTGACTGGCATGGCCTCGATCCACTTGGTGAATTTGTCGACTACGACCAGGAGGAAGACGTGTCCTCCTTTCGAAGATTTTGGCAGTTTGCCGATCATGTCGAGGCCCCATTGGGAAAAAGGCCAGGCTATGGGTATGGGTCGAAGTTCGGACCTAGGTGAGTGCGGTTTGTCGGCGAACCGTTGGCACCCGTTGCATCTTCGGACGATGTCCTTCGCGTCGCTCATGGCCGTTGGCCAGTAAAATCCTGCTCGCAGAGCTTTGGCGATGAGGGAGCGACTGCCTGCATGGTGGCCGCAGATGCCTTCATGGATATCTTGGAGTATGGCCTTGCCGTCGTTGATGGTGACGCACCGTTGCAATACACCCGTAATGCTACGTTTGTACAGCTCGCCGTTGATGATGGTGAAGGCTTTCGATCGACGAGATATGCGCCGGGCATCTGTCGGGCTGTCAGGCAATTCTCCGTTTGTCAGGAACTGGAGGTATGGACGTGTCCAAGTTTCTTCAACTGCCATGACCTGCATCAGGTTGACCATGGAAACTGCAATATCCAACTTTTCGGGTCCTTCATGACCTTCGGGTAGCGTAGCCCCCGAGTGTTTTGCTTCTTCGGGTGATCCTTTGGGGAATTTTCGCTTGATGGATGGCATGTAGATCTGTTCGAGGAACACACATGGTGGCACCTTTGCACAAGTGGAGCCAATGTTGGCGAGTCTATCGGCCTCCTCGTTGCTCTCTCTTCCAACGTGCCTAAGTTCGCAGCCGTCGAATTCTCCTTTGAGTGCGTTGTATAGCGCGCGGTACGCGATCATGTTTTCGGCGCGTGCGTCGCACTCATTCATCGTCTGCTGTACGACAAGGTTGGAGTCACCGTAGATGACCAGGCACGTTGCGCCACATATTTTTGCCATCTTCATGCCATGGATGAGGGCTTCGTATTCGGCCTCGTTGCTGGAGGCTCTGAATTTCATCCGAAGAATGTACTTCATTTTATCACCTTGCGGGGAGGTCAGTATGACTCCTGCCCCTGCTCCTGCTTCGCGCTTGGAGCCGTCGAAATGCATTGTCCAGGACTGTGACATATCTGGGGTGTCAGGCAGCTGCAGCTCCATCCAGTGTACCAGGAAGTCTGGAAGGACTTGAGATTTGATTGTGTGTCGCTTCTCGTAGATGATGTCCAGGGGTGATAGTTCAATGCCCCACAGGGCCACGCGTCCTGTGGCCTCTGGGTTATTCAGGATGCTGTTTAGGGGTGCCTCGTTGACGACCATCACCTGATGCTCCTGGAAGTAGTGGCTCAGTCGTCGAGCCGTCATGAACACGCCGTAGGCCAGCTTCTGGTAGTGCGGGTACCGCTGTTTTGTTGGAGTGAGAACCTCGCTGAGGTAGTAAATTGGGCGTTGTACCCCGTGGGTCTTGCCTTCTTCGGGTCGTTCGACCACGAGTACTGTGCTGACCACCTGGTGTGTGGCTGCTATGTACAGCAACAGGGGCTCGCGCTCTTTTGGCGTGGCCAAAACGGGCGAGGTGGAGAGGAGCCGCTTGAGGCTTTCGAATGCGTCGTTGACTTCTGGTGTCCACTCGAACTTGTCTGCCTTGCGCAGCAGCTGGTAAAATGGTAGGGCCTTCTCGCCCATGCGGCTGATGAACCTGCTTAGTGCCGCTACTCGCCCTGCGAGCTGCTGAACGCCCTTGAGGTATTTCGGCTTCTCCATTGTCATGATAGCTTTGATTTTCTTCGGGTTCGCTTTGATCCCTCGTTGAGAGATGAAGTACCCGAGCAGCTGACCCGAGGGGACGCCGAAGGCACACTTTTCTGGATTGAGCTTGATCCTGTAGCGATCAAGGTTGTCGAACATCTCGCGGAGATCGTCGATAAGTGTTCTTGCCTCCTTGGTTTTTATGACTATGTCGTCGACATAGACTTGGACGTTGCGACCGATCTGGTCCTTGAGGCAGGCCTGCATGCATCGCTGGTACGTGGCACCCGCGTTCTTTAGCCCGAAGGGCATTGTGTTGTAGCAGAATACTCCGAACGGTGTGATGAACGCCGTTTTCTCTTGATCTTCGACCTTGAGTCGAATCTGGTTATAGCCTGAGTAGGCGTCGAGGAAGGAGAGCTTCTCACAACCTGCAGTCGAATCGATGATCTGGTCGATCCGAGGTAGAGGGAAGTGGTCCTTTGGGCAGTGTTTATTTAGTGACGTGAAGTCCACGCACATCCGCAGGATGTCCGTGTCCTTCTTCGGGACCATCACCGTATTTGCCAGCCACTCGCTTTCCTTGATTTCCCGGATGAAGTCTGCTGCGAGTAACCTGTTGATCTCCTTGCCGATAGCTTCGGCTCGTGGCTCCGACAGTCTTCGGATAGACTGCTTTACTGGCTTGGTGTCTGGGAAGACATTGAGTGCGTGCTCGGCGAATTCCCTGGGAACTCCTGGCATGTCCGCAGGACACCAGGCGAATATTTCCCAGCGCTCACGGAGGAATTCGACGAGCGCGCCTTCCTATGCGGTGCTGAGGTCGTTGGCGATCAGCGCCGTCTTGGAGGCATCTGTCAGATGGACCTGCACTTTCTTGGTGTTGACGGTGGAGTCGAAGGACATGTCGGGTGTGTTCTGCCTTGTGACCGGGGGTAGCCCATTGTCCGTCACCTCGCGGAGCCTTACGAGCTCGTCTTGCATGCCGAAGGACTGGGAGATTTTGTTGAAATCCCTGTCGCATTGGTCCGATCGGGTGATGCTCCCGTGGACTGTGATGACGCCCCTTGGTCCTGGCATCTTGAGTAGTAGGTATGCGTAGTGTGGGACGGCCAGGAACCTTGCGAATGCTACACCTCCCAGGATGGCATGGTATTGCGACGGCCAGTCCACCACTTCGAATTCTAGGCGCTCCTGCCGAAAGTTGTCCGGCTTCCCGAAGATGACGTCGAGCCCTATTTTGCCCAGGGGAAGATGCCCTTCCCTGGGACAATGCCGTGGAACGTTGTGTCTGATTGTTCCAGGCTGCATTGCGGGATCCGCATAGCTGCTAGAGTGCTTGCGAACATTAGGTTGATGCCGCTGCCGCCGTCCATGAATACGCGACTCATCTCGAAGCCTCCGATCTGCGCCTCCAGCACCAGGGCAGCATGACCTGGGCGAGGGATCTGGCAAGGGTGATCCGCGCGAGTGAATGTGATGCAGGACTCCGATCCGCTGAGGTACTCAGGGATTGCAGGCGGAGTTGCCACGGCCAAGTTGATTTGTCGGGTGATTTTCTTCTGCACCCTATTTGTGGGGCGTCCCTTCTGTATCATATTGAGTGCTCCTTTTGGTGGGGGGTATGCGACCCCGGCGTTGTTTTGCGCTGGTGCGACTGGTTGATTTGGGCCTCCAATAGGCGGCGGTGGAGGAGCTCCGTGTGCTATTTCACCTGGCGCAGGTGTGTTTCCAAACGCAGGGATTGGAGCTTGTTGCCTCATCTGCACCATGCCTTCGCTGAGTTTCTGGAACTCGCGACAGTCCTTGAGCATGTGGGTAGCTTTCTTTTTGCCATCTTGTTTGTCGATGTAGAAGTGGACGGTGCATGGACCCGAAAGTTTGTCGAATGCTGAGGGTCCGTTCTCGCGGTCGCGGCGTTTCCACGACTGCGTTGGTCGTCCATTGTCGTGGAAGTTTCCGCTGCGGTATCCTCCGCTGTTGCGACTGTTGTCATTACGGCGGTCGGCGTAGCCGGCTGCGACCATGTCGGGTCCGTCGCGGTCCTCGTAGATGCGTGATCTCCTCTTGCTGCAGCGTTCGCGTCTTCGGCCGTAGTCGTCCTCTTCATCTGATTGCGCCCGCTGGATGCAATCTTCGCCATCTGCCCAACTGTTGGCGATTTCCATGAGCTGGTCGAGTGTCTTGGGCTTTACACGTCCAAGTTTATCCTTGAAGTCTGGGCGTTTGACGCCATCCCTGAAGGCGTCGATGGCCCGCTCTTCGGAGATGTGTGCTGCAGAGTTCTTGGTTGTAGACCAGCGTAGTATGTACGAGCGAATAGATTCACCCGTTCTCTGAGTGCAGGCTCGCAATTCTTCAATTGAGGCGGGCCTCTTGCTGGTGCCTTTGAAGTTTCGGATGAAGCTATAAGCGAGCTCCTCCCAGCTTCGGATGGATCCTGATGATAGGCTGCTAAGCCAGACCCGCGCTGCGCCTGTTAGCTGCAGCTGAAGGCATTGCATGGCGGTTTCTTTGTTGCCTCCGTGAAGCTTGACGGATGACAGATGGTCACTGAGCCAAGACTTTGGATCTTGCGTGTCGTTGAACTTCGGAGTATCCGAAGGAAGCTTGAAGTTGCGTGGCATCTGTGTTCGCCGGACGGATCTGCTAAAGCATCGAGCCCCGCAGAGTTCTCCTTCGTCTTCATCCATCTCAGATTCAGACGAGCATGCGTGTTTAGCGCGTGCTTTATCGATCTTGCGCTGTGTAAGCTTGTCTCTGGCGTCGTAGTCGCTTTTATGGCGGTGCGAGCTCTTCCTCCTTCGAGGAAGATCGTGCTCCTCTTCCTCTTCAGATGAGGGGGTGGGACTCCGGTCGCGCCTGGCCGGAGCTTTCTTCTTCGGTTCCGCAGGAGCGTCTTCGTGGAGCGCAGCTCCAATTAGTCCTAGTACGGTGAGTGCGGACCTATGCATGGCCCTTTTCGGGTCCCCCTCCGGAGGTGGGTGAGCCGCGAGATACGCAGTGGCTGCCATGATCGCAGATTGTGGCGTCTTCGGGATGATGTTGCTGTCAGCGTCCATATCCATGAACGATGTATGGAGAGTTCGGGTCACGTCACGCCGCTCCTTGGGGTCCATGTTTTCCACCCGAGAGCGGTGCTTGTTTCCCTGATTTCCGTTTGTGCTAGAGCCGGGTCCCATGGCGAAGAGCGCAGCTCGTCGCGCACTGGACTCAGAGGCTGCTTGCTTATGTTTGTCGAGCGTCTCCTGCATCTTGACTTGTTTCTTGTGCTCCTCGATGAGGAGGTAGTGGTATGCCCTCAGCAGATCACGTGGGGAGTCCAGAGGTAGGACTATTTCGCCTGCGACGGCGCGGCGTGCTTCGACCCATCCTTCTTTGCTAAGTTGGATGAGGTGGCCACTGTTTCCCCCGTTTTCGCCGTTTCCACCGTTTTCGCCGTTTATGTCCTGCAGGTTGGGGTTGGGCGGCGGGTTAGGCGTTTCCTCGTCGGTTTGGATGACTGCGGCGCACAGATAGCGCCTGTAGATTGGTTGGCTGCTGTCGCAGCTTTCGGATCCGGAACCGTAGGTCCCTTCATCCGAAGGTGGATCGCATAGATCGGAGTTGCAGCAGCTGCTGCTGTAGAACTCATCTGTTGATGGTGACGTGCGTGGCACGGGGTGTGGAGCCCACGAAGCGGGCCTGATTGACGGCACGGGCACCCGCTCAGGGAGGCGGAGGGTGCCAGTTTGTCCCACCTGGAAGCAGAAGCTCCCGAACAAGATTTCGAGTCCGTCGCCTATGGGCTCGAAATCCTTCATGGTATCCGGCGAGTGGGCGGTGAAGTCGAAAGCGCCGAAGAGGAGGTGATTCTCCGTCGCCGCGGAGTTGTAGATCGATCGGGTCGGAACCGTCACGACCGCACAATCAGCAGCCCCAATTCCCACAGACGGCGCCAATTGACGAGGTTTAATCTCGTCAATGCCCATTGTTATGGACTTGGGTTTTGGAGAAGATGGGGATGCTGGAGATCGTGGCACGGTTAACAGACAAGCAACCAGGGGACACGAGATTTACCCAGGTTCAGGCCCCCGGAGGGAAAACCCTACTCCTGCTTGTCTGCTCTTTGATTACGGCGGAACCGAAGGTTACAGGGTGCGCAGATTCGATCTGGCGTGGATGTGTGTGCGAAAGTATGAGTCGAGT
Organism: Avena atlantica; assembly: GCA_910589765.1. Lineage (NCBI taxonomy): Eukaryota > Viridiplantae > Streptophyta > Magnoliopsida > Poales > Poaceae > Avena > Avena atlantica. The sequence continues at coordinate 21,173,525 of OU342734.1, read as the reverse complement.
TTCCCTAGGACGTGCCCTCCTGGCCTTTATATAGACTTAGGCAGGTCCCGGGCGTAGTCCTAGTCGGTTACAAGTTCTAGGGTTTTACCCCTTTGAATTTCCTATCTCCTCTAGTCTTGCTCTCCAAGGATCCGAAGACGTCATGGGCCTTGGCCACCCGAAAATCTTCATGGGCCAGCGTATGTCTGCCGTGGGCCTTCTTTGGGCTGGACTAGGTATGCTGAAGTTACGTATCCGTAGGGTATAACCATGTCACCCGACGCTCGAGAAACGTGCGGATAATATCCACGCCGTTCACTTCTTTCTCAGGAGTCAACTGGAGATCCTCCACCCGACGGTAAAGGGCCTCTATCTCCGCTGACTCGCCATCCAAGATCTGGTTTTTCTAGGACCTTTTCGGCTCGATTATTTGGGAGGACTCGAAAGGAGCAAGACCAAAATGCTGCCCAGCCACTATGGAGTCGTGAATGTAAAACCATCGCCTCCGCCAGTACTGGACGGATTCAGACATAGAGAAAGAAAAGAAAAGAATATTGGCCTTGAGGGAGATGATGCAACCCCCAATGGGATACACACCATCCGAACCGGATTGCCTTTTCACGGAATAGAGTTTCCGGAAGAGACCAAAGTGTGGCTCGATGCCGAGCCAGCACTCGCAGAAAGTGATAAAACAAGCAATATGAAGAAGAGAATTGGGGGAAAGATGATGCAGATGGATGCCATAGAGAAAGAGTAGCCCACGAAGGAAGTCGTGGACTGGGAAGGAAAACCCACGAATAACGAAGGCGAGAAACATAACCCGATACCCAGCGGGGGGACGGGGATTACCTCGTTGCCGGGGAGTCTGATGGCCTCCCTATCCTGCGGGATCAAGCCCCACTCGCGAAGCTTGCGGAGGTCACTCTCCCGCGTCTCTGATCGCCACCAACCACCGTCGGTGAAACGGGTAGCGGTGGCGCCTTTCTTTCCTCCGGCGGCGCTGGTACCAACCGCAGATGATGACTTCTTCGGTTTCCCCATCGCGCTACGGCGGCGCCGGCGGTGAGAGTGCAGAAGGGAAGACGGAAATGTGGAAGGATATTCGAGCGCGCAGCAAGAGATCCTGGAGCACAAGGAGGCAGTGAAAACAAGAATTGATGCGGTGAAAACAAACTGCAGCTTTCTCCAATGATTATAACGGCGAAGACGACGCACGACAACCGTCCATCAAGAAGACCTAACGCCAACGGCAGATCTGGCCATACACGTGTCAGCATCACAACGAACCGTCGTTACCACGCCGTCCACTACGAGCGGAAATCGAGGCGACGCCGTAATAATCTCCACACCGCGCGTGACCAGTCAATTCAAGGTCAGCAAGTGGGACCCACGTTCGTCCAGTCAAGTCATCTCTGGCGCAGCAGACGCTTGAGGTCATTGATCGTCAGCACTGATGTCATCAAAAGCTATACTAGCAACAACTACAATTTCTTCGTCTTCAAAGCTAAGAGTACTCACTCGAATCTACGATTCGACTAAATACTCGGGGGCTACTCCTATTAGGAGTGCTGTCCGCGCACCCGAAAGATGAATAAAAACGAACTATTTCTTCGAGTCCTACGTCGAGTCTACGACTCCACTACGAACTCGGGGGCTACTCCCATAGGGAGGATGGATTTAAGCATCCGAATTTTTTTGTGTCCAACGGACTTAACACTGAACAATGTCTGAATTAAAGTCTCCGCCCGAGTCTACGACTCGAACAGACACTCGGGGGCTACTCCCATAGGGAGCGCTGGCCGCGCACCCTATGAATTCTTTGACTGCGATCCTTCGAATCAGCACGCAAAAATTTTCGGCAACTCTGCCCTAACAAAACGCTAAGTGAGCAACGTTCTCCTTGGCCACCCGAAACACCTCCGCGGTGATAAACATTCGGATGTTGTGTCTGCGACATAAAGATAGTACCTACAGATATCATCTGATGGCCTGACAACGCACACGACTGCGCTCTGCTAGTATAAACCCGTGCCAGCAGGCGCGATGAAAAATCCCGACGGACGCGTTGGGTACATCGGTTAAAATCACTGGAATTCCACTCCTGTAAGTCCTCCGCGGCCAGAGTCGAATTACGCCAGCATATGTTCCGGGTTCGAGTTTAGGGACTCGAACCTGAGGAAGATCGTGTTGTTTCGTCCTAAGACAGTTAACTAACCCTGATCCGTCGGGTGAGTCAGGCACACGCATCAACAATCCCTACACACATATACTATTAATACATAGTTGCACCCGAAGGATTGAAGAGTCCTCAGCCGAATCTACGATTTGACTGATCACTCGGGGGCTACTGACATGGTTATACCCTACGGGTACGTGATCTCAGCATACCAGGTCCAGCCCAAGGAAGGCCCACGGCAGATGTACGCCGGCCCATGAAGATTGTCGGGTGGCCAAGGCCCATGACGCCTTCGGATCCTTGGAGAGCAAGACTAGCGTAGATAGGAAATTCAAAGGGGTAAAACCCTAGAACTTATAACCGACTAGGTCTATATGCGGGACCTGCCTGAGTCTATATAAAGGCTAGGAGGGCACGACCTAGAGCTCTCTCTCATATTTTCTCATACACACCTCCACGCCAGATTGCATCTGCGCACCCCTGTAACCTTCGGTTCCGCCGTAATCAAGAGCAGACAAGCAGGAGTAGGGTTTTCCCTCTGGGGGCCTGAACCTGGGTAAACCTTGTGTCCCCGTGTTGCTTGTTTGCTAACCATTCCACGATCTCCAGCATCCCCATCTTCTCACAATGGGCATTGATGAGATCAAACCTCGTCAATCATGGTTCATCCGATATGATCATCGATGAATATGTGGGAGTCAATATGGGTTTCCAGATCCCGCTGTTGATTATTGATAGAAGATCATGTCTGCATATTCTCGAACCCATAGGGTCACACACTTAACGTGCATCGACGCTAGGATAGAATGGATAATTGGTTTATGAGTTTTTCTTCGGAGTCTCGGATGAGACTCAGGACATCACGAGAGGTTCCGGAATGGTCCGAAGAATAAGATTCATATAAAGGAAAGCCGTTTTTGGATTTCGGAATCGTTTTGGAGTTTATCGGTATTGTACCAGAAGGTTCTAGAAGGTTCCGGAGTGGGACCAACGTGGGCCCACTTGTCGGAGGCCTGCGTGGGCCTAAGGGGAAGTGCCCTGGCCACTTTGGGCCAGGGGCACAAGGCTCCAAAGGCCCAGCCGGCCAGCCCATAGGGAAACCCTGAGGGAGCCTTCTAGAAGAAGGGGGGGGTGACTTGCCCCCCACTCCACCCCTTGGGCCGCCGCCCTAGGGCTTGGAGGAGGGGCCAAGGGGGGGGGGGCGGCCAGCCCCCTATATAAGGAGGGCAGGGGCGCAGCCTCCTCCTCTCTCCCACTCCAACCCTAGCCGCCAACTGCTACCCCTCCACCTCTCTCTCTCTCTCTCTCTCTCTCTCTCTCTCTCTCTCCCGACTGCGCGTAGGCGAAGCCCTGCCGCAGAAACTCTCCACCATAAGCACCACGCCGTCGTGCTGCAGATCCAATCTATCTCTCCACCATACTTGCTGGACCAAGGAAAGGAGGAGACGTCGGTGCATCGTACGTGTGTATCTCTCGGAGGCGCCGCCACTTGCGGCGTAGGATTGGATCGGATCGCGAGGAGGAGACGGCGAGTACGACTACATCAACCACGTTCCGTTGAACGGTTCCGCTATGCGATTTCTTCAAGGGTATGAAGATCTCATGAATCTCTCTCGTTGATTACATCTCCTAGATTAGATCTTGGCTTTCTTGTTCGCATCCGTAGAATTTTTTTGATTTACTATGCTGCGAAACCCATCATTTGGTTCCGGACAATGATATATGTACATAACTTGCAGATAAGATCACAAATAATACTATCATCATGAATCAATAATAAGTTCAGATCTGAGATCATGACACTCGGGCCCTAGTGACAAGCATTAAGCACAACAAGTTGCAACAAAGTCAAATAGCACTAATAAAGATACTAGGCACCATGCCCTGACAATCTTATTCGATTACATGATAGATCTCATCCAATTCCTACCATCCCCATAGCCTACAACGGGGAGGATTACTCACTCATGGATGGGGGAAACATGGATGGTTGATGGAGAGGCGTCGGTGATGATGATGGCGATGATCTCCTCCAAATCCCCATCTCGGCAGGGTGCTAGAACGGAGTTTCTGGTTCCGAATCGCGGATTCTGGTGGTGGCGGCACAGGGGAACTCTCTCTGGAAAAACGTCGAACCCGCCCGGAGTTTTTAGGTCAGGAGGCTTTATGTAGGCAAAGAGGGAGGCCGAGGGGGTGCCCGAGGTGGCCACACCCCCTAGGCGTGGGCCAGGCCTGGCCGCGCGGACAGGGGGTTTGGGCCCCATCGCGGCCCTCCTACGTATCGTCTTCTGGCTCCGTGTTCTCCTCAGTGAAATATTGACTTTGGCTTTTGTTCCATCCAATTCCGAGAATATTCATTTTCTGGCTTTTCTAGAACAAAAAACAACAGAAAACAGGCAACTGACACTATGGCATCTTGTTAATAGATTAGTTCCAGAAAATCTATAAAAATACCTCAAAGTATAGACAAAGCAAAGCAAAATGAATACTAAACAAACATGAAATATAAAAAATTATAGATACGTTTACGACGTATCAGCAACCGATGGGCGGCGGAGCGTGATTGCCATAGTGGTTGCCCATGTCGCCTAGAACCAGGGAGTTCACGGTTCTATCTGATACTGATGACATACTGTTATAATGCAAGTTCTTAATAATTAAAAAAACACATGCAATTTTAATGAGAGCAAATAATTTTTCACACAGATTTGACAATGTTTTCTTATACAAGAAAACTCCACGGTTTTTCGAGGAGAGATAATTTCGTCAGAGTTTTTGGAAAGTTTCTTTGGCCCTCAATCTCTAGCTCTCCCTTCATTTAAAATAAATAAATAAATCATATTTACAGGTTTCAAAAGTTGAAAATAATTTTGGACATAGTAAATGTCGTATCCTATAAGCTTGCACAAATTGAAACACGAAATTCTTTGTATTATGGGCTACTAAAATGATAAAATCTAAAATTTGGAGATTAAAAAAATGCAGGCAGAGATCCATACTTTTGCCATTTTTGTAGCTCAGAATACAAAGTACTTGAAATTGATATTTTGTAATTTATGGAAAAAATCTTTGGCTACTTCCAAATATATTTTTTCAAATCTTTTGTAAAACTCATAAATATGATTTTTTTAAATAACAGGAGCCCTGGTGCTCAGGAGAAAAAATCTACACTCCCGAGTTTTCGCCGACAATCCTGCAGTCCAACGATGCCATTAGCCGAGAGTCCCGTCGATCCAGAAGCGACGGTCTAGATCAGACGGTAGGCACAGAAGACCTCGTACCTGGCAGAAGCTTCTCCAACCTTCGCCTTCCTCCTCCTCCGCCTTTTCTTCTTCTCCTCCTTCTTTCCCCTTCTCCAAGCATCGCCGACCGCCTCCGCTCTCACTCCAAACAGCATTGCGCACGCGCGCACATCCACCTGAATCCCCATTGCCACAGCCAACCCTTAACTCTCTCGTGATGGCGCTCTCCGTTGCGTCCAGGCTCTCGCGCGCTGCACGGGTCGCCGCCGCCGCCCGCCGCCTAGCCGTCGGCGGCCGCGAGCCCCTCCCGCGGGCGCTTGCTTCGCTCGCCGGAGAAATATCCCCCCTCTCGACCGCTGCCAAGGTCAGCAGGCCCACGTGGTTCGCCCCTCCCGTAGCCAGGCTCCATCCGGGGAGTGGGGCAGGCCTGCTGGTGCCGCCTCGCCGCCTGTTCCACTCCACGCCGCCGTCTCGGTACAGCGCCTCGGGCTCCTCGTCTCAGGTTGGATTGCTGCGCCCGTGCCGTGCGTGATTTTTCATCTGCTGCGATTGGTTAATGGTAGTGGCAGTTTCAGTCGGTGCTGCAGATGTGTAGCCTGTGCACACTGAATTTGTCGAATTCCCCTTTGTCGATTGGTTGCTCTTCTTCTGATAGTTTAATAGTTGCTTGTGATGTTCTCATCTTGGAGGAGTGTTATGTTGATCAGGTAGATTATCTTTCAATTTGGCCATCCTGACTGAAAAGTGATGATGTTCAGTTCAGTCCCTACCTTGCCTATTAACTCTTAGCTTACCCATATATAACTTAGAAAATAGTGTCTGCGTTAGATTTAGGTCAGTAATTTGATAATCTCTAGTGTGGTGTGTTGGACTCCAGGAACTCCAAGTTCAAAAGTGAGTCAAGAAAAGCAATTGGCTGTTCATACCTCAGACATTAACATGAATGACTGTCAGATCAATACTTCCGTTTTCTAGAACATCTTATATTAGTGAACAGAGGGCAATTTACTATGCTTTGTCATACATTTATTGTATTTGTGCGTAAATCATTTTTTGCTTGTAAGAATGCGCACTCTCCTGCACATGATTTCTGTTTGTGTGTTCGAACAATGGTTTACTAGCTTGTTGTGTGTTAGGGTATCTCTACCTTTTTCTTAACTTTCTGTGATCAAACAGATAGCTCCAGGGGAATTCACTGAGATGGCTTGGGAGGGGATTATCGAGGCAGTTGAGGCAGCAAGATTGTCGAAACAACAAATTGTCGAATCGGAGCACCTGATGAAAGCTCTTTTGGAGCAGAAGGATGGGTTAGCACGCAGAATATTTTCAAAAGCTGGGATAGACAACACATCAGTCCTGCAGGCTACTGATGACTTTATTTCAAGACAGCCAAAGGTTCTAGCACTAGCTGTGGTACTTAAGCTTGATAAAATGGTATATTCTCAAAACCTTACCATAATTTGGGCTCTTGCTTTGGCAGGTTAGTGGTGATACAAGTGGGCCAGCTGTCGGGCCAAGCATCGTATCAATTTTGGATAATGCGAGGAAGCACAAGAAAGAGTATGGTGATGAGTTTGTATCTGTTGAGCACCTATTGAGAGCATTCACAGCAGATAAAAGGTTTGGGCAACAGTTGTTCAAAGATCTCAAAATCAATGAGAATGAGCTGAAGGAAGCTATCTCAGCTGTGCGTGGCAGCCAGAGAGTCACAGATCAGAGTATGTCTAATGGATGCCATTTGCGTATTATTCTTTGCTCTATTCTTACATTCTATTCAGAACTTGATTCTCTGGAACTCTGAATCTTTGCTTCTTGATAAAGTAATGGCAATGCGGTAGTTTTAGTCAGATGAGACGTTGCATTATTACTTACTCCTATAATTCTATTTTGAATATGGGTTATATTGTTATCTTTCACAATAAATAAATGGTTATAAGTGTGTATCTATTGGATTCTGGGCACCTTCAACCGACATATGTATGAATACCATATTCTTTCCTTCATTTTGGATATTCGAATTAGACTAGTACCTGATACTTTCTCTAAAGAAAGAGCCAATATATTGATGCATGACTGCTCCTCATGCTTTCATGATAATGAACGATCTGTTGTAATTTAGTGTGATAACCATGTGGTTGCTTATTTCTTCTGCCAGATCCAGAAGGGAAGTTTCAAGCTCTAGAGAAGTATGGTATTGACATGACAGAATTAGCTCGTCGTGGAAAACTTGATCCTGTTATAGGGCGTGATGATGAAGTGCGCCGATGCATTCAGATCCTTTGCAGAAGAACTAAGAATAATCCTGTAATAATTGGCGAACCAGGAGTTGGCAAGACTGCCATTGCTGAAGGGTGATTGCTTGTTCTTTTCTCTATTTCTTTATTTTATAGTGGGTAAAAGATGTGTTTACAGACTATGGTTTATGTACAATCTATATTTGTTATTTTAGCTCAATTCTTTTTCTTACTTAGCATACCTAAGACTTAACTTATTTTGTACAAGCACTAAGAAATTGTGTTGCATTTATCGTATGCAGATTGGCTCAGCGCATTGTGAGGGGAGATGTTCCTGAACCTTTACAGAATAGAAAGGTAAAATATTTAGTGATTTCAAGAAACATTTTACCTCAAGATAGAAACCTTATGCTAGTATAATTATATTTGCATTTTAAAATCATGCCATTGTCTAGGTTGGCAATGTTGCATTTATTTCTTATTACTAGGAAATCAACCAACAAGTTCACTGTGACAAAGGATATGATTTTCCTGCAAGTAGTGAGAAATCATCAGGTTGATTAACTGACAGGAAACACGAATATTTCTCAGTCTAAACAGGATGTAGTGCCTTTTCATTGCGCTTATTGCATGAGCTAAATAAGTAGGATTATCGAAATAGTTTGGTTCATTGAGGATATAACTGACTACTGACTAGCAAGGGAACTAAGTTGGAAAAAGGCAATAAGATGATGATGGAAAATAATCATATCAAGCAATTGAACTTGTCGTTCATTCTGATTTCCTTACATATGTAATATTTCAGCTTATTTCATTGGACATGGGAGCATTACTTGCTGGTTCCAAATACCGTGGCGACTTTGAAGAGAGACTTAAGGCTGTTCTGAAGGAGGTCACTGCTTCTAATGGGCAGATCATCTTGTTCATTGATGAGATCCACACTGTTGTAGGTGCAGGTATGTATTTATAAGTATCCCTTGGCCATTTGCGTGCTGGGATTTATTGCACTGAACACCTAAATAATAATGAATCATATGTTGGGTAAGAACTTTTTACTACAGTTGATGATAGTTAGAGTTCCCTACACCACTGTGATAGTAAGCAGGCAGCCTAAAATAGTAGTAATTTGATTTTTTTTTTCAAAAAAGTAGAAGTCTGTGCTCCAGGGTGAGCTTATATCTGTCTCACCATTGCTAATGATATATACTGTGAAGATGCCTGTTTTACGAAATGTGGCTTCCTGAAACACAGTTACTTGCAAAACCTGGTGTAGCTGTATTGAATACCTTATCTGGACAAGTATCGGAATAATTGACACTAAAAATGAAGACAAAAAATTGGATACATGTTGGATACATCTTGAATGCTTAGTGGACACATCCCAGCGCAATAAATAAGGGTTATCTGAACTTTCAACTACCCCACGCCCTCCTTTGTCACGATTCTCGTCCCCCCCTCTCGTATCGCCCCTTGGCAGCGATGACTTGACAACTCAGTAAGAGGCTATCAGGCAAAATGAGTTCCTTGTCCCTCTTAGTGTCCGGCTCTCCATATCATCTCACCCAATGTCTGTCCTTCAGATCCCTAATCCTAAGTAGCAAGCATTTGATGTTCCAACTACTGCATAATTTATTTCAAAAAACGGCTTAAATGTATATGCGTATCCATGTGGCATTTATTTCATAAGTTAAACTAGCACAGCCTCCCCATGTTATTTTTTCTGGCTTGCAAGTATTATCGACCTTGGGCCTTATGTATCTTTTCTTCTGCAGGAGCCACTGGTGGGGCAATGGATGCTGGTAACCTGTTGAAACCAATGTTAGGCCGTGGGGAACTCCGTTGCATTGGGGCTACAACGTTAGACGAATACAGGAAGTACATCGAGAAGGATGCTGCTCTTGAGCGTAGGTTCCAGCAGGTTTACTGTGGTGAACCAGCAGTTGAGGACACGGTTTCTATCCTGCGTGGCCTGCGAGAGCGATATGAGATGCATCATGGTGTTAAGATATCAGATGGTGCTCTTGTTGCTGCAGCTGTTTTATCAGATCGCTACATCACTGGACGTTTTTTGCCTGACAAAGGTACTATATATAGTACTATATACTATGGAACTACTATTGGGAGCAAGGTTTCAATTCATCATTTATCTTACACATTTTTCTTTTCACGTGCAGCTATTGATTTAGTTGATGAAGCAGCAGCTAAACTTAAAATGGAGATTACAACAAAACCTATCGAGTTGGATGAGATTGATAGAGAAATCATCAGGTTTGAAATGGAGAAGCTTTCATTGAAAAATGATACTGATAAAGCCTCCAAAGAACGACTAAGCAAGCTTGAAGGTGAACTAGAATCTCTCAAGCAGAAGCAGAAAAGCCTTTCAGAACAGTGGGAGTACGAGAAATCATTGATGACTCGTATAAAATCAATTAAGGAAGAGGTAGGGGCATCCATATTCTGTTCTTGTATATGTTCTTTTGCCGCATTTGTGCTATGGAACAATATTATCTTTTATCTCTTTTATCTTTCGTAGATTGACAGAGTTAACCTGGAGATTGAAGCTGCCGAGAGAGAATATGATTTGAGCCGCGCCGCTGAACTAAAATACGGAACACTTCTGACACTACAAAAGAATCTGGATGAGGCTGAGAAAAATCTTACTGAATTCCAGCAGTCAGGAAAGTCGATGCTTCGAGAGGAGGTCACTGATACTGATATTGCTGAGATTGTCAGCAAGTGGACTGGTATTCCAGTGTCAAATCTTCAACAATCAGAAAAGGAAAAACTACTGCTGCTGGAGGATGTACTTCACAAGAGGGTCATCGGCCAAGACATTGCAGTCCAGTCAGTGGCTAATGCAATCCGTCGTTCTAGGGCAGGCCTAGCAGACCCTAACCGTCCAATAGCAAGCTTCATGTTTATGGGTCCAACAGGTGTAGGCAAGACTGAGCTGGGAAAGACGCTAGCTGAATTCCTTTTCAACACTGAGAATGCTCTAATAAGGATTGATATGAGCGAGTACATGGAGAAGCATGCTGTCTCCCGCTTGGTTGGAGCGCCACCAGGGTATGTTGGTTATGAGGAAGGGGGACAACTGACTGAAGCTGTTCGCCGCAGGCCTTACTCTGTCGTTCTGTTTGATGAAATTGAGAAGGCACACCAAGATGTATTCAACATCTTGTTGCAACTTTTGGACGATGGAAGAATAACTGATTCCCAGGGTAGAACAGTGAGCTTCACTAACTGTGTCGTCATCATGACCTCGAACATTGGTTCACCATTGATTCTAGACACACTTAGAAACACAACAGACAACAAGGATGCGGTGTATGAGGTTATGAAGAATCAGGTGACGGAGATAGCTCGGCAGACGTTCCGACCAGAGTTCCTGAACAGGATAGATGAATACATTGTATTCCAGCCACTGGACTCGAAAGAGATAAATCGCATTGTGGAGATACAGGTACGTATCTTATAACTCCTTTACGGCAGTTTGGCTTGAACTATATGAGTTACAGCACTGAATTCTGATTATCTTTCACTGTTTGTTTTGATTGACCTGATCAAAATTATTATTGTGTAAAACTTGCAGCTGAACCGTGTCAAGAACCGGCTGATGCAACAGAAGATTCACCTTCAGTACACACCAGAAGCTGTGGAGCTTCTCGGCTCTCTTGGTTTTGACCCTAACTACGGTGCTCGGCCTGTCAAGAGGGTGATCCAGCAGATGGTGGAGAATGAAATAGCTGTCGGTGTCCTAAAGGGCGACTTCAAGGAAGACGATACCGTTGTCGTGGATGTAAGCTCTGTGGCGATTGCTAAAGGTTTTGCACCAAAGAAGAAGCTGGTACTACAGAGGTTAGAAAATGGGAGCACAGAGCTACAGAGGTTAGAAAATGGAAGCACAGAGTTGGTTGCCAACGACTGAAACTCAGCAGCTTTCGCAGATCGTTCCGTAGGTGTGAGGTTTATCTAGTGCGAGCTAGTCGCTGGGAAACGGATGGATCAGAAGCTGCCAGGTGAACATGTTCCATAACTGTCCTGAACTTCTGATCTTGTAGATTCGCGCCTTGCTACAGAGACAGATGGCATGAATGTGAAGCACGATCAATAAGCTGCTGTGTATGTACTAGTTTCTCCTGGGCAGGGAGATACCACTACTACTTGTGTGAGCATCTTGCTTGTACTAGGCTGGATGGTCTTTTTAGTCTGGATACTACGTCCGTCCAATCCATAATAAGTAAGTATCGCTGATTCAGTATAACTTGAGGGAGTACAAATTTCTGTGGTGGTAATGCGTCTTTGTAGAAAGAGGCAACTGAGAACACACCAGCTGAAGAAATAAACGGAACTGCAGATGATATGAACGCCACTACTAACCCTGCAGCCGATAAAACCTGGAGGCCCAAGGGCGCAAAAACAGTTTCCAGTGCAAAAAATGTGTTTCCTGGCAAATTCATCCGCTCTATATGCTTTGTTTGATGTAACGCTCGTGTATCACAGGTGCTAAATTTTGCAGTTTCTTGTGCAATAGTGCTCCGTAGAATATATCAATTTGCCTTTGCATGTTTTATCTTAAAAGCATTTTATAAGCTGTCATCCGGATGGCTATCCTAGAGTTTCCTTGTCAAATCTGTCGTTACTGTCCTTTTCTCGGGTCTCATGGATTGGTATCCTAGCAGAACCATATTTCTGTCTTGCCTTGTGTTCCAGCGCCTCCGCGTTGTTTCAGTAGGATGCTCCCACAGAATAAAATCACAGCATGGATCCAGTCCCTTTGAATCTAACGCAGATGGTCTCGAATGTGTGCCACCGAACTTGCTAGTACTGAACTTGAAATTGCAGCCTAGACATTCCACGAAACACACAACATCCAGGAATTCTACCCACTCTTGAGCACAGTGGAAGCTTAGCTAACAGCTTTGCCATGTTTTCAACCATTTTCCATGTGCATTTTGCAGATATGCTAGAACAAGGTAAATGAATGAAGCTGGAGGTACGTTCAACAAGTCGTTCGCGTGCCAGTAGATCCAGTTAGCTCAGGGCTTCTCCATGAGGGGCCTAGTTTGTGTCGGTGTACTTGAACCCATACTTCTTGAAATATTCTCAAAATCCATACACGCTCTGGTCATAGTTGAACTGCACACATGGAAATATTGTCACACCAGCTCAAGCCTGGAAACTCTGAATCGAATCTACTAAAACATTAGACCGACAAGTAAATGAGTAATGCATTCCTAGAGGAAACGACAACGCAAATATGGCTCGTGCATGAATATTTTTAAAAGATTTGCAGAACATTGCTTACAGGTAGAGCTTTTGCAGAGTACTTTGTGATGTTCTGATCCGCAATCTTCCCTGGATTAGCGGCCTGAGAAAATACAGAGCATTTTGTTACAGGGACAAAACAACAGTAAAGCACATTTTTCTGTAGGTGCAGCTAGCACGAATGCACGATGAGTAAGTAAATAAGAAAGAAAAAAAAATTCATTCTGGAAACAGTGCTGTGGCGCTATACTGAATAATATGTAATGCCTAGACATGAAATAACAGAAACAAATTAAACACAACTAAGCAAATAGTAACTGGAATAGGCGCTGACACCATTTTCAACGAACTGACCATACTTTAGCAAGTTAGCATAGCAGATCTTTCTCCAATGCGGAAAAGTCATGTCAATGAGAACATGAATCCTGATATACAATACACACATTTCATGAATACTTAGTCTATTCTCCCTCAAAGTCTCAAACAAGACTAGTACTTTTCTGCTATCACAGAAACTAAATTGCACAAATATGGGAGCAGTCTCTGGTGTTGTAAAGGTGGCTGCAAATCAGCCTGTCAATGCAATTTGTGTTTTTCCCTCTTCGGAGGATTGCTAAAGCACATGTAGAGAAACTGTTCTCGATATTTCTCTCAAGCTAGGGTATATGACTTCCAAATTGCTAAAGATAACTCGCAGAAAGAAGTTTGATCCTTAGATAATTTTCCAGCCATTAACACACATAAGGATTTAGAAACGTATAGTCTATCCGCAAAGATTAGCAAACAATATAATATCAAGAATCAAGATTGTCGACAAACATGTTAATGGCAACATAATTCGAAGTAATTAGCAAGGAATGGCAACAAGTGTAAACCAATAAAATGCTAAGTAAACAATTATAACCTGTTCTGGGTTGTAGAATACTTCAAGAAATGGATACTCAGTCTTTTGTCTTGTGAGGCAAGAACTAGGATACTTTGGACATTCCACCTGCCAAAACAAAACAAAATAGTTAATTCCTATTTATCTGATACGGAAGGAAAAACAGACGGCAGAAGTCGCAATTTGTATAGATGAGAAACAAGCACCTGATAACACACAACAAAATAAGCAATTTTTATTTGGTTGACACTAAAGGCCCAACAGACTGCAGCGGTCACAATTTGTATAGATGAGAAACAATAGGCAATAAATTTTGAACATAGTTATTACCCAAGTTAAAAGCATCCAACCGCAAACACCAAAAGAAAAGGAAACCAAAAGTGACGCTTTGATTTGAAAGGCAGAGAACTAGATTATCTTGTAGTAATTGAAATGCATTTTGTATTTTTTGTACATCTCCACAATTATTAAACGAATAGAAGTACAGCTATTCACACATCCAAGCTCTCAGCATAGTTACTTTGCTTGCAGGTGGAAGAAAAGCATAGAAAAAAAGCCATCGAAGATACATATGCAAGAAAAAGGAAGAGCTTCCACACATGCATCTGAAGCTCAATAGAAAACTAAATCATTTAACTTTGTAATGCATTATATCAAGTCTTAATATCATCACCAAAGGTAGTATTATATTGGGTTTCTACAAATTTAAATTACATAGGACAACTTCAGGATTTAAAGTTTTAGCATGCAGTGAAGACAGCAAGCTTACCTTTACAGTGTTCCATAATAATAAGCCATGGTAATTTGAAAATATAGAAAAGTATAGTGCATTAACATTTTCAAATTAACTCACCATCTTATAAGTGACTTGAAAATAGTCCCAAGGCACTTTTTTTTTGCCCACATAATAAGCATGCTTACCCGAACAAACTTTACACGAGGATAAAATGTAGTAGCAGCAGCTTCCTCGAGTACTTTGTCCAGATGCTGTGTATAAGTGCACCTACAAAAGCAATTTTTCATTACTGCTGTGACTCTGTGCAAAGCTATTGATATAGGACAGTTTAACTATTCTTTCTTGTGTTTCTGAACAGAAAACAGGAGCCTAACATACTTAATAGTGAAGGCCACGACCACAGGCCGCCCTTCATGTAATAGCTGCACAAACTGGCGCTCAGACGCGAATGGTATAATTCTTGATGGCCCTAGATCCTTGGGATATCCAGTTTAGTACCTTCAATATTATAAAGATGATGAAAACGTAAAAAAATAATGATAGACGTACAAAAATGAGTTTAATTCTAAGAAGGAATATGTACACAAACTAATTCCTGCAGCTGAATGAGTGTGAACAAAGACTTCCAAAGTTTTTTTTTCGAAAAGGGGGCAAAAGCTTTGCCCCAATCGATTAATTAAGAAGGAGTTTTACATGGTAAATAAATAGATCCACGGTTACAAAACAATTACTCTCGCGGCACGAATTCACCCAAACGCTTAGCACCCGCGCTTACCCACATGTGGGCTTCGCGCTTAACCCTCTCTAGAACTACAAGTGGGCGCGAGCTTTTTTCGGAAGACCTTGTCATTTTGCTCATTCCATATCTCCCAAGTGACGAGTAGCGTGAGGGACGCCATTGCTTTGCGGTTCGGAATTGGACCCTCCATCATCATCTCCCACCATTCCTTTGCGTGCAGGCCGACCCATCGGGCTTGGTCCATCTCGGGGATCCCGATCCAATCCTTGATGCATGCCCAAACTCTTTTAGTAAACCGACATTCGATGAAAAGATGGTCGACCGTCTCCATTGTTTGGTTGCAAAGCGGGCAATTCCCACAATTTTGCCATCCCCTCTTGGCCAAGCGGCCCGCGGTCCAAATCCTGTTTTGAGTGAGAAGCCAAGCGAAGAACTTCACTTTCGGCGGCGCCCAAGCTTTCCAAACCAGTTTGTGCATGCTTGAGACGGTGGAACCCAAAAATTGCATTTCGTAGGACGATTTAGCCGTGTACTCACCATTGTCCGTAAGCTTCCATAGTATGTCATCCTCCACGTCCTCGTTCAGATGCACATCTTGGAGGAGAGGCCAAAGCTCGACGCACTGCCTAAGGTGCTCGATAGAGAAGTCATTTCCCAGGTTTATCATGCGGATCCACGCATTCTCGTGCAAGGCTTGGTGCACCTTCCAATTCTTTCTAAGGGAGATTCTGAAGATGAGGGACGCAATGTCCACGGGCTTCCTCCCATGTAGCCATGGTGCATGCCAAAAAGGAGTTTTATGGCCATTCCCAATGGTAATGTTCGTGGCATCATAGAAAATGGACATATCCTCGCGGGAGCAGGGATTGCCAGATCCAACCCAAATTTTGTCGGGGTTCTTCAATTCAAACCAAGGCCACCTCAAGCGTAGTGCTGTCGCAAATTTTTCCAAGTTTTTTATCCCCAACCTACCAAGCTTCTTAGGCCTACACACCGTCTCCCAATTGACCTTGAACTTCACCCCAATGGTCTTATCCTTATCCTCCCATAGGAAAGCCCTTTCCACTTTGTTTATGAACTTTAATGTTTTGGTAGGGACAACAAGTGACGTAAGGTAGTAGGTTGATTGTGAAGTTAGCACCGACTTGATAAGCTCATTGCGCCCGGCCATAGTGTCGTGGGAATGGTCACGGCAGATGCTGCAATCGGCAGCGAGTAGTAGAACGAGGGGCAAGGGCGGCCAGCCATCTGCGGTGCGAGATGAGGGCAAAGACACAGGGTTTTACCCAGGTTCGGCCCCCCGGAGGGTAAAGACCTACTCCTGCTAGATTGTATTATGGAGGTGTTACAATGGGCGAGCTCGGCGGCTAGGCGGCGAGTCGCTGGGGTGTATGAGGGAACGTGTCTCTACTCACCCTATAGGGAGGTTTATATAGGCTCACCTCCCCTAGGGTTTACATATCTCAACCGATTCGGTTAAAGCTTCAATAGTCGTTTAACCTAGTCCGACTGGGCCTATCTACTCGCCTGGGCCTTCAGCTTCCAGTCGCTCGGTACCTTGCTAGGCTTCAATCCACTCGCCGTTCTGCAGGCCCACTCGCCAGCTCACGGGCCAGTCGGAAACGTCCTGCTGGGTATACCCCAGTAGGCATATCCCCATCAGTAGTCCCCGAGGCCATCGTCGATTAGGCGTAAGTGGCTGCTGGCAGTCGGAGTATACGGCTTCAGAGTAGGCATCCAGTCGAATCGTCGGCGGGCTCCTGTATAAAGGAGGAAATCCGGTGAACCAAGTCGCGGCTTTGGCGAGTCGAGTCGGCGAGACGCGGTCATAGTGATTGACCTGGCGAGCCGAGTGGCTGGAGTTGGACCGTCAGGCGCGGTCAAACTAGCCGTTGGGGTAATCCAACGGTAACTTTCGGCGTAATCATCGCGCGGTAACGGCCTCCTGACTTGGCGGGTAACTCCTGCTCTATAAGAGGAATGGCAGGCAATCGTAGAGCCAACTGCTCACCACTTCTTCCGAGTGCGCGCATTTTCCTTCCTTCGCTCCGCGATCCAGTCGACCCGAAATCCTCCGATCTCCAACCAACCTCTCGGCCATGGCCCTTTCCACCGAGCCGTGGGGTAGGTCCAAGTGCACGAGGGCGCAGCTGGCCTCTTTCGAGGAGGCCGAGATCCTGCGAGCCGACTGTTGGCGTATCCCCGCAGCCGGAGAAACGACCCCAAACCCGCGAGAGAGGGAATTCGTCTGTTTCACCAGTCATCTCGAGCGGGGGCTAGGGTTTCCCACGTCCTTGTTCTTCCGGCGCTTTTGCGCCTACTACGGGATCCAGCCTTCAGATCTGGGTCCCCACAGCATCGAGCAGCTCGCCATCTTCGTGGCGTTCTGCGAATGCTACTTGGGTTGCCGGCCCTACTTTCCCTTGTGGCAAGATCTGTTCCACGGACGGATCATCCGCGAGGAGGCAGGCGGCCCAATGCTAGCCGCGGGCGGCTTGACGTTCCAGCTCAAGTCCAAAGCCTCTTTCTTTGATCTGATGCTACCCGCCAAGGCAGCGAGCGACTGGAAGAAGTCGTGGTTCTACGTGACCGAGGCGACCCCGGAGGGCGAGGTGGCGATCCCGTGGTACTCCGCTAGTCATTCCGAGCCGCGCAATCTCCAAGTCGGCAAGCTCCCCAACGACCAGCGGATGGTCGTTGACAAGATGCTCCAGACCATCCGTGGTCTGAAAAAGAAGGGCCTTCAACCGATAAACTTGTACAATTGCTGGCTTGGGCGGCGGCTCGTTCCACTCGCCCAGCGCGACCACTACATGTACCAGTACACAGGCCGGGGAGACTCGACAAAGGCCTGCCTCGACGAGTGGAAGCTGGAGGATTATCTCCCAGTGTTGAAGAAGATTACCCAGGCGGTGTACCTGGATGCGCAGGCTGGGGTCGCCCCCTACACCGCGAAGCGTCTGGCTCCAACGGCAATTTCTTTACCTTGCTCGCAGTCGCAGTATATGCAGTCGCGGTAATTCTGATTCCGTTTTGTATTCGTCGCAGCTATTCCAAGTGGTGGAAGGGTGGCTTCCACCTTCGGATGATGAGAGCTCGGGCCCATCCGCCCAGGACATAGGCGAATCACCGCCTACCAAGGGCAACGAGGACGACGAGGACGAGTCCGAAGAGGAGGTCGCCCCGCTGGTCCAAAAGACCCGCGGGCAACGACAGCGCGAGATCGAGGCAAGCAGAAGCCTCAAACGTCCTGACGACGACGACGAGCTCCCGGAGACCACCTCGCGCCGTCAAGCCACTCCGTCAAAGAAAAAGAAGAAGGAAAGGGAGGCGAGGGCCCCCCCGAAAAAGAAGACGAGGCCGTCGAAGACGGCCTCGCCGTCGCACTCGGCGAGCAGCTCAAACGCTCCCAGCTTAGCCGGCGACGGCGCGCCACCAGCGACAGCCGCGCTGGACGCGGCGACCGTGGAAGTTCCGCTGGCTTCAATGCCTCCGCCATTCGCCCCAGTCTCTGGGCTGGGGGAGGCTCCGGCTGCGGCGGCTTCGCCTCGCAAGGAGGCTCCGGCTGCGGCGGCTTCGCCTCGCAAGGAGGCTCCGGCTGCGGCGGCTTCGCCCCGCACGGAGGCTCTCGCCGAGGATATCCCAGAGGCGCCAGCTGCGGCCAACGACGAAGAAGCCGTCCGTGTCTTGGGCACGCGACGTCCTGGAGTTGGGGCTCAGTCGCCGTCTGGGCCCTGAGCTGGAAAAACCGGCCGGCCTCCGTACGGGACTGCGTTTCATCCCAGTCGCCAAGTGAGTGCGCTCACCCCTCCTTATTTATAACTATTTCGATTGTCTTTTGTTGACTCGATTGATGCACAGGACCGGAGTGAAAAGGATGGGCCATCCGACCGTGGCTAAGGTGCCACCCGTCATTAGCGAGGAGGACCCTTCCCGCAAGAGGAAGGCGGACGAGGTCGTCGCCTCGGCGGATGGCAGCAAGAAGGCCAAGGGTGATGACGTCGTCACGATTTCTGACGACACGGCGGTCGCGCCGGCCGGGCCCGCGGTGGAGGCAGCCGCGTCTACGAAGGAGGGCGCCTCCTTGCCTGGAACGGCGGAGGCGACCTCCCTTGGAGCGGGTGCCTCTATCGCTACCCTCCCCCGCTTCGTGACCAAGGCGGCCACGGCGAGTGGGGCTGCGCCCTCGAGCCACGCTCCTAGGACCGCCGATGCTGAAGTCGACCAACGTCGTGTGCACACGCCAGCGTTGCTCGCGTCCGTGGACGTGATACAACTCCATGGCATGCTTGGCGCGGCCATCCACGTACATCCAGTCCCCGAGGATCAGGTCGGTGCTTTGCAGTGGCTTGATTCTTATAATTTCTCGTCTTTTTATTTTCGCATCCAGTCCCCGAGTGCGCACGCGCTAAATTTTAGCGGGTGGGCACTTAGGAATTTCTTGATCGCCAGTCCCCGAGTGCGCACTCGCTGAATTTCAGCGAGTGGGCACTTAGGAATTTCTTGATTGCCAGTCCCCGAGTGCGCACTCGCTGAATTTCAGCGGGTGGGCACTTAGGAATTTCTTGATCGCCAGTCCCCGAGTGCGCACTCGCTGAATTTCAGCGGGTGGGCACTTAAGAATTTCTGTTGACTAACTTTTTCGGTGATGTGCAGGGTCTACAGCTTGAGTCGGCGGACCGATTGGCCGCAAAACAGCGCGCGGAGAGGGAGCTGGCCCTCGTCCAGGAGGCGAACAAAGGGCTTCAGGCTGTTGCTGCGAAGGCAGAGGAAGCCCGCCAGGGTCTTGTCCCCGCTGGTGAGTTGGTGGCGACGCGATCTGCTCTGGGTGCCGCTGAACAGCGGATCGCTGACCTCGAGCGCGAACTGCGGGAGGCGAGAGAAGAAGCGAGCTTGGCGGACGGGCGAGCTAAGGCCGCCATTGCGGCCGCTGAGGAGGATCGCAAGGTGTCGGAAGTCCTTATTGCTGGGCTTTAGGATGACCACACGTCGCTTCAGTGTTTCATCACGGGACTCGCCCGCCCGTTGCTTGGTGAGTGCATCTTCCCTTTCTAATAGTTGTGGTTTTTGTGGTGTCCGTCGTACTTATCATTGTCTTATACTCGCAGGTCGCATCATTGATAGCGAAAGAGAGGCGAGCTCGCTCGACGCGAGGCAGTGCGTAAGCATGCTCGTCGATTCGGCGACGTTGTCGGCGACGTGCATCCGTGCCTACCTCCAAGAAATATCGCCCACGGAGGTGATTCCCAGCGACCTCGTTGAGGTGTGGAAGTATTTGGAGAAGGCGCCCGCGGTCGTTGAGTTCATGACGCGGTCGGCGTTTCGGCGTGGAGCGTCGACGGCACTGAGCCTTGGACTCGCCCACTTCCCTGAAGATTTCGACGTGGACGATGTGACGAGTGGGTATCCATCGTCGACTGGCGCGGTGGAGCTGTCCGAGGTCCTCAAGTTTCAAGAACGTGCCGCCACGTACTTGGAACGTGTCTGGGCAATGGGCGACCTCCTGCCGTACCAGGAGACGGTTGTCACGCCGAACGACCCCGAGCCGCCGCATCGTGACTTCAAGGTCGAGCAGCCTTTTCGCGCGGCGATGGCGGGTGAACTGACGACGTATCCATCAAACCCATACACGGCGTTCATCCGCAATCGCCGGGATGCTGGCGAGTCATCATCGAAGCCTGCAGAGTAGGGTAGTTTTCCTTGTGGCGTTAGTGGCAGTTCTGCCACGCGGGCATATTTTGTAACATAAAACAATGCAATATGCGATTGAATGAGACGTCATGTCTATTTTGGTATTTGTTTGTGTGCTTTTGATTGGTGTTGAACGAGTCCCCGAGCGCGTCCGCCCTTTTGTGGGGTTTATCTCGTGTATGATGTATGTGTTTTGATGTTTTAGTCGACTCGCCTGAGCTCGAAGAGCCAGTCGCTAGGCGACTCCCTTGAGTGCTCTATACTTTACCGTTTTCCCGTGCGCGAACGAGGTCGGGTGGCCGAGTCCCCGAGCGTGGTACTTGGTAGTTCTAGGCGCAACTCGAGGGTGGTTGAGGACTTAGCGCGTTGGTGTGAGCGCGTCGCTCCTGCCTGGCCCGTGGGGTCAGTCGCGTGGCGAGTCCTGGGCATGCTCTCTTACTGGCGTTTTCCCTGACCGCTCGCGACGAACTGGTCTTCAGTCCCCGAGCGTGGTACTTAGCCGTTCGAGTCGCTATGCCGAGGATGCGGAGGACCAAGGTCGCTGTGAGAAGCGAGGGCAGTTGTCTTGGCTCGTAGAACCAGTCGAGCTAGGCGACTCCAGTGGGGCTCCGGGTTGGCGTTATTCGTGGACGATGCAAGACCTGAAGTGATTCAGTGCTCTTACACCGCACTACTTAGCCGTGCCGATCGCTGTACCAAAGGTTGACTTCTGCATTTAGCATAACGCTGTTTTTACGAGTGCGAGTGGCACAAGTCATGGAGAGTAGGCGCAATTTGCGGTAACCGTTTCTTTTATTTCATAGCGACTGGAGAGTACATGTGTGGGGTTCTAGGAGTAGAACTTCCGGAGGAGGTTTACATTCCATGGTCGCTTGACGTCGAGTTCGCCGTCCCGCGGACGTCGATGAGGTAGTAGGCGTCGTTGCCGAGTACGCGCCCGATAGCGAATGGGCCTTCCCACGGAGGGGAAAGCTTGTGCATGCCCTTCTTGTCCTGGATGAGGCGTAACACTAGGTCACCTTCCTGGAAGGTGCGAGCTTTCACCCGCCGGCTGTGGTAGCGGCGGAGTCCTTGCTGGTAGATGGCGGTGTGTGACCGAGCGAGGTCGCGTGCTTCGTCGAGCTGGTCGACCCCATCTTGGCGGGCCAGCTCGTTTGCAGCCTCCGTATAGTGGACGACTCGCGGCGAGTCGTGTTCGAGGTCGGTGGGCATGACTGCTTCGGCACCGTAGACCATGAAGAAGGGAGTGAATCCCGTCGATCTGTTGACTGAGGTGCAGATCCCCCAGATGACAGAGGGCAACTCCTCGACCCAGCACCCAGCGGTGCGCTCGAGTGGTACTTGGAGTCGCGGCTTCAGGCCGTGGAGGATGCTTTGGTTGGCCCGTTCCGCCTGGCCGTTGGATTCCGGGTGGGCGACTGACGCGAGGTCGAGCCGGATATGGTGCTCTTCGCAGAATTCGGCCATGGCTCCCTTGGCGAAGTTGGTGCCGTTGTCCGTGATGATGCTGTTGGGGAACCCATAGCGATATATGAGCTCGCGTAAGAATTTAGTGGCGGTCTTCCCGTCGCATTTCCGGACTGGCTTGGCCTCCACCCACTTCGTGAATTTGTCGACGGCGACTAGCAGGTGGGTGTAGCCAGAGGGGGCCTTCTTGAAGGGGCCTACCATGTCCATGCCCCACACATCGAATGGCCAGGTGATGGGGATTGTTTTGAGCGCCGAGCTCGGTACGTGCGTCTGATTGGCGTACTTCTGGCACCCGGCGCATCGCTGGACGATGTCGGCAGCGTCGGCGTGTGCGGTGGGCCAGTAGAAGCCGTGTCGCATATCCTTGGCGACCAGGGAGCGAGCGGCGGCGTGGTGGCCACAGTCACCTGAATGAATGTCGTGGAGGATTTTGCGTCCTTCAGCTGGTTGGACGCAGCGTTGGAACACGCCGGTGACGCTGCGCTTGTGGAGCTCGCCGTCGATGATGGTGTAGGACTTGCATCGACGAGCGATCATTCGAGCGTCTGTCTCGTCTGCTGGCAGGGTGCCGGCTTCCAGGTAGGCGATGTAGGGCTTGGTCCAGTCGTCTGGCTCGGTGACGAGTGCGACCAAGGCTGCCTCTGGTTGGAGTGGGACTCCGATGTCGATCTCCCTCGGGGGAGAGACTGATGGCTTGGAGATCGTGTCGAGGAAAACGCCGGCGGGTGGTGCGAGTCGAGCCGACCCGATGCGAGAGAGGGCGTCGTCCTCCTCGTTTTTCCGCCTGTCGATCCACTCGACAGAGTAGCCGGTGAAGTGGCCGCCCAACTTGTCCACCGCTTGGCGGTATGCCGCCATGGTAGGGGAGACGGCGTCGCAGGTGCCGGCGACTTGCCCCGCGACAAGGTCGGAATCTCCGTAGCAGCGGAGGCGATTGACGTTCATCTCCTTGGCGGCTCGCATGCCGTGGAGTAGGGCCTCGTATTTAGCCATGTTGTTGGTGCAGGGCGTGAAGTCGAGGCAGAGGATGTAGCGGAGCTTGTCGCCCTTTGGTGAAGTCAACACTATCCCTGCGCCTGCACCGTCCGCGTTCTTGGAGCCGTCGAAGTGCAGGCTCCAGTAGTGGAGGTACGGCAGCTTCTCTGGCTGCTGGGCCTCCTCCCAGTCGGCGATGAAGTCTGCCAGTGCCTGTGACTTGATCGCCTTTCGTGGCTCGTATTTGATGTTGTGGACGCCGATCTCGATGGCCCACTTGGCGACCCGCCCGGTCGCTTCGCGATTGCGGATGATGTCTTGCAATGGTGCTGAGGAGACGACCATGATCGGGTGCTCCTGGAAGTAGTGCGACAGTCGCCGCTGAGCTCTGAAGACCGCGTATACTAGCTTTTGGTACTGTGGGTACCGCTGGCGCGACTCGGTGAGGACCTCGCTGATGTAGTACACCGGCCGCTGAACCGGGCGCTCCTTTCCTTCCTCTGGTCGCTCAACGACCATCACGGCGCTGACGACGCGCTCGGACGCCGCGACGTAAACCAGCATGGGTTCTTTGTCGGCGGGGGCGGCGAGTAGTGGTGCGGCGAGTAGCACCTTTTTGAGGTCGCGGAGCGCGTCGTCCGCCTCATTGTCCCACTGGAAGGTGGGGTTCTTGCGCATCAGGCGGTATAGGGGCATCGCCTTTTCGCCCAGGCGGGGGATGAAGCGACTGAGAGCCGCTACTCGCCCGGCCAGCTTCTGGACGTCGCGCAGGCACTCGGGTTTGCCGATCCGGGCGATCGTGTCGATCTTTGTGGGGTTCGCCTCGATCCCTCGTTTGGAGACGACGTACCCCAGTAGTTGTCCGGCGGGTACACCGAAGGTGCACTTGCCTGGGTTGAGCTTTATCTTGTATCTTCGCAGGTTGGCGAAAGTTTCCGCCAGGTCGGCGAGTACGTCGCCTTGGCGAGCGGATTTCACGACTACGTCGTCGATGTAGACGTGGATGTTGCGGCCAATTTGGCTCGCGAGGCATTCTTGCATGCACCGCTGGTAGGTTGCCCCGGCATTCTTGAGGCCGAAGGTCATGGCGGTGTAGCAGAAGGCTCCGAATGGCGTGATGAACGCCGTCTTCTCCTCGTCTTCGACAGCCATTTTGATCTGGTTGTACCCAGAGTAGGCGTCGAGGAAACATAGCGACTCCGAGCCCGCGGTTGAATCGATTATCTGGTCGATCCGCGGGAGGACGAACTGCTCCTTTGGGCATGCGCTGTTCAGGTTTGTGTAGTCGATACACATTCTCCAAGTCCCGTTTTTCTTTTCGACCAGGACTGGGTTTGCCAGCCACTTGGAGTATTTGATTGGCCGGATGAAGCCGGCAGCGAGTAGACGCTGCACTTCCTCGGCGATTGCTCGACGGCGTTCTTCATTGAAGGGCCGCAGCGACTGCTTGACAGGTCGCACTTTGGGGTCGGCGTTTAGCTTGTGCTCAGCGAGATCCCTAGGGACACTGGGCATGTCAGAGGGTTTCCATGCGAAGATGTCCCTGTTCTCACGGAGGAACTCGATGAGCGCGCCTTCCTATGCTGGGCTCATGCCCGTCCCGATCGTCACCGTCTGGCTGGAGTCGCCTGGTACCAGCTCGACGGTGCGGGTGTGCGTCGTGGCCTCAAAGGTTGAGGTGTTTGCGCCCTCTGAGTTGGGCTTCTTGAGTATGGTGGGGTCGTCGTTGTTGAGCCCGCTCGCGTCCTTGGCGAGCTCATCGGCGTGGTTGGTCTCCGCCGCGATGACGGCGTCGGCGAGCTCGGCTCCTTTGGCCTCGCACTCAGCGGCCATGTCGGGGTCGCCGTTGATGGTGATGACGCCGCACGGCCCGGGGAGCTTCATCGCGTTGTACGCGTAGTGGGGCGCTGCCATGAATTTAGCGAACGCCTGGCGCCCCAGGACGCAGTGGTAGGGGCTGTCGAAGGGCACCAGTTCGAAGACGATCCTCTCGGTGCGGAAGTTTGCCGGTGTGCCAAAGGTGACTGGCAGCGTGACCTTGCCGATCGGGTACGCCTTCCGACCGGGGACGATGCCGTGGAATGTGGTGTGGGTCGTCTCGATCATCGACTGCGGGAGCCGCAGCCGCCTGAAGGTGTCGAGGTAGAGGATGTTGATGGAGCTGCCGCCGTCCATCAGTGTCTTGGGGAGCCAGTAGTCGCCGACCTTGGGCTTGACCACCAGGGCGACTCGTCCTGGGTACTCGATGCGTGGCGAGTGGTCTTGGCGGCTCTAGGTGATGGGCTGCTCCGACTAGTTTAGGAACTGGGGGACGTCTATCTGGGCCACCGCGTTGACGGCGACAGCGCGGGCGATGACCTTGTTTTCGCGCTTCGTGTTGAAGCCTGTGAAGGTGTGGAGCGAGCCGGCTACTTTGCCGAACTTTCCGCCATTTGGCGGGTCGTTGTCGGGGTCCTCCTGCGCTCGCCGTGCCTTCTCGATTTCCCTGAGGGTGTGGCAGTCGGCGGTGGTGTGCGTTGCGGGCTTCCCTTCCCTACTATGGAACGCACATGGTTGGTTAAGGAGGGCCGCAGGATCGAACCTTGGCTTGTTCTTGTAGTTGCCGCCGTCGCGGCGTTGCCCTCCGTCGCGGCGAAAGCTCTTGGGCTCGCGTTGCGCGTGCCCGGCGTTGGCGACGAAGTCGACTCGCCCGTCGCTGCGGCGCTTACCAGTGAGGCGAGTGCCGCTGTAGCGTAGGTCGGTTCGGCGTCCGCCGTCGTTGCCGCCCACGCGGCGTTGACCTCCTGACTCGTCGTCAGTTTCCTGGTTTGGGTCTTCCTCGGCGTACCGTTTGGCGATCTCGAGGAGGTCGGGGATGTTGTCGAGTGTGCGGGAGTGTCGCTTGAGCTTGGAGACTAGGGGCTCGTAGCGGCATGAGGTCTTGAAACAATGGATCGCGGTGTCCGGGTGGATGCCGACCGCGTTGTACCAAAGCTCTTGCCACCGTTGGACCCAGTTGCGGGTCGACTCGCGGGGTCCCTGGACGCACCGTTCCAGGTCCTCGATAGTGGTGGCGCGGGTGTAGGAGCACTCAAAGTGCCTGACGAAGGCGTCGCGCATTTCCTCCCAGGAGTCGATACTGTCCTGGGGGAGAGTGTTGATCCACTGCCTGCACGTCCCCTCCATCATCAGGGGGAGGTAACGGGCGGCGAGCAGGTCAGTGTGACCCGCGATCCCCATCGCCATGAGGTATGTGTCGAGCCATACGGCGGGGTCGTACGAGGAGTCGTACTTTTCTATTTCTTTTGGCGCCTTGAAGCTTGGCGGATACTTCTCGCCTCGGATCATTGGTCCGAAGCACTTTGGCCCGAGTCGGCTGAGCGACCCCATGGGCTCGCCGTCGCGGCGATTGGTTAGGGTATGTCGCAGGTCGTCTGGCTGGCGTGCGCGCCAGCTTTGGTTGTTGATGATGTGGGTGCGGGCGTCGATGGGTTGCCCATTGGCGGCGACAAGGTTGGTTGCCGGCCTGGGGTCGTTGGTGGAGAGTGCCGCGTTCGCGGGTCGGTGTTGGAGCTGCAGCGGCTCTGGTGGCGGGCAGTTGAGGGTGTTTGCCGCCGCTGGGCGGCCGCTGGAGGCCGCTCTGCTTCCCGAGGAATGCGGGTATACTCGACCTGCCGAGTCGGCGCCCGCTTTTTGCTGCTCGACGGCCTTCGTGAGCAGGGCCCTGACGTATTGGATCTGTAGGGCGCCGTCGCCTGTGGCTGTGATGCTGTCGGCTGCTGCTCGTCCTGCCACGAGGTTGTCCATTGGGGTGGAGAACAGTGGGAGGCCGTTTGCGTCTCGCTCCCGTGAGGAGACTACTATCCGCGGCTGGTCCCTGGGAGGGGTGCGGTTGGGTGGGGGTGGAGCGCCCCTCGCCGTTGATCCTGGCGGGGGCCGGGCGCTTCCTCCTGGTGGCGCATTCTCGCAGATCGCGCTTTCAGCCACGCGGGCCGGGTCGTTTTCGTCGTCGAAGTTCAGGGCACGCCCTTGAACGGTGGGGTTCAGGCGTGACCTGATCCGCTGCTGGTGGTAGCGTGATAGCTCCTGCGCCGTCACCTGCTCGAGGCGAAAATTTTCGCGCTCGTCTTGCTCCTTGCGCACCGCCTCCGCCAGTTTCAGGCGGAGTTCCTCGACCTCCATTGCCGTGGCGTTAGGAGGGATTGGGGTGGAGAAAGGATCCTCTGGCGGATCGGCGCCGGTGGCCATGTAGGTCGCGGCGTGGCGACCGGTTCCGTCGCGGAGGTCGGCGGAGTTCTCCGACCCGGAGTCGAATTCGAAGATCCCGAGGATGGAGGGGTCCTCGAAGTCTCCCGCGTTGGAGAACTGGGCGATGGAGCCCGCGGACGAGGCCGCGGTGATGGATCCGGCGAGTGACGCCGGGGTCGCCGAGTCGGCGTCGTCGGTGAGGGCCGCATCCTCTGCGGCCGCTGAATTCCCGGCCACGTTGCTGTGGGCCGAGTTGTACTCGGAGGCGAGGCGGTGGATCGTGCGGATCTGGCTCTCGGAGAGCCGATCGCGTGGCGGCGACTCGCGGATGCGAGCCGAGTCCTTCGAGACGATGACGTCGGTGAGGCCGACGAAGAGGCTGATCGTGCCGATAGGCAGGATCACGCTGTGCGTGACGGGTCGCGCCGCCGGGACGTAGCTGCTCGGCAAGATCTGGAGCATCTCGCCGATCGCTATCATGCGGCCGGTGGCGACCGTCTCGTTGATGGGCAGATTGGATCTCGCCGTAGAACACCGGCCAGACCGGCCAGGCCGCACGGTGGGCGCCACTGTTGTGGGAATGGTCACGGCAGATGCTGCAATCGGCAGCGAGTAGTAGAACGAGGGGCAAGGGCGGCCAGCCATCTGCGGTGCGAGATGAGGGCAAAGACACAGGGTTTTACCCAGGTTCGGCCCCCCGGAGGGTAAAGACCTACTCGTGCTAGATTGTATTATGGAGGTGTTACAATGGGCGAGCTCGGCGGCTAAGCGGCGAGTCGCTGGGGTGTATGAGGGAACGTGTCTCTACTCACCCTATAGGGAGGTTTATATAGGCTCACCTCCCCTAGGGTTTACATATCTCAACCGGTTCGGTTAAAGCTTCAGTAGTCGTTTAACCTAGTCCGACTGGGCCTATCTACTCGCCTGGGCCTTCAGCTTCCAGTCGCTCGGTACCTTGCTAGGCTTCAATCCACTCGCCGTTCTGCAGGCCCACTCGCCAGCTCACGGGCCAGTCGGAAACGTCCTGCTGGGTATACCCTAGTAGGCATATCCCCATCACATAGTGATGAACTTGCCATTCCAAGTTGGGAGCTTCCCAGCGCATTTATCCTCGAGGTGTTGAAAGTCCACCCTTCTAAGCTTCCAAACCGAGAGAGGTAGTGTTCGTAGCATGGAAAACAAAAAAATTTCTACCGCATGCAAACAAACAAGCCAAGATCTATCTACTAGATTGTAGCAACAAGTTGATAGAGAAACTCACCCTCGAAGATTCCAAAGCGGTTAACGAGAGCAGATTCTCGTGGTTGATGTAGTCGTACTCTTGCCGATCTCAAGACCGTGTAGACGATCCTTCCGGCGCTGCGTTCCGGCAGCGCTTCCGCAGTCGGTCACACTTTTGGTACTCGATGAAAACCTTCCTCTCCCTTGTTCCAGCAGGCAACGGAGGTTGTAGCACTCTCCTCGCGATTCCGGCAGCACGATGGCATGGTACCGGAAGTAGAGGGGAGATCTCGCAGGGCTTCGCCTTAAGCCGGAGCGAGTATGGTGGACTATGAGAGAGGCCTTGGCGATCTAGGGTTTAGAAGGCACCAAGGGGAGAGTGTAGACGGTGGCTAGGGTTTGGGATCACCCCAACTCGACGAGTTGGTGGTGCCCTAGGCGGCGGCAGCAGCAGGGGTGGTGGCACCGACGGCTGAGGGTTAGGGTTTCGGGGTGTGGGAGGTGTAGGCTAGAGGGGCACCCCTGCCCCTCCTTATATAGGAGGGAGGGCGCCGATTGGGAGGAGGGAGTCCTCCCCCAACTCGGCCTCCTTGGCCGGCGGGTGGAGGGAGGAGGACTTCCTCCCCAAGTAGGTTTCCTACTCTCCCTCCACCAAGCAAACTTGCTGTTTGACTTTTTCAAATTGGCGTTTGACTTTTCAAACTAGGATTTGATTTCTCCCTTTATTTTGCCCAGCCATGATACCTAGTACATGATGCAACCATTCCACATTGTTATGACACATTCATGTACCCTTCCCCTCCGGAGTGTCGGACCTTCCGGAACCTTCTAGAACATTTCCGATGAAAACACCGGAATCATTCCCCAACTCCGAAACAGGACTTTCCTTATATGAATCTTATTCTCCAGACCATTCCGGATCTCCTCGTGATATCCCGGATCCTATCCGAGACTCCGAACAACATTCAGTCTCTTACTCATCATTCCATAACTACTCAACAACATCGAATCCTTAAGTGTGTCTCCCTACGGTTCGTGAATTATGCGGACATGATCGAGACACTTCTCCGAACAATAACCAATAGAGGATTTTGGAAATTCATATGGCTCCCACATATTTCTACGATTACTTTGCGATCGAATGAACCACTTACATATGATACCAATTTCCCTTTGTCTCACAATAGTTTACTTATCCGAGGTTTTGATCATCGGTATCTCTGCATACCTAGTTCAACCTCGTTACCAATAAGTACTCTTTTCTCGTTCCCGTGGTATGTGATCCCTTGTGGGACAGTCACATGCTTGCAAGCTAATTGGATGACATTCCATCGAGAGGGCCCAGAGTATATCTATCCATCATATGGATGGACAAATCCCACTCTTGATTCATGTGTCTCAACCCATACTTTCTGAACACTCAATGCCACCTTCATAGCCACCCAGTTACGGTGTGGTGTTTGATGTCATCAAAGCATCCTTTCGGTGATGGTGATAAGCATGATCTCATGGTCGAAGGAATTAGGTTACTATGTATCAGAAAGCTTATAGCAATTGAACTATTAAAAATGACTTGATCTTTATGCTACGCTTATCTATAGGAGTATGTCCACCATACCATTCTCCTAATGATATGATCTTGTTATTAACAAAATCTCAAATGTTCATGATCAAGAAACCATGATCATCTATTAATCAACAAGCTAGTATTATGAAGAGGCTTTACTAGGGACTCTAATTTAGTTTACAAGTCACACAAGTATTAATGTTTCTGGTTAATATTTTTATAGCATGAATGTAAACATTTATCATAAACACAAAGATATAATAATAACTACATTTATTATTGCCTCTAGGGCATATCTCCAACAGTCTCTCACTTGCACTAGAGTCAACTAATCTAGATTACATGGTAATATACCGAACACCCATGACAGTTTGGTGTTGGTCATGTTTTGCCCTCGGGAGAGGTTTAGTCAACGGATCCGCCACATTCAGATCTGTGTGTACTTTGCAAATCTTTATGTCACCATCTTGTACATGTTCTCGAATAGCGTGAAAACGTAGCTTGATGTGCTTCAGCTTCTTGTGTGACCTTGGTTCTTGCGCATTGGCTATGACGCCCATGTTATCATAGTAGATAGACATTGGGTCCAGCGCACTTGGAACCACACCGAGATCTGTAATGAACTCCTTCATCCATATCGCTTCTTGTGAAGCCTTCGAAGCAGCTATGTATTCTGATTCAGTTGATGATCTCGCCACAACGCTTTGCTTTGCACTCCTCCAGCTAACTGCTGCACCATTCAAAGTAAATACGTATCCAGATTGAGATTTAGAATCATCCGGATCGGTGTTCCAACTAGCATCGGTGTAACCATTAACAACGAGCTGTTCATCACCTCCATAAGAAAGAACCATATCCTTAGTTCTTCTCAAGTACTTAAGGATGTTTTTGACCGCTGTCCAATGATCCACTCCTGGATCACTTTGATATCTGCTAGTTAAACTAACAACATATGCAATGTCGGGTCTTGTACATAGCATGGCATACATTAGAGATTCTATGGCTGAGGCATAGGGAGTCTTACTCATCCTTTCTCTATCTTCTGCCGATGTCGGACTTTGAGTTTTACTCAAGGTCGTATTGGGCAACATGGGCAAGAACCCTTTCTTGCTATCTTCCATTCCAAACCTCTTTAGAACTTTGTCCAAATATGTACTGTGTGACAATGATATTAGGCGTCTCGATCTATCTCTATAAATCTTTATGCCTAATATGTAAGCTGCTTCGCCAAGATCTTTCAATGAAAACTATTATTCAAATATTCCTTCACACTATTAAGAAGGTCTACATCATTCCCAATCAACAATATGTCATCTACATATAGTATTAAGAAGGCTACAGAGCTCCCACTCACTTTCTTGTAAATACAAGCTTCTCCATAAGTTTGTATAAAACCAAAACTTTTAATTACCTTATCAAAACGATGATTCCAACTTTGGGATGCTTGCTTCAACCCATATATGGACCGTTGAAGTTTGCATACGTTGTTAGCATCTTTAGGATCGACAAAACCTTTGGGTTGCATCATATACAACTCTTCATCAATGTCTCCATTGAGGAACGCCGTTTTGACATCCATCTGCCATATCTCATAATCGTAATATGCAGCGATTGCTAACATAATTCTCACGGAATTTAGCTTCGCTACTGGTGAGAAAGTCTCATCGTAGTCAACTCCTTGAATTTGTCAAAACCCTTTTTCGACAAGTCAAGCTTTATAGACAGTAACATTACAATCAACATATGTTTTCTTCTTGTAAATCCATTTGTTCTCGACAGCCTTCCGGCCATCCGGTAAGTCCACCAAAGTCCATACTTGGTTTTCGTACATGGATCCCATCTCGGATTTCATGGCTTCTTGCCATTTATTGGAATCTGGGCTCATCATCGCTTCCTCATATGTCTCAGGGTCATCGGTGTTGTCCACCAACATGACACTCATAACGGGATCATACCAATCTGGAGTGGTACGAGTTCTCGTTGACCTGCGAGGCTCTGTAGCAACTTCAACCGAAGTTTCATGATCATCATCATTAGCTTCCTATCTTATTGGTGCAGGCACCACAGGAACTTCTTCCGGCGCTGCGCTACTCGCAATTTCGAGAGAAGGTTCGACAACCTCGTCAAGTTCTACTTTCCTTCCAGTCACTTCTTTCGAGAGAAATTCCTTCTCTAGAAAGGATCCATTCTTGGCAACGAAGATTTTGCCTTCGGATCTATGATAGAAGGTATACCCAATAGTTTCCTTCGGGTATCCTATGAAGATGCAATTTTCCGCTTTGGGTTCAAGCTTGTCTGGCTGTAACTTCTTTACATAGGCTTCGCATCCCCAAACTTTAAGGAATGACAATCTAGGTTTCTTCCCAAACCATAATTCATACGGTGTCGTTTCAACGGATTTAGACGGTGCCCTATTTAAAGTGAATACGGCTGTTTCTAATGCATAACCCCAAAATGATAGCGGTAAATCTGTAAGTGACATCATAGAACGAACCATATCTAAGAGAGTTCGATTACGACGTTCGGACACACCATTACGTTGTGGTGTTCCCGACGGTGTCAACTGCGAAAGTATTCCGCATTTCTTCAAATGCTCGCCAAACTCGTAACTTAGATATTCACCTCCATGATCAGAACATAGAAATTTAATCTTCTAGTTACATTGATTCTCTACCTCACTTTGAAATTCCTTAAACTTCTCGAAAGTTTCGGACTTATGTTTCATGAAATAGATATACCCATATCTACTCAAGTCATCCGTGAAGGTAAGAACATAACGATAACCACCGCGCGATGCTACACTCATTGGACCACACACATCGGTATGTATGATTTCCAATAAGTCCGTAGCTCGCTCCATCATACCAGAAAATGGAGTCTTAGTCATTTTACCCATCAGACATGCTTCGCATCTATCAAGTGATTCGAAATCAAGTGATTCAAGAAGTCCATCGGAATGGAGTTTCTTCATATGCTTCACTCCAATGTGACCAAGACGACAGTGCCACATATAGGTCGAGTTATCGCTCGATTTCAAACGTTTAGCCTCAATGTTATTAATATGTGTATTTCCACTATCGAGATTCAACAAGAATAGACCATCTATCAAAGGTGCATGTGTATAAAACATATTACTCATATAAATCGAACAACCATTATTCTCGGACTTAAACAAGTAACCGTTTCGCAATAAACAAGATCCCGATATAATGTTCATGCTCAACGCAGGCACTAAATAACAATTATTTAAGTATAAAACTAATCCCGATGGTAGATGAAGGGGTAGCGTGCCGACCACGATCACATCAACCTTTGATCCGTTTCCCACACGCATCGTCACCTCGTTCTTCGCTAGCTTCCGTTTATTCTGCAGCACCTGTTTCGAGTTACAAATATGAGCAACCGAACCAGTATCAAATACCCAGGCACTACTACGAGTACTAGTGAGATACACATCAATAACATGTATATCGGATATACCTTTCTTCTTGATGTTGCCATTCTTCAAATCCGCCAAGTACTTTGGGAAATTCCGCTTCCAGTGACCTTCTCCCTTGCAGTAAAAACACTCAGTATCAGGCTTAGGACCAGCCTTGGTCTTATTCGTCGGTGCGGTAACTTTATTACCACCCTTCTTGAAGTTTCCCTTTTGCTTAGACTTGCCTTTCTTGAATTTGGTGGTCTTATTGACCAACAACACTTGATGCTCTTTCTTGATCTCCACTTCTGCAGATTTCAACATGGAGAAGAGTTCTGGCAACGTCTTGTTCATGTTTTGCATATTGTAGTTCATCACAAAGTTCTTGTAACTTGGTGGTAGTGATTGGAGGACACGGTAAATCCCCAAAGCATTAGGAATCACTATACCCAAACTTTGGAGTCTGTTTGCGTGCCCAGACATCTTAAGCACATGCTCACTGACGGAGCTTCCCTCTTCCATCTTGCAGTTAAAGAACTTTTCAGAAGCCTCATAACTCTCAGCTGTCGCGTGAGCCTCAAATATCATTTTGAGTTCACAGACAATATCATGTGGGTCATGGTTCTCAAACCTTTTCTGAAGCTCCGATTCCAAACCATACAAGATAGCACACTGAACTGTGGAGTACCGATTCTTCTGAGTGAGGTAAACGTTCTTTACTTCATCGGTAGCATCAGCTGCAGGCGGGTCACCCAGCGGTGCATCCAGCACATAGGTCAAATTACCAGCATTGAGGACAATCCTCAAATTGCGGAACCAATCGGTGAAGTTGCTTCCATTGTTTTTCAACTTTTCTTCCTCTAGGAACGCAGTAAAATTGATGGTAGGGGCCACCATTGATCTACAACATATTTGCAATAGTTTAGACTAAGTTTATGGCAAATTGAGTTCTTATTAATAGTTAAATTAATCTAGGTGAACTCCCACTCAAAACAATATCCCTCACATTGTTTTAGTGATCACACGAACCAAATCCACCACATCAAAACCGATCATCACGAGAGTTGATGTAGCTTCAATGGCGAACAATCGACATGTTCATCATATCTACTATATGATTCATGCTTTACCTTTCGGTGATCCGTGTTCCGAGACCATGTCTGTACATTCTAGGCTCGTCAAGATCAAACCTTAGCTTCCGCATGAGCAAATCTGGATTGCTCACGTTGTATACACTTGCAGAATCTAACACACCCGATCATCACGTGGTGCTTCGAAACAACAAGCTTTAGCAACGGTGCTTACTAAGGATGAACACTTTAAAACTTGAAATTTATGTGCATGAGGGATCATCTTGTATACCGTTGTTAACTAAGCAATACAAGATGCATAAAGGATTAACATGTTGGAATTATGCCCTAGAGGCAATAATAAAGATGTTATTATTATAATTCTTGTTCATGATAAAGTTTATATTCCATGCTAGAATTGTATTAAGCGGAACCTTTAATACTTGTGTGGTTTGTGAACAACACCGTGTCCCTGGTATGCCTCTATGCACTAGCTCATTGATTAATGATGGTTAAGGTTTCATAACCATATACATGAGTTGTCGATTAATAATGAGATCATATCATTGGGAGAATGATATGATGTATAGACCCAAACTAAGCGAAGCAATTAGATCGTGTCATCATGTTCATCTTTGCGAAGCTTTTCTTATGTCAAATAATGTATTCCTTAGACCATGAGATAATACAACTCCCTGGTATCGGAAGAAAGCTTTGAGGTCATCAAACGTCATCCTATGAGAGGGTGATCATAAAGGTGTCTCTTAGGTGATCAGAAAGTACATGTTGGGTTGTATGTATCGAGATGGGATTTGTCCCTCCCAAGTCGGAGAGATATATTTCGGGCCCACTCGGTAATCGATATCAACACCGCTTTCAAGCATGTGGTTAAGGAGTTAATCACAAAGTGATATCGGATTACGGAACGAGTAAAGTACTTCCTGTGAACGAGATTGAACTAGGTATGACGGTACCGACGATCAAATCTCGGGCAAGTAAAATATCGCGAGACGAAGGGAATATATATGGGATTGATTGAATCATGGCATCGTGGTTCATCAGATATGATTATCGATGAATGTGTGGGAGTCAATATGGGTTTCCAGACCCCGCTATTGATTATTGATAGAAGATCATGTCTGCATGTTCTCGAACCCGAAGGGTCACACACTTAACGTGTCTCGACGCTAGGATAGATTGGATAATTGGTTTATGAGTTTTTGTTCGGAGTCTCAGATGGGATCCGGGACATCACGAGAGGTTCCGGAGTGGTCCGGAGAATAAGATTCATATAAGGCAATGCAGTTTTTGGAGTTCGGAATTGTTTCGGGTTAATCGGTATTGTACGGGAAGCTTCTAGAACCTTCCGGAGGGGTACCAACGTGGCCCCACCTGCCGGGAGGGGGAATGGGCCTATGAGGGAGTGCCCTGGCCGCATTGGGCCAGGGGCACAAGGCCCCATAGGGCCTAGCCGGCCAAACAAGGGGAAACCCTAATTGGAGCTTCTAGAAGGAGGGGGGAAACTTGCCCCCCACTCCTCCCTCCTTTGGCCGCCGGCCTAGGCTTGGGGGAGGGGCTAGGGCTGGCGCCCACCCCTCTATATATAGAGAGCTGGGGCGCACCACCCCCCCACACCTTCCCCTCAAGCCTAGCCGCCCTGCTGCCCTCCTCTCTCTCTCCCTCCCGACTTCGTGTAGGCGAAGCCCTGCTGCAGAAACTCTCCACCACTTGCACCACGCCGTCGTGTTGTAGATCCAATCCGTCTCTCCACCATACTTGCTGGACCGAGGAAGGAGGAGACGTCGAGGTGCTGCACGTGTGCATCTCCCGGAGGCATCGCCACTTGCGGTGCTAGATCGGATCGGATCGCGAGGAGGAGAAGCGAGTACGACTACATCACCCACATTCCGACGAACGTTCCGCTGTGCGAATCTTCAAGGGTATGAAGATCTCATCTAATCTCTCTCGTTGTTTGCATCTCCTAGATTAGATCTTGGCTTTCTCGTTCATGTCCATAGATTTTTTTTGATTTACTATGCTGCGAAACCCTTTAGTGGTATCAGAGCTAGATCTATGCGTAGATGTGTTTCATGAGTAGAACGCAACATGGTTGTTGCGGGTGTTGATGTTTTCTGTTGCAAGCCTCTTGTTTGTGTTCTTCTTATGACGCGGGATAGTGAGATTGAAGCGGTCCAGGCCAACCTTACGCGACGTCGTTCGCGAGACCGGCTCCGCACTTGACGTGTGGCTTTTTCCACACATGCGGCTGGTGGATGCCAGTTTCTCTCACTATAGTTGTCATGGGGTTAACACCGGAGTTTGGCAACCATAATATCACCGTTGTGGCTTTCCGTAGGTAAGAATCGTTCTTAGCTTGCTACTCCCATAAGCCACGTAAAACATGCAACAACAAAGTAGAGGCGTCTAACTTGTTTTTGCAGGGAGTGTTTTTTGTGATATGGTATGGCCCAAGATGTGATGTGTATATTGTATGCGGTGATCATGTTTTGTAATGTTTCACGACTTGCATGTCGATGAGTACACAACGGGCAGGAGCCATATGGTTGTCTTTATAATTCTGTATGACCTGTGTGTCAACTTCTTATACGCCATGTAATGGTTTCACTTTATCGCTAAGTAGTTAGCAATAGTTGTAGTTGCTATTCGTGGGTGGAGGAAATCATGGTGGAGTGATGGAGATCATGCCGGCACGCACAAGATGGAGATCATTGCGCGAAGATTGGCTATACCATGTCACATAAAGTTATATGCATGTGATGTTTATCCTTTTATGTGTCTTATTATGCTTAGATCGCGACGGTAGCATTATAAGATGATTCCTCACTTAAAGATCAAGATAAAACTGTGTTCTCCCCACGTATGCACCGTTGCGAAAGTTTGTCATGTCCAAGCATCAAGTGATGATCGGGTGCTATAGACTCTACATTCACATACAATGGGTGCAAGCCAGTTTTGCACACGCGGAAATACTTGGGTTTTACTTGAAGAGCCTAGCATGTACAGACATGGCCTCAGAACACATGAACCGAAAGGTTAAGCATGAGTCATATGAATGATATGATCTACACTTCGTTGTCCACCATTGAAACCACATCTCTTCTCGTGAAGATCGGATTAGGTGTGGTGAATTTGGATCATGTTCACTAAACAACTTGAGGGATGTTGAATTTAGTGGGAGTTCATCTAGTAATTTGATTAAAAGTTGAACTAGTTATCATGAACATAGTCTAATTTGTACTTGCAAACATTGTAGATCAAATGGCTAAGTCCAACTTCAACTTCAACGTTTTTGCTGAGAAGGAAAAGATTAAAAACAATGGGTCTAACTTCACCAACTGGTTCCGCAATCTGAGAATCATTCTCTCTGGCGGTCAAAAGGACTATGTCCTTGAGAATGCGTTAGGTGACGCCCCTCCTGTAGATGCGCCGGCTGACGAGAAAGCTATCTATCAATCGCGCAAAGATGATTATGGTGTGATTAAGAGCACCATGTTGTTTGCTATGGAATCGGACCTTCAAAATCGTTTTGAAGACTATCCCGGGCCCTTTGAGATTCTCGAGGAGCTGAAAACCATGTTTCAGACTCATGCCCGTTCTGAGAGATATGAGATCTCTGAGAAATTCTTTAACTGCAAGATGGAGGAAGGGAGTTCCGTTAGTGAGCACGCCATTAAGATGTCGGGCTACACTCAACGCCTTGAGAAACTGGACTGCAAGATTCCTGAGGAGCTCAAGATTGACAGGGTTCTGCAATCACTCCCTCCCAGCTACAAAAGTTTTGTAGTGACTCACAATCAGATTGGTTCCACTGATACGATCACCGAGCTCTTCGCAAAGCTGAAGGCTGCGGAGGTGGACATCAAAAAGGATAATCATGTGTTGATGGTCAACAAGCCCCCCACCTTCAAGAAAGGTAAGGGTGCAAAGAAGCCCTTCAAGAAAGGCAGCGTCAAGCGCGTTGCCCCTGCTGAGAAGAAGCTCAAGTCTGGACCCAAGCCGGATACTGAGTGCTTCTATTGCAAGGATAAGGGTCACTAGAAGCGCAACTGTCCGAAGTACTTAGCGGACAAGAAGGCTGGCATCATCAAAGGTATATTTGATATACATGTTATTGATGTTTTCCTTACTAGCCCTCGTTGTAGTGCCTGGGTATTTGATACTGGTTCAGTTGCTAATATTTGTAACTCGAAACAGGAGCTACGGAATAGACGGCGGCTTGCGAGGGATGAGGTGACGATGCGCGTTGGCAACAGATCAAGAGTTGATGTGATGGCTGTCGGCACGCTCTCCTTAGTTTTACCTTCGGGATTAGTTTTAAACCTTAATAAATGTTATTATGTGCCTGCGTTGAGCATGAACATTATTTCTAGATCGTGTTTATTGCAAGACGGTTATTCATTTAAATCGGAGAATAATGGTTGTTCTATTTATATGAGTAACATCTTTTATGGTCATGCACCTGTTGTGAATGGTTTATTTCTTCTAAATCTCGAAAGGGATGAAACACACATCCATAACATTGAGGCTAAGAGATGCAAAGTAGATAGTGATAATACTACTTATTTGTGGCACTGTCGTCCAGGTCATATTGGTGTAAAGCGCATGAAGAAAATCCATTCTGATGGACTTTTGGAGTCTCTTGATTTTGAATCATTTGACACATGCGGACCATGCCTCATGGGCAAGATGATCAAAACCCCGTTCTCCGGAATGATGGAGCGAGCAACGGACTTGTTGGAAGTCATACATACCGATGTATGCGGACCGATGAGTGTTTCGACGCGCGGTGGATATCGCTATTTTCTCACTTTTACCGATGACTTAAGTAGATATGGGTATATCTATTTAATGAAACATAAATCTGAAACATTTGAAAAGTTCAAGGAATTTCAGAATGAAGCGGAGAACCATCGTAACAGAAATATTAAGTTTCTACGATCCGATCGTGGAGGTGAATATTTGAGTTATGATTTTCTCACGCATCTTAAAGCAAGCGGAATCGTTTCGCAACTCACGCCACCCGGAACACCACAGCGCAATGGTGTGTCTGAACTCCGGAATCGAACCCTATTAGATATGGACCGATCGATGATGTCTCTTACTGATTTGCCGTTATCATTTTGGGGTTATGCATTAGAAACCGCTGCATTCACTTTAAATAGGGCACCATCTAAATCCGTTGAGACGACACCGTATGAACTGTGGTTTGGTGCTAAACCTAAGTTGTTGTTTCTTAAAGTTTGGGGATCCAAAGATTATGTCAAGAAGTTGATGCCGGACAAGCTCGAACCCAAAGTGGAGAAATGCGTCTTCATAGGATACCCTAAGGAAACTATTGGGTATACCTTCTATCACAGAATCGAAGGCAAAGTGTTTGTTGCAAAGAACGGTTCCTTTCTTGAGAAGGAGTTTCTCTCGAAAGAAGTGAGTGGGAGGAAAGTAGAGCTAGACGAGGTTGTTGAACCTTCTCTTGAATTGGAAAGTAGCGCAGCACCTGAAATTGTTCCAGTGCCGCCTGCACCAACAATAGAGGAAGCTAATGACAAGGATCATGAAGCTTCGGACGATGCTGCTACTGAACGTTGCAGGTCGACAAGGTCGCGTGCCCCTCCTGAGTGGTACGGCAACCCTGTCTTGACTGTCTTGTTAGTAGAAGACAGTGAACCTACGAACTATGAGGAAGCGATGATGACCCCAGACTCTGAGAAATGGCTAGAAGCCATGAAATCCGAATTGGGATCCATGAGCGAAAACCAAGTATGGACTTTGGTGGACCCTCCTAGCGACCGAAAGGCCGTTGAGTGCAAATGGATTTTCAAGAAGAAAACGGACGCGGATGGTAATGTTACCGTCTATAAAGCACGGCTTGTCGCGAAAGGTTTTCGATAAGTTCAAGGTGTTGACTACAATGAGACTTTCTCTCCCGCAGCGATGTTTAAGTCCATTCGGATTTTATTAGCAATTGTTGCGTTTCATGATTATGAAATATGGCAGATGGATGTCAAGACTGCTTTCCTCAATGGCAACATTGATGAAGAGTTGTATATGATGCAACCCGAAGGTTTTGCCGATCCTAAGGATGCTGATAAAGTATGCAAACTTCAGTGTTCCATTTATGGACTGAAGCAAGCATCTCGGAGTTGGAACCTTCGTTTTGATCAAGTGATCAAGAGCTTTGGATTTGTTCCAAATTGCTACGAAGCTTGTATCTACAAGAAAGTGAGTGGGAGCTCGGTGACATTTCTGGTACTATATGTGGATGACATATTGATTATTGGAAATGACATTAACATGCTTAACGATGTGAAGAGTTATTTGAACAAGTGTTTTTTAAATGAAAGACCTAGGTGAAGCTGCTTATATATTGGGTATCAAAATTTATAGAGATAGACAAAGACGCCTGATAGCTTTAAGCCAGAGTACATACCTAGACAAAGTTCTGAAAAGGTTCAGAATGGATAAGGCAAAGAAAGGTTCAGTGCCTATGTTGTCAGGTAAGATATTGAGCAAGGCTCAGTGTCCAGCTATAGTAAATGATAGAGAAGGTATGAGCAAAGTGCCTTATGCCTTGGCCATAGGTTCTATCATGTATGCCATGATGTGTACTAGACCGGATGTGTCCAATGCTCTTAGTTTGACGAGCAGATATCAAAGTGATCCAGGAGTGGAACACTGGACAGCCGTGAAGAACATCCTAAAGTACCTAAATAGGACTAAAGAAATGTTCTTAGTCTATGGGGGTGATGAACAGCTCGTCGTAAAAGGTTACGTCGACGCTAGTTTCGACACCGACAAGGATGACTCTAAATCTCAGACAGGATACGTTTATATTTTGAATGGAGGAGCTATGAGCTGGAGAAGCTGCAAGCAAAGCGTGATCGCGGGATCTACAGTAGAAACGGAATACATGGCTGCTGCAGAAGCGTCAAGTGAAGGAGTTTGGATCAGGAACTTCATCACTGAGCTTGGTGTGGTTCCAAGTGCATTGGACCCACTGGTGATATTGTGTGACAACTCTGGCGCCATAGCACTCGCTAAGGAACCAAGATATCATCCAAAGACCAAGCATATCAAGCGCAAGTTTCATATAATCCGAGATTATATAGCATATGGAGATCTGAAGATTAGCAAAGTACATACATATCTGAATGTCGTAGATCCATTGACTAAACCTCTTCCACGTGTAAAACATGATCAACACCTTAGTGCCATGGGCGTGAGATTGTTGCCAAATGTAAACTAGATTATTGACTCTAGTGCAAGTGGGAGACTGTTGGAATTATGCCCTAGAGGCAATAATAAAGATGTTACTATTATAATTCTTGTTCATGATAAAGTTTATATTCCATGCTAGAATTGTATTAAGCGGAAACTTTAATACTTGTGTGGTTTGTGAACAACACCGTGTCCCTGGTATGCCTCTATGGACTAGCTCATTGATTAATGATGGTTAAGGTTTCCTAACCATAGACATGAGTTGTCGATTAATAATGAGATCATATCATTGGGAGAATGATATGATGGACAGACCCAAACTAAGCGAAGCAATTAGATCGTGTCATCGTGTTCATCTTTGCGAAGCTTTTCTTATGTCAAATATTGTATTCCTTAGACCATGAGATAATACAACTCCCTGGTATCGGAAGAAAGATTTGAGGTCATCAAACGTCATCCTATGAGAGGGTGATCATAAAGGTGTCTCTCAGGTGATCAGAAAGTAATTGTTGGGTTATATGTATCGAGATGGGATTTGTCCCTCCCAAGTCGGAGAGATATACTTCGGGCCCACTCGGTAATCGATATCAACACCGCTTGCAAGCATGTGGTTAAGGAGTTAATCACAAAGTGATATCGGATTACGGAACTAGTAAAGTACTTGCTGTGAACGAGATTGAACTAGGTATGACGGCACCGACGATCAAATCTCGGGCAAGTAAAATATCGCGAGACGAAGGGAATATATATATGGGATTGATTGAATCCTGGCATCGTGGTTCATCCGATATGATCATCGATGAATGTGTGGGAGTCAATATGGGTTTCCAGACCCCGCTATTGATTATTGATAGAAGATCATGTCTGCATGTTCTCAAACCCGAAGGGTCACACACTTAACGTGTCTCGACGCTAGGATAGATTGGATAATTGGTTTATGAGTTTTTGTTCGGAGTCTCGGATGGGATCCGGGACATCACGAGAGGTTCCGGAGTGGTCCGGAGAATAAGATTCATATAAGGCAATGCAGTTTTTGGAGTTCAGAATTGCTTCGGGTTAATCGGTATTGTACGGGAAGCTTCTAGAACCTTCCAGAGGGGGACCAACGTGGCCCCACCTGCCGGGAGGGGGCATGGGCCTATGAGGGAGTGCCCTAGCCGCATTGGTCCAGGGGCACAAGGCCCCATAGGGCCCAGTCGGCCAAACAAGGGGAAACCCTAATTGGAGCTTCTAGAAGGAGGGGGGGGAACTTGCCCCCCACTCCTCCCTCCTTTGGCCGCCGGCCTAGGCTTGGGGGAGAGGCTAGGGCTGGCGCCCACCCCTCTATATATATAGGGCTGGGGCGCACCCCCCCACAACTTCCCCTCAAGCCTAGCCGCCCTTCAAATGGATCGTATGGGCACCTAGAGGGGGGGGGTGAATAGGTGCTAACCAATTTTTAATACTTTTTCAATTTTAGGCTTGACACAAAGTAAATTCTCTAGATATGCAACTACGAGAATTTCCCTATATGTAACCCTAACTACTAAGCACGTAAAAGAGGAGCGAGGAAACCGTAGTGGAGCACGCGGAGACACATGGATTTGTTTTACCGCAGTTCCTTCCTTGTTAAGGGAAGTACATCTGCGTTGGAGGGGTGGGCGGTTCTAAGACCACCACGTCACAATAGGCCTCACCCTATTCTCCGATGGATCTCGCCACGAGAGGCCTGATCCACCTTCTCCACTATTGGATCCCTTCGAGGCGGGAACCGGTGCCTTTTACAACACTATCGGGGCACACACCCACAACCGAATTGGGGGCTCCCGA
The DNA here is from genome assembly GCA_910589765.1 of Avena atlantica. Lineage (NCBI taxonomy): Eukaryota > Viridiplantae > Streptophyta > Magnoliopsida > Poales > Poaceae > Avena > Avena atlantica. The sequence goes on along the minus strand of OU342734.1, from coordinate 21,129,584 downwards.
GATGACAACAAGCTGCCACAAGAACAAGGTTTATCAATATAAACAAAAACGAGGATCTAGATATTTGCAAGAAATACTAGATCGGAGGTTCTCCAAATGAATGGAGAGGAGATGAAGCGCTTGATTGCTGATGTTGAAGATCGAGTTCTCCTCCTTCGATTCCCCAAGGTATGGGGCCTTTGGGTGGATCTAGGTGGAGCACTCTTGGATGAAGCTTTCAGATCTGATCTGGTCTTTTTCGAGATGAATCAAGAGTTTTGGCAGGAGGGGGATGGCTGGCTTAAGTACCCCCTCCCCAGATCTGGCCATTGCACAACTTTGGGGGCGGATTATCCGCCCCCCACTTGGGGCGGATTATCCGCCCCCTGGGAAAACTCCGCCCCAAGGGCGGATTCTCCGGGGGAAACTCCGCCCCCTCTCTGGGGCTTGCGCCTTGGTGAAGCTTGGTGAAGATCTTGGGGGCGGATAATCCGGCCCTCCTGAGGGGCGGATTATCCGGCCAGACCGGAAAGTCCGGCTAAAACTCCGCCCCCTCTATGGGGATTGCGCCTTGGCGAAGAGCAGGGGGCGGATTATCCGCCCCCCCCTGAGGGGCGGATTATCCGGCGTGGCCGGAAAATCCGGCCAAAATTCCGCCTCCCTTCTGGGGCTTGCGCCTGCTTGGGCCAAGGGAGGGGCGGATTATCCGCCCCTGGTGGGGCCGGATTATCCGCCCCCAAAGGCAGAGTTCTTTTCCCTTTATTCTCAAATAGAGCTGCAACACTTCAACACACATTAAATGATCCTTGGTATTGTTATCTAACACACAACACACTAGGGATTAAGAAATGTTCTTTCAATCTCCCCCTTTTTGGTGTTAGATGACAATACTAGGATTTGCAATAAAACCGGCAAAAGCCACCTTAAATAATGAAAGACGCTCCCCCTAGATGTGTGCATATTAAAGATTTGCATTTAAATACAAATACACACACTAGGGAGAACACTACTTTAAGGTTTGGGAAATAAGGTCATACCACCGGGATGAGAATATAGCCAAAGCATACATAGATAATCCCATGACTCCATATGACATCAAATATGCTCCACAATTCCAGAAATCCATGAGGTCCACAATAGATAAATCCAGAAATCCAAGAATACCAAACATAGTGGAGTACGACATAGTCTTACATAGACAAACACAAATAGCAAACAAGTTCACGCTAGAAAAGGCATAAGCAAGCAAATAAAAACGACTAAAATAGAAGAGCTTGTGCCCGACCCTTGCAAATCCACGAGACCTAATAGAACTACTTCTCCCCCTTTGGCATCGAAACGCCAAAAAGGAAGAAGAGCGATGCTAATGCCCCTAAGCAACAAACTGAGATGGTACTAAACACCCAAATTTGCAAGAATCAAGTCAATCAAAAGCCAAATTTGAGTGTGTTTTCCATAAGAACATGAGATATGCAAGAAAATCCAACGGGACCCATGAAAAACCAACTCTTCTCAAGGAAGAGGGCGGTGGCCGAAGCCACCATGTTGGAGCGCATGGCATGACACCGCGAAGATGTATCTTGAGTTCAAAACCAATGCTCATCGATGACCCACATATCACAAAATGATATTAAGGGAAATGATTTGACTTGCTTTCGGCATTATGGGGGGAGGGTTGGCCCAATCAATTAGGACCACACTCCCCCTATGTCTATGCCCGCATCTAAACCAAATACATGAATAAGAGCAAGTGAGTGTGCAAGGGTAGTCAAGCCAAGCTCCTTGAATCTATGATATTTAGCTCATTCCTCAAATAACAAAATCTTGCTTCATCAAGGGGCTTCGTGAAAATATCAGCAAGTTGGTTCTTCGTGCTCACAAAGGATAGAGCAATATCTCCACGAGCAATATGATCCCGAATAAAGTGGTTGCGAATCTCTATATGTTTTGTTCTTGTATGCTGCACGGGATTGTAAGCAATTTTGATAGCACTTTCATTGTCGCATAAAAGAGGCACTTTGTCACAATTGACACCATATTCCTTTAAAGTTTGCCTCATCCATAACAATTGAGTACAAGCACTTGCAGCAGCAACATATTCAGCTTCGGCGGTTGAGAGTGAAATACAATTCTGTTTCTTTGATGACCAACACACTAGAGACCTGCCCAAGAATTGGCATACACCAGAGGTTGATTTCCTATCATCTTTGTCACCAGCCCAATCTGAATCAGTGTAACCACATAGATATAAACTTGAACCCTTGGGATACCATAACCCAAAATTTGGGGAATGAACCAAATATCGGAAGATTCGCTTGACTGCCACTAAGTGGCTTTCTTTAGGAGCGGCTTGGTACCTTGCACACACTCCTACACTTAACACGATATCAGGCCTAGATGCGCAAAGGTAAAGGAGAGAGCCGATCATGGATCGGTATACCTTTTTTTCCACGTCTTTACCCTTGGGATTGAGCTCAAGATGACACTTTGTTTGCATTGGGGTAGCAACGCCATTGAGATCCGTCATCTTGAACCTTTTAAGCATGTCTTGGATGTACTTAGCTTGATTAATAAAGGTTCCCTCTCTAAGTTGTTTGATCTCAAATCCAAGAAAGAACCTGAGCTCACCCATCATGGACATCTCAAACCTGTCAGTCATAAGCTTCGAAAATTCATCGTTAAAAGCTTGGTTAGTAGAGCCAAAAATAATGTCATCTACATAAAGTTGGCATACAAAAAGATCCCCATTAACCTTCTTAGTAAAAAGAGTGGGATCGATTTGCCCAACTTCGAATCCACGGTCTAGCAAAAGCTCTTTAAGGTGCTCATACCATGCACGTGGGGCTTGTTTAAGGCCATAGAGTGCCTTATCGAGTTTGTAGACATGGTTCGGAAATTTGGGGTCCTCAAACCCCGGGGGCTGCTTGATGTATACTAACTCATGTAGAGGACCATTAAGGAAAGCGCTCTTAACATCCATTTGTTGTAATTTAAAATTATGATGGGCTGCATATGCAAGAAGGATACGGATGGACTCAAGGCGAGCCACAGGAGCGTAGGTATCGCCAAAATCAATTCCTTCTACTTGAGAGAATCCTTGAGCCACGAGTCGTGCTTTATTCCTCACAGAAATGCCATTTTCATCCTGTTTGTTCTTGAAGATCCACTTGGTGCCGATAACATTGCGGCAATCCTTTGGCTTTTCTACGAGCTTCCAAACTTTGTTGCGTTCGAAGTTGTTTAATTCTTCATGCATTGCAACAACCCAATCGGGGTCTTCAAGAGCATCAAAAACCTTCTTCGGTTCAACCATGGAAATGTGAGCTTGATGATCACAGAAGCTTGCAAGCTCTCTTCTAGTGGATACCCTTCGTCGTAGATCACCAACAACCTTGTCAAGAGTGTGACCTCTTAGTTCAAGGTTGCGATCAGCACGAGCCTTGCGACGAGCCTCAATGTCCTTATTGTTTCTAGGAGGAGTGGATTCAATTGTTGTATCCTTGTCTTGATTACTGCCCTTGATCTTGGTCACCGTTACTGCCAGAAGATTGTTGCTGAACATTTTCTTCAGGCCCGGATAATCCGCCCCTTGGAGGGGCCGGACTATCCGGCCTGGGAGGTGAAGTACCAGAACCATCTTCCTGAGAAAGCCTGACTGGAGTTGGAGACCCAGGGCCGGATACTCCGCCCCTGGGGGCCGGAGAATCCGGCCTGGGAGCTTCAGAGTTGTTGACTTATCCTTCGGATCCTTTGGAACGAGTTGGAGTGCCAGGGGAGGATTGTCCGCCCCTTGGAGGGGGCGGATAGTCCGGCCTGGGACTACCAGCTTGTCCAGGGGACAGATGGTCTTCAGCAGATTGTGGTGTTGGTGCAGGATTGTCTCCAACAGTAGGAGCTTGTTGATCTTGTGTAGATGAGGGATCCACATGTGTGGAGCATTGTCCTTCCCGATCCGCCACAAGGGGTTCCTCAATGGGGCGGAAAAATCCCACGCCCATTCTTCTTATGGCATCTTGGGGTATTTCAACATCTGCATCACAAACATCAACTTGCCCTACAAAGGAGCAGTTATTTTCATCGAACTCCACACTACAAGATTCTACAACAATCCCAGTGAGCTTGTTATAGACTCTATAAGTGTGGGATTCGGCACCGTAACCAACAAAAATACCTTCTAAAGCCTTGGAATCAAATTTTGACAAACGAACACCTTTAATAAGAAAGAAACACTTACACCCGAATACCCTGAAGTATGAGATGATGGGTTTGTTACCGGTAAGTATTTCATATGGGGTCTTGTCCAAGATCTTCCGAAGGTAGAGCCGGTTTGATGAGTGACAAGCAGTGGATATGGCTTCAGCCCAAAAATTATAAGGAGACTTGAATTCAGCTAGCATAGATCTTGCCATATCCATCAAAGTCCGGTTCTTCCTCTCGGCTACACCATTTTGTTGAGGGGTGTACGCAGCGGAATATTGGTGTCTAATCCCCTCTTCGCTAAGAAACTCGTTTAAAGTGTAGTTCTTGAATTCTGAGCCGTTGTCACTTCTAATTGCCAAGATGGGAACATTGTGTTGACGTTGAACTTCATTGGCAAAGTCGATGACAGTTTGTTGAGTGTCACTTTTCAGCTTGAAAAAATATACCCATGTATATCTTGAGTAATCATCGACGATGACCAAGCAAAATTTCTTCCCACCAAGACTTGCATGAGAAGGAGGACCAAATAAATCCACATGAAGTAATTCCAAGATCCTCTTTGATGACACAATAGTCTTCCTCTTGTGGGGAGAATCATGCATTTTTCCTTCAACACAAGCCCTGCAAAGACGATCTTTGGCAAAAGAGACATTGTCTTTTAGTCCAAGGATGTGGCCACCCTTTTGGAGACTTTGCAAAGTTCTCATGTTGACATGGGCTAAACGGTGATGCCATAGCCAGCCCACGTTGGCCTTTCCGAATAGACACATCGGACCCGAAGTGGTTTTCCCCGAGAAGTCCACCACATACAGGTCATTTTCGACGTATCCAAGGAAAGCGACCTTTAGAGACTTGCTCCATAAGAGTACCACCAAATCATCATCGATAAAAACAGCAAAACCCATCTTGCCAAGGGCACGAACAGAAAGAAGATTGTAGCCAAGGGTCTCAACAAGCATGACGTCCACGGGAGAGATATCGTGGGCAACCACAACCTTGCCAAGACCCAATACCTGAGATTTAGACTTATCACCATAGGAGAATGTGATATTATCAAGATTTGGACGCATCTCCGTGATGATATCCTTGCTTCCGGTCATATGACTAGTGCAGCCACTGTCCAGCACCCATTTCGACCCACCGGAAGCATAGCCCTGCAAGAAAATTACTTCTTGGTTTTAGGTACCCATTTTTCAATGGGTCCTTTCATGTTAGTAACAAGGGTCTTTGGGACCCCAATAGACCAATCAATATATTCATCAAAAGGACCAACATAATAAGCATAAACATCGCCATAGTCATCACAAAAGAGTTCATAATTTGGATTGTGAGACCCTGCAAAACCAATATCATTAGTCTTGTCTTTTGTGACAACCTTCTCAGCAATGCTTGTCTTTAATTGTACATTCTTGGTCTTGTTCTTCTTGGTTTTCTTCTTCTTGGACTTGGTGACGTACCCAAGTCTCTCTTTACCATGATTTGACCTTTGCTTGCCAAGGACTTCATCAAGCACACCTTTGTCCTTTGTAGTGATGTCCTTGATCACTTCTTTTCCACACTAGCATTTTTCTTGTTACTATATGTTGAGTTGGACGAGCTAGGAGTATCATATTTGGCCAATCGACTTTGAAGCTGATCATGTGACACATTGAGAATAGAGAACTCGTTTTTCATCGCCTTGTGAGCATTGTCAAGTTTCTCCAATTCCTCGGAGAGTCTATCATGAGCAGCCCCAAAGTCAATCCTTTCCTTCTTTAACTTCTTTGCCTTGGTGACAGCATTGTCACGTTCCTTAACAATTTTAGTCACAATTTCTTCATGTGACTCTTCCATAGACTCAAGCCTCTCTTAAAGAGAGACCCGAGCTTCTTCTTCTTCTTCTTCTTCTTCAAGAGCATTTTTTAGGGATGCAATTTCCATTACATCCTCCCTTTCAATTCTGCCCTTTTCTTAGAGGAGTGCTTCGTTTTGGGCCAGCTGATCCATAAGATCCTCAAAACGAACTTTGTGATCACCTTGCAGGTTAGTATAGAAATAATCCAAAGCAATAATCTCTTCTTTAACCTTAAGACTAGCAGGATCATCCATGTCTATCATAGCCTTGGGAAAAGAAGAGTTAGAAGAAGTTATCTCGGAGCTTCTTGCCATGAGGCAAGTAGCATTCTTGTTGATGATGTTTTCGTTCGGAGAGTCGAAGAGAGATGTTGATGTAGATGTGGTGGCTATAGCAGCCACCTCTTGAGAGCTATCGTCCTCGTCCTCATCTTCACTCCCCGATGAATATTCTTATTGAGCCACTAGAACAATCTTTGGTTGCTTCTTGAAAGGAGCATTCTTCTTTACAAACTATTTCTTACGTGGAGCTTTTGATTTGTCCTTGAAAATGAGTCTTCCTCCATTATCCTCTCTACTTTGATATGGACACTCAGCTACGAAGTGCAGCCGGTCACCACAATTAAAGCATGTTCTCAGCTTGGGACCATTTTCTTTTCTTCCATAGGCTCCACTCTTGCGATCTAGTTCAGCTTTAGCCTTGGATGGATCTTTCCAAAAGTTTCTTGCATAAAGAGCCAAGTATTGTCCGTGGATCCTTTTTATATCTTCGGGACAGTCCATACCTTCTACCGCATATTCATCATGATCAATCACACTGGTCTTCAAGGCCATGTTGACCCCCTTTTGCATCCCCATAGCTCGAGCACGAGCATCTTCGACATTCTTGGCAGCCACTTTGAAGGCGGCCATTTCTTGCATTACCTCATTGGATGACATGAGGTGATAGTTATGCCTACCTTGGAGACTTTTCAAATCTGTGGGCTCAAATGGCATAAGAGCACTGACATACTTGCGCTTGATCCAAGCATCATCAACATGAGCTGCACCGTGGTTTCTGAAGGTTGTGGCTATTGCCTTGAGCCTCCTATACATGTCCTCATGGTCTTCTCCATCCAGCATATAAAATCCTTCAGCTTCATTGCTCAAGGCATCATATCTATTCCTTCTCATACTTTCATTTCCGATGAAGAGCTCGGTGAGAGCATCCCAAGCTTCTTTAGCTGTGCTAAGATGCTGAATGTGTGGCATGTCTTTATCACCCACACCAAGCTGTATCATGTGTAGAGATGTAGCATTGAGTTGGCTATCGACCACTTCTCTCCTTGTGAGATTGTTAGGATTTCCAACGTGAAGACCATTTTCGATGATCTTCCACAACTCTATGGAGGAACTGCACACATGAGATTTCATCAAAAATTGCCATTGAGAGAAAGTAGATGCAGAAATTTTGGGTGGATCACCCATATTATGTATATGTGGGTGAGGAATAGGCGGATCAGGGGAATACACATGAGAAACCTCATTGTATCCATCCTTACCGCTATCCTTTTTCGAGGAGGAGCTCTTGCTAGTATCATCACCTACCACTTCGTTATCTTTGGAAACAGTTTTACCCGTTTCCTTGGATTGCGGAGTGGTATCCTCAGAGTTAGATGGAGGTGATGCTGCGGATGTGGAGAGACGCATTATCAATTGACGCATCTCTTCCATCTTAGCCTCCATTGAACTCACCAAGGTTGTTTCCAACGTCTTGAGATCGTTCATGGTGACTACCTCCGGAGCATCACTCCCATCTCCCTTGGAACCCATACTTCTCTTAGGCGGTTAAGCCCGAAATAAGAGCCGAGGCTTTGATACCAATTGAAATGGATCGTATGGGCACCTAGAGGGGGGGGTGAATAGGTGCTAACCAATTTTTAATACTTTTTCAATTTAGGCTTGACACAAAGTAAATTCTCTAGATATGCAACTACGAGAATTTCCCTATATGTAACCCTAACTACTAAGCACGTAAAAGAGGAGCGAGGAAACCGTAGTGGAGCACGCGGAGACACAGGGATTTTTTTTACCGCAGTTCCTTCCTTGTTAAGGGAAGTACATCTGCGTTGGAGGGGTGGGCGGTTCTAAGACCACCACGCCACAATATGCCTCACCCTATTCTCCGATGGATCTCGCCACGAGAGGCCTGATCCACCTTATCCACGATTGGATCCCTTCGAGGCGGGAACCGGTGCCTTTTACAACACTATCGGGGCACACACCCACAACCGAATTGGGGGCTCCCGAGATGACAACAAGCTGCCACAAGAACAAGGTTTATCAATATAAACAAAAACGAGGATCTAGATATTTGCAAGAAATACTAGATCGGAGGTTCTCCAAATGAATGGAGAGGAGATGAAGCGCTTGATTGCTGATGTTGAAGATCGAGTTCTCCTCCTTCAATTCCCCAAGGTATGGGGCCTTTGGGTGGATCTAGGTGGAGCACTCTTGGATGAAGCTTTCAGATATGATCTGGTCTTTTTCGAGATGAATCAAGAGTTCTGGCAGGAGGGGGATGGCTGGCTTAAATACCCCCTCCCCAGATCTGGCCGTTGCACAACTTTGGGGGCGGATTATCCGCCCCCCACTTGGGGCGGATGTAGGGTTTCGTAGCATGGAAAACAAAAAATTTCTACCGCATACAAACAAACAAGCCAAGATCTATCTACTAGATTGTAGCAACGAGTCGATAGAATAACTCACCCTCGAAGATTCCAAAGTGTTTAACGAGAGCGGATTCTCGTGGGTGATGTAGTCGTACTCTTCCCGATCTCAAGATCGCGTAGACGATCCTTCCGGCGCTGCGTTCCGGCAGCGCTCCCGCAGTCGGTCACACGTTCGGTACTCGACGAAGACCTTCCTCTCCCTTGTTCCAGCAGGCAGCGGAGGTTGTAGCACTCTCCTCGCGATTCCGGCAGCACAACGGCGTGGTACCGGAAGTAGAGGGTAGATCTCGCAGGGCTTCGCCTTAAGCCGGAGCGAGTATGGTGGAGTATGAGAGAGTCCCTCGACGATCTAGGGTTTAGACACGCCAAGGAGGGGCAAGCCTGCGGCTAGGGTTTAGCTAGGCGGCGGCGGCGGTTTTGCCCTTGGGCCGGCGGTGGCTATGGAGGCGGCGACGGCTTGGTACTAGGGTTTGGAGGAGAGGATCTTGTGTGTCTCTAGGAGGGAGCCCTGCCCCTCCTTATATAGGTGGAGGGGCCGGCCGACCAAGGGGAGGGAGAGGAGTCCCTCCCCAACTCGGCTTGGGTGGTGCGCCGCCGGTTGGAGGAGGGAACTCCTCCCCAACTCGGTTTCCCACTCCTCCTCCTCTTTCCAAAAACTGCCGTTTGACTTTCAAACTAGCAGTTTGACTTTTCAAACTAGGATTTGAATAAACCCTCTATTTTGATCAGCGATGACACCGATTATATGATGCAATCATACCAACTTGATATAACACATTCATGTACCCTTCCCCCCGGAGTGCCGGTCATTCCGGAACCTTCCAGAACATTCCCGATGAAAATACCGGAACCATTCTCCAACTCCGAAACGGGACTTTCCTTATATGAATCTTATTCTCCGGACCATTCCGGATCTCCTCGTGATGTCCCGAATCCCATTCATGACTCCGAACAACATTCGGACTCTTTCTCATCATTCCATAACTACTCAAACAACGTCGAATCCTTAAGTGTGTCTCCCTACGGTTCGTGAATTACGCGGACATGATCGAGACACTTCTCCGATCAATAACCAATAGAGGAATCTGGAAATTCATATGGCTCCCACATATTTCTATGATTAATTTGCGATCGAATGAACCACTTACATACGATACCAATTTCCCTTTGTCTCACGATAGTTTACTTATCCGAAGTTTTGATCGTCGGTATCTCTGCATACCTAGTTCAACCTCGTTATCGATAAGTACTCTTTTCTCGTTCCCGTGATATGTGATCCCTTGTGAGCCAGTCACATGCTTGCAAGCTAATTGGATGACATTTCACCGAGAGGGCCCAGAGTATATCTATCCGTCATGTGGATGGACAAATCCCAATCTTAATCCATGTGTTTCAACCAATACTTTCCGAACCCTCAATGCCACCTTTATAGCCACCCAGTTACGGTGTGGTGTTTGATGTCATCAAAGCATCCATCCGGTAAAGGTGATATGCATGATCTCATGGTCGAAGGAATTAGGTTACTATGTATCGGAAAGCATATAGCAATTGAACTATTAAAATGACTTGATCTTTATGCTACGCTTATCTATAGGAGTATGTCCACCATATCATTCTCCTAACGATATGATCTTGTTGTTAATAACATCTCAATGTTCATGAAAGGAAAACCACAATCATCTATTAACCAACAAGCTAGTATTATATAGAGGCTTTACTAGGGACTCTTATTTTAGTTTACAAATCACACAAGTATCAATGTTTCCTTGTTAATACTATTATAGCATGAATGTAAAAATTTATCATAAACAAAAAGATATAATAATAACTACATTTATTATAGCCTCTAGGGCATATCTCCAACAGTCTCCCACTTGCACTAGAGTCATCTAATCTAGATTACATGGTAATATACCGAACACCCATGGCAGTTTGGTGCCGGTCATGTTTTGCCCTCGGGAGAGGTTTAGTCAACGGATCCGCCACATTCAGATCTGTGTGTACTTTGCAAATATTTATATCCCCATCTTGGATATGTTCTCGAATAGCGTGAAAACGTAGCTTGATATGCTTCAGCTTCTTGTGTGACCTTGGTTCTTGCGCATTGGCTATGGTGCCCATGTTATCACAGTAGATAGACATTGGGTCCAGCGCACTAGGAACCACACCCAGCTCTGTAATGAACTCTTTCATCCATATCGCTTCTTGTGAAGCCTCCGAAGCAGCCATGTATTCCGACTCAGTTGAAGATCTTGCCACAACGCTTTGCTTTGCACTCCTCCAGCTAACTGCTGCACCATTCAAAATAAATGCGTATCCAGATTGTGATTTAGAATCATCCGGATCGGTGTTCCAACTAGCATCGGTGTAACCATTAACAACGAGCTGTTCATCACCTCCATAAGAAAGAACCATATCCTTAGTTCTTCTCAAGTACTTAAGGATGTTTTTGACCGTTGTCCAATGATCCACTCCTGGATCACTTTGATATCTGCTAGTTAAACTAACAGCATATGCAATGTCGGGTCTAGTACATAGCATGGCATACATTAGAGATCCTATGGCTGAGGCATAGGGAGTCTTACTCATCCTTTCTCTATCTTCTGCCGATGTCGGACTTTGAGTTTTACTCAAGGTCGTATTGGGCAACATGGGCAAGAACCCTTTCTTGCTATCTTCCATTCCAAACCTCTTTAGAACTTTGTCCAAATATGTACTTTGTGACAATGATATTTGGCGTCTTGATCTATCTCTATAAATCTTTATGCCTAATATGTAAGCTGCTTCGCCAAGATCCTTCATTGAAAAACTGTTATTCAAATATTCCTTGACACTATTAAGAAGGTCTACATCATTCCCAATCAACAATATGTCATCTACATATAGTATTAAGAATGCTACAGAGCTCCCACTCACTTTCTTGTAAATACAAGCTTCTCCATAAGTCTGTATAAAACCAAAACTTTTGATTACCTTATCAAAACGTTGATTCCAACTTCGGGATGCTTGCTTCAATCCATAGATGGACCTTTGAAGTTTGCATACCTTGTTAGCATCTTTAGGATCGACAAAACCTTTGGGTTGCATCATATACAACTCTTCATCAATGTCTCCATTGAGGAATGCTGTTTTGACATCCATCTGCCATATCTCATAATCATAATATGCAGTGATTGCTAACATAATCCTCACAGATTTTAGCTTTGCTACTGGTGAGAAAGTCTCATCGTAGTCAACTCCTTGAATTTGTCGAAACCCCTTTGCGACAAGTCGAGCTTTATAGACAGTAACATTACCATCAGCATCTGTTTTCTTCTTGAAAATCCATTTGTTCTCGACAGCCTTCCGGCCATCCGGTAAGTCCACCAAAGTCCATACTTGGTTTTCGTACATGGATCCAATCTTGAATTTCATGGCTTCTTGCCATTTATTGGAATCTGGGCTCATCATCGCTTCCTCATATGTCTCAGGGTCATCGGTGTTGTCCACCAACATGACACTCATAACGGGATCATACCAATCTGGAGTGGTACGAGTTCTCGTTGACCTGCGAGGCTCTGTAGCAACTTCAACCGAAGTTTCATGATCATCATCATTATCTTCCTCTCTTATTGGTGCAGGCACCACAGGAACTTCTTCCGGTGCTGCGCTACTTGCAATTTCGAGAGAAGGTTCGACAACCTCGTCGAGTTCTACTTTCCTTCCAGTCACTTCTTTCGAGAGAAATTCCTTCTCTAGAAAGGATCCATTCTTGGCAACGAAGATTTTGCCTTTGGATCTATGATAGAAGGTATACCCAATAGTTTCCTTCGGGTATCCTATGAAGACGCATTTTTCCGCTTTGGGTTCAAGCTTGTCCGGCTGTAACTTCTTTACATAGGCTTCGCATCCCCAAACTTTAAGGAACGACAATCTAGGTTTCTTCCCAAACCATAATTCATACGGTGTCGTTTCAACGGATTTAGATGGTGCCCTATTTAAAGTGAATGCGGCTGTTTCTAATGCATAACCCCAAAATGATAGCGGTAAATCTGTAAGTGACATCATAGAACGAACCATATCTAAGAGAGTTCGATTACGACGTTCGGACACACCATTACGTTGTGGTGTTCCCGGCGGTGTCAACTGTGAAAGTATTCCGCATTTCTTCAAATGCTCGCCAAACTCGTAACTTAGTTATTCACCTCCACGATCAGAACGTAGAAATTTAATATTCTTGTTACGTTGATTCTCTACCTCACTTTGAAATTCCTTAAACTTCTCGAAAGTTTCGGACTTATGTTTCATGAAATAGATATACCCATATCTACTCAAATCATCCGTGAAGGTAAGAACATAACGATAACCACCGCGCGATGCTACACTCGTTGGACCACACACATCGGTATGTATGATTTCCAATAAGTCTGTAGCTCGCTCCATCATACCAGAAAATGGAGTCTTAGTCATTTTACCCATCAGACATGCTTCGCATCTATCAAGTGATTCGAAATCAAGTGATTCAAGAAGTCCATCGGAATGGAGTTTCTTCATACGCTTCACTCCAATGTGACCAAGACGATAGTGCCACATATAGGTCGAATTATCGCTCGATTTCAAACGTTTAGCCTCAATGTTATTAATATGTGTATTTCCACTATCGAGATTCAATAAGAATAGACCATCTATCAAAGGTGCATGTGCATAAAACATATTACTCATATAAATCGAACAACCATTATTCTCGGATTTAAACAAGTAACCGTCTCGCAATAAACAAGATCCCGATATAATGTTCATGCTCAACGCAGGCACCAAATAACAATTATTTAAGTATAAAACTAATCCCGATGGTAGATGAAGGGGTAGCGTGCCGACCGCGATCGCATCAACCTTTGATCCGTTTCCTACGCGCATCGTCACCTCGTTCTTCGCTAGCTTCCGTTTATTCCGTAGCACCTATTTCGAGTTACAAATATGAGCAACCGAACCAGTATCAAATACCCAGGCACTACTACGAGTACTAGTGAGATACACATCAATAACATGTATATCAGATATACCTTTCTTCTTGATGTTGCCGTTCTTCAAATACGCCAAGTACTTTGGGCAATTCCCCTTCCAGTGACCTTCTCCCTTGCAGTAAAAGCACTCAGTATCAGGCTTAGGTCCAGCCTTGGTCTTCTTCGTCGGCGTGGTAACTTTCTTACCACCCTTCTTGAAGTGTCCCTTCTGCTTAGACTTACCTTTCTTCAATTTGGTGGTCTTATTGACCAACAACACTTGGTGCTCTTTCTTGATCTCCACTTCTGTAGATTTCAACATGGCAAAGAGTTCTGGCAACGTCTTGTTCATGTTTTGCATGTTGTAGTTCATCACAAAGTTCTTGTAACTTGGTGGTAGTGATTGGAGGACACGGTAAATCCCCAAAGCATTAGGAATCACAATACCCAAGCTTTGAAGTTTGTTTGCGTGCCCAGACATCTTAAGCACATGCTCACTGACGGAGCTGCCCTCTTCCATCTTGCAGTTAAAGAACTTTTCAGAAGCCTCATAGCTTTCAATTGCCGCATGAGTCTCAAAGATCAATTTGAGATCCTCGACAATATCATATGGGTCTGAATTCTCAAACCTTTTCTGAAGCTCCGATTCTAAACCATACAAGATAGCACACTAAACTGTGGAGTACTGAGTCTTCCGCGTGAGGTAAACATTCTTTACTTCATCGGGAGCATCAGCTGCAGGTGGGTCACCCAGCGGTGCATCTAGCACATAGGTCAAATTACCAGCTGTGAGGACAATCCTCAAATTGCGGAACCAATCCGCGAAGTTGCTTCCATTGTTTTTCAACTTTTCTTTCTCTAGGAACACATTAAAATTGATGGTAGGGGCTGCCATTGATCTACAACATATTTGCAATAGTTTAGACTAAGTTTATGACAAATTGAGTTCAAATTAATAATAAAATTAATCTAGGTGAACTCCCACTCAAAACAATATCCCTCACATTGTTTTAGTGATCACACGAACCAAATCCACCACATCAACACCGATCATCATGAGAGTTGATATAGTTTCAATGGCGAACAATCGACATGTTCATCATATCTACTATATGATTCATGCTTTACCTTTCGGTGATTCGTGTTCCGAGACCATGTCTGTACATGCTAGGCTCGTCAAGATCAAACCTTAGTTTCCGCATGAGCAAATCTGGCTTGCTCACGTTGTATACACATGCGGAATCTAACACACCTGATCATCACGTGGTGCTTCGAAACAACAAGCTTTAGCAACGGTGCTAACTAAGGGTGAACACTTTATGACTTGAAATTCATGTGCATGAGGGATCATCTTATAATGCTACCGTCGTCTACTAAGCAATACAAGATGCATAAAGGATTAACATCACATGCAATTCATAATATGTGATATGATATGGCCTTTCTTCTTTGTGCTTCCGATCTCCATCTTCTAGCACGAACATGATCTCCATCATCACCGGCATTGCATCAAGGTCAATGACGCTTCTCCATGGTTGTCTTCCACCGGCTTCAACTATTACAACTACTTTGAATAGACACGCGGGTCTTAACATAACTTAAAGACAACCATATGGCTCCTGCCGGTTGCCAACATACAATAAGGAACATTGCATACATCAAATATAATCATAATCATGGCCATATCACATCACAGCACACCCCTGCAAAAAAAAGTTAGACGCCTCTACTTTCTTTGCATGTTTTACGTGGTTTGGGGCTTTCAATAAGTGTCGTTCTAACTTACGAACATGAACCACAACATTGATACTAGTATTGTTAATCACCCGTTGTAAATTGGATCTTAACTATGCTAGGAGAAACAGGCACCCGCAAAGCCACTTATGCAATACAAGTTGCATGTCAAGCGTGGAGCAAGTCTCATGAACGATGTCATGTAAGGTTAGCCCGGGCCGCTTCATCCCAACATACCGCAAGATGCAAAGTACACAAGAAGCAATCGACAATAAAAGCATCAACGCCCACAATGACCATTGTGTTCTACTCGTGCAACAGATCTACATATAGACACGGCTCTGATACCACAGTAGGGTTTCGTAGCATGGAAAACAAAAAATTTCTACCGCATACAAACAAACAAGCCAAGATCTATCTACTAGATTGTAGCAATGAGTCGATAGAATAACTCACCCTCGAAGATTCCAAAGTGTTTAACGAGAGCGGATTCTCGTGGGTGATGTAGTCGTACTCTTCCCGATCTCAAGATCGCGTAGACGATCCTTCCGGCGCTGCGTTCCGGCAGCGCTCCCGCAGTCGGTCACACGTTCGGTACTCGACGAAGACCTTCCTCTCCCTTGTTACAGTAGGCAGCGGAGGTTGTAGCACTCTCCTCGCGATTCCGGCAGCACAACGGCGTGGTACCGGAAGTAGAGGGGAGATCTTGCAGGGCTTCGCCTTAAGCCGGAGCGAGTATGGTGGAGTATGAGAGAGTCCCTCAATGATATAGGGTTTAGACACGCCGAGGACGGGCAAGCCGGCGGCTAGGGTTTAGCTAGGCGGCGGCGGTTTTGCCCTAGGGCCGGCGGCGGCTATGGAGGCGGCGGCGGCATGGTACTAGGGTTTGGAGGAGAGGATCTTGTGTGTCTCTAGGACGGAGCCCTGCCCCTCCTTATATAGGTGGAGGGGCCGGCCGGCCAAGGGGAGGGAGAGGAGTCCCTCCCCAACTCGGCTTGGGTGGTGCGCCGCCAGTTGGAGGAGGGAACTCCTCCCCAACTCGGTTTCCCACTCCTCCTCCTCTTTCCAAAAACTGCCGTTTGACTTTCAAAACTAGTCGTTTGACTTTTCAAACTAGGATTTGAATAAACCCTCTATTTTGATCTGCGATGACACCGAGTACATGATGCAATCATACCAACTTGACATAACACATTCATGTACCCTTCCCCCCCGGAGTGCCGGACATTCCGGAACATTCCAGAACATTCCCGATGAAAACACCAGAACCATTCCCCAACTCCGAAACGGGACTTTCCTTATATGAATCTTATTCTCCGGACCATTCCGGATCTCCTCGTGATATCCCGAATCCCATTCGAGACTCCGAACAACATTCGGACTCTTTCTCATCATTCCATAACTACTCAAACAACGTCGAATCCTTAAGTGTGTCTCCCTACGGTTCGTGAATTACGCGGACATGATCGAGACACTTCTCCGATCAATAACCAATAGAGGAATCTGGAAATTCATATGGCTCCCACATATTTCTACGATTACTTTGCGATCGAATGAACTACTTACATACGATACCAATTTCCCTTTGTCTCGCGATAGTTTACTTATCCGAAGTTTTGATCGTCGGTATCTCTGCATACCTAGTTCAACCTCGTTATCGATAAGTACTCTTTTCTCGTTCCCGTGATATGTGATCCCTTGTGAGCCAGTCACATGCTTGCAAGCTAATTGGATGACATTTCACCGAGAGGGCCTAGAGTATATCTATCCGTCATGTGGATGGACAAATCCCAATCTTAATCCATGTGTTTCAACCAATACTTTCCGAACACTCAATGCCACCTTTATAGCCACCCAGTTACGGTGTGGTGTTTGATGTCATCAAAGCATCAATCCGGTAAAGGTGATATGCATGATCTCATGGTCGAAGGAATTAGGTTACTCTGTATCAGAAAGCATATAGCAATTGAACTATTAAAATGACTTGATCTTTATGCTACGCTTATCTATAGGAGTATGTCCACCATATCATTCTCCTAACGATATGATCTTGTTGTTAATAACATCTCAATGTTCATGAAAGGAAAACCACAATCATCTATTAACCAACAAGCTAGTATTATATAGAGGCTTTACTAGGGACTCTTATTTTAGTTTACAAATCACACAAGTATCAATGTTTCCTTGTTAATACTATTATAGCATGAATGTAAACATTTATCATAAACACAAATATATAATAATAACTACATTTATTATTGCCTCTAGGGCATATCTCCAACAGCGGATTATCCGCCCCTGGGAAAACTCCGCCCCAAGGGCGGATTCTCCGGGGGAAACTCCGCCCCCTCTCTGGGGCTTGCGCCTTGGTGAAGCTTGGTGAAGATCTTGGGGGGCGGATAATCCGGCCCCCCTGAGGGGCAGATTATCCGGCCAGACCGGAAAGTCCAGCCAAAACTCCGCCCCCTCTCCGGGGCTTGCGCCTTGGCGAAGAGCAGGGGGGGCGGATTATCCGGCCCCCCTGAGGGGCGGATTATCCGGCGTGGCCGGAAAATCCGGCCAAAATTCCGTCCCCCTTCTGGGGCTTGCGCCTGCTTGGGCAAAGGGAGGGGCGGATTATCTGCCCCTGGTGGGGCCGGATTATCCGCCCCCAAAGGCAGAGTTCTTTTCCCTTTATTCTCAAATAGAGCTGCAACACTTCAACACACATTAAATGATCCTTGGTATTGTTATCTAACACACAACACACTAGGGATTAAGAAATGTTCTTTCAGCCCTGCTGCCCTCCTCTCTCTCTCCCTCCCGACTGCGTGTAGGCGAAGCCCTGCTGCAGAAACTCTCCACCACTTGCACCGCGCTATCGCGTTGTAGATCCAATCCGTCTCTCCACCATACTTGCTGGACCGAGGAAGGAGGAGACGTCGAGGTGCTTCACGTGTGCATCTCCCGGAGGCATCGCCACTTGCGGTGCTAGATCGGATCGGATCACGAGGAGGAGAAGCGAGTACGACTACATCACCCACGTTCCGACGAACGTTCCGCTGTGCGAATCTTCAAGGGTATCAAGATCTCATCTAATCTCTCTCGTTGTTTGCATCTCCTAGATTAGATCTTGGCTTTCTCGTTCGCATCCGTAGAATTTTTTTGATTTACTATGCTGCAAAACCCTTTATAACATCACATGCAATTCATAATATGTGATATGATATGGCCTTTCTTCTTGTGCTTCCGATCTCCATCTTCAAGCACGAACATGATCTCCATCATCACCGGCATAGCGTCAAGGTCAATGGCGCTGTTTCATGGTTGTCGTCCACCAGCTCCAACTATTACAACTACTTTGAATAGACACGCGGGTCTTAACAGAAATTAAAGACAACCATATGGCTCCTGCCGGTTGCCAACTTACAATAAGGAACATTGCATACATCAAATATAATCACAATCATGGCCATATCACATGAAAGCACACCCCTGCAAAACAAAGTTAGACGCCTCTAATTTTCTTTGCATATTTTACGTGGTTTGGGGCTTTCAATAAGTGTCGATCTAACTTACGAACAAGAACCACAACGTTGATGTTTTAACTATCAAGTGCCCGTTGTAAATTGGATCTATACTATAACGGGAGAGACAGACACCCGTAGAGCCACTTATGCAACACAAGTTGCATGTTGAGCGTGGAGCAAGTCTTATGAACGATGTCATGTAAGGTTAGCCCGGGCCGCTTCATCCCATCATATCTCAAGATACAAAGTACACAAGAAGCAATTGATAATAAAAGCACCACTGCCCACAATGACCATTATGTTCTACTCGTGCAACAGATCTACATATAGACACGGCTCTAATACCACTGTAGGGGTTCGTAGCATAGAAAATAAAAAAAATTCTACCGCATGCAAACAAACAAGCTAAGATCTATCTACTAGATTGTAGCAACAAGTCGATAGAGGAACTCACCCTCGAAGATTCCAAAGCAGTTAACGAGAGAAGATTCTCGTGGGTGATGTAGTCGTACTCTTACCGATCTCAAGATCGCGTAGACGATCCTTCCGGCGCTGTGTTCCGGCAGCGCTTCCGTAGTCGGTCACACGTTCGGTACTCGATGAAGACCTTCCTCTCCCTTGTTCTAGCAGGAAGCGGAGGTTGTAGCACTCTCTTCGCGATTCCGGCAGCACGACGGTGTGGTATCGGAAGTAGAGGGGAGATCTCGCAGGGCTTCGCCTTAAGCCGGAGCGAGTATGGTGGACTATGAGAGAGGCCTTGGCGATCTAGGGTTTAGAAGGCACCAAGGGGAGAGTGTAGCCGGCGGCTAGGGTTTGGGATCACCCCAAATCGGCGAGTTGGTGGTTCCCTAGGCGGCGGCAGCAGCAGGGGTGGTGGCGCCGGCGGCTTAGGGTTAGGGTTTCGGGGTGTGAGAGGTGTAGGCTAGAGGGGCACCCCTGCCCCTCCTTATATAGGAGGGAGGACGCCGGTTGGGAGGAGGGAGTCCTCCCCCAACTCGGCCTCCTTGGCCGGCGGGTGGAGGGAGGAGGACTTCCTCCCCAAGTAGGTTTCCTACTCTCCCTCCACCAAGCAAACTTGCCGTTTGACTTTTTCAAATTGGCGTTTGACTTTTCAAACTAGGATTTGATTTCTCCTTTTATTTTGCCCAGCCATGATACCTAGTACATGATGCAACCATTCCACATTGTCATGACACATTCATGTACCCTTCCCCTCCGGAGTGCCGGACCTTCCAGAACCTTCTAGAACATTCCCGATGAAAAACACCGGAATCATTCCCCAACTCCGAAATAGGACTTTCCTTATATGAATCTTATTCTCCGGACCATTCCGGATCTCCTCGTGATATCCCGGATCCTATCCGAGACTCCGAACAACATTCAGTCTCTTACTCATCATTCCATAACTACTCAACAACATCGAATCCTTAAGTGTGTCTCCCTACGGTTCGTGAATTATGCGGACATGATCGAGACACTTCTCCGAACAATAACCAATAGAGGAATCTAGAAATTCATATGGCTGCCACATATTTCTACGATTCCTTTGCGATCGAATGAACCACTTACATATGATACCAATTTCCCTTTGTCTCACGATATTTTACTTATCCGAGGTTTTGATCGTCGGTATCTCTGCATACCTAGTTCAACCTCGTTACCAATAAGTACTCTTTTCTCGTTCCCGTGGTATGTGATCCCTTGTGAGCCAGTCACATGCTTGCAAGCTAATTGGATGACATTCCACCGAGAGGGCCCAGAGTATATCTATCCTTCATATGGATGGACAAATCCCACTCTTGATTCATGTGTCTCAACCCATACTTTCCGAACACTCTATGACACCTTTATAGCCACCCAGTTACGTTGTGGTGTTTGATGTCATAAAAGCATCCTTTCGGTGATGGTGATAAGCATGATCTCATGGTCGAAGGAATTATGTTACTATGTATGAGAAAGCTTATAGCAATTGAACTATTTAAAATGACTTGATCTTTATGCTACGCTTATCTATAGGAGTATGTCCACCATACCATTCTTCTAATGATATAATCTTGTTATTAACAACATCTCAAATGTTCATGATCAAGAAACCATGATCATCTATTAATCAACAAGCTAGTATTATGAAGAGGCTTTACTAGGGACTCTAATTTAGTTTACAAATCACACAAGTATTAATGTTTCTTGTTAATACTGTTATAGCATGAATGTAAACATTTATCATAAACACAAAGATATAATAATAACTACATTTATTATTGCCTCTAGGGCATATCTCCAACAGGTAGACCAAGGTATTTCAAAGGAAAGTGGGCTCTAGTCATCGGCATCCCACCAAGGATGTAGTCCAAATTGATATTTGCACATCTAATGGTGACGAAATTGCTCTTATGGAAATTGGTGCAAAGCCCCGTGACCTCACCAAAGCTTTCAAGAATTAAGGCAAGGTTGCTAACGTCCTCTTTTATTGGAGCCACAAAAATGGCTGCGTCATCGGCATAGAGGGAGGTTCTCAAAATGGTCCCCCTTCCGCGAAGCTTGTGGAGAAGCCCACAAGAGGTGGCTCTCTCTAAGAGTTGAGAAATTGGATCAATTGCAAGCACAAAAAGGAGCGGAGAAAGGGGGTCCCCTTGCCTCAACCCTCTCCCATGCGATATTGGGGAGCCCACGATGCCGTTGAGGAGCACCCTAGATGTTGAAGTTGTAAAGAGGGCGGTGATCCAGTCTCGGAACCGACTAGGGAAACCCCGGCGATGGAGGAGGTCAATGATGTATTCCCATCGCACCGAGTCAAAATCTTTCTGAATATCAAGTTTGAACAAGAGCATCGGGATCCTCCCCTTCTGAAATCTCATTGCAAGGTTTTTGACATAGAGGAAATTGTCATGAATGCTCCTCTTCTTAATGAAATCACTTTGCGCATTGGAGACCAACTCATTCATGAAAGGTCCAAGACGGGAGGCCAACATCTTGGCGATGATCTTTGCAATGGCGTGGATCAAGCTTATGGGACGGTAATCACCAACCTCTTCCGCCGCATCCTTTTTGGGCAAAAGAACAATGTTTGCGGAGTTGAGCCATTGGAAATTTGCCACCTGTAGGCCCCCAAAGTGGTGAATGACCCTCAAGACGTCGTCCTTTATGATGTCCCAACATTTCTTGAAGAATAGGCCGGTGAAGCCATCTGGTCCAGGAGCCTTATCCGAGGGCATTTGGTTTATTGCATTTTTCACCTCCTCCTCGGAGAAGGGTCCCCCAAGCTTTGTAAGTCCGGTCTGCCAAAATGAAGCTCGTCCCAATTTAGGTCCTGCCCTGTTTGAGCCCCGCGACCCAAAACCTTCTCAAAGTGGTTGTGGATGATCTCCTCTTTGTCCTTGTGGTCCGTAACCCACCCCTGGTTGTGCTTTATGCGGTAGATGTGATTCTTTCTTCTATGGGAGTTGACCCTCATGTGGAAAAATTTGGTGCTCGCGTCTCCCTCTCTAAGATTCGCAATTCTTGCATTTTGCTTTTTCCTAGACCTCTCCACCACAGATAGGGCGATGACCTTTATTTTCAAACGGGCCCTAAGCTCCCTCTCCCCGTCGGAAAGCTCTCTATTCTCTTGGGCCTTGTCAAAGTGTAGGATCACGATAAGGGCGGCGTGCAAAAGCACCTTTGTATTGGAGAAAAGGGCACGCCCCCATTTGGACAGGCATTTTGCCAGAGCTTATGGAAAAGGACGTGATAGGGCTCAGTATGGGAAGTGTGATCGCTCCAAGCCTTTTGCACCACCTCGTCGAAACCGGGAAGACGGACCCAAAAGTTTTCAAATTTGAAGGAGCGGGGTCTTCTAGGCCCGCTATCGTCGGCGAGTAGAAGTGGGCAGTGGTCCGAGAGCGAAGACGACAGCGCGTGGAGTACATGGGTGTCAAACCTGATATCCCACTCGGAGTTGCAAAAGAAGGCGTCGAGTTTACATAAAGTGGGGTTCGCCCTCTCATTGCTCCAGGTAAACCGTCGATTTTGCAAATGGATCTCATTTAGTTCGCAAGCCTGAAGGGCCACGCGAAAGCGGTTTATTCTACCTCGGTTGATGTTGCGCTTGTTTTTGTCTCTCGCTCTCCTGATTTGGTTGAAATCCCGAAGAGCAAGCCATCTCACTCCCGAGGGGGGCTTCTGCGCCACGAGCTCCGCAAAGAAATCGTCCTTTCGATTAGCCGCCATAGGGCCGTAGACCACTGTTAACTTGAAGTCCCCGTCGTGGCCAGAGTTAAAGAGGTGCACATTCGCCGATAGGCAAAACTCAGTTATTTGAATGTTAGTAATCTGCACTTCTGAGTCGTCCCACAAGAGGAGGATGCCACCCCTGGTGCCAGTGGCCGGCCTCTGAGCAAAGCTTTTCAGCCTGTTCCCCCCAACGTAACAAGCATCAAAGGAGGAAATGTCCCCCAATTTCGTTTCTTGCAAACACACAATCTGGCAGGAAGAGGTTACAATGGTTTCATGTACCGTGTCCTTTCTGTCCTGATCGTTTAATCCTCTAACATTCCAGCCCAAGACATTCAGGGGCTGCTCTAACATGGAGAAACATCCTGACCCTTTTCTGAAAGCTGACTCATAATGCTTATTAAAAGCCCGAGAAAAGGCAGAGCATGCCTCGTTACAAATTCGATCTCCTGGAACAAGCTCCAGTGAGAAGGAATGGCTCTCACCTCACAGAAACTAATCCTGGGCAACATAACTAACATAGGTATGGGGCTCTCGACTCGAACATGCAAACGACAGAAGCTAAACATTAAGAACAGGGACATCTCCAGCTTCATGGTCCAGTGCTGCAGCTGCACCAATGCCCATCAGAGCAAGGTCCACTGCTTCTTCTTCAGGCGTGCTCACCTTGAACAGCACACGCAGGGTAGCCAAGATGTGTTCTGGGACTTGTCCCTGGAAGCGGCGCGAGAATTCCGCCATGGCCTGCTCAGTAACCTCTTCGCCGTCCTGGATGATCCCCAAGTTGCGGCACACCGCAGAGTGATGTGAACAATGACTTCCTGAGTGAGTGCAAGAAGCAGCTTACAGCTTTTCTAACTTAGATAGGACAATATTCATAAATTTAAATTAGATAGGACAACATTCATACATAGAAATCTGTTGCTTGTACTAGCGAAAAAAGTGTGAAGAGAATGTTCGGTTAAATCCGTTTGTAGTGCAGACAAAAACAGAGTTACATATATAGATGACGTGATGAGTTTGTTGTCCACGTCACATTACATACCTTGCATATCAGAAGGGTGCTCTATCATTTCTATATCAATAAGTAATTACTATACACCAAGCCTATAAATGACTACAGAATCCATCTTGCCTAACTGAAGAAGTCATAAAAAACATCATCTAACATTAAGACCGCATTTCAATATTTCCATTGAAGAATATAAACAGATTCAGATGTAAATACACGAGCACTCAATTTTTAATTTTGCATACTTATACACCGCACGTATCACCATTTTTACAAGAGTAACTGGCATCTTAGCAGAAGTATAAAGAGACAAACTATATATCAGGTAGCACCAAAAAAGGGGATTAAGGAGATAAATGATGCTACTTTTGCTATACCGTTTATGCGGAAAATGACCAAATCACCTCAATATATAGACTAAGATATACAGAAAATTAAAAAAAAAACATAGGCTTGAGGGCTGTGGGGTTTTTTTCTCACTTGGATGTGGACCGAAGCTGGGAAACCATCCTATCAAAAAATGACTCGTCCGCCATCTCGGAGGTACACCCAGTGCGTGTGGGCGAGGCGCAGCCGGGAACGCAGCTTGAGACAGTCTGATGTCTAGCAGAGCAGTTTAGAAAATATCAATTCATCTCTCAATAACTAATCAGTAATCACGCTGCTCACATATCAAGAAGTCTAGCTGATTAGAACAATAGCAGTAGCAGAGCAGTTTAGAAGATCAGAACAATAGCTGAGACGGGAAGAACCGAAGCACTGAAGGAGGCATGGGAAATTTCTTACATTGCAAAGACTGCTCGCCTGCTCGGACTCCGTTGTCACTGACCGCGTCGCCGTTCACCGTGTCGCTCGACGCGTCGCGTAGGCCGTTGGTGTGGCGACTGGCGAAGTGGTGGTGTGGCGGGCTGAGACTAGGGTGTCAAGCGGGGCGGGTTGCGGCATGACTTTTTAACTAAACCTTCATTAATTTTGCTAGATTTTAAGACTTTTTTTGTTTATATTTTTTTTTACGGGTCATTATGCGGGTGCCGCTTGCCACCCTAGGTGAGCCGGCGGATGGGCTGGAGATGTGGCGACGCGGCCTGGGTTCGGAGATGCTGCGGGGTCGACCGTGAGGGTGGCGGCAGCGCTTAGCTGCCGGCGGCTGGGGTTGGAGATGTGGCGGCAGCGAGTGTCACACCCGTTGGCACGCCTTTAGCCTGATGTAATTCGGTGGCGTTGCGTTGCGTGCGTGAGTGTGGGCCCATGTGCCAGCGGAGAGAGAACTAGGTGGCTGTGTCTTAGAGCAACTCTCACGTGATACACCGCAAACATATTTCTAGGTAAAATAACAGTTTGTACACTAGACCTCGCATATGAAAAACTTCGCGGGAGAATTCAGTTCGTACGCGATCATAGTGTTCATATGAGATCATTGCATACAAGATTATTGCACAAAAACCTATGTACAAACCGCCGTCAGATGACACTTAAACTACCAAAATGCGGTCACAGATAACTCACCGGAGTCTATTGCCGTGGCGGCGACGCGGCGGCTCACTCCACCAGGTCGAGGTAGACGAAGATCTTCCCTTGCTCCTCTACCATCCGGCTCCACTCCTCCGCCTTTCCGGCGTCACGGCGGGTAGTATCCCTCACCAGCCGCTCGACGGTAGCGAGGTCGCGGTTGTCGACGAAGTCCTCGGTCCCGAAGATCGGCGTGGGCAGCAGCGCGGCGATGCGGTCGATGTCGTTGTCCTCGAGGTAGTCTCCTGGCGCAAAGCTCGGCACCGACAGCGGGAGGGAGCGGGAGCTCGACGTGATGGAGCTCGACACCAACGGTGGCGTGTGGGAGCTCAACCCCCGCCGCGCTTGCTAGTACCATGACTCCCGCCGCGCGAATGCTAGCGAGGGCCAGGGAGTAGCAGTGATAGCACAAATTGACCGCGGCGAGCTCCCCACGTCGACATGGTGGTGCGCGGGTGCGGATCTGCAGTGGGGAGGGGAATTTCTCGCTGGAGCTGAGTGGGCGACGATGCGCCGGAGGGAGAGGCGGTGCGGCAGAGGGGGGGATAGGGTTTTACCCTGTATAGGCCCCTCCGATCGGCATATATACATGCCTATGTGGTGAATAAGCGGGTCCAGCAAAAGATATGCGGACCAGCAACCATGCGGTGTCTGGTCTGGCCCAAAAAAGAGAAGAAACCCGCATATCAGCCCAATATACCACTTGCGAGCTGATATGCGGGGTCTGTTAGAGTTGCTCTAAGAGAAACTCTAACAAATAACGCATTTCACTGTATGGGAAAAAGTTTTGTTTGATCTCGGCGCACTAGATCGTGCATAATGATACCACAAAGCAAAATATTCGGTTTTAAGTTATGAGTTTGTGGGATCCGCTTCGTGCCTGGTCGTGCGATACCAAAAAATAGGGTTTATGTTTTATTTTATATTTCTGATTGCAGGTTCAAATATATAAATGTAAATAGCAGAACATATCAAATCTATAAATATTTCAACATCACAAAATACACTAATAATCTAAATTACAATAATAGTTCAAATCCAAATAATAGTTAAACAAATAAATGAATGATCTCGAATTGAAATAATGGTTTAAATCAGACACGAATAACAATGTAATCAAATGAATAAGATTTGAGACTATCTCCCATATAATGATCAGTGGTGCGCAACAAGATCATCCCGAAGTTGGTCGATGAGTCCAATTTTGAAGCATATTTACCTTATGTTTTTGCACAAGTAGAGTAGGATTTTTGGTATTTTATTGTACTCGCACACACACCTTCTGTCCTTGTTTTAACAGGATCCCAAATTATTAAGTCTTTTGTGAATATATCAATGAGAACTGTCATATTATACAGTAATATGATATTTCTAAGTGATAAATGTCATTTAAATGATTTTTTCACGCACCTGGGAGAAGAGAGGATGCAAAGAAAGGCTACAGAAGGTTGAATGACCTGTGGTACAGGTGGATCTTGCCCGTACCATTCGCTCGAACCACCTGTCAGCGCCTTTGCCTCGTCAAATACTCTCACCACGCGAAGACGGACATTCACATAAACTTCCAGCCTCGAAACAACATGCCAGAGAGGGATCTGGAGGAGGAACTAGGAGAAGGGAGAATCCTTGCTGTTTCACGGATCATCATAGGACATCACATCATCCCCTTCTTCATCAACCTCTGCATCTCCATCACCATTATCATTCCCCTCTTCCATACATTAGATATTTTTTTAATTCCAAATACAATTGTGGTTTGCACTAAATTTACCTTTACGCTTTCATCCATCCATATCAATATGATGATGTTGTTGATTGCTTCCATGTGTGAATAGTTTCTTTTATTCTTGGGGAGATGGAGAAACCCTAGAATTATTATAAAATGAAATAAAGATGATCTATTACTTTGGTCCATATCCATTGATTTATAATATTGTGTTAAATCTCTCGCTTTAGATGGTATGTGAAGTCGAGCACATAGCATTTGCCTTTGGGACTAAAGAGAGGGGGATACCTTTGAGACATGTACGGGAGAATATACAATGCTACTTTGTGACTACAAGCATTGGCTTATAACCTACACGGTTCAAGGGGGAACTAAGAGAGATTCAATAAGCTTATTACGATACACACATGCATCGCAATGGTTGTTTAGAGACCTCAATACCTAATTCAAGAAGCGACTTCTCATGAGTCTTGTAGTGAACATCTTATTATGGATATATCTTCACACATATCATGAAGAAAGAAATAGATTATCATAATCATAAATAATTGTCATATGCTAGTGTTGTATCCTACATCCCCGAGAAAATTTTAGCCTTATTGAGTTCCAACACTGTTTCCCAATGCTTCTATTACTTATTTACTTTGCTTGCTTTTATTACTTTCTTGCACACAAACACAAAACCTTCGAAACATCCTTCACTTGAAATCAAAGACAGCTTACAAGTATCCAATGGTAGATAGTGACGAGGGTCATAAAGACCTTAACCAAATAGCTCTCTGTGGGTTCGATATTCTTATTTTGAAACTAGCTACAATTAATTTGTGATCTTGCAGTCATCATTGGTCATATGAAGCACTATCTTCAATCTGTCTGTAGTTCTCAAGAAATACTTGGATTTAGTTTGGGCTTCTTCTAGGCTTCACTCCGCAACCAACATTGTCAAACTCAAATGGAAGGTTCACACCTCTATCATCCTCGATGATCCTCGATTATCATCGAGGAAGAGTAACTCAAGGTTTAATATCGAACTCTTGGGGAAATAATAGAACCCATTCCCTCTCCTCTTCTAGCAAATTGTAGAACAAGATATTTGCCTTGTGTCCCTAACTCCACCGTGTGGTTGTCAAGCACAAGGTTTGATATTAGAATTTAAAACAAATAAAAAAAACTAAACTAAACTAAGGATATAAGCAATTAAAGTAAAATAATCTTATATGCAAAGCTAAAACTAAATGCAATGGTAATGGTAGTGTTGTTTTTGGGTTTTGTATGGTAAATGCAAGAAGTAAAAGTGTTTTTATTCAAGAATAAGTAAATTCAGAAAATAAAAAAGCTTGTAAATGCAAGTAAAAGGTGTTTCTTATGATTAAATCGGATCAGGGTTTTGGGATTTACTTGTCTACTCTCTCATAAACATGGTAGATCTGAAACAACCTTAGAGATATCATAAATCTTGATGGAACTTTCATGTTAGTGTTTGGTTCACATTCATATGTGCATCACGTCCTGTAACGAAGATGATGCAACACATCTCCCTCATACTTCTCTAGTAAGACAAAACTGCTCAAACTAGATTTAAGATAAACAAATTATAACATTAAATATTTTGACATGATGCTGAATAAAAATTATACTACCTCGGACAAATGAGACCATATTTTCTGTAACTATATGATAATAGCATACGTATTCCATTCTACCTAGTGAGGAAACCAAGGAAAGGTAAAGACTAGTAGATCCCATTTTTATCACTATCTTGTTACTACTACGCGTTGCTCCAACTAATACGTACACACTTCCCCTCACATGTCTAGAGACGAGGTAATCATATGCATCTATAAATACATCAAACATATACTAAAAATTTGCAATCTCATATAATCATCTCATAAAATAAAGATCCACCACAAGGGGATTACATATATGTGACCATAATTATGTTTGGCAACTCATATGATTCTAAAACAATCATAGCACAAGAAATAGATAGATAAAGCTATTTTCACAAACCCATAGTTCAGGGTGGACTACTCCCTCTTCATCATGGAGGCGACAACGATGATATTTCAAAGGTTAGAAATGCAATCGGGGATGACTTCGGTGGGGTTTCTTCATCCAATCTTCCAAGGCTGTTGCCTATGTATCTGGTTATGTACGTTTTTGTCTCCATGCTCCGCCCAGTTG
The DNA here is from genome assembly GCA_910589765.1 of Avena atlantica. Taxonomy (NCBI): domain Eukaryota; kingdom Viridiplantae; phylum Streptophyta; class Magnoliopsida; order Poales; family Poaceae; genus Avena; species Avena atlantica. Next base: position 21,099,990 of record OU342734.1, on the reverse strand, counting down.
TGAGATCGCGGTGGGGTCCATATATATAGTCGTTTTTAGCTCAAAAGGAAGAGAACCACGTGAAGATGGAACAAAAGTTCTTATCCATGGTCCTCCTTAAAACAGACTTTTGCCCCGCTTTATAAATAAAGCAACTCTCATGCATGGTTCTGAAGCTACTGTCTCCCAAGAGACAAATCTGTTAAAACAATAGTGGATGAACACACATTGTCGAGATACAGGTAAATATCTTATAAATCGTTTGCATAAAGTTGTGCTTGGTCTACTTGAGTCACAACCCAAAGTTTGGATTATATTTGACCATTTGTTTTGGTTGACTTGATCACAAATTAATTTGTCAAACTCGCAGATGACCCGTGTCAAGAACTGGCTAATGCAACATAAGATTCACCTTTAGTGCACACTGAAAGTTGCGGAGCATCTCGCTTATCTTGGCTTTGACCCTCACCTATGGTGCTCACGCTGTCAAGAGGGTGATCCAGCAGATGGTGGAGTACGAAATAGCCCTTGGTGTCCTGAAGGGCGACTTCAAGGAAGACGATCCACCGTCATGGATGTAGGATATGTGTACATTGCCAAAGGTCTTACCCAAAAGAAGAAGCTGGTCCTACATAGGTTATAAAATGGAAGCATATATAGAGATACAGAGGTTCGAAAATGGAAGCACATATTTGGTTGCCAATGATTGAAACTCTGGACCTTCCGCAGATCTTTTCATATGTGTGAGTTTGAGAGGCCCATTTTTGGGACTAAGCTTGGCTTGGAGGAATGTGGCAAGAGACGTTGCACCAATTTTTTTTGAAATCGCAAGAAGAAAGAAGTGCATAGTGAGGAAAGCTCTCGACAATGATTATTGGGTCTCCATTTGAACACCCGAGAGGGTCTCTCGGTGGATCACATTGCACAGTTCTACGAGCTTTGGGAAATGCTTCAACATGTCCATCTCGATCACAAAGACTCGATTACTTGGAAATTTGGCAAGGATGGGAACTACTCGGCTTCTTCAGTATACATGATTCAAGTTTTGGGGCACACCTCATCTGCCATGACTTCTATGGTTTGGAAGCCATGGAGGCCTCCCAAATGCAAGATCTTTACTTGGTTGATCCCCCGAAACCGAGTTTTGGCGGCGGATAGGTTTCATAAACGAGGATGACCAAATTGTGGCAATTGCAAGCTTTGCAACCAAGTTCAAGAATCGATGGCCCATCTTCTATTCCAATGTCATTTCTCGTGACGCACTTCGGCAAGTCTACATGATTAACTTGGGCTCGTTGACAATACATCCACAAGATTGGTTGAGTCTTCACTCTGTTAAGGATTGTTGGGATGAAGTGAGACAAAAAAGGGTCTCTCTGTCTATGCTATTTTCATGGGAAATTTGGAAGGAAAGAAACATTCGAGTTTTCTTCAACCACCAATAATCTCTACACGAAGATCAAAGAGGAAGTGACTATGTGGAGGCTTGTCCGGGCCAAAGCGATTTATAATATTATGCTGCGAGAGTAGGCTCTTATTTTGGCCTTGTCTTTGTCCAAGGTTTGGTTTATAAGACCTCTAAAAGCCTCTCCTTAATTAATGAAAATACCAAATCTTTTGCCTTGTTTTTTAAAAAAGTGGTTTATCTGGTGTGGACCTTTCGGGAAATGGATAGATCAGAAGTTGCTAGATGAGCATGTTCTGTTTCTGTCCTGAATTATTCTGTCCTGAACTAATTCGGGCCCCATTATATAGCCTCTTCGGTCTATATTAATGTAGTCAACTTTATCTAGATACGCATATATCTAGTCTAAATAGTTAATTAGATACATACGAATCTAGACAAAGTTAAGTCCATTCATATAAACGGAAGGGAGTACAGTATATTCCTAGAGGCTAGATTGCATGAATGCGAAGCTCGATCGATCAATAAGCTGTTGCATATATGAACTAGATTCTCTTGGCGTTGCACTCTACCTAATGTGGGCATGGATATACCACTACAGGACTGGTGTGAACATTTTTCTTGTACCAGACCGGATGGTCTTTAATCTAGACTCTAGCATAATCAGTAAGATTTAGTCAATCCAAGTATCCAAACAACAAAGTTTGGCCGTGGTAATAACGAGTATAGCTTGGTAAAACCAGGTAGTCTGCGGCAAGGATAAAACGGGAGAAAATCATAGGTTTCTCATACCATTTGCGTCGTTGGCACAAATTGGCATGACCTCTGTGTACGAACGATTGACCGTGGCCTCATGGTGTAAACAGTGATGCTTTCCTCGTTTCCGCGGTGGAACAATATTGTGGTGACTTTGTTTGTACGAACATATTGTTGGCCTGCCCCGCGCGGCTCGACCTCGGACATATAACCTTATAAATAGACTAAGCTTCCAGCAGCCTCCTGTCTATGCTTTGTAGTGTGTATTTCTGTTTCACATCCTCCATGCCTTGTATGGTGATGATTGCTTCATCGAGATGTTAGAGGAAACTGATAAGATAGTAAGACTAAAGTAGCACCGACCATCCTACTACTGTGACCATTATGGGCCGCGCCCTTGGCTTGCAATAATCTCTCGTTCACTGGGTCCAAAGTTTCCATTTCCGGCATGGTCAGTGAATGCTCTCGGCTAGCTATGTACATATACGAGACATCCTGATTATTGGATAAAAAAGTTCCCATTCCAGGCATGGTAGTAGTCAATTGAAGAAAACTAGACCTGCAATGTATTATTTTTAACATTCAGATTTAGTAGACCACCCGGGAGAAGTGGCAAATCGGTTCACGGCATTCGACATACTCTTAAGATTATAAGTTAGTTAGTCTTTTGGAGTTTGAAGAAAGCAAAGCTTATGAATAAATTATGTGCTCCATGTTCTTAGATTCGACATTAACAATAAACACATTTATTCAAAGCCACGAGCCTAAAAGAAATTCCGAGTCACAAGAAAGTCTACTCCGGTTAGGAGGAAATGCAACGTATTTTGTTATCAAGTTAGAGTAACTATTTCATTGACAGTAGAATGCTCCATTTTTCTTATAATACAGCCGTCCAATTCCAAAAGAATAATACACATCCGAGGAAAATAGCAACACTACTAAATAATCGCTTTGGATCATGTGCTCCGAGGAGCTCAATTTTTTTTTGAAAACTTCACTTTCAAAATAAAAAATTATTTTAAACAAATGCGAGTATGTATACATGTCTAGTATCCTTAGTAAATGCCATACTATCATTACAGGCTCTAGCCAATATTTTGAAATAGGAACTTGGTAATATTCTAATGGATTTCTTTCAAATTCATGCCAAGAGTGAGTTAATAAAGGTTAAGATTCGACCCCTTCTGGAGGTTTCGAGGGCATGAACATACCACCGATCTATTAAAAATAATCAATATTAGTACAAAGTGATCCAAAAATAACACAATAGAACTTATAAATTGGTCTTTGAACCACCCAACCATTATAACAGTCACTAGTGTGAGCCAAGGAGGCATGCACCGCCGTTCTCGTATCTCCATCACCGAAGCAGACAAATCTCGTCATAGTGGATATCAATCAATCTAGGCAAAGAAATGAGCTAAAGAGATTTTAATGATATGTACTGATTTAATATATCATACATGTCTTCCTCAACGGTCCCTCGGTGATTTGAATATTTTATAAATTGCGTGTGTGTACAACGACTGCTTTGGGGCCAGGTGCAACAATGAACATGTAAGCTTCGGAATAGTGAGGTTTGGCGCCATGGCGCTGACACGAACAAGCTCAGCTCCGTTCTTCTTGGCGCCTAACTGTGGGATCAAATTTGGTTATAGTTTTCAAAAGGGGTTAGAGCTAAGTGAAATTCTTCCAAATGGTCATTTCTATCAAAAAATACCAAACCTCGAATCAGGCTTTCGCCCGCTATATTAATATAGCAACCAACTGATACAACAGTATGACCACTGGGGCAAACAGCACAAGAAATGCCCAAAAGAAACAAAAACGAAGGAAGAGAAAACAATGCCGACATCGGCAGATCGACGAAAAAAACAGAAATGACTCGCCATCGTTGCGTCCTCCAAGAATTTCCACCACGCTCCTAGCACCCGAAGCGCCTTGTACCAAGCAACACCTCCAAGAAGGGGACGACGATGACGATGCTGCTGCCCAGACAGATCCTAAGGTTTCCCTCGGAGCAAGTCTTAGGGTTTCCTCCGGTACATAGAGAGGTGGACACGAGGTACAACCGACGCCCTTCAGGAAGGATGACGACACCCGCAGGCGACGTCGCGTCAGTGCCAACACGACAGGGATTTCTCCCGAACCCCAGAGCCCACCCCCCGGACGCTCCGGACCGCTCCACCAATCTTTGCCAGCCGCCAGCGCACGCCACCACGATCTTGTAGTCATCACCGTCGTCTCTCCATGTCCAAAGTTGTGAGGCCGGCAAAACCTAGCGGAAGAAGCGCAAGCAAGGGAAGGCGATATGGTAGCACGCGGGAGGGAACAGCCTCCACCGCCGCAAGGCGGTAGCCGACCGGGTGTAGCAGCAGGTCAAACCAGGCTCCTAGAGGCCCGGCCGAGCCCAAAAGGCCCGTAAAGTCCCGCCGCCGCACTGCAGCAAGGGCGCCACGCCACCACCATCCCAAGCTGAGGCCACTACCCACAGATCACCGGAGGCAGCACCACCCCGCCTGGGCGGCCCGCCGAAGCCCAGATCAGGCCCAATTGGGCCCAGATCTGGGCCAGGAGGGCACTGCCGGCCGCCCTCCGGCGACCAGCCAGCCACCCGCCGCCGGGCACCCTGCCCGCCGCCAAAGGGCCACACCACCGCTGCACGAGGCAGGCCATGTACCGCCGAGGGAGCACCGCTCGAGTCGCCGTGCGCCGCGCCGCCGGGGACCCTGCGCGCGGGAAAAGGCCGGCCGCCGCCGCCGGCACCAGCACCGCCCGAGCAGCGCCCGACGGCCCGACCCGACGGCGGCGGAGAGAGGGAGGGGAGGCGGAGGTGGGAGGCGGCGGCGCTGGAAGCCCCTATTCGCCCGCGGGGGCGAGACAGGGGAAAGGTCGCGAAGCGTCCTCTCAGGTCGTTGAGTCTTCGTCCGTCTCCTAATCCAAACCCGCGGTCCTGAAAGTTGAGCATTAGAGGGGTGTAGTGGTGCAGCGCGTAGCTCGCATTTGTTGCCGAGAAAGAGCTGGCCATACATTCTGCTACATAAGCAGATTAACGGGCCTAGTCCAAATACGCGCGGGGTATTTGTGACTCTGCAACAGATGCAAAGAGCGTTGGCACTATTAAAAACAGCTATTCATGAGTTAAACATCAGTGACGTACCAGTTTGGTAATGCGCCACAAGTAAGTACCCTTGGAGAACCACAAAAGATGTCCCAGGTAATGCACTTATTTGTGGTTCATCACACTAGATAGATGTGCCACGCGTAAAGTAACACTGTCTGTAGAGGGTGCCGCGCGTACTTGTGCTGCATCGTCCACATGGTGCACCACGGATAAAAGGGTGCAAGTGCGCCACTGGTAAATGTGGTCTCACCCCTCCCCGCGATCACCTTTTTAGTTCTAGAATAATAAAAAAATGACAAAAACTTCAAATTTGAAAATCTTTTGAGATATAGTTATGTTACGTTGATTTAGTTGTTGGAAAATAATAAACATGAATTTTGACATATTCTTTTTAAAAGTCATGTTTTGGTAAAATGGCCATAACTTCTCTTTACGATATCAAATAAAAAATATATTAAAAATCATTTACGCGGAAAGTTACATCTGATTTCAACTTCCTATGACCGTTTACCATTTTTTAGAATCCTAAAATTTGAAAGGGATTTTAGTTTTTGACACTATTAAATAAATTTTATTTGGAAACCTTGCAGTACACTATTAAAGACATGATGCATGATGCAAAAGATGATATTGATGTCATATTTGGATTTCTCTTATTTTTCTAATCAATTTTGATATATTTATTAAATTAATTCGGATTTACGGATTTAAAGATATGAATTATTCCATATTAAATGAAAAGGGCAAAAAAAGTAAAATTCAATTTATTGTTATTTGAACTCAAGATTATTATTACTTAATCATTGTTGTTTATTTTAATAATTTCTTGGAATTCAAACGATAAAGGCATGTGATATCATGGACCAAGGGTTAATAGGATTGATAGGATACTAATATCAATAATGTATAATTCTTTCTCAAAAACTCACTGGAAGGAACTCAGAAGTTAAGCATGCTCGGATTAGAGAAGTTTGAGTATGGTGAGTGATCGAAAAGTTTGACCATAAGTGAGCAATTTGACCTAATATTAAGGGTGTTTATAGTTAAAGACACCCCCTATGCGATCATATGGTCAAACAATTCAAATATTTTGAAATTTTTGAAAAAAATTATCAGTGACGCATCTTGCAAGGTGCGCCACTAGTACTTGCAATATCAGTAGCGCATCTGGCTGGTGCGCCACAGATGACTACTAGATCATAAAAGCGCGCGTTACTGCGCCCGTGGTCCTTGAAAAAATATGTAAAAAAAAAAAATATAATACGTGGAAAAATTGGACATTTACATCTAAGGATATCTCGAAAAACTCATAAAATTTCAGTCTTGCATAAGTGTGTTATTCAGATTCGGCAAAACAATTACATTTTGTTTCAATTGGTAACTACTTTGATTTTACAATATCAACCACCGGTACTTGATCAATGTACACAACGCCACTATTCAAATTGAGGATACTGTGATATTGCCAAATCGATGCACCTCTATTACCTTTATTATTTCGATGGCTTATTTTTCTACATGCTTTTAGCACGTCTCAAAGCGATTTTGTTATTCAGTTGAAGAGCAGTAAACTTTCCCTCCAAAGTCCCATAGACTGCTTGTAGCTCCACTGCTATTTCAGTTTTCTTGGTTGCCTTGTCAAGTCAGTTTCTTACTGCAAGGGCATTGTACACCAGACCTACAAAGTACTGTAACTATTTTAGAAAAGGAGAGCAGTTCCAAGAACACGATTACATTTATCGAGTGTATAAACACACTAAAGCTACAAAAGGGGTGAATAGCAAGAGATGTATATGATGAATACCAGATACTTTGCACAGGAAAACATCAATTCTATCAAAAGTAGTATAAAAATACATGGAAGTTTCTATTATATTTCTAGAACCGCAATAAGGTTGGTCAAGAGAGAGCTTTCTACATGACCATGATCATAAAGGTACCAATCACAGTTTCCAAAAAATAGCACACAACTCGTATGGTTGCAGTACCAATACTGCTTATCATTGTGTAGGTAAAAGATGAAGGCTTTACTACAGGCTAGATTTAAGAAAATAAATGCAAGTAACAATAACAATAAATAGCCTCAACAATGGAAACAGGAGACTTGTAACTGGATATGGTTTAACAGAAGGCTCCTTATTGATTTCATGGCATCTTGTATTATTTGTTCGCTCGCCAAAATATCAGCTTCCTCAAAAATAAGCCAGTTTATCCTTGCTCCTGCAAAATAAATTTCTAACATCACTCACAACACAAATCATATGCGACTTGAAGGATAGCTAGGATTTACCTCACAGTAAAGGTTGAGGCCTTTTTTGTTAGTCAATGGATTATTATTTTCCAGTGTAAGAGCATTGAGAGAGAGAGAGAAACTGGACAATCCCTGAAAATTGCAAAAGGATAATTGAAATCTCACAACGTTGTATTTTCTAAGTTGATGAGAGATGCTAATCCATATTATTAATTGACAGAAGAAAAACTGCAACTTCTATTCTCACAGGCAAAAGAGGAATAAATTACCTTGCCAATGAAGAGCTAAATATAAGTTACTTGAACCAGCAGCTCCATACGGACTTTAGCAAACACATAACACATGAAAAAAACTTAGAGGCGCCAACAGTCTACTGAAATGGGGATTGTGAAAGTATGTTCTCTTTGACAGCCTCTTTGCAAATTCCATCAAAATATTCTTTCCTACACAAATTAATTGATAAAATTATTTGCATTTCTATAAGACAGCTGGGATAATAAATTTTAAATAGTAGAAATGAACAAGTAGATGCCTCACAGAGGGCTCATATGTCATGTCATAAGTGTAGATGCCTCTAGGCTTATGCCTCTAGGAAGGCACTCTTGGAGGCTCATGGCACAAACTCTCCTACACTCTATCCTGCGAAGTTAAAACCTCATTGTCAACTTGATTCCTGCATATTAAACTGTGCTAAATATATGATACGAAGTACAGGGTATGAAATCTATAAAACAAGATAAAAGAGCTTCAGATAGCCTCCAATGTAACACTGGTAGAGAGATAACTTTCATTAGCTGAATCATCTTGTTGTCGTAACCTGACCAAAGGAAACAAATAATACAATGAATGATACACAATAATTTTTTTTTGATAAAAGTTCACCTCAATTGATGCAACCTGCTCAGCCTAGATAACCCATCCGTGTGACCCTCAATCAGTCTAAACGTCTAAGTGTCACATAAGTACCAACAATTAAATAGTAGAATACTCATATTCTGAAATTTTCGTGCAGAACATGAGAAAAAATCGTCAATCATTTTGAAGTAATCTTACATTGTCATGTAAAGGATGGAAAATTTGTTCAATCAAGAGACAAACAGATTTGATACAGGGAACATGGAGATTTCCTCGTAATCTCATGGCTCCTCATCTTGCTGCTCTGGACCCTTTTGTTCACACGCCTACTCAAGGGTGGAACGGCTAACACCTGTGGGCGGGGTGTCCTTGACTGCAGCGACAATTTCCTTCCCGCCTAGTGTCGTCCAAGATCCGTCTTACCTGAGATATACATGTCTGGTTTGCACGGACTCCGCGACTCGATGGCTACGTCCTAACTTCTTATCGATCTATGCCATGGGGGATGACACACTCCTGGGAAGGGAGGAGCGAGCCCGCAAGGATAAGGGAGAAGCCTCCATCGTCCCAATGCAAGCATTTCAACCCTCTTCTATCAGATCATCTCCGGTGTCAGCAACAGTAGAGAAATCCAAACCAGCGACCATCCTGGAACTTCTACAAATAAACATCAAATAAGGTTAGTCTATAAGTAGTCAATGGGCGAAGGGAAAATGAAACTAAGGCAAGAAACATGGCTGGCGGAGAAAGTGAAGTTCGTAGAGGCGGCACCCAGATGAATTGGAGAGAGAAACCCTGTTGCAAGCAGCATATATGAGGAACCCCAAGTTTGATTAGGGGTAGGCAAACGGACATGGATGCTTATGGGAGGACGACTCTAAGCTTCTCACCAGCGCCGGTTTCAGGACCCACTTAGTACAGGAGATAAAAGAGAAGAGGAGACGACACGGGCCACAGTCACAGCCATAGTACGACGTACGAGAAGGACGACACCCAGGATTTAGAGTCCCATACATGTAGAGGAGGAATATCTGGCCACCCTAGGCATATTGGCCCGGTTCACGAGAAAACATGTAGGCCGATTCTCGGAGAAGCAGCCCTGCTATGTTGCACCGACGGCTTGAACGAAGCAACACGGTAACACAGGCCCAAGCGAAGTTGTGCAAGGAAGGATCGATCCTGTGTTCTTATGCATGATCCGACGGCTCCCAAATCTAAATCGCTGTGAGAAGGCCATAGTAGTTCCATTTACTGTTTCTTAATTATTAGTGGCACGATGACAGTGTCGCACCAGTCATACGCTACTATAAACAAAATAGGTGCGCCACAGATAAATATTATTAGTGGCATGATGACAGTGTCGCACCAGCCATGTGCTACTGATAAACAAAATAGGTGCGTCACAGATAGCTGTTTTTCTAGTAGTATGTTAGGGAGTCCTAACATCTATTTCCTGCGCGATCCTGTCGTGGGCCGTGTTGCTGCCTCTCACGTATATAGGCTGTCACACTCATCTCTCCTACAACTTCACCGAACGCCACTTCCGCCATTCCACGCCGCCAATCGCTGCTCGAGGGCTCGTTCGGCCTCAGGCCTGGTACCTCTCTTCGGCACTATGGGGTCGACCGGGTCGTAGCAGGGGTATCCTCCATCGTGGACCATTTGATATGATAGAAATAATGGGCTAATACCTTAGCCCATGTTAGATTTCATATTTTCTCTAAATCTCAAAGCCCATGTGTGTGAAAGCACATGCGTAATGCAGCCCAAGTTGGTCAGAGCTAAAGTTTAGTCCCACATGAAAAATTGGAGAATATTTGCACCACCTTGTAAGGTGTAGTTGAAAGTACCGACTTTGATACGACTAGAGGGGGGGTGAATAGGCGACTACCAATTTTTAATTTGTTTCCACTTTTAGGCTTAACGAGAAGGAAAGTATCCAGATGTGCAACTAGGTGGACAACCTATATGCAAGATAACTTACAACAACCACAAGAACGGTAAAGGACAAGAAGTAAAGGAAGGAAACAAAGTAACCGAAGCGGGGACGCAGAGATATAATTCCCGTAGTTTACTCCCAAGGAGCTACGTCTACGTTGGAGAGGTGTCGGGGCCACACAAGGTCACCCGAGCGCCACAAAGGCCTCACCTTCTTCTCCGGTGAGCTCCCCCACAAAGGAGGCCTCACGATCCACTAACCGGTGACCTTGAAGGCGCCAACCGAAACCTTTACACAAGGTTGAGGGGGAAGCTCCACAACTCAATGGAGGCCCTCAACGACACCACAAAGCTTTACAACACAAGCATTAGCTCCAAGGATTCCCTACACCGTCTAGGGTTTCAAGAAACCCAAGAGCAACAAGATCCACAAGGATGGGTGGGGGAAATCAAATCTTCTTTGGTGGAAGTGTAGATCTAGGTCACCTCCCTCCCCTTCAAAAGATCAAGTCATTTGAGTGGCTTGAGAGAGAGATCTAGTGAGGTGAAGCCCAAGCATTAATGGAGGAGAGAGAAAATATTCAAGATAGGTGGGAGGAAGGAGGGCGCCTTAAATAGGCTCCCTCAGCGCTGGACGTTACAGCCCACGCGACCTCACCGGAAATCCGGTGAGGGGCCGGAAGTTCCTCCTAGC